>CM033750.1:31055688-32521380 GCA_019671005.1 Hibiscus mutabilis | reverse complement strand
GTATGAACTGCCCAATATCGAACCATGAATGATAGTATTGATAGATTGGATATTGAATGTGAAAATATTATATTGTTATGCCCAAGTACTAGTGTGAGAGTCTTTGGTATAATTGGATATCCATAGAGTCTTAGCAGCTGCATTCCAGCACTATGGTGCGTTCCAGACACTTCGGTGTTGACATTAGACGCTACGGCGTTGCAGACACTACGGTGTCGGCTAGTACAAAAGGTGTGATAATGAGGAGCAAAGGGCGCCCTCGAGTACGTACTCACCATCAGAAGCTACGGCGTTGCAGACACTACGATGTCGTTATGATGACTCATATACCATAGGTTCACATGAAATTGTACTTTGGGCTATAATTTATGAAATACTTTTATGCAAGTGGATAGGCCACTGAATGCCCAAGTATTACAACATGAGAATCTTTGGTATAGTTTGATATCCATAGAGTCTTAGCAGCTGTGTCCTAGCACTACGGTGCGTTTTAGTCACTTCGGTGATGTTTAGACACTTCGGTGTCGACTTAGACGCTACGACATTGTTCAGGCACTTCAGTGTTGTTAGCACAAAATGTGCGATTATGAGGAGCAAAGAGCGTCCTCGAGTACGTACTCATCTCAGTTGTTTCGGCAATGCAGACGTTACGACGCCGTAGACACTACGGTGTCGTGATGACTCGCGTACCATAACATCACATGATTTTGTACTTTGGGCTATAATACATGAAATGTATTTATGCAGACAGTTAAGTTAAAAAGCTTAATGTATATTTGATTGATAAAATAAAGATTTGGTGATATGATATAAACTGCGATTGGGACACGCTTGCCATTTTGCAAGAATTGTATTGCACTGTTATATGATCGAGGAATGACTTGATATTTACCTTGGGCCATAAGATTTTACAGTACAGAATTATTGCAGTACAAATTTCTTACATGATTATTCATGCATTACAGAGTATATGATTTATATAGCTACCTTGTTATATGATTTTTCAGTAAAGATTTAGTACAACACAGATTTATTACAGTACAGGTTCATTATATGAGTATCATGCTTTACCAAATATCATGCTTAATACAGCTATTTCATACTACAAAAAATTTATATCGTATTTTACATGTTACATATTTCTATGCCTCATTGAGATATACTCAGCGTGTATTTATGTTATACACGTAGGTGATCGGGATTAGTGGATGACAACATTTGCTTCATCATCATTCTATATAGAAGATAATTGACAGGTATTTCGGTAATCATGACATCCGTCTTTTGTATGTTTAATCGTGGCATGTATTGAATAAATCTGTTTATTTTGTTAAAGTAATTATCGGGGCCTATTATAGTGGCGTAAACTGTTTTAAATTGATTATTATATCTACAGTTTGATGTTACATAGTCTGATTTGATATATTTTATACGAATTAGATATCGAATAATTTTATTAGAAACCCTTTTGTAAAATAAATTATTTTAGTATGTCTGTATACTTTATGTAAAAAGTTTTATAATCGGAACTCGAATAAATATTTTATATCGGTATTAATTAAAGCTTAAGCGTGCTTGGGTTATAGAAATATTATGATGGGTGACCACTGAGAAGTTTTTCCAAAAATTTTTAAATCACCCCTGATTTTGGTTAAAAGATCTGTTTTAAAAGTTGTGAAATTTTCGACTCGTGTCTGGTGTACAATCACGGCAAGGGCCTGTTACAAAGGGGGTGCTCCTAGTGGGTCTAGAACCCATGGCCTAAGAGAATATGGGAGAACAAAGATGTGCAACTTAGCCATCCAGCTAAATGTGCTTGCTCGTGTAATTGTGTTTTAGATTATATAAAGAACTTACTCTAATAAAATTAAGTGTTGAAAAATAACAAATGTTGTGCAAGCAAGCATGAATTTATATTTCAAAATCGATTTAGAGTTTTAGGATTTGTCAAAAAAGATTAAAAAAATCAAAATCATTTTAGGTTTCAAGTGCCCAAATCGATTACAACTCATTTGAACAAAAAAAATCAAAGAAAGATTTAGATTTCAAAATGTTATCAAGGTTTTCCAAATGAAAAAAGGTTACACAATTAGGAGAAAAAAAAATTGGAGGTAAACATATATAGTTGGGAACTAAATACTATTTTATCATTTTTATGTAAATATAATTATTCTTGAAAAATTAAATTAAAATTTTGGTTATATTATTTGACATGATCGTCCAATATATAATAGGTCAAAAGAATTTTTAATGGAACTAACAAATAAACTTAAATTAGTTACATAATAATAAATTTTTCTGTGATACTACATAATAATAATTTATATACTTATTTTGATAAATATAATTTAAAAGTTTAAAATAAAAAAATTAAAATTCAAGGACTGAATTTTAATTTAAAAAAATTAGGGTAAACTACACTTGTGATCATTAATCTATTTCTCTTTTCAAATTTTGGTCATTAAACTATTATTTTTAACAAAATTGTCACAAATATTAATTTTTTCGATTTTGGTCACCAACTGTTAAAAAACTAATGGAAAAAATAATAGTTCAATGACAAAAAACAGAAAAGAAACAATAGTTTGGTGACCAAAACATAAAAAAACGTAACATTAGTGACCAAAATAAAAAAAAACGTAATTTTAGTGAGGTTAATAATAGTTAAGTGACCAAAACAGAAAAAGAGCAATAGGTTAATGACCAAAATGTAGTTTATCTAAAAAATTAATGGTAGATCAAGGGACCTACCATGCAGTATTGTAAGCTCGTCATTGGTGGTACTATCATGATGCAATTCCTCCAAAATCCCATCAAGAGCATCTAAAATTTTGTAGTACTCAAAATGAGTGTTCATGCCAACTTTGTCATTGTAAAAGCATCTAGATTGTCCCATGCCTTATGTAGCTGAAGCGAATTGAGCGGTCCCTCTTCAACAAAGCATTCAGGTGCGGCAAAAGTGAAACTTTCACATTATTACCAATATAGTAACAATATTTTTTTGGGTAAAGTACACAAATGGTCACTAAACTATCCCAAAATATACTAAATGGTCAGCAAACTTTTAAAAGTTACATAATGGGCATTAAACTTTAGTTTTTGTTTCAAAATGGTCACTGAGCCGTTAACTGTCGTTAAGTGAATGACGTAACAATTACGAAAATTTGAATAATAACAAATTTAATCATCCATATTTACACATTCAATCAATTTAGTCCTAATTTAACCCTCATTATTGATGTCTAAATTGATTGAATGTGTAAATATTGAGAATTAAATGTGATGTTATACAAATTTTGTAACTGCAGTGTCACCCAGTCAACAACAGTTAACGACTCAATGACCATTTTGTAACAAAAAGTAAAGTTTAATGATCATTTTATAACTTTTGAAAGTTTGATGACCATTTTGTATTTTTTGGAATAGTTTAGTGATTATTTGTGTACTTTACCCTATTTGTTTTACTAAGTAAACAAACTATTATAAAATTATTAAAGGTAAATGCATAAAAAATAAGGCACAATACCTAAAAATCCTCAAATGTTTGACTGAATAATAATTTTGGCCTATATTCTTTTTTAAATCAAATTAACTTTTAACGTTTAATTACTATGCATATAAAAATTGTTGACTGAATAGTATTTTGGCATTTTGAAATTTGTCAAGTGAAGTTGAAATTTGTGATGGGATTTGAAATTTTGTTTGACGTTCGGCTAAGAAAAATTGGAGGAAAATGTTACTCTACGTATTGAACATGTAATTAAAGGTAAGATCGAGTCGTATAATTTTTTTTAAATTATTCGAGTTTACAAGTCTTATTTTATAACTTAAATATTATTTAAAATTTTGAGTTAAATTTATGAAAGTCGAGTCGAATTGCTTGATTTTTTATTCAAATTTAATTGTAAAACGTTTACAATATTATAATACTAAATAATTCTAATTTAAACAACTTTTCATAACCATATACAATACACATATAGAATTGGGAAACACAACTCAAACTAAAAAAATCGATAGATTAATTACTAAATTTTTTGATATATTCAAGTTATTAGAATTTTTATTTTATAACTCAAACTTTATTTAGAATTTTTTCAAATCGAGTTTTTTTACGTTACGTCAAAAAATTAAATTTTTTCGAGTCAGTTTTACTAACCCTTATCTATAATGCATTTATTAGTTTTAATTATTTGTTAAATGTAGTAATGTACTGCTACTTTTGTTGTTAGTATTGTTGGCGTGGTAGTTATAAAAAAGAAGGAATGTTTTTTAAGACCAAATCCGAAGATCAAATGTAGAGAGTTTTTAAGACCAATCTAGGCAAGAATACCGCTCGGGGAACCCCGGTCCGAGTTTGAGGCTCATAGATTAGGCGTCACGGCCCTGATCTCAATACCCTGGATGATGAGTCCACCCTTCCAGTGACCGCCCTCGACCTCCAAAGCACTCATCTCCAAATCCCCATCATCAGTGCATCCCTCGTTGAAGAACTCCCCCATCTCCGCCTCTAACCACCCGTCTAGCTGATCCTCATCAATCGGTGTACGCAGCTCGTATTCTTCAATCTGCCATTGCTCAATTCTCCGTCCTCTTTCTGGGGCCAAATAAGCAACTCTCTTACTACCTTCACTGCCAACACATCCAACACTAAACTGTACAGGATAAAATTCAAATCCGTAATCTTCGTGTAGTTTGTAAACAAGGTAAGCCTTGTACTGCGTCAATGGTGAAAGCATGGAGATACTAATCTTCCCACGGATTTCAAACCAACACACACTCTCAAGCTCCGGTATCTCTTCGAACCTATTTTTCACACCAAAATGCTTTACATGTTCACAACAATAGAATAGGAATTGCTGGAGAGGGAAAAAAGTAGTAGAATTCTCATCCATTGAACTTTATCCTAGTCATACGAATGACATTGACAATCATATGCCTAGAATTACAATTTCTGGTTGAAACATTTTGATGGAAAAGGTGAAATATGTTCCAAAGTAGTACTAGTATATGAAACAATCAAATGGACCTAACTAGAGATGACAACATATCAGATATCTACAACTTAATATTTGAATTCGAATTCATATATTTTTCACCAAATACTATTATGCGTATCCGAATCCGAATCCAATTTACATAACATAGTTCTTCAAATACATGAATCTGCTAAGTATCCAAATTAATTAAAAACAATTAAGATTTTTAAAAAGATAATTGATTCGGATATCAATCACTAATAAGAGGATTCACATATCATATTTGAATCTGAACATTTTCAGAATCTTAATACCGGAACTTACACGATGTAGATGAAAATATTTGACAATTAAAAACCCTCGAAGCATGGGAAGGAGGAGAGTGATACCTGGAGTCGGGTAGAGAAATCCAGGTCCAATAAGAAGGGGTGTCACTCCATACGATGTGCAGGTCCCTGGGTGACAGCATGTAACACGCCTTCCCACTGTTTCTTTCTAGCGACAAACTCTGTTTCAGCAAAAACAAGTTACATCTTACATGACAGTGCGACGGAATTCTTAATTACAATTACCCAAAAAAGAATTAAAGGGAGACAATGAAAGTACCATTCGTCCACCCTGGATGAGAACAGGGTTTTCACAAAGGCTGAGATAAAGCTGTTTCTTGGAAGGGAAAGAGAGCGAGGAGGGAATCAAAGCCTGGCATTGGGATGGCAAGAAGGTTTCCCAAACGGCATCGGAATCGGCGACCGATTTAAAGATGGTTGAAACAAGAGACAATCTACAGGCATCTCGAGGGGAGGTGAAGGAGATGATGACGGCGATACAGTCTTGGGGGAGAACAATAAGGTCGAAACTGCAACACCCAAGCTCTCCCTTTCCTTCTCCTTCCATTTCAGAAATCAAAATGGGAAAAAACAGGATTGATTGGATTTATGAGAGTGAATGGCGATTGGACATATATATATATATATATATATATATATATATATGTAAACAGGGCAGGCTAAGCTTAGACTTTATGGTTATAAATTAGAAAATTGAAAGGTGAGGCGTGGCAATCGGCAATGGAACCAACCACTATCCTATCCCTAAAAGGAGCTTTTCCACGCCTCCATCAGCTCGAGATTCCGCGTCTCACCCTCGGCGTTCCACCGTCTTTCTATTCCCACACATGGTAATAATCTTTAGGGTAAACTATTAATTTGGTGGCCCACCTATTTTTATGTTTCTTTTTTGGTCACTTGACTAATTTTTTTAACAAAATGGTATCTAACGTTCCATTTTGTTTCTGTTTTGGTAACCACAAAATTAACGTGACATTTTTTATTAGGAAAGAATTAGGTTTTGAGATTTAGGGCATATGAAAAATTTTAAAAATGAATTTTGAATTGAGAGAGTAATTCCCTCCCAAGCTCAAATGATCAAATGTTCTTTTTACCTCATATAAAACAACTAAATAAGAAACTCTAATCTATTAAAACCAAATTGAACCATTTAAGAGCCTTAGACACTATTGCTATTCATTGCGCCTTTGCACTAAACGTTGAGTTGCCTCTATAACAGCCTAGAGCATCGAGATGCATCCACTATATATATAGCGTCGAGTTTTCTATGTATATGATTTCTGGTGATTTTATTCAAATGTAATTTAATACTTTGATACTTTCATAATTTGATAGTTAAGAAATTGTAAATTTGTTAAACTATCAAATTGTAAATTAATTACAACATTTTTTTAGTTAAGAAATCTGTTAACTATCAAATTGTAAATTATTGTGTATAATAAGTTAAGAAATTTTGATAGTTTTGGTTTTAATTTTGATACTTTCATAATTTGTAAATTGTAATATTACTTTAACAATAAGTAATATTTTTTATTTTTAATAATAATTACACTAACAATAATAACAAATTAAAAAGTAACACAAGAACAAAAAATATATATTTCTTTTAAATAAAAAGTATATATATTTTTAAATATTAATAAATTAATTACAACATTTTTAGTTTTAATAATAATAACAATGATGCTGCTTATAATATGTTTTGGGTATAGAGTTTCACGTTTAAGGTTTAGAGTTATATGGTTTGTAAATTAAGGTTATATGATTTAGAGTATATGAGAAAATGAAAAAAAATTAAATTTTAAATTAGATTAGATGAGTAATTTTTATCTCATACAATTAAGAGTTTTGGTGTACGAAAAAAAAAATAAAAAAATGAACTTTAGATTGGATTTGGTGCATGTCAGACTCAATTGAGTTCAAGTTACAATCATTTCGGATCCAGTCAATTTTTACACCCTACGCCCATTCCTATATAAATTATTTCTATAACAAAAAAAATCTTATTATACTAATATGATATTGAAAAATGTTAATTGGATAATACTTGAAAAAAATTATCTTTATTTCTCATGAGTAAAAATAAGATTACATCAATGTATTTATACTAACAAACTAATTGTTATTAACAAAGTAACTAACTTTCTACACTCCCCCTCAAGTTGGTGGTAAAAAAATGCTTTTGACGCCCAACTTGAAGAACAAATGGTTATGATGTTGCATCCCTAAGCCTTAGTCAGAATATCTGCTAGTCGTTCTGTTGAAGTCACATGTTGGGTACTTATCAACCCTTCTTAAATTTTCTCCCTCATAAAGTGACAGTCAATTTCGATATGCTTAGTCCTTTCTGATAAACAGGATTTGCAATAATCTGAAGTGCAGCTTTGCTATCACAATGTATAATTGTTGGAGCCACAACTGGTACATCAAGTTCTTTCAGCAACCCATTCAACCAGACTATCTCTGCTGCAGTCACTGCCATACTTCTGTATTCAGCTTCAGCTGAAGATCTGGCAATGGTATTCTTTTCAGATTTCCATGAAATTAAGGAATCCTTCAATTTGATGCAAAAATCAGTAACAGATTTTCTTGACATTGGATCACAATAAGCCAAGAGCTGACATTTACTTGAACTTTTTAGCAAAATTCCTTGACCAGGACTCTCTTTAACATATCTAACTATTCAAAGAGCTGCTTCAAAGTGCGACTTTTTAGACAATTGCATGAATTGACTAAGATGATGAACAACAAAAGTAATGTCAAGACGCGTGTGTAAGATAAATCAGTCTTCATATCAGTTTTTGAAAAACTGGCTTATCTACAAGTATGGGATCTTTAACTTATTGTTCCGCATTATTCTGCACAGTGGCATCAAACTCTGTTGTGGTAAGCTTTAGGTTCTGTTTCAAAGGGGTTAAAGCTGGTCTAGCTCCCCCTAGCCATGTATCTTCAATAAGAGCCAAGGCATACTTTCTTTGGTTTAGTAGAATTTCTTCTTTTGATCTCAAGACTTTTAAACCTAAAAAATATTTCAACTCTCCTAGGTCTTTTATCTTGAAATTTTTGTGCAGAATCCCTTTTAATTTATCAATTAAGTCCATATCATTTCATGTCAACATCAACTCATCAACATAGATAAGCATAATCACCAACTTGTTACCCTGCCTTTTGGTAAATAAGAAATAGTCATACTTGCTCTGTTGGTAATCAGCTGCTATTAAGGTCTCTGTCAGTTTCATATTTCACTACCTTGAGTCTTGCTTAAGGCCATACAAGGATTTTTACAGTCTATACACTAAGTTTTCCTCTGGCTGCAAAACTCAACAGGTAAACCCATGTATACTTTTTCAAACAAGTCCCCTTGTAGAAACGCATTGTGGACATCTATTTGAAAAAATGGCCAGTGAAAAGAAGCAGCAAAAGCTAGAACAATCCTAACAGTGACTAACTTTGTAACATGGGAGAATGTATCAACATAATCCACACCCTTCATTTGGCTGTAGCCTTTAGCAACAAGGCGTGCTTTATACCTCTCAACTTCACTAGAGAACTTATATTTGATCCGATAGACCCATTTACAGCCAATAAGATGCTTGTCCTTGGGCAAAGGCATAACAGACCATGTCTCATTAGCTTTCAAAGCCTGAATTCCTCCTGCATGGCTTGAATTTAGACAGGTGTTTTAAGACTTCAGAATAAAAATGAGGTTCAGTTAAGGTGGTAGAAGTTGGAAAAGACTGAGTGGTCAGTGGTAAATGATGATAAGAAAAGATAGAAGAGATTGGGTACAAACCTGGATAAGAAGAAGAAGAAGATTTGCAGGAATGATCATAGTTATTTAACCAAGATGATAAACGAGAGACGCGAGAAGATTTACGAGTGACAATGGGAAGAGAAGAATGATTCAGGGAAGACAAGTTAGGTGTACCTGTTAAGATTGGTAATAAAGAATCTGGTAAATGGGGAAAAGAATCTGAAATAGCTGGGAAGTCGGACTCTGGTGAAATATTTGTAAAAGGTTGAGCAGGAGAAGAGGATGAAGTATTTGGTAAATTAGAGGAATTAGTAGGAGAAGAATTTGAAATATTTGAAAAATCAGAATCAGGTGAAGATGTAGAAGGTAATTAGACAAGACTAGAAATCTACATCAGAAACAAAAGGCTGAGAAGGAAAAAAACAAGAACTCTGGGTGGAATTTTGAAATAAATAAAAAGGGAAAGCAATTTCATGGAATGATATATCTTTGTTGACAAAAAAATGAGAGCTTAAATTGAAAAACAAATAACCTTTTTGGGTGGAAGAATATCCTAAAAAATACTAAAGGAATAACTTTAGGAAAAAATTTATCCCCGTAATTTGGAGTGGTGGCTTAACAGGGACATCCAAAAATTCTGAGGTGAGACAAGGAAGGTGATTTATGATAAAGCAGTTCATAAGGAGTCTTCCAATGAAAAAAGATGATGGCAATCTATTGATGAGATAACAAGAAGTAAGCACAGTGGCCTCAAAATTTAATAGGGACTTTGGAGTGGAATCTAAAAGCTCGAGTAATCTCAAGCAAATGTCTATGCTTACGCTCATCAACACCAATTTACTGAGGTGTATGCACACAACTATTTTAATGTATGATACCCAAAGAATGAAAAAAAGGTAGAACAATCTAAATTAAAAAATTCAGATCCATTGTCACTATGAATAGTTTGAATGGAGGCTAAGAACTGAGTTTTGACTAAGGTAAAAAGGTAATCTAGTTTGCTTAGAAAGTGGGAAAATAGAACATTTATGAGCACAATCAGATTCAAACTGGACATTATCAAAGAAAGGTATTTTATGAATTTTATTAATAGGAGCATGCCCTAAACGAGCATTTCACAACTTGGTGGCATCGGTCAAAAAAGACAAACATGTAACAGAATTAAAACGAGAAACAAAATTAAAATCAGGCAAACCAGAAGAAAGACTCAAGAATATAAAGACCTCGACATTCCCTACCAATCATCTTCATCTTTCCGGTGGAGAAATCTTGTAATAGAAAGAGATCATGATAAAAAAAAGGGCAATTAGATGAAGGTCCTTTGATAATTTGGAAACAGAAAGTAAATTATGGGTGAAGTTAGAAACAAAAAGCACATTATGAATGATACAATCAGATGGTAAACAAATAGAACCAGTATAGGTGATAGGACATTTTTTACCATCAGGAAGGTGAACAAAACGAGAATTTGGAGCACCCGTAACTGGATTTAGCAGACTATGAAAATTACATGAGATGTGATCTATGGCACCAGTATTCAAGATCAAAGTTAGGCAACCAGAAGCAGGTAAACAATGATTACCATTACCTGCAGTGTTAGCAGCAGATCCACTAGGGTTGCCTTGGTCAAAAGCTCTAGAAGTTGATTGTATTGAGCCTGAATGAAGGCTGGGGCAAGAGGGACACCATACTGTCCAAAAATAGAAACATCTCTCTTGGGACCATCATCCTCAAGCGAACCAGAAACAACAGGATTAACAATAATACCGCTTAAACGTCCTTCTTATGAGTAAACTTGAAGTCAGGGGGATAGCCAATTAAGCAAAAGCAATTTTCCTTCTTGTGGCTACGGATTTGTAGTGATCACATATGCCAGGGAAGTGACGACAAGCCATAGAGTTGGAATATAGAGCCGTAGGCTTGAGCATGAAAGGCGTTCCACTCAGATAAACTCGGTGAGACTCTTCTTGAATAATTATGGAATAGGCCTTGTTCACCGAGGGCAAAAGACTCATAAGAAGAATCTGATTACGGATGGCAGTGTAGGTATCATTGAGCCCCATTAAAAATTGGAACAAACGCTACTGCTGATGATGTTGCAAGTTATCTCGAGAGCGAGCGTACTCACAAGAAAAAGGAACTAAAATGATGAATTCATCCCAAAGGAGCTTCAGTTTGGTAAAACAAGTAAAGATCGGGGAATCACCTTAAGTAATGGTAGCAATTTTTCGATATAGAAAAAAGATTCGAGAACCATCAATTTTATCAAATTTTTCCTTCAGATCGGCCTAAACAAGTCACGTATCAGAGGAAAAGACGATTTCGGCAGAGGTTCGGGCTGAAAGTGTTTATAATCCAAGAGAGTACGATTGCATTACAACGATCCCATTGAGATTTTAGAGAATCCTTCATGTCATCACAGCAATAGGTTCCACCAATAGACCCTAATTTTTCCTTCGCGAGAAGAGAAATCCGCATAGAACGACTCCAGATGTTGTAGTTTTCAACGTCAAAAAGTTGAAAAATGAGGAGCGTGCCCGACGTATCCGAAAGATGAAGATACAATGGATGATTGTAATCAAGACCAACAGATTTAGAGGAAGGCATGATGAAGTTGCAATCGAAGACGTTGAAGGGGTATGCAAAAAAAGGAGAAAAACAACAATGAGAAATCAGGGCAAGCCCTAAAGAGAAAACAGAGAGAAAGAGAAAGAGAAAGAGAAAGAACCCAATTTATAGAAGGCCCAGTTTGGCGCCTAATACCATGTTAATTGGATAGTACTTGAAAAAATTTCTCTTTATTTCTCATGAGTAAAAATAAGATTACATCAATGTATTTATACTAAATACTATCCGACTGTAACACCCTTAATGTATACCCGTAGACCGAATATACATTAAAGATGTTACGGAGTCGTTTAAAGAAATCCTGACTTATAATAATTTTTTTATACATATAAATCTTGTCTTTATTAATTTAACTATTTTCTCGATTTTCTTGAAATCATAACTTATGTGTAGTTGGCTAATTTCGACCCTAAATTAGTTTGTAAAACATATTAGTCAGTTATTAAAACGATAATGCAATTCAGGGTGAAAAATAGGTTCACTGCCTAGACCCTTTCTTGATTTTAAAATCTTTATGCGATTACCGATAAATAAAATTTAAATCGATTAAACAAGTTTTACTACCTTTTTAAGCTTATCGATTATTCATATTAACAAAGTAAGCTTCCTTTCTACTTTAGTTTATGCTTTCAAATTACTAAGACCTTATCTTGCTTTATCCATATATGATTCATCTTTAGAACTATCAATTATCTATCGTTTAATCTAATTCAATGCATCATATACTACCAGCAGATAAATAATTACATGTCCACTAGAAATTATCATAAGCTAGATTATCTTACTTATGTTGTGCAGATTGAAGCTTGATCAGCAAGCTCGACTCCTCTTCAAGTGCTCCAACTTAACCTACGTGTGAAACAATCACACGCTAAGTATGAAACTTAGTGAGACAATAATTCTTAATAGAGTGCAATATCGACATTAATATCAATTTAAATGATTAATAATGCATATAATCACCTTACCATTTTTATGTGTATAAACATAAATAATTTCATATGTAACAACATATATCAAAGTGATAAGATTAGATTTTACCGATACCGTTGCCATTTCCATTTGTAAGCTTTCAAGCTTATCATTCTGTTCCTTTGATTCATTTTACTCATTTAGCCCAAGAATTTTAAATAGAGAGAAACTTAAGTATACGAGATCGGTACTCCCAGAGTACTAGTCACCGAAGTGAATATAAACCTATAGACAGATAAAGTGTCGGTAACATATAGACACATAAGTGTCGGTAACATATAGATCCGAAGATCGGTGTGTAGCTACATGTAGACCTTGAATGCTAGACCTCTAATGGCATGTCACTATAATGTAACTCTCTATAATATAATTTTATGTATAGAGAGAAACTTAAGTATGCAAGGTCGGTACTCCTTGAGTACTAGTCACCGAAGTGACAATAACTTATAGACACGTAAAGTGTCGAAAACATATAGACACATAAAGTGCCGGTAAACATATAGATCCGAAGATCGGTGTGTAGCTACACGCAGTCCTTGACTGCTAGACCTCTAATGGCATGCCATCATACTGTAACTCCCTATAGTAAATCTTGGGCAATAAATCAATTTCTTTATCTTTCCATATATCCTTCTGTAGATGGTAAACAACTTATTTCATCAATGGCAACATATATCAATATATATATATCAACATTTCAACTTACCAATATAAATAATCATGTGATCAATGCATTTTATATTCCACTTCTTGACATATTCGTATATGTCAATCATATGCTCAATGACATAAATATTATAACAATAAAAATTAGGGTAGGCTCATTGCAAGCCATCCCAATCATGTATAAAATATCAATGTAGTATGACATGTATGCAATTGCACTCACCTGGGCCATCAGTAGCTTGCCTCACTAAGCTCTACTTGATCCTTTCCTTCATAATACCATGAACCCTCTTTTGATTCCGATCAAACTTTATAAATATAAATAACAATTGTTAGATTCAAATCTAACAATATTTTAAATATGCTATCAAACTTAATCATTCAAATATACAGAATTTTCCAAAATTTTCTTCCTTCCTTATATTGTTCAAAAACTCATTATGGTCCTCAGTGACCAATTTTAACTTCCATTAACCCCTTTCAAGCGTACTAATTAACCTTAGATACAAAATATATCAATTCTCATTTTCTGGCAGATTGCACTACCTTCAAAGAAATATTTCTGTAAAATAATCTACAACTCAAAATTTGATTCCGTTTGTTCTGAAAGAAACTAGATTCAATAAGATTTTCAACCATATAAATTAATAGCCCAAATTCAACTTGTACGATTTATGGCGAATTTTCAAAATCAATTTCCAGTATTGAATTTCGGAACAGCCTGCTATACTGTTTTCTGACCTTTCACCACTTAAAAATTAATATCTTTTTACTCGGAACTCAAAATCAGTTTCCGTTTCTTGGACACGAAACTAGACGAACAAATATTTTCATCGGTATAAAATTCACCTTCTAACCATTTTTGTAGAATTTATGGTGAATTTTCAAAGTTACTACCATAAACCAATTTTTCTACACAACTTCCATAAACAACTTCAACTTTTATACTAACTTCTCCTTATTTCTATACTTTTCAATTTAGTCCAATCACTAGCTTTAAACCACCAACTCATCACATTCTTCACCAAATAATTATTCACAATAATTCTCCCTAATTTTCCTTATTTACCGAAATAGTCACTAAAATGCAAAGATAAGGATTCAAGCTTCTTAACTTTGAAATTTAGTCCTCAATTCAACATTACTACCTTAATTCCATCATTACAACTAAAAATCAGATTTATCCCCTTACAAAACTTCAATTTCAATTTGGTCACTTAACTTTGACAATTTGTCAAAATGGTCACTAATTCGGTTCAACATCAATTTAACATTCTAACTTCAATTTCATGTCTCTAACATCATTAATAACATAAATACACACCAAAACCATAAAAATCAGATTTGGTCCTCTAACTTTTAAACTTGCCGAAACGGTCCATATACCTTTAGCTTAGGGTTTTGCTTCCAAATAACAATTCAAGCTTACTAGATCATTAATTCAACATTACAAACCATAAATTAAACTTGAATCCATAAACCATAATCATATTCATAATAATCAAAACATGTATAACTTAAATCCCAACTCAATAGCATGATTTTAACATCATACTACCTTGATTTCAACTTAAATTCAATCATGAAATCATAAAATCTCAAAAGCCCCAATTTGATCCATAAACCCTAATTTCTTTCTCATGTAAATTATCATCAATAAATCATGGATTCCATGAATTATTGACATCAAAAGATAGATCTTGAAGAGTATAACAACTTTGTAGTTGAAGAGATTACCTGAAAACCGAGTTTCGGGGCTTGAATCGAGCTTGGAAAAATTGTTCTCTTTCTTTCCCTAGCCCTTACGTTTTTGGCTGGAAAAGATGAACAAAATCTTCATCTTTTCACCATTATTTTACACATATATCTATTAAATGAATATTAAATTCATTTAATAGTGAAATTACAATTTTGCCCTTTTTATCCAATGGTTGAGATTGATTTTATCATCAATCAAGGGCCAAGATTTAATATTCCATTTTCTCTTTCCAAAATTTCTCTTATAACTTTTTAAATATTTCAAAATTGCCATTAGGGCCAAATGACCAATTTGCCCTCCAACTAGTTTTTATTTAATAGTTTGCCATTCTTGTAAAAATTCAACTAAATCTAGTTGGAATCCAACAAACTATAATAAAATATTCTTAAAATAATATTTTATGACTTTTCCATAGCTTTTGGATCAGTCTCCAAAATTTCCATTCGATCCAATATACCGATAAATAATCCTTTACTTAGAAATAAACTGTAGGATTCATCTTGAATCGAACTAAAAATATTTACAACACTTGGAAATGACTTTTATAACCTTTCTCTATCATATGGAAAAGTTTCAAAATTTTTTAGTTCGGTCTGGGTATCTGAATTCCACTTAAACTTTAACTGCGATTTTTCCAATAATCGAAGTATCAGACCGAACCAATAATTCCGCATTTGATTCACACCCTTAGGTGATCTGTTTATTTATGAAATAAAAACCCTTAACCTTTGGGAAATTACAACTTTAGTCCCCAAACTTTTCCAAAGTTTATACTTTAGGCATAAAATTTTCAAAATTTACATTTTGGTCACTACCTTTTTAAACTTCAATTCCGATCCCAATTTTACTTGGAATTCAACCAAACTTTAAGAATACCTTATTCAATTCACTATCTATTACATGAGACCTTTAAACCTTAGAAATTTCCTTTCCAAAACCCATAATTAAAGAAATCCCAACTTTCGCATTTTTGTCATTTTAGTCACTAAGTTAGCTTTTAAGCTATTATCTTAGTACTAAATGACCCTTAATCAAATTATTAAATTTTGGGGTATTACAATTCTCTCCCCCTTAAGAAAATTCGTCCTCGAATTTTCAATGCTTACTTGTTCCAAACACTTACGGATATTACTTCCTTATTTTCTTCTCACCCTCCCAAATGGCTTCTTCGACCTTGTGATTACTCTTCAGAGCATCGACCAATGAGATTTTTATTCCTTAATACTTTAATTTCATATACCAACATTTCTACTAACTCTTTTTCTTATCCAAATATCTTATACTTACTCTATTATCATTTTATTATACAGATAGATTGTCCTAAACAAGATTTAACTTACATGCTTATTTCACTGTATCGTATCTGCTATGGGTCCTTTCTTGACCTCCAAGATTCATTAACTGAAGAAATCTATTATCGTTTTACTTTCCTTATTCTAATCTCATTCTATCTTATACTAATAAGGAGCGACATCAAGTCATACAATAAGCACATCAGTAATATGATATTCTAGGGGCATGTATTTACTGACAAATTCATATGCAAACCCGGTTTAGCATCCAGAACCGGCTAAACCTTTGCTCTGATACCATTAAATGTAACACCCTTAATGTATACTCGTAGACCGAATATACATTAAAGATGTTACGGAGTCGTTTAAAGAAATCCCGACTTATAATAATTTTTTATACATATAAATCTTGTCTTTATTAATTTAACTCTTTTCTCGATTTTCTTGAAATCATAACTTATGCGTAGTTGGCTAATTTCGACCCTGAATTAGTTTGTAAAACATATTAGTCAGTTGTTAAAACGATAATGCAATTCGGGGTGAAAATAGGTTCACTGCCTAGGCCATTTCTTGATTTTAAAATCTTTATGCGATTACCGATAAATAAAATTTAAACCGATTAAACACGTTTTACTACCTTTTTAAACTTAGCGATTATTCATATTAACAAAGTAAGCTTCCTTTCTACTTTAGTTTATGCTTTCATATTACTAATACCTTATCTTGCTTTATCCATATATGATTCATCTTTAGAACTGATCAATTATCTATCGTTTAATCTAATTTAATGCATCATATACTACCAGCAGATAATTAATTACATGCCCACTAGAAATTATCATAAGCTAGATTATCTTACTGATGTTGTGTAGATTGAAGCTTGACCAGCAAGCTCGACTCCTCTTCAAGTGCTCCAACTTAACCTACGTGTGAAATAATCATACGCTAAGTATGAAACTTAGTGAGGCAATAATTCTTAATAGAGTGCAATATTGACATAAATAGCAATTTAAATGATTAATAATGCATATAATCACCTTACCATTTTTTATGTGTATAAACATAAATAATTTCATATGTAACAACATATATCAAAGTGATAAGATTAGATCTTACCGATACCGTTGCCATTTCCATCTATAAGCTTTCAAGTTTATCATCCTGTTCCTTTGATTCATTTCACTCATTTAGCCCAAGAATTTTAAATAGAGGGAAACTTAAGTATACGAGATCGGTACTCCCAGAGTACTAGTCACCAAAGTGACGATAAACCTGTAGACACATAAAGTGTCGGTAACATATAGACACATAAGTGTCGGTAACATATAGATCCGAAGATCAGTGTGTAGCTACAAGCAGTCCTTGACTGCTAGACCTCTAATGGCATGCCACTATACTGTAACTCTCTATAATATAATTTTATGTATAGAGAGAAACTTAAGTATGCAAGGTCGGTACTCCTTGAGTACTAGTCACCGAAGTGACAATAACTTGTAGACACGTAAAGTGCCGAAAACATATAGACACATAAAGTGCTGGTAAACATATAGATCCGAAGATCGGTGCGTAGCTACACGCAGTCCTTGACTGCTAGACCTCTAATGGCATGCCACCATACTGTAACTCTCTATAGTAAATCTTGGGCAATAAATCAATTTCATTATCTTTCCATATATCCTTCTGTAGATGGTAAACAACTTTTTTCATCAATGGCAACATATATCAATATATATATCAACATTTCAACTTACCAGTATAAATAATCATGTGATAAATGCATTTTATATTCCACTTCTTGGCATATTCGTATATGTCAATCATATGCTCAATGACATAAATATTATAACAATAAAAATTAGGGTAGGCTCATTGCAAGCCATCCCAATCATGTATAAAATATCAATGTAGTATGACATGTATGCAATTGCACTCACCTGGGTCATTCATTAGCTTGCCTCACTAAGCTCTACTTGATCATTTCCTTCATAATACCACAAACCATCTTTTGATTCAGATCAAACTTTATAAATATAAATAACAATTGTTAGATTCAAATCTAACAATATTTTAAATATGCTATCAAACTTAATCATTCGAATATACAGAATTTTCCAAAATTTTGTTCCTTCCTTGTATTGTTCTAAAACTCATTATGGTTCTCAGTGACTAATTTGAACTTCCATTAACCCCTTTCAAGCTTACTAATTAACATTAGATACAGAATATATCAATTCTCATTTTCTGGTAGATTGCACTACCTTCAAAGAAATATTTCTATAAAATAATCTACAACTCAGAATTTGATTCCGTTTGTTCTGAAAGAAACTAGATTTAATAAGCTTTTCAACCATATAAATTAATAGCCCAAATTCAACTTGTACGATTTATGACAAAATCTCAAAGTCAATTTCCAGTATTGAATTTCGGAACAGCCTGCTATACTGTTTTCTGACCTTTCACCACTTATAAAATCATATCTTTTTACTCGGAACTCAAAATCAGTTTCCGTTTCTTGGAAATGAAACTAGACGAACAAATCTTTGTAGTTAAAGAGATTACCTGAAAACCGAGTTTCGGGGCTTGAATCGAGCTTGGAAAAATTTTTCTCTTTCTTTCCCTAGCCCTTACGTTTTTGGCTGGAAAAGATGAACAAAATCTTCATCTTTTCACCATTATTTTACACATATATCAATTAAATGAATATTAAATTCATTTAATAGTGAAATTACAATTTCCCCCTTTTTATCCAATGGTTGAGATTGATTTTATCATCAATCAAGGGCCAAGATTTAATCTTTTATTTTCTCTTTCCAAAATTTCCCTTATAACTTTTTAAATATTTCAAAATTGCCTTTAGGGCCAAATGACCAATTGCCCTCCAACTAGTTTTTATTTACTAGTTTGCCATTCTTGTAAAAATTCAACCAAATCTAGTTGGAATCCAACAAACTATAATAAAATATTCTTAAAATAACATTTTATGACTTTTCCATAGCTTTTGGATCAATCTCCAAAATTTTCATTCGATCCAATATACCGATAAATAATCCTTTACTCAGAAATAAACTGTAGGATTCATCTTGAATCGAACTAAAAATATTTTCAGCAGTTATAAATGACTTTTATAACCTTTCTCTATCATATGGAAAAGTTTCAAAATTTTTCAGTTCGGTTCGGGTATCCGAATTCTATTTAAACTTTAACTGCGATTTTTCCAATAATCGAAGTATCAGATCGAACCAATAATTCCACATTCGATTCACACCCTTAGGTGATCTGTTTATTTATGAAATAAAAACCCTTAACTTTTGGGAAATTACAACTTTAGTCCCCCAAACTTTTCCAAAGTTTATACTTTAGGCATAAAATTTTCAAAATTTACATTTTGGTCACTACCTTTTTAAACTTCAGTTCCCATTCCAATTTTCCTTGGAATTCAACCAAACTTTAAGAATACCTTATTCAATTCACTATCTTTTACATGAGACCTTTAAACCTTAGAAATTTCCTTTCCAAAACCCATAATTAAAGAAATCCCAACTTTCGCATTTTTGTGATCTTAGTCACTAAGTTAGCTTTTAAGCTATTATCTTAGTACTAAATGACTCTTAATCAACTTAATAAATTTTGGGGTATTACACCGACTAAGCTAGCTACTTGGCTAACTAACCTGCAACTAACAAACTAACTGTTATTAACAAAGTAACTAACTTTCTACAACAAATGCTCAAAATAACAATGTAAAATACCAACAAGTGTTGGGTGCATTGGTAAGGCATATTGTACTCCCAAAGAGAGGACGTGAGTTCGAACCTTGGAAATGACATTGTTGGGAGGGGCAGCTTCGCACCCCGAACATGGACCGTAAGATAGACATGCTTATTACCAAAAAAACATTGTCGGTCTACTCATACCGGCACAAATTATAGGCTTTTTAACCAAATATTTTATTTTTAATATTATTTACGTATTTGACACATTAATTTTCGATTTAGTATTTTTTTATAAGAATTCACATGGCTAGTATGATGAGTTTTCTGTATTTTTTAATAAAACTTGCCTTGTTGGTTTGGCGAGTTCTGTAAGATATTATTTTTTATTCTAGCTGGTAGAGTTTGGGTTACCATAAAAAATCCAATAAAAATTAATATTTTTTAAAGTCGCCGTACCAATCAAACAAGTTCCTGCAAAAGGACTAAATCCGAAAATAATCTTATATGAGTATCATATCCAAAATTAATATAAAAATGAGATATTTAGATAAAAAAAAACGCTCAAATTGTACTCTTTCTTTTACTTTTTCGGACTACACTTTCAATCCTTTGCTTTCCTCCTTTTTTTTTATTTCTATTAAAAAAGTTTAGATTTGAACTTGAAAAAAGCAGTTGCATTTTTTTTTCTAGAGGAATTCAATTTGAATTACATAGAGTTATTTAATAGTAATTATTTCATTTATAATTGTAATTGTAATTTAAGAAAAACTTCAATACACAGTCTAGTTTACACAGACCTTTTAGTTTTAGGAGTTAGAGATTTAGTTTATGATTTAGAGTTTAGGGATTTGGGTTGTAGGGTTTAGAATTTAAGGTTAGTGTTTAGAATTTAGGGTTTATGGTTTGGGGTTTAGTTTTTAGGGTTTATGCTTAATTTTGATTTATAGTAAAAATATGCAGGCTTGTGTAAAATTTAAACCCTTGTAATTTATAGTATTTTACACAGCATGTGTATCAAATTTAAACCCTTGTAATTTATCAAAAAAATAAAACAAATACTATCATAAAATTATATTAAAAATGTTCAAAAAAATATTACATCATGAATGAGTGAATATGAATATTTTATGTTAAAATATATTTATACAAATTATTTCACAAAATAGTTATTGGTAGCGTGGTAGGGTTTTTTATATAAACACATCGGTCTTAAGTTTGATTCTTAAATTATATTTTAAATTTTTATTTAAAGATTATATTGAAAGATAAAAACATTCTTATAATAAGATTAAATATTCTTTAATTTAAGATTATTTTAATAATTTTTCAACCAAAACAGTTTTAAATTAACTCATGCTATCAACTCAATCGACCCTTTTAAATACATTTTCTTGAACTCAAATTTAGTTTTACCGGATAATGAATAGGGGAACATGCACATGCACATTTAACATGAAAATATGGTACTCTTTAACTTTGCCTAACTTCCTTTTTATTCCCTTTTGTCGAGTTTGATGTATTATTTTGGAGTTACATGTCACATGGAATAATCACAATAACACTCCAAATTAGTTATTTATTTATGAGAAAAATTTCAATACACAATTTGTATAAATTTTAGTTTACACAGACTTTTTAGTTTTAGAGGTTAGAGGTTTAGTTTAGGGGTTTGGATTGTAGGGTTTAGAATTTAAGGCTGGTGTTTAGAATTTAGGGTTTAGGACATAAAGTTTGGGGTTTAGTTTTGTAGGGTTTATGTTTAATTTTGATTTATAATAGAAATAAACAGGCTTGTGTAAAAGCCTGTGTATCAAATTTAAACTCTTTATATATTATATTTTTATCTATGTTAGTTAATTAGGAACAAACCTTAAAATTAGATATGCGATTAAACTTAAATATTTATTTTGATGAATTAAATATATCTAAAAATAAATCAAATTATTTTCATATTTGATAATATAAGTATTTTTGTATGTAATAATTATATGTAAAATTGTGTCATGCATATAACAATATTAACGGTATGTAAAAACTAAATAAAACCTAAAATTGTACGTACAATTATATAAAATCAAAGTTCATGTAGAGTCATGGGAGCTCTAGAGGCTTTTAGCTAGCTAGGTAATAGAACTAGCTGGTGGGTTAGATGAACTTGATAGCTATCATATCAGTAATACTGTGGTTCTCTGGTAAGGTCGAGTCATGGGAGCTCTAGAGGCTTTTTAGGGCTCCGCTTTCGAAGGATATAGAGTGGAAGAATAACGACGAATGAGTCATTGCGGAGGAACGAAAATGGGAGTATAACATCGTCTCCCATTGGTCGAGAGAACACCATAAAATAGCATGAATCGAGACTTTTGGCTGGAGTCTAGTTCGTGACCGTTATGACGAGGCGCATCGATTGCAATTACAGAGTCATTTATTGGGAACGAGTGCTATGAGTAGTTTTGAACGGTTACAAATATTTATGCGTGTTGACCTACCAATGGTGTTAAACGAAGACGCATATTGAAAGGTCGCACTCTTCGTTTATAAAAAAGGGGAGTTAGGGATGGAATTCTCACTTTCGTTTATCATGTTCCAATTTCAAGTTTTGGGGGAAAAATCTTCCACAAAATTTCGCAAAATCTTTCTTTTCTTTAAGGTCTCTTCTCCATTACTCTAAACAAGATGGTAAGAAGAGCTAGTGGTTGGGCAAAAGTTTGTTGAAAAGAGTGAAGGAGAACCAATCACATTTAGTGTTTAGAAGCTCCTTCGAGTGTAGAACTGGGCAGAACGGAGTCGGGGTTTGCAGTGGTCGAATTATGAGTTCGAGTTTGTTATCCCCAATAGGATTCATTGCCTGAGCGATTACAATGGAGAAACCGAAGTGGTTCTATTTGTCTTTCTATGAATTTGAGGCTGGATTCCATCTTCCAACACATGGATTTGTAAAGGATGTTTCAAATACCTACATGGTTGCTCTGGGTCAACTAAGTGGCGCTTTCTGGTGGATCCTTATTGGGTATTTGATCGTATGCCACCTTATCAGTGAGCGTGTTACAAAATATGTTTACACGTAATGTAGTGGCCCCGAAGACATGCCCAAGCCTCCTCACCTTCATGTAGAGACATTGAAAATGGTTCCCTACCGCAGGGTGGAACAACAAGCCGAAGTTGGGTGATCTAGAAATTGCCACGGCCCTACCCCTCCAAGTATATCAAGGTGATATAAAAATTGCTAGGAAATTTTGGTTTTGGGTTTCCTCTGTGGTGGATTGACGTCACGGCTTTAGAAGGGGAGGAGATGGAGCAGTTCAAGGAGTTGAAGAGAAGGACATGGTTGAATGTTTCAGAGGTGATAACCGTATGCATGTTTTTAGGTATTGCCTTTCACATATAGCCCCAACGGATCGAAGATGTAGGATGTTGGGATTGCGCTACCTATGAGGTTACTGATGATTTGGAGAAAGTTCTATTGTAGGAAGGGGTGACTCGAGGAACTGTTTTTCAAGCTTGCTTATAATGGGTTGGGTTGGTATATTTCTGGGTTATGCTTTTTGGTTTTGTGGTGTTTAGTGCTAGTGTATGGGGCTTGTTTCCTTGGTGCTATGGTTGGTGCAAGTGCCCTGGACTAGGGGCTGGTGCGGCACCTAGTTGGTAGGACTATGATGCGGCTTTGGCTAGTAGGGATGTCGGTCTCAGCTGGTCCGATGAGGTGTTTTTCGGCTTCCTAGTCAGGGTGTTGTAGATTTTATGGTGTTCTTTCATTTTCTTTTGTCCCATTATGATCACTCTTTTCTTCCATTTAGACTTAGAGAGATTTTTAATAAGACATGATAATGATTGCTTGTATGATTTTACCTCTAAATAAAATCGTACTCGATAAAAAATGAAAAAGACCATATGGTTCAAACCAACCTCTGGGGTTGACTCATTATCTGCTATGACTAAGCTTTTAACATCTAAAAATAAAGACTTCTACATCAAAGCAATCTTCAGGGTTCACTTTTTAATCAGGGAATGAAAAAAATGAAAGAAATTTAAAGGTTGAAGAAGATTCAATCTTGGAGGAAAAGGAGAAGAAATGAAGAAAATAGAGAATAAGAAAAGTTTACATGCCACATTAGGCATTCATTAACAGTTGTTAACGAGAGTAATCTTTATAGAAGCGAATTAAAAGTTTAGCGACCAAACTGCAAGCACAATAAATTATTACATCCATATAAAAACAATTAGATCACAATCAATTATTATATTAAACTATCAAACTAACAAACCATTTTTTATTACAACATACCATAAAATTTCATAAACTCCGAAATAAACTACAATAAATTTAGACAAACCATGTTGTTATGCAAACTCAAACTTTATTATTTAATATTTAAATTTTATGCTGTAACAATTATACATCTGTACATATATTTATTTTTTAAAACTTTTAATCCGATGATTTTAAAGTAAAAAATGTGTATATCTATGTATATAGTTGTTGTGAAGGTTAAATGATTGTCGACTGGTTGGCTTTCTCATGTCATACTCCATAGTTTGCTTTCATATATATATATATAGTTGTAAGATTAATGTTTGAGTGGTTGGCTTTCATCCTGCGATACTCCATTGCTACTCAGAGAACTCTTACTATCCTTCATGGAAATACTCTCATCTCCTCCTTTTTTTCTTCTGTCCTCGTCACTCGGACAGGAACTTGAACGCTCGGATTCTTCGTTGTACTGGCTTAACGAAGACTGTTTTCTTATGTTTTTTTTGCCTAGAGGAAGCATTTCCTTCATGGCTGCTGAGTTCTTCTCTTGCACAAGAACTTCCGGAATTGGATCTTCTAGTATGATCTTGACTTTCTCCGTTACTGTTCATACTTCTACTGCTACGGCTACTGCTACTGTGATCATCGTCGCCGTCGTTGTCATGGTCCGATTCATCATCGCTACACTCCTGGAGTTGCAGCTTAGATGAGGTGGAGGAAGGAAGACTGGCAAGATTACAGTTCTCATTTTGGGCCATGGAAAGAAAACTCAAGGCTGTCACCACATCACTCATCAAAGGACGGGCAGCAGCTTCATCTTGCAAACACATGGCTGCTACCCCAACAGCTTGATTCAAGTCCCTGTCGGGGTATTTCTTCTTAAGCAAAGGATCCGCCATTTCCGGAAACCTTTTCTGTTCCCTGAATATTGGTTGTGCCTGTTACAAACATAGAACCGGCAGCCAGCAGGTGGAAAATTAGTAAAAGTTCAATGGTACAGAAAAAATGGAAAACTATCACTTGACCAAATAGGCAAATACACTTACCCAAGCAACTAAATTTTGCTCTTCAACAGGTTTGGTCGTGTCCACGACTCTTCTTCCAGTGATAAGTTCCAATAGAACAACTCCAAAACTGTATACATCTGCAATAGGTGTGAGTCTACCTGATCTTGAATACTCTGGTGCACTGTAACCATAAGTTCCCATTGCCCTTGACTGCATAGGCATCTTGTCTATTGAAGGGTCGAGCTTGTCTGGTCCAATATCAGACAGTTTTGGGTTTAATTGTTCATCCAACAAAACGTTTGAGGACTTGAAATCACGATATATAATGGGAGGATTGGTCTTATCATGCAGAAACTCTAGACCTTGAGCTGCCCCACATGCTATCTTCATCCTGGTTACCCATTCTAACGGCTTTCGTAGAGCCTTTTTGCCTGCAAATTACATTTCTCTTCACGTCATTCATCATCAAGACCATGTTTAATGAAAATAGAGAGGAGTTTATACCGAGTAGATGATCTTCTAAAGAACCCTGGGGCATGAATTCATAAACCAGAAGCCTTTGATCTCCATCAGCACAGTATCCAATGAGATTCACCAGATTAGGATGCTGTAAGCGACTGAGTTTGGCAACCTCCGCAAGAAAATCTTTGTTTTCTAGCACTGCATTCCTGTCAAGTTGTTTAACAGCAACCACCTATCTCCAAATTCCAACAAAGGCTGATTAGGAGTAAACAACAAACATAGTTTTTTTTTTAAAAAAAACGAATTATATTCTTTTTACCAATAAAATAACCAAAAATGTTAATCAGAGATTTAAATTGCGGTTATGGCCACGTTTTCGGTCGCGTTGCGTTTATCGCAATAATAATTTCGGACGATGTTGTTATTAGGATTGCGGGTCGCTATTTAAATCCTTGATGTTAATACTAAATCATTACTATTAGGTGCATTGTTAGTGGAAAAGTAAAAAAAAAAAAAAAAAGCAACAAAGTTAGAATGTTACCTGGCCAGTAGCCTGAAGGGTGCCCTTGTAAACTTTACCGAAACCACCGTCACCCAACACAGATTCTTGACGGAAATTCTTGGTGGCGGTAGCTAGCTCACGGAATGTAAATGCTTGAGCCGCCGCATATTCATTTTCCTCCAAGTTTTCTTTCTTTGGTTCTTAATCCACACAAAACACAACAACAAATTTATTCTTTAAATCTTTTTTACTCAGTAATGATAATAATAAAACAAATTAAACCAACAAATTACATTTCTTTCCGATATTTTAATTATATACTAATAAAACTAAAACTTATCCTCGTAAAATAAATGTATTATCATCCAATATTTAAGAATTTTCATTTAATGAATTAAAAACCAATCATATAAAATGACCCAAAGCATGTAACATGCAGAATTATATCAACTCAGTTCTAAGCCCTAAAGTCTAAACCTATCCTTGTTTTTGTTTCATCCTCTTGGGCAATTTTATATGATGCAAAAAAGCAAACACAAGGCGTACCGGGTGGTTTTGATTGAATGGGAGATCTGTGACTGTGATCTCCTCTGATGCTGGCTTCCTTCTTGGTTTTTTGCGACGAGAAACAAGGGAAGCAATTCATTCTTGCGGGATATATCAACCAACCGCAAATGCCTTCCAACACCAACAAAATTAACGATGAACAGCGTTGTTGACGTCGTCGAAGAGGATCCCAAGGCGGAGACAATGGCGAGCATAAAGGTGAGAGGAGCCTTCAAGAGATTGAAGGAACCTTAAAAGGAGGGACAGTGGAAAAACCATTTAACAAGAAGAGATGCTGAGGACCCATGCTTTTGCAGAGAACCAAATTAACAGAAACGAAACCAAAAAAAAAAATATGTTTCAATTATTTTGTTTTGTTTTCCTTTGAGCTCTGGGAGAAAAAAAGGGGCATTGAGTGGACGATTTGCTTAGGAAAGGAAAACTTTAGAATGCTCGATCAGTATCGTTGAGCACCACTAATGATAAAGCACGACTAACGATGAACATTGTTGAGCACTATTAATTTAATTTATAAAGATTAAAAATTTAAAGGACTCAACGTATAATTATAAATTATTTAAAAATCAAAACGTAAATTATTTAAAATATATTATTATATATTAAAATTTTTAAACATAATTAAATCAAATACAAACCTCTAAATTAAAAAGCCTAAATTCTTTTTCTTTGAAATTTAAGTTGTCGCCGCCGCCATTAGCCACCTGCTGTAATCACTAATTTTGTCCCGATTTTTATATATATTGGAGTTATATGTATGTGTATGTTTATGTTTGAATTGTTTTGCAGGTATGTATGCGAATATATATATATATGTGGGTATATTTATACGTGTATTTGTGTGAATTTATGTACGTATATAATACGTGCATTACATCTATATTATTATTATGGTATTAATATTATTGGTCAATATTTAATAATGTATTATTATTATAAATAAAAAAACCCAAATTTAATAATGTATTATTATTATAAATAAAAAACCCAAATTATTATCCAGTCCATCTAATTACAAGTCAAATACATATTTATTAAAATGACCCGTTTGGCCCAAAATATAAAACCCTAGAATAATAGCTGATGACCTAATCTGACTCCTATATTATTTTGCAGCCGCCCAGATCTGATCGTTGGATCAGATCTGATCTAACGGTCCAGATTGCACCTGAGTCTCACCAGCTGGCCTCACTCGCGCGTGAAGTCCACTGTCGCGACCTTCCAACTCCGTCATGCGCCCACGCGCTTGACTACTCACCTCTCTGCCACGTGGCCGCACCACCATACGCCGCCGTACACCCGCTCTCAACCACCAGGCATGCGTGAAACTAAAATTAAAGTCAGATCAGAGCGTAGGCATCAATTCATCAACATAGGTTAGGTTTTTTTTTCATCATTACATGTACTACAAATAGATCTATAAATCCAAAAAGAAAATTGTAACATCGTTATCCACAATCAGCAATAAAAAAAAGAAAAGCCTCAACTTTTGGGAGGTAAAAATATCTTTTTTTTCATTCGAATCAAAAGCAAACAATAACAAAAAAATAAATACAAAGGGAAGTCTAGGGTTTACCTTGGTCGGTCTCCGAACGCTGCCGCCGTCGGTGGTTGAAGGAGGTGCGCCGATGAACGGCACCGTCCGTATTTCACCATTTTAATCTTCGACTTTAATTTTGTTTTTTTAAAGGGTTTGTTTCCAGATTTAGGGTTAGATCTAGAAATTTTGGGTTCACTTTTAGGGATTTAAAAGCAAGGATTATGTTTTAAAAAAAAGATTTTCTTTGTTTTCTTCTAAATTCCGGCGCCGATACACGGCGGCGCACGGCCAAAACCTAAAAATCTGCTGTTGCGCGCGGCGACCGTGATGAACACCGGCAGATGTGTTCATTTGATTTTGAGAGAAAAAAATAAAGGATTTTTTTTGGATTTTGGTTAAAAATGATTTTAAAAAAATAGATGGGTTATAGAGTAGCCTGGTTTAAACAATTGGGCCAATTATTTTTTTAAAATCCCTCCGCTATAGTTTCTTTTACTCTGCATTCCCCCTCATTTTTGTTTCTTTTATTTTAGTCACTGATTTTTAATTAGTCTTGCTTTCTTTAAATTGCGTCCTCTAATTTTTTTTTGTTTCATTTCGGTCCAAGGTCAAATGGTTAAAATACCCTTCGAATCCTTGTTTCCTTTTTGTTATATTTAATTTAGTGCTTATTATTAGTTTCTGTTTATCTAATTTAGGCTCCAAATGTTCTATTATCTTTTTCAGTCCATTAAAATGAAAAGCTACTGGTTTATTGCTTCTAGGATAGTCTGACTGGAGCAGCCGCTCGATGGCACTCATAGCTCAGCCGATCCAATGTAAAATCATGGAATGATATATCTAAGGTTTTTAGCGAACAATACCAGCATGTCAAAGACATGGTCCCGAATAGAACAATGCTACAAGGGAAGACATAGGGGCAGAATGAGAATATCCGACAATATGCCCAGAGGTGGAGAGATATGGCAACGCAAGTGCAACCTCCCATTCTAGAGAGCGAAATTACTCATATTTTTGGGGATACTCTACAAGTATCTTTGAGTTTTACCGAGTTTGTAAATACGGCAGAATCAATCGAGGCCACGTTCAGAAGTGGCAATCTCAAAACTGGTGAAAGTTCACAGAGATTTCAAAAGAGAAAAGACAATAAAGTTAGCAACGTAAGTACCTACAACCCTAACAATGTCATGATCACACCAAACCCAGCAGTGACAACCTTCCAGGGATCCAGTAGAAAGGATACCAAAGGAATGAAAGAAGCGACTTTTACTCACATACCGATATCTTATGGTGAATTGTACTCCAAGCTGGTTGAGGCCGATTTAGTTCGCCCTTATCACATCACTCTAATGCAACCTACGTACCCTTCGTGGTATGACCCCAAAGCTCAATGTGAGTACCATGCAAGAATCACCGGACACTACATCAATAATTGTAAGGCATTTAAAAGGGTGGTCCAAAACTTAATCAATAAGGAAGTGCTGAAAGTTCATGCCCCGAATGTAGCAGCTAACCCTTTGACTGGTCATGGTGAGCAAGGAATGAATGCCATTGAACTGGAGTGTCATAGGAAGGTGTTGGAAAAGGTGGATAATCTCAATTCCCCTTTGAGTTTGGTGTACAAACAACTGCAGGGAGCCGGGATGATCGTACAAAATAAGAAGATTGGCGGTAAGGTTAGAAAAGAATTTTGTGAATACCATCAGGAAAGAGGACACACGATACAACTCTGCATGGAATTTGGACAGTTAGTCCAGAAAATGATGGATAATAAGGAGATTGAGTTCTTTCAAAGAGGATTGAAGAATTGAAAATTTGGGTGAAGGAAAAATAGAATCGGTTGGCAGGATTTTGTGGTGCACTAAAAACTCCATCTTATTGTTCATCATTTTCCATATCTTTTTGAAATCATATACTTTTTGTGTCATGTGAAAAATTCTGGGAATCCATTCCCACTCTTTGGGCTCAAAGAAATGACAATATTTTGTAAAAGCATATGTAATGTTTACCCAAGACAATGAAATGAAGATTATTTTATGCATTTCGTTCCAGACAGTTAATTTACATTCTTTAATTCTTTATACATTCATTATTTTTTCCCATACATATCTATATATAACTTTTTTAGAAACCCAAATATTGATTGTAAGAATAACCTGGATACGAGCCCAATGATCAATTCTGAGTAGCTTATGTCTAAAGGAAAGTGAATGTTACGAGGATACTACAAATTTGAATATCTTCTATTCTATTTAGGAAGACGAGAGGAACAAAATGAGTGTCCAGGTGATGGGCAGATCCCAATGAGTGAAATACCCTCTCAGGCATTTGTTGTTTAAGATCCTTGAATCAGGTGTTGACCCTAAACTTCTACCCCTGAAAACTATTTTGATATCCATGTATGAGATGACGAGTGGCATTCCTTCACTTCTCTTCACAAATAAGAAAATATCCATTTATTGTCCCCTTTTGAGCCTGATCGTTTCTTTCTATTTTAACCCAAACCAAGGATCACCCCCACACTGGGGGCAAAGAGGATGGGGATTTTGTTCATGAGTCGAAGACGCCAAGTTTTGACCGTATCACAAAGATAGTGCTTCATGAATAAGCACAAGAAATAATGATTGGTATACTGGACACGAAGACCAGAAAAATGTCAAAATAAGCCGATAAAAGAAATTTTTGTTCGAAATAACTGGCCATACCAAATTAAAAGTTTGCTAACAAGAAACTTGAAACAATGAAGATTGAAGACACAAAACTAGAAAGTGCAATAAATGATAACAAAAGCCTTGAAGATTTAATCCCATTTGAATAAAGGCGCATCAACATTCATTCAAGATGCCATCTACACGAGAAGGAAATGAACTCTAGGGTGAAAACCCAGAAACGGATAGTCTAGAGTTATCCAATGAATATATCATTCCATGTGAGTAAACCCTCAATTCAAGCAATACTTGAATAAGGTTAATTGGAAATTCACTCAAACATTGGCGGATCGATCGCCTTTGAAATACACGTCAATACCGAGCTGAGACGCAAATCGGTCCATAGCCACACATTCTAAAGCTACAAAAGAGAAAATGAACTCTAGGGTGAAAACCCAAAAATGGGCAGTCTAGAGAGATCTAAGAAATAAATCAAAAAAGATTTTTCATTTAGGCACATCCTAGTCAACAAGTGCGGAGAAGATATTTCAACAAGAAAAAATTATCCTTGGTTTCCTAACCCTTAAACACTTATTTGGGCCTTTATATCCTTTCTTTCATAACCATGAGCCTTAGCCTGCATTACAAGCCTACAAAGACCATTCAGATTATATATGGATATCTGAGTTGGATAATTTTGTCTTTAGATCACCTACCGCCTTTAAGGGTTAACCTTTCTTCGAGGAACGTCAAAGCTTCAAATGCCTGATCGACTCCTAAATGAGGGAATGATAGGGCATGGTGAGTTAGTGAGGTCAAGAGAGCCACTTAAATGGGATAGAAATTAGGTATGAGAAATGTTCCTCTCAGAAGCCTAATAACCCATAAAGGACATCACATGTGCACGTATCACCGCAACCCCCACGGTCCTTTAAATATAAGCTCCACTTGGGTTGACCTTTTCAACTTGAAACAAATGCACTCTTGCACTTAATATTCGGGTATCTAATTTTGATCTCATTTTTTAAAATTCATTTTTCAAAATTAATTAATTTTCTAGCTCATCTTCATAAATTTTTGAATGGAAATGAGCTTAAAGCCTTTTTCGCCCTAAATGTTGAAAATAGGGCTGACTTTACATGATAGTTTTGCAAAACTTTAAAACTAATCTTCATAACTCTTGTATTGAAATGAGCTCAAACTATTTTTGCCCTAAATTTTGAAAATATGGCTGATTTTACACAATATTTTCATAGCTTTTGCATTCTTTACCCTAACAGTTGAAAATGGGGCAAAACTCACAGATTCAAGAATGAAAGAAAGTTGAGGGACGCTGTTTGTCCATATGCCGAATTTATTTGTACAAAAGGGTCCAAATCAGTATGGACCAAAGAAGGTACGAAGCCTAAATTGTATGACTATTGGGCAAGCTGAAAAAGTGAACGATAAAATTTTGGGGGCAAATTTTGTTGGGGCAAAAAGATGGCCAATCTATTTAGTGGTAGAGAAATTTTAGAACCATAACTCACAGACTTGAAGTTGAGTAAGCTTTGAAGAGTGATCCGAAGCAGGAACCTGAAAAAGCTTTAGAACAATGAAAATTGGAAAGATTTAAACCCGATTTTAAGATGGGTTATATTATCTGCAGAAAGAGCTTTAATAAAAGAAACCTTGAGCTTTCTCGGAGATGAGCTCACCCCAAGTGGTCCTCAGTTTGCATCATTCATGCATCATGAGTAATTAAACATCCTTAAGTTAGGGGCATGCTAACTCATATCATTAGTTTGCTTTGTCTATATTGACAAAAATCGTCAGAGACTTCCATGTTAATTACTAGAGCCTTCAGTACATAACCATTAATACCGTTCGAGCATCTGTAAGACCTCCAGTGTAGGGTGATTCGCGCAACCAGTAAGACCTTCAGTGCATGGCTTTAATGCCTTTCTAGCATCTGTAAGATCTCCAGTGCAGGGTGATTTGAACAACCAATAAGACCTTTAGTGCATGGCTTTAATGTCGTTCGAGCATCTATAAGACCTCCAGTGCAGGGTGATTTGAACAACCAGTAAGACTTTCAGTGCATGGCTTGAATGCCGTTCGAGCATCTGTAAGACCTCCAGTGCAGGATGATTCGAGAAACCAGTAAGACCTTCAGTGCATGGTGTTATGGTCTTCAGACCATCAATAAGACCTCCAGTGCTTGGCGATTTGGGGAAATTAGTATTGTCCGAACATCAGTAAGACCCTCAGTGCGTGGTGACTCGACAATTATCAAGACTTCCAGTGCATAACTCTGAGATTTTTGGGCCATCAGTAGGACCTTTAGTGCGTGGTGATTCGGGATCAAAATAGGGAAGTAGGACAAAATTAGTATTTTTTTGCCTTTGCTCTATTCTTGTGTTATAAGAATGAGCAAAGAGGGGCAGCTGTAATCACTAATTTTGTCTAGGTTTTTATATATATTGGATTTATATGTATGTGTATGTGTATGCTTATGTTTGAATTGTTTTGCAGGTATGTATGCAAATATATATAGGTATATTTATACATGTATTTGTGTGAATTTATGTGCGTATGTACGTATATAACACGTGTATTACATCTATATTATTATTATTATGGTATTAATATTATTAGTAAATATTTAGTAATGTATTATTATTATAAATAAAAAAAAACCCAAATTATTATCCGGTCCATCTAATTACAAGTCCAATACATATTTAACACGTTTGGCCCAAAATATAAAACCCTAGAATAATAGATGATGACCTAATTTGACTCATATTATTATTTTGCAGCTGCCCAAATCTGACCGTTGGATCATATCTGATCCAACGGTCCATATTGCACATGGGGAGTCTCACCAGCTGGCCTTACTCGTGTGTGTAGTCCACCGCCGCGACCTCCCAACTCTGCCACGCACCCTACTACTCGTCTCTCTGCCAAGTGGCCGCGCCACCATACGCTACCGTACACCCGCTCTCAACCACCAGGCATGCGTGAAACCAAAAGATAAATCAAAGTCAGATCAGAGCATAGGCAGCAATTCATCAACATAGATTAGGGTTTTTTTATCATTACATGTACTACAAATGAATCTATAAATCCAAACAGAAAATTGTAACATCGGTTATCCACAATCAGCAATAAAAAAAGAAAAGCCTCAACTTTTGGGAGGTAAAAATCTCCTTTTTCATTCGAGTCAAAAGCAAACAATAACAAAAAAATAAATACAAAGGGAAGTCTAGGGTTTACCTTGGTCGGTCTCCGGCCGCTGCCGCCGTCGGTGGTTGAGGGAGGTGCACCGATGAACGGCACCGTCCGTATTTCACCATTTTAACCTTCGACTTTGGTTTTGTTTTTTTTAAAAGTGTTGTTTCTAGATTTAGGGTTAGATCTAGGAATTTTGGGTTCGATTTTAGGGATTTAAAAGCAAAGATTGTGTGAAAGAAAAAGATTTTCATTGTTTTCTTCCAGATTCCGGCGCCGATACACGGCGGCGCACGACTACGCACGGCCGGAATCTGGAAATCTGCGACGGCGCGCGGCGACGGCGATGAACACCGGCGGAGGTGTTCATCTGATTTTGAGAGAAAAAGTAAAGGAATTTTGTTTTTTGTTTTTTTGTTTTGGTTAAAATGATTTTAAAAAATAGATGGGTTATATAGTAGCCCGTTTTAAAAAATTGGGCCAATTATTTTTATAATCCCTCCGCTATAGTTTCTTTTACTCTGCATTCCCCCTCATTTCCATTTCTTTTATTTTTGTCACTGATTTTTAATTAGTCTTGCTTTCTTTAAATTTTGTCCTCTAATTTTGTTTTTGTTTCATTTCGGTCCAAGGCAAATGGTTAAAATACCCTTCGAATCCCTATTTCCTTTTGTTATATTTAATTTAGTGCTTATTATTAGTTTCTGTTTATCTAATTTAGGCTCCAAATGTTCTATTATCTTTAATTTCAGTCCACTAATATTATATGTGTATGATTTGCTTTTTAGTTGCCTATATTATTTGTTCGTGTTTGTTTATATCAATATATTTATTTGTTGATATTTATTTTATGCTTTTTCATTCGATCTCCATTTTATTATGTATTATATACGTATTGATTATGTTATTATAGTTGGATTCTATATCTCTATATAATGTATTATAATTATGGTACGATTTCTTTTTATTTAAATATGTATGTTGTTAACTTAAGCGTTTTATTTTCACTTAAACGTATTATCTTCTTTATTTACTTTTATATATTTTATGTATAGCATACAGGCAGTTTCTTTCTATGTTTTTGGAATAAAATTCTTTTCATGCTAAATATGTATATACCGTATATATAGTATTTATGTATGTGATGCATATATATTATACTTTCCTTTCCTTTTTTACTTATATATATTATTTTTCTATATCTATGCTTTAGATTATATTTATTTGTACATGTTTTTTTTTATTTCATTAGTTCCTTTAAATTAGTTCTTATTTCGGTATACTAGTGGGAGTGTCATCCCGGTCTCCGGGTGTCATCTTCTTTGGTACCATAAATCGAGATATTTTTAAATTGTCATTTTAAGTTTTTAAATTAATTAAATCAAATTTTAATTATTTTAATAAATATGATACAAACCCTTTGGATACCAATTTTTTGACGTAGCGGGGGTGCTAACCCTTCCCCGTGAGTAATCGACTCTGAACTCGAATCTCTAGTTTTAATTTTGGTGTCCGGTCTACATTATCCAAATGACCGGTGGCGACTCCCTTAATTTTATCTCAAAATATATTTTTTCAAAATTTTTACCTTTAAACATTTTCCTCTTTTTTTAAAACATAAAAGAAACTCAAAAATTTTATTTTTTTAGGGTCGCTACACCTGCCGCTGGCGAGATAGTCGACGTCCTGCTTTCGTCCTTGCGTGGCTGCCGTTGAGCCCTGCCGTTATTCTCACCGTTCGCATAGCAAGGTAAGGTTTTCCCAATTACCGCCGTTCGAACCCTAAATACTTTTCCTTTGATTTAGGGGTTTGGCCGCCAGTCGCCGGCATTCCCGTCGAGTAGGCCACCCAATTCTAGCATCCCCCTAAACTGATATCCTCAATTTCAACATCCTCTAATTCCTAAACCCTAACCACCACCTTAACCCTAATTTTTAAATTAGGCCAAATATAGAACCCTAATTCCCAAATTGAGTACCCTAATTCCCAAATTAAAACCCACATTCCCATAATAGAACCCTAATTTCTATATTAGAACCCTAATTTCCAAATCCGAATTCCCATATTAAAACCCTCAGTCATACCGATACGTTGTTTCAAGCCTATCAGTACGCAAGTAATCCTGTACCGGTACTGGATGCGTAGCGGTACAAAAAGTGGTCACTGGAAATTATTTCTAAACTGCATATTGGTACGCTAGGAAACCGTATCGATACACTTTGTTTGAATCTTGAATATATTTTGTAAAGTTTCAATGCATGCATACTTAAATTTTATCTTTTTAACGTAGATGATGGATCTAAACTTAACGCAAAAAAAAAAGTTAAGATGATGGAGTGTAAGCGTTATATCGACATGAATTTGGAGAAGACAAACAATGAGGTACATTCATTATAATTAACTTAAATTTTAATAATAGTGTTAAATTTCTTTCTGTCGGTATATATTAATTAAGATTATTGTTAAATTTTTTATTTATTTTATATACATATAGGAAAAAGCTGAAATTGTACATGAGAAAAAGATAAGAACTCCTTATCAGAGTGATCACAAGTTCGAGGCACTCATTCATTCAGTGCAAAATATTAAAAAGGAATTTGTTAGAATGAATGGCCAATTTGAAAAATTAAATGGCCAATTTAAAAAATTAGTGACCATATTAACACCGAGTAATGTTAAAAGTTCAATACAAGATGGTGATTCAGTAAAAGGCGAAGGTATATATAGTCGATCATTAAAAGAGGATGCTTTAAATAATAGATCAGAAGAGATTAATTTACGTAGCAGTCCATTGAAAGATGAGGGTTTAGAAAATAAATCACAGAAAGAAGAAGGATTAAGTGTTGCATCATTGAAGGAAGAAACCGAGAGTCGTATTAAAAAACCGAGTTTGTCTCTATTTATTAATTGTGACCAGGATTATTCTTCTCCCTCATTAGAACCTATTGGTAAAAAAACTTGAAGTTAATTATGAAGACAACATCAAGACTAACACTGATGGTCTCCCAAAAATACCTAGCGAGGATTTTAACTTTCAATTTAGTCCTCATCGATTTCCTAGTCAATTAGTTACGTTGAAGAAAACTCTAATGATTAAAAAATAGGGCCTAAAATGTTTAATGGTCCTAAGGCTTTGTCAAAGAGTAAAGACTCTCAACAGAAAAAAAAAGAGTGTGAGATGTTCGACTGCAGGTTCTGATTTTACTGATGATCTGAAGTCGAAAGATATGACATAAAAAAGAGCTCGAACTTCTAAAGTGAATACAAAGGTATGTATAAATCATTATTTATTGGTTATATTTCATCTTATACTTTGATATTAATTGTTTGCTTAAAACTAATATTTGCCATATGATATGTAAATACAGGAAAAAATCACAAAATATCATGATAATGAAGAAACATCAAAGGTTGAAAGTTCTGAAAAAAGAGGTAGTAACATGATGAAAAATATAGATTTTTTGTAGTAGGGTGAAAATTTTAAAAAATATTGTACAAATATTTCATTTGAGTTGAATGTATAATGAATTACTTTTTGATTGTTCAGGATGAAAAAAAAACAAGCTTTGTAATTTTGAGGTTGAACCAAGATTGCAAGATTTATTTGCAGGAGCTCAAATAGAATGTAAAAGAAGAAAGGTGTAAACTATAAACACATTTTTTAATATTTATATTTAATTTTCATGTTATTATCATTTTCAAGAGTTAAATATTTTTTTTTAATTTTCATGTTATTATCACTTTCAAAGAAACTGGTATGATAACTGATGCGTACAAGCAATATTTGAAGTACTTAACGCCTGAAGAAAGCATAATTTATACGAATGTTACTACTTGAAATAAGACATCCGACACAAAAAATTTTGAACGTTGGCAATGCACGTACTGTTTTTCCAGAAAATGGTTATCTGATTGGGTATTATAGATTAAATTATGAAATCTTTTATATGATCAATATTTGTTCTTTTGTCTGTTACTAATACAAGTGTTTTTATTTTTTTAAATATTTAATAGTTTATTGATATCTATGTGTACAATTTCCACTTGAGATAAGAGCCTACGCCAAAGAAGTTATATATACCTCTATCCTTTCAGGTAAAAAATAATTTTTGGGCTAGGGATCACATTATTTTTAGTTTCTGATTTCATGACATTTTCAAATTGAATGTTTGTCTCAGAGTATTATTATGGAATATTTCACACTTGCTCAGAAGGAGGGAAACAATAAAAACGTTTTCAAATTTCTTACCTGATGGATAAATGACTTTATACCTATTGATAGTAGTAATGTTGAACATGTATATTCATAATTTATTTTTTGCTTGCATGTAGTTAACAATGATTTTTAACTCACATGATTTAGCAAGTATATGTGCCTTTACATGATGCAGAAGGCAAACATTGATTTTATTAGTTGTTGATATTGTGGAGGGACATATTACGTTTTGAACTCTCTTGGCATCAATGAAGTGCGTAAAAAGATAGCACAAAATATAGTAAGTTTTTTATTCATTTATAAGAACTAATAGAATTAGCATAGTTTTTAACTATCAATTTCTTAATTTTTTTGACTTATTATAACAGTTGAGTAAAGCTCCACGTATGTATGAGTGTCATGCTCATTTGGGTAGATTATTTGAAGATGTTGTAAAATTTTTAATCTATTTTCTTGAATTACAAAAGCAGCCAAAACCGTACGTAATTTAAATTTAAACTAAAAGTTAATTTTGATATATTTGTGATTTTCTTTTTAATAAATTAATTTATTTTATATTGGAATCAAGGATGATTGTGGCATGCATATATTGAAGTATATAGAAGCCGATAACAAAAGTGATAGGTCGAAGATGATTTTTATGGTAAAGTATATCATGTAGTTTTGTTTAGCTATTTTGTGATATATTTATTGTGTAGACGCAACAAACGGGAGTTAAACGACTAAAATTTTTGGCAAAACTTGTTACAAGCAACCAAAATGACGATGATCTTTTCAATTGTCGTAAACTGCCCATACAAGATTAAAAAGTTGAGGATTAAGAATTTTTGAATGCTATTTTACTAGTTTTTGGGTGGTTCACAACCTTCCCTCTTTTTTTCACTTTTCATTTATTTTCTTCATGTGGTGAATATTAGTGTTGACTTAAGATTTTCAGAGCATCACATATATGTGAGTATTATGGTTATTATAGTCATTATGATATATTTTTTTGTTTAACAAGGTAAACTTCAAATATTTTTTTTTTTTAAAAATAGCATTTAATTCAGCATAATGTGTGTTGATTCCGAAAATGGATTAATAACCAAAAAAATACTCAAATATTACAATGTTGCTTCACATGAAACAGAAATATATAATGATTTTTACATTATTTGTTGAGTTGATCGAACAAAAATGGATTAAGAACCAAAAAAACTCAAACATTAGCATTTAATTCAGCATAATTTGTTTCATAAGTTCATACCTGTACGCTAAGATACCGTATAGGTACGTTCATTTGAAATGTATCGGTACTCAAAGAGCTCATTATAATTTGACATAACACAAGCGTATCGGTACGCCTACAAGACCGTATCGGTACACAAAGGCCAAATTGGCTTTTTGAGTACTTCTAACCTTAGCAAATGTACCAAAAAATTTTGCGTACAATTGATTGAGTTGGTCGAATAAAAGTGCTCGACAATAATTATTAATTTTATTTTAATATTCTTAAGGTAGTACATGTTCATACTTTTTTCTTAACCCTTTAATAAAGCATACACACAACTGCTCAAATTTGGATATCCTATAATGAACACCATTCTCTTTTCCACTGAGACGGCTCGTTGAATTTACACATAAACACAGAAGCTCAATGCTATTAGCCTATTATTATTTAACTTTTTCAATTTTTTGTTTTTTGATATTGCATTCCACTTCCATTATTTTGGTTTTGATTATTGAAAGGTAATTTTACATTGGTTCGATTATATATCACAACTTTATAACGATATAATTTAAAACATCTGATTTTATATATCAAACTAATGTTGTAACATTTGGATGCTAATAAATTAGAATACCAAATATTGATTTTAATAAAATATAATTAAATAGATCTAATTATGTGATATAATTATATTTATGAACCAAAAATGTATAATTAAATCTATATAAAATAATCTCGAATCTAAACCCAAATTTCCTCCGATTCTAAAAAGACCTGAACTTCAAAAAAATCCAAGCCTAGAAAAAGTTTGAACTTAAAAATACATAAACCTGAAAACCTAATTATTACCTATATATGTATAATTAAAAATATATTTAGCATTTTATACCTAAACATTACATTGAAAATAATTCTCTCGTAGGGTTAGAATTATTTAGATGATATATTTACAAAGAGAGATGAAGCAATCCATGGTAATCCATAAATATTAAGCAAGATAAAAAAAACGACACATAATGCATAAATAATTCAACATAATCCATAGAAATCCATAATAATCCATAAATAATCTAACATAAATATTAAGCAAGATAAATATTAATCCATAGTAATCCATAAATATGAAACAATCCATAGTAATCCATAAATAATCCGACATAATCTAACATAATCTAAAGTGACATGAAATAAATCTAATCCTCTGGTACATCGTCGCTGCCATCATCATCATCTTGAAGAAGCTGAACTGAATACTCCAAGATCTCAAGACACTCATCAATTGAATCAAAATGACGTATAATGTGACCTTCTATCTGAGTGATCAACTCCGAAAGTGATGCCAAAGAGACATCTCCTTGAGGTACCAGAGCAACTGTCTGACGAGCCGCTCGAGGAACTGGAGCTGGCCGTGGAGTGCGAGAAATCCACTTGCCGTTAATGAGTTCGAAATGAGCCCTTCGAAGAGATGAACCATAAATCTTATTTTCTAGAGGGAAGGGAATATCTATGGAGTAATCTATGTCATCCTTAATAAAGATATGGCTTAGGACTCAACTGTAGTAAAAAAGGTGACCATAGAGGTGTGACGGTTGTTGATGATGTAAATTAGGTTCACAAAAATAATCTGAGCAAGATTGATGCATTGGCTAGTACGGAAGCACTGAATCCACCAAACATCGAAAGCCCTAATAGTAGAATACTTACCTCTTGATGACTGAAACCACCAAGTGATAATCAAATGGAGAAAGCGGTCATGGGCGTTTAGGGCAGTAACAGAGCCGAGGGTTGGAAAATCAAGAATAGGCTGATTTTCATTATCTAGACTAATGTTTTCTAGACCTAGATGGGTGGCAATTATTTCAGTGTCTAGCTGAAAGGTCTTTCCCATAAGATAACACTCTATGACAATAACATTGTTACTCGGTTCATCAACAATACAACTCACGTTGGAAAAAATTCGAATTAAAGTGGGAAAATATTCGGAATTAAGCTAAAGCATGGTAAAAAATTTCCATCGCTTCATAAGAGCAAGGTAAGGAAATCTAAAATTGGGATCGGACAAATTCAAAATCTACAACACACTCATCCCTAATAGTAAAATTTTTGAACATGTCAAAGTTTGCCCTTTGGTTTTGCACTCCGGATTCATTAAAACATGTGTCAAAAGAAGTAGATAATTGGGTTGAGATATGGGTGCTAGCTGACTCGAAGAAGCTAAACTTGTGCGAAAACGTTTTGTCGCAAGTTTTAATTTTGGTGCCATTTCAAACAAGAAAAAAGGGATTTAAGGTTCTAGACACACTAAGAAAAAATTAAACTCCTGCAAAAAAATAAGCACAATGTATACAAAATTCATCAATTTCAGTCCAAAAATATAATAATACCTAAAAACTTAGACGCATTACATTTTAAAGTTCTACACCAATAGCTAGTTGGGCATGTCTATGTGTATGATTCCATCTATAATGCCACATGCATTGTGGTTTACATAAATCTTGTATTTATAGTTGTCTAACTCTAAACTCGAAACCAAAATAAAAATAAATAAATAAATAATATTTAAGAACACAAATTATTTACGACTACACCAATAGCTAGTTGGGCATGCCTATGTGTATGATTCCATCTATAATGCCATATGCCTATGTATTTTTACACATTTTATTACTATTTTATATTCTCAAAACACACCAATTCAATTCAATTCTTGATTCAATTCTTGATACATACGTATTTTTTCATCTATAATTCCATCTACAATAGCTAGTTGAGCATGCCTATATATTTTGTCATCTAAAAATAATAATAAACCCATTTTCAGTTTTACCCCCCAAAACACACCAATTCAATTGATACATATAGAAAGTGAGAAACCCTAAGAATCGAAATCATCAAGTCAAATTGAGGAGTTCAAAATAAACTAAATTAAAGGATACTTTAATAATACCTCAAAAAACTCAGAAAATAGACAAAAGAAGTTATGGGTATGCACGATTCATTGATTGGAGATGAAATCCTTGCAAAAATCGTGAAGATTGATGTATTTTGAGTGAAAATGTGAGGTTTTTTGAGAGAAAACGGCGTTCTTAGGGCTTAAGGTTTAAAAAATTGGGAGAAAACAGATAAGAGGCCTATTTATATCCCCAGGCCTGCGCGTACCGGTATGCTTATTAAGGTGTATCGGTACGAGCGTACTGATATGAGATTTACTGTATCGATACGGTATTTTTCAAACAAAATCTAGTAACCTCTTTTTGCACCGGTACGTTACTTGTATCGATACGCTTGAACTTAGTATACTGGTATAGTCATCACCACGTACCGGTACTTGGGTACCGATACGAATGTCACTTTACCGATACGGTATGATTCTAAAAAAATTCAGTAACCTCTTTTTTTACCGATACGCGTACAGTACCGATACGGTTAAACTAAGCGTACAGGTACTGTGAAACTCATCCCACCAGTATGCCTTGTCTACGTATTTGATCAATGTTAATTTTGGAACCATTGATTTAGTTAATTAATTAAGTTTTGTCTTAAAATTTTATATGAGATACTTATTAGATCATTGTAAATTTTAAAGTTAGGTAATTTGCTTTCTCTTGTTTAATGGTGTTCAGTAAGCGAGTTGATAGAAAGTTGAATAGTGCTCGACTCGATACTTGATAAGTTCCATAAAATTTTGCCCGACTCGTGCTCTTTATGATTATATTTTCATCATGACATGATTAAACAGATAAATATAGACATAAACTAATAAGAACTTATTTGTTTGCAAACCAAACTTATTGGAACAATCATATACTAATACACTATACTTATTTAGATGTACAAATAGCTATTCGTATCTGACACTCGTATTTGAATCCAAAGGCCAAAAGGATTAGGATTGGATATATTTTTCATTTAAATCCAACTATCATTCAAGATTAAAACTTAACAGTATTTTTTGCATACAATCTGAAATATTAAAGCCAACAAATTAAAACTTAACAGTATTTCCAGCATATAACTAGTATTTCCTGCATGTTTAACTAGAATAACATAACTAAACTAAATCTCCCAATGGACACAAAGAGAAGGAAATCCGCAACCCTCATCTATCATGCGGTAGTTACTTCAAATTCTGATATGTTATCGAGACACGCTCAAACCTAGTCCTATTTATCATGAGAGGGAAAAATCGTAGAAATTAACATTAGCAATCGCAACAACAAAGAAAATAAAACTTGTTTTTTTAAGTCAATGAATCACTAATAAAACTAATTCTTAACTTATAAGAACAAAGAGTATAACTTTTGGACGAGACCGTAAACTACCAATCTTTATTTGGTTGCCAATCCAAAATAGTTGGATATTTTTCCATATTTTTCAATTCATTAGTATATATAGCCAGCGAAAAAGATATTATCAATATACATAACAACAAAGCATAATTATTATTATATTTCATATTTAATTACCTAAGATATATCGTCTTCTTTGTATGTGTTGGGCATGTATCCAGCTAATTTTGATTTTTGAAGTGCATCAATATGCCTCGTATCCTGATCAAAAGGCTTGTTCGGAGAAGGTTTAGAGGTTTTATGCAAGTCCAACGTGACATCTTCATCATATAAACATGTGTTGAGTTGGACGATAAAGCTTGGCGCTTAGTTCTCTTGGGTTTTCCTCTTTCCGTTTCAATAACTATAGGATCGCCAATTCCAAGAGTCTCTTCGCTTTTAGTGGTTTTTTTACATCCCAATTTCACCGCTTGCAATTTGAGACTCATTTTTGCAAATTGATCTTTAACCTCATTGAAAGTCTTGAATGTTTGTGATGCACGGTGACACATAGTCATATAATAAGAGGCTATTGGCTTGAATGGATTATTATCTTCGACATCTGTATTCTTATTTTGTAATCCAATATCTTTCTTCGCATAAATAGTTCATCTTTTCATTATACATCATTGGGGTATTTTCTTTGCCTTTTCATATTTCAACATAGCAAACATATGGCGACATAGAAATCTGACAAACTCTAACTTCATACAACAACAGTACGTGGTATCATGTGTGGTATCTTTAAGTACAAGATACAACTTCTCATTTTCAACATGCTCTAACCAATAACACATGCGCTCATTTTGTACTTCGTTTTTTTGACCAAATAATAACCCTCATAGGATATTTCTTCGTACAATGTAGCAAAAATATTCATCGTATATACTTGGGCCGCATTACGTTTTAAAGTTGCCAACACACCGTCACAATACGGTTGTTCATCTATTGTTTTGTAGTCTTGATGACCTTTCTCCTATCTTAGAGATTGCAGTTGTCTATGATAGTTCTCAACAAATTGATACAACATTACCTTTTTGTCCAACCAACTTTTTAGTGTTCTATTCATTGACTCGCGCCGTTGAGTAGTCCTCATTTCTGCACACCAAACATGTTTAATAATTTGGTTAAATACAGCAAATAAATATAATATTATATACAATTAAAGTGTATATAATGTTACCTGCATAAAAATATCCTTGCAAATATGCTTCTACCATATCTCTTTATCTTTATACAATTCTTGTACCCATCTCTTTCCTTTAACTTTGTGTTTGTCCACTAATTCTTTCCAAGAACTTTCAAAATCTGATAGCGTTCTACACTTTTCATTGCATCTCATAAACTCATCGAGAAAATTGTGTTGAGCATGAGACTGTACGTTCCTCATGATATGCCATAAACATAATCTATGTTTTTCCTCGGGTAGTACTTGAGAAATGGCATTTGCCATGGCCTTATCTCTATCAGTTATAATAGTAAGTGGTATGTAGCCATCTTCTGTTTCAATCAATTGTTGTAATACCCACACATAGGTATCATCTTTCTCATTCACAACCAATGCACATCCAAATGACACTATGTTTCGATGAGGATTGACACTAACCAAAACAACGAGCAGCTTGTTGTATGCGTTGTACTTGTAAGTCGTATCAAATGCGAGTACATGATCGAATTCTTTATAGTCAACACGTGATATACCATTGTACCGGAACAACTTCTCTAAGTTTTCGAATTCATCCCTCGTGTGCCTCACAAAAAATGATTAGATTCTTGCTTTCTATATAAATACATCATCACCGTTTTAGCATCACCATCTTACACTTCTTCTCGTTTAGTTCTATATAGATAGTTGTACAAATCCTTCGGTAGAAATCCGTCATTCTCAATTGAACCAGCTTCATTCACAAAATTTTGCATCATCTTACTTGGAGTAATTCCAGAGTGGTGCATGCTCTTAATCTTATTTTCATCTAACTCACTAATTTTTCAGAATGACCTACAAAATAAATCATTAAAGAACATTAAATATATATATATATAATCTAGAAGTTAGTATGTACCAATTTACTTATTGATGAATTACATACCTGATGTAAGCAACTTGAATCTAATAAGTGCTCCACATCCAAATCTGTTGGTCGGTCTTTGTTCACGTTTTCTATTTGGAAAGTTAATCGACCTTTTCTCTCTATATCCCTCATTACGGCACACAATTTTCTTTGAAATTTTGTGACCACCATTTCGACTTTTCATTGTCTAATCGACTCGAACTCCAAAACCTTTAACTTTTGCATATGTATGATAAAATTCAACGCACTCATCTAAAATCTTCCACTTCAGCATATTCATATCATTCTTATCGTAATCTTTTAATTCTTTCCCAATATTGTCCCATATGCTTTCGTCAATGAAGTAGTCAATTGTCTTCTCATCATCTATATGTTTGTCATCATCAACATGATAATCAGTTTGTTCTTCTTCAGTATAAATTTCACAATCTGATTCATCGTTGTAGAAATTTTTATCCTGATTATGGCCATCTTCATCCTGATTATAACATGCCAGCTCTGTAGTTTGAATTTTGCTATCTTCATTATCAACCATCTCGAAAAAATTTGTAATTTAAAAAAATTAATGAAAAGCAACATTATTATAATGGTAAATGGCAAGAGAATTGATCCTAAAACAAAATTTTAAAATTCTAAATTCGGAAAGTAAATCGAACTTAACAAAACATAATCAAGATTCAAATAGAGCGTACCGGTACGATTTCCCAGTGTACCGGTACGCAGTTTGGAAATAATTTCCAGGGGCCACTTTTTGTACCGGTACGCATCTAGTACCTACTGGATTACCCGCGTACTGATACGCTTGAAACATCGTATCGGTATGACTGAGGGTTTCGATTTGGGAATTCGGATTTGGATATGGGAATTAGGGTTCTAACATAGAAATTAGGGTTATATTCTGGGAATTGGGGTTCTAATTTGGGAATTAAGGTACTCAATTTGAGAATTAGGGTTCTATATTTGGCCTAATTTAAAATTAGGGTTAGGGTGGTGGTTAGGATTTAGGAATTAGGGGATGTCAAAATTAGGAATATCGATTTAGGGGATGCCGAAATTGGGTGGCTTACCTGACGGGGATGCCGACGACTGACCGGTGACGGCAGCGACTGGCGACCAAACCCTCAAATCAAAGAAAAAGTATTTAGGGTTTGAACAGAGAGAATTAGGAAAACCATACCTTGCTGCGCGAACGGCAAAGAACGACGACAGGGCTCAATGACGTCCACGCAGGGACAGAGGCAGGGCGTCGACTATCTCGCCAATGGCAATAGCTTGAATTTCAAAGGAAAAAATTAGGAATTTTTAAATTAGGGGTTGGTATTTGATCTAATTGTGTTTAAAAAAATTAAAAATTCAATAATGTATTTTAAATAATTTACCTTTTGATGTTTAAATAATTTATAATTATACGTTGAGTCCTTTAAATTTTTAATATTTATAAATTAAATTAATGACGCTCATCGATACTCATCGTTAATAGTACTTAGCGGTGTTCGTCGAGCGTGACAGACTCATCCTTAAGAAAATGATTTTTCCCTAAAAAAACAAAATATAGTGGAGGGATTTTTTTTGTAAATGTCCGTCCTTGCAGTAAATTATTACTATTTTTTTAAATATTTTATGTTTATGTCAAATTTTGTGATCGTTTGACTATTTGTTCTAATAATTTTCGAATCAATGCTATTCCTTTGAGAATATAATATATCTTACTATTATATTAAAATATGTTGATTTTTATTTTTGTTTATACTAAATTAAATTAAAATATTAACTTCTTAACGAAGTTTTTTTAGTTGAGAGAAGAAACAAGAAAATAAAATTAGTTGTTATTGTTTTTGTAGTTTTGTACATTTTACTTACTAACAGGGCTCTAACCTCTGCACAACCATAATAATATCAATTCTTATTACGATTTAAATCAAGACACATTGATTCTGGCTATTGTTCAATTTCAATTAGTTAACTGAGTCATATCTTGTGATCATTTATGATCTAAAAAGATAAACATTATGATGAAGCTTGTAGATGAGAGATGAAAGAACTCAAGAACTAACTTGATAACTCAATAATAAACCTCTTTAAACCGTGAACCAGGAATCATTAAGGCTTTGACAAAGGAACTAGAGTATGCGAATCAGAGTGATCATGAACCAAGCTCGACCTACTTGGATTCTTTCACAAAATGAATTAAAAGTTCAATGATCCTAATGAAAACGAATTAAAACTTTAGTGACGATAATGAAAACTAATTAAAATTTTTATAAATTATTTTTTAAAATTAACGTGCTACATCATTTTGTACGGCAGTAAACGATGTGATCATAATGAATTAAAAATTTAATGACTATATTACAATATTTAAAAGTCCAATAATCATATTACAAAGTCTAAAAGTTCAAGAACTATTAATATAATTTAGAATTAATGTATTTACCCCAGTTTCCTTCCCTTTCTTCCCCCTCCCCCATTTGTCTCATTAAAAATTAGATTATAGTTCAAGGTTGGATTTTTCAACTGTGTAGACCATTTTGTTTGATCAATTAGCCTGTCAGGGTCTTCTCGAATATCACTAATTTTCATTACCCAAAAGTCCATTTTTAACTCTCTTTGAAATTTCAGCTTCAAAACTGATGGTATTCTACTGATTTTTGAGGGATTCAAAGTACAAATCTTCGACCTTGTTTTTTCCCTTAAAAATGACGAGTCACGTTGTTTTTTCTAGTTCAATGGGGTTATCTCCTATGACAACATCAACTAAAAATTTTGATTTGGGTATAAAAAGAAGCAAATCTTGTTGTTTGATGAAGCGGAGGAATGAACAAAAAAATGCTATCTGTGCGTGTATGACACCCACTAGGAACTTGGGACATGATGGATTCCCTGGACCTAAATTCACTGTAAGTATTTCTGCTAACAGTTTGTTTCTTCATTTTTTTTTTGCATTTAAGTGTTGATCTTTCTTCAACTTAATTGTGTTTCATCGCTGAAAATGTTTCCAAATTTTTTTATATGATTATGCTGACCGTTTTGTGCTAGACGTCTGTTCTTTCATGATACCTGTTACATTCAAATTTATGCTTACTTTTCCATTCTGCACGATATCCATCCTCTTTTGCATTTGGGGATTTTGGGTTCTGTTTGCTTATTGCTATATTTGCTAAAAGCCTAAAGCAAAGTTGCAAAGGTGAAAAGCCTAACCATTATATTACAAATGGGAAAACAAGTAAATTGCAATATCTATTTTGGCCGCCTAACTTTTTTTTTAATGTAAAATGGTCTTAGGACCTTAAAGACTTGATATTTTAGATATCTTACTTCCAGTTTTCCAGTCTCAACATGGTGATTTGCATGGTTGTGTTTGTAGGAATCATCTAAATCTGTAAATTGGAGCAAGGAAGTGAAGCATGAAGATGATTCTGATGTTCTCATTGAATGTCGAAATGTGTACAAATCATTTGGAGAAAAGCACATCTTGCGAGGCGTGAGCTTCAAGGTAATTTATTTTTGCCTTTATGTTTCCTCTTATACTAGGGGTACTGGGGCTGCATATGAAAAGATTTAGGGGTTGGACTATTTGAGGGGGACAATTTTTAAGTTATTAGATACCTTCAAACACCCCAATTGAATATTCTCTCTTCATTAGTGTTTCTGGTTCAACATGCTTTAGAATAATATTGAAGGATTAAAGCTAACGCTGCATGCTGTTGTATATGGCTTCCCCAACTAATGTCTAAGATGACTCCAAGTTGTGTTTACTATGTTGGACCTCATTCTGTTCTTTCCAAAAAAAATTATCTTCCTCTGACTGAGGTCTTTAATTCATCTTATGATCAAGTGCAAGTTTCTAATTTATAGCTTCAATGGAGTTGTAGATGTAAATATCCTTTCGGTAGAGTTTAGTTGATAATTCTTTCATTGATTCTTAAAGGCCATTAGCTAATTAGCTTTTCATTTGTTTCCTTTCCTGTACAATCTTTGTACTTACAGTATCTTAGTTTTTCATTATTAGTTTTCCATGTGCTTGTATCTTAATTTGGGATCCTTTTTGACAAACTCCCAATGTCTAAGAATTTCAAAATGGTGTGACTGAAAAGTAGAATTTTTGTGGGATAATCGTATCCAAGTCTTGGCAATCTAGGTCAAAATTATTTCTTGAGTATGATCGTAGCTTCAGTTTCTAAGTTTCAGGTCATTTTTTAGTGTTGTGTTGCTGTATGTTTTCTCTCCTCTCTCAATTTTTGCCTCCTTTTCTGTTGATTCCTAACTTTTCCCCTGATCTTTAGATTAGGCACGGTGAAGCTGTTGGAATTATTGGTCCTTCTGGCACTGGGAAATCGACCATTTTGAAGATTATTACCGGACTTCTTGCTCCAGACAAGGTGAGTCATGCATATAGAGCATGATTACATAACTATGCTGTATATCTATTTATTATTACTTTGTTCCCCATGTCGAGAAGGCTTAACTTTTATTTTCAGGGGGAGGTATATATTGTGATGATGAGATATCTGGTCTTAGAATTGGACTGGTAAAAATTTATTTAAGCTTCAAGTTCTATATTGGAAGCTTTTGAGATGATTTGTTGGTGCTATTATCCATATATTTGTTTTCATTTTTTAAACAGGTTTTTCAGAGTGCAGCACTTTTTGATTCTTTGACTGTTCGTGAAAATGTTGGTTTCCTTTTGTAAGAGACAGTATAAATTCTTCTTCAAAATACCATACCTTTTTTCTCCTCGTAATTTAGGGTGTTATCTTGGATTCTATTTTCCCTTTCCTGGAATAAGAAATAAGTTGACTTGATTAATGACTGTGTTTATTAATTGCTTAGATATGAAAATTCAAGCATGTCTGATGATCAAATCTCACAGCTTGTGACAGAGAACTTGGCTGCCGTTGGCTTAAAGGTGTGCCTTCATTTCAACTTTTCTTGCCCTGAATAGAAATAATGAACTGTTAAAATTTGTTTCCATAGCTAATTTGATTCCCTGCTGAATTTCAATTCTCAATGATTCTGCTTATTAGTGATGATGGCAAGTATCATGTAACAAGCGTTAACCGTCATATATAAGCAATAATCAAACTTATCGTCAGGGAGTTGAAGAAAGGTTGCCTTCTGAGTTGTCTGGAGGAATGAAGAAAAGAGTTGCTTTAGCTCGTTCTATAATTTGTGATATCACCAAAGAATCAATTGAGCCGGAGGTATGTCTCCTGGGAATTAATTGATGGTGGATCTTTATTCTAGTACCTTTGTAATGTTTTACCAAATGTTTGCACATTGTGTAGCTGCCTCTTTTGGTATCTTAAGGTAAATATACACATGGTCTTGCAAACCAAATTAGTTGCACCATAACAGTTGACCTCAGCTAGCATCCAGTTGATCCTGTTTGCTTTCATATTTCAATCCTGAACCGTAGGAACATAGATATTAGTCTGCATTTCAACCCATTTTATTGAAGTTTGTGTAGATATTTCATAGCTTCAGCCATGGTGATGATTTACAAAATCAGTTTTCACTCAATCTGTCTGTTATGACAGTAGCCATGATTGCAAGTTGTATTTAGGCTTCAGTCTGTGCTGTGCTGTGTCCGCATGTTTGTATATATGTGCGTGCCCACTCACACACAAGGCATCTATGTATACTTGACGCTGGTATAAAACAAACTTAATGTTACAAGCCTTTCATAATTTTTATATGATTTTTATTTGTTTAATATAAATGGTTGCACTTCATGCTCTAGTCATGTAGATCATGCACATTAACTTTTGAGTTAGTTAAATATATTTGTTACTGTGAGTTAATACGTGTATCTAACTCTATCATAACTATGTAGTTTAGTTATAATCTAACTCTATCATAACTATGTAGTTTAGTTATAATCTAACTCTATCATTGTAAAGGATAAAAGTTCAATCCTAATAGGTTAACTACTCTGTGTAAAACTCCTCTGTAAAAGTCTATAAATAGACTTCTTCTCTTGTATCGAAAAATAACAAGAAGAGTATTCAAACTCTCTTTTCTACATGGTATCAAGTTAGGTCGATACTATCCCCTCAAAACCTTTTTTTTTCTTTCTTTTTTTTTTTTTCCGATCAGATCTACATCTCTCCATGACTAATTCTGATCCTGCTACATCAGAAATTAGCTCTCAAAACAGCCCTCGTTCATCTGATTTCCAACTCTCGGATGCTTCTCTTTCTCCCATTACATCCTATAAACTAAATGGAAACAACTACCTTCCTTGGTCTCAATCGGTGGTTTGTACATTACGGGAAGAAGGAAAGCTTCCTATCTCTCAGACTCAACTCCTGTTCCAGATGAGTCTGACCCAGCCTACTCTAATTGGTTGAGTGAAAACACCATGATAATGTCGTGGTTAATTAATTCCATGGTACCTGAAATTGGAGAAAATTTCATGCTTTATCAAACTGCAGCAGAAATTTGGAATGCTTTGCCAGAGATACTTATTCCAGCGTTGACAACACACCGTAACTCTTTGGAGTTGAGAATAAGATCAAAGATCTCGGACAAGGGGAGGTAATAAAGTGGCACAATATTTTGGAGTCCTAACCAAATCTTTGGCAGCAAATAGATCTGTATGAAGCTAATGAATGGAAGTGTCGATGACATTAGCTTCTACAATAAGCTCAAAAAAGAGGAGGGTGTTCCAGTTTCTCTCAGATTGAATGGAGAATTTGATGGAGCCAAAGCAGCAGGATTTTAGCCACTAAACCACTACCACCGGTTCGAGAAGCCTTTTTCTAAATCGAAGGGAAGAAAGGACTTTCCCGATGGTGCCAGTGATCCAAACAAATGAAGCTTCGCTCTTCTTACAAACGCCAACTCGGGAGTAAACAAAGGAGGGGAGACCTTGGTGTGACCACGCAAAAAAAGGTTGGGCATGTGATGGACCAATGTTGAGGTGCATGGAAAACCAGCAGACCGAAGCCTCCTAAATCCGATTCGAGAAAGAAGCCCATCTTGCATCTTCGAAAATTCCTCCAGCAGCTTTAGTAGACAATGATCGAGGAACTCCAACAGATTTTTACTCACCTATCATCTAAACCTGTTCCTAATGCCTTAATGACTCATCATGAAGGTAGTATTTCTTGCTTAGCAACAACTAGTGCATTTAATTGGATAGTCGATTCTCGCGCCTCGATCATATGACAGAAATCCTACACTCTTCAACAATTATAGTAACCACAAGTCTCCTTCCTCCATAAAGATAGCCGATGGTTCCTTACAACAAAGAAAAGGGGAGTGGTTCATTCGATTGAGTAACAAGATCATATTGTCGATGTTCTTTATGTTCCAAAACTCACATGCAATTTATTATCTGTTAGCAAATTGGTTCAGGATATTAAATGTGAGGTTAACTTTGGGGTTTTTGGTTGTGTTTTTCGTGCACGTGGCTCAAGACGGTGATTGGCAAAGTGCTAGGGCGTGTAACGGCTTATATATCCTTGATGGCCTACCCTATCCAATCCTTCTATTTCCAATTGCTTTAGAACATCGTTTTTTTCTAGCAGTTTCCCTTCGAATGATATTATGCTTTTGCATCTTCGATTAGGACATCCAAGTTTCTACTACCTTGCAAAGTTGTTTCCTAATTTCTTCATTAATAAAAATCCCTCTTCTTTTACTTGTGAAGTATGTCAAATGGCTAAACATACGAGAAAACCATATGTTCCTTCTCACTATAAACCTACTTCACCATTTTCTATCATACACAAAGTGACATTTGGGGCCCTTCTAATAAAAAAAAACATCTCTGGTTCTAGATGGTTTGTGTCGTTTATTGATGATTTTTCTAGGACAACTTGGACCTTTTTGATGAAAGAAAAATCTGAAGTTGAGAGAATTTTTAAAAGTTTTTATCACATGGTCAAAACTCAATTCGAGAAACAAATTAAAATAGTGAGGAGTGATAATGGGAGTGAATATCTTAGCAAATCTCTTGGGTATTTTTTCAAAGAAAAAGACATCTTTCATCTTACTTCTTGTGTCAACACCCTCAACAAAATGGAGTGGCGAAAAGAAAAAATAGACATTTACTAGAGGTGACTAGGTCCCTATTATTTTCTCGCCAATGCACCTAATTATCTATGGGGAAGCTCTCTTCTTCGCCACCTACCTAATCAATAGGATGCCAAGCAAGACACTAGGATTCAAAGTACCCATGAAACTCTTTTCCAAAAATTTCCACATTTCAAACCATTATCCTCTGTTCTTCCTCTTGAGTTTTTGGATGCACATCTTTTGTTCACGTGCATCGCAATAATAGGAGTAAACTTGATCCTAGGGCTCTACGTTGTGTGTTTATAGGGTATTCATCGAGTCGGAAGGGTTACAAGTGTTCTTGCCCCATTACCAAGAAAACCTATATCTCTTTTGATGTTACTTTCTTTGAAAATAAACCTTACTTTGCAGGAATGAAATTTGGGGAGAGATACAAGGAATCTCGGCCCTTGCATGATCCACACCCATTATTTCCTTGCCTATTCTTGATGTAAGTACCACTTGCTCTACAAAATACTTACGATGAAATTGTGAGTACTAATCTTAATCCTGAGACACACCTTCTCCACAGTCTAAAACTATCAGCCCTTATACAACACCTCCTCCAAAGTGATTAAAACTATACCACATACATCACCTAACTCTCCACAACCACCGTAAAGACAACTCGGTGTCTATACAAGAAGAAAAAGAAACTTGACCGAGGCGGTTAGTCACCTAACACTTGCCAAGAACTAGCTTTGAGTCTTGATGCTTTGGAGACAGAGGAGGTAATGTTATTCCACAAGATTCTACTATCTGTTAACTTAGATGAGTTTCCTATTGCTATTAGAAAGGGGGTAAGGAAATGTCTTTGCTCATCCTATTAATGAGGTTTATTGCCTATGGGAAATTAATGCCTGGATTCAAAGCTTTTACAACTAACATTGACAAACATAAGAATTCCCAAGACAGTGGAAGAGGCCTTTAACAATCCGAGAATGGAGGAAAGCAGTTGAAGAGGAAATTGAGGCATTACAAAAGAACAATACGGAGCATGACAGATCCGCGGAAGGAAAAAAAGGTTGTGGGGTGTAAATGGGTCTTCTGGTCAAGTACCATTGGGATGGGAGTGTTGAGAGATACAAGGCAAGGTTGGTGGCTAAAGGGTTTACTCAATCATATGGTGTAGACTATCAAGAAACTTTTGCACTGTAGCAAAGTTAAACACCATCAGGATATTGCTTTTTGATGGCGATTAACAAGGATTGGAAGTCTGCATCGGTTGGACATCAAAACGCATTTCTAAATGGTAGACTTGAGGAGGAAGTGTACATGCAGGTTCCACACGGTTTAGAAGAGAAGACCACAACAAAGACAGTGTGCAAACTGAATAGATCATTGTACGGCTTGAAGCAATCCCCTAGAGCATGGTTTGACAGGTTTGCTAGAGCTATGGTTGAGAATGATTTCAAGCAAAGTCAAGCAGACCATACATTATTTAGAAAAGCTACACGGATGGTAAGATAACTCTCCTAATTGTCTATGTTGATGATATCATTATTCTTTGGTGATGACATAGAAGAGATAGAGAAGCTTGAAAACTGTTCTAGCAAAGGAGTTGAAACTAAGGACTTAGGAAGCCTTAGGTACTTCTTGGGAATGGAAGTTGCAAGATCAAAAGAAGGGTTAGTTATCAACCAAAGGAAATACATTCTAGATCTACTTACGTAAACTGGAATGCTCGGGTGTAGACCAGTGAGAATCTCCAATGGAACCAGGTTTGAAATTCAAGAAAGATGGAATGGGAATCCAAGTGAATAAAGAGTCCTACCAAAGGCTGGTGGGAAAACTAATCTACCTCTCACTCACCGGACGACATTGCATACTCGGTGAGTATAGTGAGTCAACACATGAGTAGTCCTCGAGAAGAGCACATGGAGGCAGTCGATAGGATCCTGAGGTACCTGAAGTTTACACCAGGGTCTGGACTTATTTTCAGAAAACATCCGGACAGAACTATAAAAGTCTACACAGACGCAAGCTGGGCAAGAGAACTAACAGATAGAAGGTCTGTGAGTGGCTATTGTACGTTTGTGTGGGGAAATCTGGTCACTTGAGAAGTAAAAAAAGCGGTGTTGTATCTAGAAGCGTATGAGAAGCGTAATTGAGCTATGGCTCTTGGAATTGTGAGAAAGGGGCCATGGTGGCCGGAGAAGATGAACACCGGTGAACAATGAACGATAAAATATGAAAAGCTACAGTTTAACGATGAACAAAAATAATATTTTCAACAGAGAACAATGTGTTTCTCTGTATTTTCTCTTATTCTTCTTATTTAAATGTGTATAAGGTGAGCCTTTAAATAGGCAATTACATAGTTTTAGTATAGCTAAAACTATACTTTTATCTTTAATTTAAATAAGACTTTATCTCTAATTTAAAGAAGATAAATAAGACTTTATTTCTAATTTAAAGAAGACTTCTTGTAAATCTAAACTACTAGTTATTGACTTAGAAATAAACTCTAATTACACGGTTACAATCCACACTCCCCCTCAAGCTGGTGAGTAAACGTAGTAGAGAACCAGCTTGGATCTTGGATGCGATGCCTTGTGCAAAAAAGAAGAAGAAGAAGAAACCAGCAATTTTATCTTTGCTGATTTTTTTATAGCAACTCAAACTTCACGTGCTGTTCCTTAGAAAAAAAATGCTCCCCTTTCTTGAGAGTCTTTGATTTGATTGATGCATTAGTTGGAATATCAGGATTCTCCACTGGATGCTCCAGCATGCACTTCCTGACTGGATTTCTGATGCCAAAGATGTAGGCTATAATGACAGGAATCTACACTCCCCCTCAAGCTGGTAGTTACACATACTAAAAACTCAGCTTGGATCTTTGATGTAAATTCCTTTCCCTATCTTTTACAATAGATGGCTAAGATATAACCAAATAGTTTTTAAGGCTAAACTATAACCTTTCCCTATCTTTTACAACGAATGGCTAAGATAGAACCGGATAGTTTTTAAGGCTAAACTATAACCTTTCCCTATCTTTTACAATGGATGACTAAGATAAAACTATTAAAAGAACACTACCAGGCATCTTGTGATTGAATGGAGGTGAATATCAGAGGAAGTAATTAGGCATTCTTCACCGGACAGATCCGATGATTTGTCAGTAGCGGAAGAAAAATAGTTTCATGACCTTCGGCGGCAACGGAAGAGAACTGGCTTCAGGATCGTCTGTGGCTCAGATACCATGTGAGAAAGGGGCCATGGTGGCCGGAGAAGATGAACACCGGTGAACAATGAACGATAAAATATGAAAAGCTACAGTTTAACGATGGAACAAAAATAATATTTTCAACAGAGAACAATGTGTTTCTCTGTATTTTCTCTTATTCTTCTTATTTAAATGTGTATAAGGTGAGCCTTTAAATAGGCAATTACATAGTTTTAGTATAGCTAAAACTATACTTTTATCTTTAATTTAAATAAGACTTTATCTCTAATTTAAAGAAGATAAATAAGACTTTATTTCTAATTTAAAGAAGACTTCTTGTAAATCTAAACTACTAGTTATTGACTTAGAAATAAACTCTAATTACACGGTTACAATCCACAGGAATATGTGAGGGAATGTGGATTAAAAAACTCCTCACTGAGTTAGAGTTGGATGGAAAGTTAGAATTTGAGGTTTACAGTGATAGTCAATCAGCAATGAGCATTGCCAAGAATCCAGTGCAGCATGACCGGACTAAACATATTGAAATAGATAGGCACTTTATCTATGAGAAGGTCAATAATGGAGTAATAAAGCTTCATTATATTCCAACCAAGAATCAACTTGCTGATATCTTCACCAAAGCACTTCCTAGGGCAAATTTTGATGAGTTTTCATCCAAACTGGGTGTACACAACATATACACGCCAGTTTGAGGGGGAGTGTGAGTTAATACGTGTATCTAACTCTATCATAACTATGTAGTTTAGTTATAATCTAACTCTATCATAACTATGTAGTTTAGTTATAATCTAACTCTATCATTGTAAAGGATAAAAGTTCAATCCTAATAGGTTAACTACTCTGTGTAAAACTCCTCTGTAAAAGTCTATAAATAGACTTCTTCTCTTGTATCGAAAAATAACAAGAAGAGTATTCAAACTCTCTTTTCTACAGTTACAATCTTAAGATCTTGTGTTTCGGATTATGATTCAACTGGTCGAAGGGAGATTGGAACTTCTCAGCTCATCAAAGGGAGACTGAAACCTTAGGGCTCGTAAAAAAAAGAGAGAGGCTGAGATCCTTCAGAGTTTTGATAAAAATTCTCTCTTTATTCAATTTTCAATTTGCCTCTTATATAGAGTGGTTACATGGTTCAACTGAAAGACTTACTCAGCAAGTAATTAAAAATAAAGACTCCAACTAAGGAAAGACTTCTAATAGCATAAGATATTCATAAATAATATCTTTAATACTTCCCTAATAAAATAATAATTGACATCTTCTAAAATAATAATAATAATAATATTTTCTTAAAAATAATTAACCTAACTTAACATTACTCCTAATTATCCAACCGTAACAATATTTAACTATTCATTTGGTATAAAAAATTCAATCCGTAAAATATATATTGAAAACACATTTTCAATCAAATAATAGAGGTATCGGATTGATTTGAAGCTTTACATGCATGATAAGTATGATCATGTCGTTAAATGATTGGGTGGTCAGTTTGTTAAAAGTCTTAATCGCACACGAAGTTATAAAAGGGTGTAACTTGATCCCTCCATACATATATATGCTTCAGTGGAAATGTTAGTCTCTACTTTTCAACTTCTTGTAATAGTTATAGTTCATCTTAATGATTTGAATGTGGATAACAGATGAACAAAGCTTGAAGTTTAAACTTTCTCATGGATTAGTTATCTGATTTTATCTAAATTCTAAATCGAACGCAGTAGGTCTCTAGAATCTTGCTATTTCAGAGTCGTTGCAGTTTCTTTGGGCCTTTTATTCTGGTATTCTAGCCAATAGATTGGAGAGGTTTTGAAATTTATGGTTTGACCTAAGCAATAAGGTCATTCAAAAATTTCACTTGTACTAGAGAGGAAGAGTCGAGGCAAATCTATGAGCATTTGTAGCTTTGCTCTTGAGATCTATTTTTCTCTTTGTTTTATTTATGTTGAGGTAAGTCATATCTTAACAATTGTTTCCTCCCACTGTGAGTTGAGAGGATCTATAGAAAACGTCAAAGCGTGTAGCTTGAAGGCCTATGCCAATTAAGCTTAACATCTTCCACGTTGATGTAGTAAAATTTGTATGCTATTTTATTGTTTTATATTGTAGAAGTGCTTATACTTAAGTTTAGGTGCTTTATATAGTATTATGCCCCTTTTAGTTTAGCACTCTTTAAGTGCGGTTTGTTTTTTACTGTTATTATTTTGTTTGGGGGGGTAGTTTCATATAAGGTATCAGTTTCAGAATCATACTCCTATATATATTCAGAAAAGGATAGCATAACAAAACATGTCACCTAGACTCGGGGTGAGTGCTCGATACAGATATGGGTCTGAATCGGGTATGCTCATTTTTTTTTATATTTGGAGGATCCTACCCCTATACCCATGTCCGAATATGTGTCGAATACGGGTGTGTGACAAGGGTATTTAGAGAAATTAAGAGTGTATGTAGGAAAAACATCGAGTTTCAGTATTTCAGCAAGTAATGCAGTGGAAGCTGTTAGGTTCTCCTGATTGTATTATTATACTCAACAGAGCTGGCTGTTACTTTAGAGTCAAAGCAAGCTTCATAATTAAAGATTTGGCCTATCACACATTGATTTCAGGTCTGTCCTGGTTTTGGCCTCTAAATTGCAACTTTTGTTATCCTGGACAGTTGCTTTTATATGATGAACCAACAGCTGGACTTGATCCAATTGCATCAACAGTTGTTGAAGATCTCATCCGCTCTGTTCATAAAAAGGACGAGGATGTACCTGGAAAGATTTCATCTTATGTGGTTGTTACTCATCAACATAGTACCATTAAAAGAGCTGTTGACAGGTTTTGTTAGACATCGTTATGTTGTAAATGTTTCCTATGTTGCTTGGACTATTTTTCTTGAAGAATCCATGTCCAGGACATGGATATAGGGATATGATCTGTAAGGATCGTGCAAATACATGGAAAACCTTAGAAAAGGTTAACCATACCCATGTCAGATATGCACCCATATCCGACACACGCACCCAAGTCCAAGTAACATAGATTGGGTTTTCTATGATGCCAGATGCCTTAAACAATCTTATATCTGCTTATAGGTTATTGTTTCTTCACGAGGGGAAGGTTGTTTGGCAAGGAATGACTGATGAATTTACAACATCAATCAATCCAATTGTTCGACAGGTAATGGCTAAACTAGTTGCAATGAACGAGTTAGTTGAAAACTGAGGTTTCTTTTCAATGAAATGCTTGGCCTCCTTTTGTTGCATTTTCCATTTGCCATTTGCTTGGAAATAAAAAATAGAAGTGTATCATATAAAACTTAATTATCTTTATTTTGAATAATTGAAAAAAAAAGAATTGAATAAGAAAATCTGGGATTTCACTGTTACACATAACCTTGCGTTGCATGTTAAGTTTTAATGGTATGTTTGTTATATATATATGATTTTTACTATTTACTGCATCATTTTTTTACAAACTTTTGGAGAAGCAAAATTAGTGGTGAAAGTGAGTAAACCGAGCTTTATATTTTTCCCCTTTTACTGACGGTGCAAAAAATGGAACACTTATCTATTTGATGACTGACTGTAAAACATGAATGCAATTATATATATATATATATATGCAAGAGGCTACTTTCTCTCTCTCTTTCTGCACAATGCACGGAGAGAAGCACACATACACACGTGCTTTCATGGGCATACCCATTGGATGCTTGTTCTTGCAAGTGTTAAATCATTGTGCTTTTTGAATTTTTTGAAAGGCAACTGCTTATGCATATAATTTGCTGAACTCTTGTTCTCGACTCCTTGCTTGTATTCCACTAGTTATAGTTTTTCCTTTCCCCATATTGGTTCACCGAACAGGGGTCAAGTTTTATGTATCTGGTATCGATACCATTGTGTTTATTTATAGTTACTCTCAGTCTATCTCTCTTTGCATGACCTTCAATTTAAGGCAGTTGGTATAGCATCTTCTCATGAAGATGCTGCATGTTTAGACAAATTAATACATGCAAATGTGCATGCATTCTGGCTTCTTATTTCATTGCCGTGCGTTTTTCCTACCTTTTACAGTTTGCATCTGGGAGATTGGATGGTCCAATCAGGTATTAGGGCACATGAAAAGGTTGTGGAAGATTAAACATCGTCATTAACTTTCTGTTGCTGTTGAAGTTGTTAGATAGGGATTCTCAGGAAAATAAGTTGCAACACACAAGTTTGGCTTCAGACAAGAAGAAAAATCTTTGAGCTGTTCTGTAAAATTCATGGCATCAAAGTAGAAATTTTGGCGTTGAATTTGCTGGCCAACCTTGAATTAGTAGGTGCCACCTTTACCTTAAAGCAATGTTGTAGGTTCAGAATAGATTTAAATAATTGCCAACTTGCAAAAGTTACAATATTTTTTCTTTTATTTATTCCCAATAAATTTCAGTTAATTTTACTTTTCAGAGTCTTGGTGTTGAGTGTTTGCTGTTCATCACTTTCTTTTTGTTTACCTTACAAGAAAGGATTTATTGCATGTAATGTAGATGGCAAGGAATTAGTATTTTTTAATATTCGTTATTACAAGGCAGTATATGTTCATACTTTTTCTTCTTTTTGATAAGGCACACACCTTACAAATAAAGTTGTTCGAACTCGTAATCATCTTTTACAAGGTAGTATTTTCGTCTTAATCATAGTGATAATTATTGTTTTTTTTTTTTTCATTTTAGACCGCAAAAAGGATTTTCATTTTAATCAAAAGTATGTTGAAAACAAAGTGCATTGGAAATTAGCAAAGTAATAGGTTTTAAGAGTATTTTCTTATCGAGTGTAATATGTTACAGATTTTATCAACAAAAATACAAAAACACTATAGTAGAGAATAAATTGAAAATATTTCTCGTCCTTGTATATATTATAAGCAACCTATATGGGATATACCCAACCCTTCTTTTCTTTTTATAGTGCTTGGCCGACGGCGATATTAATTTTAGGGTTGGTTGTCAACCGTTTATATTCTTTGTTTTTTTCTTTTATTTGCTTATTTCCCATCTTTGATTTTTCTTTGTTTATTTTTAAGTTTTATAAGAATAACTCTGCCTTTATGACATGTTTTTGTTTGCCTTTATGGCACATTTTCGTTCTCTTTTGTCAGTCGTTTGGCTGTTCTTTTTCGTTTTTTCAGGGTTGAATTTGACGTTTTGATTAATCAAAATGATGCTGATTTATTATTTTGCTGACCTTCCTTGCTTTGGACCATCGGATTAGATTTGGATATGCGGTTCGCGTTCGTAGATAGCTTTCTCATGATGTTCGGCTTTGATTTATGATTGTCGAGGGTCTTTCAATAGTTTGATCTCCTTTTGTAGTTTGTTTGCCGATACAGTCAAATATGTTCGTATTTATCGTTTGTTTTAGTCTTTTGGTTAGATTTCTTTAACATTTTCATTGTATGGTCCTTAAATGATTTCAAATGGTTAGTTTCTTCTGGGTTATAAGAAAATGTCTAAATTATGTGTTTAATTTACAATTACTATTGTAAACTCTCATTGTAATATCGTATATTTACTCTTTTTAATAAAACTAATGACTTCTATAAATAAAACCTACATGAGTATATATACACATATAATACTCCTATACTAGGTAACATAATAGAGAAAAACTTCAATACACAGTCTGTGTAAACTAAAGTTTATACAGACCTTTTAGTTTTAAGGGTTAGGGATTTAGTTTAAGGTTTAGAGTTTAGCGGTTTGGGTTGTAGGGTTTAGAATTTAAGGTTAGTGTTTAGAATTTAGGGTTTAAGTTTTGGATTTAGTTTTTTAAAGTTTAGGTTTAATTTTAATTTATAGTAGAAATAGACAGACTTGTGTAAAATTTATTTTACACAGCATGTGTATCAAATTTAAACCCAACATAATATATCACATCAAATGCAATATATTTAGCCCTATAAACTAGTCTATAAATCTGTAACAATTAGAAAATATAAAGAGTACAAAAAATGGAACTAAGGAAACGAAATATATTATAATATTTTTGAAATTATAAAGTTTAGAAAATTTGGATGAAATTGATAGAATAAAAAACCAAATATTAGTTACAAAAATTCTATGGAGATGGAGTGTTTAAATTTGAACCCGGGAAGTACAAATTTTCATCAATGACCAAAAGAACATATTGTTGTAATACTCTTCCTAGGATTACTTACAGAAATGTTGCAGCATGACTGACATTAGAATCTAATCATTGAAAATCAAGTCATCCAATCTAAATAGCTAGTTACATTCAGTATTTTGGTCTTTTGAGATGCCATACCTTCTCATGTGTTTAAAATTTAGAGAAAATGAAATCTGAAACAACCCTTCACTGCATTAAACTGTTGTCTGCAGGATGTAACTCCTAGCTCGAGCCGAACAGAACAGACCCACAAACACTGAAATAGAAACATTGGTCCTTCTACTTCTTCAAATGTCTTTGCAGCCGCTGCAGGGGGGCTTCTTCTTTCACATCCTTCACCGGACGACTCCACACACAAGTCCGGGTTACCAGCAAATGCTCCCGGGAATCTCCGGTATCCCTGGTTAGCAGGAACTGATCCGGACAAACCATTGTATGACAAATTCAACAGTTTCAGATTTTTCAGGGTTGAGAAGTTTGCAGGGATTTGGCCGGACAAGGAATTATGTGACAGATCCAAGGCCCTTAAGTTCCACATTTTCTCCAAACTCTGAAGCCGTCCGTGGAGGTAGTTATAAGATAAATTTAGATATTCCAATCCTTCTACTTCAAAGAGAACATCTGGAATCTCACCCATTAACAAATTATCTGACAATTCGATTCCAACCGTTGAGGACACTTTGAAGTTGAAGCTTAATTCACTAGTATTAATGACCATGGTGGAAACTTTAATCTCGACATTTCTCATTGAAGTAAATGGCTCTTTGGGTTCTCTATCGCTGTTTCCATTGTTATTGTGGAAGCTAATGTTGAAGTTACCTTCGGGTATGAAGCCTGAGAATTTGTTCCTGGAGAAATCAATCGTCTTGATTGCTTCAAATGTGAATAGCCAGCTGGGTAGATTCCCACTGAATTTGTTATGAGCTAGGGAAAGATACTTCAGGTTCAACCATTTACTTATCGCATCATTCAATGTTCCAGAGAGGCTGTTGGAGCTAAAATCTACAATCTCTAGTGATTTTAATCCTGCCAAGGTTAGTGGGATTTCACCAGAAATCTTGTTGTGGCTTACATCCAATATCTTCAAGCCATCCAGTGCGTCGAGCTCGGGTTGAATTTCACCAGAACGATTGTTGTTGTTCAGTATCAATGCAAGTAACTGAAAACATCCAACAATATCTAATGGAATGGAACCCGATAAGGAGTTGTGTGACAGATCAATCACTTGGAGACAAGTCAAATTTCCAATCCTTGGGGGAATTTCACCCGTCAGGAGATTATGAGAAAGAAACAATGCTTGCATTCAGCTCAGTGATCTTCAACGGGATATTACCGGAAAACTGGTTGTGAGAGAGGTCCACAAGAACAAGGCCTGATTTTTCTGTTGCCGCTGCAATTTTTATCGGAAGAGGGCCCGATAAATCATTGAAATTCAAATCTAATACAATCAACTTTTCAGTAAACACGAGTCTCGGAGATATACCATAGCACAGGTGATTAAATGAAAGATTAAGATGTGCCAACGCTTCCAGTGAGCCAATACAAGTAGGTATTCCTCCAACAAGAGAATTATTAGCCAATGTCATAACAGTTGGACTCTTTGCAGCAGCAGAAAAACAAGGCAAAGTACCAAATAACTCATTTGAAGCAAGACTGAGATGCTCCAACGATTGATAAAACTCATGAACATTGCCCGACAAATTGTTGTCTCCGAGATCCAAATGCCTCAAAGACTTCAAATGAAATAAGCTGTCAGGTATCTCCCCATGAAACGAATTCGAACTCAAATCAAGTTTTTCCAAATTGCTCGAAAAGTTACCAATCCACCGTGGCAAAACGCCACCAAGTTCTTGGTTTCCACTCAACACAAGTTCTCTCAATTGCCCAAGTCTCATTATATCATCAGGCAGAACTCCACCAAAGCTATTGTGACTAAGATCAAGAGCCTTAAGACTACCCAATGAACCAAAACATGTTGGAATGGTGCCATTGAAGTTATTCCCCGACAATTTCAAGTGTTCAAGAAACGACAGTTCACACAAACCAGGGTGCAATCTACCAGACAAATTCATATTAGCCAGGTTCACAGAAACAACACGACCAGTCCGGTTTTCGCAAGAAATACCGGTCCAATTGGTGCAGTTGGATCCAAACCAGGTGGCTAAGCTCTGGTCAGGATTTTGAACTGATGATCTAAACAATAACAGGGAGGCTTTGTCTTCAGGTTCAAGATCAGAACACTGAGATGGGCTAAAGGAACATAGAGAGAGTAACATTAGCAAGAGCAAGAGTGGCAGTGTGGGTAATTTCGAGGATGCCCAGGGGTGAAAAACGGGGAAATCCGGTTTGAGTTCCATGAGTGAAACAAACTCAAAACAGAAACTAAACTAGTGAAATATTTACAGACAGAAGCTAAAATACAAAACCCATTTCTTATGATGCTCTAAAAAAGCTAAATGTTTGAAGCCATAAATTAAAAAACTCAAAAGAGTAATGAACAGCACAGTAGAGTGGCAGAAGTAAATTGGGAGCTGTAAAAGAGACGAAATCTTGAACCCTTGTCCCTTGGTTGTTTCTCGGGAAAATTAAGAACCCAGAAACTGAATAATGAATGTGGTGAGAGAGAAAGAGAGATGCATACCAGAGAAAGTGGAGAGGTTGAGCAGATAAGCGGAGGAATGTTAGTGACAAGAAAGAGAGAGAGGCGAGAGAGGAATAATATAGTAATTACGCAAACAATTACGCAAACATTCTCTTGCTTTATTCGTTTAAGTCCACTTCATTTATTTATTTCTCATTACTGCTTCTTTATTCTTTTACAGGCATTGAGTGCATTTATGGACTCTAGAATGTGTTATGATTTGGTAAATAAAATCTGAATCCAATTACATTTAAATATATAAATAAAAGAAAGGCATAAGGTCAAAAATAGCCTCAATATTTGACCTTTTGATCACTTTAGCTCCTATTCTTTTTTTGGATCTAGAGAACCTCCTCACGTTTTATTTTTGTTCAAATTTTACCCTCGTTGGATGAAAACCGTTAGTCAACTAACGGTCAACCTGATGCTGACGTGGCATGTCTACATGGCATGGGAGCTGACGTGACATTTTGCTGATGTGGCATCGTAATTATTTTTTTTAAAAATAATTATTTTTATATCAATTTTTAACCAATCAGACGATGTCACATGGCACCATCAGATGCAGGGCTAATGGGTTGAATAACTCAACACACAACCACCAAGCCAACATATTATATTGTTATTTTTTCACTACTTATTTTATTTATTCATTACTTTATTTGTTTAAAAGTGAAGAAATATTCATTAAAATATTTAATAATATATTCTAAAGCCCTAAATCCTAAAAACTAAACCCTAAAACCTTAAACCCTAAAAATCAAAACACTAAAAACCTAAACCCATAAACTCTAAACCCTAAAATTGAAACCCTAAACATATAAAACACTAAATCCTAAGCCCTAATCCCTAAACCCTAAAAACTAAAAACTAAACCCTAAACCCCAAAAAATCAAAACTAAAAACCTAAACCCATAAACCCTAAAACTAAACCCTAAACATGTAAAACACTAATAGTTTAGGGTTTATTGTTTTAGGTTTTTAGTGTTTGGTTTTTAGGGCTTAAGGTTTGGGGTTTTAGGATTTATAGTTTAGGGTTTTAGGGTTCATGGATTAGGGTTTAGGATTTGAGGTTTAGGGTTTGAGTTTAGGGTTTAGTGTTTTATATGTTTAGGGTTTTGATTTTAAGGTTTAGGGTTTTTGGTTTATGGGTTTATGTTTTTAGTGTTTTTTTAGGGTTTAGGATTTTAGGGTTTTAGGATATATTAGTAAATATTTTAATGAATATTTCTTCACTTTCAAACAAATAAAGTAATGAATAAATAAAATAAGTGGTAAAAAAATAACAACATAGTAGGTTGGCTTGGTGGTTGTGTGTTGAGTTATTCAACCCAAACACATTTGTTGAATTTTGCTTTTTCCTTATGCCTTAGAATCAAGATGCCACATGGCAACATCAGATGATGCCACGTGTCATCATATGATGGTGCCACGTGGCATCGTCGGATTGGTTAAAAATTAATATAAAAATAATTATTTTTTTACAAAAATTACGATCCCACGTTAGCAAAGTGCCACATCAGCATAGTGCCACGTCAGCTCTCATGCCATGCAGACATACCACGTCAGCCTCAAGCGTTGACCGTTAGTTGACTAACGGTTTTCATCGAACGAGGGTGAAATTTGAACAAAAATAAAACGTTGGGAGGTTCTCTGGATAAAAAAAATAGGGACTAAAGTGACCAAAATGTCAAACGTTGTGGGCTATTTTTGACATTATGCCTAAAAGGAAATTATTTTTTAACTTAATCGCCGGCATATCATTAAACAGAGAAAAACATACAAGGGATTAAAATCCAGAAAAAAAAAAAACTAGGTCATGAAATCTCGGAGAAAACATACAAAAGAGCATAGAAAAACATACATAGGGAGAAACACACTAACCAAAATCAGAGAAACAAAATACAAGCCATGGAGAACTATGGGAAAACTCCATCACCAACTGGAGAACCGGAGCAAGAAGCCAGCAATCTTTTTCTTCGATTGCATGACTGATTGGAGGCAACCGAAATATAATACGTGAGGAGATGCAGTGAGACACCATCGTTTATCACCATGCAGATCAAAGGTGACCGATGAAAGACAAAGAAAATAAGATGAGCCAGCGGTCCAAGCACTCAGTCAACCAAAATGGGCCACACGAACCAACACCTGCATGCAAGAACGCAAAAACAGAGACAAAAGCCAAAAAAAAAAAAGAGAAAAGGGAAGGAGAAACCGAAGACCAAAGAAGCCCACCCTCCACCCGTGCTAAAACCGACCCCATCGTCGAGGAGGGTCCAACTTCCTCCTCGCAAAAAGGGCTCGGTCACAAAACAGGTCGTGGGCAACCGAAAAGTCAAAGCGAGATTGACCAGATGAAAGCCGAAACAAACATAGACATGAGAAAATAAGACATCAAACAAAAACTAACAGGAAAAAAAAAAGAAAAACTTAAGTGAAGATGGGAAGGCCAGCCGCCATTGACAAGAGTATTATATGGTAGTAATTACAGAAAAGCGATGCGAGAATGAACTCGACTACAAGATAAAAGACAAAACAACCCCAAGCTAATAGCCATCAAAGTCCCGAGAGCACAAACCAATCAAAGGCATAAGGTTGCAAATACATTCTAGCTCTAGAATGCACAATGCTACTAGAAACGGTTCCAATAGGAACTGAACCTGGATCAATTCCAAATGCTTCCCTGTCAACAATAGCAGCAAGTGCCGAGGGGGGTTCTATAAAATGTTCCACACCAATAGGAGCACTACGGCTCAACAAGGCAAGACGGTCAACAACGCTATTCTTTTCACGATGAATATGGCAAATTCACACCCTCCACTCACGAGCCAATAAATTGTGCATGTCGTCCACCAAAGCTCTATTAGCTAAAGCATTCGACTTCCTACGAAAAATCCGCGCAACCTCCACATTATCAACTTCCAACTCCACCTGCCCATAACCAGACGCCAAGCATGAAAAATGATATCATGAGCAGCCCACAACTTTGACAAAACCACTGAGCAGTAGCCGAGGCTTCGAGTAAAGCCAAATATCCAGGATCCACTACATCCCTCAAAGCCCCACCCCCAACAACCATATTATCCGAGCCACGCACCGCCCCATCAGAGTTAGCTTTGACCTATCCAACAGGAGGGCACTGCCAAACTAGAGGTTCATGGGCCTGGGCGCTCCCTCAACAGGCGCAAGCGAGGCCACAAACTCTACCGCAAGATAATCCCCTATTTGCCTTGTATCTCCCCGTTGAGTATAGCACGGGTCAAGGATCATGCTATATCGATGTTTCCATAAGAGCCAACAGTAAACAAAAAATATCACCTCCCAATTCGCCGGCTCATGAGCAAAGCTACCCCTGTTGCAAAGGTTCCAGTGCATCCAATCACCATAAGGAATAGACAAAAAATCATTCAAACGGTTCGGCTTAATAACCTGGTGCCACAAATTGACAGCCACCTGCAAAAGTGCAAAATATGATCCGCACTCTCTAAGCCATTTGAGCAAAGAGAGCAGTGACGCCACAGCCGTTCTTCATTCGTTAATAAGCAATTTTAAATGGCAAGCCACAAGAACACTTTAACTTGCGGCGGCAACTGCAAAGCCTAAACCTTCTTCCACGCAAAATTACTAGGCACCACCGAATCAGGAACAAGGGATGCGTAGGCGAACTTGGTCGAAAAGCAACGGTCATACTCTCAATGCCACCTAGGGAGGTCAATGTCTATACGATCCTTAGGGGTAGTACTGTTGGAATTGTAAAAGTGGACACTCAATTTTATTACTCGAATAATATTATTACAAACTGGACAAAGGAACAAATTTGATTTGCTGCTGGAAATACACTCTTTCCTTACTTTCTTTCTCACGCACACTTGTTTTCTTATGCACACACTCACTTGTTTTTTGTTTCTCACTTCACATGCACACACTTACAACTAACTCCTATTTATAGTGGTGTAAACCACCTTAAACTGTATTTCTAGAGACGTGTAGTTGTTGCCATAATGTTCTAGTGTTGCCTCCATTATTTAATTGCTAGGGTCTTCAAGAATATTCCAAATGCTGCCATGTCAAATTGCTTCACTGTCACATATTCATGAAGCTTCTACACCATGCTATAAGCTTGTTAATATTTTGCCATATTCTTGAACTTTCCAAATTATGCCGCCGTACCTAGTTATTTCCATAGTCAAGTTTGAATTTCTAACATTCCCCCTCAAACTTGATTTTTCATCCCAAGCTCCACATTTTTGTTTTTCACCTGCTCTCGTATGAAGTGATACTTCGTATCGATGTGCTTGCTTCGGCTATGGGAGACAAGATTCTTTGCAAGAGATATAGTGGATTTGTTGTCAACATATATTGTAGTTGGTCCTTCTTGTGCAAAATTTAGCTCGTCCAGAATATTCTTCAACCAAATTGCTTGACAAGTGCATGCTGCAGCGGCTATGTATTCTGCTTCACATGTTGAAAGAGCTACTGTTTGTTGCTTCTTTGATGACCATGAAAATACTACGGAACCGATATGAAATAAGTATCCAGAAGTACTCTTTCGATCATCTATGTTTCACCCGTAATCACCATCAAAGTATCCAACTAGCTTCGGATTTTGTGAATGCTTGTAGAATAATCCATGATCCAAGTACCTTTGACATATCTCAAAATTCTTTTTGCTGCAATCTAGTGATCTTGTTTTGGTTTCTCCATGAATCTGCTTACCAATCCCACAACGTATGTTATGTCTGGTCGTGTGATAGTTAGATACCTTAAACTACCAACGATGCTTTTGAACAACGTTGAATTCATCGACTCTCTTGTTGAATCAACACTTAATTTCATGCTTGTTTCTGTTGGAGTGGCTACCGACTTGCAATCTTTCATTCCAAATTTGCTTAAGATTTGCTCTGCGTACTTCTTTGAGATAAGAAAATTCCTCCTTCTATTTGCTTTACCTCAATTCCAAGAAAGTATGACATCTCACCAATATCTGTCATTTCAAATTCTTTAGTCATAGCTTTCTTGAAATTGTGAAACATACATGGGTTGTTTCCGGTGAAGATCACGTCGTCCACGTATAAACACACGATCATGATATCATCATCTTCATTTTTCTTTGTATATAAGGTATGTTCGTACGGACTCTTTATGAACCCATTCTTTTGGAAATATTCATCTATTCTTGTGTTCCATGCTCTTGGTACTTGCTTTAATCCATATAAGGCTTTCCTCAAGCGGTAGACCTTATGTTTATGTCCTTGTTTAATGTACCCAAGTGGTTGTTCGATATAAACTTCTTCTTTTAGGTAGCCATTTAGAAATGTCGACTTCACATCCATCTGATAAATTTTCTATTTATTTTGTGCTGCAAATGCTTTGAGAAGTCTAATAGTGTCGATCCTTGCTACTGGAGCGAATACTTCATCATAGTCTATTCCTTGTCTTTGCTTGTAGCCTTTGGCAACTAGTCTCGCCTTGTATTTCTCTACTTGTCCTTCTTTATTTGTCTTCGTCTTGTACACCCACTTGACTCCAATTGGATTATGTCCTTTTGGTAGGCTTGTGAGCTCCCACGTATCATTTCTTTATATCGATGCAATTTCTTCATTCATGACATTCTTCCACTTGTCATCTTCAATTGCTTCTTCATATGTTATTAGATCACTGCTTGCAAGTAAACAGAAAAGTGAAATATTTTGAGATTCGTAATCCTTGTACCTTTCTAGAACTCTTTTCTCCCTTGTAGATCTTCGAACTTCAGTCGGTTGTACTTCAAGATTCTCTATTATGCTGCTGCTTGATGAAGATGGTTCAATTGGATTTTGTTGAGGAATTTGATCATCACCTTGTTCATCTTGATTGATGAAGTCATCATTGTCTTTATCTTCGTTAAAAATAGTCCTTCAACTTTCTTTTCTTCTGTGCTCCATCTCCAGTGTTCTGCTTCATCGAACTCAACATCTCTTGAGATTATCAACTTCTTAGTGAAAGGATTGTAGAGTCTATAAGCTTTACTTCGTTCATCATAGCCGATGAAAATGCATTTCTCTCCTCTGTCATCGAGCTTCTTTCTTATTTGCCCAGGTATATGGGCATATGTGATGCATCCAAAAATCTTTAGGTGGCCAATTCCTGGTTTTTTACCGCTCTATGCTTCATTCGGCGTCATGTTCCCCACACTCTTTGTTGGACCACGATTCAACAGGTAAACTACATATCGAACTGCTTCAGCCCAAAAATTTATTGGTAGATGCTTACCTTTTACCATGCTTATAATACCCTAATTTTTGGTTAGTGATTAATTTGCAAAGTTTTAAAAGTTGATGGTTTTAGTTCAGTGACTAAAACGTAAAAATTCAAAGTTTGGTGACAAAAGTGAAAAGTTGGGAAACGTTTACGGAACAACATGGTAATTTTCTCAACAATTATTTTTATGGCATAAATGAATAGTTTATCCCGGTATAAGATTTTTGGTGGGAATCAGATTTTTGGTACGAGATTTGTGTAAAAAGCTATAAAGGGAATAAGTTTGGAAATTAATTCGAATGATCATTCGAGCTCAGAAAATTATGAAAATTTTATGGGAGTCTTAGATAGAATAGAATAAGATGGTGTTAAATTTTGGGATCGTTTGATTCGATTTAAATTCGATTGAAGACAATATTTTGAAATAGTGCACAAATGGCATTTTTGTGAATACATGGATTCATTAATGGCATTTTAGTCATTTTACCCTTACTTTCTAATTAAAGATGATTATGGAAAAGTGATAAGGTTAGGTGTCATCACCTAATTGGTCATAATGGGGGGTAAAATGGTAATTTCGTTATTAATAAAGATTTTTATATTAGATTTAAAGGATTAAAATGCCATTTGCCATACTAATTAATTAAAGAAAAAGCTAGAGACTCTCTCATCTTTCTCCTTCAATTCAAAAACCACCAAGCCAAGGTAAGGAAATTTTTGATTCAATTTTTAGAATGATTCGATTGATTTTTGGTTCAAGACATAAAATAGAAAATTAATCTCCTTTGAATTCTCTTTCATTTGGTATAATTTTTGAAGGGTTTCCATGTCTATATGTTGAGATATGAGATTAGGGTTTATGAAGAACAAGTTGGGATTTTAAGTTTTATGGATTAAATTGATTGAATATGAAGTTGTGATGTTGTTTATTGCTTGAAATAGTGAAAGATTTCATGAATTTTGGTGTTAGGTATTTTTGGGAATATTGAAAAATTAGGGGAAACTCTTGCAAAATTTTTATTTGAATAGGGAAATGATGTTAGAAGCTTGAATATGTTGTTTAGAGGTTGAATTTATGCTTGAATCAAGTTGGAAATTTTGGCAAAGTGACCTTTGGTATTCAGCCTCCATGTAGAAAATAAGGGAAAATTTTGGAAAAAATTTCCTAATGCTAGAAATGGTGTAAGGATGATTTTGTAAGCTTTAGAAAGTTATTTGAGCTAATGTGGAAGTTTATAAAGTGTTGAGGACTAAGTTGTAATTTTTGGAAAGTTTAGGGGTTTGGTTGTTAAGCTTGTTTTTGAAGTTTATTGTGTTGGAAAATTAAGTTAAAGTGATTAGGAGGATGATTTTGAAGTTATGTTAACTATGGGGACCAATTTAAAAATTTGGCACATTCAAGGACTATTGTGTAAATTTTTAAAGTTTGGGTCCTCAAGTGTAAAGAATGAGAAATGTAAGGTGTGGGCTTGAAAATGTTGGTTGGAAGTTTAAAAACTTAGGACTAAAATGAATATTTTGGAAAGTTAAAGAATTATTAGGAAATATTATTCCTAATATATATATCAATTTTAGTTTGATACTAACATGTACTTTGAATGGTATGTGTTGTTGAAATGTTGTGTAGATCGTAATCGTGATCAGACTCGTGATTTGAATAAAGCAGTTGATAAGGAAAAAGTTCAAGAGTAAGGTTGAAGTTGGTTGTACAGCTTGTTAAGTTACTAGTGAGGCAAATGTGAGTGCATTCTACTTACTCTATTTATGAAATGAGAAAGACTTGTGATAAGTCATTCTCGATTATTGGAAAAAGAAGGATTTGAATTTATTAAATGATTTTGAAATGCTTTATGAATGATTTTCGGGTATGAACTGCCCAATGCATATTTTTACATGTTGAAGTGATTATCTTGATCTATTGATATTATCGTAATGAATGAAATGTTCATAGAAGTAAATTATTTGAAAGCCCATTGTATAATTATTGAGAGTCTTGGTATATTGGCATGCCAAAGAGGTGAAGTATAATAATATGATATTACTGTCAAGTGCAGTAATGAGACAGTGAGCTGTGTTCTACGGCTATGACCTATTGGTTAATACTGCTGTTAAGTTACGACGGTGATATAGTGAGTTGTGTTCTACAACAATGACTTATTATTATTATTAGTGATGCCGTTAAGTTACGGTAGTGTTTACAATGTTACACTGACATTGATACATTGGTATTGATAGGGAAATGATGTTAGAAGCTTGAATATGTTGTTTAGAGGTTGAATTTATGCTTGAATCAAGTTGGAAATTTTGGCAAAGTGACCTTTGGTATTCGGCCTCCATGTAGAAAATAAGGGAAAATTTTGGAAAAAATTTCCTAATGCTAGAAATGGTGTAAGGATGATTTTGTAAGCTTTAGAAAGTTATTTAAGCTAATGTGGAAGTTTATAAAGTGTTGAGGACTAAGTTGTAATTTTTGGAAAGTTTAGGGGTTTGGTTGTTAAGCTTGTTTTTGAAGTTTATTGTGTTGGAAAATTAATTTAAAGTGATTAGGAGGATGATTTTGAAGTTATGTTAACTATGGGGACCAATTTAAAAATTCGGCACATTCAAGGACTATTGTGTAAATTTTTAAAGTTTGGGTCCTCAAGTGTAAAGAATGAGAAATGTAAGGTGTGGACTTGAAAATGTTGGTTGGAAGTTTAAAAAGAGTCCTTAGGACTAAAATGAATATTTTGGAAAGTTAAAGAATTATTAGGAAATATTATTCCTAATATATATATATCAATTTTAGTTTGATACTAACATGTACTTTGAATGGTATGTGTTGTTGAAATGTTGTGTAGATCGTAATCGTGATCAGACTCGTGATTTGAATAAAGCAGTTGATAAGGAAAAAGTTCAAGAGTGAGGTTGAAGGTGGTTGTATAGCTTGTTAAGTTACTAGTGAGGCAAATGTGAGTGCATTCTACTTACTCTATTTATGAAATGAGAAAGACTTGTGATAAGTCATTCTCGATTATTGGAAAAAGAAGGATTTGAATTTATTAAATGATTTTGAAATGCTTTATGAATGATTTTCGGGTATGAACTGCCCAATGCGTAGTTTTACATGTTGAAGTGATTATCTTGATCTATTGATATTATCGTAATGAATGAAATGTTCATAGAAGTAAATTATTTGAAAGCTCATTGTATAATTATTGAGAGTCTTGGTATATTGGCATGCCAAAAAGGTGGAGTATAATAATATGATATTACTGTCAAGTGCAGTAATGAGACAGTGAGCTGTGTTCTACGGCTAGGACCTATTGGTTAATACTGCTGTTAAGTTACAGCAGTGATATAGTGAGTTGTGTTCTACAACAATGACTTATTATTATTATTAGTGATGTCGTTAAGTTACGGTAGTGTTTACAATGTTACACTGACATTGATACATTGTTATTGATACATTGATATCAATACATCGATACATTGTTTTATTAATGACACAACTAAATAATTGTTGTCGGGCACATGTGCATACTCATCATTGACTTGCATACCATGTATTCTCATCCATATTACATTGGGCTATATCGATATAGAAAGTGAAGTATAATGGATCAAATTGATATTACCTGTATTGTATTATATGTAAATATTGAGATTGTTACAGGTTACAAAAAAGGGAATGGTTTTGACAAGTTAGTTTTATGATTTTCAAATCCTTTCTGATATTTATAATTTTGCACTCTAATTGTTCTTATCATTATTTTACTATGGAATGTTTTAAGTATTTTTACATTGCCTCACTAAGTATATACTTAGCGTGTGATTGTTTCACGCGTAGATATTAAGGAGCATAAGGAGTAAGGAGCAGCAAAGGACATAATCATATTTTGGGGAGCCAAATATCAGTATCAGTATGACATATTTGATGTTATCTTTTGATATTACTAGTTGGCATGTATATTTATTAATGTTTTGGCTGCTCTGATATGTATGTGGTTAAAAAAAGTTAGTTTAATCATATTTTATTTACTATCTAATGATTTTTAAATTAGGCAGTTTTAAGCAGTTACATTATTTAAATAGCTACTAAGTAAACTGCCTAGTTGCTGCTTGAATTTAGGTTTGAATTGAACTTAGAAAAATTAAGTTTTAAATTTTATGCAATTAGCTAAATGACTAGTTTTAAAAGGTTATATTTATAAAAAAAAATTATATTGATTTCATGTATATGGTCAATGGTAAAAGCTTAGTGACATCTCTGATCTGTATTCAGCAATGGATACAGAAAAGGGGTGTTACAATGCTTCATGCCATGTTGAAAATGGTGCGGTTCTTTATTCCTGCAACTCTATTTTGTTGAGGCGTATATCGAACTGTCAACTGATGAATGATGCCATTCTCCTTGTAAAAATCTTCAAATAAATTTAATGTATACTCGCCTCCTCTATCAGATCAGAGTATCTTTAAGTATTAGCCGCTTTGTTTCTCTGCCATTGCTTTGAATTCTTTGAATTTATTCAATGCTTCTGATTTTTCTTTAACAACATATACCCAACACTTTCTACTATAATCATCAATAAAGGTCAGGTAGTACCTATTTCCTCCAAGTGATGGTATGTCGAAAGGACCAGCTATGTCTGTGTGGACTATCTCCAATGGTCTTCTTGCTCTTCAAGATTTGCCAACTTCAAAGCTTTGCCTGTGTTGTTTTCCTTTGATGCAGGCCTCACACAATTGATTTGGAGGTTTGATTTATGGCAACCCATTCACCATCTTTGCTTTTGAAAGTAGTTTCAAGCCAGAAAATCCAAGCTGCCCATACCTCAAATGCCACAACCATAAATCGTCTTTGATTGCATTTTCCATGCACTTTACTTCTCTTGACTCGATGTCACTGGTGAAGAGACAATTCTTCGTCATATTGACTTGGGCAACTAATTCACCATTATTGTTTTTTATGACAAGTGAGCGGATTTTCATCTGCACTTCATATCCTTTTTTCTAGGAGCTGGCCAAGACTTATGATGTTGCTTTTCATAGCCGGTACATAGTAGACATCTGATATGTATCTCTTTTCTCTATTTTTCCGTGTAATCATGACTTTTCCCTTGCCTTTGACCTCTGTGTGGGAGTTGTCACCAAAAGTTAATCGTTCACGGATTGTTTCGTCTAACGCTACAAAAAATTCTTTTCGACCACACATATGATTACTGACACAATTATCGAGATACCAAATATTTTCTTTTGATTCATCATTTCCTTTATAAGTGAGGAATACATGAGATTCTTTGGTATTTTATTCTTCAGTTATTGCTACATTAATTCTTTTTTCATGCTTTGGAGCTGATCTACACTCGTAACTATAATAACCATATTTATTACAATTATAACATTGCATCTAAGATTTATCTCCTTGTTGATATCGGTCTCTGCCTCGTCCTCTATATCCTCGTCCACGACTTGGTGATTAGTAATTTTCATTTGTTTGGTTGCTAACATATGAATGTCTGCCACGTCCACGTATTCCTCTTCCACGATATCCACCATAATTTTCTCTACCTCGTGTATAGCTCCTGCTCGTTCCACCTTCGTTGACGTGCTACTTACCTTTTAGAACTTGCTCCAGATTTTTTGTCTCTTCATTTAGCTTCATTTTCTGCTCATGGGCTTGAAGCGATCTCAGAAGCTCATTGATAGTCATTTGATTTAAATCCTTTGATTCTTCAATAGCAACAACCACGTAATCAAATTTTCATATCAACGATCGTAAATTTTTTCTATCACTCTGGCCTCATCGAGTGCTTCGCCATTTCTTTTCATTTCATTTGCGACGGCTTTCACACGCTTAACATAGTCATCTATACTTTTCGTGCCTTTTATTTTTAGCTTTTCAAACTCGGCTCTGAGTGATTGTAAACATATCTTTTTTGCTTTATCAACTCCTTGGAGTGATTTTTGCAGAGTTTCCCACGCTTCCTTTGATGTTGTTACTTCTGCAATTTTTTTAAAGTTAGATTCGTCTATTGCTTGAAAAATGTGGTATAACACCATTTGGTCCCTTTTACGAGCATCCTTTAGCGCTCTCTTCTCTTCATTGGTTAGAGCCGCTTCTGCAGCTGCATTTTTCAGCTTAACATATCATTTTAGGACAATGTCCCAACAATCCTGTGAACCTAGTAGCGCCTTCATCTGAATACTCCAGTTGCCATAATTCGTCTTTGTCAATCTCGGGATTTGTGGCTGAATCATGTGCTCCATCTTCTCGTGACTTGAACTCGAACTCAAACTTGGCTCGGATACCACTTGTTGGAAGCGTAAAAGTGGACACTCAATTTTATTACTCGAATAATATTATTACAAACTGGACAAAGGAGCAAATTTGATTTGCTGCTGAAAATACACTCTTTCCTTACTTTCTTTCTCATGCACACTTGTTTTCTTATGCACACACTCACTTGTTTTTTGTTTCTCACTTCACAGGCACACGCTTACAACTAACTCCTATTTATAGTGGTGTAAACCGCCTTAAGCTATATTTCTAGAGACTTGTAGTTGTTGCCATAATGTTCTAGTGTTGCCTCCATTATTTAATTGCTAGGGTCTTCAAGAATATTCCAAATGCTGCCATGTCAATTTGCTTCACTGTCACATATCCATGAAGCTTCTACACCATGCTATAAGCTTCCTAATATTTTGCCATATTCTTGAACTTTCCAAATTATGCCGCCATACTCTAGTTATTTCCATAATCAAGTTTGAATTTCTAACAAGGACAACAACTATTTAACTAAGAATGTGCGGAGAAAGTAGTGATTCAAGCCGAGCCCAATTCCACATACCATTATCATCAACCATATCGTAAACCATCGTGGGAGGCAGGGGCGAAGCTGCAATAGAAGAAAAAAAATCAAGCGACTCTCAGATCCTAACTAGTGATCATACCAGAAATTAGTACTTCTATCGTCTCTGATACGCCAGCAAAAACTCTTCTTTATATCCTCCCATATAGCACAGATGCCTGTCCTTAACCGAGAAATGTTACCCGTACGAAGGGATAATGACAAGACATAATCCCAACCATACTTGGCTTTCATCACCCGAACCTACAATTGGTCTTGATTTGTAACAAGTTGGAAACCTAACTTCATAATGAAAGTCTTGTTTTATTGGTGCAACTTCTGAATCCCATGCCACTATCATCCAATGATTTAGACATCTGGTCCTATCTGACAAGCGACAATCTACAGTTATCATTACTACCGCCCCACACAAACTAACGGATAATCTTTTCCAAATTATCACACACTTTTTGAAACCCAAAATGATTGCATGATGTATACTGGAATGGCATGCAAAATAGACATTGCAAGAGTAATTCTCCCAGCCGGAGACAAAGTTTTCGCTGCCTACCCCGACAGACGAGTGGTCATCTTTTCTAGAAGATAGACAAAGGTTGCCTTTGTCACTCTTTTGTGAAACAACAGAATACCCAGATATTTCCCCAAATTATTTACCATTTCAAACCCGAAAGAATGTGACAAATCCATGCGTGTATTCAGGCTACAATTCTTTGAAAAATAAATTTGGATTTTGGCAACATTAACTCTATGGCTCGATACATCACAAAAAACCTGCATTACTTCCCTAATAACATTCAGCTGATGCCTACTCGCTTTTGCAAATAAGATCAGATCATCTGCGAAAAATAGGTGCGATAAGCCCAGACCCTAACATAGTAGCCTTATCTGCTTCCAATCCTACATGAACCTGGTGCATAATAGCCTGAGAAAGCATCTCCATACATAGCACAAGCAGGCATAGGGACATAGGATCGCCTTGGCGAATACCCCTGATAGATTTAAACAATGTGGTTAACTCGCCATTCCAAAGGACTTGGGTCGACACCGATCGCACACAACATATAATAAGGGAAATAAACTTAGGCAGAATGTCAGCAGCGTAAAGAGTCTCCTCAATGTATTCCCACTCCAACCTATCGTAAGCTTTCTCCAAATCTACTTTAACCGTCGTCTACCTCTTCCTGCCAGTTTTAATGGCCATAGAATGCATGACCTCCTGGGAAAGAATAATGTTATCAGTAATTTGTCTACCTGGAACGAAGCTTGCTTGAGTGCAATCAATCCACTTGGATAGAAATGGCTTTAGACGATATACCAAAAGCTTCGAAACAATTTTATACAGGACCATGCATAAGCTTATCGAACGAAAATGACTGATGAGCTCAAGATTGTCAACCTTAGGAATAAGAACCAACATAGTTTGGTTCACCCACTCCTTAAGAGATCCAGTATCAAAGAAATTCCTCACAAACTGAAAGACCGAATCCCTAACTAAATCCCAATGTCACTGATAGAAAGCAACAGGTATCCCATCTGCCCCTAGGGCTTTAAGCGGTGCCCTATCAAAAACCACACCACGAACTTCCTCCATAGTCACATCAGCAAGTAACGGACGAAGGTCGACATTACTAAATCTATGAAATCTGCACGCCAAGTCTACCACACGTGTATTACGCGGCTCACTAGTAAAAAGTTACTGGAAGAAAGAAACATCATGATTTTTCGGAGCCGATTGATCCTCACTCTAAGCTCCATCATCCAAGTTTAATCTCTGGATCATATTACACCTATGACGAGCCATTGTAGTAGTGTGAAAATACTTTGTATTGCGATCACCCTTACTTTGTATTGAAATCACCCTTCTCAATCCAATTAACTCTGGCCTTTTGGTGCCAAAGGCTTTCTTCCTGAGTAAGAACCAAATCAAGCTCCTTCTTTAAACTCACTTCTAAATATAACAGAAAAGGATTATCCGAATTCTCTAACGCCTTTTCAACACCTCAGATACGAGTAAGGAACAAACACTTATGGCGACCAATATGCCCAAAACATCACGATTCCAAACACGGCTCTGGTCCTAGAAATCTGCAATGCTTTGATAAATCGATTTATCCCTTGACCAAACACTCTGGATAAAAGAAGCATAACCCGAATGTTTATTCCAAGCCTCCAAATACCGTTAAGGCTGATCACTACTAAGAACCTTACGAACACCAAGGTCAAGAAGAAGCGAACGATGATCAGATCCCAGCTGTTGCAAATGAACAACTTCAGACAAAGCGAAACCCTCATACCAAACAGTATTACATAAACACCTGTCAAGTCGTTGTGATAGAGAACCACGTTTTCATGTAAACTATGGCCCAGAGAAACCCATATCAATCAAACCCGAGTCAAACAGAAACTCACAAAAATGTGGACACACACCAGAGTGATGAAGAGAACCCCTATGTCTTTTTGAGATACTACCAATAACATTAAGGTCACCACCCAAGACCCATGGACCATCCGAACCAGGATCTAAAGTAATAAGCTGGTCCTACAGAGCACGTCGCTAACACATGAGGAATGGTATAAACAAAGGTAACAAAGAAGCTACGACACCATTCGCCGGCGAACTTAGACCATGCGCAAACTGGTTAGAGACTGCAAGAATGTCCAACTGAACCGACACCTTCCAAAGGACCCAAATACCTCCGAAAAACCATTAGCTTCGACCCTGAAGGAGGAGTTAAACCCAGATTTTTGAATAAAATTATCAGCCAAAGGACTGTTAATACGTGGCTCTATAATCGCGAACATATCTGGACTATGCTTTCTCACCAATAACTTGAAATATCTATTGGTTTCGAGGTTGAGAGCCCCCTAAATATTCCACATAATAGACTTAACCATTAAAGAAAAAAAAGAGAAAGGAGAGACAAGACCTAGACATGCATATCATCGGCACCCTTCTGGTCGAAGGTAGAATTCTCCCGCCACTGAACATGAATCCCTTCACCAGTCATGGATGAAACTGTTTTCTTAGGAACCGGGTGTGCAGCAGCTTTAGCTTGATCCAACTCCGAGACTAAAGCGGACACACACTCAACTAAACCAGGTTTAGAGGGACCTCTATCCAAGTTATTTTTTGATTTGGAACTCGTCTTTTGCAAGCCTTTAAATCCAGGCACTGATTTGATCGATCCTTTGCTACTCGCTCCTTTTATCGACTGTGGGATTAGTACAATTTTTTTTGGTAAAAAAGAATCTTGCAGTCTCACCATTATAAAAAAAAACATTTTCATTTTAGTCATTTAAGTGTTTAAATGGTAATGATGGCTGACTGTATACACTACATATTTCCACATGATAATCCATGTAAATGAATAGTTTCCACCTAGTTGATTCTTGTGTAGAAAGGTTAATCACCATGTTTTCTCGACTTAGAGGGAGAACCGGTCAATCGGATAGAGTTATAATTTATATATTCCATTTAATGGTGTAAAATTGGGGTTGGGTATGTTGCATTTGATCTTAAGTTTTTTTTTTTTTTGGCATAACGATTGTTGTTAAGCTAAATTCATATTGTTGCCATTTTTAATGTCTTCTTTGCTGCAATGCAGGAACGAAGCCATGTTGTGGCTAGAGGAAATGCCCCTTCCAAAAAAATTTGGTATAATAGCATTTTATGTCATTTTTAATTTAAATATTAGTCAAATAAGACATTTGCTCTTTTCAAATTTTAAATTTAAAGGCTTAATAAATTCTTGTCCCTCCCAATGTTTGATCCTAACTTTGTTTCTGCTTACAGTGGTTGATGGCCAGTTGGGTGCTACCTTGTTGTTGGTTGTTGCTTAATTGTTGCACCAACAATAGTCTTAACTGTTGGAAAATAATAGTTAATTAGTGACTTTGAGACATATTAATTATTGGTAAATTTAGATTTTTGAATAATAAACATTATGGTTTATATCTTACTTAAGAAATTGATGAATGAGAAATTGATTGAATGATGAATGAGAAATTGATGCTCAAAAGGAGCTAGTTGCAAATGTTGTGAGAAAAATGTAGCGTTTAAAACACTCTATCCCACTTGAGAAATGTATCGGAGTTTAGAAGATGTTTATAAGCAGGAACTAACTTGTTTATTAGTAAATGTCTAAGCTAATTGAGGTTGGGAGCGCACTTACAATGTGGGCAACATAAATGTTTGGACTTGTTAGGCCTTAGTGGACTTGCCAAAATATTTTTTGGTTAGCTCATGTAAAAAAATATTTTTCAAATTTAATTATTGAAATTAAATCCTTACAAATTCTTCATCTGCCCCATTAATTCCTTCTAATCTCTTCATATGCCTCTTCCTAATATAAATAGGATGTCAGATCTTTCTTTTTTACACAATTCATTCCATCTCCTTTTCTCTCTCAAATTTGCTTTGCTATGGTGATAGAAGAAGGCTCGGTTGAATTCGATTGTTTACTAAAATTGTGCTGCTTATGGTGAACGCTTGTTATTGTATCATAAGAGATAGACGTCCAATGATTTTCTAGCCACGAAGAGAGGACAAACCTGTCTTAAGGAGTCTGTTTATGCATGCCTCAACAAAATTTTGCTTTCAACTCGTATCCGTCCAGAAGCACAGATTAAATTTATGTTTATTTTAAAATTAATTTTCAATTAATTATTTTCTATAAATTGTTGTTATGAATATATGTGTATATTCAATTATATTTGTGTATTTTATGTCTTGGGTCTAACACTAACACATTTACTTGACCCACATCCAAACTACTAAAAGATTAGGAATGTGCAAAATAAATTTAGAAATGATTTAGAAATACTCATAGCTCCTTTAGGTAATCTAGTAGATCTTTGAGGTTGAGCTGGAGCTGCCACTAGTTTGTTGAGCCTAGAATTGCCTTCAACCTGACCCTTACATGTCTTGACATTGTGGTCTAACCACCATATTTGATACAATTACTTTTTTAAGTTTCTTTTTGGCATGTTATGACCAACACTCGGTTCTTCATTTATAGCCTTTACTATTTTTGTAACACTCCGTGCGACACTCCGAACCCGACTTAAGAGTTCTGGTCAGGTTTTGGAGGTCACACTCATCACTGGAATGATTTAGATCAATTTACAGTTCATTCACGCTCAAGTAACTAATTATTTTATAATACGATTCATTTTAACAATTATAGAACTTAAATACTATCAGTTAAATTAAACATAGTCAATCACATCCTGAGAACAAAGATTCTCTAGCCAAAATCGCATTACAAAATTTAAAAGCAAAATCATAATTTCAACCAAAACCGATTTAACATGATAAAAATAAAAATAAAAATTAATCAAAATTTTGGACTTCTAAACTTAATTAACTTGAAAGAATCGATTCAATCAGATTTGAAATAGTCGACCAATTATTAAAAACATACATCTCAAGGATTAAATCATAAAACTATAACTAAATTTTCGAAAACATGTCCAATCATGCGATCCATAGTCAAAACAACTAAACATACATTTATTCAAAACTATGAGTTCCAAAATAAACAATAGTCGAATTGGACCAATTGAACAAGTTATGGTTTTACAGATCGAATTTTAAAGAATGTAAAATTGGACAAAAAAATAGAATGCCCCATATTTTATTATCAAAACTTTTATATTTCTAGCGGGATATTTACTTTTTTTTACTACAATATGAGTACTCAAATTATATCTCTTTTTTATTTAGGTGTCTGAATTTTTTAGTCAAAGTAAGTGTTTAATATTTCATTCATTATCATTTTAAGGTCGATATGTTAACGGTCATTAAAAAATCATCACCCAATGAATGCATGACATGTGGTCTGATTCTTATTTTTCTTTATTTTTAAAATAAACTTATTATTGAGAGAGAAAAAAATTATTATCTAAAATATTTTAGTTTGATATATATTAAATATTTCAGTGTGATTATATGTTATTATTTGTTCATATTTTTTCTTAACCCTTTAATAAGACACATACATGTGCTTGAACCCGGGTCTCTTAGGATAAACATCATCCTCCTTTTCACCGGAGTTACTCCTTGAGTTCCTTAAATTGAATAGTTCAAATCAAAAGAGTCTTAATTAATCATGCATATTTAAGGTTTAGTTAAAGATTAAGATTAATTTTTGTAACCAATAAGAATGACATGTGTAAAAAAATTAAAAAAAACAATTAAAGTCTTTTATGAGTAATGACTTATTTAACTAAATAGAACCCGTGGAGTGGTCCCAGTGGTAAAGTATGATGTATTTCAACCAGGTGATCTGGGTTCGAGCATCATGTGTGCACGGTGTGTGCGCGTTATTAAAGGGCTAAGAAAATTGAACAAATATTATCTTGTAATCACACTAGCATATTCAAAAAATTAAATATAATTTAAGGGGTTATTTAAGCAAGTTATGATAGTTTAAGAGCTTATTTAAACAAGTTATAGTTTAAGAGCTTATTTAAACAAGTTATTGTACTTTAAGGGCTTTTTTAGCATGTTAGCCAAAAAATGCGTCAATAGAAATTAATGATTAAATTTAAGTTATCTTTTATTTTGTTGATATTATTTATGGAAAATTTTAAAATGAGCGACACACCGTTACACACTATTGTTATTTTAATATATTTTGAAGTAGAATAAAAAATAAATTTTAATTGAAATAACCTAATAAATTTTAAACTCATTCACTTTTTCGTAAACCCATCTATCTTCCTCCTCATTCACCAATTTCTCCCTTAATCTAAAACTCATAAAACCTAATCATCTCCTTGTTCATAACATCAAAAATTTGAGTGAAAATAAATAAAAATATCATTAATTAAATTAAAAATAGCAAAGAAAAATGAAGAAAAACAGTAAATTAAAATACTATAAAAGGTAGTAAAATAAAATTCCAGCAAAAAAATGAACCAGTGAATTAAAAAACCAGCAAAAAAGGTTTTTTTTTTTTACTTAAAATCTTCCTAGTGACCCGGGGCAGAACACAAAGAAGACTTGAAAAATTATCCCCTTAAAATTTTAAATTATTTAATTTGACCTCTACAATTTTTTTAAAAATTCATATTAAGTTTTAATATTTTTAAAATTTTTAATTAAATTCATATCATAATTTTTAAAAGTTCTCATTATGTCTCTCAAATTTTAAAAAATTTTAGTTATGCCTCAAATTTATTAAAAAATGTAAATAAAACCCTTTATTTTTTTAAAAAAAAATCAATTTCAATCTCTAATTTTTGAAGAAAAAAATAAATTGCCCGCGCAAACTCTTTCGTCAACTTCCGCCAATGCTAGTGAGTGTCTTATTTAAAAAAATAATCAATTTATGATGAAATTTAATTTAATTTAATTCAATTTGAGTTCATATCATAATTTTTTCTAAAATCGATTCAAACAAAACCATTTCATCCCCTACATAAAACGTGGTTATCAGTCTGGTGACAATCCTCCAAGCATAGAGTTGATTAAAACAAGTGTGGCATTGCAGTTGCAGGCTTGGATATAAGCTTATACTACATGCTAGTGTCCCTTTTATTTTAAAATAAACTAATAATTCAACTTTTTAAATTATTGAATTTTTATTATCAAACAAATTTAAAAATACCATATTTGATATAACTCATGTTATTGAGAGTACTCAATTATGAATGATGATGAACGGTGAAGAGCAAACAATTTGAGAGAAGAAAATTGACTAAATTGATATTTTTTTAAATATGAAGAGTTGAATTTATTGAATTAGGGCTAAATTGGTAGAATATATAAGTTTTGAGGACTAAAACTATTATTATACCAAACTTTTTCGGAAGTCCATTTGTATTTTAACGTAGGAGTATTCCGATCGTGACTAAAAATTTAATTGAGTGATCCAATTATAATTTTTAATAATTGAGTGATCCAAATATAACTTTACTAATAATTGAGTGATCCAATGTAATTTACCCTATTTATTGAGGTCTGCATAGTGAAGAGACGAAGGAGAAGAAGGGTGACAGAAAAAGGTCACTGTCATGATATATTAGAAGAAAATAAAGAGTGAAAAAGGGTTAATCAACCCTTTGTTTAAAATATGGTTAATTGTCTATTGATCCATGATGATTATAATATTTATTTAAAAATTATTTTAAAATAATAGTGCGTAGTATTAGTGGTGTGCAGCCGGGATGGGTCGAGGGGTACCGGAGGGGCAGTCAGGCTCCTGAAAATTTTAAACTCCTATATAATTTATGTATTTTCTTTATATTTTCTATCGGTGATTAAGTTTGCACCCTTAAAATTTTATAATTTTACATCCTTTCTAATATAACTCTCTAACGATTCGCACAGTTTGACATAAAATCATGTGTTTGTCCCTAATGTGTAGGGTTGTGTATCATCCGTTTTAAACTCATACTTTGTTTATACACTTTTATAGTGCATAATTAAATATACTGAACATTATAGTAAATGTATACGGCTCAAAGCAAGTAGCAAAACATAAGGCATATTTTTTCTAGTCTAAAGGTGATTACAAGGTAGACAAAGCATACACATCTTGTAGACAAAACGATTGAACATGGGTCTCCTAAGATGACCATCATCTACTTTTTCCACTGAGACCACTTGTTAGGTTCATCATAAGGTATATCTTATTAATTAGTTGTGTATAAAATCAAATAAAAAAAAGTTAAGGGAGTAAATTTAATATTTGACTATAAATAGATATTAAAATTTATCGTTTTTACCTATCTATTCCAATTTGTTATAATTTGGTCATCATATTTTATAGTCTATTTTTTTGTGAAATCATGGACTTGAATTATTGATTATTACTAATTTGCTACATAAAAATTGTTTAATTTTGACTTCTACTATTTCATACTCGTAGATATCTGAAGTGCTGATTTAATGTCATTGATTTAACGACAAAGTTTAACATGATTATGTAATTTTAGTAATTTCTTAGTTTTTGCAAATCACAATGATCAAATTTTAAAAAGGGTAAATTAGTAAATCATCACTGAACTTTACTCGCAAACCTATTTTGATCATTGAAGTTTCAAAATGTTCAATTTACTCAGTGAAGTTTAGACATTGAACGTTTTGGTCACTCTTTCGTTAACTTTTTGACGACGTCCATTTACCAATGAACGAAGGAACTTCTTCAAGATCCGAACGGTTGAAAACTTCAAAGACACGAGAGAAGCAACATATGAGAAACGGGCTCCATCCGATGGTAGAGGAGGGTGATTTACGAGAGAGAAACTAGAAGATTTGTGGCCAATTCGTGAACTTCTAAGAACTTTCTGACAAAATGGAGGTTGAATTCAAACTCAGGGGGTCGAGACACAATGATTGGTGAAATTTGTGACCGAACGACCACCATCTACGAATGTTTGAGGATTAAGAGTGACTAAAAATGTTAAATGTATAAACTTTAGTGACAAAAAGCGTTCAATATCTAAACTTCAGTGAGTAAATTGAACGTTTTGAAACTTCAATGACCAAAATAAGTTTGAGAGTAAAGTTCAATGATGATTTACGTAATTTATCCTTTAAAAAAGTAAGGCTTAAATATAATATAAGTGGTCCAAAGTATCTCATTTTTTCTATTTAGGTGCATAACTATTTTTCTTGGATAAAATAAATTCCTAAAATTTTTATTTTTCTCGAATTAGGTGCCTAATTAAAAATACTAGCACCCAACTATTAATCGACATGTGGGCAAAAAACCTAAATTCACAAAAGAGCTGGTCACCTATTTGGACAAAAAATTAAAACTTTAAATACTTAGTTTGGCCAAAAGAAACTTTAAGCACTTATTTTATCCATAAAAATAGTTTAGACAACTAAATGAAAAACGGGTACTTTAAACATTATTTTATATTTAAGCCAAAAATTAAAGCAGAGGGATTACATTTTAATTTGTATAGATGGATGATCTTTGAAATTGGACGGTGGGGTCAAAATTTGCTTTTGAATAGAAATCATCATTGATCAATGCCAATTGCCATCATCTCTTACCAAAGCTTGAATATTTAATTGTTTTTCTTCAAATCATGAAGAATCTAAATTGAATAACAAAATAAAAGTAGAGTAAACAATTGATAATAATCTGGAAATATGAGGACTATTTATTGTCAATTAAGTAACTGGTAAATTACGTAAATCATCGCTAAACTTTTCTCTTAAATATATTTTGGTCACTGAAGTTTCAAAACGTTCAATTTACTCACTGAAGTTTAGACATTGAACTTTTTTGTAACTAAAGTTTAGACATTGAACATTTTTGGTAACTAAAGTTTAGATATTAAACGTTTTTGTCACTCTTAAACCCTAAACGATTGTATATGATGATCGTTCGGTCTTAAATTTCACCAGTCACTTCGTCTCGACCCCTGAGTCTAATCCGACCTCCATTTTGCTTGAAAGTTCTCTGAAGTTTACGATTCAGCCAAAAATCTTATGATTTTTCTCTCGTTAATCTCCCTTCTCAGCCATTTGATGTAGCCTGTTTCTCAGTATGTTGCTTCTCTCGTGCGGATGAAGTTTTTCACCATTTGGATCTTCGAGAATTTCATTCATTTGCTGGTAAATGGACGTCGTCAAAAAGTTAATAGATGAGTGATAAAAAACGTTCAATGTCTAAATTTCAATGAGTAAATTGAACGTGTTGAAACTTTAGTGACTAAAATAGGTTTAAGAGTAAAGTTCGGTGATTATTTACGTAATTTATCCTTAAGTAAAATATAACAGATTTCAATATCTGAGTACACTTAGAAACCCCATTGTTCTTCTACTCGAGCAGATTACAATTACCACAAAATGGCTTTTGAAGAAGACGAAAGCCGCATTGTATTTGAATATTAAAAATCCACTAATTAAGCAACAATACATTATATATATATACACACATAATTTTTTTAATATTGTTTAATTTACCTTTATCCTGCCGACTCCTTAATTAATTATATACACATATACAAATCACTAAATGATTAGTATTCGGTCAAGAGAAAAAACAAAATTATGTTTTTATATATTTAGACGATATAATCTTGTTAATTGAGTATAGATTGATTGGCATATTATTGATACAATATATTATTATTGATTGGGATCGAATATATTTAATCGTTCAATATTCTTCTATTTATTGATAGAAAAAAATATAGATAATGTAAACATTGTACACTGAATATTTAAAAAAAAAAACTAAACTTAAAAATGTGCTATTCCTGAATTTAGCGAAATCTATATTACTTTAACATTTTTTAAACAAACCAAGCGTTTAACATTAATCATGTCTTCAATAAATATTGCTTCCCTCTCCGTCGGAAACAGATAGTGAAAGATGCTTTTTATAATGATTTTTTATTAGGAATGGTAACGGGGCGAGGCAGAGACGGTTTTATATTCTTCATTCTGTCCTTAAAACTTGCGGGTATAATTTAGAAGAATCTCATTAAATGTTTCAGGATTTTTTTTACATATTCATCCCTTGCGGATCCCTGTGGGTTTCGGTTAATCCACATCTAAAAAATTAAACAAATCTTAATACATTAAAATGCATATCCAACATTAAATCTCCAAAATTACAAACATACATTATAAATTTAGTTTTGTAAACAATAAACAAACCATTTCAAAACTATAATTTAACTTAACATGTACCCATTTCTTTTCTTAACACTTTTGTATCCAAATCAATCTAATATGTGGTGCTTGATGATGCTCTTGTATACTTGTTTTGATCCTTCTTGTCATCAAGCTACAATATAAAAAGTAAATATCATATACATCAAATAATACGAAAAGTAAATAGCATAGATCCACATTCATCAATAATACGAAAAGTAAATGTTGCAGACTTGTTTTTCTGTGATTGACTCCAATAATAAATTGTAGTAAGAAAAAAATCATATTCAATTCAACCGGGATCCACTTACGACATCTTTGAGATTGTTAAAAAATCTAATAAAATGTTAAAGTAACTTAAACAAATAACTCAATCAAGGGCATAAGAGATGCGGAAGTTATTTTAAAATGATATGAGCGATTGAAGACAGGAAAGCTCTGTAATACTGGTAGAAAAAAATCCAAGAGTTCATTTAAGAACAAATTAGGGTATTGAGATTAGTTTGAGATAATAAAGTTGTCGTTAACAAAGAAATAGTCATTCTACTAATAGAAAATAAAGGGAAAAGAAATACATGATTTACCTAAAAAAACCAGAGAAGGAAAAAATTGAAGAAGAAAAAAACATATGGTAGTGTGCTTGAGAAACTTGAGAGTGGCTGGTTAAGTTTGAGATAAAATTAATGGGATAATAATATAGTTGAATTTTTTGTTAAGACATATTAGGGATAGGGGTGTTCAAAAATATCTGATCCGACTGATTCGATTCGATTATCTATTGATACGATCCAAAAATTTGGATATCCGATCTGATTTTTATTTCCGGATCGAATATCCTATCCGATTTTAAATTTTCTAGATCGGATACGGATCACAATATTTTAAGTTTCGGATTATCTGAAAATCCGAAAATTCAATTTTTTTAATATTAAATTTGTTGTTTTTAACAATTTGGTGCTTGTTATATCCGAAAATAAAAAAAAACAAAATGTTCATAGATGTGAATCTTGTTATATTTAGTAATTTGTTGTTTGTTATATTCGAAATTCAGAAATTTTCATAAATACGAATTTCAAATTCAAAAAAAATAATTAAGTCAAAATATATTTTCGGATAATCGGATATCCGTATATCCGATCCGATATCCAAATATTCGGATATCCAATTTTTTCGGATCGAATACGGATCACTATATCGTCGATCTGAAAAATCAAATATCCGAAAAAATTGAATCGGATCTGATCCAATATTCGACAATGAACACCCCTAATTAGGGTTATATAGGTATATGAGTATATATTTTTAATTTTTTTGTCGTAAAATATCAGAGATCCACGTGGATACTTTTCGAGAATCTCCCCGATAATTTATACGGTATGGCTAGATTATTCCCACGGTTCAAATAAATCAATCTTCGTTTTGAGCTTCAGTGATAAAACTTTTCCGTCCTCGTCCTCGTAGGTGAAGATTTTAGTTATTCCTTATCATGTCATTCGAATCCTTACGATTTTCGGTTATTCCCCCTAATTGCCACCCTATTTTTCATAAAATAGAGCGATAATGTTAAAGAAGGTCGACATGATCTAATCACATCATGCCACTTGTCAATGTATTGTAAAAAATCAAAAATAAAATAATAAAAATATCAAAATTCATTTCTTAAAAGCTCAAAGTTTGAATTATTTGATTTTTATGACTTTATGGATATTTTAATTAAAAAAAAGTAAACTAAACATAATTACACTGCTAGAAAAATAGAAATTCGCAAAATAGATTTTGAAATCAGAGATTTTTGTTAATCTTTTTAGTTTTTTATTGAAAATAATTAAAATATCACATGATCCAATTAAATTATACCATTTACAATAAAAACAGTTGGAGCGAAACGATATACAGAATAAAAGTATGAGATAAATTAAGAAAAATAATATATATAGAGAATTAATATAAGTACAAAATATTAACTATTGAACCTTTAAAAATTATTGGATTTTGGATTTACTTTAATCGTATTTTGTTTAAAATTAAAAAACCAACTCTTAAAGGGTGTATGGTTTACATTTTATCTTAACATTAATTAAATAGGATCGTTTATGACTCGTTTATAAAAGTATTAAAACAAGTTATGAACAATGCGTTCTAATCAAGTTATCAACTAATTCAGCTCATTTATTTGATCGTTTATGACTTGTTTATTTATCAGTGATATTTTCTTATAAAAATATTAAAACAATGTATCACTCTACTTTTATATTTGATTTTAAACTCATTAATTTAGAATATATATTATATTTACAATCACTATTGATAATTTCACAGAACAAGTTATGAACATTGTGTTCCAAATGCTCAATTTTTTTTGACAATATGCTAAATGCTTTACTCGATTGAAACAATCAATAATATAAAACTTAAAAGTAACGAAAGAAAAACTAAATTGTAATCGTAAATAGTCTTAGTTGTCATACATATAAAAAAACATGCTTGCTAGCGCTAGACAAACATGTTTGTTAACATATAAACAAATATGTTCGTAAACGCTAAATGAATCAAGCTTCAACACATTGAATAATAAGCAAATCGAGTTTGAATATGATATTAAAAAATTTAAACAAACACAAACTTAAAAAGGACAACTCCAAAAATAAACAAACGAACATGACAACAACCTTGTTCGTTTAAACTCAATTCATTTATATCCTTACATTTAAATTTTAGCGTATTGAATATAGTAAGTTAGATTATAAAAGTTGTCATCACAATAAATCTTCACAGAATTTGAATATAAATTAATTTATAAATAAATAAAATACTAAAAATTATAAAAACATATCTTTGTATTATTTATAACCTAAGATTTTAATACAGGACACTTTATTTTATTGATACATAATTCACATCTTATTAATAAATTATACAGGCTCCATTATACGAACAAAACAATTATCATGATTACATTTTAATTTTCACTATAATATATTGAATATAAACCCATCAAATAAGATTAAATCTGGTATATTACCGGTAAAAAAAGAAGCAATTAACCATGCATCTAAATTTCAATGTTTTTTTTTTGTCAAATTTGCAACTTCCCAAAGAGTTCCACCTGGCTTGGCCACCATCTTGCGGGCTCTCTCAAATAATTAACCATTTTTTTATTTCCTTCTCTCAATCTCATCCACTTGCGATGTAAACAAAGCAAACATTTAGCGAACTGTTCGTGAATCGTTTGGCGAAAAGTTCGTTTATATTCATTTATTTATTAAGCGAACGAATATGAATAAAATTTTATGTTCGTTTAATTAAATGAACGAACACGAACAAAGGGCTTGTTCGTTCATTTACGTTCGTGAACGTTCGGTAATCCGTTCATTTATGTTCGTATAAATTTATTCACATATATCTATTTATATGTATTATTTTTATAGCAAAAGTATTGTATTTTTAAAAAATTAAATTTATTCACGTATGTTCGTTTACGCCGTTTATCATTTTAATGAACAAATATGAACGAACACGAACAAACTACATTATTTAACAATCGAACATGAACAAGAAATTATATTTGTTTAGTTATGCATGTTCGTTCATTTGTTCGGTTAAACTTAAATAAACGAACATGAACATACCATGTTTCGTGTTCGTTTGGTTCGTTTACAATCCTATTATCCACCCTGTTCAAATCTATAGGATACAAAGGTTTAAATTACGGTTGTGGCTTTGTTTTTATTTTTTTATTTATTATGATTGTGAATATAATATATTCTATTATAATCATTACAGGCATTTCAATCATGGATTTTTTAAAAAATTAATATAACAATTACAAGTATAGCAAATTCAAAAGATGCCAAAACTACTGTATAAAGACCGCTGTTATAATTGCTGACCGATATTTAAATTCATGATGAGATGATATTCAGGCTCCTCGCGGCAGTGCACCAATTCATTCAAGAGTAGAGAGAGAATGGGATTTTGTTTGGGTTACTTCAGTTCTTTTCTTATTCCTCGATGCCACCAAATCAAAACTTCCTTCTCATCCTTTATAGATCACCTATTGCTGGCATTCACCTCCTCCATCCCCTCCTCCCTTTTTAAGAGTAAAACCCAGATTTTTCTTTAATTTCTAGGGTGAATATAAGAACAAAATCTATGATAAAAGAAAACCCTTTTCAGAGATTTTATAGAAAACCCATTATCTTCTTCTGAAAAGTTGATCCTGGCACCAGGTTAGTTCATTGCTTTATTACTTCTTTTGACAGCTTAACAGATAGATTAGCATTTTTACTGCAACAATTTCTGGAAACATTATATATGTTCATTTATCTTGCTTACATTCCGATTGCTGTTAATATTCTGTAACGATATTGTTAATTCTTTGTTGGACTAGATTGATCGATGCACTGGAGATGATGAAGCAGGCGGCTTCTTGTTCGAAAGAGCAAGGTTTGGAAAGGCACGAGCAAGAGATTATCAATTCTTTATAACGGGAAGTGGCTCAAGAACATGGGAAATGGTAGCAACAATGACCTCATTGCCAATGCCGACATCCGCTCTTCATCCAACAAGCTCGGGTTTCAGTGTTGGGAGGAGCATGTATAGGAACAGAAGTACAACTTTGACATGTAAAACAACGAGCTCGTTGGTTGCCGTAATGGCTCAAATGCTATCTCATAGGGCAACCCATGTCTGGGTGACCGAAGGTGAAAATGAGGATGTTTTAGTCGGGTTGGTTGGTTAAGCGGATATTTTGGTTGCAGTGACCAAACAGCCGGCCGCATTGATTCCCACACCTCGATCAATTGCAGAGTTTGGCTCAGAAATTCGAAGTTGAATCCCCATCTTCCCGACCTTTTTACCATTGCGTGTCTCTGTGTGCATTCTTTCTGCCAACGGAGCTAGAATCTAATTGTAATTGTGATATGTTTTTTCTGGTAAGTTTTCAGTCTATTTAATCCATGGCGTCAGCAGCTCTTTTCAGGGGGAAAAAGGAAAAATATTTGTAACCATCCCAGCCGGACAGAGCTGCCTGAGAACGATCCTCTGCGGCCTAAGCCAATCCCGAAGGGGAGACCAGACCAGTAATCACGCTCTGATTACACAGTCTCGGTTCATCAACCAGACTTAGGATCCTGTCTCTTTAAAACTCAAAAACCAGACTTGGGATCCTGTCTCTTTAAAACTCAAAGATACAGAGGTAGGAGCCTATAGAACAGATCCTGTTCAAGTAAGGTCGTGCTCATGATCCTCTGCTTTTAGTCTTAAATAGTATTTATTTCTTTGTTATTCCACCGGTGTGGGATCTTGTTAATTGTCTTTCCTTCCGACAATGCAGTAGTCAATGGGTCCTTTAACTGGTCTTCAAAAATAAAAATGGGTAATTCCCACCTATGGTCAACAATGTTTTAGTTTGTTTACATTTTCATTATTAAAGTTTGAAAAGTGATGTTATAGTATTAATGTTATTGATTTATAACAAATGGTCACCGGATAAGAATGATTAATATCTAATTTAGTCCCTAAAGTATATTTAAACTACACATTTTCTTATCCTTTCTTTATCAATTCAGTTTCTTATTTTTTTCTCTTCCTTCTTCTCACCTTCACCAACAATGACAAATAAATTCATGGGTCTTTATAATATAAAAATAAAAAATACATTTTTATATTCGAAAATAAAGAATTTGTGTTTCCATTACCTGCATTTTTTGTTTGCAATTTGACATCTCCATCAACCAAAATCCCATCTAATTTAAGCAATTGATTCATCTCAATCAAACCCTCTGCTGCTTTCCCACCTTTAGAAATTATTGATTCCTAAACACTATTCCATAATAACATAAAAGTAAACTTTAGTGATTTTTTTGAAAAACAAATAGTAGTTAAATGTATATTTTTATATAGAAACTTTTAATGATAATTGTGAATGTAACCTAAATGAATTAATTAGATGTACTGACAACATAAGTCCCTAACAAAAAAAAGTAAGTTTTTTTAGGGAATATTGGGTGGGGGAAAATATCAGGCTTATAGAACATGTTAGAATTTATTTAGCAAATGCTTAATAGAAAAAAATATCAAAACTATACTTCTTCTTTCAGATAGGTGCCTAAATTGTTTTTGGCCCAAGTAGATGCCTAACGTTTTCACCGTTACCATTATAAATTTTTTGTTGTTAAAGTCCGTTTAAAAAATTACGTTAGTCAATAAAAACATGACATATGTTTTATTTTCTTTTCTTTTATTTTTTAAAATTCATTTCAGAAATTGCAAAAATATCTTAAAATTCTCAAAAACTCCCAAAATAGTTCCAAACCTTGATTCTAGTTGTTGCATCCACTGATCGTTGGTGGTGTTACCACCACTTCCATCGTCGGACCCCTACGATCATATTCCCCATTCTTCCGTTGCCAAAAGTCGTCGGCAGACGTGTTTAATGTCAAAACAAACCCAAACGGCGAGAGGAGGAAAAAAATAATGGACGGCAAACGGCAGTCGATCAGAGGATGAACGACGTATGGGTCTTGCAACGAGAGGAGGAGGCTTCATTTCGTCGCCGACAACATGATGAACGCCGACAACAATGGCCGGATTTGAGGATCTAGGGATTTTGGGGTTATTTTGTGAATTTTAAAAAATTAGAGATTTTTTAAAAATTAATTTAAAAGAAATAAAAATAAAAAGATATTAAAATCAAAGTCACGTTTCATATTTTGATTGGTTAAAAGAATTTTTTAAACGGCCATTAACGGCCACACACCTCAAATGCTAATAGTGAAATGTTAAGCACCTACTTGGGCTGAAAAATACTTTAAGCATCTAACTGAAAAATATATAGTTTAGACACTTTTTTTGCCTATTAAGCCTTTAGCAAACTAAGATATTTGTTACAGTGGAGGAGAACTCGTCGTGTATTCCTATCGAGCTTCTCTAAATATTATATTTTTAATAAGGCGTGGGAACTTGTCGTGCAGCCTTAACGAGTTCCTCCAAATATTTTTTTCTTGTCCTAGTTAAAAAAATAATAAATACAGGAAACTCATCAAGAACATAGGACGAAAAAATACACCCAATTGAATCTTTATATTAACAAAAAATATTAATTGACCTTCTTCTATTAACGAAAGACCTACTTTACTAAATAAACTCTAACTTACCTCATATCCCTAATATTTTTTTCATACCTCAATATTCCCTAAAAGGACCAAAAAAATACACCCAATTTAATCTTTATATTAAAAAATAATAATTGACCTTTAATTAAAAATAACCAATAAAATGGCACACATGCCTCCAAAGTATCATAGAAAAAAATATCCAAAAATTATCATAGAAGAAAATATAAAACCCACTAAAAATCAAAAAATATTTTAAAAACATAAAAATATCAAAAATAAAAATCATAAAATATATAAAATTACAAAAACTGTCTAAAAAGTACAGAAAAATTTAGAAAACATTAAAATTAAGGAATTTGTTGAAAATCGTAAAATGTACTGTTAAAAATAATGAAATTATAAAAAATCATAAAACTATAAATACATAAATTCATAAAAATGTACAAATATAAATTTATTTAAAATAAAATATTTTTAATAAATATTTATATTATTCTCTCTTCATTCATGATCTCCATAAATTTGGTTTGTACGAGTATATTTCGGATTTAAAACTACATGCATTTGTCATGAAATTATTACTATTTTTGTAACACTCTAAACTCGAATATTACATTTGGGCCTTAAGCCCAAATCTGTTACCATAAAAAATTTTAAACTGGATTTAACCCAACAAAGTATTTCTCGAAAACATTTAAAGCCAACAGTTGAAAATATAGATAAAAAATATAAAAAAATACAAAGGAGCTCCAATTTAATTTAAAATATTTGAACATCTGATTTGATTAATACAATTTTAAAAATAATAGTTGCATACTCCACCACGTAAGGTCCTATGAATACACAGCTCACTAAACACAAGTACTGTACTTTGGGAATCACATGTTAGAATCATGTACTGATAGTCTTCCTCGATCCGACGATTAACCCACGCACGGAAACAACGATTCCGAGCGCTAAGTTTACAAAACTCAGTGGTTCACATCTACTCTACTCTACTTCATGTTAATCATAAAAATAAGCATGCAAGCTAGTACAAGCAATAAGGAAAGATAAATAAACATGTGGTGCTACCACTAGTCGCCTAAACACATGCTCTCATCATGCAAAATATCAAACATGGAACATAAAGCCCAACCACACTTGAGATCTCACCAGATCATCCGAGCAAAAACACATAAAGTCATAACCACAAACCTGGAGTAAGGTCCGGTGTCGCACAATCTCGAGAACAGACACTCTGAGTAAGGCCCGCTGTCACATAACCTCGAGAACGTACACTCATACTCGGCATTTCTCCTCGAGTATCATCGAATGAGGCTCAGTGTCACACATCTAGAGAACTTACATTCGACATCCCTAACCATGGTGTTTCAACACTCTCTCTGGGTATTCGGGTATCCGGATCCCATCAACCAAATGTGACTCAGCCTCCAAGTGTCCAAACAGCACACAACATTAGCACGATTACCATAACTCTATGATTTTTATCAATTATCAAATCACCCAATTAAATTATTAACTTATTAATACATAATCCACGTTATCTCATTAATTAAGGCGTAAAATAATTCATTAATCCGTTCTTAAAAGGTTGAATCTTTTAATCGAGTGTTTAATTCTATTAAATATTAATGTGCTTTCAATCCATTCTCATCTTCTAGCCTTTCCCCCACTTGAAAGGTTAAATTTTTGGGGTAAGGATTTCATTAAATTCGGTGGTGGATGAGAACTTTGGGTTTAGTGGGGGGTTTTTGAATAAAATGGGTTTGAAGCTCTGATTACATAGTTTCGGTTCATCAACCAGACTTAGAATTGTGTCTCTTTAAAACTCAAGGATACTGAGGTACGAGTATATAGAATAGATCATGTTCAAGCAAGGTCATGCCCAAGGTCATTTGCTTTCTGTCTTAAATATTATTTATTTCTTTGTTGTTCCAACGGTGTGGGATCTTGTCAATTGTCTTTCCTTCCGACAACGCAGTAGTCAATGGGTCCTTTCACTTTCTTTATACTATAAAAAAACAATGACAAATAAATAAATTCATGGATCTTTATAATATAAAAAAAAACAAATATACATTTTATATTATAAAAATAAAGAATTTGAGTTCCGATTACATGCATTTTTTCTTTGCAATTTGACATCTCCATTGAGAAGAGCAATCAAATTGAATTTCAACTTCTTTTACGATGGTACGAAATATGAAGTATTATGTTAATCTCGAGGACAACATTTAGTTCATTAATTACGCGATCAAAGAAAATTTACTTATAAGGCAATTGTCAACCACTATCATTTCAATGACATCATTTTAATACATTTCATTATTGATCTTTCTGTTTTGCAGTAGTACTATTCTAACATTGTGTGCATCGAGATCGAATTGTCGATTTAGTTGATAATTTTGATTTTTCCCCTTTCCTAGGAGCTTCCTATCACCTCTTGAGCTTCAATGAAAAAACAAATACACAAATGAAAAGGATATTAAACATCAAAATTCCCAATCAAACTTTGATTTTAAACATGTATGAACCCTATAATAGATTTATATTTTAGGATTTAGGTTTTAAAAAAATCTAGGGTTTCACATGCATTAAGAAAATTCCAAGAATCTAGAACTTTATGTCACTTGTTCTTCAAATGCTCAACAATAGCTTCTTGATTGAAGACTTATAGAAGAAGATAAAGAGTTTAAAGTTGAAAGAAAATAAATGGAATCTATAAAAAGTAAAAAAAAAATGCTATAGCTTATATTACTATTAGTGGAACTTTCCACCAATTCTAAATTTTGGATTAGTATCAATTAAAGGACTTCAAAGTTCTTTTTCTTTTCCTTCCAAGCTTTCTCGTTAACTTGTAATGGTCTAAATCCCAAGCAGGACCCTTAATAGTTATAACTTCCAATCTAGTCCTCAAACTATAATTTTACTCTTTTCGTTACCGTATTACCGATTAAACTATCTAGAACTGATCAATACTCATTCTAATGAGGCAAAATCATTGGAGTACAATTATTGGCATAAAAAAAGATACTTATTCATTTGTCGAATTTTTGGTAATTGGACTAGAAAAAAACTTGGTTCGGGAATATGGGGAGTTAGAAAATCAGTAAAATTCTAATTTTTTAAAAAAAGTATAAATATTTTTATTCATACGAGAACATAAAAATAATTAGAATATCTGATATTAAAACTTTTTATGTCAAAGTAAATATTTTTAACAATTTTAAGCTCATAATAAATGCTAAAAAGGGGTCAAATTATGATTTTCATTTCTATATTACATTCAAATGGAATAAATCAAAGGCTTAAATATCAAACTAACCCTTTTAATTTTGGCGAATATTTTAATTTTATTTGTAACATTAAATTAGATATAGGGGTGGCAATCATGTGGGGAATAATCAAAAACTATGAGATCTGAATAGACGAAGATGGAGAATAACAAAATCTTCACCCACGGAGCTAAGGAAGTTTTATCACCGAAGCTCAAATGGGTATGGGGACATGGATTGCAACATCTGAGTCATGGGAATTTTCGAACCGTACGCGTATAAATAACCGTGGGGATCCCTAAAAAGATCTGCAAAGATTTTAAATTTATTTATATTAGAACTAAAAATATTTGATAAAGTTATATTAATCCTATGAAATATAACCTTTTATTATTATTATTATTATTATTATTATTATTATTATTAGTTTGTAAGCATTTAGAAGAATTTTGGGATGATTAATGGAGTCAAAATCCAAATTTATTAAATATATCCACGATTTTATGCATAGGCGGTGAGTTCAAAAAATCACAAAAATTCTATATAAATAATTAGGAAGTGATCCATACATCTTTGTAACCATGGTTACGTCTAGTTTCATTTAGAATAAACGGTGATCAATTTCGATATGTATTTTAAAAGATACAAATTTTCAAGTGGTCAGAGTTCAGAAAACAGAGCAGCAGATTGCTCCTAATAATAACTTGGACAGTAACTTTAGATATTTTCCATAAATTTTACGATTGAAATTAGAAGCAGCATATTATATGGTTAGAAAGGCATTTGAATCTATTTTCTTTTGGAGCTTTTGATTGGATTCTAAAATCCCGTGATTTTTACCCTTAATTTAAAGGGTTTTTCCACGTAAAAATTTAGTGTAACGATTTAGATGTTTTTTGGTACATTGGTTTATTAGTGTTGCTAGTGAACATATTATTGTGATATTGAAATTTTCATAATTGTTGACTTTTCTTATTGGCGGAGAAAGAACACCGTTTTTAACGTAATAAGTTTTTATTACCGATTTTAAAGAAGTAAGTTTTGTTTATTTGTTGGGATGAGTTTTGTTTATTTGTTGGGATGAAGATTTTCCGAAACTCACGGGGATCCGCAAGGGAAAGGTATAGGGAGGAAAAAATCCCTAAAACATTAAATGGGGGTTCCCTAAAATTGTAACCTTAAGTTTTAGGGACGAGTGAGGAATAGAAAATCGTCTCTGCCTCGTCCCGTAGCTACCCCTAAGTAGATTCATTATATTTTTTAACATATAATTTTGATAAGTATCACTAGTTATTGATGATTAATTTTTCTTTCAAGTTGATAATTTTAAAAAATATTGAAAAATATTTTATTCATTATTATTGCAAAATAGCTCTATAACTATAATATAAGAATTTATTATGCAAATTAGTGCAATTTTATTTTGATGAACATATTCTTTAAGTAAATGGATTCGAAACAAATTTACACATTTGTTCCATTTTATTTATTTTGTAAAATATAATTATATTTTTAAATTTTAAATATTTTTTAATCAACACATATGATTTTTATTAATGCAAAAATCATATAATAAAACCCCTACGTACCTCGTTAAAAAACCTTCTACTCCTAAATGGGGAAAAAGAGTGCACGTAAGCGTTATACAACAAGCTCGCACCAAAGTCATACACGACAAAGCATAACACCTGCCTCACAAAACTACCCATAGAACCATGTCCGACGACCCACCCCACCCTTTGCCATGGCATCCGCCAAACTATTCGCTTCCCGATAAACATTATGGAAACAAACACTCGTTAGCTAGGATAATAACAAATCAATATCCCCAAGAACTTTCCAAAGTCGCCAAGGTCGACGGGCACGTTGCATAACCCAAGAGACCGCCACCACAGAGTCAGACTCAATCATGCGCATGAAAGATCGCATGAACTTCTACCTCATTCGAATCCATACATTCCAACGGGCTTGAAAATAAAGTGAGAATAGTACCATGTGCATTCCTTAATACACCACCACACCCAGTTGGCCCTGGCTTCCCATACGCAGAACCATCGACATTACAATTTAGCACCCCTAGAAGTGGAGGCAACCACCGTATTCCACTGCAATTTATAGCCCCAGCACTCGGTGCACATAACCAAGGACAGTCCCACCACTCCGACTCAAGAATGGTCATGCTTCAAAGTTCACCCAATATAAAGTGAGTAATTTGATCAAAAAGAAAATCTCTGCCATTGATAATATTTTCGTGTTGAAAATTGCCTCATTACTAGCAAGTCAAAGAGACCAAGGACCGCGACACACCCCGTGATCCACCATTCGCGCACCATATCCTTAAACATCCCATGCGCACATTGCACCAACAAGTCAGCCACCGATCTCGACAGCACCCACTGGACTCGCCACAAGCTCGCAACATGTTCCAAACCGTGCTAACAATTGGGCAATGAAGAAGTATATGGTCATCCTCGTCAATACCCTCATTACACCAAACACAATTCAACCTCACATTCTCTATCGACAAACCATGATCTTGTAACAATGGAATCGTCCAAAACTGATTCAAATGTACAAACCATAGAAAACATTGGATCTTAGGCGGTACCGCAATCTTCCAAACATTAAATTCAGCCATACCATCACTAGCGATGCCGAACGACAACATTAACTCCGTTAATTTCGCAACCGAAAATGACCCGTCCACACTAGGTTGCCAAATCAGCCTATCATCAGTCCGTGAATCCAGTTTAATCTCCCAAGCCATAGCCCGTAATGACTTCAATTGAGCCAACTCGAAATATCGCAACCGACGCCTAAATAAAACATTCCAATTTGAAAAACTGAACCTTTCCTCACTTGCATAATTACATACCAAAGCCATCTTGTCAATAGCACAATTAAAGAGTCGATGTAATACTCTAAAATTGGGCTTAGAAGAATGTTACCACTTTTAATTTTTAAGAAATTTATTTTAAAATGCAATAAGGTAGCTAATTTAAAAACTTATGACCGAAATGTGAGAAATGAATAAAAGGATGCTCAAACATAAGGACTAAACCAAGTAATGCCTTAATTTTGAGCTTGCATGCTAAATAAGAGAAAACCTTAGGGACTTGTATAGGTGTCACATGCAAAACAATGCATGTTTTGAAGAATTTCGGTAGTGGGGAGAAGGATAATCAAATTGTTGTCATCTTCATCACTCTTTGAACCGAAACCATTTGAGAAAAAAAAGGGAGTTGAGAGGAAGCTTGCTTAAGGCTTTGTTAATCCTATATTCTTACTTGAATTTTGTTCGAATTTGCTTGGGAGAAAGGTAATTGCTTTGTCCTTTTTCCCTATTCATGTGAATATATAGATACCAAATGTGAAAATATGTATTTTAGATCATGAGAATGGTTAAAAGTATTAAGGGTTTGTGTTATGTCTATATGAATTTTGGTGTATTTAGATAGTAAAATACATGAAATGCATGAAAGGGGACATGAATAATACATTAGGAGCTATTCGATTAGGTCCTTGATATTTATAAACTTGATGTTTGAGCTTGATTTGGGTGATATTGCTTGTTAAACAATATGAGACTGTTTTGTACAATCATATGTGTATCTGCGAATTAAGGATTTAATTGATCATGTGAGTATTGCTTAAAACTGTTCAATTGAAATTTGAATGTGTTGGAATTGTTTAGTAAATCATTAGGGCTGTTTTGTGAACAAAATGGACTGATTTGAGCATGAATTGGAATATATATAAAATAGGACAGAATCTTAATTATATGAAACCTAGAGGGCTGTTTTGCTATATATGAAAATGTATGTATGTATGTATGCTGCCCTATTTTGAGTGAACAAATGAATACGAATGTAACCGGACAGTTTTGTAAGTATATGTATGCATGCAACCCTGTTTTGAAAAATTAAACAAGAGAAGTGCTTTAAGAATACATATAGGGGCTATTTTGCAAGATTAGGGACTGTTTTCATGAGTAAAATTGCATAATAAACTGTTTTGGGCATACACATAAAGATAAGAGACTGACTTATACAAATTATATGTGTACACATGGAATTTGGACTGTCTTTGATACATGAAAAAGTATATAGGGCTGTTTTGGTGCATGTATTTGTATTTCTATGATATTGGAACAGTTTTGTATACCTAAGGACCTTGGTGGATTGTTTGTGAATGATTGGATATCAAAATTGATTCTAATATATAGTTGTACTCCTTGTTTTACTTAAACCAAAATGGGATTGATGAAGTAAGGCATCAAGTAGACCAAGATGTAGAAAGCGAAAAGGAATTGTAATTCGGGAACGAAACTAGCTCGGAATATCTGTGAGTGTAGTTTAAAGTCTCGGGATAGGCTTGTAACCTTCCCGAGCATCCTTCATCTATTTAATTTATTATTTTTAATTTTGGGCTAAGTTATGCTCCAAATCTAGCTTGGATTTGGGGTAAGTGGTTAAATATAAAGTATTTATGATACACATTGTTTGGTTAAATACTTGATCACGTGGAAAGTCATATATGTGTTGTTATATGCGATTGATATGATAAATCTTAAGCCTTGTCTAATTGATTAAACAAATATATGTGGTTGACATGTTTCGAAATATAAGATATATTCGAAAGCTTCACTTGATTGAAAATGGTCGTTATGCTATTAAATGAGCTATGATCATTTGATTATAAGAATGTAAAACAATGTTCTATTCAGATTCTAATATGAGGTGATAACTTATGAACCTTGTTTATGTGTTGTTATGATTATAGACCTATGCTCATAATTAAGTCTATGTGTGTTTGATGAGTAACATTGCCATGCTACCAAATGATTAAGAAAGGGATTATAAAAGGTTAGAACTTTGTATATGAACTATATATATATATATGTACTTGAAATAAACAATCAGAAGCTATGATCATTGATGATTCAATTATGGTAAGGTATGTTTGAAATGTTAACCATGTTTGAATACCACACACATGGTTGAATTTATGAATATTATGAAGTAAGCCTTGATGGCATGATAGCAAGAATATGGAGCAATGCTCATCTTTGATAAGAAGGTGACAAGTCCATAACTATATGAATAAGGAGCTAGGCTCAACCCTGATTCTGATAAGATAAGATTATGTAAAAAGCCTTGGTTTCGAGTCAGTCATTGGTATATTTGGCATGCCATAGAGTCCATAGAGCTCGTGTTTGGGGTGGACTACGGTCCTTATTTGGCGACAGTAGAAGGGAAGTGTTGTGGTCATTTTGCGACAGTAGGGGGATTGACCAGTACTGCAAGTACCATTTTAATTGGCGATAGTTGGTTGGGGATTCGTGTACCTAGGCTGATACTTGATTCTCAAGGCTAAGTTAAAGATTAAATAAAGAAAGTGCAAGTAAAATTTAAAGAATTACTTTGACTCTTTGTATAACAAGTAGTTTATGTTTGCATATGCTATGTTCAATGCCATACAAAAAGAGAAATAATGAAAGTTATAAGTTATATTAGTGAATCCTGGCAATAAATTATACAATATGTAAAAATGGACCTATGTGACCTTGAACAAGTTCTTGATTAAGTTATATGTATTGATAAGATGTCTAATTATACAAGGGTCTTGGTCTAAAAACTTGTTTAATAAGTAATAAGCTTACGATGGAAATTTGGTGTATTCTTTAAGTTAAGGGTTCATATTAGGTTTGAGTACTTTAACTATGAGATGCTATGCTTGATAACTTATATAATAAATAACATATGTATATGGGATACAATGTTCGAAATGTATAAACAAATTTGGTGGATTGTTTTGCATAAATTCAAGTATGCTATGGACTGTTTTGAATGTCTAAATGTATAAACAAATTTAGTGGACTGTTTTGCATAGATTCAAGTATGCTATTGACTGTTTTGAATGTCTAAATGTATAAACAAATTTGGTGGGCTGTTTTGCATAGATTCAAGTATGCTATTGACTGTTTTGATTGTCTAAATGTATAAACAAATTTGGTGGACTGTTTTGCATGAATTCAAGCATGTTAAGGACTGATTTTGAATGTTTAAAAGTATACACATGTTGGTGGACTGTTTTGCATGAATTCAAGCAGGTTAAGGACTGATTTGAATGTCTAAACGTATATACATGTTGGTGGACTGTTTTGGATAAACTCAAGCGTGTGGTGGTTGTTTTGAATAAATATGTATATATATACATGTACATAAATTGGAAGGTTTTACATGTAAACCAATATATATTGGAATGTTTCAAAAATATATATCTTAAAAATGGCCTGATACGTATGATATTTTATGTGCTAAGTAACTTGCGTGTTGATATGCTAGTTAATAAACATGAAATAAGTAAAAATGTTCACAAAATTCTATGTTTAATAACTTATATGAAAAATAACCATATTCATGATATGCTATGTTAAATAGCTTGTGTGACAAGTATCACCTACTTATGAAATGCTATGTGGGATAGTTTATGTGATAAGTACCACATGTCTCTGATATACTATGTTAGATAACTTGTGATAAGAAACCATGACTTTGATATGCTATGTGTGATGCCTTGAGTATTAAGTAATCCATGAATATGATACGTTATGCTTTGTTTGAACATCATGTGTGTAAAGTTGTTCAAGCCTGATACAATTACCAAGTATCAGAATAAGTACTCGTTTGTGTGGATTAACCTACATTGCCTAACCTCTTAACCAAGCAAAGTATGTTGTAGGGTTCATAGATTTTGATGAAAGGATAGATTTTTGGTTTCATTCTATAAGTCACTTTAAGCTACCTCACTAAGCATGTGCTTACTCTATTCATTTAAATGTCTTTTAGGTTAATCTTGCCTATGAGTATTTTCTGAGCTTGGACGAGATCAAAAGTGTCATGGTGTATGTTCGTATTCTTCTTGAGAACTCCTAGATGGTGGCACATAGTTGTTAAGAATGCATTGCGCATTACAAGTTACTGATTGATTACATATGTTTATAAGTTTTACAAGTGTTCAAAGCTTTGTAATGGGCATTTAATTATTTCTTAATTGCTTGCTATACGTGTTATAATAATTAGTATGATAGTATGGTTGCTCAAATAACTAGATGTGCCGTTGTTAGACCACCTTAATATTATGCGTGTAAGTGGGCTGATGTCTATATATATCTATTATCATGTGTTAACCTTAAAAAGGTAACGTAATCTGTTCGATTAGATTGAAGATTATAAAGAATAATTGGTAAGTAGGTCATTGAATACATGTAAGTATTCCTATGTGAAAGTTATATGTAGCTGGATATGATTGATTCAAGCTTTGAAATAACTTGATCTTAGAACTTGATCGTAACTATCACCTAATTGTAAATGGTCTATAAAACCTCATGATTGCTTGTTTGTTAAGCTATATGAAATATGAAGTTTGAATGTTTGCTTGTTTGTTAAGCTATGTTAGACATAATATCCGATCACTTGTGATCGTGGTATATTGTCTGGATGTGTTATGAGATGAGATGTTTAGATGATAATCTTAGACTATAAGTTTGAGTTTTAAATAATATAACATGTAAGTTTAAAGATCATTAATCAATGGTTTTTATGTTAAGTTTAAAGATCATTAATCAATGGTTTTTATGTTACACTGAGCGATCCTAAACATTGATCGAAATATCTTAGAAATGGTTTGCTATGTATATTATGTAAGCATATCTGCTGTAACATGTGATGTATTGTTGTCTTGATCTTTGTAAGTATCTAAAAAGTTATAATTTCCCCTGATTTCTGGGTTCATGCGTAGTTGAGATGTGTTATGAAGTCTTATGTCTGTTTTGATTTTTGTTTAGTAACACTTCTTAAACTGGTTTTCTCCTAGACCGGATAAGGGGTGTTATAGTTGAGGAAATAATTCTCGCAGCGACGTCTCACCACACCATCTATCTATCCAAAACAGAACACGATTACCCTCCCTATAATTCATAGGAAACATTCCTCACCCATTGATTCTCGCACCCCCTCCTCCTACAGATCCACTATTTGTCTTCACACAGCCTACATCCTGCGTTTACCCATGACACACTGGTCTCTACTCCTTGGCAGTCCCATACTTTGCACAAATTAACTCTCGCCATAGGGACGACGGCTCTTGCGCATAACACCATAACCATTTTACAAGTAACGCCCTATTCCGAATCCGGAGATCAACCACTCCCAGGCCTCCTCTTTTCTTCGGAGTACAAACTTTGTTCCATCCAACTCGACACATCTCTTCCCATCCATCGCACCTCATAGGAGTGCCCTAAGTATACGGTCAATCCGAGCCACCACACTCTTCGGAACAACAAAAATTCCCATATAAAATAAAAAAAAAGCGTCAACAGCACCGAATTAATTAGAACTAATCTTGCTGCAAATGAAAATGAACCTCATTTCCAACCTACAAGCCGTAAGCGAACCTTGCTTACTAACAGATCCCACAATTGCATGCTCCTGGGACTCACCCCTATCAGAATCCCCAGATATGTGAATGGTAAATCTGCTGTTGCACACTCAAAAATTGTTGCCATCTCCACGACAATTGCATCCTCAATCTCAATGGGGTACATGGCCGATTTAGCATAATTAATTTGAAGGCCAGACCCATATTCGAAGCATGTAAGCACTCTTTTCTAGTTACGTGCTTGTGTCGGGCGGCCTTGAATAAATAACACAGTATCGTTCGTGAATTATAAATGTGTTAACTTGAAATTGGCAGTAACACGTACCCATGTTATCAATCCCTTCGACTCCGCATTCAACAAATATTGATGCAATGCCTCGGCCACTATCACAAACAATAGCGGTGGCAAAGGATCCCCTTGTCACAATCCACTTTCCATGGCAAATTCCTTAGTCGCGAAACCATTCAAGAGCACCGAAAGCCTTGCGGAACTCACACAAGATCGTATCCACCGCCTCCATGTCTCCCAAAATCCCATACGTTCCATAACATCATCCAAAAAATCCCATTTAATGCAATCATATGCCTTCGCAAAATCCAGTTTAATATCACCCCTCTCTAAATCTCCTCGATTTCAAAGAGTGAACTACTTCATTTGTCAACAAAATATCATCTACTATTTGCCGCACCTTAACAAACGCCGACTGAGCATCACTTATCAATCTATGTAATACACATTGTAGCTACGCAGCCAAAATTTTTGCCAAAACTTTATAAATTGAGTTAAGCAAGCATATTGGTCGAAAATCACTCACCATTTGTGAATTCTCTCACTTCGGAATAAGAACAACAAAAGCCGAATTAACCCCTCCTGGCAATATTCCATTCTTATAAAAATTCTCAAGGAACTTCATTATATCCGCACGCAAGACCCTCCAGCCCTTCTTTAGGAATTCAAAACAGAATCCATCTGGCCTCGGTGCCTTCGCCCCCTCGCAACTCATGATCGCAGCCCTTTCCTCCTCCTCGGAAAAATGCATTTCCAATCCAGCTAAATCAGCATTCTCAAGCCGAGCAAACTCCACATCAGGAGTCAAAGAACCCACCACCTTACGCTTCGAGAAATGGCGTCGAAATTCACGAAACACATGGCATTTCAACCTTTCTGGATCCATAATCCAACGGCCGTTAATTTGTAAGCCACTGATGTTATTCCTCAATGCTCTAATTCTCGCTGCTCTGTGGAAAAAAATTGTATTTTGATCCCCCTTCTTGAGCCATAATGCTCTCGATTTTTGTCGCCAAATCGATTCACGTTGTTTGTGCACTTTCCACAGTTCTGCATTCAAACGGCAATATGTCTCGCTTCAATCTTCGTTGTCCGCTAACTCCACATCCGCATCCAATAATTCAATGCAATTAGTTAACTCGGCCATTCTACTATCCACCACATTACCAAAATCAGCTTTGTTCCAACCTCGCAAAAACCTTTTCATCTCACGTAATTTGTGCATCACATTCCCCCCAACAATCAAATGTGAAATTCGATCCCATTCCTTTTCCATCCGTGAAACATGGACAGGATTCTCCACCCAAATGTTTAGAAAACAAAAAGGACGAGGACCCCAATCCTTCTCCTCACTATTAAAGCGCAGAGGCGTATGATCCGAGATACTCCTTGGTAAATTCAATTGCGACAAACCAGCAAATCTCTCCACCCATTCTCTGGTGACCAAGAAATGATCCAGCTTGCTTGCCTTATTTACTAATTTCTTTAATAAATATTTATTTTTTTATAAAAAAATAGTTCACAACAATTATTATGAAGTTATAAAACTTTAATTTAGACTACTATAAAAAAGTGATTATATAAAAAATAGAATGACATCGTCTTTATATATAAATAATATAATAAAAACATGATATTTATATATTCATCATATTTTTACTTAAAAATGAGTACATAATATCGTCCGATTTATACGTAGAGTGTAATATAAAAATGAAAAATCATAATTTAACTCTTTTTTATCATATATTATGAGGTTAAATATCACATATTCTAATTGTTTTATGTTTTTGAATGGATAAATTAATTAAACTAAAATTTTAGAATTTTTATATTTTCGTTAGTATTTTTATATTTTATAATTATTCAAATTATTTATAAATTAAAATAATATTTTATTATTTTTATGATTTTTTATAGAATTTTTAATATTTTTGAAGAGAAAAATTCAGCCAATTGGATGCCACCATGTCAGCAAACTTAACGGCAATTAGTGTGATTAATAACAGCTGCAATTACAGGGACTTAATTGATCGCAATTTCTCAAATAAAGGATCATTTGTTCCATAATTGAAATTGAGGGCTCACTTGATTTTTTTAGTACAATTAGAAGGACCATAAAGAGATTTAAGCCTTTTTCTTTGTCAAACGAATTGTATTATCCTACTCATGCAGACAAAAAGAATCCATGAAAAGAATGGAGTAGTGAACAAATTATACTGCAATTAAATTGTCCCCTAAATGGGAAATATATATATATATATATATGTTCTATCACTTTTAGGTTTTAGAGAGATTCTATAAATATAATGGTCAAGCATATTTGAATTCACAAAACAAAATATATGGTAACAATTCAATTAATGTGGTTTTATTAACAGAAGAATAGAGGCTAAGACCAAGCATTTTAGTTTGTTAGGTCATTTCTGGCCCAAAGAAAAACCAAAACAGATACACAGTTGTTGCTCTCCATGCTTGAATTAGATTAAGAAGTGTTGAAGCAGATGAGGTAGGAGTGCTACCACCATTCACTGCTTCAACATATAGCTATTTATCATAAATCATCTAATAGAAAAGGCTTAATATAAAAATAAGTATACAAACTATACTTTTTCTGAACTTTAAGTGCCTAAATTATTTTTTTGCTAAAAATAGGTGCCTAAAGTTTCAACCGTTATAACTTTAGGTGTCTGGTAGTTAACCCTTGTTAAAAAATTTGTTAAACAATACAAATTTGACACGTGTCATGTTTTAATTTATAATTTCTTTTAAATATTTTTTTTTGTTTTTAATAATTTTAAAATTTTCAAAAAATATTAAAATTTTAAAAATTTCTAAAATAGTCCCCAAATCCCTAAATCCTAAAACCCCAAATCTTCACTGCTGTCGACGCCTATCACCGTCGCCGATCACACCTTTTTGGTCGTCAGGCTCAGCCGACCATTTCGCCCAACGTGCCGGCGTCGAAAACCAGCGAACAATATGTCAGCCAAACATTGAACGTCAAATGTGAAATAATCGTTCGGTTTGCACACCATTCGCCAGTTTTTGGCGGCGACACGTTGGGGGAAATGATCGACTAGTTTCGTGGACCGAACGGGTATGGTCGGCGACGACGATCGGTGGCGGCAATGGTGAAGATTTAGGAATTTATTATTTTTAGGGATTTAGGGATTAACTTGATAATTTTTTTGAGAATTTTGGAATTTTTTAAAAGATTAAAGTTTTAAAGTTTTTTTTCAAAAAAATATTAAAAAAATCAATATTCATGACACATGTTTCGTTCTGATTGGGTAACGATTTTTTTAAACGGTCAAACACTTAAAATTGTAACGGTTGAAACTTTAGACACATATTTTTACAAAAAAATATTTTAGGCACATAAAATTCAAAAGTAGTATAGTATGGGCACTTATTTTTCATTTAAGCCAATAGAAAAATATATGTTAAAACATGTGGATATGTAAAACTTTGGTAAACTTTGAATTCTTTGTGAAAGACGTCTTAAATACCTGTTTCGCCTTTTTTTTTTTTTGATACAATAGAGCTTGAACTAGGTGTTCATGTTCGGTTCATTTAAAATTTTCATGTCATGTTTGTGTTCGTTTATTTATTTTTTATGGTATTCGTGTTCATTTGTTTAACGTTCACGAACATGTTCGTTTAACGTTCTTGAACATATCTGTGTAATGTTCGCGAACATGTTCATTTATATGTTTACCAAAAATGGTGGAATTACACCACTAGTATTTAAGCTCATTAGGCTTCACAATTTGAACTCAAAAATTCACCACGTGTTCAATTTAGTCCATACATTCATCAATATTTAAAATGTAAAAAAATAAAAAGAAAAGGGAAACCGGGTAAATGAGCTTATAAACGAGTCAATAAATGAGTTTTTTCGTGAACATAAACAAACAGAATACACCTTTGTTCGTGTTCGTTCATTTATTAAACGGACATAAAAAATGTTTATACTCGTTTATTTAGCTTAATAAACGAACGTTATACGAACGGTTCACTAACAATTCACCGAACGCTCTGTTCATTTACACCTCTAGGTTGAACTAAAGAAGAATGAGAATGTATTCTCAAATTTTTTGGTCCAATAACAATTTAGGTCCTTATAAATTTAAATATTAGACAAATTAGGTATTGCCCCGTGAATTTTTTAAAATCAATATTTTGGCCCCTGCCAATATTCGATCCTAGCTCCGCCCCTGACTAATTCAAATCGACCCGCGTCGCACACCTGGCTTTAGTGGGTAAGTCTCCCAACGTAAATTTTCTGAATACACATTGCCTCAAACTCGAGACCTACTTAAACAATACCAAGCTGCTTATCACTTGGATCAACCCCGATTGATTAATGTCATATAAATATTTTAACCTCCATTATATTATATTTAAGTTGAAATTTGATATTTGTTGTCAATTACGTTTTAAATTGGGATTATAACAGAACCTAATGAATGTTCCAGATGATGTTTATCCTAGAAAATTCGAATTCGAACAACCTTTTTTGCAAAGTGTATGTGCTTGATCAGAGGATTAAGAAGAAGTATATACTACCTTATATTTACCTTAAAATTATTAAAAAAATAGAATCCTCATAATTCTCCTACATTTTCTTTTCACATTAGTCCCATCGACAACCATAAAGAGGAATAAAATAAGTGGGTTTTTTTTATTTCACATAATGACAAGCTAGCTAGTACATTGATGGATACCTCTGGTTTCGCACTATTAAAATCTTACTCCCTCCGCTATTTATTTTGTTCATTGTTAACTTTTCACATAGTTTTAGGGGGGGAAAATTGTGTAAGAATATATAAGAAAAATGATGTAAAATAATTGAAACGGAAATTTTATCCTTAAAAGGTTAAATTTTGTTTTGTTGGGAAACTAAAAAAATGTATAAAGGGAAATGTACCTTATAAAAGTTGTTGATTTTTTCAATGAGGCATTTTAAGTGGGACAATTTCAAAACACAAAAGAGACATATTGAGTGGGACATAGAGAGTATAATTTTTCACCATTTAAAATTTTAATATAACCTTTTAAAGGTTTACACCTCTAATATAAAATTATGTATTCGTTCCTACGGATAGATATCTCTTATTAACAAAGAATCCCATTGTGCGAAGCATATATCATATAATCAACACAAATGTAACTTATTCTATATTCTTATCCTTCTCATAAGGATTTGCCAAAGATGCTTTAACCAGCTATCAGAGTTGTCGAAATTCTCACGCATTATGTATGTCATGATATTAGAAAAGAAGGGTAAAATACACTAGAGGTCACTTAGTTATAGGTTTAGTAACAATTTAGTCACTCAATTATAGGGATAGGAACAAACATGTCATTTTTATTTTAAAAGTAACAATTCAATTACTCAATTATAGGTTTAGGAACAAACATTTTACTCAATTAATTTTGTTAAAAACAAGTCACTATGTCATTAAAATTGAAATAAGGGCTTGGTATAATAACAATTTTAGTCCCCAAAACTTATGTATTATAATAATTGGGTCCTAATTCGAAATACTTTAAACTTAACCCTTTATATTTAAAAACTTCAACATTGAACCATCTTGACACACCCTCCGACCACTTACCACACTTCACGCTATTGTCCATCAGTTTGATAATTAATAGATGTGATAGCTAGATAGACATAGTCACATCACTACTTCACAATTGACATGCTAATAGAATAGGTTCATTATGACCTTAACGTTGTTTGGTAGTAGACACATCACTTCACTAATGAAATTTTTAAATATGAAGGGTTATGCTTATATAATTATTTCAAATTAGGACCAAATTAATAGAATTATTTCGAATTTTGACCAAATTAACGTCGTCTGCTAGAGTGACTTGTTTTTCACAAAATTTTAATTGTGTTACTTGTTTGTTTCTAAACTTATAATTGAGCGACTGAATTGTTGGTTTTAGAAGAAAAGTGACATGTTTGTTCTTAAACCTATAATTAAGTGACTGAATTGTTACTTTTAGAAAAAAAAAAAAAAAGAGTTACATGTTTGCTACTAAACTTATAACTAAATGATCTGTGATGTAATTTACACAAAAGCAATTATGAATCTTACGTCGACTATGTATTAGAATTGTTTTTAGGGTATATTAGTGCTTGTATATCACCTTTAATTTGTGAGGTCCTTTCTTGGAAACAGAAGTGTTAGGTCCAATGAGCCAAAGCCCCACTACGACTCAAGAGAGCAAGCATCCCACTCATACAAAAGAGTCATGATGTTGTAGAGCAATTTGGACGGTCAAATTAGCACAAGGTTTGGCTTTGGTGGTAAACTTTAACCCAGACTTTGCTTCTCATTTCGGGTACTTTGGAAGTGCTAAACTAATGTTGCCTTTATTTGCTGTAATTTTTCAACTTTCCCTTCCTATGTCAAAGGCATTATTTTTTATTAGCTTAAAAAATGTGCAATTGTTGGCTTGTACCCACTTTGGCATATAATATATTGATGATGAGAATAAATAAACAATAATTAAACAAGATGGGAGATTCTATTGGCAATAGTGGGTGGAATAATCGCTGGACCTCATTCCTTATTCCACCAAAAGAAATTTGCTGATTATAGCACAAAAAACCCCATTTGTTGAACGCACGTTCCTCTTCAATGCACTTGCAGTCACAGACGGGAAAAAAAAATCAAAACCTCAAGCCGCATACAACTTCAAGAATCCATGGTATAGAATCATATACACACCACCAACGAACTCTACAAATATTTATTTATTATATTATTTCTGTACTAAAAGTAAAATTATGCTTTGTCTTTGCATGTACGAAACGCATATAAATATGCACCCCCATACGATCCTTTGCTAAACATGTCTCATTGTGTAAGTAGTGCTTGAGAACCCTTAAAACTACAAGAGAGGGAAACACCAAATAAAAATGATAGGGTGGGAAGATGTTTACCAGGTGGTTGCAGCTATGGTGCCTCTTTATGTTGCACTGATGTTAGGGTATGGTTCGGTGATGTGGTGGGGGATATTCACTCCGGAGCAGTGCGATGCTATAAACCGCCTCGTCTGCTACTTCACACTCCCACTTTTCACCGTGGAATTCACCAGCCACATCAATCCTTTCGAAATGAATTATCGGTTTATAGAAGCCGACGCCATATCCAAGGTTATCATCGTGGTGGTTCTAGCCATTTGGGCCAAGTGTAGTAGCAAAGGGAGTTATTGCTGGTCCATCACCAGCTTCTCGTTGTCGACTTTAACTAATTCTTTGGTCGTAGGGGTACCCTTGATGAAAGCCATGTATGGGGAAACAGGGGTTGATCTTGTTGTCCAGTCATCTGTTATTCAATCCATCATCTGGTTGACAATTTTGTTGTTCGTGCTGGAGTTTCGGAGGTCGGGAGTGTCCATTGCGGCAAATGATGGAGAGGGACATGAGAGGGATGTAGAAGCGAACACATATGACGATGGTGGGGTGAGCAGTAGGCCTTCTGTCTGGAATCTGATGAAAGTTGTGGGAATGAAACTGGCAATGAATCCTAACTCGTATGCTTGTGTTATTGGCCTTGCCTTGGCTTTTGTTACAAACAGGTTTGTTTATTTGTTCATCTGTTTTTTTTCCCCATAATGTTTGGGATCATTTTTCTAAGTGATGTATACTTCATGTCTTAGTTTTTAAAGGATACTAACTTTCCTTTATTTTGTAGGTGGCATTTTGAGATGCCAAGCATTATAGATGGATCGATATTGATTATGTCAAAGGCTGGAACGGGCACTGCCATGTTTAGCATGGGTGAGTGAGATTATAAGCATACATTATTATTATTATTATTAAATCTATAATAATTGTATAAGTTTAAATTTTAATAAACGATAAATATATAAAACTATCCAATACTAAATTAAAACTAGTATAAATATTTTTATTATAAATATGGAGGGCCGGGATTTAGACAAAATTTGAGATTCATTTTTCAAGTCTGGTCAGATTTGAGTAAACATGAAATATGTTAATAGCATACATAAGTATGTCCTAATTCGATCTGTCCATTAACACTTCTACTAAACACTATTTAAAATATTTTAAGCAGTAATTTATGTTGAATTTATCCCGACTTCACATGACCATATAAAATATCAAAATCCACATACAAATCATTCAAATTTAATTGTACACAAATAATTGATCATTCCTTAAAAGAATATTGTTCATCGACCTCTCTTAATAAAATACCCATCCTTTTTACAAAGGACCTGTCCCTCTTAGAAAAGACCCATCACTTCTAAATATTTATATTACCAAACGGGGAAGACATGCACATTGTTATGGTTAAAAAAGGGTTTGAAAGTGAAAAATGTATAAATTTATGTCCTATTTATTAATCTGTGTGGGTGATATATCTGGGTTGCAGGAACGTTCATGGCAAGGCAAGAGAAAATAGTAGCATGTGGGACAAGTTTGACAATATTCGGGATGGTTTTGAGGTTCATTGCGGGACCGGCAGCCATGGCTCTCGGCTGCATTGCCGCTGGTTTGCACGGTGATGTCTTACGCGTCGCCATCATTCAGGTTGCTTAAAAGAATCATCATTCCTTTAGCTAAACTTGTTCTAGCCCTTGATTAGCCAAAAAAAAAACTTATGAATTTGGTCCTTTTATTGTTCTTAAGTTATAACAGGACAGTTTTTTATTTACTTGCAATAGAAAATATATTTATTTATTTATTAAAAAAGAAGGCTTAAAAGAATATGGAATGCATGCTGAAGTTATCAGTGCTTACAGCAGTCGGGGTCCATCATTTTTAAAATTTTAATTGATTAGAGTTCATGTTTAATTCTAAATTTGCAGGCAGCATTGCCACAAGCAATTATCTCCTTCATCTTTGCCAAGGAATATGGAATGCATGCTGAAGTTCTTAGTACTGCGTAAGAACTCACTCTTTTCAAACTGGGTTAAATATATTGAATAATTTCTTTTTTAAATATTTTAATGGAAGATTATTTACATGATTTTGTGATTTCTTTTCCTTTTGCAGAGTGATCTTTGGAACCATTGTGTCCTTGCCGGTGTTAGTAGGATATTATGTACTTCTACAGTTTATAAATTAATCCCCCCCCCCGACATTCTTTTAGACCTTTTTTAATGAATGGGAACGGAGGATCAAGGATTCATGGACTTTAGCTTTTCCATTTTTCCTCTCTTTATTTTTAATTTGATGAACTGTAACGCTAAAGTATAATTAGTTTGTACAAAGCTTATATATAAAATAGTCCCCTCTAATTGTACTAAAAAAGTTGAATGAATTATTAGTTTGAATTATGGATCAGATAAATCTTTATTCAAAAAATCTCAGTTAAATAAATTATTATTTAAACATTCAAAACTCAGGGGGAAAAATCGAAGTTCGCCTCACCTACCACCCCATGCAGCTATTATCGCCCCATGGCCAGCAGATCAACCTTATCGTGGAGGTTAGACCAAAAAATATGATGCTAAGGAAAATAATACGTTAAAGCCCAATTCTTTTGGGTTAATTGTATAATATTTTAGATGTGATCAAGATTGGTGTTGTGTTATATTAGGTAGAAGTGTTCATGGTAGATTAATTATACCGTTTAGCTTAAATAGTTGGTTAACTATTATAGTTGTTATTGACCGTAACTTTATAGTTAAGAAATAGTTAGCCGTTAAATTTTTAAACGGTTAACCTTTTCTTAACGGTTCGATTATAGGTTAACCTGTAACCGATTATAATTTTTTTTTCTTTTTTAATAAATGAAGAAATATTATAATACTTCTCGTTAAAAATCTTTTAAATTTAATCAAAATAAAAGAGTACACATAATAATAATAATTATATAAAGACAGACCGAAACAAACTCGACAAAATAACTGACACTAAACGAACATTAGGTCACGGCTGACAAATTCATGGCATCCTGTTGTAGTAACGACATGACTTCAATAGGAGGCACATCATAACACATGGTCAAAAAACGGTCAGGCGTGCACAATTTAGCTAGACCATCCGTAACTTGGTTATTTGCCCGACACTTATGTTGCAAACGAACAGACCAAGGACGTTGTCGAAAACCATTACGGTGTAGCATCAAGGAGGACCCCTCATGCCTAACAATCTTCTTTTTAAATGTTCATTATTTTTTAATTAATAAATTTATCTATCTGATAAGTATTATATTAAAATTTTCAAAAAAAAACTTAAATAGAGAGTATATCACTCTAAACCCGGAAGTCACATTTAGGTCTTTAAGCCTAACTTGTTACCGTAAAATATCTCAACTTGGTTTAGCCCAAATAAAATTCCAAAACATTTAAAGCCAACTATTGAAAATATAGATAAATGATTAAAACGTTACAAAGGAGCTCCAATTTAATTTAAAATATTTAAACATTCGACTTGATTAATACAATCTCAAAAATAAGAGCTACAGACTAGACCACGTAAAGTACTATGAATACACATCCCACTAAATACAAGAGACGTACTCTGGCAACCATCGTTTGTTGAAATCCCGTACTGATAGTGCTCATCGGTCTCGCGATCCAACGATCAACTTACGCACGAAAACAACGATTTTGAGCGTTGAGCTTACAAAGCTCAATGATACACATTTATTCTACTATAATTCATGCTAATCATAAATATAAGCATACAGCTGGTACGAGCAATAAGGAGAGATAAATAAACACGTGGCGCTATCACTAGTCGTCTAAACACATGCTTTTGTCATGCAAAACATCATACATGGACACAAGGCCCAACCATACTCGGGATCTCACCAGATTATTCGAGCAAGAACACACAAAGTCATAACCACAAACCTAGAGTGAGGCCCGATGTCACACAGCCTCGGGAACGTACACTCTAAGTGAAGCTCGGTGTCATACAGCCTCGGAAACATACACTTTTTCTGGGTGAGGCCTGGTGTCACACAGCCTCGAGAACATACACCCATACTCGGCATATCTCCTCGAGTATCAACAAATGAGGCTCGGTGTCACACAACCTCGGGAACATACATTCGGCATCTCATCTCATGGTGTTGCAAATGCTCTCTAGTTATCCAGATCCCATCAACCAAAGGTGACCCAATCGACCAAGTGTTCAAACAGCCTACAACATTGACACGATTACTAGCAGCATACAACATTGGCACGATTAGCATAACTCTATTGTTTCTATCAATTATCATGTCACCCAATTAAGTTTACCAACTTGTTAATACATTATGGAAGTGTACATTAGTCATCCTCATTAATTATCTTATTAATCTGCTTTATCTCATTAATTAAGGCATAAAATAATTCATTAATCTTCCACGTCGATTTCCATCTTCAACTAATATTTATATTATTCAGCTTAGTGGGTACCGATACTCGAATACGAGTATTGATACGGTATCATTGGGTACTGATACTCACACACATACAGATACTGACATTGCTTACTGGAAATCCTGCATTTCTACAAGTACTAGTATGGGTTGACCCGTATCGATACAGTCCTCAATCGCGTATTGGCTGAAGCTCGTACCGATACCCTACTCACGGGTTCGTACCATTTCCTTTAATTTTTTTATATTACAACGCTTTATTCGATCCCTAAAGCTTATGAAAGTCATCAGGATTTGTTTACTAATTCATTCAATTAATTAATATTAATTACCGACTGTATAATCATTTAATCGAGTATTTATCTCTTAAGTATAATTTCCGTTAATCCACGTCAAACCATTCGAACTGGCATACAAGGTATCACAATTATCAATCAATCAACCAATCATCAAATAATTATATAAATATCTCAAATGACCCTACATGGTCTCTAAAGTCTCCATGAGTCTCGTCATATTTGTAACATCATCATGCATCTCATAGATCAAGTCTCATAATACCGGGCTCTAAAGATGCTTATTCACCATCTACCTATTTTGCAGACACTAAACATCAAATAATTATATAAATATCTCAAATGACCCTACACGATCTCTAAAGTCTCCATGAGTCTCATCATATTTGTAACACCATCATGCACCTCATAGGTATCAAGTCTCATAATATCGGGCTCTAAACATGCTTATTCATCATCTACCTATTTTGCAGACACTAACACGCAAAGCAATCACATTTATGATGCTCATGAAGTAATAGGAGTTCAAGGTGTACTAATCTTAAGCCAAAGCAATAAATCCCCATCCAAGCTCCTCCAATCATCTCTTTAATTCCAATACTAGAGTCCACAATACCCTCGGATAAAAAAAACACGACTCCATAAGCAAAATCACACTATCAGACTACTTTATGGGATAGAATGTGTAAAAATAACTTATCAGGTTTGAATTTGGCAAATTGCTTAAACGGAATCATAATGTCGAGAAACCTCCGGGTAAGGTCCCCCGAAAAAAGCCAACGTTGGCGGTGACGGTCAACAGAAGCAGCGACGGCGGCACAGTACGGTTTGATCGTGCATTGGGCCTACGGTTATGCAGTCCGATCCAGCAGGCTAGCTCAACCCGGTCTGGCCCAAAATGTCTTGGTCTGACCGACCCGGATCACTAAGCCACTCCCTGGTTCAATAGGCGAGGCATGCCTACGGGCTGCCGGCGAGCGTGCAGCAACCTTCGACGGTAGATGGTGGCCAAAATTCATCGGCCAACTATTCTCAAATTGTTGATTCTGATGGTGGTAACGGCTTATGGCGGTGAACAACGGTTCATGTTGATTTCAAGCTTCACTCCGGCGAGTGGTGAAAGGACGAACACCGATCAACTCGTCTCGACGAGCCCAACCTAATGGTGTTGATGATGAAATGAATGACATGGAGATCGAAGTAGATCAAAGCTTCAAGATTGTCCCCCTACTTTTTCTCTCATTTTCTCTCTCCAACATAGCCTCACCTTTTTCATTTTTCTCTCTCTTCATAATATCTTTTTCCCCTTTTTCAACCACTACCTATTTAAATTCAAAACCACATCTCAATAAAATAACACACGTCTTCCATTTATTTTAATCTTTGGGCTCAAGCTTTGATAGTTGTTTGAATCAATTCCAATTATCATTCACTGAACTTTAAAATAATTCCTTATTTTAATTGCTACCCTAAAAAATTCAAAACCCGAATCTGTGACTCGGTTTACTAATCCAAGAAATTCAGGTTGTTACAGAGAGATTCTAAACACAAACTTCATACTTTCTTAAAAAAAATACCTATAGATTAACTATTAAACATCATTTTAGCGATTTGAATAATCGAGATCATTCAACCTTAATGGTTAGGTTAATTAATCTATAAAATGAATGATAATATCAGCTAATGGTTACGATTTATTTTACACACCCCTAATATTAGGTGATTGTTTGATTTTGTTTTTTCTTCCGTATTTTAAGGATACCTATTTATTTAATTAGTATCCTCTACTTTTATATCCTATTACAACCTTTATTTATATGGAAAATATTTCATGCACATGCGGCGGAAAATTTGTTTTCCACAAGTGGGTTCAATTAGGGGCTTAGTTTAGGTTTTAGATGTTTAGATTGTAGGGTTTAGAATTTATGGTTTATGGCTTCAATTTAAGTTTTATTAGTTAGTGTTTAAGATTTAAGGTTTTAAGACTAGGGTTTAAGATTTTAATTCTTATTGTGAAATATCAACCACAATACTCTCCAAGGAAAGACTACACTCGCCAAAATTTGCTTTCAGCCAAGAGGCTAACCGAAAGTTCACCAGAAATTCCGATTGTAACCAATCCATACCCTTTGCATTGAATATTAAATCATTTCTAAATAACCAAATGGTAGAGCTTCAACAGGGGATGCGGTTTCGATGGGTGAATCACTGACTTGAAGAGTAGGATAACAAAAAAAAAAAAAGCGTTTTCAGTTAATCGACGGATAATAGTGTGGTTCTGCGACTAAGATCGAATAAGTAAACTCTTCTCTGAAAAGCGTGTTTTGCATCATGCAGAGAACAAGGTGGAATGGGAATCACCAGGTTTGGACGCTTTTTGTGAGTAATGTCTCATCAAATTTACATTGGCAACGCTTGTGGTAGATATTCGATAGACATGAAATGATTGTCGATGCCGTTATCCTGATTAAAAATGCATGTGATGGTTCACGCTTTGGTTTTGTGCGAATAGGATTTCTTACTGATGCACAGAGGGTTATTGAACGCCTTAAAACGATATCTGCTGCTCATCGATGAACTTACGATCTTCTTTATCAAAAAATCTCTCCAACGAGAGCTTTAAGCTACAGTTGGAATTACATGGATCAACTTAATGTAGCAATATCTCTTTCGCTAAAAAAACGAGGTTTTAATGTATTTGTTGTCTTTCGGATATAAAATGTTTATGCCGTGGGGTTTTAAAGAAACCGCGTTTTATTTAGAAATTGGAGTCGCCACCGGCCACTTAGGTAGGCCGGACACCATAAAACCAGAGATTTTTAAAAATGTTGGGTTCGGGAGTCGGTTACGGATGAGGAAGGATTAGCACCCTCACACCGCCCAAAAATTGGTACTTTAATAATTACCGCTTTATTAATATTAAACTTTCCGGATTAAAGTGACGATTAAGTTAAGATTTGATCATAAATGCGAGTAAATTTTAAAAGTCCCGTTATCCGAGAGTAAACGCCCAACCACCATCACTACGCCTGATACTGGCCCCGTTTACGCTCGGATAAAAGGGCACCGCATTGACAATTTATATATCTCGATATGCAATCTTAGTGAGCAAAATATAAAATATGGCAAATAATTTAAATAAAAATATAAATAAATATTAACATAATAAAATATTAATCTAACATAAATAAAATACTAATCTAAAACATACAAACATAAATATTAATCTAACTCATAAATAAGAACAAATCTAACATAAATAAAATATTAATATAAAACATAAATTTAAAACATAATAAATACTAATCTAAAACATAATAAACATACAAACTAAAAAACACAATTTTAAATTAACTACTACTTCATTAAATCATAAAAATTACAACACAAATAAAAAGGAAAGAAAATATACCTAACTATGAGCTCGAATGACGAACCCCGATTGAACCCCACCGAGATCTACCACGACCTCTCCAAAAATATTAACTAGATCGGACCTAAAATAAGACCCCGATCGAACCGGTTAGGACCGAGGGGACTGCCCCCGGTCCTTGGCTACCCGAGAGCATAGCTCTCTTATGGGGCATGCCTTGGCTGATTCATGCTTGTGCCTTCAATCCCCATGCCTCCTATTTATAGGCAATTAGGGTTTCTAAAGGGGTGACGTGGAGCACCCTACTCAATGCAATTTCTTTTTTTTTAATTTATTTTTTTTACTTTTACTTTTTTTATATTATATTATTATTATTTTTGATTTTTCATTAATTTTATATTAATAATATTACTATTAAAATAATACTAATAACACTAAAATCCGGTAAAAAAAATGAGTGATTACAGTTGTCCCTCTTTGTTTGTTCTTGTGAAACGAGAACAAAGCAAAGATCAAAAGCACTCATTTTTACCTACTTCCTTGTCTTTGGCTTCGGAATCACGTGTTCTTCTGGAACTCTCCGCTCTTCCTCGGCCAAATTTTTAGGCTCGTAAGTTCTTCCTATATAGAACTTCTTCACCTTTGGTTATTCTTTGAGATTCTGGAGTTAGGGCTCTTCCTATATAAAGAATTTCATTGGGGGCTCGAAAACGTAGGCTTCTCTTTATATAACCTTTATCTTCGATTTTTTCTCTTTTTTTCCTTTTTTTATTTTTCCCTCTTTTTATGCTCATTTTTCCTTTTTTCCTTTTTCTCTTTTTTTCTTTTTTTTCTCTTCTCTTTTTTTCCTATCTTTTTTTCTTTCTCTCTCTTCTTTTCTTTACAAGGCTGTTGATATCTTTGGACTCACGCTACTAAGGTTGTCGCATCATGCCCGAATGACTTATCACCATGCTCGAAAGACTTACTAGTGGCCCAAATGTCTTATCATCATGCCCGAAGGACTTACTGATGGCCTGAAAGACTTAACATATGGCTTCATGTTACTCTGGCTACCGTCATCTGGCCTCGCGCTACTATGGCTATCACATCATGCCCGAAGGATTTACTGATTGCCTGAATGACTTATCACCATGCTCGAAAGACTTAGTGGTGGCCCGAAGGACTTAACACCGTGCCCGAAAGACTTACCGATGACCTGAAGGATTTAACATCTGGCCTCACGCTGCTATGGCTGTCGCATTATACCCGCAGGACTTACTGATTGCCCGAAGGACTTATCACCATGCTCGAAAGACTTAATGGTGGCCGAAGGACTTAACACCGTGCCCGAAGGACTTACCGATGACCCGAAAGATTTAACATCTGGCTTCACGCTACTATGGCTACCGTCGTCTGGCCTCACGCTACTATAGCTGTCGCATCATGCCCGAAGGACTTACTGATGGCCCGAAGGACTTATCACCATGCTCGAAAGACTTAATGGTGGCCCGAATGACTTAACACCGTGCCCGAAGGACTTACAGATGACCCGAAAGATTTAACATCTGGCTTCACGCTACTATGGCTACCGTCATCTGGCCTCACGCTACTATGGCTGCCGCATCATGCCCGAAGGACTTATTGATGGCCCGAAGAACTTATCACCATGCTCGAAAGACTTAATGGTGGCCCGAAGGACTTAACACCGTGCCCGAAGGACTTACCGATGACCCGAAGGATTTAACATCTGGCTTCATGCTACTATGGCTACCGTCGTCTGGCCTCACGCTACTATGACTGCCGCATCATGCCCGAAGGACTTATCACCATGCTCTAAAGACTTAATGGTGGCTCGAAGGACTTAACACCGTGCCCGAAAGACTTACCGATGACCCGAAGGATTTAAAATCTAGCCTCACGCTGCTATGGCTGCCGATCTTTTCTTTCTGTAGTAAATTCTTTGACAATTCTTCAAATACCTATCTAAAAACAAGCAAAAACTGACATGCCTCTATCTAGATGATGCATGCAATGTCGTGCTTTCTTTTTCTTCTTCTCTTTTTCTTCTTTTTTTTTCTTTTTTTCTTTATTTTTTCTCTATTTTACCCATTTCTTCTTCTTTTTTTTATCATCATTTTTCTCTCTCTCTTTTCTTTCTTTTTCTTATTTCTTCTCTTTTTTTGTTCTAAAGTCTTACGTTTTGGAAGGTCGTTCCTCAGATTTCTTCATTTCTTTACTTCTTCACAGTATGCTCTTAAATCCTCATTTGACCAGTCACTTCGAATCTAGATTAACATGCTTTCAAACCTTTTGTGCGGAAGGCTTTCTTGTCTTCAGGGTTATCACACGTCTTCATAAATGATCTTCTGGTTCTTATATTATTCTTGTAAGAACCCTTGTCATCTTCTTCGCTTGGTGTTGCCCCATTCAACCACGGGATCCACTGCTTTGAATTTCCTGACCCATCATACAGAGCCATGATCTATTTCTAGTCATCAGGGTGAGCTAAAATGCTTCCATCCTCTGAGCTCATCCTTGATATTCTCGTAGCATTTCGACAGGAACTAACTCTCGGTCCCTATGCTTTAAATCTCATTATCATTCATTTTTAAAGTAATGCAAAATGCAATTTACTTGTGTATATTTCAAAAAAAATAATGATTGTTTGAAAAGATATTAGTCATTTTGAAAATCACAACTTGGAGGGGATACCAAACATTTTGAAAAAATTGTTTGGAACAAATGGTAAACATCTTTTTTCTTCTCTTTTTTTTCTTTTCTTTTTTTAAGGACCAAACATTTTTAAAAAAATTAACGTTTGGAGAATGGTAAACAAAATTCGAAGTATATTGCCAAACATTTTAAAAACTAATGTTTGGGGGAAATGGTAAACATCAAAACTTTGGGAGAAAATGTCAAACCTTTTAAAACATGTTTGCCCCCAAAATATCAAACACCATAGCACATCTGCTTCAAATTGCCAGAGATCAACTTAATGAAGCGCATATTTAGAAGATCTTAACCATTGTGGAGATATATGCAAATGTATAGTTTATTCTGGTCTAATAGGCTTTTGAGAGGAACAACCCTACCTAGTTTCTACCTCGTTTAAAGTGGCTCTCTTAATCTCACTATCTCACCATGCCTCATCCTTCCCTCATTTGGGTGTTGATTAAGCACTTCGAAGTTTGACGTTCTTTGAAGCAAAGTTAACCCTTATAAGCGGAATGAAATCTGAAGACATTCTCATTCAACTTGGATATCTATGGATTATCAGAATGGTCTTTGGGGGCTTGTAATATAGGCCTTTGGTTTATGGTTAAGTGAAACAGTATTTATGTACTTGTGTAACTTGGATATGCCTATTATTCCTTCCCTTTTTTGGATCACTCTAGACTGCCCGTTTTCGGGTTTTCACCCTAGAGTTCATTTCCTTTCTTTTTTACTGTAGGCTGCCTTGCATTATGGCTATGTACTGATGTTCGTTTTCTGTTCAAGAATGTTTGATCCTCCAAAACTCCTCGAAACTGAGATTTCTTGAATGAAGGACTACGAATACATTTCTGGGAATTCTTGTGATTGGCACGCCCAGATGAAATGTTATTCTTTCTTTTTTTTCTTTTCTCTTATTTTTTCTTTTCTTCTTTTTTATTTTTTCTATTGGATCGCTCTAGACTGTCCATTTTTGGGTTTTCACCCTAGAGGTCACTTAATTCTTCTGTACCTTCAGATCAATGTATTTTGGTTGGATATTGATGCCAGTATGCTCAGGCATACTACTTTTTTTCTTCATTTTCAGGATCATTCTAGACTGGTCATTTTTGGGTTTTCACCCTAGAGGTCATTTCCTTTTTCGAAATTGGCAATCTTCGGGCCGACTTCTTTTGACTTGGCTTCAATTCGAGCTTCTATACTAATTTTCAAAACTGATATTTACTTGAAATGTGGATTCCTTGTGTCTCTTGCTCATAGTTGAAGTCTCGTTCTTGTATTGTTTGATCTGTGTGTGAAGCATATACAATATTTTTTCTTTTTTTTTCTTTTTTCCCTTTTTCTTTTCTTTTTTCTCTTTTTTCTTCTTTTTTTATCTCTCTCTTTTTTTCTTCTTTTTTATTTTATTTTTCTCTTTTTTTCTTTTTTTGTTTTGTTTTAGACTGCCTATTTTGGGTTTTTAGCCTTGAATCTCTTTCTTCTTATTCGAGTCTATAAATGTATTCTCGAATCAACACGTATCTATACTGGGTATTGATGCTATCTTCCGCTCGAAGTTAATTGCCTCCCTGCAGCTTTTCTGATATTTACTCGATCTAGATTGCTTCGGCCTTCTGATTGCCATTTCTCTTATTTTCTTTGGTTTTTCTTTTGGACATATCCTTGTTTTCAACCACTTTCTTCTGATGATTTTCTGATCTTCGTATCCAATATGTCTGGTCTTATCTCTGTCTTCTGGTAAAGTAAAAGAATACCATTCGTCGTCACATTCACAGATGTCCTGAGAAAGCCTTAAGAGGGTAGAGATTTAGGGTCAACTCTCGTTTCAAGGATCTTAAACAACAAGTGCCCGAAAAGATAAATTCCTAAAATGGTAACTGCCCATTGTCTAAACACTTGCCTTGTTCTTCTGTTGGTCTAAGTAAACTAGCAAATACTCACATTTACAGTATCCCCACAACATTCAATCTCTTCTAAATATTCGCAACTTAGAGTTGATCTTTGGATCTGAAGCAAATGTACTGTTGCATTCAAAATTTGAGGGCCTGGTATAGAAATGATATATACATATGTCAATTTAAAAATGCGTGTATATGTATATGGGAGAACAAAAACTACCCCATAAAATGTTTAAAGAATCAAGAATGTAAAAATGCTTTCTAAATGGAAATGTGATTTTTAATTCTAAAAAATATCTGTTTGGGAGTTTTTTTTCAAAGCATTGAGAATTTCTTTGTGAACTGGTGGGAAAACCATAGGGACCTCCGGACTACCTCCCAAGTACTAACTCATTCCGGTTCTTTGTAGTGTAGGCTTGCCTCTTATCTTGTTTTTCCACCGCTGGATCAACTCTCTCGTCATGACTCCCTCGTCATTCAGCTTCTTGATTTTTTCTATTAACGACCCTAAATTTCTTAGTGTCATACCCCGGCACCTCAATGTAGAACTCACATATACTGTATGGATCAAAACTGTGAGCAGATGAGCTAGGCATAATCTTTATCAGCCTTAAGGTAAGGTACTAACCCTTAACCATATGAGGTCATATGTCCGAGATGGAATACTCCGAATATCTCTAAATATGTACTTGTTAAAGGAATTTTTCTCGGTGATTCAGAGGAATCTGCATGTCTTCTTCTCTTACGATCACGAGAACCTTCGAAAGTGGTACCCATTTATCTCTTTCTTTCATTCTGCTCCTAGGCATGTCTGGTTTTTTAAACTTAGGTCTCAGAGTGTATGTTCGATTCTCTCTCCGACTGTCATGAAGTCCTCAAAGCTGGCATTCATTTTCCTGAGCACCTTATCAAAGAAGAAATAAGAAATGTGGCATGAAAGTCACTTTTCTCTTCATCTACGGGAGGCTGCACCTGGGTCGCTAAACACAGACACCTCAAAGCACATTCCTTGAAGCTTTCATCAGGTTTCATCTTCGTACCCTGAAGATACTAACGACTTGGTGCTATGTCCAAAGCATATCATATCATGGTAGGTCCTACTAGACTGTCGGGGAAGTAGTGGATCGACAATTTTTCAATGCAGCCCTCCATCTTTTTTGCAGAATATAGTAACGCGAATCTTGGAGTATCTTGTTCCGTTATCATGCGCAAATCTGGGAATCTTTGGAATCTGGAGGAACGACCAAATCAGGGTTTAAACAGAGTTTTCTTGCATCAAATGCATCAAACTTCTTTTTTTATCTCTTTTTTCCTCTCGTGTCCATCTTCTAACTGCTCGAGTCTTGATTTTTGAGTGTGTTCAATTCTTTTATTCACGATAAATCTCTAATTGTTCTTTGGATTAACCCCAAAAATTTTATGCAAGGTAATGATAATGTTATGTAAAATATGACATGACTGTACAATATAATGCAATGCAATCCTAAAATATAAACATGAATGCAGTAAGGTATTGATTCCAAAAGTGATCCTCATAGAACGACATTCATTGAGGATAAAAGGTTTCATTATATCATATAGTAGATATTTACAATTACTGATAAGCTTCAGTGCCTACTTTCTTAACTTCATCCAGTAGTTTGGTTAGCTTGCCTCTGTGGTCCAACACTTGGTCCATGTTCTTACTAAGCCTGCCACCTTGTTGAGCCGCCTTACCTGCTCGGGTAATATTGATCTTTGGGTCTTCATTTATCCCTGCTTAGTCTTTCGCAGCTTGGAAGTTGTCCCTACAACATTTTCAGCATCAACCTGTTTGTTAACTTCTACACGAACCTCGTATTCACGCAAAGAAGTCTCAAGCTATTCCACTTACTCCTTACTTTCCAACTGAATAGTGTTGGATTTTCATTGCTCTGTCATAAACTTGTTTCCAAAACTCTTGTTAATGGCTAAGTTATTCTGTAGCTTATATCTGGAGACTGTCGTACCTATTCTCAATTTCCTCAAACTTACCTGATAACAGCCTGACTTGATTCTCGCTTGACTAGTTTCTCTTCTTCCAATATTCTGAGTCGTCCTTCAACTGAATAACACCGTTCATCTATTCTTTAAAGGTGGCCCAATCTGATATTCTTAAACACTCAGTAAAGCTTCTAGTGATAATTCTGCAAATTCAATTTTATCTAAGTTATCTCTCTCTTATCTGAGCTGGCTGAACTCGAAAGAATATCCCTCTCCTGGGATGCCCCTATCTCCTATCTTCAAATTTAACTCACTTGAGTGACCCACTTCGGTATTACTCGAACTTTGTCCTGGATATCGATTCTTTCTCAACTTTGCCCTCGGGTGATTGTTAGCTCACTATAGAATTGGGGAACTCCGTTTTCGAAACCCAAAATTCTCATCACGATAAGATCTTGAACTTGTTCCTCAGGGCCCCGCAATCCTCAATATCGTGACCCAAACTTCCTAAACGGTAACTGCCTCTAGCACGTGTATCGTAATCTCTCGGATAAGACATTCTCTTCGCTAGAGACTTCACCGAGGTAATAAGGCTCTTCTCGATGAACATTAAGAGTAGTTCGGTGTACCTCACAGGAATCGAGATGTACTTTTTTTTATTACTTGATTCCTGGGTTTCTTCTAGACCGAGCTCTACTTTTTGAAAGCCCGACTCAGACATACATTCCGCCTGTTTATTGATGTGGATCACAAAAGGGTTCAATTTGTCGTATTTGGTTGGCTTGGAGGTAGAATTCTGACTATCCCGCTATTTATTATGATCCTTAATCGATTATTCTTCCGGTTCGATGGATCGTTTACCTTTCGTCAAAGTATTCATCTGATTCATCACTTATTCCCTCTACTTCTTTCAACTCTTGCACTTTACTTTACTCATTACAAATACCGTGTCTCCTTACCGTGTCTGACCTAAAGTCTTCAGATGGTTCCTCTTCTATTGTCCCCGATCTTGTTCTAGGACAAAACCCTGGATCCGTGCCCTCTAATATCTGACCAGACGACCCTTTGCCAATTATGAACGATTTTTGATATTTGAGAAACCACTTCAGGAATCAATACCCTATAAAATGCGAGAATGCATGCAAATACGGTGTTGATTCTCGAACAATCTTTAAAAAACTTTCAATAGAGAAAATGTCTATTTGTAAAAAACTAATAATGAATTACAGGTAACAGTTGGATTTATTCTGGAGACCTTGACTTCGGAAAGCAAAACATGTGCTCCACGTCTCGACGTCGTCTTCAGGATGATGGATGACTTCGTCTTCTCCTCTTATTCTATTCTATGGACTCGTGACGTCATGATCTTTATTTTCGTGGCTTCTAAAATGACATCAACAAGTGAATGCATAATGCAGACAATATCTTTTCTTCTATAGATCTAGGTGCAAACGAATAATACGTCTAAACAGAGATGGATTCTATCGATCCTAGGGGAGTACTTTAAAACTTTTTGGGGTTTTAAATTAAAATTCTCAAGGATCAATTGGTTTAAAAATCTCCCCCTTTTTATTATCAAATTTTTTTAACTTACTTAAACAATAAAACTTTTAGGTTTCTTTTTGTTATTATTATTATTCTAAAAGTTTTAGGAGGGAAAAAGATTTAAAGCAAAATAATAATATTTTCAATTTTTTTTTAAGGAGTTAAATTAAAATCTTTGAGATTTTTACAAAAGGGTTAAATGTGAAGATTTAAAATTGGGGTTCTGCAGTCCTGACTGAATCTTTCGCGGTGCACGTGCCTTACTATCGTACCGTCTTCTTTCTCGATTGGTCTTTGCTTGGCTTAACTTGATACTATAATATTATCGTTTCCGGCAAAGTAGACTTTTTCTATTTTGAAAACCTTTTAATGAACTGTTCTTGAATCAACATCATGCCATGATATGCAACATGGATGCAAATAAAGGCGTTGATTCCGCTGGTAATCACCTTCTCGAACGACTTTCATGGGAACTAAATGGTCCATATTACAAAAAGGGTCCACATTACAAAATGAGTCCCTATTACAAAAAGTCTTAATTACAAAACAAAGTTCTACACATAAGCCCTGGCTCTACCTCCTAGCTCCTCGATAGCTCTGAGCAACTTGATAAACCTTGGTGCTTCTTACATGTCCTGGGTTACGAAAGGTCGAAGAGTGCCGGCTTCGGTAGCTAAGTCATTCACACGCCTTGCAACTCGTTGTATGTCCACCATCAGGGTCTCGTGTGTATACTTTGGCACTGCACGCTTGCTCGGCAAATTGTTACCTCGGATCTGTTGATTAATCTCTGACCAATGTCGCACGACTAGATCGATGCCGTCCTTCTTAAGACACTTTTTTTACATGATGAAAGATTTTCTAATCGGGCAAACCACTTGAATCAACACCTCTATGTAATGTGGATGCAATGCTAATGCAACAAAAGTATGTGTAAAATAAAAATAACAATAAAACACAAAAATAAATGAGTTAGTACCGGATAAAAATAATAAATACAAAAATAAAAGGACAAATTAAATAAGGTAAACCAACAAAACAACCCTATTTATCCCGTCTAAAACACCTAAGGTTATCTGCATGGCTCTAAAGTGGTGGGTTTCTATATGTTCTCTACATGCAGTGTTGGTGCTAAGAGGTACCCGAACTGTCCTTGTTGTCCCCTACTAAGGGTAGCAAGGCCCTCGATCATCACCCATTATAGGCTCATTTCAACCGGGTTCAATTCAGGGGGACCCATCTGCTTATGCCTGCACGAAAGAACAATATCCTTACAAAAGCATAAGGTACTCGAGCCCCGAAGGTACTTGCTAGGCTTACACAGAGAAACGATATCCTCACGAAAGCATTAGCATTTTCCCCCACTTAAAAAGGATGGGTTTATATGCCAAATTTTAAATGCGTTAAAATAAACGCGCAATTACAACTGAATATTAATTTAATAGTCACTTTAATCCGGAATTTCTAATATTATTAAAGCGGTAATTATTTGAAAAAGCTTGACTCTCTTTTTTGTTTTTGAAAAACAAATAATAGTGTCCCCAGCGGAGTCTTCATCTGTAGCGATATCATTTTCGCTAAAAAAACGAGGTTTTAATGTGTTTGTTTCTTTCGGATATAAAATGTTTATTCTGTGGGGTTTTAAAAAAGCCGCATTTTATTTAGAAATTGGAGTCGCCACCGGCCACTTAGGTAGGTCGGACACCATAAAACCAGAGATTTTTAAAAATGTTGGGTTCGGGAGTCGGTTACGAATGGGGAAGGATTAGCACCCTCACACTGCCCAAAAATTGGTACTTTAATAATTATCGTTTTATTAATATTAAACTTTTCGGATTAAAGTGACGATTAAGTTAAGATTTGGTCATAAATGCGAGTAAATTTTAAAAGCTCCGTTATCCGAGAGTAAACGCCCAACCACCATCACTACGCCTGATACTGGCCCCGTTTACGCTCGGATAAAAGGGCACCGCATTGACAATTTATATATCTCGATATGCAATCTTAGTGAGCAAAATATAAAATATGGCAAATAATTTAAATAAAAAACAAATAAATATTAACATAATAAAATACTAATCTAACATAAATAAAATACTAATCTAAAACACATACATAAATATTAATCTAACTCATAAATAAGAATAAATCTAACATAAATAAAATATTAATATAAAACATAAATTTAAAACATAATAAATACTAATCTAAAACATAAATAAACATACAAACTAAAAAAGCACAATTTTAAATTAACTACTACTTCATTAAATCATAAAAATTACAACACAAATAAAAAGGAAAGAAAATATACCTAACTAGGAGCTCGAATGACGAACCCCGACTGAACCCCACCGAGATCTACCACGACCTCTCCAAAAATATTAACTAGATCGGACCTAAAATAGGACACCGATCGAACCGGTTAGGACCGAGGGGACTGCCCCCGGTCCTTGGCTACCCGAGAGCATAGCTCTCTTATGGGGCATGCCTTGGCCGATTCATGCTTGTGCCTTCAATCCCCATGCCTCCTATTTATAGGCAATTGGGGTTTCTAAAGGGGTGACGTAGAGCACCCTACTCCACGCAATTTCCTCTTTTTTTAATTTAATTTTTTTTTTAATTTTATTTTTTTATATTATATTTTTATTTTTATTTTCCATTAATTTTATATTAAAATAATACTATTAAAATAATAGTAATAACACTAAAATCCGGTAAAAAATGAGTGATTATACTTAACATGCTTGACGTTTTTCGTTTTCCGTTAATTGATTCAACTTTAACAAATAAAAAGTTTGAGAGCTACAAAAAAATTAAGTGTTAATATTTTTTCTTCAAAAGTTCAATAAATTTTTTTCAGACCTAAATTAAAGAACTACATTTTTTCCCCAGCATTTTCACTTTTCTACCTAACAATAATTAGAACTTGAACCTTAAATCTGTCATCATAATTCGTAAAACGAACTTTTCATCATACTTTCATAAAAATTAATATTAAATTAAATTTTTTAGATGAAAAAGAATTATTATGGGCCTTATTAAAAACCTCCTTAATTTAAATGGAAAAAAGAATACACATGATAATAAGTACATAAACAGAATCACAAAAAACTAACGAGCGATATCCATAAAAATTATCAAGTCGATGTTTTTATCATGTACCTTATTATATTATTTATATAATAATTATTTTTTGAATATTAAACATTTATAAGAATTTGATTAATTAAAAGTAATATGGCTAAACTACTTCCATGGCTACTCAATTATAGGTCTGATTCTATTTTAACCACTGAACTAAAAATTTTGTCAATTAAACCATTGAACTTGTAAAATGGTTTCAATCAAGCCACTGGCCGTTAACTTTTGACGGAAATTATGATGTGATAGTTAGATAAATTTACATAATTACACATTTAGTCCACTTTACTTACAAATTTTATCAATTTGGTCTTAATTTTAATTTATATCAATAAATTAACCCACCAATCAGATAGTGATACGTGTCACCATCTAATTGGAAACTTTATCTTAAATTTTATTTATTTCTTAATAAATATACTCATGTTGCATTTTAGTCCTCCTTTGTTGCATGATTGTTTTATTAAATTAAATAAATAAAAATTAAGATAAAGTTTCTAATCAGACCATCTGATTGGTGGGTTAATTTATTGATATAAATTAAAATTACGATCAATTTAATAAAATGTGTAAGTAATGAAGACTATATGTTCAATTATGTAAATTTATCTGTCACGTCATCATTTCCATCAAAAGTTAATTGTCAGTGGCTTCATTTAAACAATTTTAAAAGTTTAGTGGTCTAATTAACAAAATTTTTAGTGTAATGATCAAAATAAAATTAGACCAACAGTTGTGTGGCCATTGATGTAGTTTACCCAAATAATATTTATAGGCTAAACTACACCAGGTACTACCAAACTATAGGCACTGACTCGTTTTTGCCACCGAACTTTTAATTGGTTCAATTTTACCACTAAACTTTAGTTTTTGTTTTGAATATGTCACTTCATTGAATGACCTAAAACATCGTCATTTTGTTGGAGGAAATTTTTGAAAAATTTACACTCAATGGGATTTGAACCTAGAACCTTTAGAATCCAATGAAAACTTCTAACAAAAATAATATATATGTTAAACTGCAATTGAGATTAATTCAATTTATTTTATTATATAAATAATATTAATTTATATAAATAGATATAATATATTAATATAAAAATAAATAATAAATTATTATGACTAATATTAGAAATAATATAAATATATAAAAATAATAAATAACAAGTGTCCTAGTGGAAAAACGGATGATGTTCATCCCAGGAGATAAAGGTTCAAATCCATTTGTCTACATGGTGTATGTTCATTGTTAAAGGGTTAAGAATATCTATGAACAGATACTACCATGTAATCACCTTTAGACTATTCAAAAAAAATTATATATAAATAAAAATATATTATAAATAACATTAAAATATATAAATAAATAATATATTACTAAAAATTAAAAAACTAATTTAAAAAACCCCTGAAATTTCTAAAATGTACAAAAAAATCTCAAAAATCCCCCCAAACCCTAATCCTTAAATCTCAAATTCACCTATTATTGCCACCAATCGTCACGTCCCTGCTTACCCTTCTATTATTGGTTTGGTGCAGCATTTAAGTCATCATATCGTGAAACATGTCATCATCCCGTCAAAGAGTTAGCGACGGAATGACATATCCGAAACAAAAACTAAAGTTTAATAGTAAAATTAAACCAATTAAAATTTAGATGACAAAAACGAGTGAACGCCTATAATTTAATGATATCTAATAAAATTTATACGAATAATATTTATATTTTGTCATTATAGTTACTTATACGGCATTTAATAAAATTATCATTCAGCATAAAAAATCAAATCAATCTAGAAAGTAGAAAATGGCAAGTTTGTGAAACAGGAAAATCGTGTTTTGAGTTCATTAACACATAAATCAGTCAAAAAAGAAAACCTCAGAAGCTACAACTAAGCAATTATGTCACTTTCCACTTTCAAGCGTGCCTCCCCACACAGGAAAAAGTTTTCAAGCGTGGCACCGACAAAAAGGGAATAATGATAATAAAGATTTAATATTGTCTTCTACTTCAACTTGGTCTAAATTCGTACTTATATTTCTTGTCTAAGTGGAAATGAATTTAGTTTTACAGTTTAAATTAGAATTTATTTATTTTATCTAAATTAGCATTTATATTTGTTTTTTTTATCACGTATTGTCGTTAATTAAATGCATCGAGATATCTTATTGAATTTAAGTATATAAAAGGTTTTCATATCAATTTAGAGTAATAACTTAAATCTTACAGTCAAATTCATATATGATAAAATATATTAACTAACAATAACAATAGTAACAATAAAATGGAAGGTAAATTACATTATATAGCACTAAACTTTAGACGTTGCATCATTTATATCATTAAATTTTATATTGCTTAAATTATAGCACGATTGTTTCAATTATAGTATTAAATTTTTTATTTACTTTAATAACACTATTGGACTGTTAAAATTTAAATAGTGTGATTATATAGACAAATCTTTATGTTATTGTTGCGATGTGACCGAAATGACGTCGTTTCGGTGTGATTGTTGATGCTTAAAATAACGTTACTTTAAGCACTGATTTTTACGATTATCATTTTGCCACTAAAATTTAAACGGTTTTATTTTTGTCACTAAACCTTTCAATCGTTGTCGGTTAATTGACTTATGCTATCGGTCGTCATTCGTAACAAGAACAGTATTAAAACGTTTTCATTCACTTCTCTTTCTTCTCATTGGATTGAATTTTTACGAAACTCACTCAAAATCGATAAAAAATTATTGAATGGTTGGACGTGCGAATACTCTGATCTCCTCCAACGGCCGTCTGATGAGGCTAGTTTCGAGGTATGTTGTCCGTCTTCTCAAAAGAATGATTATCATCGTTCTAATTTTCAAACAAGCACCTCCTGACACCGTTTACCGATCTTGTCGTGAATAGAGGTCAGTGACGGACAATAATTGACTGGCAATGCTGGTCGAAATGTTCAATGATTAACATAGAATCGTTTTAAAATTTAGTGGCAAAATCGATATACCCTTGAAATTTAATGTCTAAAACAACGTTGTTTGGGGCATCCATAGCCACACCAAAACAATGTTATTTTGTCCACGTTATTAGAGGTGAGCAAAACTCGACTCGAAAAAATAAAATTATTAGACTCGATTGGATGCGAAAAAAACCCGACTCAAAAAAATTTCAAATGAAGTTTGAGTTATAAAATAAAAATTCGAATAACTCAAAATTTTTAGTAATTAGTTTATCAGTTTTCACGTTCGAGTCGAGTTTGTCAATTCTACCTGATATATTATGTATATCACATGTGAAAATATGAAGATGTATATATATATATATATATGTGTGTGTGTGTGTATATCGTATATGGATATATAAAGTCGTTTAAATTAGAAAAAATTTGTATTATAATAATATAAATAATTACAATTAAATTTGTACAGAAACTCTAAAACTCGACTCAATTTGACTCGACTCGATTTTCATAAACTCGACTTAATTTAAAAAAATTCAAATAAAATTTGAATCGTAAAATATGACTTGTAAATTTGAATAACTCGAAATTTTTTACTTTACTTTACTCGATCGAACGTTCACCCCTACACGTCATTACATTGTTTGAATTTTAGAGGCTCAATAATATAATTAAAGTAGAATGAAAATTTTAATTTTATAATTACAGCAATTTAAAGATTTAATCATATAAATAATACAACGTCTAAAATTCAACCATATGTCGTGTAATTTAAAATGAGAACAAAAAAAAAAAAAGTGGGAGCGTGGAACAAGAAATGAACAAATATCTGCAATTTTCTTACCACTCCACCGTGTTCTTCGGCTTACCTGTTTTCCTAATAAATACTATTTTTATCATATTTAAATAGATAAAATATAAAATAATTCAATATCTTCTTTCTCTTTCCAATCATCATATATATTTGCCTGTGAAAAACACTTGCTTTATGAGAAAACCCAGACATAGCAGCTTAACCTGAAGTTCTTTCATGTTTCATTGATACGAACTATGAAGTCAAGAGATCGTGTAAGTTCTGTTTATTGAATATTTTTTTATTGGGAAATTTAATTCATGGTGCTTGACTTCAGTTCTCTCTCTAATGTTCATGTTCCGCGCTGCAAAAGTTACTTTCCAGTTTTTAAATCCTTTTCCCCACTTAACTAGAAATTATAGCTTCTTTCTACTTTCTTTATGATCTTCATCTTTGTTTCTTTTTTGCTGAAAAAGTATAACCAAAGCAAAGGGGTTACGTACCTATTTGTTTAAACTTGTAATTTATAGCTCTTTGAGAATTCCATCTGCTGTCTGTCACTGATTTTGGGTGTGCAGGTAAATTTTTTGGGATTCATCAAGCTCTAAGGTGTTTTAATGTTTCTATTTTGCGAATCACTAATGTTTATAATCTCATTTTTTTATATTGAGATTTGTGCCCTTCAATTCTTTAGATAGTTCTGGGTTTGGTTCAATTAGTGGATACTACTTCTGGGGTTAGGTGGTGACTGGTGACCCTAGTTAAATTATTATGCCTTATTATTCTCTTTGTTGTCTATGTTCTTCTCTTGACAGATTCCTCTGGTCGTTGAACGAAAATGTTTGAGCTCATGTCTTTGTAGCATTATTCCAGCCACTGCTCTGCTTTGTATAATTTACTTCATTGGGAGTTCATATGTAGCACCAGAAAGTAACGAGGTATATATGCGCCTTTTCGTGAGCCCGTATCTGTTTGTTTGTTTTTCTTCAAACATTACTTATTTTAATTCATTATGATTCAATTTTATCTGAGTGTCTTTTTGAAGTTGGTCTCAGAGATCAAATACAAAAGCAATTTATTGATTGGAGAATAATAGTTGTTCCATTTATGCAGAAGTTGTCTATGTGGGGAGTGGCTGATCTTTTGCAAAGCTCAAACAAGTGCAAGGTCTGTTTATGAGTCTTTGTAGGTTTTACTTAAATCATATTCTTCATTTTCGAAAATTTTCTGTTCTACCAATCAACAATCTGATATTTGTTTCTTATGTTTGTTTATATTTTCAGAACCAATGCAGGCCCCTTGGAGCTGAGTCATTGCCTGAAGGTATCATCACAAATAGGTCTAACTTGCAAATGAGACCTTTATGGGGCTTCCCAAAGGTAAAACTCTATGAAATGACTAACAGAAGTTTCAATCAATTATGACTAGAACTTAATCTTGTAGACTTCTTTCTCACTTTAATTTTGAGAATCGAATTTGTGGATCATGCATTTTCTCATAACGTTGGCATGTTGTTAATGTCCTAGGAGATGTTAATTTGGTTAATGTGACTAATTCCATTTAGCTATCCAACTTTAATATTGAATTTTGTTCCGATTATGTGTGCGTATTGTTTGTAAAGAAGGACAAGACTTCCACCAGCTTGTTTGCGGTTGCAGTCGGAATAGAGCAAAAGGATCTTGTACATAAGATGGTCAAAAAGGTAAAATACAATTCCTTTGATTTTTACTATAATGTTTGTCTGTACTTATATTTGAATTGCCCTTTTTTTTTTGCTATTGTACAGTTTCTATCTAGTGGTTTTGTTGTAATGCTTTTCCACTATGATGGTATTGTTGATGGATGGAAGAATTTTGAATGGAGTGATAAAGTCATACATGTTTCTGCTCGCAATCAAACTAAATGGTAAGTCATCTTAGGCTTCCAAACCGATAACAACTTATAGCTGAAGTAGCGGTATTCTAAATCTCTCTTTGGATTTTGTTTCTCGGTGACTAGGTGGTTTGCAAAGCGTTTCTTACACCCTGATATAGTTTCGGAATATAGTTACATTTTCCTCTGGGATGAGGACCTTGGAGTAGAAGATTTTCACCCAAAAAAGTAAGTTGAAGTTTGAATGCAATTGGCTCAGACTAGAACATAATCTATGTCAAAAGCTTGCTGTTCGTTTCTGTCACTTTGAGGGATGAAAAACCATTATAATCCAGATAGAAAAATATTGCTAATAAACCTATGCTGCGTGATAAGTAATGGAAGTTGCAGCGGTGTTGAACGAGCATAAACATTGAAGTTTATGTTGGCTATTGATGAAGAATTATTCTTCTAGCAGTGTAGCAGGATAGCCATAGGTTACTCTTATACTCTGAAGAGTTGAGAATGACTGCAGCTGATAGACGGCATTAGGTTAAGCCGCTCATATTTGACACGTAGTTGAAATTGCTTAACATCTTGTAAGGATGTCCTTTCTTTGCCCTTTTAGCTGTAAGGCGAATTATGGAGTATCGAGGGATAGTTCTGTTATATGTTGAAGGAAGTGTGATAATTACTGCAAAACTTATGAAGTTGTTTCCTTGGTCTGCTACATTTTTCTTGACATTTTGCTAAATGCATCTTTTAAATAATTTCTACTGATAATCTATTTTTATAGATGCTCGAAATTGAAAATTAAAACTTAATTTGGTATTGTCAGATATGTGTCAATTGTTGAGCGTGAAGGGTTAGAAATATCACAGCCTGCTCTTGATCCTTCCAAATCAGAGGTACACCATCAAATTACTGCACGTGGAAGGAAATCAATAGTGCACAGGTTCGTGTGTTCATTTACTAGTTCTGTTACATCTAGAATATTATGAATTCATAGTCTTTTCCAAACTGCACACGCATTGTTTAATATGCAGACTGTTTAAATTAGTTTCTTACTTTGCATCATGTGTTTGGTTTCTATTTGCAGGAGAATTTTTAAACATGGTGCTAACAGGACAGGTTGTGATGGTGATAGTAAGGCACCTCCATGCACAGGGTAAAGTTTTATATTGAGAAAATTCTAGATATTTTTATTTGGTTATTAAAATTTGCGCTTATATTCAGGACAAAATTATTCGGTTTGAAAAGATTTTCAAATGTTGGTTCTACTTAATAAATTATGAAGAGAATGTTACAGATGGATAGAAATGATGGCTCCTGTTTTCTCAAGAAATGCCTGGCGTTGTGTATGGTACATGATTCAGGTTTGCCTTCTCCACCACTGTTCTTTTACTTCCTTATTTTTCCCTTTTTCCAGGAGGGGGGAGGGAGGTAAATTGCTATGTATCTTTGCTAGCGTGCCGTTTAATGCAAAGTACGAGATGATACAATTTTATCATGAAGCTAAATTAACTGAACTTGAACTTTTGTGGGTTAACGCCTTGCTATATATGGCATTTTCTTATGTGGTATTGCTTCCTTTTAGCTGTTTCTCTAGTTCTGCATGCTGGTGGACATCCCTCAATTTTAAAATTGTCTCCTACATCTGTTATTCAGATACTTGGTCAGTTATTAAACTTCCCTTTTTTTCGTGGGTTTTCCAGAACGACTTGATTCATGCATGGGGCCTAGATATGCAACTTGGTTATTGTGCACAGGCAAGCTACATTTAGATCAGATTCCGTCGTATTTGTTAAGCCAAAAAGAATGCTGCATAACTTTGTTTTTTAATAGGGTGACCGAACCAAAAACATTGGTGTTGTGGATGCTGAGTACATAGTTCATTACAATCGACCTACGCTTGGGGGTACAGTTGGAAAAAGTCACTCAACTAATAAAAGTGGAAACAAGGTTAGAAATTTAACAGCTTTTTTCTTCTTTTGCTGCACAGAAATTAACGGCTATATCAACGAGATGTTTACGGTGTACTATTTTACTGTATTTAAGCAACATAATCCGAGAATAATGTGAGATTGTTGCATCTCTGGTCCTAGTTTATGCTAGTTCTTTACTGCTACTGTTGTGTCACTACTCACTTATAATATAGTTTAATTGCATCTCTAATCCATGTTATTCATCCAGGAATTGAGTTTGTTTTCTTGCTAAAGTCTAGTGCCTGAAGATCAATATAAGAAACTTGCACTTAGTTTCCTACTACTTACAGTGTGAACTAATTCATCACCATAAGGCAATCGTGCGCTAATTGATGTGTCCATCCATAATTGTGAAAATGAAAATTGTGTTAAATGTATGGTTATTGGTATTATTTTCCAAGTATATTATGGTACTTAGAAAATTTTAACTTTGCTAACCCCTTTCTGCTGTTTCTTTATTGCAGACATATTCTCATCCACAAGGAAAAGATCCTAGAGTAGAAGTAAGTGTATCTAGGTATATTGCATTATGTTGTCCAGCTTCCTTAGCTAGTCGAACTTACCTTTCCTTCGATCTTCATCCATATTTTGAGGCTCATGCATTGATTAATTGTTAGTAGTTGGAAGCATATTATATTCATCATCCTGTTCTAATCGACCGCCATTAGAACCGAAAATTCCCACATTTCACATACATTGTTTTTGGGGGACCATGATGCAAAAGGCGTCATAGTTTCAACCAAACGAAAGCGGAAGTTTTGAATGTTCCATCATACAAAATGCCACAAAACTTGAACAGATTGAATACTTTTTTTTTTCTATTACGTTAGGCATCAACTCCCGTGGTAGTCATCTAAATGTTTGAAAACACTTTTTCTTAGTGGAGTATGAATTTGATCTGTATAGGTAAGGAGACAGTCGTATATCGAGTTAGATATCTTCAAAAAACGGTGGAAAAAAGCTGTCAAGAACGATAAATGCTGGGTTGATCCATATCAATAGCAGAAATAACAAGTGCCCCTGCTAAAGCCATGTAAAATAGGTACACCATTGTGCATTATAGATGTTGAAAAACGAAAGGAACAGACTGCGCCGGTACTATGATTCAACAACTTTTTCATCGTATGGCTGCCAAGTTCAGTGCCAGTTTCAGTTCATTTGTTTATATCCAATACAGGTCATTAAAGTCATCCCATTTTTTAGCTGCAATAAAGAAAATATGTACATAGGAACTGCTAAGAAATAAGCTCCTTTGTTCTGCTAACTGATTTGGTGTTATAGTTGTTACCAAGGATCAATTTAAGACAAATTGGTGTATGTGTTTAAACTTTTGGCCCGCTTATATTATTGAATCACTGCACTAAAGTAACAGATCAACTGGTTGCCACAATAACAATGGAGGAAGATGTGATGCTTTCGCCGGGACCGATGACCGCCTTGTTGCTGCCGACTGATACCTGAATGTCTTCTGGCTGTTACTTTTTCACGCTGTCTCGCCACTATTTGCTTCCAACTCTTTCATCTATAAATATTTCTTCTTTTCTTTTTCATGTGTTTTTATAATTTTTTTTCCTCAGAAAAATAGGCTTATTTGTGATTTTCTTTATCTTTTTGCTATTATAAAATTTAATTGGATTGGAATTACGAGTCAAATGACCTTTACCTGAAGGAAAAAATTGACAATTCATTTAAATAAATATAAAATAATAGATTCTTGTTTCTTTTTATATTTTTTTTTTCAAAATTGTCTTACTTTTTGGGTGTAAATTGCTCACATTAAAAACAATGGTTTATATTTAATGTACTGAATTATGGGAAAATATCTGAGTCATTGGTGGTGTAAATGAAAAGTTTTTGTAAGTGTTACTTATTTTAGGGTTTAAAGACCTGATTTAGAGTTTAGGATTCATGGGTTTAAGTGTATGTACTTAGAATTTAGTGTTCATGGTTAGAATTTATGGTTTAAGGTTTAAATTTAGGATTTAGAGGTTAGGGTTTAAGTTTTACGGTAATATGGTTAGGATTTAGAGTTTAAGCTATAAACTCTATATTTTAACCCTAAATCATACATTCAATCCACACACATAAATTCAACTCCTACACTCGAATCCCTAAATATTATACACTAAACAAAGCTTCTAAACCTTAAAATGGAGACATGTATAGAAACTTTTTTATTTTTATCGCATGTGCATGGAATAATTACCTCTGAATTATGTGCCTTTTATTTTTATTTTTAGAAACAAAGCGAATCTTTTTTTTAATTAAAAGCTAATCTTTCTATCCTTAAAAACAACCTTTAATCTATATATTATTTTGGAAAAATATTTTATGCGCTGACGGTGGAAAATATGTGTATATTTTTTAGGGTTTAAAGTTTAGTATTTAGGGTTAAAGGTTTTAGTATTTGTGGTTAGGTTTTAAGGTCTTAGAATCGAGTTGATGATTTAAAGTTTAGATTTTTAGACTTTATAATTTAGGAGTTGGAGTTTAAGGTCCTTAAAAGGGACATGTAGTATCTTAGAAGTCCGCTTGTGAAAAAAGACTTTTCACTGATAGTGTATCAAGTAATTATCCTATTATTTTTATACAATATGTTGTCATTAAAAGCGCATCTGTACTAATATAATTTTTGTTTGGATAATTATTTGATACACTGGCGGTGGAATTTTTAATTTCTACAAGTGTCTTAGTTTTAGGTTTAGGGACTCATTTTAGGGTGTAAGGTTTTGGGGGTTAGGTTTAGAATTTAGTGATTGTGAATATAATTTTAGGTTTAGGGTTAGAATTTAAGGTTTATAAGTTAAAACCTAGATCCTCAACATATTACCCTAAACCCTAAACCTTAATATATAAACTCTAAATTCTAAACCCCTACACCTAAACCCTACACCCTAAACTGAGTTTATAAACCCTAAAATTAAAGCACTTGTAGAAACTAAAAGTTTTCACCGTCAATGTACTGAATATAAATCATTTTTGTTTTGAATTTAGCATCTCGACTTAAAATCGCTAACCTAATAAGTAGATTATAAAACAACCAAATTAAAATAATAATAATAGTAACAGTAAGAAATAAATAATCAGAAGCTTTTTAAACTTTTAAACTTCAATAGAATGCTACCCTTAAAAATAATATTCACTTAAGAAATTTTTTATTTTAAGTTTTTTAAATAAAAATAATCATTAACTTAGAAAGCTACTTTTTCATTTTTCTTAAGTTTTACTTCCTCTGTCCCAATAAAATTATTATTTTTGTGTTTTAAAATTGTCCCATTCAAATTATCACTTTGAAAATTTAACAACTTTTACAAGACAAATATACTTTTCTATCTTTTTTTAATTTCTCAACAAAAACAAAAGTTAACTTTTTAATGACAAATTTATTATTTAAATTATTTTACGCTATACAATTTTTTCTTTTTAAAATTCCGTGAAAAGTCAACATGTGACACAGTGAGTAGATGGAGGGAGTATTTTTTATTAGGGTAAACTACACCAGTAGTCACCGAACTATGGTTTCTTTCCTATTTTGGTCACCGAACTGTTTTTTTGGCAAAAACATCACCAATGTTATGTTTTCTTCCTATTTTGGTCACATAACTATTTTAAAAACATAACGGTTTTGCTACATGGAATTTTGTTTTATTTTTTTAATTTTCCATGTCATTTCTTTTATCTCCTCGTAAGCAATATATGTTATTTTATAATATTTTTATATAAACTAATAGGATGGTGACACGTGAACTGCCTATTAGTAGAATAAAATGAATGAAAAATCAAGCCCTTTATGCAGCCAGAGAGATGGTGACACGTGTAACTACCTAATAGTCGAATCTCTCTGGCTGCATAAGGGGCATGATTTTTCATTCCTTTTATTTCACTAATAGGCAGTGACACGTGTCACTATCCTGTTAGTTTGAATAAAAATGTTATAGAATAACATATATTGCTTACGAGGAGAGAGAAGAAATGACATGAAAAATTAAAAAAATAAAATAAAATTCCACGACAGTAAAACCGTTAAGTTTTTAACAGCTGATGACCAAAATAGGAAGGGAACATAACGTTAGTGATATTTTTGCCAAAAAAATAGTTTGGTGACCAAAATAAGAAAGAAACCATAGTTCAGTGACTACTGATGTAGTTTACCCTTTTATTATTATCTTTAAAATTATCAATGTTATTTTAAAATAAGATTTTCGTTCATCCATATAGTGCGTGTATGAACTTAAGTTGTGATTAACAACGAAAATATAAAATATCAATTTAAAAACGTTTTGTACCATTAAATTATTTTTTTCTATATTTAAAAGCTTTGGTTGTTGAATTTTTATACGGTATCTAATTTAAATTATTTAATCAATAAATTAAATACGGACTATTATAAAAGAAAAGAATATGCATTAATAGGTGTAGAAATATTAAAAACAGCAGCTTACAAGTGACAATTGTAGCAAAGTAGTAGGCCAAGGGTTTAATTGGCTCCACCCAACAACCAACCAGCCCCATAATAATAATAATAATAATAATAATAATAATAATAATAATAATAATAATAATATATACTGTGCTGGCAACATGTATAGGTCATTAATATGCACCACTACTCTATCCAACATTTAAATCCTTTGCTGTTTAGGGCTTTTCCACCTACACCCCCCTCCCCCAACTGGACCACCCGAATCAAAGCATCACCGGCTGGAATTTGGCTGAAATAGGTGCTTAAGAAAATATCAAAATTGACTTTAAAACAAGTCAAAAATAAAAGTTTAGGCACTTACTTCAGCCAAAAAATAGTTTAGACACATATTTCAGCCAAAATAAAAGTTTAAGAACCTATTTCAAATAAAAAATACTTTAAGCACTTATTAAAAAAAGTCATAGTTTAGGCACTTATTTTATAGTTTAGCCTCCCAAATATTTTCAATTGCAAATCTAATTCTGTGGGAAAAGCTAAATCCAAAACAATAACAACATCGTGTTACACTCACTCACTGTTTAAATCCTGTGCAGTCAAACTGCAATGTCATAGTAATTTACTTCCTTTCAGCACTATTAGCTGGATTACTTAATTTACTTATGATGGACCCACTTTGAGCAAGGCATAAACTTTGTTTGGTCAAATGCAAAGAAAATTAGAGAATAGAAAATAAATTTATTAAATAAAAATAATTAATTAAATTCTTTCAATAAGGTAATGGCATGTGTCGACACCTAATTGTGTGATTGATTTATTTAATTAAATTAAATTATGATCAAATTGATACAATAGATAACTAACAGAGACCAAATGTGTAGTTATACAAATTTTCATTAATAGTCACTTCACCCCTCCGTTAAAATTTAATGGTTGATGGTCAAAATAAGATCAATTAAGTAGTTCGGTGGTCAATTTTTTAATTTTTTTAGTTGGGTGGTCAAAATAGGACGGACCCAATAGTTGAGTGGTCACCCAGGTAATTTACCCTAAAAAATTATTAAATATCAAGATTCTTACCGATATTTATCAGGATCTCTAAGATTATTTATACGGTTACGGTTCGGTTAACTACACGATTTAGATATAGCAATCTCGTTTTTATCTCCAATTGAGTTTCGGTGATAAAACTTTTATTGCCCTCATCCCCATAAGTGAAGATTTTGATTATTTTTTATTCTCGTCAATTCAGATCACCACAATTTTTTTTGCTATTACCGCTCCTAATTAAATGGATAAAAATAATAAAATGGAAAAGGGATTTTTTCCCCTATTGAAATGGGAGGAAAATATGAAAAATGAAAAAAGAATGTTTCATTCATTTTCCGTGGGTTAAAAAATGAGAGGAGGAAAATAGAACTTTTTTTTTTAAAAAAAAACTACATTTCTTTTTAGAATATATGAATCTGAATTAACTTGCATTTCTTCCGTATTTCCTCTCCTCTAATCATTACAATTTACAGCTTTTGCTTGGGGTTTGACTTGTGAGTTGTGCCATCTAAAACCGCTTTTTACGCTAGTAAATAAACCGAACGAATACGGATAATAATATATTTTTGTTCGTACGTTTAATTTTAACTAAATAAATAAATGAATACGAACAACTAGATAAAAATAATTTATTGTTTGTGTTCGTTTATTAATGATGTAGGTTGTTCGTGTTCGTTTATGTCAGTTCGTTAAAATGATGAACGAACATAAAAGGACATATGTGAATAAATTTAAACGCACATAAGCGAACCAACACCTGTGAATAAATTTATTTTTTTAAAATATAATAATTTTGTCATTAAAAATAATAAATGTAAATGTACATATGTTAATAAATTTAAACGAACATAAACGAACTAATTATCGAACGTTCACTAACGTAAATGAACAAACGAGCCATTTGTTCGTGTTCGTTCATTTAATTAAACGAACAGAAAATCTTGTTCATGTCCGTTCGTTTAATAAATAAACGAACATAAACGAACTTCCATTCGAACGGTTCACGAACTGTTCGTTGAATGTTTGGTTTGTTTACAGCCCTACGCTTTTGACCCGAACAACATGTTTAAAAGTACAATGTAAACAATCAAACTGGTTGATTCAAGTGTTAAGCAGTTTGATATTGCTTAAGTATATCTTAAATTCGAACTTTAAAGCTTTGTATATACAAAAAATCACCTACCAAAATTAGATGTACAATACGGGTCAATTTCGATTAATCAAGAAAAAGCCTTTAGAAACTGAGAGAAAAAAAAAATAAAAATACAATGCAAACAATTCTAAGAAACCACACAACATCAAGTTGAAGCATAAAACAAATTGATAATAACATAAGATCAGTTACTTACCTTGTTCCAACTTGCATTCGGCATATCATTTCACCCAGTAATACATAAAGTTTAAACATATGAACAAAACAGTAGAAAAATAATACGCATCTCGAATCTTTGTCACGAATAAAACACTGAGCATATCTATTTCCAGGAAAAATATGTTATCTTTCTCCCCTCTCATAATCCCAATAGAATCAAGAATCTGTTCTTTGTAAATTTGAAATCAGAGATGGCATCCAAAGCAATTACAGGTCTTGGGAGTGAAAGAACAGAAACCAAAGGGTCTGTTTGGAATGTTGCAATTGATTGCATAGCAACAAGGAGATGGCAAGCACACGCCTTTAGCTCCACCGCAGCATGTACAAACAGCACATATCTGAAATCTCCTCAAGTACCTTTTGCTTTCGTTGAACCACATCATCTTCTCTTCCAAAATCGGAACCATTTCTGAAGACCCATTTACCTTCAATTCCATTTAAAAACAAAATAGAGGTGAAAAAAGTTGAATTCTTTGACATGAAAAGCATTCAAAGCAAGAGTTTTGAGTTACCTGAGCCATACTTGTAGCAGCCTCATTGTAATTGAAAACATAAGCTGGAAAGAACAGAAAGAGGAGAAAAAGAAAGACCCCATAACAAGATTTCATGATTATTGAGAATGGTTTTGTGAATTGCTCAACAGCTAGCAAAAGAAAAAGAAGAAGGAAATGTAATTTAATGGGTATTGATTATTTTCTTGTTGGTTATGACTTATGTAAGGAAGGAAGAGTATTTGGAGTAAACCATAAATGAAAAAGGATAGGAACAGCTTTCGGTGGTGCCAAATCTGGTGCTCTTAAATGGGGTTAACTCCACTGGAAATAGGTTTTTAGCAACGACTTTTTAGTCCTATAGTGACGTTTTTTAGCGCTGCTAAAAATTTTTGCGGTTGAAACCCTCAAATTTTATTATTTTGTGGCATTTTTTGTAAATGTCGCATGATGTACAAAATTAGCGGCATTTACTCAAGAAAAGCCGCTAAATATGTCGCTAAAAGCATGTTTTGTTGTAGTGAGAACAAATGTATTTTGGTTTGGAATAGCTAGTTAGTTAGGTTTTATGATATAAGTCTTAATTTAACATATACTAACATATAATCACATCAGAAAATTAAAAAAAAAATTAAAAACGGATTTAATCCTTATACTAAGTCACTTTTCTCACTTAACTATCTTATGTTTTTTTTTCTTATTTAGGATGCATCAAAAGATCACATATAAATAAGTAATAAGATAAAATGTTAAAATCTAATTATTGAACTATTAATTTAAAATTTAAAAAATGAAAATTGATCACTAATTTAAATTTAACAATGTCTATAAAAAGTATTCAAACAAATATTGAGATCAAAGTTTAATTTCTTAATTTCTAAACGGATAGAAATCTAAAAAAATATTTGGGCTGAAAAAATTGACACAATGTGGTTTAGTGTACCTAATTTTAAAACAAATAGAAACTAAGAAAAAATTTTACAACTTTTTTCTTTGGGTGGGGAAGGCTCCTCCCACACTACACATAGCTTTGTCGCCACTCGTCCAATAAGTTGTTTTTTTTAATAAGTTGTTATTTTAAGTTAACGTAATTAAATATATATGAGGTGACAAACATCAATATGTAATACCCAATATTAGCTTAGTGATTAAAATGCAAGGAATTAAAAGTTAGTGATTTTAGTTTAGTGACTAAAACATAAAATTTTAAAGTTCGGTGGCCAAAGTGTAAAGTTAGGAAAAGTTTAGGGACCAACATAGTAATTTCCCCAATAAGTTATTTTATTAAGTATAAATGTGAATCGGATTGAACTAAATACCTTGATGTCGGTTTTTAGAATAAAGATGGGAAAAAGGTACGAAATTAGATCGAATAAAATTGTTAAGCGTGCTGAAGCTAGGAAAATTTTAGGATGGGTGACCTTTGGGAAGGTTCCATAAAAGTGCTTCTGATTAATATTTTGGATTCAGTAAGAGTAGAAAAGATTAATATGGATTATCGCTAAAGGAATTTTAAGGGAATTTTATTTTAAGAAGATTTTCGATAATTATCGGAATAATAGACTGATTTAGGAAAATTTGGTCTAAGTTTTGAAAAAGGAAGATTTATTGAAACAATAGAGTTTATTTCTTGATATGGAAATATGAAAATTTTAGATTAAATCTGATAGTTTGGAAAAGGGTAAAATTGTAGTAGAAGAATTTTATGAATATCGGGAAGTCAGATCGAATCAAAATTTTAGAGATTGATTCAAAAGCTATGGAAAAGTAACGGAATATTATTTTGGGAATATTCTATTATGGTTGGTTTGATTTCAACTAGATTTGGTTAGATTTCAACTAGTATGGTTGGATTTTTACTAGAAATATCAATTAGTAAATATTAAATTAATTGGAGGATAAAAGGTACATTTTACCCTTATTTTGTTGATATAATTGATTATTTAAGATAAGATATTATAAGTGTTATGGTATTATTGGTTATAATTCATGGCAAAATAGTCAATTGACTATTAAGGATTTATTATTATTTAATTTGGTGTTAAAGATGCCATTTGGCATTAAAATAAGAAAGAAAAGTTTGGAGAATTTATCATCTTTCTCTTCTTGCCGTGGGTTTCCAAGCAAGGGTAAGAAAACTTTGTTTCAATTTTTAAGCTTGCTTGATTGGATTTGAGCTTTAGATATGAAATAAGAAAATGATCTCCATTGAATTCTCTATCTTTTGGTATAAGTTTTGCTTAGTTTCCATGTCTCTAAGATTGAGTTTGGTGATTAGGGTTGATGAAGAGCATGATGGAATCTTAAGTTTTTATGGTTTTTCATGTTGGAAACATGCTTGTGGTGTTGTTTCTATTGTTTAAATGTTGAAAGTTCTATGGAAAACCTAGTAGTGACTATTCGGCTACTATGGAAAAAATTAAGGGAAATTATGGCAAAAATTTGTTTGATGTTGGGAATGATGAGAATGATGTTAGATTAGTATGATTTTGATGTTTGGATGAAGAAATACCTATGTTCTTGAATTATGGAAAAATTAGGGTTTGAGCCAAGTTTGGAATTTTAAGATGTTAATGAAGGAAGAATGGTTAAATATGATGATATAAGTGGTTTGGAATGAAAATCCCTAATTATTTGACATTAGGGACCAAATTGTAATTTTTGGAAAGTTTAGGGATTTGATTGTTGAACTTGTTTTTGAAGAACATTGGGTTGAAAAATCAAGTTAAGTGATTTGGAGGTTGATTTTGAAGTTTATTCTAACTTTTGGACCATTTTGTGAATTTCGGAAAATTCAAGGACCATTATGTTAATTTTTAAAGTTTGGGTCCTAAAGTGTGAATGGTGAGAATTGTAAGGAGCTGGCTTGAAAATGATGTTTAGAGGCTTAAAAGTGTCATTAGGGACTAAAATGTAAATTTTGGGAAAAGTTGAAAAATAAAGAATAGTTTAAGAAATATTGGTTCGAATATAGAAATTTTATCAGATCAATTTTTGTAAATAATGGATAGTTATTCATTTACTTTCCACTATTTTATATAGATTGAGTATGTTCTAACATATACTTTGAAATGGTATATGTTATTTTATTGTAGATAACGATAAAGATCGAGGTTGTATTAGTAGACCGGGAAAAAAACTAATTCGAGATTGATATCGAATAGTGAAGGAAATCTTTGCAAGGCTAAGGTGAGTGCATACATGTTTTAACTTGTATGTTTGTTAACATGTATTTTTTTAGGTAAATATTTATTTTTTTATAAAGTATGACATGAATTTTAGCATGATACTTTATTTTAATAATTTAAAAATTATGATACATTTTCATGCTTATATATGTTTTATAGCATGACAGAGTTATTTGATGAAATTTTTAAGTGGCAATAAACCATGAGTGTTATAAAGTATATTGGAGTATGAACTGCTCCAGTATAAAGATGTTTTACATGATGTATATATGTATGTTTGAAAGTATGGAATTTGGATTACTTGCCATTAATTGCAGGAATTGTTTTTAAAAGTTTGCCCTTGGTAATTATTGTAGCGACCCGGATTTCTCGAGTCAACAATAGATGTTGACCCGGGTCTTGGACCGACGTGTCGGGCTATAATGGGCCTCCATACGTTGTGGGCTTGCTTGGTGGTTTTGGGCTTGGCTTATGTTGGGTTTAAGTAAGGGTATTATGGTAAAATCATAATTGGGGGAGACAAGGGCTGATGCCTCATTAAGGTGGGCTCCCATCATTGTAAGAGGGTGAAGTCACCATTGTCCTCTCACTCTCTTCATCTCATTCTTCTAATTTCTACCCCAACCCAAAGTAAAAGATAGAAACTTGTTGTGGAGGAGTGTGAATCTCAGATTGGCCATCAAGGAAGAGTTTATCAGCATCAAAGGATCTTCATTTTGAGCTAAACATCATTGGTTTTGGTGGGAGTTGGGTTTGAAGCTTGGAACAAGGAAAGAGAGGTGGAAGAAGCTTGGTTGCTGCTTAAGTTCGTGAATCTTGCTTAAGGTCAGTACATCTCTGACTCCTACATTTCATGAGCCTCATAAGATGATTGCCTTGCTTGGTTTTATGTTTATGGTCTGCTTAGTTAGGGTTCTTGAGCTTTAAACCCCTCTAATGGTAAATCACGTTTTGGGAGTTGGTAATGGGTAAAACTGGTCGAAATCACCTAATATACTCCAAATAACTTGTAGGAAAGATTTGAGACTTATTCATAGGGTTAAGGGTGGGATTGGTGTAATCCCGAGCTCCAGGTTTCAAAATCTAGGCTCGAGTACCGGTACGGGGTGGTTGCGTACCGGTACTCCTTTGTATATTGAGGGACGGTTTATGAGGGGTGTACCGGTACGCCTCATTGTGTATCGGTACCACTCACTGAAATTGAAATCTAGTAGCGCTTAGGCGTATCGGTACACAAGGGGCGTATCGGTACGCACTGTTACATTGTCTGGAAAGGTTTCGAGTATCGGTACGTCCTTAGGATGAACTCCTTCGAATCTAGTAGGGGTACCGGTACCCATTGGGGAGTACCGATACGCGATGTTGATTATCTAAGATAGGCTTAGTGTACCGATACGCGTAGGTCGGAGTACCGGTACGGTGGTGGGTCGGTACGTGGCGATTCTAGTACCGATAGGGAGTTGCTTGGAATGGTAAACCATAGAGATCCGTGGTGGATCAATTATTTCTACGAGGTAGCTTGGGGTCCTCGCTGTGTGCCGAAGGGACACCCATGTAGGTTGGTTGCCGTGAGTAATGAGATATCTAATGAGATAGGCGTAAACGAATCTTAAAGTCAGATATTAAATAGTGTAACAAATGAGTCATGCCTTGGGACATTGGTAATGGTTAGCATGATGTCTTTTATCTCTCGGTGAGATATGTTGATGCTTGGGGGAGCATGTGGTGTCGTATAAGTCTTGGTTAGGAATCTGGATGTCCTAGAGTCAGTGCAAGGGCACTTAAATAAGGGGATGGGTACTCCGGGCTTTGTGATCGAGTACATCCGACGTGTCCATGGGCTATGTGATCTGGATGCAGTCCGAAACCTATCCTTGGGCTATGTGATCAGGATATGGAAATACAACTCGAAGGGCTATGTGATCTCGAGTAACTCGATGGGCTATGTGATCTCGAGTAATCATGTTCGGCTATGTGATCGCAGGATAAGACTACTTGTGGCTATTGTGATCCAAGTATGTGTAGGATGTATATGTGGCTATAGTGATCTGGATATGATCCTTACCCGACGGCTGTGTGATCACGGGTAACCCGACGGCTGTGTGAGCACGAGAAAAGTAGTAGGGCTTCGTTGGCCATTAGGGAATGTATGTTATTTACGTTGTTGTATGGATAAACGATGTTGACTAGTTACCCTTGGGCTATGTGATCAGGGTAGGGCTGTTACTCGATGGGCTATGTGATCTCGGGTACGAGTTGTATTACTCTTGGGCTTTATGATCAGGGTATGAGATGTAACTCGATGGGCTTTGTGATCTCGGGTATAGGCTAGATAACCCTTGGGCTATGTGATCAGGGTATGTGACTTAATTCAGTGGTTGGTGGGACCTCGTGTACGATAAGCCTGGGATGGCTTAGTAGACTTCTTACATAATAGTGGTATCTTGAGACAATGGTAAGCTCTAGCTAGGATAGGCTAGAAGATGATCCTTAGAGGTAAAGAAGCTTTTCTGTGTACTTTTGAATATATTATCATGCATGCCTGTTTTATGATATTCATGAATTACAGTAGAGTAGAAATGTACCACTGAGCTTTGTCAGTTCAGCATACGGAATTGTGGCTTCTTCCTTGCGTATGTTGACATGTTGCGTTTAGAGGAGCACATCGAGGAGGATTTTCCAGCATCGAGCCAATCTCAGAGTACAGTACTTGATGTTTAGTTTGGACTGGTTGTATTCATAGGACCTTACCACAGTCAAGTTTGTGGTTTATTCTGATTTACTGTATTTGGTCAAACGGAGTATTTTAATTGGAACTTATGTTTTGTAAACCCTTTTTAATATCATTATCTACGTGGATGTTACATATTAGATTATTTAAGAATTCCTAACTTGTGGTTTTAAACAAAAAAATTTGATGAGTCAATTTTGGGTGACCCGAAAGTGATGCTCCGGATCTGGGACGGAATCGGGGTGTTACAATTATAATGTTGAATATTGTATTATAAAGTTATTGATATTTTATTGTGTCTCGACACTTCCTTGTGTCTACAAGTAAGATATTGACACTCTTATGTGTCTCGACACTTTACTGTGTCTACGAGTAAGTTATCGACACTTCTATGTGTCTCGGCACTTTAATGTGTCTACGAGCGTGATATTGACACTTCATTGTGTCTCGACATTTTAATGTGTCTAGGAGTAAGAAAAGAATAATACAAGCCCAGAGTTGGTTGCCACGGAAGAGTTGAGGTGCAAGAGGTTCAGACAAGGCTTGAATGTTGACCTTCAGTTACATGTGACAGCGGGTCCGCTTGGGACATTCTCCGAGTTGGCCAATAGTGCGAAGGCACTTGAGCGGCTTCAGAGTTTAGCATCTAATCAGTTCGAGGATTCTAGAGGTCGTGATGCGGAGACCCCGGATATCATGAATTATCCTCATTGTCTGCACGAAAGGTTTTATGCTTCGAGGAGTTCGCAGAGAGTTGCTTTAGATCAGTCGTTGAGAGTCGGCTTAGGATCTAGACTGGGGGTTCGTAGAGGCTCTTTGTTTTCTAGGCCAGAAGAGAGTGTTGATGGTTCTGTTGGAGCACCACTACCACCGACATACAAGTATTGTGGCCGACATCACCATGGAGTATGCTTTTTGCTTCGGAGGGTTTGTTATCGGTGCCTGGCACTGAGGCATATGGCAAAGGATTGCACAGTCATAGATGATGACTCATCGGCTCAGTCTCAGAGGTTGGCTGCTCCCAGACTTGATCAGAGTTTTGCGAGGCAGTCTGTAGCTCTGATTGGAGTTGACAGCGTTGCGACCGAAGATATAGCAGGTAAATAAGTTTGTATTGGTTTTAGCTATTGTGTTAGCCGTTTAGCTCATCGGTTGTGTAATAGACCGGTTCATGTGATATGCATCTCGGTAAATCTTGGGTTTGTTGTTGTTTTAGGCGACAAATAGAATTGCATCATTTGCTAGATAAGGTTTTATCATAGATGGTTGTTGAAAGAGCAAGTGCGTTGTAGGTTGCGTGTGAGAAGCAGTGAAGTTTAGATTGCTTGAATCTAGTTGTTAGTGTTGGTTGTATAGGATCTTAACATCTCTAGGGTAGACGTTGTGCTCCGTAGTGCTAGCTCAAGGAAGGTTCTACAGGTTGCAAGGTGTTTTTAGCTTACGTTGTAGACATGGGGGTTAAGAGTTCCTAGTCTTAGTGTTGTAGGTATTTTGAGGGTATGGAGGTACCCTTGGTGAGTGAGCAATCTTACCGGTTGATTGTGGTTTATAACCGCGATAAAGGTAAAGCTTGGTTCGTTGTGAGTGTCCATTGCTTCGTGGCATGGTACTTAACAAACTCCTTGTTAGGGCACACTTGTGCAACTATTTGGGTATCGTTGCCAAGTGCTTTGCCGAGATCATGTTTGCGTGAGAGTAACTTGTATGGTGGTTTTGGATGTGTTGAGCTATAGTGCAATAGTAGAAGACCGCTGTCGATTTTGTGAGATCGGCGACCTTGTTTGGCCATAGAATGTGAGAGCTTCACGTGTTGTTTGTCGGAGTAAAGAACCGTAGAAAGGGGTAAATGAAGGTTGTGATGAGCATAACAGGGGTCCTTAGAGCGAGTCGTGAGAATAGTAGCTTGGCTTGTGCACCTGTTGAGCTAGATCCCGTAGAGTTGGAGGATTGACCAATCAAGTTCGACCAAAGTTATTATCGGTTAAGGCAAGCTGTGTGGAAGTTATATGGGTGACGCAGAGGAAATGAGGATCAATAGTTGTGTTGAGGGTAACCGGATGGTTACTTTGCAAAGAGATATTTTTAGACGGACCACTTGGCGATCCTTGAGAACAGTCAGATGGCTTTTCACGTCCGATGGTTGGGATCGAGGCCAGGGTGAGGAAGAAGATGTTTAGACCTTACAAGTGGAACAGCTAAGTTTTGGGTTGCTCGTGTAAGTTCTCAAGTGACAGTGGCCATTTCTCGAAAGCAAGTAGTTGTATAGTGAGTGGTTTTCGGTCGTGTGAATGTAAGTTTGGATAAAAAAGAAGTTTCAAGTTCTGACTGGATGGGTCAAGTCTAGGGAAAAGAGCTGTCAGTTCAAGATAGATTGATGATAATGACCGGTTGTTGGGGTTTTGCTTGTCATTTAATGGTGTGACCGGATATGATTGTTGGACATGGTACGTTCCTGATAATGGTCTAAGGATGTGGTGCAATGTTTTAGAAGTAGATGAAGCCCAAGTTTAGTTTGGGTTACGGATGCTATTAGAAATGATTGGTTAATCGAGATATAATTCCTTAGAAGTGAGCCCTTAAGTTGATGTTTGAGCAGTGCGGCCCGAGGTTAATTATGTTACCATGCTTAGCGATTCGTCATAAGTGTCGTTGGTTGTTGAAAAATGGGTCATTAAAAATATTAAGAGAAACTTTAAGAGTGTGTGGTTTAGTGCTAGGGTTCTATTTAAGGTAGATTGAGGGAGAACTCTCCCTAATCAAGGTGACCCTACTTGAATGGTGAAGTGGTTAGATCTGTTTTGGTTACATCTATCTAAATTTCGAGGACGAAATTTCTTAAAAAATAGGAGAATTATAACGACTCAGATTTCTTGAGTCAACAATGGACGTTGACCCGGGTCTTGGACCGATGTGACGGGCCTAAATGTTAGGCCGTAATGGGCCTCCATACATTGTGGGCTTGCTTGGTGGTTTTGGGCTTGGCTTATGTTGGGCTTAAAGAATGGTATTATGGTAAAATCATAATTGAGGGAGACAAGGGTTGATGCCTCATTAAGGTGCGCTGCCATCCTTGTAAGAGGGCCTCTCTCTCTTCATCTCATTCTTCTAATTTCTACCCCAACCCAAAGTAAAAGATGGAAACTTGTTGCAGAGGAGTGTGAATATAGGATTGGCCATCAAGGAAGAATTTATCAGCATCAAAGGATATTCATTTTGAGCTAAACATCATTGGTTTTGGTGGGAGTTGGGTATGAAGCTTGGAGCAAGGAAAGAGAGGTGGAAGAAGCTTGGTTGCTGCTTAAGTTCGTGAATCTTGCTTAAGGTCAGTACATCTCTGACTCCTACGTTTCATGAGCCTCATAAGATGATTGTCTTTCTTAGTTTTATGTTTATGGGTTGTTAGTTATGGTTCTTGAACTTTAAACCCCTCTAATAGTAAATCACGTTTTGGGAGTTGATAATGGGTAAAATTGGTAGGAAATCACCTAATATACTCCAAATAACTTGTAAGAAAGATTTGAGACTTATTCATAGGGGTTAAGGGTGGGATTGGTGTAATCCCGAGCTCTAGATTTCGAAATTTTGGCTCAAGTACTGGTACAGAGTGGTTGCGTACCAGTACTCCTTTATATATTGAGGGACGGTTTATGAGGGGTGTACCGGTACACCTTCATATGTATCGGTACCCCCCACTCAAATGGAAATCCAGTAGCACTTAGGCGTATCGGTACGCACTGTTACATTGCCTGGAAAGGCTTCGAGTACCGGTACGGTACGTAGAATATCGGTACGTCCTTAGGATGAACTCTTTCAAATCTAGCAGGGGTACCGGTACTCATTGGGGAGTACTGGTACGCGATGTTGATTGCCTATGAGAGGCTTAGTGTACCGGTACGCGTAGGTGGGAGTACCTGTATGGTGGTGGATTAGTACGAGGCGATCTTAATACCGATAGAGAGTACCGGTATATAGCGTATCGGTACGTCTTGTAGTCTAATTTTTTTGAACCTAATTATCGTATCGGTACTCATGGGGGAGTATCGATATCTAGAGGGCTGTACCGATACACATAGGGAGTATCGATACTCGCTGGTCAGTCTGCCCAAGAAAGTTGAGTTAGTGTGTAAGGGTTCCATAATTCATGGTAAAGGGGCCAGTGGGTCCCTAAAGGTATAAAACAAACTCTAAAACTGAGAAATTGAGGTTAGCAACCCGTATGAGGATTAATGGCTTGGTAATAACTGGATGAGTTACTTGGAATGATAAACCATAGGGATCCGTGGTGGATCAATTATTGCTACAGGGTAGCTTGGGGTCCTCGCTGTGTGCCGAAGGGACGCCCATGTAGGTTGGTTGCCGTGAGTAATGAGATAATCTAATGAGATAGGCGTAAACGAATCCTAAAGTCAGATATTAAATAGTGTAACAAATGAGTCATGCCTTGGGGCATTGGTAATGGTTAGCATGATGTCTTTTATCTCTTTGTGAGATATGTTGATGCTCGGGGGAGCATGTGGTATCGTATGAGTCTTGGTTAGGAATCCAGATATTCTAGAGCCAGTGTAAGGGCACTTAAATAAGGGGATGGGTACTCCGGGCTATGTGATCGAGTACATCCGACATGTCTATGGGTTATGTGATCTAGATACGGCCCGAAACCTATCTTTAGGCTATGTGATCAGGATATGGAAATACAACTCGAAGGGCTATGTGATCTCGAGTAACTCGATGGACTATATGATCTCGAGTAATCATGTTCAGCTATGTGATCGCAGGATAAGACTACTTATGGCTATTGTGATCCAAGTATGTCTAGGACGTATCTGTGGCTATAGTGATCTGGATATGATCTTTACCCGACGGCTATGTGATCACGGGTAAACCGATGGCTGTGTGAGCACGGGAAAAATAGTAGGGCTTCGTTGGCCATTAGGGAATGTATGCTATTTACGTTGTTGTATGGATAAACGATGTTGACTAGTTACCCTTGGGCTATGTGATCAGGGTAGGGTTGTTACTCGATGGGCTATGTGATCTCGGGTACGAGTTGTATTACCCTTGGGCTTTGTGATCAGGGTATGGGATGTAACTCGATGGGCTTTGTGATCTCGGGTATAGGCTAGATAACCCTTGGGCTATGTGATCAGGGTATGGGATGTAATTCAGTTGTCGGTGGGACCTCGTGTACGGTAAGCCTGGGATGGCTTGGTAGACTTCTTACATAATAGATGTATCTTGAGACAGTGGTAAGCTCTAGCTAGGATAGGCTAGAAGATGATCCTTAGATGTGGAAAAACCTTTCTGTGCACTCTTGAATATATTATCATGCATGCTTGTTTTATGATATTCATAAATTGTGGTAGAGTAGAAATGTACCACTGAGCTTTGTTAGCTCAACGTGCGGAATTGTGGTTTCTTCCATGCGTAGGTTGACAGGTTGCGTTTAGAGGAGCACATCGAGGAGGATTTTTCAGCATCGAGCCAATCTCAGAGTACAGTACTTGATGTTTAGTTTGGACTGGTTGTATTCATAGGACCTTACCACAGTCGAGTCTGTATTTTATTCTGATTTACTGTATTTGGTCAAACAGAGTATTTTAATTGGAACTTATGTTTTGTAAACCCCTTTTAATATCATTATCTACGTGGATTTTACGGTAATGGATTATTTTGAGAATTCCTAATTTGTGATTTTAAACGAGAAATTTTGATGGGTCAGTTTTGGGTGACCCGAAAGTGATGCTCCGGATCCGGGACGGAATCGAGGTGTTACAATTATAATGTTGAATATTGTATTATAAATTTATTGACATTTTATTGTGTCTCGACACTTTCTTGTGTCTACGAGTAAGATATTGACACTCTTCTGTGTCTCGGCACTTTACTGCGTCTACGAGTAAGTTATCGACACTTTTATGTGTCTCGGCACTTTAATGTGTTTACGAGCATGATATTGACACTTCATTGTGTCTCAACATTTCAATGTGTCTACGAGTAAGAAAAGAATAATACAAGTCACTTGATAATTAATATGGGCTATATGATGTCATATGATAACTATATGGTTTTACATGATAACATATGCTTTTAAGTTAAAGAATGATTACAGTATGCTTTACTGCATAAATATTCCTGTATTACAAGTTATATGATTTATTGATTATCATGCATATGAAAGTATCATGCATCATTAAGCGTTTATAATGTTATTTATCTTATGCCTCACTAAGTTATTCTTAGCGTGTATTTTGGTTATACACGTAGGTAATCAGAAGTAGTAGCGGAGCTTTTGCATCGACATCTCTTTCGGGGGAGATAACATATCAACATGTTATTTCAGTATCTACGACTTCCTTATTTTGTATGAATAGTGGCATGTATAAGATAATCTATTTATTTTGTTTAAAATGTTTTTAAACCGGCCTGCTTTGCAAAAGTATTGTACTTGTAAAATTAAAGGTATAATATATGTATAATTTTGATATATATTATGTTAGGATCTTGATACGATAATATAATGATTAATATGTTATATGAAAATTTTTATTAGTCCCTATTTTTAAACGTAAAAATGTTTTTAAATCACTGTGACATTTCTGACTCGTGTTCAGTGTACGGATACGGGAAGAGGTGTTACACAATCGTGCCATGTGAAAAAAGTCATGCAAACACTATATATTAGGGTGTATACGGTTCAGTTTAAATGGTAAATTCTTTTCATAATTTACCAGTTTTTGACTTGGTTAGCTTTCATTATTAATTTTACTACCTCAACTTTAGATATTATTTTTTTATAATTTTTAAATATTATTTGGTAAAATTTTAATGTATTTTTCATATATATTTCGTAAAAAATAAATTTTTAAGTAAATAAAAAATAATTAATAATCAATATATAGTATTTTTAGATTATTTTACTATTTTTAAGTATAAAACGTCTGTTTATAAAATATTTAAAATTAATTATAAATTAAATAAAATTTTAAATTTGGTTCAATTCGATAAACTATAATTTTTAAACTTGTGAACCATAAATCGTTCAAACACTACGGTTCGGATCAATTTTTGATTTTTTGAATTGGCATGCTCAGTTCTACTATATATAAGATTAAGGTGAAATAAATTTTTAAAAACAAAAGTGAAGAGAAGAAGTACAAAATAGAATTTAAATTAATTTATAAAAGATTAAAATTTCAAAAAAATTATTAACTATAAAAGAAAATAAATTGCTTTCCTTAGAAAAATATAATAATTATGAACAATTAAAAAATTAATGTTAAAGTATTTTATAAACTAAATTGTTGAAAACGTATTTTTAAATTACTTTTCCTAATTTACAAGTTTTAGTTTTTTTTGAATAACTAGCGTCTGTATTTTAGAATATTTAGAATTTTAATTTCTATAAAAAATGTTTTTTATATTCTTTTTTTTCTAAAATAATATATACATATATTTTTAGAATTCATCAATTTTATAATTTTTGAATTCCTCACTGTTTGAATTTTTATTTTTAAAATTTTAATTTTATATTTAAGTTTTATTATTGTGATTTGTGATGACATAGCCTAGGTGAAATGCATGTCTTTGTGACACATGTAACATTCTTATTAGATGATACCTTGCCACCTCATCATTTATTGGGTGTTAATTTACTGTACCGATTTGTTTGATGGAATTAGTAGAAACTAACATCTTCAACCCTGCTTACGCTGAGGTTAGAAAAAAGTATTTCTATAATTTATTTATTAATTAATACTGAAAGTTGATTTTTTTGTTGCTATTCTAATTTTTATGGTTTTGCCCTGATTAATTCGGATCGACGCGCGCCGCACACCTAATTTTAATGGGTAAGTCTCTCGGATGAAATTTTTTATATACAAAACGCCTCGAACTCCATACCTGTTTAAGCGATACTAAGTTGCTTACTACTTAGACCAACCCGTTGGGACTGGAGTTCATTTTGAATAAGATTTTTACTATTTTGTCTACTAAGCATGGTCGCTCCAAATTATACTAGTTTTAACAAGATATATGTCAAGTCTACTGATTTACAAGCTAGGCTTTCGTCATACTTTTTTTCATGTTCCACAAGACTACTTTAATTTATTTATCATGTTCCACAAAGACTAGGCTTGACACATCCGTCATACTTTTCAATATACATACAAAGAAAGCTATCATCTTTCCACAAGCTCAACCCACATGATAGTTCACCGGACCTCTCATCTCTTCTCTTCTTCACCTTCATTGACCACTGCTTTATGTTCACCGGACCTAGTGCAAGTTGGGACCGGAGAAGAGTTAACGTGGTTAGTGTGAGCGTTCGATCGAGTTGAGTCGATAAAAAATTTGAGTTATTCGAGTTAACACGTCATATGTTATAACTCAAACTTTATTTGAAAATTTAATTGTAATTATGTATCATGTTATAGTAGAATTTGATTCCATTTCAAATGAAAACTTTAACCACATGCCTTAGAGTTTGCTGAAAAATTAATGTCTTCGATTATTTGAGTATCAATAATATGTTAAGAAGTATTATTTTCAAATGGTTATAAATATTATAATATGATGCTTTTATTTTTTCTGTATTTTATATAACAATAAATAAATTATTTTTTTTAAAAAAATTAAACGCGAGATTGATAAGGATTTGTTATAACCCATATGTATTCATTCGTTAAATAACTTTTGGGATAATGTCACATGTGGTACACTTACTTTGACAAAATGTTTATTATAATATTTGTATTTAAACGTGAATAATGTGTATATGTACTTTGATAAAATATTTAATGTGATACATATACTTTTAAACTGTTTAATTTTGTACTTATACTTTGACAAAATATCAAATGTGATACTTAAATTGTGATTTTTGTATTATTATCATGCTTGTGAATTTTTATTGACTGGTTTGGCACTTAATAACAATGTTTATTCAAGTACTATAATAATATATGAAATGATAATTCAAATATGACACTTACTAACAATGTTAACCATATACCGTAGTAAATACATCAAATGATAGTTCTGTTAACCATATTGGACATTGTTACAAAGTATAGGTACCACATTGGGTATTTTAAAAGTATTGTGAACATTTTATCAAAGTACATGTATCATATTAAACATTTTGTCAAAAGAATGATACCACATTTAACATTTTAAAAGTACATGTTCCACATTAAATATTTTGTTAAAATATAAGAACGGAACATGATATTATCCCATAATTTTCTATAAATATATTTTTAATATTAAAATATTTTAAATTTATCTTGTAAATGTGACCTAATTGTAACCTAAATTTTTGGCACAAATCTTCACTGATATTTATGCTTCTTTAATGAGTAGTGGCAATGTCGCAATATGTTGTGTTTAAAGTGTTTTTTTTTTCGATTAATTTAATTAACTGATTCTATTCAATTTTTGTATAACATCGTTATATGCATGGTTGCTTATTTTATTCTCTTCTGTTTCAATGGTAACTTATTTGTTTTAATAATCTTAAAGATGATTAAACAAGTATATTTTATCGGCTGATCAAACCATTTATTTTTTTTCTCATACTTTTAAAATTTTAAATTTTAGACCCACTAGGAGCAGTGGAGGAACTTGGTGATAGAGTTTGGGGGCCAATGTAAAATTTTTAAAAAATAATAAAGGTTTAAATTAAAATTTTCAATAATTTTGAAGGATTCAATTTACATTTTTCTAAAAATTTGTAGTCTAACTAAAATTTTTGAAATTTTGAGAGACTTAATGGGAACTTTTAAAAATTATGGGAAGGATTTAATTAAAAACATTCAAAAATTTTGAAGCATAATCAAAATTTCTAAAAATTTTGTGGGGGCAAATTGATTTTTTTAATTTCAAGGGTCTAAATTAAAAATTTTTAAATGTTAAGGGGTTGTGGCCCCCACATGTCCCTCTTGTGCTCTGCCCTTGACTAGGAGCACCCTCTATTTTCTAAGAGTCCTTCCTTCCCCTTCTATCTAGATAAGATTATGATTTGTCAAAAACAAAATCTTAAGATGATTACAATTTTTTTGTCTTTTTATATTCCACTAATAATTTTATGTCACGTGTACTACTAATAAGACAATCAATAAATTAGTGTAAAAAATCAATAGTACACATGACATAAAATAACTAGAGGGGCATATAAATGACATAGAAAAAGGACAGACGAATACATTTTCTTAACCCTTTAATAAGACGCACACACTTTACAGATAAATACTACTTGAACTCGAGAATCTGCTAAAATAAACGTCACCCTCTTTCCACTCAAACCACTCTTTGAATTCGTTTTAATGATAGTCATTTATCTTCGAATATTTAAATTTTAGGAAAAGAAACATGGAAACTATATTCATATTTCTATGTAAACTTATCTATGAGTTCGACGGTAAGCTCAACCGAGTACAAATAAAAAAAAATGAATATATATTTGGTTCCTGAATATGACATGTTCTCTTAAGTTTGTACTACCAAAATTTTGCTCTCAAATTGGTACATGAACTAGTCATTTTTTTTCAAGTTGACACTTGAAGAATTTTTGCTCCAAAATTGATACTAAAATTTATACATTCCATCAATTTAACCATAATTTGAAATAACTTAACAAATTTAACTCTTTCTATTTAAAAAACATATCAATTTAATCCTTTTTCTCCTAAGTTATTTGTTATTCTTCTATAAATGTCATATTACTTTCTTGGTGCGATAAAAGTTTAACAATGATCCTGTTTGGCAATTAGCGGATAACTGATAGCGGATTACATTAGCTGAATTGACTAGCGAATTGTATTAGCTGATTGTATAAAACTGTTTGGTAAAATTAACTGCTAGCTGATAGCTGTTTGATTATTTAAATAAGCAAAATGACATATAAGGACATAATTATATTCGATAATTGTTTGAATAGTTTATTAGCTATCAATATTTTGTATCTATTAATATTAATTAGATTATAAAAAATATTTTTTTAATATTACATTACTAAGCATATTTGAAGGATTTATATATTAATTTATTATTTATATAATTATTTTGAATACAATTTAATTAAAAATTAAATTAAATACAAAAATAAATGTGTGAGAATAAAAAGAAAAAATATTAATTTATAAATGTTGCAATGTAAATATGTGAAGGTGAAGAATTAAAATAGAAAAGGTTAAATTTAGGTTATTTGGAGATTTTTTATAATTGTTAAGGGTAAAAGGGTCTTTGTAACTCTTATGTCAAAACCTCTAATTTCAAAAAGCTCATGTTAGCAGCTTTTTCAAAATTAGAGATTTCCCCCCAATCCGCTATTTACCAAATATCCAAATTAGTGAATTTGACCGGTCAAACCTCTAATTTTAGCTCAAACCTCTATTTAACAAACAGGGCCAAAAACTTGTTGTTTTATGGTAGAATACAATTATCCGATTCTTGCTTTAATCCGATAAGCTCGCTTAATTTGAAAGTATCACAAAAATGACTAAATTAATTAATTTTTAATTATGAAAGATTTTTTTGAACCATTAATTGTGAAATGTTAAATTTATTGAATTGTTTTGAATTATGACGAAATTGATATAATGTATAAGCTTTTAGGACTAAATATGTTAATAAAAGTGTCAAAATAGTGGATGACATTAAAGTTTGAGTACCAAATTGAGAGCAAAAATTCTTTAGATGTCAACTTGGGAGAAGATGTCTAGTTCAGGTACCAACTTATGAGCAAATATTCTTTAGGTACCAACTTGAGAGAATGTGTCTAGTTCAGGTGTCGAATGTATATTTGAGCCAATAAAAGAATAATAACTTATCCGAATTTAATTATAAAAATATATAAAATAAATTTTCAATATTATATGACGTTGACGAAGCTTTAGAAATCCACAAATTAAACCTTTTTTTTTTTTACAGTAGCTGCTCCTCTTGAGATCATAAGCTTAGATTTTGATTTTATAAAACAAACATCTAAAACACTCAATATCCAGCAAATAATAACCACCTAATATCTTTCCATCATCTTCATGACCACAATCCCCAATGACCTAATAAGTTGTTTATGCAATAAGAAATGCCAAAGTTGATGAGCTGCAGACATTCCTTCCAATGGGTTAAGAAAGGCTGATGTATTAAGAAATCCCTGCAATCAAAGAAGAAAAGGAGACGAGGGGAAGAACTCTGATGCGAATGCTGAAGATATGGTGGGTGGCAGAAAATGACTCAAATCAGTTTTTGAATGGAAAGCCTGAGGTAGACTGAAAATCTTAAAAACAGCAGCTAGATGAAGATTCACTAGAAAATTAGTCAGAGGCTTAAAAGTTGCAAAATAAATGCCTTGTTGTATAAATACTGTGATAGAAAGATAACACAGAAATCAAAAGGAAAAAAGCTTTTGGACAGATGAACTGTTCTCAATGGGTTATGCAGAATGTAACATCAGTTTCAGATTTATAAATGCAGGAATATGAATTTCAACTGTTGACTGATGCATATATTTCTCTTCCTCATCCACCAAAAGATTGCCAAATTTATTCAGCGCATATCTTGTTGTGGTGTTTATCCCTCTGTTTCAATACTGTCATCACTGGAAGACAATTGCAGTGAAAGTCGTTTGGGCTTTTTAGAGCCTGCTTCAACAAGCACCTCTGATGAAAGGTTTAACCCAGCAGTTCCCGTAGAAGACCCAAAAAAACGGGGAACTGGGGCATCATATGGAGATGATGCAGAGTAATTGAATGTGAAAACTCCCATAGGATGGTTAAACTTTCCACTTGGACCAAACTTGCAAATTCCATATCGAGAATAGAAAATGCATAGAGGTTCTCCTTGTTAAAATGCAAAAGTAAAAATCAGTAATGTAAAAAGTATCAAGTGACAAAAGAATAAAAATAGCCCCACCCTAAAAGCACGTCTGAACAAAGTATAGAACCTCTCATTGTAAATTATCCACATGCACCAGAAAATCAATGGGAATATTGCAAGAAGACAAACTGACAAGAACTATAGCAAAAATATAACCGGAAATGATGTCGATCTCATGTCCATTAGTGACAAAACTTGTTCCTATCGCACCTAAGATATTGGTTGCACTTGTTTTATTCGGGATGTTGGTCCTAACTTACGAAGCTTGATCCTAAGTCCTTGAAGTGTGTGCTTTTTGGGGTATTCTCGTGTTCAAAAATATTATCGGTGTTATCTTCCAAGCCTTGGTAAGTATCTCGTGTCTGTAGATGTTACTTTTTTGGAACAAACATCTTTATCTTTCAATTCATGTTCTGTGCGTCAGGGGAGAATAATTTGCTACTTTATCAGGTTGTCTCAAAATCAGGTTCACCATCCTCTACACCAGTTAAGCCTCCCATCAAATTCACCTTCTCACATCGCCTACATCCAGCTAGTTATGTGACTCTGGAAACATATCCTACTGAACATCCCTGTCCACCTAGTTCCGATCCTGTTCTCGAGACTCCATAACCATGTCCCAATTAGCGAGTATCTTCCTCATCAAATTCGACTACCTCCGATGATTTTGATCTCCTTATTACCTTCTGAAAGGTAAACGTTCTTGTACATACCAGTTTCTTCCGTTTTTTCCTATAATCATTTGTCTTCCGTTGTTTCCTATAATCATTTGCTTCCTCGTCTTGTGCTTTTCTTTCATCATTAGATACAGTTTATATCCCTAAAACTATTCACGAGGCATTAGTTCATCTTGGATGGCGTATGGCTATGCTCGAGGAGATGATTGCTCTAGATGTCAATGACACCTGGTCTTTGGTTACTTTACCTGCTGGTAAATGAGTTATCGGATGTAAATGAGTGTTCATTGTCAAATTCAATCTTGATGACTCCATTGCTCGAATGAAAGCTAGACTTGTTGCTAAGGGATATGCTCAGACTTATGGAGTGTATTATCATGATACTTTCTCTCCGATTGCTAAACTTGCTTCTCTTAGATTATTTATCTCCCTTGCAACGAAATTTGATTGACTTTTGCATCAGTTAGATGTAAAGAATGCTTTTCTTCATAGTGATCTTCATGAGGAGGTGTATATGGAGCAACCACCTGGTTTTGTTGCTCAAGAGGAGTATGAAAAAGTATCTCATTTGAAAAAAAAATCTCTATATAGCTTGAAACAAAGTCATCGAGCTTGGTTTGGGAAGTTTAGTCAAGCTATTGAAAAGTTTGGGATGCTGAAAAGCAGGTCAGATCATTCGGTTTTCTATAAAAAGTCTGATGGAGACATTATTTTGTTAATTTTATATGTGGATGATATTGTAACCACTGGTAGTGACTCTCAAAGAAAAGATCTACATGGAGATTCTCTGGATTCAAAAGAACTATAACAAAAAGGTGTGTAAACTATTGAAGTCTTTACATAGGCTGAAGCAATATCCAAAGACATGGATTGGTTGATTCTCTAAGTCAGTACAAGAACATGGTTTTATCCAATGCCAAGCTACATAGGCTGAAGCAATATCCAAAAACATGGATTGGTCGATTCTCTAAGTCAGTAAAAGAACATGGTTTTATCCAATGCCAAGCTGATCACACAATGTTTGTAAAACATTCCTTGGTAAATAAGTTAGTTATACTTGTTTTTGCAGATGATATCATTCTAACTGGAGATGACATGGAAGAGATAGCAAAGATCAAACAAGCATTAGCAAAAGAATTTGAAGTCAAAGATCAGAGTTCCCTTCGATACGTTCTAGGGAGTGGCTTGATCAAGAAAAGATATATTTGTCTCACAACGCAAATATGTTTTAGAATTACTAAAAGAAACTGGTATGCTTGGTTGTAGACCAACAAGCACTCCAATGGACCCTAAGTACAAACTCAAGCGTGAAGGAGGAGGAGGAGAAGGGAAAACGGAAACCATAGAAAGAGAATTTAACCTCTACATTAAAGCATGTAAAACCTGCTCAAATTAGCATAATGAAACACACGCACATGACTAAACTCAAATTTGAATTTTGGAGATACCAAATATATATACAGATCTATGTATACAAACAGAAATAACATAATCTCCTACACGAATGCTTTGTCCTCCATGACTCTTTACTGCATCGGGAAAATTTAATTCAAAATTGTAACACCCCAAAAATACCCCAATTTAAAAACCTAATTTTGAAATCCCTAAATTCAAAACTCTAAAAATTGGGAATTTAAAAATAAAACCCTAATTAAGAAATTTGGGAATTAATTGAATTTTAATTAAATTTAATGTCTTTTTTGTAAATAATTAATATTAGGTACCTACTTTGTGAACCCTAGAAAAGAAAAAGGACTTACCTTGTAATTTATCCAAAATTTTATATATAAAAGTTTTGATTTACCCTCTGTGGCATTCTATGTTCGAATTGCATCTCCCTTTTTTTCTTTTTTATTATTTATTTAATTCGATCAAACTCTGCTAAGTCTTTGGCACCGCTCAATTCAACTATGTATTCGGTTGATTTGAAGATCAACTATTCAAATCAGATAAGTATTTTTGTATCATTAAATTAAATTTCGTTAGATAAGTATTTAGGAATAATTCCTTAATCATAGTGATAATAGTAATAGTGTTATCGTAGGATTATTCTCATAGGTACCAATACAGCTGAACCCCGTACTTTTGATTATGAGAGACTCGTCATTCAGTAGGTTGAGTTTGCTTCGGCTAAGGTGTGTTTTCTTCCGGTGCTATAAATAAATGATTTTATTTGTGTGTTTTATACTTGAGTGATTTTTATATTGCGTTGTGATTTTAAATTATATTTTCCCTGCATAATATTTTCAGACTGTGAATAAAATTGAGATTTAAAATAAATGTGTTGTGAATCCCTGATTTATTATCGGACTGTGTTGAGACTGTAAAAAAAACTGACTTCTTTTTACTGTGTTATCATGGGTTGGGATTGTACGGAGGAAGTTCAGTGGTTTTATACCACTTGTGTTGGTGACTATGTAGTGAAGGGTTCTTGAGAACTTACTCTTTTTGGTGACTATGCAGTATGTGTACATTGCATTGTGATTTTCATAAAATTGTGTTTATACAAGATTTGTGCTTTAAAAATAATTTTGTGAAAATTGTGTGAAACTGAGTTTGTGATTGCTTGCACTTTAGAGACACACTAAGCTCTTTAGCTTACACCTCATAGTATTTCTCTTTCAGATATACTCAGACTTTTGGGCGACTCGGTACTTGGAGCATCTCGTATTTTACTCAGATATTTAATCATTAGTATAAACTATTTTATTTAAACTTTCATATTATTATTTTATATTTGGGACGTTTATGTAATCAGACTTTGGACATTATATTATGGGATTATGTTTTCGCATGCATTTTCAGATTATTTTCGGATATTAAATCAAATTATCGAAACAATGTTAAACGACTACGTTGTACAATGAATGAAATGTTATCAAGTTTATTTTATTTAATAATAATTTTGCAAAATTAAAATATTTGAATCTAAGATTTATAACTTGAGGGACAAGTTTTTAAACTTGACTTACAAGATTTAACCTAATAAATTAGGTTAAATTTAGGGGTTACAAAAATAACTTTATCGCAGTGAAATTTTATTTTTACATGAATCAGGGTTGAGTCCTTATGTTGCTATCTGAACTCTGCAGAGCTAGAATGATTTTGCTGCTCCTCTAAACCATAAACTCCTAGAATTCATGGCAAAAACACTTCCTATCTTCAATGTGCCAATACACTCTTACTAGTACAATAGCTGCAGAAATTGCAGTGACCTAATTCTAGATTGCAGCACCTTTCACAATCAAGACTCAGCCAGATATCCTTTGACTATTTTATCCACAACATAACTCCTAAAATCCTTATTTGCTAAACCCAATAAACATGCAAGTCATCCTTTGTCCTAAATATACAATTTGATTTCACGTTAATTCCTTCTACTCTACTTACAAAAAAAAAAAAAAGTGTAGAAACAACAAAATGGTCGATTTCCCGGAAAGAATATCAAGGAAAATATCCATTTTTAAACATAAAAAACATTATTAGCTTGGGCTACAAATACATCCAAACAATTAGGAAGCCAAGGTTTTCATGAAGAAAAGGTCATGCAAGTAAAGGGTATATTATCTAACTCACCGGACGTAAAGGAAGGCCTATAGGACTCAACATGCAATCAGGGGCAGGAAGAACTCTTTCTCTTGGATGATGAAACCTACAAACTGCACCAAATTTACAATCACCAGTCTTCATGTAAAATTGGCACTCAGGCTGGCCAGGTCTCTCGGGAAATACATTCTCACTCTGCAATGCATAGAAACCTACAGGGGCAGAGCCAGAACGAAATGGGGAAAAGGACGCTTGAGATCCTTCAGTCGCTGATTCATTCGGGCATGAGGTCCCATAGATTTGATTGTTTCCATTTGTTTGCTGCAGGTTCTCTGAAGAAGATACCGATGCCAATTGACCCTGGAGAAATGAAGAGTGTTAGAAATAGGGTAGCACTTCACCTTTTTTGGGAGAATAAATGTTAGTACTTTGCAACAAACGTAAGTTATAGATGCATGGATGCTTCCAGTTTAAGTAGAAAATCAACTTACAGAATAAAATTATGTAATCTGTATAACTAAATGTAAACATAAATAAATAGTGTAGATGTATACTCTCAGGCATTGTGATACAATTATAAAGTTAGATATGTCATCAAGCCATTTGCGCCAAACCACTAGCAAAGATTCAGTTCTAGTGACCTAGAGTTTGACATACTTATTTGATTCTACTCCATAAAACCTACTACTACTCATGATAAGAAATAGATGGGTCATGCTTAAATTTTATGCCTATATACTTTCCTTCAGAATATCAACCAAATCTGCAGAAAATTGTACTTCCCCGAACAAATCATTAGCCATCCACAAGTTCAAGAACAGCAAAAAGCAATACAATTCCACCACCATTGGTAATAGCACCAGTACTGTCGACTTGTGATCTCCAAGGCTTTATCCAACTTCCATCAGACTTAGTTCTAGGCTACCTTAACCAATCCTGTCTAATTTCATGTTAATGACAAGCATCACAAAACTATTGTTTTTATGGCATGACATTAGCTCCATCAAATAAAGCACACAACTACCAGTATTATGCAACCATAGTCAAGCTAAGAAAACGCTGCTTCTTTCGGGGGGGGGGGAGTGTCATAAGTTGCCCCATCAATCACTTTTCACCTCTAATACTGTCCAAGCACATGTAAATACTGAATAGGCATGCTTAGTGAATACAGCATTTGTAATAAGATAAGAAAAAGCTTACATTGTAAGCATTCCAATTGGGAACTGATACCATCCCTTGGGGTAAAATCAAAGGCGCATAACTTGAAGGACCTTGCCAGCGGGGTCTGGGAATGAAAGAAGCTCGTGACCGGTTTGTAAGCCCTCCTAGAAATGATTGCTGACCAGGAGTGGTTGGAGATGGGACAGTCGGATAAATAGGAGAGCCACGCAAGGAAACCATCATATTAGTGGGCTGAGGATGGTGGAATTTACATGTGCTCCCAAACTTGCATTGTCCAGTTCTTAGATAATATGCACACTCAGTCTCATTCTGTATTAAAGAATTACATTAAGCCTATGAAACACTAATAACCATAGATAAACCTGTTACAAACTAATCATTGAAGAGATAAGCTTGCCTTAATGAAGCCCAAACTTACACGACAATTCAACCTCAACCTTGAGGCAAGCGATGGTCCAAAATTAGGAAGTATTGGTGGTCCATGGAATCCATATTTAAAGTTAAAAAACAAATTCATAACTCAGCTTAGAAGAGAAAAGGTTTCCCTTTGAGTCATAGCAACCAAGAAAGATTTTTACTTTATGATCCTAAATCTGTGTTTATATTTTTCATATTGGACCTAAATGATATAACATTCAATCAGTTTGACTATGCAATTGGATAAGCTTAACTGGATAATACCAATTTTGCATTTAGCTAAAATAATCCAATTAAAAATCATGATTTCTTGTTTTGGGGAAACAAAGTAACAAACAAACATCAGACAGGAGGTGACTTCAATATTGACTTAAATTTGCATCTGATTTGAAATTGTATTCTAAGCGGTGGAAAAGAAAAATATGAAATCTGTACCAGGCGAAGAGAATAGCCCAAAAAATTTAAGGAAACTCTCCCAGCTATCCCAGATTTGTCTCTAGGATGATGAAACTTGCATGTAGCTCCAAATTTGCAAGTTCCTGTTTTCAGGTAGTACTGTAGAGAAGTTGAGAACAAAATGTCAGTTGTCTGATCCAAACATACATGAAAATGAGAACATAAAGCCTCACATCTGATATGAAGCAGAAAAACCAAAACAGTAGCTTCTGTCAAGATTTCAATTTGCCTTCTATTAGTTACTTTTATTTGTTTATTTTCTGAAACTAGGATCAAGACAAGACCGGACAGTCTTATGAATTGCCTATGAGAAAAATATTTAGAGGCAAAAGTGGGAGAAGGGAGTAAAAGATCATTTACCAAGTGATAGAAACTTCTATCATTGATAATCTGCATCGCTTACACGATTCTTTTGAATAAATTTTCTTTCAACCTACAATTACACGAGTTTCACTCTGTTCAACATCCAGCAGGATTTCTTTCTAAACCTGAAAGTAACCCTTGTTTATTATGAACAACTTTAAAATAGGAGAGTACACTCATTTAATTCAAGTGCATCATCCATATAGATGTGAACCAATTCTGAACAGCAATACAAACAGATCCAACAGTTAAATTCATAAGAATTCACCAAAACAGCACATTGAATTTATATAGAAATACCTCCATCAATCCAGAATAATTGTATTCACTAAAATATTAAAAAGTTTGCCATGTTAATCATAATATCATACATTGAAAATTGTAAAGCACAAGTAAAAGCAGAAACAGTGTTGTTTTATTGGAAACCAAGGAAGAAATCCGTGCCTGACATTCTGGTTGTCCTACTCATTCTGGAAACTCTCCTTTCATCCTTGCAGCAGCAATAACCTGGAATTTGATATAATCAAAATAAACACTTTAAATGAAAGTTGATATGCAAAATCTCAATACTTGTAGGACAAAAGTTAAAATGAAATGACAGAAGCAAATAAAGTATGTCCATGTGTAAAAGTTTGACATGTCTACAACTTCAACTTCCAATATTATGTCAATGATAACAATAAAAGACTTGTAAAATAAAAAGAATAAAAATTAAGAAGCTCTTGCACATTGTACCGACAATATTTGACTCATAAAGCATTAACTCCGAATTAATAAGTATTTCCCAAGCAAGCCATGTCTCTATACCAGCTTTCTGTTTGTAGGGTGATTAAAACGACAAATTGCCCCAAATCTACGAAGGCCTGTCCTGATATAGTAAGAACAATCTGGTTCTCCAGGACGCTCAGGGTAGGGGCTAGGTTCCATTTGTTTCACTGGATCTCAAGTTTATTTGCCACATAGCATCTGAAATAATATTAAATTAATGGGCTCAGAAAATACATCACAAAATGGAATCAAAAGAACAACAAAAGGATATTGGAATTTTCAATTAGTAAACAAATTTCCTAGGGAATATACAAAGTTTATAACTACAAATCCATTTTAACATGTAAATGTAGTAGTGAAAGAAACATTGTAAACTATCATTTCATTTCATCGTTACTATGGAAACCTAATCGTTCTTCACTTTCTATCTTTCTAAGAAATCCAAGCAAAAGGAACCTAACCCACTCTGTCTCCCTCTTCTCCTCACACTTCTCCCTCCACCCATTCTCCCTCGTGTCTTTACCTTTCCAAAAAGTAGGCCAAAATGTTAAAAATAATGCAAGGGTGAGGACCAAAGGTTTTATATATATATATATATATAAACCTTTGGTCCTCACCCTTGCATTATTTTTAACATATATATATATATATATATGTCTATCACAAACCAAATGAACTCATTAGAGAATCACAACTCTAAGTTATATGTATCTCTTCCAACATGATGAACATTGTTTCATATAAATGATATATAATACCAAAAATAAGGAGAAATCTAAGTATATTTGATTATAACCTCAATTTCTTACTTTCAAAAAGTAATTATAAGAAAGGCTTACTTTCAAATAATAATAAAGAAAGAAAGGCCACATGTTCACCTATAAAAGGAAATTAGAAACTACAAAGTAATTTTCTTTTCTCGCAACCATGTACCGTCCTTAATTTTATGACAAAACATCAGGCAAAAGTACCAAACTTGTAAATTTCAGCACACACACACACACACAAAAGAATTTATTATTTAGCCAAGACCATTTGACACTATAGCGCCTAATTGCATTTCCACAAACAAGGAGAAAAACCCATAAAAATTATATAATCCCAATCTAACCGTGATTTAAACAAGAACATGTAAACAAAGACCAACTAGAACATTCATGTCCACCTGAATTGCATTTGATGAACAGAACAGATCATAATTTCACACAGAAAATTAATGCAGCTCAGATTTATTCATGATCAAATCAAATGCATTAAAGGACACATAGGCAAGATTTTTAATAAAAAATCATCTATATACACAGCATTTTAACAACCATTATTTTGCTTTCTATCAAGTTGCTTTTCCAATAAGTAATCAGTTTGAAAATTTAAGCTGTAAAAGCAATAATCTAATAGAGCTCAATCCTAAAGAAAGTAATAATTAAGCTTAATCACTTTCCTATAAGTTCTTAAGCAATAATTTAAAAAAAAAAATTTGTCATGACCCTAGTTGAAGATGACACTGTCAAAGAAGCAAATACAAGTAAATTGAAAAGTAATGAGTTGAGTGGATTGGACAATCACTTGGAAGAGGCGGATATTTTATATGGGCCTGACACTGATCCAATACATCAGCTGATGCTGTTAACGCCCAAGTACCGTGAGAAGGAAATATAACAGCAACCTGCAGCCAATGACAACAGCCTGGAGAGTAACCACCTGTTACAGCTGTCACAGCAGCATTGCATCAGGACCATTGTAATTAGATAAATAGGCTACTGTGTAAAGAGAATTGTCATGCAATTTCTTAATGAAAATACTCTGAAATTTTACAATCCTTTCTTCTTCTTCTTCTTCTTCTATAGTCTCCTTTTCTTCTCTGATTTCTTAAATCCTTTCTTCTCAAAACTGTTAACAATCGATCACGATTGTAAAAATCATTTTTCCCCTTGAGTTTCACAAAATAAAAAACGAAAAATAATTAAACAAAACTGAAATTGAAAGGGGAAAAAAACAAAACTGAAATTGAAAGGGAAAAAAACTACAGAGAGAGAGAGATGCATTGATTTAAGGACGTTGAAAGCGAAGTTTCTTCAGGACCCGCTGCTGCAGCTCGGGACATCGGAATTCCGGCAGCGAATGAGAATCCCATTCAGCAGTCGTCTTCGTCCATCAACACGACTGTCACGTTAGCACCACCACCACGTCGGACTTCTCATTCCCCGCCCGCTCACAACCCGCGCTGTCACTCTTACCCAAAACACACTCTCCTAACAGAAAACCAAAAAAGGAAAAAAAACCGGTTACCCCTTTTAGACGGAAAAAAAGTACTAAAAGAGAGCTTTTCTTCGCGGAAATATTTTCTTTAAAATATTATTTATTTGAGGTTTTTTTTTCCACAAAAGCGATTCTTTTCTCTTCTAAAAAAAATGGTGTTATTTTTTTTAGAAAAAAACTTTAATATAAAGATTGTGTAAAATTTAGTTTATATGTGCCTTTTAATTTTAGGGGTTAATGTTTTAGTTTAGGGGTTTAGGTTGCATGAGTTAGAATTTAAGGTTAGTGTTTAGAATTTAGTGTATAAGGTTTAAGGTTTAGGGTTAGGATTAAGAATTTAGGATTTGAATTTTTATAGTGTAAATACACATTCTTGTGTAAAATTAGTTTTACACAGCCTGTGTATTAAAGTCTAGTTTTACACAGCCTGTGTATCAAAGTTTTATCTTTTTTAAGGCAAAGCGGGAATTAAAAATCAGCCATCCAAAACCCACCTACTCTTATTTTTTTCCTCCATTTTTGGGGTTAGATAGTAACTCAATTATTAGTATGTTTTTATTTTGAACATCAAATTAAAATTTTTCTCTTTTTTAGTATACTTTTAATTGATACAATAGTATATTTAGTCTTCAACACTTATAAATTTTATTAGTTTAATCATAATTTCAAATAGTTCAACAAATTTAACTTTTTATATTTAAACATTAGGTAAATTGCACTGTTAGTCCCTGTACTTTTAGGACGCTTGTAATATGATCATCGGATTTTTAAAACTTACAATATAATCATTGATATTTTAATTCACTTTTATTACGGTCACTGTCGTCAGTTACTGTTTAAAAAGATAATGTGACACGCAAACTTTTAAAAGAATGCTAAACTTTTAATTAGTTTCTATTATTATCACTGGACTTTTAATTCATTTTCATTACAATCATTGAACTTTTAATTCACTTTGCGGAAGAATTTAAGTAGAAAAGCTTTGAGCTTGACTCATGATCACCTTGATTTGCATACTCTGGTTCCTTTGTCAAAGCCTTAATGATTCTTGGTTCATGGTTCAAAGAGGTTTATTGTTGGGTTATCAATTCAGTTTTTAACTTCCTTCATCGCTCATCTTCAAGCTTCATCATAATGTTTATCTATTAAGATCATAAAAGATCACAACATATGACTCAATTCAGTGATTAAGATTGAACAATAGTTGAATCAAGGTGTCTTAATTTAAATCGTAATATGGATTGATGTTATTATGGTTGTGTAGAGGCCTACTAGCAAGTAAAATGTACGAGACTAAAAAAGCAATAATGACTAATTTTATCTTCTTGCTAGACACATATGGTCATGTTCTAAATGGTGAAAGATCATATTATACTAATATAAGGTAATGTATTTCAATTGTTTTCTTACATTTGTTTCAAAAATTATATATTTGTATCAACAAATGAAAATTTAAGTCTTTTTAACTCTACAATTCTTTTGTTCACATGTTACATTAGATCAAACATAATAAATTATTTTTGCACTAATATATGTCTAAAAGATTCAAGGTACTTGTTGCACATAAGTGCAATGTTTTCATTGGTCATTGATTAAAGAATGTCAATTTTAAAACTCAGGTAAAATTGTGTATATACTTAATTGAACAATTTTAAACAATCTGTGTGTTCTTCCGTTCAAGTTGCTTAACTTTCTAAGGATTTTTTTTTTCGACTCACTTGTTTTATCTACTAAGATGAAGAACTTGCTTTCAGATTCATGAATGTTTATGAAAAATAGTAATTTTACTGTGAATTGGTCTTAACTGCTAAATCGGAATGGGATTTCAGCACAAGATGGATGAGGTAATAACATTGTAAATGTAGAAGCTGATGATTTTTTATAATGCAACATGAGATGCAATCACAATTGTCGTTTGGAGTTGCCTATATAATAAAAGCGAATTAAAAGTTCAATGATCATAACGAATAAAAGTTCAGTGACCATAATAAAAGCGAATTAAAAATTCAGTAAAATATTTTTTTAAAATTAATGTGACACATCAACTTTTTTTAACGGCAACTAACGGTAGTGACCGTGATGATAGCTACCTAAAAATTTGGGTCACAACCACCCAACCCTTACAACACCTCCGTCACGTAGAGGAATGATGATGAGGTGAGAGAAATTTAGACTAAAAATTGATAGAAATTATAAATATAAAATATTAATTTATTAAATTAAATAAAATTAAGATCAAATTAGTAGGATCTACTTAAGAATAAATTTATTATTACATTAATTAAATAGTAGTCGAATCAATAATTTTATTAACCATTAACAGCAGATACTTAAAATAATTAATTTTATTAATTTTGGTGACGAAATTACAAAAACTAATTTAGTAATCAAAATGAAAATATATTAATGATTTTTTTTTCACCCGCGCTCTGCAATCATCGTTTTTAAACTTGGACTGAATAAATGGAAAGCTTAAAAAATAACAGTCGAACAATGACACTATATTTACTAAAATAGAAAAGCTTAGAAAATAATTGGAAAGAAAAAGTATTTAAACTTGTGATGCAAGTCGACTAATTTTGGAAATAAAAAAGTTTTTATTATAAAATAAACGTTTAAATTATAGGGTAAATTAATCATTTAGTACTCAACCTATTACCGTATTTCTGTTTTAATACTCCACCTATTTTTTGGTAAAATAGTGTCTTACATTACATTTTTATTATGTTTCGGTATCTCGACCGTTAAAAATTAACGGATATGATGACATGGCTCATTTTTAACTGAGATAATAACAGTTCTAGTCCCAAAACTTATACATTTTTATCAATTTGGTCCAAATTCTATGAATTTAATAATCATATTAAATATTTGGGGTTTAAACTGTAAATTTCTCTTTTTTTCTTTCTTCTTCCTTGAAAACCTCCCAACCACTCTTTTCCCCATCAACCTTGTTAGAGATGTGATCCAAATTCTTTTAGGATTTGATTTCAAGTTAAAATCCTACTTTTAGTAGATCTTGTTTACTTTACATTAATTAAAGGTCGGAAATTCAGTTTGAGTAGAATTTGTTTTTAATGCAAGTTTCCTTTGTAAACAAGAAACCTATACCTATATATAGATAGTAGAGATTAGGGGTTTAGACAGAACATCATAAATCAGTTGTAATCTCTTTCTCCATCATAGTGAAAGTTCTCATCCTCTGCTTATGGTTTTTCCTTTTTAGGTTTTCCACGTAAATTCTTTTTTTTTTCTGCGTTTGCGTTTATTTACTTATCTCGTCATTATCGTCCCGATAGTATAACAAATTGGCATAAGAGCTTTTCAAGTTACTCAGGATAATGACTACGATGAAGTATGAAATTTCGCTGTTGAATCGCAACGTCGGGTTTTCACTATGGCAGGTGAAGGTTTAAGATGTTCTTGTTTAGATGGATTTAGATGATGCATTTGATGGGTTTGATAATATGCCGAAAGAATGGCCGGATATAGAAAAGCACCGCAAGGATAGGAAAGCTGCTTCCCAGATCCTTTTGCACTTATCAAACAGTATTTTGCAGGATGTTCACAAAGAGAAGACATGTAACACCCATTTCCTGTATTCATAGCTGAATACGAGTCAGAGATATCACAAAACATTTGTAAAACCCTCTACATTTGTAATTCGGTAAAATTTTGTTTCTTTAAAAAATATTATAATATATTTAGTTTTTATTTACAAATCTAGTTAATCGCGTATAGTTTAAACATAATATTTTTATCTTCCAAATCGAGTTTAATTTTAGGAAGCAAACTTATCAATTTAATTTGACTTTATATAATTAGTGAAACTGCCTGATTAAAAATTCATCCAGATACCAAATAAAATACAAATTTTATCAGAGCAGGCATATCATTTTAATATACATGCCAACTAGTAAATATCAAACAGTGTCAAAAGATATCTTACTGATACCGATGTACCTGTTATTGATTGATGATGTCCGTTTATGTTCCTTACTCCAACCATTTCTTCTTTCCTACGTGTAAAGCAGTTACACGCTAAGAATTTACTTAGTGAGGCAATAATTCGAATTCAAGTGCAATTCTCATAATATCAATATTAATGATTAACAATGCATATGACCACCTTACCATTACATGCTCGTTAACATAAATAAATATGTATATCAAGTGATAAGATTAGATCTTACCAATACCGTTGCCATTTCCATCCGTAAGCTTTCAATGCTTACCAATACCTTTTTCCCATTTCTATATGCAAGCTTTCAAGCTTATCTTCCTGTTTCTTTTTTATTCTTTTCAATTTATTTAGCCCAGGGTATCGAATTAAGAGATTCGATGTACGCGAGTCATCCCCCTATTCTTACTTGAGTATAGTGTATTATTGCACTCTACCGGGAGTGCTTAGCACCGAAGTGCTTCGGTATACTTACCGGAGTATACCATTAATGAAATTTGCACTTTACCTGAAGTGCTTAAATAAATTTGCACTTTACGTGAAGTGCTTAGAATATTTATACAGCTGTTATGACTCTATAGATATCCAACTATACCTTCGAATCTCTATATCATACGTTGGGCTCTATATCATCAATGGCAACATATATCAATATATATATCAACATTGGGCAGTTCATACCTGAAATAACATTTCAATTTCATCAATGTAAGTAATCAAATGATCAATGCATTTTATTTCTCAAATCTTGACATATTCATATTATATCAATCATATATTCAATGACATAATTATCAATGTATTATGATATGCATGCAATTGCACTCACCTGGGCCATTTATTAGTATGCCTCACTAAATTCTACTCGATCCTTTCCTTTATAGAACCTCGAGCCTTCCTTGATTCGGACTTGAACTTCATATATCAAATAAATGAAATATTTGTTAGATCTCAATCTAACAATATCTTAGACATATTGTCCAATATGATCATTCGAATATAAAAATTTCCAAACGTTTTCCATTCTTCCTTGTATTGTTCAAAAACTCATTATAGTCCTTAGTGACCACTTTGGACTTCCATTAACCCCTTTCAAGCGTACAAATCAACCTTAGATACAAAGTGTATCAATTCTCATTTTCTGGCAATTTACAGTACCTTCAAAGAAATATTTCTATAAAATAATATATAACTCGGAATAAGACTCCGTTTGTTCTGAAAGAAACTAGATTCGATAAGCTTTTCACCCATATAAATTAATATTCCAAATTCATCTTGTACGATTTATGGCGAATTTTCAAAGTCAGTTACAGTGCTGAAATTCGGAACAGACTGGTGTTCTATTTTCTGACCTTTCGTCACTTAAAAATTCATATCTTTTGACTCGAAACTCGAAATCGGTTTCTGTTTGTTGGACACAAAACTAGACAAACAAATCTTTACATCGGTATAAAATTCACCATCTAACCATTTTTGTAGAATTTATGGCGAATTTTCAAAGTTACCGCCATAAACCAGTTTTTTTCTACACAACTTCCATAAACAACTTCAACTTTTATACTAACTTCTCCTTACTTCTCTACTTTTCAATTTAGTCCAATTACTTGTTGTAAACCATCATCTTATGGCCTTCTTCATCAAATAATTATTCACAATAATTCTCCTTAATTTTTCTTCTTTACCGAAATAGTCACTAAAATGCAAATATAAGGATTCAAGCTTCTTAACCTTGCAAATTAGTTCTCAATTCAACATTACTACCTTAATTCCATCATTACAAATAAAAATCAGATTTAGCCCCCATACAAAACTTCAATTTCGATTTGGTCACTTAACTTTGACAAATTGTCAAAATAGTCACTAGTTCAATTCAACATCAATTTGGCAATCTAACTTCATTTTCTTATCTCTAACATCATTAATAACATAAACAAACTCCAAATTCTAAAAATTCATATTTTTTCCTTCAACTTTTCAATTTGCCGAAATGGTCCCTATACAATTTAACTAGGGTTTTGCTTCCAAACAACAATTCAAGCTTACTAGATCATTATTTCAACATCACAAACCCTAAGTTAAACTTGAATCCATAAACCCTAATCATCTTCATAATAATCAAAACATATAAAACTTAAATCCCAACTCAATATCATGATTTTAACATCATACTAGCTTGATTTCAACTTGAATTCAATCACGGAATCATAAAATCTCAAAAGCCCCAATTTGATCCATAAACCCTAATTTCTTTCTCATGTAAATTATAATCAATAAATCACGGATTCCATGAATTATTGATATCAAAAGATAGAGCTTGAAGAGTAGAACAACTTTGTAGTTGAAGAGATTACCTGAAAACCGAGTTTCGGGGCTTGAATCGAGCTTGGAAATTTTTTTCTCTTTCTTTCCCTAGCCCTCACATTTTTGTCTGGAAAAGATGAACATTTTGTTTATCTTTTTACCATTATTTTACACATATATCTATTAAATGAATATTAAATTCATTTAAAATGAAATTACAATTTTGCCCTTTTATCCAATGGTTGAGATTGATTTTACCATCAATCAAGGGCCAAGATTTAATATTCCATTTCCTCTTTATAAAATTGCCCTTATAACTTTCTAAATATTTCAAAATTGCCATTGGGGCCAAATGACCAATTTGCCCTCCAACTAGTTTTTATTTACTAGTTTGCCATTCTTGTAAAAATTCAACTAAATTTAGTTGGAATCCAACCAACTATAATAAAATATTCATAAAGTAATATTTTATGAATTTTTCCATATCTTTTGGATTAGTCTCCAAAATTTCCATTCGATCCAATATACCGATAAATAATCCTTTACTTAGAAATAAACTGTAGGATTTATCTTGAATCAGACTAAAGATATTTCCAACACTTAGAAATGACTTTTATAACCTTTCTCTATCATATGGAAAAACTTCAAAAGTTTCCAGTTCGATCCAGGTATCCGAATTCCACTTAAACTTTAACTGTGATTTCCCAATAATCGAAGTATCAGATCGAACCAATAATTTCGCATTCGATTCACACCCTTAGGTGATCTATTTATTTATGAAATAAAAACCCTTAACTTTTATGAAATTACAATTTTAGTCCCCAAACTTTTCCAAAGTTTATACTTTAGCCAAAAAAATTTCAAAATTTACATTTTGGTCACTAAACTTTTAAACTTCAATTACCATTCCAATTTCCTTGGTATTCAACCAAAATTTAAGAATACCTTATTCAATTCACTATCTATCACATGATACCTTTAAACCTTAGAAATTTCCTTTCTAAAACCCATAATTAAAGAAATCCTAAGTTTTACATTTTTATCATTTCAGTCACTAAGTTAGCTTTTAAGCTATTATATTAGTACTAAATGACCCTTAATCAACTTAGTAAATTTTGGGGTATTACAATTCTCTCCCCCTTAAGAAAATTCGTCCTCGAATTTTCAACACGCACCTGATTCAAAAGGTGATGAAACTATTTTCTTATATTTTTTTCTTATTTTTCTCAAATCTTTTCTTTAACCTTGTGATTTTTGTCAAAGAACTTTAAGAAATGGGATTGTCTTGTTTTCTTAGTTCTTTGACTCCATGTGCTAGGATCTTTACCAGTTCTTTTTCATAGCTTAAATCTGGTTGAATCTCTATTTTCTCCGGAGTAACAAGATGTGAGGGGTCTAATCAATATTTCCCGAGCATCGATACATTATGAATCTTTTTCATTTCCAAAGATAAAACTAGCTATTAAGCTTAACTATCAGACTAACTCCTTTCACGATTTCTTAAAGCCCAATAAATCTTAAACTTAACTTTCTTTTTGTCTAAACCATAACACCTTCTTCCAAGGTGAAACTTTTAAGGAATACTTTATCCTTAACTTCATATTAAATTTCTTTTCTTTCAGGATCAACATATAGTTTCCATCATCGAGATAGAAATTCTTCCTTGATAATACGAATATCTATCAAACCTAACTTCTAAGTTTTCAGTTTTACTCTTTTCCACTCGTTTGAACCTTGACAACATTTCTCATCATTTCTTTAAAGATATCTTATTTAATCCAATATGGTAAATATTATTCTTAACTTGACAATCAAAACACCATATTCTTTTAACGCAAATCTTGCATTCATAGCTCTTAAGACAACAAGTGTCTTTCGACTGAGAGCGCCAACAATCCCATTAGCTTTTTCTGAATGATAGTCAATGACCACATCATAATCTTTAAGAAGCTCGATCCAACTTCTTTGCCTTAAGTTCTAATCTTCTTTAGTAAGCATATACTTTAAACTTTTATAACCTATATAAATATAGCATCGTTCACTATATAAATAATGACGCCATATCTATAAAGTAAATATAGCCATTGTCAGCTCCAAATCATGAGTAGGATAATTTCTCTCATGTATCTTAAGTTGTCTCAAGCATAGACCACTATTTTTCCTTCTGGCATAATTACATATCTCAAACTGTTATGAGAAGCATCGTTATAAACCAAATTATCTTTACCCGATTCTGGTTGTACTAGTATCGGGGCTTCTATTAAGATCTTCTTTAATGTCTCAAAGTTTTCTTGTCATTTATCTTTTCAATTGAATGGCATTTCTTTCCTCAATAGCTTGGTCAATGAGGAGGCAATCATCAAAAAAATTCTTAACCTCTAAAACATTCTTTAGAGGTTTCCATTCAACTATAATTTGTACTTTCTTGGGGTCTACTCTTATTCTCACTGCCAAATCCACATAACTAATAAAACAACTTTTGACAACCAAATTCACACTTTAACAAATTAGCATATAGCTTCTTTTCTCGAAAAGTCTGAAGAATAATGCACAATGGGCATCTTGTTCTTCCTTTTCCTTCGAATAGACCAAAATATCCTCAATGAACTCTACCAAAAATTGGTCCAAGTAAAATTAGAATACTTGGTTCATTAGGTATATAAATGCCGTAGACATCATCACGAACTCATAGTATTCATACCGAGTCTAAAAAGTTGTCTTTAGAGTTTCTTATTCCTTGATCTTTAGCTGATAATATTTCGATTGAAGGTCCATTTTGGAAAACATAGCTGTGCTTTTTTTAACTGATCAAAAGATCATCAGTCTTCGGAAGAAGATATTTATTCTTTACCGTCACCTTATTTAGCTGAAAAAAATCTATACTTAATCACATAGATCAATCTTTCTTTTTCACAAATACACTGGTGCACCCCAAGGTGGCACACTTGGCTTTATAAAACCTCGACCTAACATTCCTTGTAATTGTACCTTTAAATCTCGAAGTTCGGTCGAAGCCATTTTATAACGGGCCATTAATTTAGGCGCAATGCCTGGAATCATCTTTATTTTGAATTTCACCTCTCAATATAGAGGTAATTCCGAGTAACCTATCTGGGAATACATCCAGATATTTTTGGACAGTCGGGTTATTTTCCAATTTAACTTCAACAACCCAAGTATCCACTACATTTGCTAAGAAAACTTAACAACCTTATAACAACAATTTCTTTAATACAACAACTGAAATTAGATTGGAAAAAGGATTTACCCTTTTATCAACTACTACTATTTTTGTACCTTCCGTGTTGTTTTTTCAATACTAATCACTTTATGCGACAATTCATCATGACCTGATAGGAAAGTAACCAATTCATGCCCACCATCATCTTAAACTCCTCGAAAGATAATTCCATTAAGTTTATCGGGAACTCTATTTCTTATATTTTTATCGAGCAATTCCACATGTTCAGCTCGCCCTTACATTACAACCCAACAAATTTGTGACAACTATATTACTTGAAATGGGTTTTAAAAGGATATCTTATTCACCATTCAACTTCGTACTTGTATACGAATGTGTAAAGCTAGGACCCATCAACATCAGTACATGTTTATCCAAAAAGATGAAATGTACCTTAAATGATTTTCGAATCCTCCCAATCTTTATCAGTCCTGATGTTATAAACTCGGACTGATATGTGCAATCCTGGCAATGAAGCAAATTCAAATGGTTTTCAATTCTAGCTTAAATCTCAGAGCAACAAGACAGCTCCATCCAATTTCTCGGTATCCAAACACTGGGATCCGTCCAGTGTAATCCTTAGGTTATTCAGTTATAAATCAACAATCACTGGACCATCATCTGCTTCTCCTTTCAATTCAGATGTTCTTGAACTTTTCTATTCCTTAATCCGGCACAAGCACTCTTTGTTGTACCAGTGCCCTTTTCTTGTTCTGATTTATCCGAAGGGTCATCATTAACCTTATCATTACTACTCTCGATTCCTTCCAAAGCATCCAATTTACTAGTTTATCACACTTTCTTGACTCAATTATTTCTTATAATTCCTCCCAATTTACATTAGTAAGGAGCAACATCAACCAGATCATAAAAACACCATATCAGTAATATTGATATCCTAGTGGCATGTATACTCTTTTTAACATAAAACCACTTCCATTTTTGCCGAGAACCTGCTAAACCTGCAGCTCTGATACCAATAAGTGTAACACCCCTTTCCCATATTCATAGCTGAATACGAGTCAGAGATATCACAAAATATTTGTAAAATACTCTACATTTGTAATTCAGTAAAATTTTGTTTCTTTAAAAAATATGACAATATATTTAGTTTCTATTTACAAATCTAGTTAATCGCGTATAGTTTAAACATAATATTTTTATCTTCCAAATCGAGTTTAATTTCAGGCAGCAAACTTATCAATTTAATTTGACTTTATATAATTAGTGAAACTGCCTAAAAACTACCTGATTAAAAATTCATCCAGATACCAAATAAAATACAAATTCTATCAGAGCAAGCATATCATTTTAATATACATGTCAACTAGTAAATGTCAAACAGTGTCAAAAGATATCTTACTGATACGGATGTACCTGTTATTGATTGATGATGTCTGTTTATGCTCCTTACTCCAACCATTTCTTCTTTCCTACCTGTAAAGCAGTTACACGCTAAGAATTTACTTAGTGAGGCAATAATTCGAATTCAAGTGCAATTGTCATAATATCAATATTAATGATTAACAATGCATATGACCACCTTACCATTACATGCTCGTTAACATATATCAAAGTGACAAGATTAGATCATACCAATACCGTTGCCATTTCCATTCGTAAGCTTTCAATGCTTACCAATATCTTTTCCCATTTCTATCTGCAAGCTTTCAAGCTTATCTTCTTGTTTCTTTTTGATTCTTTTCAATTTATTTAGCCCAGGGTATCGAATTAAGAGATTCTATGTACGCGGGTCATCCCCCATACTTACTTGAGTATAGTGTATTATTGCACTCTATTGGGAGTGCTTAGCATCGAAGTGCTTCGGTATACTTACCGAAGTATACCATTAATGAAATTTGCACTTTACCTGATGCTTAGAATAAATTTGCACTTTACCTGAAGTGATTAGAATATTTATACAACTGTTTATGACTCTATGGATATCCAACTATACCTTCGAATCTCTATATCATACATTGGGCTTTATATCATCAATCTATTTCATCAATGGCAACATATATCAATATATATATATCAACATTGGGCAGTTCATACCCGAAATAACATTTCAATTTCATCAATGTAAGTAATCAAATGATCAATGCATTTCATTTCTCAAATCTTGACTTATTCATATTATATCAATCATATATTCAATGACATAATTATCAATGTATTATGATATGCATGCAATTGCACTCACATGGTCCATTTATTAGTATGCCTCACTAAATTCTACTCGATCCTTTTCTTTATAGAACCTTGAGCCTTCCTTGATTCGGACTTGAACTTCATATATCAAATAAATGGAATAGTTGTTAGATCCCAATCTAACAATATCTTAGACATATTGCCCAATATAATCATTCAAATATAAAAATTTCCAAACATTTTTATTTCTTCCTTATATTGTTCAAAACTCATTATGGTCCTTAGTGACTACTTTGGACTTCCATTAACCCCTTTCAAGCTTACTAATCAACCTTAGATACAAAGTGTATCAATTCTCATTTTCTGGCAGTTTCCAGTACCTTCAAAGATATATTCTATAAAATAATCTATAACTCGGAATTCGACTCCGTCTATTCTGAAAGAAACTAGATTCGATAAGCTTTTCACCTATAAAATTAATATTCCAAATTCATCTTGTACGATTTATGGCGAATTTTCAAAGTCAGTTACAGTGCTGAAATTCGGAACAGACTGGTGTTCTGTTTTCTGACATTTCGTCACTTAAAAATTCATATCTTTTGACTCGGAACTCGAAATCAGTTTCCGTTTGTTGGAAACGAAACTAGACGAACAAATCTTTACATCGGTATAAAATTCACCATCTAACCATTTTTTGTAGAATTTATGACGAATTTTGAAAGTTACTGCCATAAACCAGTTTTTTCTACACAACTTCCATAAACAACTTCAACTTTTATACTAACTTCTCATTACTTCTCTACTTTTCAATTTAGTCCAATTACTTGCTGTAAACCATCATCTTATGACCTTCTTCATCAAATAATTATTCACAATAATTCTCCTTAATTTTCCTTCTTTACCGAAATAGTCACTAAAATGCAAAGATAAGGATTCAAGCTTCTTAACTTTGCAAATTAGTCATCAATTCAACATTACTACCTTAATTCCATCATTACAACTAAAAATCAGATTTAGCCCCATACAAAACTTCAATTTTGATTTGATCACTTAACTTTGACAAATTGTCAAAATGGTCACTAATTCAATTCAACTTCAATTTGACATTCTAACTTCATTTTCTTATCTCTAACATCAATAATAACATAAATACACTCCAAATTCTAAAAATTCAGATTTGTTATTCAACTTTTCAATTTTCCAAAATTGTCCCTACACATTTTAACTTAGGGTTTTGCTTCCAAACAACAATTCAAGCTTACTAGATCATTATTTCAACATCACAAACCCTAAATTAAACTTGAATCCATAAACCCTAATCATCTTCATAATAATCAAAACTTGTAAAACTTAAATCCCAACTCAATATCATGATTTTAACATCATACTAGCTTGTTTTCAACTTGAATTCAATCATGGAATCATAAAATCTCAAAAGCCCAAATTTGATCCATAAACCCTAATTTATTTCTCATGTAAATTCTCATTAATCAAGCATGGATTTCATGAATTATTGATATCAAAATATAGAGCTTGAAGAGTAGAACAACTTTGTAGTTGAAGAGATTACCTGAAAACCGAGTTTCGGGCTTGAATCGAGCTTAGAAATTTTTTTCTCTTTCTTTCCCTAGCCCTCACGTTTTTGGCTGGTTACCAGTATTTTACACATATATCTATTAAATGAATATTAAATTCATTTAATAGTGAAATTACAATTTTGCCATTTTATCCAATGGTTGAGATTGATTTTATCATCAATCAAGGGCCAAGATTTACTATTCCATTCATCTTTCCAAAATTGCCCTTATATCTTTTTAAATATTTCAAAATTGCCGTTGGTGCCAAATGACCAATTTGCCCTCCAACTAGTTTTTATTTACTAATTTGCCATTCTTGTAAAAATTCAACTAAATCTAGTTGGAATCCAACCAACTATAATAAAATATTCATAAAGTAATATTTTATGAATTTTTCCATATCTTTTCGATTAGTCTCCAAAATTTCCATTCGATCCAATATACCGATAAATAATCATTTACTCAGAAATAAACTGTAGGATTCATCTTGAATCAAACTTAAATATTTCCAACACATGGAAATGACTTTTATAACCTTTCTCTATCATATGACAAAACTTCAAAATTTTCCAGTTCGATCCGGGTATCATAATACCACTTAAACTTTAGCTGCGATTTTCCCAATAATTGAAGTATCAGATCGAACCAATAATTCCGCATTCGACCCACACCCTTAGGTGATCTATTTATTTATGAAATAAAAACCTTTATCTGTTAGGAAATTACAACTTTAGTCCCCAAACTTTTCTAAAGTTTATATTTTAGCCAAATTTCTTTTCAAAATTTACATTTTGGTCACTAAACTTTTAAACTTCAATTTCCATTCCAATTTTCCTTGGTATTCAACCAAACTTTAAGAACATCTTATTCAATTCACTATCTATCACATGATACCTTTAAACCTTAGAAATTTCCTTTTCAAAACCCATAATTAAAGAAATCATAACTTTTGCAATTTTGTCATTTCAGTCACTAAGTTAGCTTTTAAGCTATTATCTTAGTACTAAATAACCCTTAATCAACTTAGTAAATTTTGGGGTATTACAAGACAATTGTCTACTTATAGGCAAAATTGGAACAAATTTGTATGAAGAAAACTTTAACCAGCAAGTTGCTCCTAAAGCAACACCTATACTCTTACAAGTTAGCAGAAGGCTGGTGTCTTGACGATCAGCTAATCGATTTTAAGGAGATCGTCTCAGATTTGGAACGATAGAGGTAAAGTACAATGAGAAAGACTTATGTTTGATTTTACTTTACTCACTGCGTGCTTCATATTCGTCTATTAGAAGCACCCTCCTACATAGCCGTAATACCCTTACTCTTTAAGTGGTATATGATAATCTGAATTCACATGAAAAGATGCAACATCTTACCGACTCTGAGCTCCAAGCAGAGGGTCTCATGGTGCATGGATCGACTAGTTCAGACCACAGAAGAAAAGACGATCGAATAGGGGCAAATCCAAGTCATCAAATCGAGGTAAAACATGTTATTTCTGTAAAAAGAAAGGTCACATTAAATCTGAGTGTTACAAATTATAGAATAAGATAAAGAGGGAATATGAAAATCAAAATTCATGTGAAGATGAAGCTGATATTGCAGAGGAGTACGATGATGGTGAACTTTTAATTGCTTTCGGCAAATACTCTATAGCAAGCGAGGAGTGGATTCTTGACTCTGGTAGTAGTTTTCATATGAGTCCAAATCATTACTGGTTTGCAACGTATAAACCCGTGTCTACGGGTGTTTTTTTGTGAAATAATATCTCTTGTAAAGTTGTAGGTATTGGCACAATCAAGATTAAAATGTTCGATGGGATTGTTCGAACACTTAGTACAGTGAGGCATGTTCCAGATTTGATAAGAAATCCAATTTCGTTAGGTACTCTAGATTCAAAAGCATAAAGATAATCCAATGAAGGTGGAGCTAGGAAAATTTGCAATGGCTCTATCGTTGTGATGAAAGGGTATACAAGAGTATCCAATTTTTATGTTCTGCAAGGTTCAACTATTTTAGGTGATGCATCCATTGTTTCCTCTTGCGTGTCAAATGACGATGTTACTGGTGAATGCGTCTTGACCAAATCAATTAAAAGAGGATTTTGTGTTGAACATGACAACTGTGGGCATAACGATTTTGGAAGGCAGAAAAGAGTTCAATTTCTTGGGCATAACAAATTTGAAAAGTATAATAAAGTTGAATTATATAGGCATAACGGATTTGAGAAGCTTAAGATAGTTCAATTTGCTACAAAGATAAATAATGAGAAAGATAGTATTGCCATTGATGATCGGGATCGTGTTATGCATGATATTCGGGATTGTGTTATGCATGATATTGCTCGTGGTGATATAGTTGTGAGCAAAGTTGAAACTAACGTTGGTCTTACCGATGTGAAGACTAAATTACCTTGTACATCCAAGCTTGGTCAAGGCTTGGATTCGATCGGTGCTCATTGCTGAAGACTACCCCTTGAAAGGGTTTCGTGAAAGAGGTGGAGATATTGTTTGACAAGAATTTGTCTCAACATAGAGATTTATTAGAGTTGTGATCCAAATTCTTTTAGGATTTGATTTAAAGTTAGAATCTTACTTTTAGTAGATCTTGTTTACTTTACATTAATTAAAGGTAGAAAACTCAGTTTGAGTAGAATTTGTTTCTATGCAAGTTTCCTTTGTAAACAAGAAACCTATCCCTATAAATAGATACTAGGGATTAAGGGTTTAGACAGAACATCATAAATTAGTTATAATCTCTTTCTCTATTACAGTGAAAGCTCTCATCATCTGCCCATGGTTTTTCCTTTTTGGGTTTTCCACGTAAATTCTTGGTGTTATTTTTCTTTTCTGCATTTGCATTTATTTACTTATCTCGTCATTATCGTCCCGGTAGTATAACAAACCCTAACATAAACTCAATCCTAAACAACCAACAATTTACTAAACAATCAGAACATAACCTTAGAACTGAACTAGCAACATGTTATATTAATAAAGCAAAAATTTGAAACTATCAAACCATTCTAACATAAATCCAATCCTAAACCAGTCAAAATCAACATTCTTCATTTGTCAATACACAATACAAACATAGGCATATTTTTTAAATTCCATGAACACCCATTTTCTAATCCAATCAAATCATCATGGTTCACAGAATAATACACATACACACATGATGATATGGGCACCGATACAATCGTCTAAATAACATCAAAAGCCAAAATGTTCTAGTAATGACCACCATTTACCGAGAAAATAACAAAACGAAGTAAACAAATACATGGCTATAAGCATACCCAAAAAGAGAACCTAGAGGCAAAAGGGTTTCAACAGTGACTGTAGAGACAACTGATATGACGACATCAGAGCAGAGAAAGACCTTGAAGATTGGAATCTTTGTTGAGAGCAAAAGCTTTGGTTTTTCCTATCATCGTTGTTGTTGTTCTTCAGCTAAAATCGATTAATAAAATAGACCCAATTTAGGTTATATCACTATCATAACGATGGAGTGGTGAGTTAGGGTTGACAAAAAAAGATGGATTGAAGGTTTCAGGGAAGAAGAAAGAAAAAAAGGGAAATTTGCAGTTTAAGCTTAAATACTTAAGATGATTAAATTGATAGAGTTTGGACCAAAATGATAGAAATATATAAGTTTTAGGATTAAAATTGTTATTATTCTAATTAAAAATAAGTAACGTCATCATATCCGTTAATTTTTAATGACATAGTACCAAAATGAAATAAAAATGTAATATTAGGTACCGTTTTGCCAAAAAAATAGGTGGGGTACTAAAACAGAAATACTGTAATAGGTTAGGCACTACAGAGGTAGTTTACCCTAAATTATATCATTTTTGTCTTAGATGTTTATTTTTTTGTCAAAGTAGTTATTTAACGTTCCATTCTATAATCATTTACAGGTTGCCTGTTATAAAATCAGTTATCTCCTTTTGATGAGTTCTTCAAGTTCTGATTTTCTTTAGTTTTTATTCAGTTCCTTATTACTAGCAAAATCAAAGTGTTTTGAGGCTAATTTTTGAAAGTTGGGGTCTTGATCTCACTTTCACATAGAAGAGTTTTACAATCGAAGTGTTTTTGAAATATTTTGGGATTTAGAATTTTGTTTATTTTTTCAAAAGGAAAATAAGAATGAAGATTTCTAGATCAAAATTAATGCACTAAAAATAGATGAGTTCTCAAATAGATGTATGTGGGATCTAGGATTGTTTGATTTGCCAAAACGAACCAATTTTCCACTTGATTTTTTGTTTGTTTCCATGAAAACTCTTAGGTGCGAAAGGAAGAAGATGATTGAATGCCACATGTCACACCTTCATTGGGCAAAAAATATTTGACGGGCGGCCTAAAAGCGAATATGGAATGAAATGTTAGGCACATATTTTGATCAAAAACATTTAGACACTGTAACAACGGTCCCACCCTCGGTGGTGCTTGACGCGTTCTTACGAAAATTTGGTTTGGTTAGAGTCACCACCAATCTTTTTAATTTAGGTGAGATTGGATCACCTGAAAACCCGGGTATTTTAATAAAACATGTTTTTGCGTCATTTTATTAAAATGAGTTTTTTTTTCTGCGAAACCGGAAAAACAGGTTCGAGAGTCAGTTACGTGTAGGGAAGGGTGAGCACCCCCACAACGCCTAAAATTAGTACATAGCCGATTACGTATTGTCTAAACGATGGAAATTTGTAGCGACCTTCCCTTTTTGAAAATTACCTTTTAAAATTTTCTTCGAAATTTGGAATTAAAAGTCGAAGGTGATCGCTAAAAAAGGAGTAGTTGGTTTCCTTTTATTATTTTTCTTTGGAAAATATTTTTGAAAATGGGGAGTTTCTTTAAAAAATCATATTTTGAAAATAATAAAACTTGGAGTCACCACCGGCCACTGAGGTAGGCTAAACACCATAAAAACCAGAGATTCGTTTGAAAGCCGGTTACGGATGGGGAGTTTTGGTACCCCACACCGCCAAAAATTGGTACCGCAAAAAGAAAATAAATAATTACCACTTTGTTAATATTGAAAATTTCAAATTAAAGTGACGATTAAATTAAAATCCGGTTATACGTACGAGTAAATTTTAAGGGCTTTGTTATTCTAAAGTAAACAACAAGACCATCATCACTACGTTTAATACTGCCACATTTACCACCGAATAACAAGGCTCCGCATAAGCAAATTTATATCCGAATGCAAACATAGCAAGGCACCTCAAATAAACCCAAACATAACAAATATAAATAAAGGCATAAAACCAACTCACAACAAAATAAATAGAAACCATCCGAGACTGGACATATTACCCACCACACGATGCAATATACATACAAGTAAAAAAACGAAAAAAAAAAACTAAATATTATATTACAATATATCTAAACTGTACAAAAATACATATAAGATGTGAATGGCATAATATATAAAAGCATCATGAATAGCATAAAACACGGATTATCTACGCACATTAGTATTTACTTTATATATACATAAGTAGGTACAACCTATATATATATATAATATAAAGCCCTTAATTAGATAGTAAATAGGTAAACTTACAACATATATATGGCATAAATCAAATCCAAACAATACAATATAATACATCATAATATAATACATTTATTATTGTATCTCACGTAACTTACTTTCACCATAGTTTTATTAACAGCATAAAAGAAAATAAAAGTATATATATATATATATACACGGTTACACATAATAAATATAACATATATGGAAAAAGTAGGGTAATATATACAAACACTATAAATATGCATATATATATATATATATATATATATATATATATATATATATATATATATATGCACGCGTATGCAACACACAATATATTATATAAAAAAAGTAAGCAAAATACTAACAATAAAGTAAACATATAACACATATACACATTACGTACGGTATGTACACATAATATACAAAAATACATATGATGTAAAAGAAAATGCATAAAATTTAAACGAATAAACGAAACAACACGATATTTAAACATGACAAAAGGGATTGAAAAAAATAAAGGAAGTAAAATGCAAGGCAAAAATTAAACATGAAATGTAGGGGTAGAACGAAAGCCAAGCAAAATGAAAGGAGGGAAAATGGGATTTCCCCACTGGATTTTGGACCAAATTAGAACTGAAAAGAAATTTTAGGGATCAAATAGGGTATTAGACCACTTAAAATTGGGATGAAATCCGAAATAGGGACGAAAGTAAAAAGAGTTTTAAAGTTTCAGGGACGGCGGAGGTGATTTTTGGTTGCGGAAGGGCCTAAAAATTGTTTTGAAAACACGGAAGGACAGGATCATAATAAAATCATTTTAAAGAATCCGAAATAACTAAAATTGGGGATGAAATTGCAAAGCCTTCAAAACTTTGAAGGACCAGTGACGTATTTTTGAAAAGCAAAAACCCTTTGAATATAAGAGAAGATGTGTGGAGGGGTTTATGTTATAAAAAACATTTTTTAACAAATCTGAGCGGTATAAAAAGAGCGTTTCAGGCTAAACATTTCCTTTTTTGGCTAAAACTTCACCCGTCTAATCCTCTTTCCTTTTATCTACCTTCTCTATTAGGGTTTGAAACCAAACAAAATTAGGGACGGTCAGACGCGTTATTCTCACATGCGCACGTGGGACGGTCGAATGGTCACGCGTGGATAGCACGCGTATGAGAGATGATCAGAGCCGTTTGATTAGATCTCGATCTAACGACTGTTGTGACGCGGCGCCAGGATACAAGGGCAGCAACTAGGGTTTCCCTCTAATGAGTGATATGGGCCGTTTGATCTGTAGCTAGATCTAACAGTCCAGATTTGGCTACACAAGGATAAAAAGGATATCAGATTCAAAAATTAGGGTTTTCAGGGCTTAGGGTTATTTAGGGCCTTATCAGGCCTTGTAACATTTAATATTTTTTGGGTCTTTAAAATTGTAAATTGGAATTTAAAATAAACATTTGGGCTTTTTTATTTATTAGTATCTTTTAATTAATATTTTGTTTTGTGTTTTTTATAAATAATATAATATAATAATAAAACAAATAATAATAATATTAATATAATAATAGTATACTAATATAATAATAATAATAATATAATATTAATAATGTAGTAACATAATACAAATAAAACGGGAATAATAATACCAAATTATTAATAGTAATAAATAATATAAATAATAATAATAATAATAAAATAATAGTAATCGGAGATGATAATAACTAATGGTAAAAATGAAATAACTAAAAGAAAATAAAATAATAATAGTAATGTTTTCTTGTATTTTGTTTTTCTTTTCTGACCAAGTATAGTAAAAATAGTAATATTTTGGGGTTTTTTAAGCATAATGAAATATAACATATGATATTATGATAATAGTAATACTGGCAATAACAGATATAGTATCTTAATAATAATGTTTTGGTTTTTTGCATTAACAAATAATAGATATAATATCAATAAAAAATAATGAGGTAGTAATAACTAAAGCCCATTCTTTTAAGTATTCACAAAATAAAATAAAAGCGGGTTAACACCCCAGATAAAATTAGTAATTACAACTGTCTGCCCTTTGCTTATTCTTGTGGATCAAGAATATAGCAAAGACCATAAGCACTAATTTTACCCGACTTCCTATCTTCAGATTCCGAGCTATGAGTTCCTCCTATATAGAACTGTTCACCCTTCCTCTTCCCGAAATCTTAAAGCTAGGAGTTTTTCCTATATAAAACTCCTCGCCTTGAAGTCCTGAGCTACGGGACCCTCCTCTTCTTCTTGAGGGTGTAAGCCCTATAAAAGGATTCACGCCAACACGGCTACCAATCGATCGGATCTACCTCTTCTTCAGGGGCTTTAGACCATATCAAAGGATTCACGCCCACACGGCTACCAATCAAATCTACCTTATCTTCAGGGGCTTTAGACCATATCAAATGATTCACGCCCACACGGCAACCAATCAGATCTACCTTATCTTTAGGGGCATCAGACCATATCAAAGGATTTACGCCAACACGACTACTAATCAGATCTACCTCATCTTTAGGGGCTTCAGACCATATCAAAGGATTCACGCCAACGCGGCTACCAATCGGATCTACCTCATCTTCAGGGGCTTCATACCATATCAAAAGATTCATGCCAACACGGCTACTAATCGGATTTGACTCATCATTAGGGGCTTTAGACCATATCAAAGATTCACGCCAACACGACTACCAATCTGATCTACATCATCTTCAGGGGCTTCAGACCATATCAAAGGATTTACGCCAACGCGGCTACCAATCGGAAATCTTCAATAAAATCTAACTCTTCAATATGAAGCCACAGACCAAATCCTTGGTAATCTTCTAATATCTTATAGAAAGAGCATCTCACTTAGAGACCACCAGAACACCTCGATTGGATGCTCCAACTTCAGATCGACCTGGCATAAAAGATGTTCGCAATTCTTGAATAACCAGAGATTGAAAGATTTTAGAAATTCTATTTATGCAAGTCAAAGGACTCTTGGTTCTTTTCTGAGATCTACTTCTCCTCTCGTGAAGTTGTAAATCCAACCTTTCATCCATCTTCAATACCTACTTTAAATAAACAAAATGCTATAATGGTATGAGTTAGTATGTACCTAACATAAGGGCATCTAACTATAAATGATGCATGAGTAGAATTATCTTTAAAATTGTTAGAGAAAAACCCTTACTTTCTGGCCGGTCACCCTTAGCTTCTATGGGCCTCTTGTCTTTGCCAAATCTTTCGTCTTATCTTGACGGAGATTGCTGACTTGCACTGGTTAGAACAACATCTACTATTTCTTGAAGTTAAACTCTAGATGATTGCCCCCGCTTCACTTGGGCTTAAATATTATCTCTTCAATGGCCCTTTATGACGAGTCTCATTCATTCTCAATATTTGGGTGAGCACCATGCCCCAAGCTTCTAAGCTTTCCGTACTTCAATAAAGCCCAATTTTCAATCTCTTGAACCAAACAAAGTATTTCTTCTGTCTTCACCGACCCTTCATCTTTCGTCTCTAACCTTGTCCTTACATTGGTCATACATAATCTATCTTGTAACGTTGTCCTCACTCAACTTGGGTTTAACTGTTATCTCTTCTAAGACTCTCCCCAACAAGCCTTCTTCTATGTTAACGTTGGGGTGAACATCGTACCCCCCAAGCTCCCAAAATTTCCTTATTTTCAATAAAGTCCCGAGTCTTCAATACTTTGAGCCATATGACATATTGTGGTAGAAATTTACCACGAGTCTCTGAATTGTCGAGCATATGAAATCATGCTATTATTCTCAATACAATTTCTGACGAATTATTCTTTCATGATAGGTCGACCATGTAGACCTAAAACTTCATCCCTGAAACCATACAAAGACACATTCTTCTGGTTTTAGATCTTTTCCCTTGAGTTTAACTATTATTTTGTCTTGACCCATTGGTACGATCTTCAAACTATCTCAATGTCGGGCTGAAAACATGCTCCCAAAATCTCTAAACTTTTATTTCTTCAATAAGACTCGATCATCATTTTACAGATCCAATCAAGTTGAGTCTTTGAACTGTGCAGCGCACTGAGTGTTGCTATTATTCTCTTCAGGATCACTGACGGGTTTTGTATTAGGTCGACCATATACATCATTGACCTAAAGCTATATCTCAAAGGCCATATAGAAGAACAATTTTCTTCTTTCTGGATTTTGGTAATAACTTATCTTGCCTTTTGGCTTGGCTGCTATTTTTTCTCTTATCTAACAGAATGTTCTTTCTTCTATCTCAACGGTAGGTCAAAGACATGCCCCTAAGTCTCAAAATTTCATTTCTTCAATAAGATTCAATCTTCATTCTCCTGAATCAATCAAGGCATTACGACAGACACTCACTTTGAGTCTTTAAACCTGTAGCATACCAAGGTTTGCTATTATTCTTTTCAGGATCACTGATAGGTCGTCGGTGTTAGCTCGATCATATGCATTTCTATCCCTAAATTCTATTTTTGAAACAGCACAAAGAAACCCTATTCTTCCTATTTATATCTCTCTCATTTTCTCTTTTCTTTCTCTTTTTTCTTTCTTTTTAATTTATATGTCAGTTTGCTGACTATCGTTTCAACAAAGGATGCTTTTTGGGTTAATATACAAAATCAAAATCAATGGAAAAAAATAGAATGCCCCGGATATCAAATGCAAGAGCGTCTTGGATTCAATCCCTTGGTGATCAACAGCTTGTCGTTTAATGTTATGGCGATATTCAAAGTTGTGAAATTCCTCCCAAATTGCTCGGTTCATCCTTATGATTATGGTATTTGGTTGATATGTTTGACAACTACTCCTTCTATTTCTCATTACTTGTCTCCAAAAAATATATATGGTTTTCGAATTTGCTTAACGCATGGAGTGTAATAGACGAAAAAAATATCGATTCAAGAATTTTAGTACAAGTGTATTCTTCCAATTGCAGTTAATATTGTGTCAGTGCCTTCAAAGAGTCATCTCTGATGCTAGGGTATTGAACAGGTGAATCATATCTCCTTATTAGATTTGTTCTCCCCCACAGCTCCATCAGGATGCTCCGAGGCTTATTTGATTGTTCATTGATTTTAGAGATTTATCTCCGATGTTGGGGTATTGAACAGGTGGAGCATATCTCCTTATTAGATTCATTCATTAGATTCATTCTCCCCACAGCTCCATTAATTGTTCATTTCTTGACAGATTTTTTTACTTTAAAAGAATTCCTTCATTCAAATTGTTCCATTAGTCTTTCTTAGGAGATTTTCTTTTCATCGGACATTATCGAAGGAGTAGTAATCTTACGTCTTGCGTTTTACTGACCAGAGCGGGTGAAGCAGGAAATTATACTTCATCGTGATCACAACATTTAATTGGTCTTTTATCATAATCAATGTCACATCATACACGTGATATATGGGGATCTACGAGGGTAAGAAAGAACATACACATATTTTTACTTAAAAGATGCATCTTTTCATTGAAATGAAAAAAGGAAAACATAACATATGCCCCTACAAAAAGGCATTTGCTACTTTCGGGCAAAGAGTAGAAAAGTTGATTACACACAAAAAGGACAACAAGCGTGACAAAGTAAAAAAGGTGACACCTAATAAACATGGTTAGGATGCCCTAGAAATCCTCGAACATTGCAACACTGGTCAATCACCCCGAAAACTCAACCCCTTTGTTGATCTTAGGTCCCCAATTCTAAAAAAAAGTATTCCTTTCCTAAAAAGTTCATAGATATTGCCTTTCAAAAAGACACACTCTTTCGTTTTATGGCTAAGATCACATTGATGATATCCGCATGGAACCTTGGTACCAAACACATCAAGATTGTAATAAGCATATCGCTTCATGGGAGGCGGCATCAAGAGTTTGTTCTGAACTAACAGGGGTAGCAACTCAGAATTTGACATCGTGAATAATATCTTCATCCTCTTGTTACTCCCTTTCACATCTTTATTATGCCGTTTAGCCTTCTTTGCCCCCTTTTCCCTTAAACGGACTTTTCTAGACCTGTTCCTGACTTCTTAAGCGGGTTCAGAACGACGCCTTCCATGGAATAGTTAGGATCTTGATAATTGTTGACATTTTTTAGATTTGCTGATGTTGGTAACTTTGCTTTATCCACCGGATCTTTCCCCAATTTCATAGTGTAGGCCATAGTTGGGAAATTAATCTTCATACCTGGACCCGTTGTCCGAAGCTCTATCACTCTAAGATCTAGAAGATGTTGAACTTTATGCTTAAAACTCACACACCTTTCGAGAGAATGCCCATGAATTTCAGCATGGTAATCGCAATGATATTCCTTTTTGAACCATCTCAAGCAGGGAGGTGACTGAGCTTTAACAAAGCATGGTGCAATCAGTCGAGCTTCTAGGAACTTTGAGAACAACTCTCGGTAGGTAAAAGGAATAGGACTAAATTGAAAGCCCTCTACTTTCTTGCCTTTCTCTTGAGAACTGAAAGTTGGGTTTACCGACAACTAGAAAGATTCTTGTGGTTCTACCTCATATGTCATTCCATTCATCGAAGAAGATGAATATTTTACGAGAGAGTCTTCGTTCTTATCCGTCACCAATTCGTTGGGATATTCTGAGGTGACATAAACTACCTCACACAGGTTGTTGATAGCTTGGCCTTCATCAGATAAGATTTTTTTATAGTCTTGACTTTCACTTATCTTTTCAATCTCCTCATTTATAAGAGTCTTCGGTCAACCCTGCCATGCACAATGGTTCGAAATCCTAACTTAAAAGAGACTTGTCTCCTGGCACATCCATCTTTGCCCTTGTTGCATCTACATCTTCAAGAGCACCCATGTCGTGACCCCCATGATTTGGAGGTGGATTAATTTCTACACTATGTTCTTCACACTTCAAGACTCTGACTTTTAACATGCTTTGCACCATTTTTTGAATGCCAGTCAATTCTTTATCGTGTGTCCCATTGCTCCAGCGTGGTAATCACAGTATGCGTTAGGATCATACCATACTGGGTAAGGCGATTAAAAGGGAGCAACAGGACATGGTCGGACCAAATTGGCCTTGCATAGTTGCGAGTACAACTCCGCGTACGAAATTGGTAAAAGGGTGAAGGATTTCTCCTTTCTACTCGAGCCTTGCACATTCGAGGACATGACCTGGGGTGAGGAGATCGTCGGCTCCTTAGGGGCTTCGTAGGTGTATGTGTTATTAACCTCTTGATTTATTTTCTTAAATTGTTTATGAGCAGGTTCTTGGTCCTTTGGCGTAGATAAGATTTTCAACAGATAATCTTCAATCTTATCTAATGCCAATTCGATGGGACATTTGAAAGTAGTGCGGACTATCTCATACTGGTTGACAATGGCTTGATCTTTATCAGACAAAGTCTCTTTCTCTATGAATTTGCAATCACAATTTTCACTTGTTTTTCCCATCTCTTTTTGATTGGATGGGCCTTCAGTCAAGTTCTTTTCTTTGTCCACGATACTCATCAATTCATCGATTTGCCCCCTAGTTTCCTCTTGGAACCTCTTCACATATGTTATTATCTCTCTTTGATTTCAAACCAGATGTTCTTGGAGCTACTCAAGCTTATCAACCCTAGCCACTAGGTCATTCATACTTCTAGAAGTTCTTTCTTTGCTCTTTCTATTTTCTGAGGTGAATGCCCCTCTCAAATTGGCTTCCATTTTAGCAAACCTTTCTTCCATTTCCCTTCTTTGATGTCGGAAAAGTGTGAGTGTAGAGTCTTTAATTACTATCACGAAATCCCCCACAATTAATCTTATTGTTTAATTATTTAATGCATGATATATGCTTTATGCAATGCATTGAACAAATAAAATGTAAGGATATATGCAAGTAAAGGTATTGATTCCGTTGGTGATAACCCTCTAACAACTTTCATTGAGGATTAAAAGGTTCTCATTATGAAGAAAGGTAAACTCCTACAGATATGCCACGGCCCTAACTCCTAACTTTTCGATAGCTTCAAGTAGCTGAATGAACCTGGGTGCCTCCTCCATGCCCAGAGCTATGGAAGGACGGAGAGCTTCGACTTCTATGGCTATACTCCTCACGTGTTGGGTGACTTCTCGCACTTGCACCATTAGGTCAGTGTCATACTGATCTCAGTCTTGAATCATACGAGTAGCGTAACGAAGACGCCTCAACCAATAATTGTTTCCTCCCTCGGTAGCTTTTTCAAGAACCACAATTCTTTCGAGGTAATCTCATATTGTGGCCTCTAATGTCTTAATATGATCTTGGAGTGTTTTTTTTGTCTTGCCGGATAGCTTGAAGCTCAAGAAAGACGTTTTGCACACAGAATTCATGAAGAGGTCGATCTAGCTCCTCAATTCTTTCTTCTAGTTGAGCATTCTAGGCTTGGCTTCGACTCAAGCTCTCAAGGATAGAGTTATACAGTCCTTGTATCTCGAATAGTCAGTTTTTGCTTTCTTGGGACTTTCTCTTCCTTGGGGTAGTGTCCATTTGCTTGCTTGCCTTTCTCAATTTCTTGTTTAGCCTTAGCTTAAGAGTGTCACTTTGGTAAAGAGCACTTTTTCCTTCCAAATCCATGCTGAGCTTCATTAACTATTTAATTGTCCCATCTCGCTCATCCATATCTAGACTGACTTGATAAAGCCCGCCTGTGTGCTCGGTTTGCAAAAAGTCCATCTTTTTCTTAACCTCTTCTAGCTCACTTCTTAGGATGTCAGCATCGGAAGTAACCATTCTCAAATATTCTTCACGTGACATAGTCGGCCCTTGGTCGGGCTCCGGAGTTATGTCATTTACTCTCTTGTGCATCCAAAAAGCATAGTCTAGAGTAAACATACACTTGTTGTCTTCGTCTACCTCTATGCGATAGCAATGATCCCAAGCCCTAGAAACATTTTGAACTTTTGCCCTAAACTCATTCTTGAACAAAAACTCGGAGGTGTTTAAGCCGGCAGTGACAGACATATATTGTCGTGTCCCGAATTACCTCGATACCAACAAAGGAGCGCAAGTGATCCAATCGTACAATCCTATCATCATTAGCTAATCATAGTCTCTTCAACTATACAAGAAATGAAAGACAATACCGAGCTAAGGCACCCTCCACACAATATCCTCGTCTTGAATATTTTTGAAGATGGTCGTCCATTTCTGTTTGTCTGGCTCTTCCCACCATCTTTTTTCTAGATACTCTCGCAAGGGGGAAAATTTCCCAAAAATATTCTAGGGAGAACCATAGTCGGTGTCTTCCAAAGATGACTACAAATCCATGCTTGAAGTAACTGTGCACATCCTCTAAAGTGCCCTTATTCATGTTTTCGGCTCGCGTTCAAAGAAATAAATGTTCCAGTCAGGATTGAGGATACCAGATTGGCCTTCTTCTTCAGCTACTCGAACAAGTCTAAGATGGCTACATCAATGTTACCTAAAAGTCTAGGGAAAATGATCAAACCATAAATTCCCAAAGCGAATAAATCCATCTTAACTCCTTCGTCTGGGTGTGCCGGTATGATATCTCGAATGCACTCCCATGGAAAAGCGGTATTGTCACCTCGAACCTGAAAGACGGCTTTTTGTAAATCTAGTCTTCACGAGTATTCTTTTGATTAAGCAAAGTTGTATACTCTTTGATTGTTGGCATTAAATCCTTCCTGTTGAAAGTGAAGCAACAAAATGCGGGATTCTAAAACTGAAAGATGGCTCGGAGCATAGGCTGATTAACCCGAACATACATCAAATGTGCTATGTCACCATAATTTTCCTAGAACAATTTTTGCAATCGTCGGTCCCATCCTTCCCAAATCTGTTTCAAATCCCATAGGTTATTTTATTGTAGACTGACATATGTATACCCTACTATAATGCGCTCGCTCGGTAAACTGTTACCTTGGACTCTTTGGTTGACTTCAGACCAATCTCGAACAGCAGAGTTAATTTCCTCCTTCTTGAGGTACCTTTTATCCATGATGAAAGATTTCAACTTGGCAAACCACTCGAATCAACACCTTCATATTATATAATGCACATGCGAAAAATATATGCAAAATAAGACAAAAAGGAAACAAGTCAATACCGGATAAAATCAATAAACATATAAAGAATGAAGCAGGAATTTAAATCAAACAAAGCAAAACAATCCTATTTGCATTCTTTCTAACGAACCTAGGTTAACCGCATGGCTCTGAAGGGGTGGGCTTTCTATGTTCTCTACATGCAGTTTTGGTTCTAAAAAGTACCCGAATTGTCCTTGTTGCCCTCTTCTAAACAGTAGCAAGGCCCCCGGTCATCACCCATTATAGGCTCCTTCCAACCGAGTTCAATTCAGGGGGCCCATTCGCTATGTCCGTACGGGGAAACAATATTCCCACGAAGACATAGGGTAGTCGAGCCCCTAAGGTACTTACTAAGCCCATACGGAGGAACAATATCCACATGAAAGCACTAGCGTTTCCCCCCACTTAAAAGGAAGAGTTTAGATGTCAAGTTTTAAATGCGTTAAAATAAACTTGCATTTATAAACAAATATCAATTTAATCGTCACTCTAATTCACAATTTCTGATATTAATAAAACAGTAATTATATTTTATTTTCTTGAAAAAATGGCCTGACTCACTTTAGCTTCAAAAAATTCAAAACCTTTCCCCAGGGGAGTCGCCAAATGTAGTGACCTTACTTTTTTGAAAATTACCTTTTAAAATTTTCTTCGAAATTTGAAATTAAAAGTCGAAGGTGATCGCTAAAAAAGGAGTAGTTGGTTTCCTTTTATTATTTTTTCTTTGTAAAATATTTTTGAAAATTGGGAGCTTCTTAAAAAATCGTGTTTTGAAAATAATAAAACTTGGAGTCGCCACCGGCCACTGAGGTAAGCTGAACACCATAAAAACCAGAGATTTATTTGAAAGCCGGTTCGGGAGTCGGTTACGGATGTGGAGTTTTGGTACCCCACACCGCCCAAAAATTGGAACCGTAAAAAGAAAATAAATAATTACCGCTTTGTTAAATTAAAATCCGGTTATACGTACGAGTAAATTTTAAGGGTCTTGCTATTCGAAAGTAAACAGCAAGACCACCATCACTACGTTTGATACTGGCAGCATTTACCGCCGAATAACAAGGCTCCGCATTAGCAAATTTATATCCGAATGCAAACATAGCAAGGCACCTCAAATAAACCCAAACATGACAAATATAAATAAGGGCATAAAAGCGTGAAACCAACTCAAAACAAAATAAATAGCAACCATCCGGGACTGGACATATTACCCACCACACGATGCAATATACATACATGTAAAAAACAAAGAAAAACAACAACTAAATATTATATTACAATATATCTAAACTGTACAAAAAATACATATAAATGTGAATGGCATAATATATAAAAGCATCGTGAATAGCATAAAACACGGATTATCTACGCACATTAGTATTTACTTTATATATACATGAAATGTAGGGGTAGAACGAAAGCCAAGCAAAAAGAAAGGAGGGAAAATGAGATTTCCCAACTGGATTTTGGACCAAATTAGAACCGAAAAGAAATTTTAGGGATCAAATAGGGTATTAGACCACTTAAAATTGGGATGAAATCCGAAATAGGGACGAAAGTAAAAATAGTTTTAAAGTTTCGGGGACGGCGGATGTGATTTTTGGTTGCGGAAGGGCCTAAAAATTGTTTTGAAAACACGGAAGGACGGGATCTTAATAAAACCATTTTAAAGAATCCGAAACAACTAAAATTGAGGATGAAATTGCAAAGCCTTAAAAACTTTGATGGACCAGTGACGTATTTTTGAAAAGCGGAAACCCTTCGAATGTATGAGAAGATGTGCGGAGGGGCTTATGTTATAAAAAAAACCTTTTTAAACAAATCTGAGTGGTATAAAAGGGGCGTTTCAGGCTAAACATTTCCTCTTTTGGCTAAAACTTCACCTGGCTGATCCCCCTTCCTTTTGTCTCCCTTTTCTATTAGGGTTTGAAACCAAACAAAACGCCGCACCGTCGTGCCGGCCAACGTCGGACCGTAGTGAAAACTCAAAAAGCAAAAAAATGAGCCCTTTCTTATCTTAAAATCCCGATCCGAAACCAAAACCTTAATGGTCAACCCAACATTCCTTCTAAAAAAGGGTTTTGAATCCCCTCTGTTTAGGAGATTTGGCCCTCAACCTTCCATTGCTTCACCGCTACTGGCCCGAAGGCCATGGGTTTATCTCCGGTGGAGGATCTCAGACGACCGTTGTTCGTGAAACTAACCCAAAGGTAAAAATCTTCAAACCCCAGATCTAGTTTTTTATGCATTCAATGTGATAAAAGTAGAAGTATACCTCTTGAAAGTGTTTTTTTTCTATTCCTTCTTCTTTTCAAATTGTTTTAGGGTTTTAGCTTTATACCCTGATATTACATAAATTTGGAAAAATAAAAAAACTCTTAAATATGTTATTGGTTGCTTCTGTGAGATCTGTTCGAAATTTTGTTTGCATGTGATGACAATATCTGACACTACTGCATTTTTGTGTTTCTTGGCATGTGATACTGCGGACGAGGCTAGGAGGGGACCAGAGAAAGAACAGGCTTGGGGAGCAAGGTTCTGGCGTGGCTAAACAATGGTGACATGGTTTCTGGCCATTGGTTCTCCTTGTCGACGTGGAGGTGAAGCTGGAAGGTTGTGATTGTGGGAGCTAAACGATCAGACGCGTTATTCTCGCATACGCGCGTAGGACGGTCCAATGGTCACGTGTGGATAGCACGCTTACGGGATATGATCAGAGCCGTTTGATCTGATCTAGATCTAACGAATGCTGTGACGCGGCGCCAGGATACAAGGGCTGCAACTAGGGTTTCCCTCTAATGAGTGATCTGGGTCGTTTGATCTGCAGCCAGATCTAACGGTCCAGATTCAAAAATTAGGATTTTTATGGCTTAGGGTTATTTAGGGCCTTATCGGGCCTTGTAACATTTAATATTTTTTTGGGTCTTTAAAATTGTAAATTAGACTTTAAAATAAACATTTGGGCTTTTTTATTAGTATCATTTAATTAATATTTTGTTTTGTGTTTTTTTTTAATTTTTTTATAAATAATATATAATATAATAATAAGAAAACAAATAATGTTAATATTAATATAATAATAGTATACTAATATAATAATAATAATAAGAATATAATATTAATAATATAGTAACATGATACAAATAAAATGGAATAATAATACCAAATTATTAATAGTAATACATAATATAAATAATAATAATAAAAATAATAATAGTAATCGGAGATGATAATAACTATTGGTAAAAGTGAAATAACTAAAATAAAATAAAATAATAATAGTAATGTTTTTTTTTGTGTCTTGGTTTTTCTTTTCTGACCAAGTATACTAAAAATAGTAATATTTTGGTGTTTTTAAGCATAATGAAATATAACATATGATATTATGATAATAGTAATACTAGCAATAACAGATATAGTATCTTAATAATAATGTTTTAGTTTTTTGCATTAACAAATAATATATATAATATCAATTAATAATAATAAGGTAGTAATAACTAAAGCCCACTATTTTAAGTATTCACAAAAATAAAATAAAAAATGGGTTAATACCCCGGATAAAATTAGTGATTACAAAATTAAAATTCGAATTTAATTTAAAATTTGTGTCCCTTAATGTATTTTAAAAGAATATTTCTATGTATGAAAGGAATTTACACCCCTACACCCGGGGCATAATTTTCATTAGATTCTCGAATGAAGGGAATCTATTTTGAAAATTATGATTTAGAATTAAAAATTTTATTTTGTGATAGTCGTTAACGGAAAGCGACACCCCTTACGTTCGAGATACGTTTTTCACGAGAATACCTAATAAAAGGTTTTAATTTAAAATTTAATTAAAAAGTATATAGAATGTATACGAATATATATATACTAATACATATATTAATCATATTAATATATACATAAATAATGACTAAAATTAAATGAAACAAAAAATAGTGCAAAAATAAATTAAAAAAATGTACAGGGGTGGAAACAAATAGTTTAAAAAGATGGGGGACCAAATCCATAATTATACCCTCGAAATAGGATAAAATTGAATAGCACAGAAAGTTCGAGGGACCTAAAACATAAATATTCCATTTAAAAAATAATTAAAATGGATTTCGGGACTAAATTGCAAGATAATCAAAACATTTAAGGGCTTTGGAGGTAATTAACTATGCGGCAGACCTATTTTGAAAACATTTTTGGGGCGAAGGGACTAACAGGGTAATTTACCCATTGGAAATCTGGCAAAATTTAGTGTAGTAACCGGATTGCAAAAATTTTAAAACTCACACAGACCGATGGAGTAATTATCCCATGCGAAAAGATGAAAATTATAATTTTCCCCATTTTTAAAATTGTGCGGATCCCATTGGACGGGTCGGGTCGGGTCAGTATGCAGGTCAAAGATGAAACGACGTCGTTTTGGGCCTTAAAGGCCGACACCAAAACGGCGTCGTTTGGTGAGCCTTTAAATGGTCATTTGATCCCAAAAAAAATCTATTTGGTGCTTGATTTAAAAAAAACACCTGAGAGTTCTCCCAACTGGTCTGCCTGGGGGCTGGCCGGCATCTGCGTGCTGTTGTAGACCGCCGATCATCGGTGGTGGTTGTTGTTACCTCTGGCGACCAGGAAGGTGAAAGGTCACACCTTTCCTACTCCTCTTGACGTGTCGATTCTGAATCTGAGGCCAGATTTTCAAACCAAAGGCCCTAGGTGAGTGAATCAACTCAAAACCCTTGATTTCCTTTTAATTTTTTATAATTTTTGAACTATTTTCACTCTTTTTGTTTATTATTTGTGTTATTTTTGGTTGATTCGAAGTGAAAAGAATGATAAACGCTCTTTTTTTTATTTATTCGAACTTGGGGATCCCTTTTTTATTCGATCCCCTTCTTTTTTATCCAATCGAACTTTTTTCTCCATCTAATCTATGTTTTTTATGTTTTTTGTTCTCTATCTCTCTCTCTTTCATCGATTATGGGGGTTTTTATAACCCAAAAAATATATATAGATATTAAAAACCTAAGATTTATCTCCTTCCAGGGTGGTGAATGGTGCACAACGTTAGACTTGGGCGGTGGTGGGTGGCGGCCGGCGCGCATGGCCAATGGTGATGGAGGGTACGGTAATGGCGACAAAGCATTACGGTGGTTAATTGTGTTTAGGTTTAGGGTTTTTTAGGGTTGGGTTTTGGATCTGATAATGAGCTATTGGGTTGTGGGTTGTATTTTAATTGGGTATTTGGGTAAGGGTTTAATTTGGGGTTTAAAAACGAGTTTGGACTTTAAGGCCCAGACTAAAATGGGTATTACAACTGCCCCTCTTTGCTCATTACTGTGTAATAGGAATAGAGCAAAGACAAAAGATTAACCATTTTTGTCCAGTCAGGTTTGGGTTCCTTCTCTGGCCACCGCTACTTCTTGAGTTTCACTTGATCTTCTTACTGCTCTTGTAAGCGAACCTTCAAAAGGGAGGATTCGTTGGGGAAGACAAAATCGGAGGTGATCTGTTGGAGGAGACAATAAGTTTGGCTTGCTGCGACTCTGACGACGAGGTAATGCCTGGAGAAAAATTGACCTAGCTATGACATTAACGAAGTAGCAAGATCTGTAAAACTTGATCCAGCTGCAACACTAACGAAGAAACGGGATCGAAGGATGAAGGTTTGGATATTTGATTCGGCTGCAACACTAACGAAGAAGCAGGACCGTAAGTTAGCAAATTTTGATTCAGAGCTTGGCTCATAGATTTCTTTTTTCATTTTTCCCAAATGCACAGGGATTAACAGATTTAAGTTGCCTTTACCGGTAGTCGTTTGCTTCGGGCTAGTTGTATCATTCCCCTGGGTACAATCAGTTTATACCAATCATAATATTGGATTTTTCTAAAGAATTTATTTTCCTTTGACCATTCGTGAAAATGGATTTTCGATGGACATTTAAATTATCCATTATCTTAAAATTTATCGTGTTTAAGTACGTTGTGCCAACATTTCTGTAGAACTTGTCGAAATAGCTTTGGATCCCGCTGCAACACTGATGAAGAGACATGATCTGGAGAAGAAAGTTTGATCCGCTACAACTCTGACGAAGTGGCATGATCTAAATAGAGCTTTGGTTTTCTCTCTTTTTTTAGTTTTTTCATTTTTTTGTTTCATTTTTTTGGGAATATTTTTGTTTGTTTTTTGTTTTGTTTTTTGAATAACCATATGTCCAGAGAGAAAATCTGAGGAAAATATGGTCTAGTCGCACCATCAATGAAAAAACTAGACAGAAAAATTTGACATGTTGCACCATTAACGGCAAAGCGAGATCTGAAAATGTGGGATCTGCAATATCATGGCGGGAATCCTGACTTTCCTTGGTTTTTTCTATCTTGTCTTCTCTTCTAAATGTGCATAGAACTCTCTAATCATTCTGTTATACCGCTTCTTTGGGGCAAATAAACTAGATGATTCGTTCTCTTGCACCTTCAAGGAAACAAGATCTATTTGTTGCGTTCGTTCCGCTGCAATTTTAGGGAGACAAACTAGTGGTCGCTTTCTTTCTGCTCAACTTCAGGGAGATGAAATTGATGCATGTGCTCATTCTGCTGCAAATTTAGAGAGATGAAATTACTGTCTGTGCTCATTCCGCTGCAAATTCAGATAGATAAAATTATTTTCGGTGCTTATTCCACTGCAAATTTAGAGAGATGAAATTGTTGTCGTGCTCATTCCGTTGTAAATTTAGGGAGATGAAATTGTTGGTGTACTCGTTCCACTGCAACTTTAGGGAGATGAGACGGTTGAGGTGTCCATTCCACTGTAACTTCAAAGAGATGAACTTGTTGGTGTACTCGTTCCACTGTAACTTTAGAGAGATGAGACGGTTGGGGTGTCCATTCCACTGCAACTTCAGGGAGATGAAATTGTTGAGGTGCTCATTCCACTGCAACTTCAGAGAGATGAGGCGATTGAGACGTCCATTCCACTGTAAATTCAGGGAGATGAAATTGTTGAGGTGATCATTCCACTGCAACTTTAGAGAGATAAGATGGTTGAGATGCCCATTCCACTGCAAATTCAGGGAGATGAAATTGTTGAGGTGCTCATTCCACTACAACTTTAGAGAGATGAGGCAGTTTTCGTTCTCAATCTGTTCCACTATTTGTTGGAAAGACAGAATCTATAAGAGATTAGTTAATCTGCTGCACCATGTTACGGGTGAGATAGGATCTTATTGTCAATGATGTTAGATCTTTTGAATGACTGTCTGTTCCTTCTTGGTCAAGGGTGCCAAACAATACTTGCCCCACTGCTTGTGTCAAGAATGCTGGAATTGTTGACAACTATTTGCTCCTTCTTGTTTGATGATGTCAGGCCTGTAAATCTTTTGTCTTTTTTAAAAAGGATTGAATATCTTTAAGAAAAGATAGGATTGATTTAAGAAGATATCTTTTGAGAAAAGATTTAACTAAGAAATTTTGTTTTCAGAAAAAAACATCCTTGTGAAAGAATGGAATTAAGAAAATCCAATTTGAGAAAAATGTCCTTAAGAAAGGATGAAATTAAGAAATTCTTATTTGAGAAAAACGTCCTTAAGAAATGATGGAATTAAGAAATTCCTGCTTTGAGAAAAGCGTCCTTAAAAAATAATGGAATTAAGAAATTTCTAGCTTGAGAAAAAGTGTCCTTGAAGAATGACGAAATTAAGAAATTTCTATTTGAGAAAAACGTTCTTAAGAAAGGATGGAATTAAGAAATTTTGATTTGAGAAAATGTCCTTATGGAAGAACGGAGTTAGGAAACTCTTGTTCTTGAAAAAAAATATCCTTATAAAAGGATGAAGTTAAGAAACTTCTATTTTTGAGAAAATGTCCTTATAGAAGGACAGAGTTAAGAAACTCTTGTTCTTGAGAAAAATATCCTTATAGAAGGAAGTGATTTCAGAAAATTGCTTTGAGTAACAAGTACAAAGTTTCTGGTAATGTATTTATGCAAATGACATGTATGTGTATGTTTTCGTGATGATGCAGAGATGCATGAAATTCGTGTCGAAACTTCAAGTTATGTATGCCTTATGACAAACTAGATGCCATGATGTACGAACATGTTTGATGATGCCATGATGCACATGCTTTCATGTATGCAATGCCCTCATGATGAATGAAGATGGAATACTTGTAGAAGTTCTCTTCTTCTGGCTCAACTTAATCTTTTGATTTTATTCTTTTTCAAAATTTGCCCCAGCAAAAGTTTGCCCCCCAACTTTTAATGTCCTCATTCTTTTCTGAATTTCAACTTTTTAGCTGAATGACCCTGACGTCATCTTCTTTCTTCTTCTCAAGGGAAATCGACTTGCAGTACCACCGTCAACGATGCAAAATCTGAATTAAACTGACCCGCTACCACTGACGAATATGAGATTAGAAAAAGGTTAATGGCAGGGAGTCATGATATGAAACAAAAGGAACTTTAGTTAGTAATCAATTCAAAAAAATTTACCGTTCGTCATCTGGATGTTTGAGCTTTTTGCGTATTCGGCCTCCTTCGGGGCTAAAAATTGGTCATCAATTATTGCCCCCATAGTTGATGTTCTCTGGTCTCTTTCCTGGACTTGTTTGTACGTTCAAGCCAAAAAATGCATTTAGTATGAATGCATCTTTATGCCAAAATGTATGTTTTTAGTCTAAATGCATGATAAATTTTAGATGTATGCATGATGCGCGTGATGAATGTGACGTGATTTTCCTTGGTCCTTAAAGGGATGCTCCTGACTATCCGTTGGTCAGATCTTTGCTTCTGATTAGGTAGTGTTCAGTGCCTTGTATGTGAGGATGTCCCAACCTTTCTTGGGTTCGATCGTCTTTTAGATTACTTCCTCGGGTGAATGCCCCAACATTCCTTCTTAGACTACTCTCGGAGCTTAAAGTATGTTTATGCCTTTTCTTGATGGGCTTTCATTGTTTTCAAGAATGCATTATGTTGCCCCCCCTAAATTTTATTGTCCTAAAAATTTGAGCTTTTGAGCCGAATGACCTTTGGCGCCATCTATTTTCTTCTTCTCGAGGGAGATCATTGATTGGAGCTCAAATACCCCATCTATTCTTGTGCTCATATATTTTTTGAATACCTCCGAAGTCTTCAAGCTTTTGTTCTGAGCAGACACCTCCCTTAGGTCCTTGTACTTTAAATCTCTATAAAGAGTAATAAAAAATCTTTTGTTTTGTAACAATGCAAGATGCTTATACGAATGAGAAAAGAGTATTTATTCTTTCAAAAATATGATTTTCGAAAAAAATAGGGGCCCCATATATTTTGTGCAGGAGCGTCTTTGAACCCACTTGTCGAGGGTCATCCCAAGCGTAGTCCGTTTCTAGAAGACCTCGAACGTTGTGTCGATGCTTGAAGATGTAAGCTGTCTTTCAGGCTATTAGGCTTTCGAGAAGGACATTTCCTGCATGCCTAATTTCTTGACCAATTTGGGTGGCTCTCTTTGACTCACGAACTCCCCCATTCTATTTCACCCTCTTTTCTAATCTCGATCAAGCATTAGAAGTTTCAAATATTTGAAGAAAAGATAACTCCATAAGGCGAGATGTAATCTGAAGACAAACACCTTCAACTCAGATGTCCAGGTTTGATTAAGATGGTCTTTGGAGACATAAAATGTAGGCCAGAGCTTGCAATTATGACCAAAATGCTATTTTTGCAGTGCTTGATTTGAACTTGCTTAGATGCATTGTTTTTTTTCTCTTCACTTTTTTCTAGATAGCTCTAGACTGACCATTTCCGGGTTTTCACCCTAGAGTTTATTTCCTCTTCCTTCTAGTTTGGACCTCTGCAGATTAAGCAAACTTGTATTCTGACCGAACATCGGCGTCTGCTTCGATTTTGCCGATGAGCAATCTTTCAAATCTCTTTTTGAGTAGGGATAAAATTATGCAGTTGTTTTTCTTATGAATGCTCTATTTTTCTCTCTCTATTTTTATTTTTAACAGAATAGTAGGAAGTTGTTGACACTTCTTTAATCTGGGAAGTGGATAGACGATAGCGGTTTTAGAATCAATCATAACTCAAAGATGTTTGAAGCATCACCAAACTTCATGAATTGCTCCAACTGAGATGAGTGTGGTAAATTGGAATGAATACAGATATGGCAGTGATGATCATAGAAAATGAACAAGTTTTTGCAGATCATCAGCTGAAAACCAACATGCTCCAAGAGAAGGAGATAGTGCGCTGGCCTTGTTGTTCTGATTATCCCTTGCCTATAGATTTTTCGGGTTCTGGGTCTCATCGAGGAAATTTGCTAGCCTCGATGATTTGATCTAAATTTTTTGTTTAAAACTTGATTGAGCTGCGAAAAGCCGATATCATCGTTGAATATGATTTGTTTGACTAGGATTCCTCTTCCAGATAGCATCTCATACACATATATCATTAGAGAAAGGTTGCCTTCAGTTGGATAAATGTTTAGAGTTATCACGATATTCAAAAATCTTAGACAACAATGCTTGAAAGGAAATGTTCACTCAAAATTTGTGTTTGGGACCTTTTCATCACTCCCTAGCACACTCAATTATCCTTTTGTTGGCCTAATTAGATCGGAAGATAGGTCACACGCCCTTTCATCTTCACACTTTTCAATTTCCTCTAGACACATGGTTGCTCAGAATCAACCGTCGGATTAGAATCGATGTCGCACCTAAAAAATATATACATTCATGCATGTGCAAAGATTCATAATAATTTTAAAAAAAATTGTGAAAAAATATTTGTAGAAATGCACCATTTATTAAAAACGTATGTACACCCTTACGAAAGACTCCATTTCGGCCTTCGGGCTTAGGCAACAGGTCTGTTTCATGCATTACTCAAAAGAAGATTTAAGCTACAAAGGTGTCCTAAAAGGTTGTCTAAATTCTGGGCAGATCCAACATTATCCCTTCGTCAGTTCATCTCAGGGACTTTACTGTTGAATTTTAAAGTGCCATTTTCAATCAGATTTTGCACCTTGTTTTTCAGAGCTCTACAATTCTCAATAATGTGGCCTATACTTCCTAGATGATAATAACATACAGCTTTATCATCATAACTTTCTAGATGAGGAGGCCGCTTTTGTTTAGATCGAACTGGGGCTAACAAGTTTTTCTCAACAAGCATCGAAAGCAACCCTGTATATATTACCGAGATTGGATGGACAACTTTCTAAAACATCGTAGGTCGACGTGAGTACGAATAATTTGATTGGTGTGAGGACCAAGGTTGATTGTATGGATAAGACCCCACCATATGAACCTCTGGTCCACTTTCTCTTCCAGCGATCGCACTGCTAGAATCTATGATCTTCCCTTGTCTAATGGCTTCTTTTATGAGCTCAACTGATATCACAAGGTCTTCAAAGTTCTGGGTTGTATTTCCCAGCATATACTTCAGGAATGGATCTTCCAGGGTTCTAACAAAAGTATGTGTTATTTCTCTTCGTAGGCCATTTTTTCATGTTTTGCAATGTTAAAAGGCCTGGGTCAATGTTTATTATATGCATGTACTATTCTGTGAAGGCTTTACCCAGATCCTTACATAATTGTATCTCGTCCCGGCTAAGCTGATTGTACCACCTGGCAGCAGACCCTTTTAAACTGTATTGAAAACAGTAAATTAAAAGCTTGTCATTATCAACATGCCTTGTCATCTTTCGGCAGAACATGTGAGGTGAGCAGACGGAGATCTTGTTCCATCGAACTTTTCAAAGTATGGCACTTTGAAATTCGGAGGTAACACCAGATTAAAGACCAAGCTTAATTCACTTGCATCCATTTCACGGACTGCATTTGCCCCTTCTACAGCTTTAAATTTTTCTCGAGCCACTGAAACCAATCTTCAAGCTGCTTGGGTAGTTCGACCTTCGGCTTACCTACTTCGTTTGGATCTGGGATAGAGCGCTCTTTAATTCCTCTGTGCGATGAAGATCCAACCTGGAGACCTTGTTGCTTTCCAACTGAAGCCGACGATTGTAGAGGTGTCTTGCCGCAAGGATTCTCTAATTTTTTTAGAGTATCAGAGTCTATGTCCAATCATTGTCCCCTTTCAGGATCCTTATCTGCCAACATCATAGCTATCTTGGCTAGTAGATTCGCCTGTGACTGTAAGATGAGGTCGCGAGTTGCTTGTTGCACCTTTTCCAGGTTTTGCTCTATGTTACTATTTATATCTTCGTATGCATTTTCAACTTTTTCCAAACGGCTATCTATTTTTTTAGCTTTGCTTCGAGTAAAAAACCAAAGTTGACTCGGCCGACTCAGAAGCCCTAAAATCACTTTGATCGAAATTCTCTCAGAATCAGAAGCTCGAACAAGAAATGATTATGCAATATCATTTGATGCAAATGCATGCAAAATGAGATGCTAATGCGATAGGAAAAAATAAAAATAGGTTAGTGCGAATAGAATAATCAATAATGATAATGTATCGCGAAAATTAAAAGGTATAGAACCTTCAGGTTAACATGCTTCATTCGAATAAAAGCAATCCTACCCCATCATGCTTTCTACCCGCACATTTTAAACAAAAAGTGGATCCTACCCGAACATGCTTTTCTACCCGCATAAAATATATCGGCATGATACCTAGTATATGCTTTATTGCGAGAAAATAAATGATACTAAAATTAAATAGCATAATTGAAAGAAATTAAAGAATCCCCTAACTCTCTCTACCATGCACCTATCGGGTGATTCTCTAAACGGGCAGAGGTTTGGTATAGCTCTAGAAAAGGTAGGTTGCTATGGTTCACTACATGTGGTTTAGGTTCTAAAGTAACGGTACCCGAACTGTCGCTAGGATATCGATTCGGGAGGATACATTTCCCTAGGTCTGTGTAGAGATGAGATCTCACAGAGATAAAGCTGCAGATATATCCTGGAAGTGGTCCACTATCCTGAACGGAGGTGATACCTCACGAAGGCGTAGCTTCTCACTCCCACTTAAAAGGGTGGATCTCGTGTTATGCAAAAAAAATCAGGGAAAAAGTAAAAAAAAAAACCTTTTTTTGCCAAAAATTTAACAGGAAAATGGATCACAAAATAAATTAAACTGAATTTATAGTTTCCACTCGTTAAGACAAAAAGTAATCGATCGATGGCTCGACTCTCAAAAAAATATGGTCCCAGCAGAGTTGCTAAGCTATAACAACGGTCACACCCTCGGTGGTGCTTGATGCGTTCTTACGAAAAATTGTTTTGGATAGAGTCGCCACCAATTTTTTTAATTTAGGTGAGATTGGATCACTTGAAACCTGACTATTTTAATAAAACCTGTTTTTGCGTCATTTTATTAAAACAACGAGTTTTGGTCTAGAAACTAGAAAAACAGGTTTGGGAGTCAGTTACGTGTGGGGAAGGGTGAGCACCCCCACAACGCCCAAAATTGGTACTTGGTCGATTACATATTTTCTAAACGATGGAAATTAAGAATTCGAATTTAATTTAAAATTTATGATCCCTTAATATATTTTAAAAGAATATTTTTGTGTATGAAAGGAATTTACACCCCTACACCCGGGGCATAATTTCCGTTAGATTCCCGAATGAAGGGAATCTATTTTGAAAATTATGATTTAGAATTAAAAATTTTATTTTGTGATAGAGGTTAACGGAAAGCGGCACCCGTTATGTTTGAGGTATGTTTCTCACGAGAATCTCTAATAAAAGGTTTAAATTTAAAATTCAATTAAAAAGTATATAGAATGTATACAAATATATATACTAATACATATATTAAACATGTTAATATATACATAAATACATAAATAAGGAATAAAATTAAAAGAAACAAAAAATAGTGAAAAAATAAATTAAAAATAATGTGCAAGGGTGGAATAAATAATTTACAAAGATGGGGGCCAAATTCTTAATTATACCCTCAAAATAGGACAAAATTGAAGAGCACAGAAAGTTTGAGGGACCTAAAACATAAATATTCCATTTAAAAACTGATTAAAATGGATTTTGGGACTAAATTGCAAGACAGTCAAAACATTAAGGGGCTTCAAAGGTAATTAAACCATGTGGCAAACCTATTCTTAAAATATTTTTAGGGTGGGGTGACTAACAGGGTAATTTACCCATTGGAAATCGGGCAAAATTTAGTTTAGTGACCGGATTGCAAAAATTTTAAAACTCACAAGGACTGATGGAGTAATATGCGGAAGGATCAAAATTGTAATTCCCCCTATTTTTTAAAATTGCGCGGATCCACTTGGCCGGGCCGGGTCAGGCCGCGGGTCAAAGATGAAACGACATTATTTTGGGCTTTAAAAGTCAACACCAAAACGACGTCGTTTGGTGAGCCTTTAAATGGTCCTTTAATCCCAAAAAAATCCATTTTGTGCTTGATTTTAAAACAAAACACCAGAGAATTCTCTCGACTAGTATGCCTGGGGGCTGGCCAGCCTCTGCACGCCGCCATGGACCGCTGATCATCGGTGGTTGCCGCTGCCTCTGATGGCCGGGAAGATGAAATGTCGCACTTTTCTAACTCCTCTCGACGTGTCAATACCGAATCCGAGGCTGGATTTTCGAACCAAAGCCCCTAGGTGAGTGAATCAACTCAAAACCCTTCGATTTCCTTTTGTTTTTTTTTAATTTTTGAACTCTTTTCACTCTTTTTTTGTTTATTATTTGTGTTATTTTTGGTTGATTCGAAGTGAAAAGAATGCTAAACGCTCTCTATTTTTTATTTATTCTAACTTGGGAATCCCCTTTTTTATTCGATCCCTTTCTTTTTTTATCCAATCGAACTTTTTTCTCCCCCTAATCTATGCTTTTTTATGTTTTTGATGGTTCTCTATCTCTCCCTCTTACATCGATTCTGGGGTTTTTATAACCCAAAAAATATACATGGATATTAAAAACCTAAGATTTATCTCTTTGTAGGGCGGTGAGTGGTGCACGGCGTTAGACTTGGGCGGTGGTGGGCGGCGGCCGGCGCGCGTGGCCAATGGTGGCGTGCGTGGCAACCACGCGTGCGAAGACTGGATGGAGGGTGCGACAGTGGCGGCAGAGCATTAGGGTGGTTAATTTTGTTTAGGTTTAGGGTTTTTTAGGGTTGGGTATTGGATCTGATAATGGGCTATTATGTTGTGGGTTGTATTTTAATTGGGTATTTGGGTAATGGTTTAATTTGGGGTTTAAAAACGGGTTTGTGCTCTAAGGCCCGGACTAAAATGGGTATTACAGACACATAAAGTAAAAAATATGATATTCTGTAAACTTATTTGTAATAAAGTCAATAAAATATTATAATATTTTATAACTAATAGTATCTGACGTATTAATTGAATAATTTGGATCGGATATTGTAGCTAGGGTTGGCCATTCGATCGAGCCGAGTCAAAAAAAATTTAGTTATTCGAGTTAACACGTCTTATTTCATCATTCAAACTTTATTTGAATTTTTTTCAAGTCAACTCGAGTTTATGAAATTCGAGTCAAGTTTCTATATAAATTTAATTATAATAATTTATAATATTATAATAGTGATTCCAATTTAAACGATTTTATTTCCATATTCTTTTTTACATGTGTAATTAATTTTTTAAATGTAATTTAATAAATTAAATATCATCAAAAATTATATAATATATTTATAATGATATTTTTATAGATAAAAATATGTTATTTCATTAAACTACGAGCCTCATTAAAAATCTTTTTTTATCCAGGTCAGGCCGTAGCGAGACCCAAGATAACGGAAGGAGGAAAAGAGTGCCCAAAATATATTAATAATTAAACCGAATAAGAATATATTAGAGTTTAAGAAATCCAACAACAACAAAAGATGATACAATTATTCAAACTAATGAAAAACAAAAGCGACAACAGTCCATACTGAAATAGTTGTGCCTCAGCAAACACTAATAAAAACAAATTGCAGAAATAGTCCTTTGAAATGTAATATATCAACCCTATCACCTACAACCATAAGAAAATTACATAAATGATATTATTTTAAATTAGCATATATGAAGTAAGACGTTAATTATAATAACAATAACGTGAATAAAGAAGGAAGTTTAGAATATATGCACTAAAATGACCATAGTTTTATTCTTAAAGATTATCATAAAGGGCTAAGTAAGTGTAAACAATCCGAAAAACAAATTATAACAAACTTCTTCCTCTTGAGTTTTCAAATACCTTAAGCATCTTCTTCTTCATGTACCGTTGGCAATTTTGAAAATGCTTCTTGATTATCTGGTATTCTTGATAAATCTAATAAATTTAAAAATAAATATGTTAGTTAAATTATAAATAGTTTTATAATATAAATGATGTAAAAAATTAACTTTATTAATCAAAATTAACCATCTTCCATGTCTTGAAGTTCCGCAACATACTCGTCAAGATTGATGGGATCCTTACATTTTCGAAGCCAATCCTGAGTGCAAATCAAAGCTTCCACTATCGTCGGAGTTAGCGAACTTCTAAAACCATCTAGAACAAATCCACCCGTGCTAAATGCACTTTCTGAGGCAACTGTCGAGATAGGAATAGAGAAAACATCTCGAGCCATTTGTGCAAGAACATGATATCTTAGACTATTCAGTTTCCACCACAACAATATATCAAATGAACTTGAGTTGTTTGTGTCTTCCTCCTCATCCAAATATTTATCCAACTCAGATTTATTTTCTAAACCAACTCGTTGCTTCTTCAACAGATATTGTTGCACGACCAAACTCGCCTTTGATTGATTCGATTCCGTAGGCTTGGAAAATTTCGTTAAAATACTTGATAGACCTTCGTGGACCATAACTCTACCATAAATGGAAGAGTATTCATCAAACAAACAACGCAATTCTTTTTCAATCATGTTCACAACCTCATTCCCAACACTAGGAAAAAGCAAGGATACCCCAAGTTTCACAAAACCCATTTTACGTCGTGGATCTAAGATAATCGCTAAGTAAACTAGGAAGTTGATATTTTTTGTATCACCCCAATACTTATTGTACTTGTCTCTCATTTTGGAAGCCATGGATATTATGTCTAAATCTCCAAAATTTGCCTGTTCATCCAATAAACAATGTATATCCATCAATGTTTCAAAAAAGAAATGAGAGGTGGCATGCAATGATCCGGACACCTTCAATGTGAGATTGTAAAAGGGCTCTAGAACTTTTGTAATTCTTCAAACATTTTCCCAATCATCAAATGTAGGAACTTCATCTCCAGCTATGAGGTCAAGAAAAGGCATAACACCAAAAAATTCCCCTAATGTTTGACTGCATTGTCATTTTATCCCCTATTCTTTTTTTTGAAGCAATTTAGCCCTCAATGTTTCATTTTGGGTCAAAATAGCCCCTCTGTGGATGAAAATTGTTAGTCAACCAACGATAAATGACTTGAAATGATATGAAAAACCTACACGGCGGTGCTCATCGCGATAGTAGTGTCATATAGGCAAATGTATTGACTTTATAGAATGACATATCAATCAAAAAATAATTTTATAAAGTTGTATAAAATATAAAATATTTTTCTTCTGATGTGTCATTCTGCCAAGTCATTTCAAGTTGTTTATCGTTAGTTGACTAACAGTTTTCATCCGCGGAAAGGCAATTTTGACCCGGATTGAAACGTTGAGGGCCAAATTGCTTCAAAAAAAATAAGGGCCAAAGTGACAATTCATTCAAACGTTAGGGGCATTTTTAGCATTATGCCGTCAAGAAAAAAAACTATGATTATCACGAGCATATGAATCAAATGCACGCTCATATTTTTCAGCAACCTTTAACATCATATATGTTGAGTTCCACCTAGTAGGTACATCTAAGCACAAATGGGCATTAGTATCTATCATTTCTTCTTCTGCCCGATTGTAGAATTCTTTTCGTCCTTGATGGTGATGCTCTTATGTACCTCACAACAGCTCCAACTTGATCAACAGACATAGAAGCGCACTTCACACCTTGCACGATGAGATTAATAATGTGTGGAACACATCTTGTATGCATATATTTCTCGTTTGCAACACAAGCATTTTGATGGTTCAATTTTTTTCTCAAATATTTAATACCAACACTATTAGCAGATACATTATCCACTGTAATAATGAAGACCCTCTCAATCCTGTATGCACTTTTCAAGGGCCCAAACTATACTTTTACCAATATGAGCAGATATCAAACAGAAGTTGATGATTCTCTTTCGCAACATTCACACATCTATAAGCACTAAAATTTGTCTGAATATTACTATTATTATTACTATATTTTACTATTATATTATTATTATTTAATAATATTATTATTATTTTGAAAAAGAAGATACATGCATAAAATGAATGTTGATCTTCACGGCACCCATGTGCCTCTTATACACGCCACTCATGACTCTGCGTACCACCCATGCCCCTACCATAACGCCTCTACCAATAACTCCACTCACCCTCACCACTACACATAAATATACACAACCCTCATCACTTTCAACCCCTCAGATTTTTTTCATTCGTCCTTGACCATCTGCATCACTGCCGAGCCCCCAATTTTGAGTTCTTTTGAACTCTGAATCCATCTCCACCATTCAACCCCATGAAAGAACCAAAATATCCATTTTCTATCTTTCCCTCACTGCCCATTTCCATATACCTCCATCATTCCTCTTACCCATATTAAATTTCCAACACTATCGAGCCATCCATTTTAACACTCAAAACCTACAAAGAACCAATCAACAATCCATGTTCAACAGCAGTGGAAGTCAATGAGAAGAAAATGAGGAGGATGAGGAGAAGTACTTACCTTTGGTGATTGGGTGATTTTCAGCTATGGGGGACTCCTGCGGCAAATCCCAACAGTGGACGGAGAGCCTACGTTATGGTGAGCGACATAGTTTGATTTTGGCTCGACCTAACGGTGGAGCGTATAGATCGACGGTAAAGAAGTCGACGCACTCAAGGGCTTACCCATTCCCGAATTTTGGTTTTTTTTATGACCAAAGCTTTATCTCGATGATCTCAATAGTAGGGATGTTCCATTCAATGGGGGGACCTACATATCCCAAAACCATGATGATCCAACGGTGGTTGGAGCAGATCCGACTGTAGAGAGCCGAAGGTTTAATGACATTTTTCATGGTATTTAGCTGTGAGAGGAAGAGGGGAGAGACGGCTTCATCGCAACGGTCTTGACTAAACCGAAATGGCTATCGAAATGGTCACGGCGCAGGTGTGAGGGCAGCAGCGACAGTTTGGTTGAGTGGAGCCTCCTTTGTTGTTGAAAAAAGACCAAAGTAAAGCAAAAAAGAAGGGATAACCCTTTTTATCAGCTTGACACGCGTGGGTTGAAATAAACCCAGATCTGACCCACTCTAGACCCAATGTTGACCCGGTCCGCACCACACTTAGCCCAGCTGAAAAATGAAAGAATGAGCCATCTTTATCCAAGCCCAGATTAATTGTAAAGTCCAATCTGTTGAAATATTGGGTACACTTTTTTCCCTAAATTATTGTGTAATTCATGCTCTTATAATTAATGAAATTATTTATTTTAGTCTATGTAATATATGTTTATATGTTCATAATATATATATATGTATGTTTTATCATATCTATTGTTTTCATATTCCTATATATATGTATACGTGTGCATATAATATTATATATATTAATGTTTGTTATATGTTTTATATATATTATATCCTTATTTTAAATATATGTGGATTGTTCTTTATTTCTTTTATTCATGCCTATGTTTATGTTAGCATTCGTATTTGTTCGTGCATAATTAAAATGTCATTTATATATTGCACTAGCATAGTTTAGTTCTCGAGGCCTCGATATCCTGGTGGGAGTGTCATCTCGAGTCTTCGGGCGTCATCTTTTTTGGTTATCGTGGGTCACGAGTTGGTTTGTGTTCGATTTGTATGACTATGCATTCATGCATCTTAGAGATTAATAGTTAATTTAGATCGAATTTCAATTTTTCTTGATATATACGATATGTACCCTTAGGTACCAATTTTGGGCGTGGTGAGGGTGCGAAACCATCCCCACACATAACCGACTCCCAAACCCAATGAATCTTTGTTTTGTCTTTTTTGTTGTTCGATCTACCTTATCCAAGTGACCGGTGGCAACTCCAAGTCTGGATTTCAAAATACGAGCTTTTCCAAGAATTCCCCTCAAACTCCAATTTTTTAATTAAAAAGGTGTTTTTCAAATAAGCCCGAATTTTTTAGTCACTATAGCATGGCGACTCAGTTGGGGATAAGTTTTTTGTTTTAAAAAAACAAAAAATGAGAGTCAAGCCTTAGTTCGTGTTCGTATTGTATTTACTAAGAAAAATTTTAAATTTGATTTAATTTAATTTTTAATCCCTAACCTTGTTTGTTTACCATTTTATTTTGCATGGTGTTTGATATAAATTCTCATCATACATTAGTTTTAGAACTGTTAAGTGCGAGGGATCACTTTCTTTCGTAGGGTGTTCACCTCCGTATAAGATTGTGATCCGCTTCCGAGATTTGATCCTTATATTTTGTGGAGTTACGCCTCCGTATGGTATAAGGACTCGTGTCCTCCCGTAAGAGCTCGCCTTTTATAGCTATGCTGAAATATTGTTCGTTTAGCGATAATCCTATTAGGCCTTGTTTGATTTATTTATGCTTTTTTTCTATGTATGCCATGTATATTTCTTTTAAATTGATTTAATTTATTTTTTAATTATTTTTCGTGTAATACCCCTTTCCCGTATTCATAGCTAAATACGAGTCAGAGATATCACAAAACATTTGTAAAACCCTCTACATTTGTAACTCGGTAAAATTTTGTTTCTTTAAAAACATTACAATGTATTTAGTTTTTATTTACAAATCTAGTTATTCGAGTAAGGTTTAAAAATAATATTTTCATCTTCAAATTGATTTTATTTTCAGGCAGTAACTTATCAATTTAATTTGTCTTGATATAATTAATAAAACTGCCTGATTTAAAATTCATCCAGATACCAAATAAAATACAAATTCTATCAGAGCAGGCATACCCTTTTAATATACATGCCAACTAGTAAATATCAAACAGTATCAAAAGATATCTTACTGATACTGATGTACATGTTATTGATTGATGATGTCCGTATATGCTCCTTATTCCAACCATTTCTTCTTTCCTACGTGTAAAACAGTTACACGCTAAGTATTTACTTAGTGAGGCAGTGATTCAAATTTAAGTGCAATTGTCATAATTTCAATCTCAATATTAATTATTAATTATTAATTATTAATAATGCATATGATCACCTTACCATTACATGCTCATTAACATAATTAAATATGCAATAACATATATGTATATCAAAGTGATAAGATTAGATCTTACCAATATCAGTGCCATTTCTATTCGTAAGCTTTCAATGCTTACCAATACCTTTTTTCCAACTCTGTCTGCAAGCTTTCAAGCTTATCATTCTATTTTTTTTATTTCAATTCAGTTTACTTAGCCCAATGTATCGAATTAAGAGATTCTATGTACACGAGTCACCCCCCATACCCAACATTTCTTGAGTATATATATTATTTGCACTGTAGTGCTTAGCACCCTAAGTGCTTCCGTATACCCAAACCTTGCATGAGTATACCCCCATTGAGTATTAATAAAATTTGCACTGTAGTGCTTAACACCCTAAGTGTTTCCGTACACCCAAACCTTGCATGAGTATACCCTCAATGAGTATTTATGAATATTGCACCGAAGTGCTTAGAATATTTATACAGCTGTTTATGACCCTATGGATATCCAACTATACCATCGAACCTCTATATCATACATTGGGCCTTATTTCATCATTTATATCATTCATGGCAACGTATATCAATTTATATTAACATTAAGCAGTTCATACCCGAAATAACATTTGTAGTATACCATTATCAATAACTAGTGATCAATGCATTTATTTTCAACCTTTGACATATTTAAAATATGTCAAATATATGATCAATGACATAAATAACATGACAATATATAGACCAGGTAGACTCATCGCAAGTCCTACTGGTGATGTATAAAACATCCATGTATCATGTTATGTATGCATTGCACTCACCTGGGCCATGTATTAATATGCCTCACTAAGTCCTCTTTGATCCTTTCCTTCATTGTACCTCGAACCTCCCTTGATTCGAACTTAACTTCATAATTCAAATAAGTAAAATATTTGTTAGATCTCAATCTAACAATATCTTAGACATATTGTCCAATATAATCATTTGAATACAAAATCTCCAAACATTTTCTTTTCTTCCTTGTATTGTTCAAAAACTCATTATGGTCCTTAGTGACCAATTTGAACTTCCATTAACCCTTTTCAAGCTTACTAATCATCCTTAGATACAAAGTGTATCAATTCTAATTTTCTGACAGTTTGTAGTACCTCTAAAAAAAATATTTCTATAAAATAATCTACAACCCGGAATTCTATTCCGTTTGTTCTAAAAGAAACTAGATTCATTAATCTTTTCAACCATATAAATTAATAGCCCAAGTTCAACTTGTATGATTTATGGCGAATTTTCAAAGTCAATTTCCAGTATTGAATTTTGGAACAGCCCGCTATACTGTTTTCTGACCTTTCACCACTTAAAAATTCATATCTTTTTACTCGGAACTCGAAATCAGTTTCCGTTTGTTGGACACGTAACTAGTCGAACAAATCTTTACATCGGTATAAAATTCACCTTCTAACCATTTTTGTAGAATTTATGGTGAATTGTCAAAGTTACTGTCATAAACCAGTTTTTCTACACAACTTCCATAAACAACTTCAACTTTTATACTAACTTCTCCTTACTTATCTACTTTTCAATTTAGTCCAATTACTTGCTGTAAACCATCATTTTATGACCTTGTTCATCAAATAATTATTCACAATAATTCTACTTAATTTTCCTTCTTTACCGAAATAGTCACTAAAATGCAAAGATAAGGATTCAAGCTTCTTAACTTTGCAAATTAGTCCTCAATTCAACATTACTACCTTAATTCCACCATTACAACTAAAAATCAGATTTAGCCCCCATACAAAACTTCCATTTCAATTTGGTCACTTAACTTTGACAAATTGTCAAAATGGTCACTAATTCAATTCAACATCAATTTGGCATTCTAACTTCATTTTCTTATCTCTAACATCATTAATAACATAAATACACTCCAAATTCTAAAAATTCAGATTTGGTCCTTCAACTTTTCAATCTGCCGAAATGGTCCCTACACAATTTAACTTAGGGTTTTGCTTCCAAACAACAATTCAAGCTTACTAGATTATTATTTCAACATCACAAACCCTAAATTAAACTTGAATCCATAAACCCTAATCATCTTCATAATAATCTGTAATCACTCATTTTTCTCTAATCTCTAAGTATCATATTAATATATTAGTGCATGATTACATATATGTGTGTGCGTGTATATGTTATTAATATTACATATATGATATATGTGTGAATGTATGCATCGTGCATATATCTATGTTGTGTATTACGTACCTATTAATATGTGTGTGAAATGGTTATATTTATGTTAGGGGTATCATATAATATATGTTGGTATATGTGCATTTATGAATATGTTTATATATGTTTGCATGTATATATTATTAATGTCCTTGTTATTATTGAATGTATACGAATAAGTGTTGCATGAATTGTAAGTATTATTATTAAGTGTATTTATGTGTGAATGTATTTCATTATAATCGTATATATGTGTACGTAAGTATGTATGTATATGCATTTACTATTATATTAATATATTAATATATATGGACAAATCTGAAAATAAAAAAACCCAATTAAATTAAATGTCCAGATTATTACAAAACCCATAAATTACAAGGCCCGATCGGCCCAAACCCAAAACCTTAACAGAACCCTAATACCCATCAGATATCTAACCCTAATTACTTTGTATTTGCGCAGCCAACCAGGAGCCGTTGGATCAAAATGTTGATCCAACGGCCACGATCAATGAGGGAAAAATATCTAGCTGGCCGCGTGTATTACACGCTCGGACTGTTTGAATGCCACGCGCGGACCCTTCGATATCCCACGCGTGCGTGAGTCCCACGCGCTATAACTTCTCGACTGCTGAGCCCCACGTGTCACGATCTGGAGCTGTTCCACCGATCGAGGTTTCATCTGGACCGTGCATTCTTCAAGCTATCCCGACTGTTAGATCGAATCTGATCCAACGGCCGAGAATGCCTCGGGCTGAAGACATCTCCCCTACATTGCCACCATGCTTCCACCATGCCGGCCTCCAACCACCGCGTTCAGATATATCAAAGAACACAAAAAAAGAGGCGATGTCAGTATCATTTCATATCTAAAAAAATGTTTTACAGTACTTGCTACCGAACCAAAAATAGGGATATATGTATGAAACAAGTAATTGTAAGGCAGTCCAGTTGTAATCAGAGAGAAAAATAAAAAAGAAGCACAAAGTTTCAGTGGTAACTCTCTTTTCTTTTTTCTTACTTCTTTGCATGCATACAAAAAAATACGAAGTAATAAAAAAAAGAGGGATGTAGATTTGTTACCTTCGTCGTCAATGGATCTCCCCTCACCAGTGACAAGCTGAACATGGTGAACTGAAGGGAGAGGGAGGTCCCTTTTGGTTTCATTTCGGTTAAACATAAACAATTTTTTTTTCGTTTCGTATTTACTTAGATCTAGGCAAAATGATGAGTCTTAGTGTAAATCTAAGTTCATATTCGGGTCCGGTTTGAAAAGAGGTTGGTTTTGGGTGTTTCTTTTGTGTCACCGGCGCCGGCTAGCGGCGGTCGGCGGTGGAAAGGACGGCGGAGAGTCACCGGGTTCTGGGTTCATCAAAGGTTCGGGGATGGTTGAGTTGAGAGAAAATGAGAGAGGGGGGTTATTATAAAACTGGTTAAGGAAAAATTGGAATCGGGCTAAAAAAAGGGTTTTTATAGGCATTTTATTTTGTGAAATGGTAAAATTCTGAAATAAATCCCCCCACATTTTCGATATTTTCATTCCTCTCTTACCGCATGAGATATTTACAATTTCGGTCCCCCTTATATTCTAAAATATTACAATCCAACCCCTGGATTAAATTGAATCAGTTTTTAAATGGCGAAATTACCTCACTAGTCCCACCGTGTTTTTGAAATTTTCACTTCAAGCCTGCCCCTTGGTCCAATTACAGTTTTAGTCCTTTTAGGTTCTGTTCAGTTTGCAATTTCGTACCTAAACCGCATATTATTGCCTTTTAATTTATGTTTCTTATGTTTATTTCTTTTCATTTCAGTCTTGTTCCATATTTAAATATTCATGTTCGTTTATTATGATCGTATATGTTGATGTAGCCTTTTTTGCCTTTTCATATGTCTCTCGTACATGCTTTGCATTTTCATGTTTATATGTATATATGTGTTAAGTTTATGGTGATTATGTATTTTTATGCATTTGTTTGGTCATTCGTACCACGCATATTAGATTGATATTTTAGTTGGCTCGTACACAACATTTTTGTATTTTAGCATGTATTGTATGTTCTCTTGGCTTTTAGATTACGTGTTAGTATATTTTCTTTGTCATGTATAATACCATGTTCTTCATATGTTACAATGTGTTTTATTTTAATATGTATATCTTCTTGTAATATGTGTTTTTGTTCCCACATGTATTTACTCATGCCTTGTTATTGTGATATGTTAAGTTTGTTTTTATTTACAAGTAGGAGTAATATGTATGTATGTATGTTTTAGATTAGTATTTTATTTATGTTCGATTAGTATTCTATTATGTTAATATTTATTGTATTTAAATTATTTGCCATGTTTTATATTTTGCTCATTAAGTTTGCATAATGGAATATATAATGTCAATGCGGTGCCCTTTTATCCGAGCGTAAACGGGGCCAGTATCAGGCGTAGTGATAGTGGTTGGGCGTTTACTCTCGGATAACGGGGCCTTAAAAATTTATTCGCAATTATAATCGAATTTTAAACTAATCGTCACTTTAATCCGGAAAGTCTAATATTAATGAAGCGGTAATTATTAAAGTACCAATTTTGGGCGGTGTGGGGGTGCTAATCCTTCCCTATCCGTAACCGACTCCCGAACCCAACAGTTTTTAAATCTTTGGTTTTATGGTGTCCGGCCTACCTAAGTGGCCGGTGGCGACTCCTCATTTCTTAAATAAAACGTGGTATTTTTAAAAACCCCTGCGGAATAAATATTTTAATACCCAAAAGACAACCAACACTTCGAAAATCCACTTTTTTAGCGAAAAGGGGACATCGCTACAGATGACGACTCCGCTGGGGAACATTTTTGTTTTTAAAAAAAACAAAAAGAGAGTCGAGCTTTTTCAAATAATTACCGCTTTAATATTATTAGAAGTTCCGGATTAAAGTGATTATTAAATTAACATTCGGTTATAATTGCGCGTTTATTTTAACGCATTTAAAATATGGCATAAAAACCCATTTTTAAGTAGGGGAAAATGCTAATGCTTTCGTGGAGATATCGTTCTCCCGTGTAGGCCTTGCAAGTACCTTCGGGGCTCGAGTACCTTATGCTTTCGTAAGGATATCGTTCCTTCGTGCAGGCATAAGCGAATGGGTGCCCCTGAATTGAACCCGGTTGAAAGGAGCCTATAATGGGTGATGGTCGGGGGCCTTGTTACTCTTAGTAGAGGACAGCAAGGACAATTCGGGTACCTCCTAGCACCAACACTGCATGTAGAGAACATATAGAAACCCACCCCTTTAGAGCCATGCGGATAACCTTAGGTGTTTTAGATAGGATAAATAGGGTTTTTTTGTTTACCTTATTTAATTTATCCTTTTATCCGGTACTAACCCATTTTTTGTGTTTTATTTTTATTTTACACATACTTTTGTTGCATTATCATTGCATCCACATTACATAGAGGCGTTGATTCAAGTGGTTTGCTCGATTAGAAAATCTTTCATCATGGAAAAAAAGTGTCTTAGGAAGGACGACATCGATCCAGTCGTGCGACATCGGTCAGAGATTAATCAACAGATCCGAAGTAATGATTTGCCGAGCAAGCGTGTAGTGCCAAAGTATACACACGAGACCCTGATGGTGGACATACAACGAGCTACAAGGTGTGTGAATGACTTAGCTACTGAAGCCGCGACTCTCCGACCTTTCGTAACCCCGGACATGGAAGAAGCACCAAGGTTTACCAAGTTGCTCAGAGCTGTCGAGCAGCTAGGAGGTAGAGCTAGGGCTTATGTGTAGAATTTTATTTTGTAATTAAGACTTTTTGTAATAGAGACTCTTTTTGTAATAGGGACTCCTTTTGTAATATGGATTTTTTTTGTAATCTGGACCCTTTAATTCCCATGAAAGTCGTTCGAAATGGTGATTACCAGCGGAATCAACGCCTTTATTTGCATTCATGTTGCATATCATGACATGGTGTTGATTCAAGAACAGTTCATTAAAAGGCTTTCAAAATAGAAAAAGTATGCTTTTCCAGAAACGATAATATTACAGTAACAAATTAGGCCAAGCAAAGACCAATCGAGAAAGAAGACGGTACGATAGTAAGGCACATGCGACACAGAAGATTCAGTCAGGGCCGCATAACCCCAGTTTTAAATCTTCACCTTTGACCATTTTTTAAAAAAAATCTCAGATTTTAATTTAACTCATTTAAAAAAATGAAAATATTATTATTTTGCTTTGAAACTTCTTCTCCCATAAAACTTTCAGAATAATAATAATAACAAAAAGAAACCTAAAAGTTTCATTTTTTAAGTAAGTTAAAACTTTTTGATAATAAAAAGGGGGGATTTTTTAAACCAAATGATCCTTGAATATTTTAATTTAAACCCCCAAAGTTTTAAAGTACTCCCCTATGATCGATAGAATCCATCCATATTTAGACGTACCCAGATCTACAGCAGAAAATATATTGTCTGATGTCATTTTTAGAAGCCACAAAAATAAAGATCACGACGTCACGAGTCCATAGAATAGAATAAGAGGAGAAGACGAAGTCATCCATCATCCTGAAGACGACGTCGAGACGTGGAGCACAGGTTTTGCTTCCCGAAGTCAAGGTTTCCAGAATAAATTCAACTGTTGCCTGTAATTCATTATTAATTTCTTGCAAACATACATTTTCTCTATTGAAAGTTTTTCAAAGACTGTTTGAGAATCAACATCGCATTTGCATGCATTCTCGCATTTATAGGGTATTGATTCCCGAAGTGGTTCTTCAAATCTCATAAATCGTTCATAATTGGCAAAGGGTCGTCTGGTCAGATATTAGAGGGCACGAATCCAGGGTTTTGTCTTAGAACATGATCGGAGACAATAGAAGAGGAACCATCTGAAGACTTCAGGTTAGACACGGTAAGGAGACACAGTACTGGTAATGAGCAAAGTAAAGTGCAAGAGTCGAAAGCAACAGAGGGAAGAGGTGATGAATCAGATGAATACTTTGACGAAAGGTAAGCGATCCATCAAACCGAAAGAATAACCGATTAAGGATCAGAATAGAGAGCGAGATAGTCAGAATTCTACCTCCAAGTCAGCCAAATACGACAAATTAAACCCTTTTTGTGATCTGCATCAATAAACAGGCGGAAGGTATGCTTGAGTCGGGCTTTCAAAAAATAGAGCTCGGTCTAGAAGAAACTTGAGAAGCAAGTAATGAAAAGAAGTATATCTCGATTCCTGTGAGGTACACCGAACTACTCCTAATGTTCATCGACAAGAGCCTTATTACCTCGGTTAAGTCTCTAGCAAAGAGACCGTCTTATCCGAGAGATTACAACACACGTGCTAGAGGCAGTTACCGTTTAGGAAGTTTGGGTCACGGTATTGAGAATTGCGGGGCCCTGAGGAATGAGTTCAAGATCTTATCGCGATGAGGAATTTAGGTTTCGAAGACGGAGTTCCCCAATTCTATAGTGAGCTAACAATCACCCGAGGGGCAAAGTTGAGGAGGAATTGATATCCAGGACAAAGTTCGAGTAATACCGAAGTGGGTCACTCAAGCGAGTTAAATTTGAAGATCGGAGATAGGGGCATCCCAGGAGAGGGATATTCTTTCGAGTTCAGCCAGCTCAGATAAGAGAGAGATAACTTGGGTAAAATTGAATTTGTAGAATGATCATCAGAAGCTTTCCTAAGTGTTTAAGAATACCTGATTGGGTCACCTTTAAAGAATAGATGAACGGTGTTGTCCAGTTGAAAGACGAATCGGAATATTGAAAGAAGAGAAACTAGTCAAGCAAGAATCAAGTCAGGATGTTATCAGGTAAGTTTGAGGAAATTAGGAATAGGTACGACAGTCTCCAGAGATAAGCTACAGAATAACTTAGCCATTAACAAGAGTTTTGGAAACAAGTTTACGACAGAGCAATGACAATTCAACACTCTTCAGCTGGAAAGGGCAACTTCCAAGCTACGAAAGACTAAGTAGGGGCTGGATGAAGACCCGAAGATCGATATTACTCGAGCAAGTAAGGCGGCTCAACAAGGTGGCAGGCTTAGTCAGAACATGGAACAAGTGTTGAACTACAGAGGCAAGCTGACCGGACTACTGGATGAAGTTAAGAAAGTAGGCACTGAAGCTTATCAGTAACTGTAAATATCTAATATCTGATATAATGAAACCTTTTGGCCTCAATAAACGTCGTTCTATGGGAATCACTTTTGGAATCAATACCTTATTGCATTCATGTTTATATTTTAGGATTGCATTGCTTTGCACGAACCTGGCATGTTTTACATGACATTATCATCACCTCGCATTATTATTACCTCGCATAAATTTTATGAGGAGTAATTCAAATACCAATTAGGGTTTTATCATGGATAAAAGCATTGAAGACACTCAAAAATCAAGATTCGAGCTGTTAAAAGATAGGCTCGAGAGAAAAAAAGAAAAAGAAGAAGTTTGATGTCTTCGATACAAGAAAACTTTGTTTGAACCCTGATTTGGTCATTCCTCCATATTTCAAAGATTCCCATATTTACGCATGATGACGAAACAAGCTGCCCCAAGATTCACCTGACCACGTCCTGCAGAAAGATAGAGGGCTACATCGAGAATGAAAAATTGTCGATCCACTACTTCTACGACAGTCTAGCAGGACCTACCATGATATGGTACAACTGTTTGAGTAGAAACCAAGTGTAGTCATGCGGAGACTTAACCGACGTCTTTATAGGCAATAAATATATACTTTAGACCTATCACCAAGTCATCAGTATCTCCAAGGTACGAAGATGAAACTTGATGAAGACTTCAAGAAACGTGCTTTGAGGTGGCTGTGTTTAGCGACCCAGGTACAACCTCCCGTAGATGAAGAGGAAAGTGACTTACATGCCACTTTTAATAAGATGCTCGAGAAAATAAAGGCAAGCTTTGAGGACTTAATGACAGTCGGAGAGAGAAACGAACATGCACTCTGAGACCTAAGTTTAAAGACCAGACATGTCTAGGAGCAGAATGAAAAAAAGAGATAAATGGGTACTACTTTCAAGGTTCTCGTGATCGTAAGAGAAGAAGACAGGTAGATTCCTCCGAATCACCGAGAAAAATTCCTCGAACAAGTACATATTTAGAGATATTCAGAGTATTCTATATGGCCTCATCTGGTCAAGGGTTAGTACCTTACCTCCGGGCCGATAAAGATTACACCCAGCTCATTTGCCCACAGTTTTAATCCATACAGTGCATGTGAGTTCTACATTAAGGCACTGGGGTATGGCACCAAGAAATTTGAGGTTGTTAATAGAATAAATCAAGAAGTTGGTTGACGAGGGAGTCATGACGAGAGAGTTGATCTAGCGGTGGAAAACAAGAGAAGAGGCAAGCCTACACTACGAAGGACTGGAATGAGTTAGTACTCGAGATGTAGTCCGGAGGTCCCTATGGTTTTCCCATCAGTTCATAAAGAAATTCTCAATGCTTTGAAAGAAAAAAACTCTCAAACAGATATTTTTTAGAATTAAAAATCACATTTCCATTTAGAAAAGCATTTTTACATTCTTGATTCTTTAAACATTTTATGGGGTAGTTTTTGTTCTCCCATGTGCATATACACGCATTTTTGAATGGACATATGTATATATCATTTCTATACCAGGTCCTCGAATTTTGAATGCAACAGTACATTTGTTTCAGATCCAAGGATCAGCTCTAAATTGCATATATTTAGAAGATATTGAATGTTGTGGGGATACTGTAAATGTGAGTATCTTCTAGTTTACTGAGGCCAACAGAGGAACAAAGCGAGTGTTTAGACAATGGGCAGTTCCCATTTTAAGAGTTTATCTTCTCAGGCACTTGCCGTTTAAGATCCTTGAAACAAAAGTTGACCCTAAACCTCTACCCCCTGAAGGCATTCTCAGGACATCTGTGAATTTGAGAACGAATGATATTCTTTTACTTTACCAGAAGACAGAGATGAGTCCAGACAGATTGGATACGAAGATCAGAAAATCATCAGAAGAAAGTGGTTGAAAACAAGGATATGTCCAAACGAAAAACCAAAGAAAAGAAGAGAAATGGTAATCAGAAGGCCGAAGCAATCCAGATCGAGCAAATATCAGAAGAGCTGCAGAAAGGCAAGTAACTTCGAGCAGAAGATATCATCAATACCCAGTATAGATACGTATTGATTCGAGGATACATTTATAGACTCGAATAAGAAGAAAGAGATTCAAGGCTAAAAACCCAAAATGGGCAGTCTAAAACAAAAAACAAAACAAAACAAAAAAGAGAAGAAAAGAAGAAATAAAAAAAAGAAGAAAGAGAGAGAAAAAAAAAGAAAAAAAGAAAAGAAAAATGAAAAAAGAAAGAATATTGTCTATGCTTCACACACAATTTAAACAATACAAGAACGAGACTTCAACTATGAGCAAGAGACAGAAGGAATCCACATTTCAAGTAAAAACCAGTTTTGAAAATTAGTATAGAAGCTCGAATTGAAACCAAGAGAAGACAAGTCGGCCCGAAGATTGCCAATTTCGAAAAAAGAAATGACCTCTGGGGTGAAAACCTAAAAATGGGCAGTTTAGAATGATCCTGAAAATGAAGAAAAAGAGTAGTCTGCCTGAGCCTGATGGCATCGATATCCAACCAAAATACACTGATCTGAAGGTACATAAGAATGAGTGACCTCTAGGGTGAAAACCTAAAAATGGGCAGTCTAGAGCGATCCAAGAGAAAAAGTGAAAAATAAGAAAAGAGAAAAAAAAGAGAGAAAAGAAGAAAGAAATAATAATATTTCATCTGGGCGTGCCAATCACAAGAATTCCCAGAAATGTATTCATAGTCCTTCATTCAAGAAATCTCAGTTTCGAGGAGTATTGAAGGATCAAACATTATTGAACAGAAAACGAACATCAGTATATAGCCAGAATGCAAGACAGCCTACAATAAAAAGAAAGAAAATGAACTCTAGGGTGAAAACCCAAAAACAGGCAGTCTAGAGTGATCCAAAAAAGGGAAGGAATAATGGGCATATCCAAGTTTCACAAGTACAGAAATACTGTTTCACTTAACCATAAACCAAAGGGCTACATTACAAGCCCAAAGACTATTCTGGTCATCCATAAATATCCAAGTTGAATGAGAATGTCTTCAGATTTCATTCCGCCTAAAAGGGTTAACTTTGCTTCAAGGAACGTCAAACTTTGAAGTGCTTGATCGACACCTAAATGAGGGAAGGATGGGGCATGGTGAGATAGTGAGATTAAGAGAGCCACCTTAAACGGGGTAGAAACTAGGTAGGGTTGTTCCTCTCAAAAGCATATTAGACCAGAAGAAACTATACATTGGCATATATCTCCACAATGGTCAAGATCTTCTAAATATGCGCTTCATTAGAGTTGATCTCTGGAAACTTGAAGCAGATGTGCTATGATGTTTGATATTTCGGGGGCAAACATGTTTTAAAAGGTTTGACATTTTTCCCAAAGTTTTGATGTTTACCATTTCCCCCAAACATTAGTTTTTAAAATGTTTGGCAATATACTTCGAATTTTGTTTAACACTCTTCAAACATTAATTTAAAAAAAATGTTTGGTCCTTAAAAAAAAGAAGGAAAAATGATGTTTACCATTTGTTTCAAACATTGTTTTCAAAATGTTTGGTATCCCCTCCAAGTTGTGATTTTCAAAATGACTGTTATCTTTTCAAACAATCATTATTTTTTGAAATATACGTAAGTAAATTGCCTTTTGCATTACTTTAAAAATGAATGATGATGAGATTTAAAGCATAGGGACCGAGAGTTAGTTCCCGTCAAAGTGCTACGAGAAGATCAAGGATGAGCTCAGGGGATGGAAGCATTTTGGTTCACCCTGGTGACTAGGAATAGATCAAGGCTCTGTATGATGGGTCAGAAAATTCAAAGCAGTGGAGCCCGTGGTTGAATGGGGCAACACCAAGCGAAGAAGATGACAAGGGTTCTTATAAGAATAATATAAGAACCAGGGGATCATTTATGAAGATGGGTGATAACCCTGAAAACAAGAAAATCCTTCCGCACAAAAGGTTTAAAAGCATGTTCAAATGAGGATTTAAGAGCATACAGTGAAGAAGTAAAGAGATGAAGAAATCCGAGGAACGACCTTTCAGGGTGTAAGACTTTAGGACAAAAAGAGAGCGAACAAAAAAATAGAAGAAAAAAGAAGAAATAAGAAAAATAAGGAAAAGAAAGTGAGAGAAAAACGATGATAAAAAGAAGAAGAAAAAGAAACAAGAAAAAGAGAAGAAAAAGAAGAAGAAAGCACGACATTGCATGCAGAGGCATATCAATTTTTGCTTGGACAGGTACTAGAAGAATTATCAAAGAGTATTAAGAAGTGGATTTCATTAAAGATGAAAGATTTGGCAGCCATTTTCGGCGTGAGTCCCCGGAATTTGAAGAAAGTTTGGCAGCCATTTTCAGCGTGAGTCCCCAGAATTTGAAGAAAGTTTGGCAACCACCTTCGGCGTGAGCCCCCAAATTTAAAGAAAGTTTTGGCAGCCATTTTCGGCGTGATTCCCCAAATCTGAAGAAAGATCGTAGCCATTTTCAGTGTGAATCCCCAAATTGAAGAATAATTTCGGCAGCCTTAGCAGCGTAAGTCTAGAAAAATTGGCAGCCATAGCAGCGCGAGGCCTAGATATTAAATCCTTCGGGTCATCGGTAAGTCATTCGGGCATGGTGTTAAGTCCTTCAGGCCACTGGTAAGTCTTTCGAGCATGGTGATAAGTCCTTCAGGCATGATGCGGCAGCCTTAGTAGCGTAATTCCAAAGATATCAACAGTCTTGTAAAAAATGAAAATGAGATAAAAAAACGAGATAGAAAAAAAGAAGAGAAGAGAAAAAGAAAAAAAAGATAGCAGAAAAAAGGGAAAAAAGGAAAAAGAGGAAAAAGAAAAAAATTGAAGATAAAAGTTCTACATAGGAATGCCCTATATTTTCAAGCTCCCGTAGCAAGAGGTTCTATGTAGGAAGAATCTGCCGCTCCGAGGCTTCATGAGCTAAAAGTTTTGTATAGGAAGGGCTCGCAGCTCCAGGGTGAAGACTAGCAGTTCTATATAGGAAAAACTCCCATCCGAAGGAATTCACCCATGATACACAAGGTTTTATACAGGGAAAACGTGTTGTATTGAAGGCAAAGAGTCCTATATAGGAAGGGCTCCGAGCTTTACTGTCTTAGAATGAAAGGTTCTATATAGGAAGAACTTGTAGCTCCAAGATTTCAGAAGCTAAAAGTTCTATATAGGAAGGATTGACGGCTCTAGGAAGAACTCCCAGCTGAAGGAATTCACCCATAACACATAAGGTTTTATATAGGGAAAACTCGTTGTATTGAAGGCGAAGAGTCCTATATATGAAGGGCTCCGAGCTTTACTGTCTTAGAATGAGAGATTTTATATAGGAAGAACCTGTAACTCTGAGATTTCAAAAGCTAAGAGTTCTATACAGGAAGGACTTGCGGCTCCAGGGTTTGAAGACTAAAAGTTCTATATAGGAAGAACTCTCAGTCGAAAGAATCCGTCAGTGACGCAGAAGGTTTTATATAGGAGAAACCAGCGTTGAAGGAGAAGAGTTCTATATAGGAAGGACTCCAAGCTTTACCGTCTCAGAATGAAAAGATCTATATAGAAGGGACTCATAACTTGAGGCTTCACAGTGAAGGGTTCCATATAGGAAGAACCTATAGTTCCAAGATCAGAATGTGAAGAAATTCTATATAGGAAGAACTTAAAAGCTTGAAGATTCAGCTAAGGAAGAGCGGAGAGTTCCAGAACAACACGTGATTCCGAAGCCAAAGACGAGAAAGTAGGTCAAAAATGAGTGCTTTTGATCTTTGCTTTGTCCTCGTTTCACAATAACAAGCAAAGAGGGGCAACTGTAATCACTCATTTTTGACGGGGTTTTAGTGTTATTAGTATTATTTTAATATTATTATTAATATAAAATTAATGAAAAAAATAATAATAAAAATATAATATAAAAAAAGTGAAATTGAAAAAAAACCTCTAAAGCAAAAATCCGAAATGGCACTTTAGAACCCCAAGTCAGAAATTTAGAAAAAAAAGGTTGGAATGGTTGAACCTGACAGTGAAATGGGGTATCGCCGCCAAAAAGGGTAGAAAGTGAACAACGTAAAGTCGAGATTGACTGAGAACTAAAGTAGGCCCACCAAGATATTGACACTCATGCATCATGAATAATTAGACATCACTAGGATTAGGAGCGTGTCAATTCATTTGTCATAGCATTTTGTTTTATCTTAGACATGTATCTATAGATTCAAAGAGACATCGGTAGCCATCGTGGTATGAATCCCAAATGTGAAGATGAAGGTTCTACATACGAAAGGGCTATGTTTCCAAGCGCCTGCAGAGAGAGGTTTTATGTAGGAAGAATCCGCCGCTCCGAGGCTTCAGAAGCTGAAAGTTTTATATAGGAAGGGCTTGCAGCTCCAGGGTGAAGACTAGCAGTTCTATATAGGAAGAACTCCCAGCCGAAGGAATTCACCCATGACACACAAGGTTTTATATAGGGAAAGCCTGTTGTGTTGAAAGCGAAGAGTCTTATATAGGAAGGACTCCGAGCTTTACTGTCTTAGAGTGAAATATTCTATATAGGAAGAACCCGTAGCTCCGAGATTTCAGAAGTTGAAAGTTTTATATAGGAAGGACTTGCAGCTCCAGGGTAAAGACTAGCAGTTCTATATAGGAAGAACTCCCAGCCGAAGGAATTCACCCATGATACACAAGGTTTCATATAGGGAAAACCTATTGTGTTGAAAGTGAAGAGTCCCATATAGGAAGGGCTCTAAGCTTTACTGTCTTAGAGTGAGAGGTTCTAAATAGGAAGAACCCGTATCTCTGAGATTTCAGAAGCTAAAAGTTCTATATAGGAAGGACTGACGACTCTAGGGTTTGAAGACTAGCAGTTCTATACAGGAAGAACTCCCAGTCGGAAGAATCCATCAACGGCGCAAAAAGGTTTTATATAGAAAAAACCACCCGCGTTGAAGGCAAAGAGTTCTATATAGGAAGGACTCCGAGCCTTACCGTCTCAAGATGAAAAATTCTATATAGGAAGGACTCATAACTTGAGGCTTCACAGCGAAGGGTTCCATATAGTAAGAGCCTGTAGCTCCAAGATCGGAGGGGGAAGAAGTTATATAGAAAGGACTTACGAGCCCGAAGATTCAGCCAAGGAAAAGCGGAGAGTTCCAGAAGAGCACGTGTTTCCGAAGCTACAAATAGGGAAGTCGGATAAAAATGAGTGCTTATGAATCTTTTCTTTGTTCCCATTCCACGAGAACAAGCAAAAGAGGGCAAATCTGTAATCACTCATTTTTATCTAATCTCTAAGTATCATATTAATATATTAGTGCATGATTACATATATGTGTGTGCGTGTATATGTTATTAATATTACATATATGATATATGTGTGAATATATGCATCATGCATATATCTATGTTGTGTATTACGTACCTATTAATATGTGTGTGATATGGTTATATTTATGTTAAAGGTATCATATAATATATGTTGGTATATGTGCATTTATGAATATGTTTATATATGTTTGCATGTATATATTATTAATGTCCTTGTTATTATTGAATGTATACGAATAAGTGTTGCATGAATTGTAAGTATTATTATTAAGTGTATTTATGTGTGAATGTATTGCATTATAATCGTATGTATATGTACGTAAGTATGTATGTGTATGCATTTACTATTATATTAATATATTAATATATATGGACAAATCTGAAAATAAAAAAACCCAATTAAATTAAATGTCCAGATTATTACAAAACCCATAAATTACAAGGCCCGATCGGCCCAAACCCAAAACCTTAACAGAACCCTAATACCCATCAGATATCTAACCCTAATTACTTTGTATTTGCGCGAGTTAACGAGAGCCGTTGGATCAAAATGTTGATCCAACGGCCACGATCAAGGAGGGAAAAATATCTAGCTGGCCGCGTGTATTACACGCTCGGACTGTTCGAATGCCACGCGCGCGTTCGATCCACGAGCGGACCCTTTGATATCCCACGCGTGCGTGAGTCCCACGCGCTATAACTCCTCGACTGCTGAGCCCCACGTGTCACGATCTAGAGCTGTTCCACCGATCGAGGTTTCATCTGGATCGTGTATTCTTCAAGCTATCCCGACCGTTAGATCGAATCTGATCCAACGGCCGAGAATGCCTCGGGCTGAAGACATCTTCCCCACACCGCCACCATGCTTCCACCATGCTGGCCTCCAACCACCGCGTTCAGATATATCAAAGAACACAAAAAAGATGTGATGTCAGTATCATTTCATATCTAAAAAAAGTTTTACAGTACTTGCTACCGAACCAAAAAGAGGGATATATGTATGAAACAAGTAATTGTAAGGCAGTCCAGTTGTAATCAGAGAGAAAAATAAAAAAGAAGCACAAAGTTTCAGTGGTAACTCTCTTTTTTTCTTACTTCTTTGCATGCATACAAAAAAAATGCGAAGTAATAACAAAAAGAGAGGGATGTAGATTTGTTACCTTCGTCGTCAATGGATCTCCCCTCACCAGTGACAGGCCTCTTCAGCTTTCCCAAGCTGAACATGGTGAACTGAAGGGAGAGGGAGGTCCCTTTTGGTTTCACTTCGGTTAAACATAAACAAAAAAAATTTGTTTCGTATTTACTTAAATCTAGGAAAAAGGGTGAGTCTTAGTGTAAATCTAAGTTCATATTCGGGTTCGGTTTGAAAAGAGGTTGGTTTTGGGTGTTTCTTTTGTGTCGCCGGCACCGGCTAGCGACGGCCGGCGGTGGAAAAGACGGCAGAGAGTCGCCGGGTTCTGGGTTCATCAAAGGTTCGGGGATGGTTGAGTTGAGAGAAAATGAGAGAAAGAGGGGTTATTATAAAACTGGTTAAGGAAAAATGAGGAATATTTGGAATTGGGCTAAAAAAAGGGTTTTTATAGGCATTTTATTTTGTGAAATGGTAAAATTTTGAAATAAATCCCCCTCTCGTTTTCGATATTTTCATTCCTGTCTTGCCGCATGGGATATTTACAATTCGGTCCCCCTTATATTCTAAAATATTGCAATCCAACCCCTGGATTAAATTGAATCAGTTTTTAAATGGCGAAATTACCTCACTAGTCCCACCGTGTTTTTGAAATTTTCACTTCGAGCCTGCCCCTTGGTCCAATTACAGTTTTAGTCCTTTTAGGTTCTGTTCAGTTTGCAATTTCGTACCTAAACCGCATATTATTGCCTTTTAATTTATGTTTCTTATGTTTATTTCTTTTCATTTCAGTCCTGTTCCATATTTAAATATTCATGTTCGTTTATTATGATCGTATATGTTGATGTAGCATTTTTGCTTTTTCATATGTCTCTCGTACATGCTTTGCATTTTCATGTTTATATGTATATATGTGTTAAGTTTATGGTGATTATGTATTTTTATGCATTTGTTCGGCCATTCGTATCACACATATTAGATTGATATTTTAGTTGGCTCGTACACAACATGTTTTGTATTTTAGCATGTATTGTATGTTCTCTTGGCTTTTAGATTACGTGTTAGTATATTTTCTTTGTCATGTATAATACCATGTTCTACATATGTTACAATGTGTTTTATTTTAATATGTATATCTTCTTGTAATATGTGTTTTTGTTCCCACATGTATTTACTCATGCCTTGTTATTGTGATATGTTAAGTTTGTTTTTATTTACAAGTAGGAGTAATCTGTATGTATGTATGTTTTAGATTAGTATTTTATTTATGTTCGATTAGTATTCTATTATGTTAGTATTTATTGTATTTAAATTATTTGCCATGTTTTATATTTTGCTCATTAAGTTTGCATAATGGCATATATAATGTCAATGCGGTGCCCTTTTATCCGAGCGTAAACGGGACCAGTATCAGGCGTAGTGATAGTGGTTGGGCGTTTACTCTCGGATAACGGGGCCTTTAAAATTTATTCGCAATTATAACCGAATTTTAAACTAATCGTCACTTTAATCCGGAAAGTCTAATATTAATGAAGCGGTAATTATTAAAGTACCGATTTTGGGCGGTGTGGGGGTACTAATCCTTCCTCATCCGTAACCGACTCCCGAACCCAACAGTTTTTAAATCTCTGGTTTTATGGTGTCCGGCCTACCTAAGTGGCCGGTGGCGACTCCTCATTTCTTAAATAAAACGCGGTTTTTTTAAAAACCCCTGCGGAATAAAAATTTTAATACCCGAAAGACAACCAACACTTCGAAAATCCATTTTTTTAGCGAAAATGGGACATCGCTACATAATCAAAACATGTAAAACTTAAATCTCAACTCAATATCATGATTTTAACATCATACTAGCTTGATTTCAACTTGAATTCAATCGTGGAATAATAAAATCTCAAAAGCCCCAATTTGATCCATAAACCCTAATTTCTTTCTCATGTAAACTCTCATCAATCAAGCATGGATTCCATGAATTATTGATATCAAAAGAAAGAGCTTGAAAAGTAGAACAACTTTGTAGTTGAAGAGATTACCTGAAAACCGAGTTTCGGGGCTTGAATCGAGCTTGGAAAATTTTCTCTTTCTTTCCCTAGCCCTCACGTTTTTGGCTGGAAAAGATGAACATTTGGTTCATCTTTTTACCATTATTTTACACATATATCTATTAAATGAATATTAAATTCATTTAATAGTGAAATTACAATTTTGCCCTTTTTATCCAGTGGTTGAGATTGATTTTATCATCAATCAAGGGCCAAGATTTAATATTCCATTTCCTCTTTCCAAAATTGCCCTTATAACTTTTAAATATTTCAAATTTGTCATTGGGGCCAAATGACCAATTTGCCCTCCAACTAGTTTTTATTTACTACTTTGCCATTCTTGTAAAAATTCAACTAAATCTAGTTGGAATTCAACCAGCTATAATAAAATATTCATAAAGTAATATTTTATGAAATTTTCCATATCTTTTGGATCAGTCTCCAAAATTTTCATTCGATCTAATATACCGATAAATAATCCTTTACTCATAAATAAACTGTAGGATTCATCTTAAATCAAACTAAAAATATTTCCAACACTTGGAAATGACTTTTATAACCTTTCTCTATCATATTGAAAAACTTCAAAATTTTTCAGTTCGATCCAGGTATCTAAATTTCAATTAAACTTTAACTGAGATTTTCCCAATAATCGAAGTATCAGATCGAACCAAAAATTCCGCATTCGATTCACACTCTTAGGTGATCTATTTATTTATGAAATAAAAACCCTTAACTTTTAGGAAATTACAACTTAAGTCCCCAAACTTTTCCAAAGTTTATACTTTAGCCATAAAATTTTCAAAATTTATATTTTGGTCACTAAACTTTTAAAATTGAATTTCCATTCCAATTTTCCTTGGTATTAAACAAAACTTTAAGAATACCTTATTCAAATCACTATCTATCACATGATACCTTTAAACCTTAGAAATTTTCTTTCCAAAACCTATAATTAAAGAAATCCTAACTTTTGCATTTTTGTCATTTTAGTCACTAAGTTAGCTTTTAAGCTATTATCTTAGTACTAAATGACCCTTAATCAACTTAGTAAATTGTGTGGTATTACATTTCGTCATTTAATTATTTAATCATATTATTTAATTATTTACCGTACTAACTTGATTTTTGTTGGTGCTTGTCTTTTTTTATTTTTTCGCATCGATTATGCATATCATGCGAATGCGTTTTATTTATGCTAAATAAAATTAAAAAAATAAAAGCATGCGGGTATATGCCATGAAAATAAGATTTATTTTTCGCAATAAAACATGTAGGCTAGAAAGCATGTGGGTTAGTTTTTATATCCAATCCAATATATTTTCCTACCATTCTTTGATTATTTTATTCAGACTAATATGTTTGCTTTGATGCCAGATTTTCAAATCACATTAGCATAGAACTTTCATTTGCATGGTAGTTGCATTGCATCATCATAATACTAATTATTCATTCACTTAAATCAACAGCTTTGCATTTAGACACTAACATTGCATTTAGGGCCATGCACTTTTCATTCATCATTGCATCAGTTCAGAATAAATGACCTACAGCTGCGGGTCAGATAATGTTTGTAATTCCACATTGGGGCACCCTAACACCATACCGATAAGTTTACGATCTTAGGTCCGAAGGTGGAGGGAAATCTTTTGTAAGAGTAGAAGCCTACATGTTGTCATTTAAATAAACAAAAATAAAAGATGCATTTTTGTAGACATTTTATTTTATGGGTATATTTGTCTATTAGGTCCCTGCATATCAATTGCATGAGGGACATTGATTTAGACCCGTAGATTGATTTCGAGCATCATGTGTCTAGTAGAAATCGAAAACTACAAAGATGATGAATATGTGGCTTACATTCCGATTTAATTTGGTCAAATATTAAGGACCTCCCATAGGGGGAAATTAATGCGTTTGGGAGAGCAACAAAAATCTTTCAAAAAAAGAAAAAAAGATAAGAAAAGAAATCTCGAGGGCACTCCATTGTAGCTTTAAGGTTGAGTACATAATAAGGTAGCTACGCTCCATCTATTCTATATATTGGCTTCATGAGTGCTTTTTCAAATCCTGATAAAGTCAAATAATTATTGAGATGAAATCCCGAGATAAAAAAAAATCAATCAAAAAAGGCATAACAAAAATGCACTCCAATGTTCAAAGCCTGGTAAAAAGGCATTTTTGGATAAGAGTGTGAAAAGTTTGGGGCACTCCGCTAAAGCAAAAGGACAAATAAGGTTGCTATGCACCATCCAAATCAAAAACTTTTACTTCATGAGTGATGGTAATATTTTCAAATCATGACAATGTTGAGTAGCTCGGGGTTTTGTTGTTTGCTCTATCATTTATCTCGAGCCAAAAGAATGTGATGAGTTGAATTCCCAAAAATAAGAAAGAAATGAGACAAAGAAATAATAATTTAAAGGTGAAACTTGCATAGATAGCTTTAAATTGGTTAAAGATCAAGGTAACTTGGAAGATACTTAGCATCTTCAGACATCAACTTAGTTTTCAAGTTCTAATAGACACAGGATATGCTTGGGGTAATCCCTAGTAAGTTATTTCAGTGTCGCTCTTGCACTTGATATTTGGGGTATCCATTATAGCTTGATATATTCATAATCTGAAAAGAAAAATCTAGATTTCCTTAATATGCATCTCACATCAAAATGAGAACAAGTAGGCCGACTTAGTAGTGAAATAAAAGATTTTTCTACATTACTTCACAAAGAAATTGAAAAAGACCAAAAGTAGATGTGCCATATGATCGTACGAGAAAAGAAAGTTTTGAATGAAGAAAGCCTTCATGAGCATACACATCTTTACATCATAAAACATTTCATGCATCTTTGCATTTCCATGAACACATGCATCTTTGCATTATAAAATATGCTCATGCATCATCTTAGTTGTGACATTATTCTAAAGCATTCATATAGGAAGTCGGACAAGAAGAATCTGAGAAGGCGACTTTGATGAAAATTTTGTGCATCTTTGCACCGACCAAGAAAGCATGCACTTGCATGTCGTCTACATTGTTACCTTTACCTTAATGGAGCTTGCAAGTCCATTGCTTAAAATCAAATTTCTTAATTATATCCTTTCTTAAGGATGTTTTTCTTAAAACATGAATTTCTTAATTCGATCCTTCTTAAAGATGTTTTTCTTAATTCATTCTTTGCTTAAGGATAGAAAAAAATGAATTTCTTAATTTGATCTTTTCATAAGGGAAATTTTTTTAAAACCTAAATTTCTTCATTTGATCCTTCCATAATGATATTTTTCTTAAAGCTCAAATTTCTTAATTTGATCCTTCCATAAGGATGTTTTTCTTACAACTTAAATATCTTAATTTGATCCATCCATAAGGATGTTTTTGCTTAAACCAATTTCTTAATTTGATTATTCTATAAGGATGTTTTGCTTAAAACCAATTCCTCAATTTGATCCTTTAATAACGACGCTTTTCTTAAAAAAAGTTCATAACTTGATCCTTTCATAAGGATGTTTTCTAAAAAAACTCTTGAATTTGATCCTTACAAGGACGTCTTTCATAAAATGAAAATTTCTTAATTTGATCATTCCATAAGGATGTTTCCCTCAAACTGAAAGAAATTCTTAATTCGATCCTTTCATAAGAACATTTTCTTTAAAACATGAAAAAGTTGTTAATTATAACCTTGCTTAAGGACTTAAAAAATTAATTTAACATGATCCTTTCATAAGGATGTTTCTTCGCAAAACCAAATTCTTGAATTTGATCATTCCTTTCGCAAGGACAAGTTTTCATGAAGCAAGAGTCTTTTAACTCGATCTTTCCATAAGGATATTTAAAAAAAAAGGGAATAGAAGCTTATTTGAGCAGCTCCAAGAATGTTGCAATTCATGTATCACATATAGTTAGACATTCTTATGTTAGGAGCATGCTAACTTAAAAGCATTTTGCTTATTTTAATAGGTATTCAAAGACTAGCAAAGACCTTGATTTGCAACTTCATGTTGAAGAGGTAGATCATATTAAAGATTTCCATCTGGTAGCTTCTAAGCGAGATACCGCTTTTTAAGCCTTCTCTTGATGCCAAGATGATCAGAAATTGGTGCACCATCTTAAGGCATTCTGGTAGTCTTTAAGTGAGATACCTCTTTTTAAGCCTTCTCTTGATGCCAAGACGATAAAAAATCGAAGCATCATCCCAAGGTTTTTCGATCTTCATCCTTTTGGGAAGCAGTGAAAATCTTTTGGTAGTCTCAAAGCGAGATACCATTTTATGCCAAGACGATCAGAAATCGGGGCATCATCTCAAAGTTTTTCGATATTCAGTCTTCTGGAAAGTAGTAAAAATTTTATGGCAGTCTCAAAGCGAGATACTATTTTATGCCAAGACGATAAAAAATCGAGGCAGTATCTCAAGGTTTTCTAGTCTTCAACCTTCTAGGAAGCAGTGAAAATCTTTTGGTAGTCTCAAAGCGAGATACCATTTTATGCCAAGATGATCAGAAATCGAGGCATTGTCTCAAGGTTTTTACGTCTTCAGCCTTCTGGAAAGCAGTAAAAATCTTCTGGTAGTCTCAAAGCGAGATACCATTTTATGCCAAGATGATCAAAAATTGGGACATCATCTCAATGTTTTCTAGTCTTTAGCTTTCAGGATCAACGAACACCTTATGGTAGTCTCAAAGTGAGATACCATTTTCTTAAGATCTTTTGACCTTCAGCTTTTAGAGCGATGAACATCTCTTCGTGCCAACATGACAGAAATCGGGGCATCGAAGAATTCATCAACGAAAAGCAAAAAATTCTTAAAGAACTCGCGATTCCAAGGTGTTAGATAGAGAAGTAGTGGAAATCTTCCGGTACTCACTCCATAAGAAAACGGGGTGCCATTTCAGAGGGAAAAAATTTATAGGAAGAACTTATAGCTCCAATAATTTAGAGTAAAAAGTTCTATATATGAAGAACTTGTAGCTCCAAGATTCCATAGTAAGAAGTTCTATATAGGAAGAACTCGCAGCTCTAACACTTTAAAGCGAAAGGTTCTATATAGGAAGAACCTGTGGCTCAAAGAATTCAAAGCGAGGAGTTTTATATAGGAAAAACTCATAACTTCAGGATTTCAAGGCGAGAAGTTCTATATAAGAAGAACTTGTAGCTCGAAAAATATGCCCAAAGAAAGCAAAATGTTCTATATAGGAAGAACATGTAGCTCTAAGACTTGAAGGAGATAAAGTTTTATATAGGAAGAATTTGCAACTTGAAGAATTCGCCAAGGACAAGTTAAATGTTCTATATAGGAAGAACTTGCAACTCCAAGGCTTCAGACGTAGGAAGAGTGAACCAGTTTCATATAGGAAGGACGCGTGGCTCCGATTTTTCGGACATGAAAATAGGATAAAAGTTAGTACTTATGATTTTTACTTTATTCTCGTTTCACAAGAATAAGCAAAGAATGGCAGCTATAAGCACTAATTTTTGTCCAGATATTACTAGTATTATTACTATATTTTAATATTATATTATTATTTAATAATATTATTATTATTTAAAAAAAAAGAAGATACAAGTATTAAATGTATGTTGATATTTACGGTACCCATGCGCCTCCCTATGCACTCCACTCATGCCTCTACCATAACCCCACTACCAACTACTCCACTCACCCTCACCACCACACACAAATATACACAACCCTCGTCACCTTTAACCCCCCATATTTTTTTCATTCATCTTTGACCATCTTTATCACTGCCGAGCCCCTATTTTTGAATTTTTTTGAACTCTGAATCCATCTCTACCATTCAACCCCATGAAAGAACCAAAATATCCATTTTCCATCTTTCCCTCACTGCCCATTTCCATATACCTCCATCATTCCCCTTACCCATACTCAATTTCCAACACTGTCGAGCTATCCATTTTAACACTCAAAACCTGCAAAGAACCAATCAATAATCCATGTTCAACAGCAGTGGAAGTGGACGAAAATTAAAAGAGAAGGAAGAAGTACTTACCTTCGATGTTTGGGCGATTTCTAGCTACCAGAGACTCTTACGGCAAATCCTAACGGTGGACGGAGAGCCTACGTTATGGTGAAGACACAATTTGATTTTGGCTCGATCTAACATTAGAACGTGTAGATCGACAGTGAAGTAGTCAATGTACTCAAGGGGTTACCCATTCCCTGAATTTTGGTGTTTTCTAGCGACCGAAGCTTCATCTCGACGATCCCAATAGTGGGGATGTTCTATTCGATGGGAGGAGCCACATAATCCCAAAACCATGACGATCCAACGGTGGTCAGAGTAGATCCGACGGTAGAGAATCGAAGGTTTAAGGACTTATTTTTCATGGTATTTGGCGGTGAGGGGAAGAGGAGAGCGACGACTTCGTCGCAATGGTCTTGACTAAACCAAAATGGTGGCAGTATATGTGTGAGGGCAGCGACAGCGGTTTGGTTGAGTGGAGCCTCCTTTGCTGTTGAAGAAAGACCAAAGTGAGGTAAAAAAGAAGGGATAACCCTTGTTATCAGCTTGACCAACATGGGTTGAAATAAACCCATATCCGACCCGCTCTAGACCCAACTTTGACCCGGTCCAGCACCACACTTAGCCCAGTTAAAAAATAAAAGAACGGGACATCTTTATCCAAGCCCGAATTAATTGTAAAGTCCAATATGTTGAAATATTGGGTACACTTTTTCCCTAAATTATTTGTGTAATTCATGCCCTTATAATTAATGAAATTATTTATTTTAGTCTATGTAATATATGTTTATATGTTCATAATATATATATATGTTTTATCATATCTACTGTTTTCATATTCCTATATATATGCATACGTGTGTGTATAGAATATTATATATATTAATGTTTGTTATATGTTTTATAGATATTATATCCTTATCTTAAATATATGTGGATTGTTCTTTATTTTATTTTATTCATGCATATGTTTATGTTAGCATTCGTATTTGTTTATGCATAATTAAAATGTCATATTTATATATTGCACTAGCATAGTTTAGTTCTCGAGGCTTCGATATCCTAGTAGGAGTGTCATTTCGAGTCTTCGGGCGTCATCTCCTTTGGTTATCGTGGGTCACGAGTTGGTTTGTGTTCGATTTGTATGACCATGCATTCATGCATCCTAGGGATTAATAGTTAATTTAGATATAATTTCAATTTTTCTTAATATATACGATACGAACCCTTAGGTACTAATTTTGAGCGTGGTGGGGGTGCGAAACTTTCCCCACAAATAACCGTCTCTCGAACCCAATGAATCTCTAGTTTGTCTTTTTCGGTGCCCGATCTACCTTATCCAAGTGACCGGTGGTGACTTCAAGTATTGATTTCAAAATACGAGCTTTTTTAAGAATTCCTGTCATACTCCAATTTTTTAATTAAAAACGGGTTTTCCGAATAAGCTCAGATTTTTTAGGCGCTACAACATCATATATCCAATGTGATGTTAGAACAATATAAGATACCCTCTGTAGTGAAGTCCAAGTATTAGTTGTCAAACAAATTCTACTTGTATCTTTAAAGAAGTCTTCATTAACCTCTTCATGGAGTTGAATAAATCGAGACAATCTCTTCTAATAGTATAACGAGATGAGAGATGAAACCTTGGGGGTGTTATAGAAAGAAATAACTTAAAGCCTTCTCCCTCTACAATTCAAAAAGGTAGCTCATCCACGATTATCATGTGAATCAATGCCTTTTTAATAGCATTTTTGTCGAACTTTCAAGTTGAAAAAGTTATCTCACTTTCAGGGTTAATCGTAGTCGTAGCAAATACTAATTCTGATTGTTTAAGATCTGCAATATTGCCTTGAGGTTTCTTCAAGCATGTTTTCAAATGATTATTCAGATTGGTTGTAGAACTCCCGGCGTCCATTGAGTAAATGTTGTCACAATGATTGCATCTTGCCTTATTCACTAGGGGAGTTCATTACTGGGTACCTGGATTTCTGGGAACCCGACGTCCTGTGTACTAGATTCGTCGGCTCGTGTCTCGGCCCGTTCTAACCGGGTACCCACTATCCCGGCACCTGTAAAACTTGGGTACCCAAAAATTCGGGTAATGAGTACTCGTATTTTTTTTAAAAAAATCATTTAATTTTATTTAAAAAAATTCATAACTAATAAAAATTCGAATTATATAACCTCATCATAGAGTTTAAGATCTAAAGTATCAAACCCAAATAACTTTAGAATATAAATTCCACAATTCTTAGAAATTACATGCATAATTAGGTTGTTTGATTTGGGAATATAGTGAATATAAGTGTATTTTATTTAAATAATAATTATATTTAAAATATAAAAAATTAGGGAATCAGGTCATCGGGTACCCAATAATAGGTATTATAGCGGCCCAGGCCTGACCCAGAAAAATGTATATTTTAGCCGGGTACCTGACCCGATTAAAAAAATATAGGTAAATACTCGGTTATTTATGTTCGGGTAATCAGGTCAGATCAGTCGGGTCGGGTATTTTTGAACATCCCTACTATTCACCCCATCTTCAGTTACAAATCTACTGAAATGTTTCCAACAGGGTGCTCTTGGTTGTTGTTTATTTCAGACAGTTTTGTTACTTATTAGGTCATTGAGTTTACAAGGAGAACTTTGTGAACTTTGAGTCCCTTATGATCCACTCATCTACAATATCAAATATAATACTTTAACATTAGCATTCTTAAGTTATAAATTAGAAGCTTAGCTACTATTTTGCATGTAAAATAATTATTACAATAACATAACAATCCTTACTACAGCTTCTTAACAGCATTGCTTGCAGTAGCCTTTTTTCTACTCTAGAAGGTCTTGGCAACTATCAACCATAGACTAGATTTTTTGTTTTTTTCATTTGAAATACAATAGTGACTCACTGTTCTAAAACACAAATTACAAGCCTAAATGTAAATTCTCGCATGTATCTAACATTTTTTAGAACTAAAAATTAGTAAACAATCATCTTTAGAAATAGTTCCCCCATAATTTCAAATACACAAAACATCCTTAGAAACATGAAATTAACACTATACCTTAATTGGGTGGTAGTAAAAAATATGAATATCTAAAAAAAGACTGAAGAAAAGTTAATCATGCCCTAAATTTTCAGCTAAAACAGATTATTTAATTAAATATTTTAGCTATTTTACTAAAAAAAAAAATTGAGCAGACAATTCATTTAACCATGGATTCCTCTACTACGAAAATCTAAGCTCATTTTGATTTCTGGGGGTTGAGGTTGAGGCTGAGGCTGATCATTTGTTTTGTGTCTTGTCCATGCTTCTGAAGAATCTACGAACATGTGTAGTCAACTTAATTAAAGGATTTTGCAGTTGCTTATGCTCCATTATACCTTGCAACTAATGACTAAAAGAAAGAGTTACCACGGTCAATGCATCGATATTTCTCTTGTTTGAACATCAAGAACCCATAATCTAAAATATAATTTCATCAATGAAAGAAATTTTAACTTGAAAAAGCAGACGGAGTTTGGGTTTAGAAGAATGAAATTTGCTAAATAATCGAAGGGAGGGGAATTAGGTAAGTTTTGAAATCGAAAATCCTGATATGAGGTATAGAGCGGAATTCATGCACACACTTTAGAATTCTTCAAAAAATCAAAGAAAAGAAATATCACAAAATTGGAAATGCAACACCAGCAAGCAGGGAATCACGAACTCAAAATATCAAAGAAAAGAAAGATGCTTTCCTCGAACTCAAAGACTTTCTTCAACGATCGTCTGACGTCTTCGTTGTAAAACTGAAGCTTGAATGCAGCAGCAACAACAACAACAAGCAAATCTATTTGGAATTTTAGGTTAAGAAAATTGGGAATTTAGGTTAAGGGGATGAAGAACTGAAGAAGGAAAACAAATCACGTGACTCAAAAGCCACTCCACTCTCCGGGAAATAAAACGCACAGCATAACTAAAGCCTAATAGTCATAACAACGTGGTTTTCAATTTCGGTTTTTCGGTTATTCAAACTTTTAAAAATCAAACTCGACTCAAAATTAAAATTCATCCGAGTTATTCAAGCGAATAACTCAAAAATAATTTTTTCGAGTCGATTCGAGTTTTGTCCACCCTAATTGTAGAGACTTATTATAAGGACAATCCTCTCAACCTAGTTTATTTCATTTACAGTGAAAGAATTCAAAGTCAATCTTATTCAAGGCTTAACTTTAGAAGGCGCAAGGCACACCGATGCACGAAAGGTCCTTGGAGCCTATGCGCAAGGCGTGCTGGGTAACGTCGATATAGCCCATGTTTCAATGGAAGTATTATCCAGCGATCACCTCTAGTGATCCATATACGAAGAACAAATTGAGGTGAATAAGAGTGAAGAATTACATGTTAAATTCTAAAATTGGAGAAGACGGAGATTCAATCACGCTTCCATGATTTCGATTCCTACGTTGCAACAATAATGCTTCAACCTCTATTCTATTCTCCGGCTAAAACAAACAAATAATACTCTCCAAACTATTTAGAATGTCTGCGAAAAAGCATCAATGGCTGTTAGACCACTCATGTCTTCATATAGTCTTTGTAATCTTAATTTGATTCATTTTAGGATTACATTATATATAAAAACTTTTTGTAATCCTAATTCAACTCATATTATGATTACAATATATATATATATATATATATATATTAATTTATGCAATCCTAATTCAACTTATATTATGGTTACAATATATATATATATATATATTAATTTATATAATCTTAATTCAATTCATATTAGAATTTCAATATATATATTGAATTAAACCGAAGTATATTATATATATATGTATATTAAAAGAGTTATAATTGCAATAATTATTCCCTTCTAATATTTCTCTAATAGTTAAAATTCTCTCTCTCTCTCTCTATATATATATATATTTAACTTTATTCATGTACAATAACTTTGTACCTATATAATTCTTTTAATATTTGTTCGTTTCAACCATAGGGGTGTGACCATGTAAGTTTTTGTAATGTTAGTAATAAATATTAAAAGAATTTTAATATTACAAACAATGAGTGACATCCAGCAATGTATCATTGTCACCTAAGATACAAGAAGTCATGATTCGACATAACCTTTTTCGTAGTTAATTCTTTTCATGCATTACATCATTTTGCCCTTTATATCTAGATTAGACACAAGTCATGGAATAATTCCACTTGTATAGTCCATCTAATATTTTTGTAATATATTTAGTAGACTATAATCAACGAATAATTTATGATATATCATATCAATTTATTCGAGCATGACTATGTGTTTCCAGTCTTACTCAATCAAGTGACCTTAGATGTTACTTCTATTATGTATGAGGGACCAATCCTATGTTGATCAACCACGTCACACTATATAGATTGTGGCATGTCCAATATCATTCTTTATAGTGCAATCAGTTACGACACACGTTTAACTGTATCAAACATGCGACTCACGATGTTGAGATAATGATGATCTCAAGTCTGAGGCTCATACATGTAGTTATCACTATGAACAATGTTGTGGCTATCACATAATAATCCAAGAAACATGCTCCTAGTAGGTTACTCCAATATATGGTTCTCTAACATATGCTTATGTATTGATTTTGACATCTTAATGTCAATGACAACACTTTATCATCAATCAACTACATATTAATTGTAGTGTATTATAGCAGACTTGATAATACTTGACTAAGAACTATTTAAGAATAAACATATTTATTCTTAGGGCTTTATTATAGAAATAATTTATTTATTGCATAATAAATTAACTAAAATAATAATGTAATCTCTTACATTAATAAACGAGATAAAATGAGTATGTAATTAAAATCATCTCATGGTTTTTGGGCATACTCTAGCATGGCAAAGACGTACGCCTTTAGTAGGCGAGGCGCACTATCAAAATATTCAACTTCTATAAAATTTTACTTAAAATATTTTTCAATTTCAGTATCAACTCAGAAACAAATATCAAATTGTGCACAGGTCTTATCGAGTCCCGGAAAAACGGCCAATAGTGCTCACACTACCAAGTTAGTTGGATCCAAGGTGAAATGTTGAGAATGACGTGAAGATTGAATCGGAAGAGGAAGCGAGTTTACCGGTGCGTTTCAAATCAGACGAGAAAAGAGACAAACAATGGTTTAACAAAAGAAATAAATAATCACAATCAATTAGAACATTCAAGTTCCTATGAAAAATTTAAGGAAGGTTTGTCAAATTATAACAAAGATTAAAGGATTGGAGTTAACGAGGGGATATATTCTTATTATAATGATGGCATTTTGAATTATTTAGGAAGGGGAGTTGTGAGGATATTTCGAATGTGAATTATGGTGAAGATGGGAATAACGTTATTTTGAAAGATTATCTTGAGAACTCATGTGGAGAGCCATCTTGAGAATTAATGGGGTCGACTGCGACGGATATAGAAATAAATTTATGATATTAAGAAAATTGTAGGCGAAGTTAAATGCAAAATCTATGATGAACCCCTATTTTGGCAAGTAAATAAATGATGGGAGAAAATTGGATATTAGATACGAGGGTGAGAGAAGTTGAGGAAAATAGAAACGGTCCAACAAAGTGAGTTAATGGATATTTGTTAACGAAAATCATTAATTCAATTGAGGTGGATTTGGGGAGCAAAATGTCACGGCCTTAGCCTTAGTTCACTCGGTCGTTAAGCCGTGCGGCACTTGAAAAGAACTCTTCCCGATCAAGTCAGCATTTTCTCTCGATAGATCTGCTCAAAATAAGCAAGCAACACATTAGTCTCGTGCCACAAAAGTCATCCTTCAAACCATGGTCGAAATTGTGGGGCATAGCGAATGCACACAGTCGACCTCCAGCTTCCACATAGGAAAAAAATAGTTTTTATTTTATTAAAAAGAGAAAACATCGGGTTACATTAGAAAAACTCACCCACACCATCGACTCGGGCGGTAGGGGCCGCCTCGATGGTGTGTAGGATACGTACCTTTACCAGTGGATCAGCCCAAACTCTGTCGACTGTCCACCCCCTACATATATGCGAAAAAACATTATAGAAATGACCCGAGTAGACATTACATTGTTTGAAATGAGGACACTTTTCCCTAACCAAAGAAATTATTGAAGACAAAAACACTTCTTCCTAAAACATTGATGTGCTTGAAATGGGGCATGGTGAAAATGACTCGATTGTGGCTCTGAGACTCGGTTGTGACACTATGCAAGGGAATGGCCACAACATCCTCCCCCACCTAACTTGTCGATGCCCTCATCGACTGTGCTGCAAGGAACTCTTCGATTTTATGCTTAAACGCCTTTAGGTCATGATCTCTCTCCCAACTCGACTCTTCAGCTCTGAGACCTTCCCACTTGACCAGGTACTTGTGAACAGGCTTATTCTTGGACACCGTAACAAATCTATCAACAAGGATCTCCTCAACTTGACATTGTTATGGGGGTTTGGTATAGATGGGGCCCCGATCACTCAGCCCTCTTTTGGCATCTGAGGGGTCCACATGAAAAGGCTTCAAGTTGCTCATATGGAACACAGGGTGAACTTTCATCCATAAGGGTGGCTTGATCTTGTATGTATTATTCCCAACTTTGGTCACAATCTGTACTGGTCCTTCATACTTTCTCACCAACCATCGATCTCTGTTTCGTAAGAACCGTAGTTGTTCTGCCATTAGCTTGACAAACATTAGATTGCCAACTTTAAACTGTTGGTCCCTTCGGCTACGATCCGCCCACTTTTTCATATGTTTTACAGCTTTCCTTAGATAAGCCTGTGCAATCTCTGTATTTCTGCTAACCTGTCATAATTTCAAATGGGCTTTTATTAGTAGCAGAAGTCTTTTGTAAATTAAAACAAAGTTGTGCCACATCCAGTAGTGAAGGCCAATTTTTCTGGTTGGCCTAGATAAAATGCCTTAAGTATTCATCTAACAACCCATTAAAGCACTCAGTCTACCCATCTGTCTGGGGATGATAACTCGATGACAAATTTAGTTTAGATCCCAACATCTTGAACAACTCTCTCCAGAAATTTCCAATAAACCGACCATCCCTGTCACTGACAATATCATGTGGGACACCCTAGTATTTCACCACATGTTTAAAGACTAAACGAGCTGTCTCCTCCGTAGAATAATACTTGGGTTCTGGGATAAATGTAGCATATTTCGAGAACCGGTCCACCTCCACAATAATGGCTCCAAGATCCCACACTCGAGGCAAGCTCATTATGAAGTCGAGGGAAATGCTTTCCCAAGGCCGTGCCGGCACTAATAGAGGCTCCAACAACCATGCGGTCTTGTGTCGATCCATCTTATCTTGTTGGCAAATAAGACAAGTTTTGGTATAGTTCATAATATCTTGTCGCATGTGCGGCCAATAATATCCTTGTTCCAGCAGGGCCAAGGTACGTCGCCAACCTTGGTGACCTACCCATGGTGTGTCATGGCATTCACGCAGTAGTTTCTGTCTGAGTTCTCTCGCTCTTAGGGCATACATACGCGGACCTTTAGTCATTAAGATCTCATTCTCTAAGCAAAAGGTCTTCGACTGGCCACTTTCCACCATCTTCATTATTGCCATCATCTGCGGATCTTTCTTCATATTTTCTACTATAAGTTCACGGATGTCATTCGTCACTCTACTAGCTGGCATAGGAGCAATCAATCTAAGGGTCTCCAGATCGGCCATTCGACTCAGCGCATCAGCTACCTGATTCTTCTTCCCAACTTTATGTTCAAAACTGAAATCAAACTCCACTAGGCGCTCTTGCCATCTTGCTTGTCTAGCCGATAGTTTTGGTTGTGTCGGGATATGACTAGCTGTTGTGTTGTCTACTTTAACAACAAACTTTGAGCCCAACAAATAATGCCTCCAAGCCCTAAGACAATGGATCACGGCTAGAAATTTTTTTTCCTGAATTGCATATCTCGTCTCGGCCCCATTCAACTTCCGACTCTCAAAGGCCACAGGGTAACCACCCTGTATGAGTACTCCCTCTATGGCAAAGTCAGACGCATCGGTTTCAACTTTCATAGGTTTCTCAATATCAGGCAACACTAGAACGGGGTCGTTCATCACAACAGTTTTTAGTCCCTCAAAAGCGTCTTGACACTCATTGGACCAGATCCACTTCTCTCTTTTCTTTAACAAATCAGTAAGTATCGCTGTCTTCTTAGAGTAGCCTTCAACAAACCGTCTATAATAGTTAGTCCCAATAATGATTTGAGCTCACTGACACTCTTTGGAGTCGGCCATTCTTGGATCGCCTTCACTTTCTCCTCATCCGTTCAAACATATCCCTGCCCGACAAGGTGTCCCAAGAACTTGATTTGGGTTTGGGCAAAATCACATTTCTCCCTTTTAACAAATATCTAATTATCTCTGAGCCTCTACAACACTAACCGCAAATGGTTCTCGTGATCTTGCAGAAAGGAACTATATACCATTATATCGTCCAAGTATATCACCGCAAACTTGTCAAGGAAATCATGGAATACCTGGTTTATCAGGGTGCAAAAGGTGGCAGGCACATTGGTTAGCCCAAACAACATCACCAGGAATTCAAACGCTCAATACCGAGTAACACAAGTCATCTTTGGTTCATCTCCCTCGGCCACTCTTACCTGATGATACCCTGATCGAAGATCCAGCTTTGTAAAATATTTCGCACCACTTAGCTGATCGAACAAGTCCGCAATTAAGGGAATGAGATACTTGTTTCAAACAGTCACCTTATTTAAAGCTCTATAGTCCACACACAATCTCAAGCTCCCATCGTGTTTCTTCTGAAACAACACTAGCGCCACAAATGACGCTTTGTATAGTCGAATGAACCCAGCCTGCAGCAGTTCATCTAGTTGTTTCCTCAATTTAGCTAATTCAGGCGGGGACATACGGTATGGACATTTTGTAGGAGGTTTGGCACCGGGGACCAGTTTAATCCTATGATCCACCGCCTTTCGAGGAGGGAGCCCCTTTGGCAACTGATCCGGCATGACATCTTTATAATCCTCTAACACTCTTAGAATCCCACTTGGTACTCCTTCAAGGGTCAATTCTCCTTGTAGAATGGATAACACGATAAAAGAAGGTTCCCCATTCTTCACCCCTTTCTTAAATTGCATTACTGACAACATCTTAGAATTGTAGCGGGTACCACCCCTGGATAATCCCCTAGAAACAACAGGCAGCTCGCAGCAGGGACGGGGATGGCCTGGGCTTTTGTCATGAAATCCAGCCCCAAAACAATATCAAAATCGTCCATAGGGGAAACAGTGAAATCCACGCTTCCCTCTCAAGACCCAAGCTTTGCCTTCACCCTTTTAGCACTCCCACAAATCGTGGCGGCGGCATAATTGACTACTTTCATCTGTCCCACATCTCTAGTAACTGTTAAGCCATATTTCTCAACTTTCCCAAGTAAGATAAAGGTATCTGTTACTCCTGTGTCAACCAAAGCCCTAGTTGCCTTATCATTTATCACCAAGTCCACATACATCAAGCCCTTTTCTGGTTTCTTCTTTAAACTGTCCAATTGAGACTGCAATGTACTTAAGAAACGAATGGACGTAATCCTAGCTAGTTCAATCCCACTATTCTCTGTAGCTGGGTTAGGGGGCGTGTCTTCTGGTCATGAGAGCTCCAAAGCGTTCAATGCACCCCTGTGTGGGTACTCAGTCACGCGATGAGGCCTCTTACACAAGAATCATGCTAGGGGCAGCCTGTTTTGTCCATTCCTTGATACGAAGCCACCATTCCCCTTATTCTGCATCAGTTCCTTGTTAGGGAGTCCTCTCCCAGCTCCCCAAGTTATCAGTCTCTCCCCTCTAGCAATCTTACTCTCATTACTTGCATGGTTATTACTTCCACTAGCTGGGGCCTTGCGTTTGTTCGAGCCCTCACTATAATCGTTAAGCCGTTCGGCAGCAGCCATGGCAGCGACTACATCCTGCACTTTCTGTCTTTGGATCTTAGTCCTAGCCCATGGCTTCAATCCCTCAAGGAAAGCAAACATCTTGTCTTTCTCAGACGTGTCCTTTATATCCAGTATCAACGCAGTAAACTCTCTCACATAATCACGGATAGTCCTAGTATGGGCCAAGTCCCTTAATTTCTTTCGAGCATTATACTCCACATTCTCCGGGAAGAAGGTAGCCATTAATTCTTTTTTCAGCTCGCCCCAACTTTTAATGGAACACACGCCATTTGTGAACTTGAACCTCCACCACAACTTGGCATCCCCTATCAGGTACATCGAAGCCATCGATACATTGTCTTCCTCTATGGTGGCGCGATTAGCCCGAAAATATTGTTCAATATCAAAAAAGAAATTTTCAAGCTCTTTGGCATCTTTGTTCCCCTCATATCGTTGAGGCTCAGGGACCCTATTCCTCTGGCCCCTATCCATGGTCACTGAATTTCCCACATCCACTTCAATCAAATTAATTTGAGCCTTGAGCTCATTTAGCTCATACTTCAGAGTGCTCATCGCCTCTTTTGTCTCATCAGTGGGGTGTTTTACCATGTGGGCCAACTCTTGATGGGATATTTCAATTGCTCGAACTCACTCACTTGTCACCATATGAGCTCTCAGGGCCGCTACCGCGGCTTCTAGCTCCTCAAACCTATTGTGATCTATGGTCTTACCCCCTTGTGCGGGCACTCTCGCGCCATGTTATGCCGAAGTCCCTACGTCCACTGGCGCCTCAGTTCTAGGAACGACTTTTGGCCCTTACTGCTTACGAGTAGTCACCATCCCTAGGCGATTCCAAACACACTAATTCCTGCACAAGAAAAAAATAAGCACCGCAATGCCTATTAGTAACCCAACACCATTGTGCTTCAAGAGGGGATAAGCACCGCTGTGCTTTCCCAATGAAAATCTAGGCACAGCTGTGCGCTAGCAGCAAGAAGCACCACTGTGCAAGTGGGAATAAGCACTGCTGTGCTTTCCCAATGAAAAAAAACTAGGCACTGCTGTGCGCTAGCAACAAGGAATCACCGCTGTGCTTGAATAGAAATTGAGCATCACTGTGCCAAAATTATTAAAGAGTACCTCTGTGCTATTGATTACGTACCTCTGTGCTTTTCACCACAATGAATAGGTAACACCACGCCTGAATTAGAGTGCAACAACCTTGCTCTGGTACCACGTATCACAGCCTTAGTCTTAGTTCACTCGAACGCTAAGCAGTGCGACACTTGAAAAGGACTCTTCCCGATCAAGTCAGCCTTTTCTCTCGATAGATCTGCTCAAAATAAGCAAGCAACACACTAGTCTCGCGCCACAAAAGCCATCATTCAAACCATGGTCGAAACTGTGAGGCATAGCGAATGCACACAGTCGACCCCCAACTTCCACATAGGAAAGAAAAATGATTTTTATTTTATTAAAAAGAGAAAACATCGGGTTACATTAGAAAAACTCACCCACACCATCGACTCGGGTAATAAGGGCCGCCTCAATAGTGTGTAAGATACGTACCTTTACCAGTGGATCAGCCCAAACTCTGCAGACTGTCCACCCCCTACATATATGCGAAAAAACATTATAGAAATAACCCGAGTAGACATTACATTGTTTGAAATGAGGACATTTTTCCCTAACCAAAGAAGTTATTGAAAACAAAGACACTTCTTCCTAAAACATTGATGTTCTTGAAATGGGGCATGGTGAAAATGACTCGGTTGTGGCTCTGGGACTCAGTTGTGACACTATGCGAGGGGATGGCCACAACACAAAACACATGTCGGATGTATCAAAGTGACGGTGAATGTGGAAATGAGATCAAACTAGGGGTTCCTAGTTTTTGGAGTTTTAGGTGATGTGTACGGCGAAGGTGGGGAGTGGATCCAAAACACGATTTTAAGTGGTGTATTAATACTGAGTGTAAGATTAAGATGGATGCCGGTGAGTTTTTTTTTTTTTTACTTCAAACCGTAAATGAGTGTGCATTTAGTGTTGCGTTTTGTGCTTCTTGGATGCATTTTGATGATGTTTTTTTGTTGTTTTCAGTGCAAGCTATACTATCATATGTACTTTTTCCTCCGATTAACGAGGCACTTGATAGTACTCCTTGTATGATTTTATCTATTAATAAAATTGTATTCTGTTGATAAAAAACTTTTATAAAAATTAAATTCTAGGTTTGTTTAATAGTAGTTTGGCATAAGAAGTCATTAGCTTCTGAATTTCAGGAGAACTAATTATAAATATCGAAAGATTTAACAAAAAATACACAACTTGTATATAGAACTGATAAAGATTTTTCTTATTTCCCTCATTGCACTTTTACTTTCTTACTCATCCACCTACACTAACTAAATTTGGTAAAATTATAACCTTCTTTTTATGATGTTGTGAAATGTATATTATTTCTTAATTAAAATAAAATTATTGAAATGTTTATATCGATAGATTTTCCATGTTTTTTCATATATTTTTTTGTCTCCAACGCTACTATTTTTAATGTCTTTAAGCTTACTATTGTTTTCCTTGTAAAATAGCATGATTATTAACTTTTTTAATTAATTTAAGAATTAAAACATATCACTTGGCAAATAATTTCATATAACAATATGCACGACCACAAACCATTAATATTCTAACAATTAGGGATAGACGCAAGATTTTATGTTAGGAGTATGAACTGTTAGAGAGTTATATTAGAAATTTAAGGGCATAAAATTATAAAATTTTAGGGCTGCGAAATTAAACGATCGATAGAAAATATTAAAAGTACATAAACTATACAAGAACTTAAAAAATTTTAGGAGAGTGACTGCTCCCTCCAACACCCCTCGGTCCATCCCTACCGACAAACAATGTCATACAATAAAATTTCAATTCACATATTTTTAGACAAAATCATACAGTCAACATATTTTCTCAAACATATCACTAACACTTATACAAGCACTCATGAAGTCAACATATCTATAACATTCCAAAGTCAACATATCTTAAACATCCATACAGTCAATATATCAGAACTTAAACAACATAATCAAACACTTGCACCAAATAACATTTGGAGACTGAATAGTAATGTCAAAGAACTATAACTCAGAAAATATCATTTCATAATCCTAAATAAAAAAGTATTATTAAATCTAAACGAAAAAAAAAAACATTAACTAAATTTATAAAAAAGTCAATTATCATCGACTAAAATTATTTATTTACATCCAAACTCAATAAATAGTACAACAAAACGATACAATAAAAACTAAATTACATAATAAGATTAAAGTAAAATATAGAAAATTAGGTAATACTCTTACCGTACCACATAACATTGTTCCCTTTACTGTAGCATCCGTTTAAGTATCATATATTTTTGGGTAAACTACTTAGATTACCATTTAACTACAGGGTTGGTTTCGACGTGACCATCATACTTTCAATTTTATCATTATGATCATTTAGCTATTTAAATGGTATAAATCAAGCCACCTACCGTTAAAACTTAACGGAAAGGGTGACGTTACTGTTAAAAAAATTCTATAATTATACATTTAGCCCCCACTGTTTACACATTCTATCAATTTGATCCTAATTTTAATTTAATAAAATATATTATTTATTCAATTAAGTAGTGACATTTGACCACCGTAATTTAATAATTTTATTTTCCTCTTCCAATAAAGCGGTGACACATGTCACTACCTCTTTAAAGGAAGCAATTAAAACAAAATGACTTGGAGAAAGAGGAGCATGTTTACCACTATGCACCAAATTCACTTTTGTGAAATGGAGTACGACGTATAACATATGTATTTTTTTGTTGATAATGTCAGGAAAAAATAAATATGTATTAAGGAGACTATAATATAACACACTTGAGATATATAAAATTATCTAAATCACTTAAATAAATCTAATAATTAAATTATAGTTGATAACATTATATATATATTTAAAATTATAATTAATGGATTTTAAAATAAAAATGGTTTTAAATTTTTTGTATTTTTAAATTAAATTTAATATATTTTTATTTTTCAAATTTATTTTTATAACTTCACATATATAATCAATAAATATATTTTTATTTTGCAAGTTTAGATTCGCTAAATATATTTTTAATATAATTTAGAATTTTAAATTTTATAATATAATTTTACATATATAATAGTTTAATTTAATTTTTAATAAAAATAAAATTATTAATTAAGTTAAAAAACAATCCAATGATTATATATGTGTAATTATAAAAATAATTGTGGAAAGAAAAAATATATTAAAATTAGTTTAAAAATACAAGTGTGTCGAATATAATTTAATTATTAGATTTATTTCTATGATTTAGATGTTTTTATGCATCTCAAGTGTATCATGTTCGAGTCCTCTTAATCCACAATTATTTCTTTTTTCATGGCAATAACAACGAATATACACATATACAATATTTTGTATTTCAATTTGTAGAAGTATACTTGGCCCAATGGTAAACTTTTGGCTTTTTCACTAAGCTTACCCGAGTTCGAATCCCATTAATACTTTTGTTTTATTTTCTTCCTTTAATGAAGTGGTGACACGTGTTACCACCTAATTGAATAATTAACTTATTTTATTAAATTAAAATTAGGAGCAAATTGATAGAATGTGTAAATAACATGGACTAAATGTGTAATTATACAATTTCTTTAACTGCCGCGTCACTATTTAAATAGATAAGTGATCATAATGACAAAATTAAAAGTATAGTAGTCATATCGACACCAATCCTATAGCTAAGTGGTCATGTGAATAATTTACCCTATGTTTTTTAATATGCCGTAAATTCAAGTTTAGTCTCTTTTAATCGCTCGACTTTGCTCAAACCCTAGACTTTCTCTATTTTTTTTTCAAGTTCTTAGTTGTTTCTTATAAACTTTTATTTTATTTTTGACGATTGAAATAATAAAACACCTCATTCTTTTTTTCCTGATAATTTTAATTAAATGAAACGACCTTTGATTTTACCTATTTTAATCTCAATAAACAATAGTGTTTTCCACATGTGAGTCAAACGATTAGTCAACATGTCCAAATATGGCCAAACGGTGTCCACTAGACCAGTCAAACATCCCAGATCAGTATGTCATTACTGGATTTACTATTTATTATATGGTCCCAACTCATCATATTATTTATATTCTCATTCATTAAAAATCAGATGATTAATTTTTATATATTTTATGTTATTATTTTTAGGATGAATCTTTATTTTTTTTTGTGATGTAAATAGGTAATAGATAGTTACATAAAAATTAATTATGAATGAAAAAATAACATGAAAAATAAAGATTAGTTAGCTGATTTTTAGTGGATTGAGACCATAAATGACGTAGTAAGCCGGGTCTATTTAATAATTTCTCGTTGATAACAATTCAGTGATCAATTTATTATAAAACAATAATACCAATGATTTTTTATAAATTCTAAATTTTCAGGGCTAGAAAAAGAAACAAATTCATGAATAAAAAATTTAATATCAAAATAAATGTCCAACTATCTCGTTTTTTAAGTATTTAAATTTTTTTTTGCCTCTTTTAAGAGTTTAAATTATTATTTTTTAATTAAAATATATGTATCGATTGAACTTAAAACAAATTAATAATTTAGATAATTAAAAGAAAAACAAACTTTAACACCTAAAAAGTAAATATGAAATAATTTGAGAATTTATTTTGATATTATGGAAAAAAAATACAATGATTGTCTCCCACGCCCTCTTGTCTATCTCCCCCAAACCCCTACCCCTACCCCATCCAACACCGCCTACTGCTGAAACTCCCCATCCACAACAACTACAAGCAATCATCAAAAATTTCAATCTTTATCTTCTACAACTACACCAGCCTTCCACTTTGAAGTTTGAACCACTCTCCTTAAGTCCCACCACACCATCACCGATATTACACCATAGAATTTCAGGGTTGCTTCTTTAAAATCTAAACCAACGAATCGAAGGAGGAAGAGGAAAGCTTTCGAACGGTGCAGTTTTTGGCCGGAGAACTTACCGGACGGCGAAGATAACGGTGGCGGCAGAATATAGAAGAGAAGATAATTACCCAGCAGTACAGTTAACGCCAAAGTTTTCTCATTGAACTTTTTGGGTAAATTTCCTTTTGGTCCTTGCTTTTTGGTTAGTTTATTTATATATTTTTTACATTATTATTATATTTTGTTTGAGTATGTGTGCCTAATATTAAATTAATAATGTATTTTCAAAATCGGGTGAATCAACTTTTATTGCACTTGATCATTGATGGTCACTCCATGGTTTTGTTTTTCCTTGGAAAACAGTCATGGCAGAGTTCAAGTATAATCTTTTTTAAAATAAAAAAAACTGTTAATGCATAGTTCAAGTATAATCTCTTTTTGGGAACTGTTTCTTCTTCCCCAGTTTTGTGTTTCCCTAATTATTTTCACTGTTTTTCAAGGTAGGTTCCTGCTTGCATTGAGTTTTGAAGTTTTTGAGTGCTTGGTTTGGGTTACTTGATGGAGAAGTTAACCGATTTGCAACTCATTGAGTTGAGTAAAACCAATTTACGAAGAACTATGAATGAGATTCAAGATCGCGCCTCCTCCATTCTTTTACTTAATCTTCGATGGGAAGATATGGAAAAGGTTTTGGATTCTGCTCAGAATTCTGTTGAAGAACGAATCAAAGAGGTCAATTCGAAAGAGAAGGAGATTGAGAGAAAGGAAAAATTGGTTAAAGACCGGTTTGAAGAGGTTAAGATTAAAGAAGAGGAATTAGAAAGGCAATTTAGGGAATTGGAGTTGGGGAAGAAGTATTATGAAGAAAGGTTGAGAGAAGTTGAGTTGAAGCAGAAGCAACTTGAAGGGCTTAAACTAAAAGAGGAGGAGTCTGTGTTAAAAGAGAAGCTTTTCGAGAAGCGTTGTAGGGATTTTGAGTTAGTGAAGAAGGATCTTGAAAGGCACCATAAAGATCTTGAATCTAGTGTAAAACAATGTGAGCAGCAGCAGAAAGAGGTTAAGTTGATGGAGAAAATGGCAAAAGATAAGTTGGAGGAAATTGGGTTGAAAGAGAAAGATTTGGAGAAATGCTTGAGCGAGTATGAGTTGAAAGAGAAGAGTTTTGGGAAGCGTTGCATGGAATTTGAGTTGGAAGAAAAAGCTTTGGAAGAACTCCGTAGACATCTTGAATTTAATGTAAAACAATGTGAGCAGCAGCGGAAAGAGGTTAATTTGATGGAGAAAATGGTAAAAGATAGGTTGGAGGAAGTTGGGTTGAAAGAGAAAGATTTGGAGAAACACTGGAGGCAGTGTGAGTTGAACAAAAAGCAATTTGGGTTGAAAGAGAAAGATTTGGAGAAACGCTGGAGACAGTGTGAATTGAACGAAAAGCAATTTGGGTTGAAAGAGAAAGATTTGGAGAAACGCTGTAGACAGTATGAGTTGAACGAAAAGCAATTTGGGTTGAAAGAGAAGGATTTGGAGAAACGCTGTAGACAGTATGAGTTGAACGAAAAGCAATTTGGGTTGAAAGAGAAAGATTTGGAGAAACGCTGGAGACTGTGTGAGTTGAAAGAAAAGGAATTTGGGTTGAAAGAGAAAGGTTTGGAGAAGTGCTTGAGTGAGCATGAGTTGAAAGAACAGCAATTTGGGTTGAAAGAGAAGAGTTTCCGGAAGCTGCACATGGAGTTTGAGTTGGAAGAAAATGCTTTGGAAAGACGTCGTAGAGATCTTGAAGTTAGTGTAAAACAATGTAAGCAGCAATTTGAAGAGGTTAAGTTGATGGAGAAATCGGTGAAAGATAAGTTGGAGGCAGTTGTGCTGAAAGAGAAAGATTTGGAGAAGTGCTTGAGTGAGTATGAGCTGAAAGAAAAGCAATTTGGGTTGAAAGAGAAGAGTTTTCGGAAGAGGTGTATGGAGTTTGAGTTGGAAGAAAAGGCTTTCAAAGAACATTGTAGTGATCTTGAAGTGACAGAGAAAGGAGTGCAAAAGCTGTTGGAAGAGATTGAAATGAAAGAGGAAGAATTTGTGTTGAAAGAGAGGGATCTTGGGCAGCGATGTAGGGATGTTGAGATGTCAGAGAATTGTCTTCAAAATGGTCTTACAGATCTAAAAGTGAAGTCTGAGCAGTATGAGGAGAGAATCAGAGAGCTTAAGTTAATTGAAGAATCAATAACAAACCAGTTTGAAAGAGATTTTACAATGAAGGAGACATCACTTGAAAAGGGTCATCAAGATCTTGAAGCAAAACAGAAACATAATGAAGAGCGCGTTAGAGAAATCGAATTGAAAGAGAAGCAAATAGAAGAATCATCTGAGGAACTGATGAGAAAATATAAATTACTGTTTGAAGATCTTGAATCTAAAGTTAAACAATATGATCAGAGATTCATGGAGCTAAAGCTCAAGGAGGAATTGGTTAAAGATCTGTTTGAACAGATTGAGGCCAAAGAGCAACAGCTTGGGTTGAAAGAGAGGCATTTTGAGCAGCGTTCAAAAGATTTTGAGTTAAAAGAAAAATATTTTGAGCTACGTTATCAGGATCTTGTAGCAAAAGAGAAGCACCATGATGATTGTTTGAGAAATGTCGAACTTAGAGAGGAGATTGAAGATTTATCTGCAGAACATAAGAGAAAGTATGAACAGCAGTCCAGCGAGCTTGAGTTCAATGTTAAAAAGTGTGAGCTCAAAGATCCTGATTTAAAGGAGAAGAAACTTGTGGAATTTTCTAAAGAACTTGAAAGTAAGAGTCTTGCTTTAGCCCTGCATCCTCAACTGAAAAATGAATCAGCTGGTAATTTGTCAGTTAAATGTTCCATAAATCATTCTTCACCAGCATATCTTCAGTTTTGCGTATATATGGACGGAAAGGATTTGCAGATGTTCCTAAATGAGCGCTGGAAAGAGCATGATTCAATACGTACTGAAGTTGCTATGGCTCTTCAACTTGCAGCAGACCCTGCAAAGCTTGTCTTGGATGCATTGGAGGGGTTTTATCCTCCACATTTGTGTAATGGGGACAGAGAGTTTGAAGGGAATGTTGCCAGAAGAAGTTGCATTCTTTTGTTAGAGCAATTGATGAAACTCTCACCTGAAGTTAAGCCTCATGTTAGACAAGAAGCTTTGAAGCTGGCCTTTGATTGGATGACAAAAATGAGAGTTGAATCTGGTCATGAGTTAGAGGTTTTGGGATTTCTGCGGCTTTTAGCCTCTTTCCAATTGGCAGGTTCTTTTGATGCTGATGATCTTGTCAACTCTTTGGTGTTTGTTGCTCAACATATTCAAACTCTTGAATTATTCAAGGTTCTTGATTTGGGAGATAAGATCACTGGTAAAGTTTATAAAACCGTGTACCGTCTGATATTTACATGCATGTCTAATATTATAAGTTCTCTTTTATTGATAACATGCAATTTCTCCCTCTCCTTTCATGTATTAACAACTTTTATCATGGTGGTTCATTGCTGATTTTGTTCTTGAAATCAGAATAAGAGAACAAGAGATGCATTAAAGAGCTGACTTGGTAAAATAAAATGAAATAATACGGATCATTCTCAATAAATCCGAGGCCTTGATCCTAAAATGAAATTTATTTCTAGTTATATTGTTTTATATGGGGAGGTCTGATAGGAGTTATAACTTGAATTACTTGTTTGACAGGTTTCATAAGAAAGCTTCTCGAAAAGAAGCAGCATATGGAGGCAATTAGATTTACTTATGCTTTTGAACAGGTTAAAGAGTTCCCACCGGTACCTGTGTTGAATGATTTCTTGAATCATTCTGAGACTGAAGCTAGAAGAATTTTGATAAAGGGGAAAAATTCCCCTAAAGAACGGGTTTGTCTATCTTCCACTCTATTTAAATGCCTATTATGTCATATAACATTTAGCCATCTAACATGTGTGAAATTAATTAACAGAATGAGGCGAGCACCAAAAGAATAGCTGATCTGAGGGCTGTTATCAAATGCATTGAAGACCATAATCTTGAATCCGAGTACCAACCTCATAACCTTAAGAAACTTAAGGATTTAATCGTCTCTCTTGAAAAAATAAATGCAAGCCGAAGTCCTTCCTCCCCAGAAGCTAACACTGCCCTTTGCACTGCTCCTGAGAGTGATACACCATCACCGCAACACGGTGGTATTAAGCGACCACGAGAGATCATAGCTACTGAAATTGCTGGAAATGCCCCTCTTGGTGCCACGACCAATGTTTCAACAAAGAAAATGGCTTCTAAGCATCTAAAAGGGTCAAAACAAGGTAAGCATTCGTTACAATGATACCTGGACACCATTTATTTGTGTAGGTTCCCACCTAAGCCTTGTCATTCTTTATAATGCAACTGTTTTTGTTTAGTGTTATTAGTGGTTGTATTCTATGCTGAAGAAGTACAATTTGTTCACCATCATATGACAGTAAACCGTTGGTTTCATTTTTTTCTCATCTGGACTCTCTGAGGCATATATAGTAGTCCCAAGTTAAGCGATACTAAATTACCAAACATAGTGATTTCAGCAAAACAAGAGCACATCTTGACTTCTAGACATTTATTTCAGTCAACTATGTGAGTCTTGTGTCCTTGATGATTGTTCCTCATTTCAGTACACTTGGTTAGATGCATCTTTCCTGTTTTAAATCTTGTTAGTTGCTTTTGAGTGGAGGAAGGCGAGCTTTTTCTTAAACGGGCTTCATATATGTTTACCTCAAATGCGTTGTAATTTGTATGGCTTTCCCCTTTCAGATTTGCATACAAACCCAAATCGCAAGCCTGTTGCAGATTATTATTCTTGGGAAGCTCTTGCACGACCTGGTGATCGTAGTTAGCCTAGAGAATGCAGTACTGTAGGCCAATATGACCAATGCCTGACGACCCCTTGCATAGTTCTCGGCATCTATTTACAATTAGTTTTAGGTTGGATACTTTACATAGTTCTTAAGTTAATGTTGTACATTCTAATATCCTACATGATTTACTGGTTATTAATAGAATGACAGTGGCTTTCTTGCCTCATTGGTACATGAATTAAATGGATGTGTATCATTGAACAAAACATCTAAAAGAAACTCTCCTCTTATGAGGTATGGGTGGTTTAGGATTTTCATGAAATGTTTAGAATTGGCAGAGTTGCTTGTTTTCTGCATTTTTCAAATGTAACTGTGTAGGATATTACTTTTATAATGTGTTTTTTATGTCATCTAGTTTTAAACATGCATACCTAATCATATTCTGTGACATTGTAATGTCTTTTCTCTATTACCATGTGGTTCACAGTGACTGATAATTAGGCCATGTTTGGTGCTCCTGATACATCCAGAGGAGTGTTGGATTAAGTAATACTGGAGTTTCAAAATGTCAGGGATCTATCGAAGTGTTTGGTTATTAAAAAACATGATATACATGTTATTTATTTAGATATTTAATATTCTTTTCAAGTTTAATTAAAAATAAATAAAAATAATATATATGGATTCATCAAATTGAAAAGAAAATGTTTTGAGCTAAATTACAGCAACATCCTTAATCAAATTAATTTTGTGATATGATTCAGGGATGGGCACGGGTTGGTCGGGTTTTTTGCTAACACGGACTTGACCCGAAAATAATCACTTTTAACTCGAACCTGACTCGATCTCATACTTTAAAAAATTTGACCCGACTCGAAAAGTATATGCCTAAATCCGAACCCGACCCAATTTATAAAATTTTTCAATTTTGGGGACCTAATTGTAAAAAAAATTAGCTTTAAGGACCAAATTACAAATAAAAATTCAATTTTAATGACCTAATTATAAATAAAAATTAATTTTAAGAACCAAATTATAAATATCCTTAAAAAATATAGAAAAAATTATACTATTTGTCTTAGCGACCCGACCTCACCCTTAATAAAATCTGACCCTACCTGATTTTTTAACAAAATATCGACCCGATCCAAATTCATTTTTTTAACAAAAAAATTCTACCCAACAAGATAGAGTAAAATGCCCATCCCTATAAGCGTAGCCTTGATAAAAAAAATTGATAGAAATTGAGAAAAATGATTATCCCATAGAAATAAAAGAACTCACCCTTAATTTTTTTTTTAAAGTTGGAATTTTTTTCGTTGAACATCTCGAAGCGTTGTATAACTACGGCATTGATATGTTGTATTCTTCTATTTCAATTTAGGTTTAAGGCTATTTTTAATGAGATTTATATTAATATTTAACTTTTAAATAATTTCTCTTATCTAATCAACATTTATCTTTCAAACAAAACAAGATTTAAACTCAAAGAAGTGAACTAAGACAATAGGAGAAAAAAAAGCAAGGAAAAACAGCGATAACGGATTTACAGCAGAAAATCGAAGGGATAGATGCATCTGCAGGTAATGATACAATGGTTGAGGAGTTGTTGGAACAACGTTGTCTGTGGATGCAAGAATTGTGGAGAGTAATTAGTCGGAAAGAAGCTTTGTGGAGGCAAAAAGCTCGAGTATCTTGGTTGCGCTTGGGTGATCGAAATACGGCTTATTTTCATAGGGCAGCTAAGGTGCGAGCTATGCGAAATAATATTGCTGGCTTACAGATTCATGGGAGATGGGAAAGGGATGTTGGCAAGTTACGGCAATTTGTGTTTCGCGAATTCAAGGCTCATTTCGCACAAGATAAGAGGCTAGGCGAATGGGTGATAACTGGTAGTTTTAAACAACTTTTGCTGAGTGAAGCGTTATTCTTGGTGCAGCCTTTCACGGAGGAGGAGGTACGATTGGCGATTTGGAATTACGACGGTTCAAAGGCACCAGGCCCTGATGGCTTCAACTTTGAGTTCTATCGAAAAAGTTTGGCGTTTATTAAACAGGATGCGATGGATTTTTTGATACACTTCCATGCGACCGGTAGATTACCAAAGGGGTCAAATTCTACTTTCTTGGTTCTATTGCCAAAAAAGGATAATCCAAGATTAGTTGGTGACTTTCGGCCTATCAGCTTGATTAAGTCGGTCTACAAAATTCTTGCGAAGCTATTGGCTAGTCGTTTACAAAGGGTGGTAGATGCTATTATCAGTGAGACTCAAAACGACATTTGTTCGGGGTCGACAAATTTTACATGGTGTGTTATTGGCAAATGAATTGATTCATTCGCTTCGTAAACCGGGTTCTCGGCAGACTAGTTTCATTTTGAAATTAGATTTGGCCAAAGCGTATGACTATGTTCGGTGGTCGTTCCTTGAGGATGTGATGTGTAGGATGGGATTTGATCAGATATGGTGTACTTGGATTCATGAATGTGTTTCAACGGCGAGGATATCAGTGTTGCTTAATGGGTCAACTACTCGAGAATTCAGCATGGGGCGAGGTTTGAGACAAGGTGATCCTCTCTCCTCTTTGTTCTTTGTCTTAATTGCGGAAGCGTTACATGTTTTGTTAGAGAAGGCTTGTGAGGTTGGGGAGATTCGTGGCATTACCGTGGCTAATGGCTTTGTGATTTCACATCTTCAGTTTGCCGATGATACTATTTTGTTCTTTGAAATGTCTCTTGAGGTAGCGATGAGTGTGCAGCGGGTGTTGCATTGTTTTGAGGCATGTTCGGGTCTAAAGATTAATTTTTAGAAGTCTTCGTTGTTTGCTTTTGGGGTAGATTCGACCTTGTTTGATGCAGTTGCTGAGGTGCTAAGGTGTCAAAAGGACGAGCTGCTATTTACCTATTTCGGTTTTCCGTTGGGTGTGAATCCGCGAAGCAAGGTGATGTGGGATCCTGTGGTGTCGAGGGTTCGAAGGAAGTTGGCAGATTGGAAACGCTCTTCATTATCTTTCGCGGCTCGAGTAGTGTTGGTAAATTCAGTGTTGTCTTCACTTCCGGTCTACTATATGGGTTTGTTTGTGATGCCTCAGGGTGTGATTGTGAGAATTGATAGGATACGTCGTGCGTTTTTATGGGGAGGAATAGAGATAAAGCTGAAAATGTCTCGTGTGAATTGGAACGTGGTGTGTAGATCACGTCACTTAGGAGGATTGGGGGTGGTCGATTTACGAATTCGCAATTTTGCATTGTTGTCCAAATGGGCGTGGTGATATGCAACAGAGCCGCCGTCTTTATGGAGAGCTATGATTACGGCTAAGTATGGGGCAATAGTACCATGGTGGCGTTTTAATACAGCTAGGATGAGTTCTATGTCATCGGTTTGGAAACAAATTGTTTGTTCAACAGCCTCGCCTAATGTGGGATAATCTATGAATTTGTCAAGTTTTGTTTGGAAGCTTGGGGAGGGGGACCTTGTGTTGTTTTGGCACGATCCATGCTGCTTAGAGGACCCGTTGAAGGAAATTTTCCCACGATTGTTTTCTATAGCTGTGAATACGTTGGCATCGGTTCAGGATTATTCTATCAATGGCTCGTTTGATCATGTTCATTGGGAGGCTTTTTTTCGTCGCGCATTAAGAAGTTTTGAGCTACGTTCTCTTCATGAATTATGGGTGTTGGTGCTGCCATTTCGTTTGCATACTGGTGTGCAGGACAAGTTATTTTGGAAGCCGAATCCAAAGGGATGCTTTTCGGTGCGGACCCTAACGAGCAAGTTGATGCTGGAGAGTATTGGCGATTGTGATAGAGGTCCTGTTTTTGTATGGAAAATATTGGTTCCGCCTAAAATCTAGATGTTTCTATGGTTTGTGGGGCTTGAATGCCTGCCCACATTTGCCTTCTTGCGGCAGCGAGGTATTGTGTTACATGAAGGGCAAGGCTCGTGCATATGATGCGGTATTAAGGATTAAGTGCTTGATCATATTTTGTTCTCTTGTCCGGTAGTTCAGGGGGTTTGGGATTGGTTTATTCGGTGGTGGGACATTTGTTTACCTCTTGCACGATCATTGAAGGATATGGTTAGAGTTGATTTTCATTGTTTATTTACTGGGACGGTTCACCAATGGTGGATTGCGAGTGTGACGGCTTTACTCTAGTCATTATGGCTTGGTCGGAATGAGGCCATGTTCAATGGTAAACGAATAGAGATGGGAGAACTATTTTTCCTAGTCAAGCTGCGGTCGTTGTTTTGGATTCGTGTTGCGCGTGATTCAGATTATGTTGATGAAGCGCAATGGTGGCCATGCCCTCGTTGGTGTGTGCCGACTTGTGCTATTTTAGGCAAACGAGTGGTCGTGTGTTGGGTTCCTCCTCTTATACAATGTGTTAAATTTAATGTTGATGGGTCTGCTTGGAGTAAGCCGGGACCGACAGGTTACGAATGTGTTTTACGGGATGCGTCAGGTACGATTATGGCTCTCTTCTCAGGTCCTTTGGGGACGATGGAGTCGAATGAGGCTGAACTCCGTGCCATTGCGTTTGCTTTAAATTTATTTTGTCGGTCACAGTGGAAGGGGAGTGCTCGGTTATTGGTGGAGTCCGATTCTAAAATTGCCCTTGGTTGGATTTCTCAACTTGATCGGCGGTCTTGGAATTTATGGGAGCTTTTTGTTGAGATTGACGAGGCTTTTGTGGAATTAAGGGATGTTTGTTTTGTACACGTCTATAGGGAGGCCAATGGGGTCGCCGACGTCTTAGCGAAGGAGGGTGTGGACAGGTTTACTTTGTTTCAGTCTGATGTTTGAGGTTTTGCATTGTGGTTGTTAGGATGGGTTTGATGTGGGGGTGGTTTTTAGGTTGAGGCTGGAGTATGTTCGAATGTTCTTGGGTGGCATGCGGTTTGTGTTTTGGTTGTTTTGGTTTAATCGATTGGTGTACTATTTTCCTCCAACTAAGATTAGAAGGGGGTTTTAACGAGGCTCTGGTCGGTTTGCAATGTATAATTCTCCGTAATAAATCACACGTTTCTGATAAAAAAACAATATAAAATTAAAACCATGAAGCTAACTTATAAAATCTGGAAGAAGAAAATAATGAAGTCGTGCATTTAAGTTTGATTAAAGAACTGGGATAAAAACATCAAACTACTTGAAATATGTAGTTATTAGAATATTTTTTATGGGCCTAACTTACATATCAATCATAATCTCAAACAATAAAAATCACACACTTCACTATTTTTTTCTTTCATCGTTTTTTCAACTAGTTAATCTTCACTATTTTTTTATATGTCATTTAAAAAATAGTTTTTTTGAAGTTATTATGTTATTGAGTTAATGACAAGAAAAATAATGATGAATTGGATAACTTTTATTGAATGAGACCATGACTGATGTGGTAAGCCAGACCTATGATATAATTTCTCGTAGTTATGGAGCGATGACCGAGGATGATTATAATTAGGTATTTGAAATTTCAGATTATTGGGTTTTCAGGTTTTAAAATATCGATATGTGTCCCGACCGTGAATATCGGGTACCCGTAATTAGGGTAACAGGGTACCCGAGTTAAATTTACACAATTTTTCTTACAAATAGTACAATTTAAATTAATTCAAAAAGAAAACTTAAAACTAAATCACATGACATAATCTAAACATAAAATTTAAATTTAAATTATATAATCAAATGATAAAACTTATGGATTATTGTGACATGTATGTAGGTAGGGGTGTGCAAAAATATCTCATCCGACCGTTTATCCATTGATCCGATTTGAAAATTCGGATAGAGTACAGACCACAATATTTTAAGTTTCGAATTATTCAAATATCCAAAAATTAAAAATTTATGGATATGAATCTTATTATATTTAGCAATTTAATGCTTGTTATATCTGAAATTTACATAGATGTGAATCTTGTTATTTTCAAAATTTGTTGATTGTTGTAGTCGAAAATCCAAAATTTTCATAGATTCCACCGTCAAATCTCAAAAAAATACTTAAACAAAATTATATATATTCATATCATTAAATATTCGAATATCCAATATCAGGTAACCGAATATTTAATTTTTTCCAGTTCGAACATGACTCAATATTTTACCGACCCATATTTCAGATATCCAATTTTTAAAATCTGATCCGATTCGATATCTAAAAATACACACTCCTATATGCAGGTCCGTTGTTTCTTTCCTTTTTATATTTCTCTATTGTTGTCGTCGTCCTGTTGCTTGTCCACTGTCTCTGTTTATCGTAGAACTAGGGATGTGTAGAATTTCACCTTATTCGAATATTATGCCAATATTAATCTCTACTATTAACTGAGCTGGAATTCAATGTAAATTCTAATAACAGTTTCACCTAACTCCACAAATATATAAAAAGGCTCTACAAGAATAAAAAGAAATGATAAAATTTAAAAGTCCAGAAAATATAAATAATGACAAAACATAAAATCATGTATTCATCATGTGTATGAAACATTTGAGAAAGAAATTTAAAAATTAAAGTAAAATATACCAACGGATTGGTCCAAGTGGTAAGCAGCTTAGTATCGCTTAAGCTGGTCTCGAGTTCGAGTCCTTGTGTATGCAGAAAATCCCCGCCGAGAGACTCACACACCAAAGCCAGGTGTGTCACGTGGGTCGGTCCCAACAAAAAAATTAAAGTAAAATATCCACGAATGAAATATTTTAAACTCGTAACCAAAAATCTTTAATAATCTAAAAATAAAAATAGATAATCGGGCCGAGTACTCGTATAATTTTAAAATTGTGACATGTGTCCGAACCGTGACTCGAAAAAATTTAAAGGACCGGGTATACGACTTGTGAATTTTATTTAAAAAGGAAAAGGATACCCATTTATTTTTATCACCGGGTCAACGAGTCGAGTATTTCGCATAGGTTAATTTTAAACACCCAACGATGACAAAATTGAAAAAGAAAACATAACAAATTTTAAAACAGAAAGTTAGGATCCGTTCGATTTTAGAAAATATTTTTTTGTTTTTTATGTTTATTTTTAAAAAATAATTTTCAATTTCAGTTTTCTAAAATGTAGAAAGCATGCTTGGTTGATAGGGTTGAAAACTTGTTTTAAAAAATAAAATAATGAAAATGTGTTTGGTATCTAGCTTTTTAACATAGAAATAAAAATAATTATTAAATAATTAAAATAAAATATAGTTAGAAAAATATTAGTATAATAAATAAATAAATAAAATATGAGTAAATAAATCAATGTTTTAAAAAATGACATTAGAATATTCGAACCCGGATTAAAATGAAGTTAAAATTAAAAAAACCCTTATTTTTATTTTTTTTTATTTTCCTAAAACATTTTCAATGAAAACAATTTTTTTTAAGTTTTCAAATTTTCCCTTATTTTTGTTTTTATTTTCTAAATTCATTTTTTAAATTTTCAACCAAGCACGTTTTTCATCATTTTTTATTTTACAAGAAAATAAAAATAAAAACGACTCCATTCTCTAAAACCAAATGAACTCTTATTCTTATTTAAAGTAAAAAATTACACGACTATATAAGGATGAAAATTTGGATTGTGAATTTAGATATTTAGAGATATCTAATTTTAAAATAGATCATATTGTGAGCAAGATAGCTGTTCATACACTGATAAGGGATGTATGGATTATCGAGAAAAGAAGAGCCGAGGTGATCCCCCAGACCGTTCAAACCCCACGAGTGAATAAAAAGTTGAATCTACACTGGATCTTATCTGAATCGCCTCATCTATCCTCTTGAGGAGAAGTTTGATTTTAAACTTCGATTCGAACATGAGAAGTACGCTATGTTAATGTGCCTTAGATGATCCACATTTCAGGGTCAGGCTCTCATGAGCACATTGAACTATCCATGTGGTTGGGAACCCTCACAGCCCAGGCACAACAACACAATTATCAGCACATTTAGCTGGTTGGCTAAGCTATTTATCTTTGTTCCCTCATATTCTCTTAAGTTATGGGTTCTAGACCCACTAGGAGCACCCCTTTCCTTCCCCTAGAATCTTCCTTCCCCTCCTCTCTAAGTAAGATTAAATTTAAGATTTGTCAAAAAGAGAGATAATATTGCATATGATAATCATTTTTATTATTCATACAAAAATTTCTGTTACAAAAAAGTTTATAAATCTTTTCAATTAAATTATATTTCTATTATATAAAAATAAAATTAATTGTTATATTCGAAATGAAAATACTTACTACTATAACTTATAAAACTTTAAATTATAATGAATTCATTTAAGCTAAACCGTTCGGCCGATCTGAATATAAAAATTCAAGTAAGAGAAAACTTGAGTCTAAAAGTGTACAAATTTAAAAAAAATTAAATCGAAAAATTTAAATCCGAAAAAAATCTAAGGTTTAGAAAACACAAAAAGACCCAAACCAAACAAATTTTAAAAACAACCCAAACCAAATTCGCCTGAACCGTACATTTGCCACTTCTACCAATAACCTTTCCTCAATGCACTTTGAAGCATCTTTGGGGGGAAAACATTTCTTTTCAGTTTCTCATTCTGATGTCCATGTGGTGGTTGGTTGCACAAGTATCTCCATTTTCTTTGTTTCTCTAACCTTACACTGTTTTTGCGTGAGACTGTTTGATATCTTTTAATTTAAATTAATTAAAAATGTTTGATAATTTAAAATGAAAATCATCTACTAAATTTTTTAACAAAAAAGGTGTGAAAACAATAAATAAATAAGAAGCTACTTATCACATATAGAAGAAAATTTTGTTTTGTTTTGTTTCTTTAAATATTATATTGTCTTTTAGATTTTACATTTATCAAATAATTTAATTATATTCAATACTTCACTTTAAATAATATATCAAACATATTTCACAATTTAAAATTAGTACATAAATTTTCAATTCATCAAATAATATTCAACAATTTTACAGAGTACTTTACAGATACCAAAAGAGAAAGCTAAAGTAGTTCTATGTAAATAATTAGGGTAAATTACGTAAATTATCACCGAACTTTACTCTCGAACCTATTTTGGTCACTGAAGTTTCAAAACGTTTAATTTACTCACTGAAGTTTAGCATTGGATGTTTCTGGTCATTCTTCCGTTAACTTTTTGACGGTGTTCATTTGCCGGCAAATGGAGGAACTTCTTCGAGATTCGAACGGTAGAAAGTTTCACTGGCACGAGGGAAACAATATACTGAGAAACGGGCTCATTCCAACGGTGGAAGACGGAGATCGACAAGAGAGAAACTAAAAGTTTTTTTCTCGATTCATGAACTTCGGGGGTACTTTTTGTCAAAATGGAGGTCGAATTCGGACTCAGGGGTGAGACGAGACAACTAGTGAAATTTGATACCGAACGACCACCATCTCGGTGCGTGTCCAACGACGGTAAATTGTGGAGTGACAAAAAACGTTCAATGTCTCAATTTCAGTGACAAAAAAAATTCAATATTTAAACTTCAGTGATTAATTGAACGTTTTGAAATTTCAATAACCAATATAGGTTTGAGAGTGAAATTCAATGATCATTTATGTAATTTATCCAAATAATTATTAAAAGATAGCAGCAAGTAAATGTGGTTTAATAAATGCATAAAATAAGTCAATTTGTTTGGTGTTTGGTATATGATACGATGAGGGCCTAATAGAATAGATCATACAATACAATGTTGGTCCACCTTAATTTATAGAATACAACAAGAACATACAAATTCTTAGATATTTAGGCTAAAATTATAAAATAAAAACTCTTACGTGTGAAATTCAAATAAAATTTGATTGTTCTAATTCTTTCCCTCCCAATTTCCAAATCCCCAATCATTTTATTCTTGTTTAAAATAAAAGAAGCACCAACCCATTACCAAGAGCTTGGTGTTTTCAACACAGAAAAGATCGCTTGTGATGTACTACTTGAATGGATGAGTTCAAATTAAGTAAACAAATCAACAAGGTCATACACATCAGAAAAAGAAAATGGTAGCTTGTTATATAAGAGAGGCAAGTGAGTGAAGATAGTAGAGAGCCCACCTTTGGAGACTTAGCACAGTTAAAAAGGTTTTCTAGGGAAAGTGACAGAAAGTTGATTTAATCTGGCTTTTGAAACATAGTTTGGGTTAGGCATGTTTTAGGCTTAAACCTCACAATTCTAGTCCTGTTAATATCAATTAAAACACACGTCCAAATATACTTATCAGATCAGTTGGTATTTTAGAACCTGTCTTTTTCTGTACCAAACTAAACTCAAATGTAAGTTGACCTTGTTTCATACACAAGAATAATTGTGACTTGATAACAAAGCCATATCCAGTATCCACCCAATATAACCAAAGCCATTACACTTCAATCGCATTTCCTTCAACAACAACCGGCTGCTCTCTTTTCTATTTTGTTCCATTGATTGATTGTTTAGTGAAGAAATGAGAGACAAAATGGAAAGACTTGTTGTTCTTCCCTTCTCTGTTGGTTGTGTCTCTGATGCAAGCGTGGCTGTTGCAGTGCAGCACCACCAGCCTAGAAGATCTAAGCCTGCTGATCATACGTCCAATTCAACTCTCAAAAGTCTCTTTCTTCTCTTTCATTCCTTCTTTTCTTATGTTTTGGTTTCTCCATTGATTTGGTTGCTGTACTTGGTTTTGTAGGAACACAAGAGCAAGAGGAAGACGAAGAAAGTTTGTCGAGTGAAAACATCAAGTATTCACTGAAATCCCTTCCTCTTCCCAAGCCTGACATATCAACTGGGATAAATAGGCTGTTCACCAAGAGTGTCAAGACTTTATCTCAATTATTTGGTAAGTCTATACATAATAATTAATGCCTCATTTAATTGCCTTTCTTCTGATGCTAAAGGCCAAACAAATGTTTTATAATCTGAAGAATGAGAGTACTCGTTAGTTAACTTGAACATTCTAAACCATTATTGCTAAAGGTTTAATTAGCCTTGTTCATGCTCAATTTTCATGCAAGTTCAACACTAGGAGGTAAATGAACCGAGCTTGAATGAACAATGTTATGTTCCTATTCGTTTAAAATTTTAATATCATGTTCGTGTTCGTTTATTTATTTAGAAGGTGTTCGCGGCCGTTCGTTATGTTCGTTTAATAAAATGGTGAAATTATGTCACTAGTCCTAAGCTACTCAGGTTTTACAATTTGAACTCCAAAATTTACCATGTGTTCAATTTAGTCCCTAACTTTACCAATATTTAAAATGTAAAAATATAAAAGGAAAATGAAACCGGATAAACGAGCTTGTTCGTAAAAATAAACGAACCGAACGCACATTTGTTTGTGTTCGTTCTTTTATTAAATGAGCATAAAAAAATTTATTCATGTTCATCTTTTTATCTTAATAAACGAACTTTATACGAACGGTTCAAGAACAGTTCGTTAAACGCTCTGTTCATTTACACCTCTAATCAACACCATTTGTATAATTTAAAAACTCTATCGATAATAAGCTCAAGCTTAGCTCATTTAGTTCATGAAATTATTATCTTTTAAGTTCGAAACTCAACATCAATAACTTCTCGTAATCAATAGTACTCATATCTATAGTTCTTTTGATTTTCAGCCTACAAAGAAGAGATGGAGGAGCAAGAGAATGAAATGGAAATCGGATTCCCAACAGATGTAAAGCATGTGACACACATAGGTTTGGATGGATCGGCATCTGCTAGCCCCAGCAAGGGCAGCTGGGACAATCCTCTCTCTTTGCATGACTTGTTCACTTTCCCCACCAGTACTGGTCCTTCAGGACAATGTGAACTCCCCATGGACACAAAGCCAGCGGCTGCTTCACCCCTTGTTCAAGCTTCAACTTAGACATCCCACAAAAAATGGAGCTTATGATTAATAGATCATCATTGTTAGGTTGTCTTCACTGGGGTGGTGCTGGTGCTATACTTATGATGTTGATAATTTAGTATATTTAAATGTAAAAAATGGTTAAATTTGTAATGGGAGTGGGTGTATAAAGTTTGTACGTAGTAAAAGGTATTTCATGGTATTGTTATTATGGTACTCCATTAGAAAACATCAATTCATGGAAATTATTAAATTCTTTGGGTTCAAGTTCAACATCTTTGTAATCACTTTGGGTTCAAAATTCAATCCTTGAGTTAAGTCCTATAAAACTAAGAGATATGAAAACAAAAACATTCATACTTAGAATTGTAAAATTATGTGCCAATTAAAAGAACTTGTCAATGTTTTAATGGTAGTTTATACAATTATTGATTAATAGAGCAAAAATCTAGTAAGACTGATACACCATACATAGATTTCTAATTTGAGTCGTATAGCCTTTTCATATCTTAAAGAGAATATCATATCATAATTATTAATTGCTATGACTCATAGTGTAACTCCTACTTACGTACCTATTTCCTCCCAATATATTTACTTTAATTCAGTGGTGTTACATGCTTTCTGATTGGGAATCAGGTTATTTTTTGCACGTAACTAAGTTGAAATGTTAAGATTGAAACTATCAAAATGTACAACAAACAAATAAGTCAAACTATTGACTATTGAAATACGATGAAGAACCTAATATTGAAAAATAAAAATAATAGAGAGAACATATCAAATTTACGAGGTTCAACGAAATATATTCTGCTCTTATCACTGGATGATAACTTCACCATTAACAAATGAAATTCCTAAAAAATTTCAAACATTACAAATGAGAGAAGAGATAACCAAATGAGAGATGGTTGAGATGTAGGGATGCTTTGATGTTGAGATGATTAGACTTATTTATAGTTGAGCTCCAAAGACTGATCTTATAAGTAGTTTAAAAGTTTACGGACCAAACAACAATTATCACATTTCTGCAAAAAAAAATAAGGCTTAAATGAAAAATAGGTGTCCAAAGTATGCTTTTTTTTAACTTTAGGTGCCTAAAGTATTTTTTTGTAAAAATAGGTGCCCAAAGTTTCAAAAGTAATAATTTTAGGTGCCTGACCGTTAAATGGGTGTTAAATTTTTTTAACCAATCAATGCTTAACACGTGGCATATTCGGGGTACCTAAAATTTTAACTTTTGAACTTTTGGCAACTGTTTTTTTTCAAAAATCCTTTAGGCACCTAAAATTTTAACTTTTGAAACTTTGGGCACCTATTTTTACAAAAAAATACTTTAGGCACCTAAAGTTCAAAAAAGGCATACTTTAGGTACCTATTTTTCATTTAAGCCAAAAAATAATTATCACATGAGAAAATTAAAATTTTCTCGTTTTGAATGAATTCATTTAATTCTAAATTAAATTTCAAGCCATCTTTAACACATTTCTTTGTTTAGATAACCTAATCATCAAATATATTATACATATCTAATTTTAAATAAAAATAATTATGTAATAAATATTTTCACCACTACAAATATATTAACATAATAGTATTTTAAATAAAATGATAGAAGTATGGATTAATTAAAAAAATACATGCATGACAGCGGTAACTATATTGATTCATTTAAAAGTTAAATTGTTAAAATATTAAGAATTATTAGCGGAAAACAAAATTTCCACAAGCGAGTTATTTAGGGGTTTAGAATTTTTGGTTTATAATTTAGAAGTTAGGGTTTAGGTGGCATGATTTAGAATTTAGGGTTTATTATTAGAATTTTGGGTTTATTGTTTAGGTTTTGGGTTGGAGTTTTAGTGTTGTAGGGTTAAAATTTTAGATTTTAAATTTTAGCTTGAAAACAAACATGTTTGTGTAATTTTTTTTACATTGACAGTGTATCAAATATTCACCCCAAATGTTAATTGTATACACATATCTTTGACAAATTATATTTTATTAATAATGAAAATCATACAATATATAATGGATGTTTGGGATGAACAATCAATGCAAGATGGCCAAGAGGGGGTGAATTGACAATTTAAAAAATTGGTGGAAGTAAAAAGATGAAGACACAAGAATTTAGAGTGGTTCAACCTTCTCAATAAGGTTTATGATGAGGAACCAGTAGAGATTCTTGACACCAGCAGTAAGGTGCTCCGTGGAAAGATAGTTGAGCTGGTTAAGGTGTTGTAGAAGCACCGCGGTGTTGAGGAGGCCACGTGGGAACGTAAGTCGGATATGCTGAACGTGTTTCCGCACCTGTTTCCTCCAGGTAAATTTCGAGAATGAAATTTCTTAAGTGGGGGAGAGTTGTAACGCCTCGGTTTTAGGTCTTAGCAGTTTAGGGGGTTATTAGACAGTTTGGTGGACCGGAGTAGAGATTCAAGTCGGTTTCGGGATCATATATTTTTGGTCTTGGAAAAATTATGGAAAAATGTTTAAAACTCATTATTAATTATATATTTAATAATGGTGGAATCAATTTTGAAAAATTAGTTTTGGAAGGTGGACATTTTGGTTAGTGACCAAAATGAAAGTTTTGAAAACTAAGATTTTCTAGTGACTAAAATGAAAAGGGTCAAATACTTAGAATCTTTAAGGAGATATTTTACCAATTTGTTTCTGAAGGTTTCTCCCTTAATTTAATTAATTTAAACATGTACTTTAATTAATAATTAAAGTGGATTTTATTAAAAATGTGGTTATCTTTTCTTAAACAAAAATCCCGCCATTTTTCTCTCAACTTTTTCTCTCTATTCTCTCCTCAGCCAAACACTCAGATTTCATCAAATTTCCAGAGGTGAGGTGGTTTCTAACTTGATTTTATTGTTCCAAATTGTTTTACAAAGATTGTTTATACAAAATCCCACATTAATCTTGTGATTTCGTAGCTTTTCACAAATCAATTGAGGGAGAAACTTCAAAATAGGGGTAAGGTCCGAGATATCCTATGTTGTATGGTTCTTTATTGAAATTCCCAAGTATTTGATCCTTGCTTTTGCATTTCTAATATGATTTTGATGATTTTCTAATGACTTAATGAGATCATTAGGGAAAATGTGTTGATTCGCGAATTGAATCTGATTTCCAGTATGTAATGCTGATCTGACTCATATTTTGGATGTTTAACAATGTTGATAAGTGATTTTTATCAATGGAATCCCGAAACATAAGAGTCTCTATTTGTTTAAGTTGTTAGTTTTGAGGTTTTGTGTTGAAATTATGGTTGTAGGTTGCTGGAGGTGGTAGGTTGTCTTGGATCTGTTTTTAGATGTGTTTTGGTGTTGAAAATGATTCTAGGTTGATAGATGTCGGCTGGGTTGTGAATCGAAGTGCTTTGGTCTTGATTTCGGTTGATGTGGAGGGTTAATTGTGAGGGTGTTGTGGAAATCCGAAAAGAATTGTGTTTGATGTGTTTAGAATGCATTATGATGCATTAATCCTCTATTGTTGTGTGATAAAAATAGGGGAGGTTGATCCGGAGGTTTTTGGAAAAGCGTAGGAGACTTCGGATGCTTGTTTGCGCGTCGGCGAATCAAAGTTTTGCATATCGGTGAGTGAAAACATGGTTTAAAGCATTTTGATATGTTGGAACAGAGTTATGGGAGTTAAGGTAGAGCTTGAAACGCTTACCTAGACTCGAAAGTAAGTAAAGTGGTTTTACTCTCTCGGTCGTGCTAGTTTGAAATGGTTTTATGCACTTGTTCTAATTTACATGTTACCTATTGTTTAAGCATGTTTTAAAGTATTTGATATACTGTTTTAAGCATGAAATGCTAAAGGATGCACATGGTAAGTGATCCTTGTAAGTATGTGGTTTATACTTGTGTTTTAAACCATGGTTGTTGCTTTGGAAATGGCATGGTTATACTTGTTAAAAACAATGAGGTAAATGTTATTTGGTTAATTATATTGGCAAGTGATATGGTTTTAACATTTTTATCGGATATAGTTGGCCGACCATAGGATTGAGTGCACTGTAAATAAGTCACCTTGGATGTCGAGGGGTTTATACGGTGTACCAAATACTCCATCCAAGTACCCTAACGGTAGAGGGGTTAAACGGTACCGAATACTCCCGTTAGTGGATTAAGCGTCTAACCAATGATTGGGGTGGATGTCCCCGTGGGTTGTTATTGTACCCGGTTGTTAATGTACCGCGATTGTAATTGTATCGCTATTCTGGTTGAGACGGCTTGAAGTGTTGGGTTAACACTTGTTGAATCCGTGTATCCGATGAACTCTTTTGTTAATGGACTTGTTATTGATCACTTGAAAGCCAATATAATTGTTAATGTATCATTGAAATGTCTTATGTTGTATAATGTGATTTATACATGTTTCTCCTTAAGCTTTGCATTTGGTTGTAATGCATGAGAAGGCTTAAGTGGGGGGTTAGCAATGAGATTTGCTGTTGGTTAAAGATACATGTAGCATGTGGTTTATTAAGCTGGTTTTAATGATATAAAGTGCATGTTTTCAAAAGGGGCATGATGATGATGTTTTTAAAGGATGATGTTAAATAAATGGTTTTAAATGCATTGATGGTGGTTGTTTTGAGCATTCCTCACTAAGCTTTGTGTGCTTACGCTCTTGTTTTCCACCAATGCATATAATTGAGGTCTTGGAAGGCAGCAAGAAGCAAGGGGATCTTGGCAAGACTTGTTTCCAAAGTATGTCTTGGTTTAGACAATAATGAATAAGGGCAATGGGGTACCTATTGTGTTTTGGGAGATGTTTTGTGGAACTCCCTATTTGAGCATATTTCTTTAGTTGTTTTTGGGTTGTAAATGGCCTTTAAAGTTTGTTTTGATGCTGGTTTACCTTTTTGACATGTTGCTTGAATAGACATTAGGAAGCATGCCTATAGATTCCCTTTTGATGCTTGATACTTGTTGTGCTGTAGGAATGAAGTCGCTAGTTGGCTTGTGATACGTATGGCATGTTGGTAAGGTGTTATAAGCATGTTGGAATAGTTTGAGAATGTTTTTGAGATGAAAAACTAGCAAATTGTGGCATTACAGGTCCAGGCGTACTGATACGCGGTGGACCATATAAGTACAACTAGGCATTTTCTGGCCTAATGGATCGGTACGCGTAAGGGAGTACCGGTACGCCTAGGTGATTTTTAGCCTGGCGTACCGATACGGGTAATAGTGTATTGTTACACGTTCTAGCCTCTAGAATTTCACTTTTTCAATCCAAACCCGTGTACCGATACCCATGTAAGCATACCGGTAATTATTATAAAATGATTCAAAATTTAGGTAAGTTCATATGGCGTATCGATACCTATCGTTGTGTATCGGTACGTGCATTTTATGCGTATCGGTATGGTGACACCTGTACCGATACCCGAGGCCGTTTTCTGTAATGTTGGTTTTGTTGAATCTCTTCGGTTTGCTACGGCAAACCTAATGTATCTTTCTCGATTTGGTCTGGAGGCTAAACCGGGTCAAGGGGGTTATATTTGGTGGTATCAGAGACATGTTTGGTTCATTTGGGAGGTTGCTGTGTTGTTGCCATGTTTGATTTGCACGGTGATTGTTATATGTATGCTGATTGTTATGCACGGTGATTGATATATGAATGTTGGTGGTCGTATGCTATGTTCAGGATGTTTTGGGGTACCCATTGCCTTATTATTATAGTCTGGAAAGTTTTGATTTTTGAAATGAAAGTCTTGGATCCTTGTTTGAGGCTGGCCTGACTGTTTTGTTTTGAAATGATTATCATGCCTTAGATATATTTTAGCACGATGGGATCGAGGAGAGAGTTGCAATCTAGTGCGATTGCTGCTACCGCTGGGCAGGATAATGAAGGAGAAGTTGTACCTCCTAGAGGGTTGCCACATCCCCTACCTATTCCACCTGTGGGAGTGGAGCAAGTACCACTTATGCCGACTGGGCCAGGGATGGGTGATATGGCACCGCTGATACAGGCCATGACTGGCGCGTTTCAGGCAGCAGTTGCAGGTGTTCATGTGCCATCACCACCGGTTGAGGGGCAAGGTTTGCCGCTTGAGCGTCTTCGTAGTTTGGGCGGAGTTGAGTTTCGAGGGTTATCGCCTGAGGTTTTTGAGGGCTGGTTGGCCAGTACTGAGAGAATACTGGGCCAGATAGGGTGCACCGATGCTCGTAAGTTGGGATGTGTTGTTTCCTTGTTGTAGGGTGATGCCTATACGTGGTGGCATACCACTATATCCGGTATGGCGACGGATGATGTGACTTGGGAGTTTTTCTGTGAAGCTTTCCAGAAGAAGTTTTTGGGAGTCCGATATCAGGACGAGAGGAAGCGGGAGTTTATGGCGTTGGTGTAAGGCAATATGTCTGTGGCGGAGTACGAGGTGCAGTTCGTGAGGTTGAGTCAGTATGCACCTGAGTTGGTTCCTGACTAGCGTACTCGATGTGATCGTTTCTGTTATGGGCTTGTGCAAGATGTTAAGACATACATGCTTACTGTTGATTATACCGATTTTGATGTGTTGGTTTCACGAGCCAAGGATGTGGAGTAGAATTTAGGCTTAGCTTCTGGATCACGAGGTTTGAGCTCGGGTAAGAGAGCTGTTGATTCAGGTTATAGTGATAGATAGGCCAAGAGACACCGTGATAGGAGGTTTCGCCCGGAGCCGAGGCATGGTGGAGGTGTTGTGGGACGTGGAGTCTAGGGGCAGGGTGCCCAGGTCAGAGCCTCGTATAGCACTTGCTGGGTTTGCGGATACCGAAACCATTTGAGGCGAAATTGCCCACGGTTGGCCAAGGAGGGTTAGTCACCTGCGCCTGTGGTGGCTAATGCTTGTTGGAGTTGTAGGTTGGACGATCATCAGAGGCGTGATTGTCCGTTGTTGGCTCGAGGTAGGCAGGGTGCTACACCTATTGTTGTTCCGCAGCGGGGTTGTGGTCATGGCTGCGGACTATTTCAGCGTTGAGATGGGGGACAAGACTGTGGCTCATACTGTTGCTATCTAGCCTAAGGGAGGTAGACCGGCTAGGGTGTATGCACACCGTGAGGGTCGCAATGACACCGATGTGATTGCATGTACGTTTACCCTTTAGTCTCCGTCGTTGTATTCGTTGGTTGATTCTTAATCTACTCATTCATACATTTTGAGTGAGCATGCTGAGTTGCTTGATATATCTGTTGAAATTCTTAATGTAGGAGTTAGAGTGACTAGTTCTCTTAGAGAGACGTCGTGGTTAGGAGGTTGTATCGTAGGTGTTCGCTAATGGTTAAGGACATGTATTTGCCGTAGACTTGATGGAACTACCATTCTATGGTTTTGATGTGATATTGGGTATGGATTGGTTGACCGAACATCGGGCTGTGGTGGATTTTGAGACCAAGCGAATATCTTTGAGGTTGTCAGATGATTATGAGGTGATGGTTGTTGGCGAGAATGCCAAGTTTTTGTATAGTGTTATTTCAGTTTTGGAGGCAAGACGAATGTTGGATTCAGGGCTTATGTTATGAATCCTGGATCAAAGGAGTTGAGAGTGTAGGATGTTTGCACCGTATGTGAGTTTTCGGGTGTTTTTTCCGAGAAATTGCCAGGGGTACCACCTGATCGTGAGGTAGAGTTTGGCATCGAGGTTTTTGTGGGCACGGTACCAGTATCGATTGCTCCATACCGCATGGCTCTAAAGGAATTGAAGGAGTTGAAGACGCAGTTATAGGAGTTGTTGGATCGGGGCTTTATCAGACCCAGTATTTCACCATGGGGAGCGCCAGTGTTGTTTGTTAAGAAGAAAAATGGTACGTTGTAGATATGTATAGATTACCGGTAGCTGAATAAGTTGACAATAAAGAACAAGTATCCCTTACCGCGGATTGATGGTCTGTTTGATCAGTTTAAGGGAGCTTCGGTGTTTTCCAAGATAGATCTGAGGTCAGGGTACTATCAGTTAAAGGTGAAGGAGGTGGATGTGCCCAAAACAGCCTTTCGTACGAGGTACGGTATTATGAGTTTCTTGTGATGCCGTTTGGTTTGACCAATGCTCCAGCTGCTTTTATGGACATGATGAACCGTGTCTTTCATGAGTTTTTGGATCAGTTTGTGGTGGTGTTTATCAATGATATCCTTGTGTACTCTCGTACCGAGGAGGATCATGATAGCCATTTGCGAATTATGCTTCAGAAACTGATGGAGAATCAGTTGTATGCTAAGTTAAGCAAATATGAGTTCTGGCTTAAGGAAGTTGTGTTTCTCAGACATGTGGTGTCGGCCGAAGGAATTCGTGTCGATCCGCATAAGGTTGAGGCTGTAATAGGTTGGAAGGAGCCCAAGTCTGTGACAGAAGTTAGGAGTTTCCTCGGTTTGGCGGGTTATTACCGGAGGTTTGTGGAAGGGTTCTCCAGTGTGGCAGCTCCGTTAACAAAGTTGCTACAGAAGAATGTTAAGTTTGAGTGGACATATGATAGGCAGCGAGCTTTCGAAAGGTTGAAGGAAGCCTTGACGCGAGCTCTGGTTTTGGTTCAACCAGAATTGGGAAAGGAGTTTGTTGTTTATAGTGATGCGTCGTATGTTGGGCTTGGTTGCGTGTTGATGCAGGAGGGTAAGGCAGTTGAAGGTGCATGAACGTAACTATCCTACTCACGATCTTGAGCTTGCAGCGGTAGTTTTCGCCTTGAAGATCTGGAGGCATTATCTGTATGGTGAGAAATGTCTGGTTTACACGGATCATAAGAGCTTGAAATATCTAATGTCATAGAAGGAGTTGAATCTTAGGTAGCGTAGATGGTTGGAGTTGATTAAGGATTATGATCTGACCATTGAGTATCATCCGGGGAAAGCCAATGTTGTAGCAGATGCTTTGAGTAGGAAAGCGGCCGTGGAGTTGAGAGCCATGTTTGCTAGGTTGAGTGTGACGAATGACGGAGGTTTGTTGGCTGAGTTACAAGTGAAGCCGTCCTTGTCGCAGATGATTAAGGAGAAGGAACCGTGTGATGGGAGTTTGGTATCTCATGTGGAAGATATTAGGGATGGAAATCCTACAGATTTTTATTTCAACGATAATGAGGTGTTGTGTTTCAAAGGTTAAATAGTGGTGTCTGAGGACGAAGAGTTAAGGCGTACTATTTTGACTGAGGCACACGCAGTCCTTTTGCTATGCATCCTGGTAGTACTAAGATGTATCGAGCGTTGAAGGAGGATTACTATTGGGTTGGATTGAAGAGGGATGTGGCTGATTTTGTAGCTCGGTGTATGGTTTGTCAGCGGGTAAAGGCTGAACATCAGTTCCCTTCCGGGTTGTTGTAACCGTTAAAGATACCAGAATGGAAGTGGGAAAGAATCACCATGGATTTTGTGTCCGGGCTGCCTTTGACACCGACCAAAAAGGATTCTATCTGGGTGATCGTAGATCGGTTTACGAAGTGTGCGCATTTTGTGCCAGTACATACTACGATACCTTGGACAGGTTGGCTAAGTTGTACATCTCTGAGACAGTGCGTTTGCATGGGGTGCCCAAATCTATAGTTTCGGATAGGGATCCGTGGTTCACCATAAGGTTTTGAGTGAGTTTACATCATGCTTTGGGAACCCAGTTGAGTTTCAGTACCTCGTACCTCTTAGTCGGATGGCCAGTCGGAGCGCGTGATTCAGGTTCTCGAGGATATGTTGAGGAGTTGTGTTATTGAGTACCAGGAAACTTGGGAGAAGCAGTTGCCACTGGTGGAGTTTGCTTACAATAACAGTTATCATGCTTGCATACAGATGGCCCCTTATGAGGCGTTGTATGGCAGGAAGTGTCGTACGCGCGTATGTTGGGCAGAAGCGGGGGAAAAGTTTGTCTATGCCCAATGTCTTGAAAGGCACGACCGAAAAGGTAAATTTGATATGTGAGCGCTTAAAAGCGGCTGCAGATTGCCAAAAATCATATGTAGATTTGAAGTGTATGGATATAGAGTACGCTATGGGTGATAAAGTGTTTTTGAAAGTGTCGCCCTGGAAAAATGTGTTACGTTTTGGGCGAAAATGGAAGCTTAGCCCAAGGTTCATTGGACCATACGAGGTCATTGAGCGTGTGGATCATGTTGCGTACCATTTGAGGTTACCTCCGGAGTTGGGAAATATTCATGATGTGTTCCACGTTTCGGTGTTGAGGAGGTATAGGTCGGATCCATCGCATGTCATGCCAGTGGAAGAGATCGAGTTGAGACCAGGCCTATCTTATGATGAAGAACCAGTAGAGATTCTTGACACCAGCAGTAAGGTGCTCCGTGGCAAGATAATTGAGCTGGTTAAGGTGTTGTGGAAGCACCGCGGTGTTGAGGAGGCCACGTGGGAGCGTAAGTCGGATATGCTGAACTAGTTTCCGCACCTGTTTCCTCTAAGTAAATTTCGAGGACAAAATTTCTTAAGTGGGGGAGAGTTGTAACGCCCCAGTTTTAGGGCTTATCGGTTTAGTGCGTTATTAGACGGTTTGGTGGACCGAAGTAGAGATTCGAGTCAGTTTCGGGATCGTATATTTTCGGTGTTGGAAAAATTATGGAAAAATATTTAAAAATCATTATTAATAATGGTGGAATCAATTTTGAAAAATTAGTTTTGGAAGGTGGACATTTTGGTTAGTGACCAAAATGGAAGTTTTGAAAACTGTGATTTTCTAGTGACTAAAATGAAAAGGGTCAAATACTTAGAATCTTTAAGGAGCTATTTTACCAATTTGTTTCTGAAGGTTTCCCACTTAAATTAATTAATTTAAACATGTACTTTAATTAATAATTAAAATGCATTTTGTTAAAAATGTGGTTATCTTTTCTTAAACAAAAATCTCATCATTTTTCTCTCAACTTTTTCTCTCTATTCTCTCCTCAGCCAAAACCTTAGATTTCATCAAATTTCCAGAGGTGAGGTGGTTTCTAACTTGATTTTATTGTTCCAAATTGTTTTAAATAGATTGTTTATACAAAATCTCACATTAATCTTGTGATTTCTTAGCTTTTCACAAATCAATTGAGGGATAAACTTCACAATAGGGGTAAGGTCCGAGACCTCCTCTATTGTATGGTTCTTTATTGAAATTTCCAAGCATTTGATCCTTGGTTTTGCATTTCTAATCTGATTTTGATGATTTTCTAATGATTTAATGAGATCTTTGGGGAAAATGTGTTGATTCGCGAATTGAACCTGATTTCCAGTATGTAATGGTGATTTGACTCATATTTTGGATTTTTAACAATGTTGATAAGTGATTTTTATTAATGGAATCCCAAAACATAAGAGTCTCTATTTGTTTAGGTTGTTAGTTTTGAGGTTTTGTGTTGAAATTATGGTTGTTAGGTTGCTGGAGGTGGTAGGTTGTCTTGGATTTGTTTTTTAAATGTGTTTTGGTGTTGAAAATGATGCTAGGTTGATAGATGTTGGCTGGGTTGTGAATCGAAGTGCTTTGGTCTTGATTTCGGTTGTTGTCGAGGGTTAATTGTGAGGGTGTTGTGGAAATCCGAAAAGAATTGTGTTTGATGTGTTTATAATGCATTATGATGCATTAATCCTTTGTTGTTGTGTGGTAAAAACAGGGGAGGTTGATCTGGAGGTGTTTGGAGAAGCGTATGAGACTTCGGATGCTTGTTTGCGCATCGACGATCGAAGTTTCGCGTATCGGTGAGTGAAAACGTGGTTTAAAGCGTTTTGATATGTTGGAACAGAGTTATGGGAGTTAAGGTAGAGCTTGAAACGCTTACCTAGACTCGGAAGTAAGTAAAGTGGTTTTACTCTCTCGATCGTGCTAGTTTAAAATGGTTTTATGCACTTGTTCTAATTTACATGTTACCTATTGATTAAACATGTTTTAAAGTATTTGATATACCGTTTTTAATCATGAAATGCTGAAGGATGCACATGGTAAGTGATCCTTCTAAGTACGTGGTTTATACTTGTGTTTTAAAGCATGGTTGTTGCTTTGGAAATGGCATGGTTTAATGCTTGTTAAAAACAGTGAGGTAAATGTTATTTGGTTAATTATATTGGCAAGTGATGTGGTTTTAAAATTGTTATCGGATATAGTTGGCCGACCATAGGATTGAGTGCATTGTAAATAAGTCGCCTTGGTTGTTGAGGGGTTTATACGGTGTACCGAATACTCCATCCAAGTACCCTAACGGTAGAGGGGTTAAATGGTACCGAATACTCCCATTAATGGATTAAGCTTCTAATCGATGATTGGGGTGGATGTCCCTGTGGGTTGTTATTGTACCCAGTTGTTAATGTACCGCGATTGTAATTGTATCGCTATTCCGGTTGAGATGACTTGAAGTGTTGGGTTAACACTTGTTGAATCCGTGTATCCGATGAACTCTTTTGTTAATGGACTTGTTATTGATCACTTGAAAGCCAATATAATTGTTAATGTATCATTGAAATGTCTTATGTTGTATAATGTGATTTATACATGTTTCTCCTTAAGCTTTACATTTGGTAGTAATGCATGGGAAGGCTTAAGTGGAGGGTTAGAAATGGGATTTGCTGTTGATTAATGATACATGTAGCATATGGTTTATTATGCTGGTTTTAATGTTATAAAGTGCATGTTTTCAAAATGGGCATGATGATGATGTTTTTAAAGGATGGTGTTAAATAAATGGTTTTAAATGCATTGATGATGGTTGTTTTGAGCATTCCTCACTAAGCCTTGTGTGCTTACGCTCTTGTTTTCCATCAATACAGATAATTGAGGTCTTGGAATGCAGTAAGAAGCAAGGGGATCTTGGCAAGACTTGCTTCCAAAGTATGTCTTGGTTTAGACTATAATGAATAAGGGCAACGGGGTACCTATTGTGTTTTGGGAGATGTTTTGTGGAACTCCCTGTTTGAGCATATTTCTTTAGTTGCTCTTGGGTTGTAAATGGCCTTTAAAGTTTGTTTTGATGCTGGTTTACCTTTTTGACATGTTGCTTGAATGGACATTAGGAAGCATGCCTATAGATTCCCTTTTGATTCATGATACTTGTTGTGTTGTAGGAATGAAGTTGCTAGTTGGCTTGTGATACGTATGGCATGTTGGTATGGTGTTATAAGCATGTTGGAATGGTTTGAGAATGTTTTTGAGATGAAAAACCAACAAATTGTGGCATTATAGGTCCAGGCGTACCGTTATGCGGGGGACCGTATTGGTACGGCTAGGCATTTTCTGGCATGAGGGATTGGTACGCGTAAGGGAGTACTGTACGCCTAGGTAATTTTTGTCATGGCGTACCGATACGGGTAATGGTGTATCGGTACACGTTCTAGCCTCTGGAATTTCACTTTTTCAATCCAAACCCGTGTATCGATACCCATGTAAGCGTACATGTACGCATAATAAAAAGATTCAAAAGTTAGGTAAGTTTGTTATGGCGTATCGATACCTGCCGTGGTGTATCAGTGCGGGCATTTTATGCGTATCGGTACGGTGACACCCGTACCGATACCCGAGGCCATTTTCTGTAATGTTGGCTTGGCAGTTTTGTTTTCTTTGCATTCTAGTGCCTGAATCTTGTCCATGCGATTGTATGAGCTTGAATGATCAATTTGAGATGAATGATTAGAACCTGACTAATTAAAGATTGGTATATTAAAAGTGGCTTAAATTTTACAAATTTCCTGTATTTGCAATTTGGTCCCTAAAATGCAAATGTGATCAATTGGATGTCAAAATGATGCCCGATTGAGGTGGGGTTATACCTGAGTGATGCATGTACACGTAGGACTAATAATTGGCATCTAAACAAGATAAAAAGAAGAAAATGGAACAGGTTTTGTTGAATCTCTTCGGTTTGTTGCGGCAAACCTAATGTAGCTTCCTCGATTTGGTCTGGCTGCTAGACTGAGTCAAGGGGTTTACAACCTTATCCATCCACACTAAGGATTTCTCAAATCCAGTAGATTTTCTTTCCTTTTGAAGCTCAAGGAGATAACCTTACAACTCCCTTAAGGTTTATACCCCAAAGCCTTAACAAAGAGAAATACAAATTAAACAAACTAAAAATCCTCACAAAGGCTAAGTGTTTACACAATTCTAGGCTCACTCAAACCCCAATACTTGAATAAAATGAATACAATTAAGGTCACTCAAGTGGGTTTACAATATACGGCAATAAAGGCTCAAAGATTGTTAGATGTGTGCTTGAATGCTTTAGACTTGATGAATAGTTGTTGAAGGAGCTTTGGAGACTTGATTTTATACCTCCTAATTGAATATTTCCAACCGTTTGAGTAGTTGAGATCATAATTATAGTCATCGGGCTGCATTTTTCCAGCAATAAATAATGTCTATCAATACTGGGTATCGATACGCGAAGGCTCGTATCGGTACCTGCCATAAGAGAAAATAGCCGTTGCAACAAAGGGGTATTGATACGCGGGAGGCCGTATCGATACAGAGTGTGTGTTTTACAAATGGTGTCGGTACGGGCTGTACGATATCAATACCGATTTTGCTTACTAGAATCCTTGGAAGTTTGGCACAAAAAGTCATATCGATACGCCTATATGGGCATCGGTACGTGTTAATTGATTTTCAAAGTTATGGTTCCAATAATCTGACAAAGCAACGGTCGAATAATAAATACAAAGATTTGAAAAATCTTTAACCCCGTCCTAGTACGCTATAAGCCGTACCGATACTCAAAAGCAATTTTGTTTACAGGTTTCAAAGGATGTACCGATACGTGACCAGCCGTATCGCCCTTAGCCATTAAGCAAAAACCAGTTTTCCAGTAGCGAAAACTCATACCGATACGGCTCGTACCGATACCTCATAGGCCGTATCGGTACTCCTGTACCAAATTGGCTATTTTGAGTACTAAAATATTTAGAAAAACTTTGGGGTTTAAGGTTTTGACTTAAGAATTATTTTAAGTTTGAATCCTTGTCAATTTAATAAGTCAATTGAGTATTAAAAATTTATTCCTTTTTACAAAATAATCAATATTATATTAAAATTAAATATAAGTTTAACAAAGGACAATTGTTACTATATGTTGAATTATTACTAGTACATTAATAATAAAATTTCTTAGTTCCACAAGAAAAGTTAAAACATTGCTATACGTCGCCTTTCTTAATCTCACTTGTACGAAAAAAGTCGGGGTGTGTTTTGTTCGGTTCAGTTTTTTAACAAAATATGAATCGAACCGCAGTCTGCAGTTTTTTAAAAAGAAAACCGAAATCGAATGGTAAAAATACAGAAATACCAAAAACTAAATTTTGCAGTTCGGTTAAAAACCGCAGCTTTAACGGTTTTTTTTTCAAATTCAAAAAAAAGTAAATCACATAACATATTTTAATTTATCATTAGACACTCCAATATCAATTTATTTTGCCATTAAGAACAAGAAAACACATGCCTTGAACTCTTGACAAATCTAAGATTTCAAATAAAAATGAATTAAAAAATAACTACAAAACAGACAATCTATCTAGAAAATAAATCACATAAAATATTCATTTAATTAATATCCACTCAATGATTCTACATCACCAACTTAGAACACAAATATGTAGTCTAATATATTGTTTGATTAAAACTAAACTCAAATATTCAACACAGTAAAACAACTCTTGAATAGTAAATATTATAAAAACATATTCTAATTTGAAACACAATATTCAATCAACTTAATATTATAAAAATATATCCAAATATTCCAAGAAAATGTCTTAAAAACAAATCAAAATATTTCAAGAGACTATCTTTAAAATATATTTGATATGGATCATAATGTATTTTTTAATTCGGGTTGATATAAAATAAACGGATTCCATATGGAAAACCCGAAACCGAACCGAATTGAGAAACTTGAGTTTTAAACCGAACCGCAACATGCAAACCCGAACCGAGCCGCATAGCCCGGTTCAAGTCGGTTTTTCGGTTTTCTCGGTTTCGTTGCTCACCCCTAAAAAAAACTACACTGATGGTAGCTTTTATATATACAAAACCACTAAATTAATTCTCATTATCTATTTTAATTCACAAACGGACAAAAACCTTATCCCCGAAGCTCAAAGAGGATGAGGACGGAATTGTTCCTCTTTCTCTAAAGAAATTCTTATTGTTTGTTCAAAATCAATTTGACACTACTGTCAAAATTATTAGGAGTGACAATGGCTCAAAGTTTTTCAACTCTGAGTGTTCAGATTTTTTTTACTTATTTTGGTATACTTCATCAGAATACTTGCGTTTACACCCCCACGACAAAATGGAATTGTTGAAATCAAGCACCGACACTCATTAGAAGTAGCTCGTGCTTTGCGTTTTCATTCTCAAGTCCCTGTAAAATTTTAAGGTGAGTGTGTCAAGGCAATGGAATGTAAAATTAAGAGAAGTCTTGATATCTGCTAGTTATTCGTAAAACATGCATGGTTATTCTCTATTCACAAAAAGACAGAGAGTAAAGATAGTAATAATGTTTATCTATGTGGATGATCTGTTGTTAACTGGAAATGATGTTGTGATAATTGGAGAATTAAAAAGCATCTTAAACACTAATTTCAGAATAAAGGACTTGGGTGAGTTGAAATACTTCCTTGGTTTCGAAGTTTATAGATCTAAAGATGGAATACTGTTGAATCAAAGAAAGTATACGTTGAAATTAATCAAAGATACAGGGTTGGGAGGATCAAAACCTGCTGCTACACCAATGAAGCAACACATGAAGTTTACTACTGCAGATTATGATCTGAGTTTGCAGCAGAATAGTGAAGATGAGGTTTTGGGAGAAGAAAAAAACATGTAAAGATTGATTTCCACTTTGTGAGAGACAAGATACAAGAAGTAGTTATTCAAACTGTGCATGTAACTTCATACAATCAGTTAGTTGATATTATGACTAAGGCACTGAGAGTTCAACAATATATTTTTCTTTTATCCATGTTGGAAGTTAAGAACATTTTTCAACTACCAACTTGAGGGGAAGTGTAAAAGTTAGTTCATTTAGTTACAGCTTAGTTAAGGAGGTTATAGGTAAGTTACGGATTAGTTAGAAGTAAGCTAGTATAAATGTACATTCTCTGTAATCTTATAATCATTATGAATGAAAAGTCTAGATGAATTTTTTATCTTATATGAATTTAACACATATAAATCCTCATGGGGATCCCCGAAGAATATTTGCATAGATCCCAAAACAAAGAAATTTCATTATTTTACTTAGCAAGGAGAGACTGTCATTTTTATTTTATTTAAATTAAGGCCTTGTGTTTTATTAATTTAAAGTACATGAATCGTGTTTGATTGACCAACATACAAGTTTAACTTATTTCAAAGTTCAAACAGGAAACAAAAATCCACATATTCAGTTTGTTTAGAGCAATTTACATTGAAACCGAGTTAAGATCATAACCAACTGATCATTTCAAAGTTTATTATTTAAGGATCAAGAATGGATTATTTGTAGAGCTTATTTTAATAAAATTAATGAGATACAACTTCAAGGGCCAAAATACCATTTAATTTTTATAACTTCATGTAACGCCCTGGTTTTGGGTCTAGATGTTTTGGGGTTTGTTTTGAGGGTCCGGTGGACCGGTATTAGAGATTCGAGACGGTTTTGAGATTAAATCGAATTAAATATTTTTGAAGGTGATAAAAATATGGAAAAATATTCTAAAATCATTATTTAATATATTAATGATTTTGGTGAAATCAATTTTGGAAAATTAATTTTGGAAATCAGACATTTTTGACTAGTGACCAAAATGCAAACTTTGAAAAGTATTTTTAGTGACTGTTTTGTAAAGGGTCAAAACTTTGAATCTTTAAGGAGCTAATTGCCCAAAAGTCTAATCTCAGACTTTATCCCTTAATTGATTATTTTTTTAAAGTGTTTTGAAAAATATAAATAGGTTGGGGAGAATTAATTTGACAATTAATTCTTTAAAACAAAAGTTATGTAACTAACTTTCTCTCAAAATCTCTCCAGCCAAACACTATTCTCTTCTTCTAAATCTTCAGGTAAATCTTATTTTTCTTAAATCTTTTGATTTCTAATGGATTCTCAATGGTTTTTAAACAAAGCCTTATTGTTTTAACTTTGTCTTCACATGTAAATTCAGCCAATTAAGGGAGAAAGCATCCATTAGAGGTAATGTTCGTCCTTCTCCTCTAACGAAAGGTTATTTACTGAAATTCCCAAGTTGTTGATCCTTTACAATTGTTTTCTAATGTGTTTTGATAGTTTATTTAAGGAAATTTGGTTTAATTGTGTTTTGATTGGTGAAATTAGTAGATTTTCGAATTGGATCTATTTTGATAGGTTCTTGATAAGTTTAGGTCATGATTTTGATGTTTAATAATGTTATTAGCTTGGATTTAACATTGTAATTTCGAAACTAGTTGAATCTCTAATGTGAAAGATTGATAGTTAAGGGTTTTTTGTGTTGTTACTGGAGTTTAATCAATGCTGGAAGTAGAAGGGCGTTGTTAAAGTGTTTTTACATGTTATTTGTTGAGGTTTGATGTATCGAATTGTTAAGTGGTGGCTGGGTTATGGTTGGAAGGTGTTTGAGGTTGATTTCGATAAGTTTCAGATGGTTTTTGAGTAGGCAACTTGTGAGTTGCGGGAATTTGCTTTGAGGCAGGGGTTTGGATGCATTTTGATGCATGTTTCCTCTGGTTTTGTGTGACCAAACAAGGGGTAAACGAGGCGAAGTAGTTTGAAGTGGATTGTGTCTTGTCGGGAGCTTGTTTTGCATTGGCAAGCAAGGCGAAGTGAAATCGGTGAGTGAAAACTGGTTTTAAATGAATCCTAAAGGTTTGCAAATGATGTTGGGATTTTAGGTTAAGCGTGAAACACTAAACTAAACTTGGTAGTAAGTTTCCCTCTTTTGCTCTTTAATATCGGATTGGATATAAGCATGGTTGATTACATGTTTTGGGTTTTAAATATGGTTTGTTTTACTTACTGTAAATGCATGGTTTTGAATACATATGCAATTGTTTAAAGTATAAGAATGCTAGTGAGCATTGGTTTTCATTCCGGTTGGGAATGTGGTTTGCATATGTGGCAATTTTGTACAATGCATTGTAAAACAGTGAGTAAATGGTTAGTAAATGATATATTGGCTATGTGACATATTGAGAAAACATTCAGGTATAGTCGGCATGCCATAGGATTAAAGTGCACTATAATATACAAACAAAATCGATGTGGCCATCGGTCCTTAAGGTATGGCGGTTTAACTAGGCCACTCGGACTATTGGGACATCTCGTGGGGTATGTGGTTTAACTACGCAGCCCAAGATGACGGTGATCTTGCGGTTTAACTAGGCAAGATCGGTAAAACTCGTAGTTTAACTAGGCGAGGTTGTCAAATCTTGAGGTTTAACTAGGCATGGTATGAGGAATCCGTGTATCCGATATGTATATGGATAGTGGTTGACTATCCAAGGTAAAGGGTTGTGTACCCGGGGTCACTATAAATGCCAATATATGAAAATTTATGTGTTGAACCTATTTTATAATGCTTTGGGATTTAAGCATGGTGATATGATTTAATGCTTTAGGATTTAAGCATGGTAATATGATTTAATGCTTTAAGCAAGTGGTTTGTAAAGGTTTTTGCATAAGGTTGATGTGCATGTTTTGATTCGGAATCAATGAAAATGCTTTGGTTGTAAGCATGGTTTGAAAACAAGTGTTTAGTTTTCAAAGGACTTTAATTGCATCATTGTTTTATGAGCATCCCCACTAAGCATGTGTGCTTACGCTCTCTTTTTCCTAACGATGCAAAGCATTGAAGTTTGGGGCAGCAAAGGCAAGGTTTATAGTGATCTAAGAACAAATACTACTTTTGAGTATGAATTCAGTTTAAGTTTCCGATTAATAAGGCAATGTGTTTGCCATGTTTTTGGGATTTGTAATTCAGTTTTTTCCATGGTTTTTGGGCATGAATAATGATGTGTTTTGGAGTTAGATTGTTGTTGATAAGCATGTTGTTAATTCTTGCTTATGGTTGATGCTAGGTGGTTGCTTAGTTATGCATCTAGATAGCTTTGGTTGGATGCCATGTTTTGATGATTCTAGCATGTTGATTTTGATGCTATAGATATGTGTGGAAGTGGCATATGCTAGTAAATGATCAATTGAGTGTTTTGGTATGTTTGGTAAAGTGGGTTAGGGAGCATGCCTATAGGTTGATCTTTTGGAAGCATATGAATTGTTTTGGTTGCTAAATCTTGGTGCAAGTGATGGAATATGATTAGATGGTTGGTTGTAAGTATGGATGTGAGTTGCTAGGATCCAAATGTATCTAGATTCGAGTGAGAAACCAGCTAAAAATGACATTTCGAGTTCAGGTATATCGAAACGCGTCCCCTCGTACTGGTACGGCTAGGCCATTTTTGGCTTAGAGTTTTGATACACGGGGTAGTGTTTCGATACGGGTAAGCCCTTTTAGGTTTAACGTTTCGATACGCGGAGAAGTGTTTCGGTACGGGTAAGAGCAAATTGGCTTAGTGATTCGATACGCGAGGCCGTATCGATACGATTTTGAGCTACTGGAATCTGAGTTTTGTAAAATGGCCAAGGTGTACTGAAACACCTGTATGCGTACCGATATGGGCTGCAGCTAATTCTGTTATTAGAATGTTTGAATGTTTCTGATTCTTTCATTTTAGTCCCTGAATGTTGGGAATGCAATTGCTTGAGTTTAGATGGTTGGTTCGAGACAAGAATTGGCATGCAAGCATGTAATCTGACTAATTGAGGATTGTAACCCTAATTTCATAAATGGTCCTTTATTTTACCAATTTTATGTTCTAGTCCCTAAAGTATATCGTATGCAATTGGTTGCCATTCTGTGGTCCGTTTCCTTTGTAACCTCATCCGCTACAAGCATGATCACTTAGGATTTAATAATATGCATCTAGACAAGATAAAAGGAAAAAAAATGGACCAGTTTTTGTAATCTTTCTCCAATTTGCTTCGGCAAACCTAATGTAGCTCACTCGGTTCGGTCGGGCATCTAGGCTAGGTCGAGAAAGTTACATTTGTTGGTATCAGAGTCAGGTTTCGAAAGGTTGGGATATTGTTGATTGATTCATTGCTATTGTTTGTTATGCACGTTGATTGTGTATATGTACGGTAATTTTTTTGTATCATGTTGGGGTATGAATTTTGAACACATTGCCTATTACCGAGGTTTAAAATCTTTTATAAGGTTGTCTTGGATCATTTTCCTTATGTTAGCCTGACTTTAATGTGTTTTGATGCTTTTGTTAGCATGGCTCGACGTAAGACTCGTTCGATGGCTAGTAATACCGGGTCTGGGCAGAATAATGACGAGAGAGGGAATCCTCGTATTACCTTACCTCATCCTTCTCCGTTGGTTCCTTCGGTTGATACTGGGGTAGGTGGTGTACCTCAAGCTCTACAAGGGCCAATTTTTAGAGATTTGACTCCGTTAATCTAAGCGATATCAAGAGTTTTTTAGGCAGCGATGGCTGGAGTGCAAGTGCAAGCACTGGTACCTGCTGTGGTGGTTAATCAAGGTTTACCGTTGGAGTGTCTTCGAAGTTTGAGAGGTGTGGAGTTTAGGGGATTGAACCCTGAGTCTACCGAGGGATGGCTAGAGAGTACAATTCATTTTCTAAATTAGATGGATTGTAATGATGAGAGCAAGTTGGGTTGTATCGTGTTTCTGTTACATGGTGATGTGTATCATTAGTAGGTAACCACGATTGCAAATGTTCCAAAAGCGGATGTAACTTGGGAGTTCTTTCGAAGGGTTTTCAAGAAGAAGTATCTTGGTCCTTAGTACTTGGATGCGAAAAAGCTTGAGTTTATGGCTTTCGAATAGGGTGGCATGTTTGTGGCTAAGTATGAGGTGAAGTTTGTCCGCCTGAGTCAGTATGCTTCGGAGTTGGTTCCGGATGATCTTGAGAGATGCAACAGATTTTGCTATGGTCTTGTGAAGGATATTAAAACATATATGTTGGCTGTAGACTACACGAATTTTGATGTGCTGGTTAATCGTGCCAAGGATATTGAGCAGTCCTTGGGTGTGTCCTTGCTAGTGGCAAGTAGGGGCTCGAGTAAGAGAGCGGTTGATTCTAGTTATTCTGGGAAGCAGAATAGGAGGTCGCGGGACAAGAGGTACAAGCCGGATTTTAAGCGTGGCAGTGGTGGCCATGGTAATCAGGGTGTGCGTATTATAGCTGAGTGTGAGAGTTGTGGTCAATGTCATACGGGTATATGCTGGGGAAACACCGAAGGTTGTTGGGTGCGTGGATCTTAGGATCATATTGTCCTCGTACAGTGAGATATACACCGGTACAAACTGCTGCACTTGTTAAGGGTTGAGGCCGTGGCAGGGGTAATTTTTAAAGGCGTGAGGATGGTTAGAGGGTTGTAGCTCATATATTTGTTGTACGGCCAGAGAATGGTGGACCGGCTCGGGTTTATGATCATCGTGAGGGGCACAATGACACTGATGTGATCACATATACCTTTATCTTGTAATCTTTGTTATTGTTTTCTTTGATTGATTCGGGGTCTACTCATTCATATATCTTAATCGAGCATTCATCTTTGCTGAATATTCCTGTTGAGATCTTAGATGTTGGCATGATAGTAACTAGTTCTTTTAGGAAGACGGTTATGACTAGAAGGTTGTATAGGCATTGTCCTTTGGTAGTACAAGGTCACGAGTTTATCACAGATCTGATGGAATTACCATTCCATGGTTTTGACGTTATTTAAGGTATGGATTGGTTGAGTAAGCACAAGGCGGTAGTGGATTGTGAATTCAAAAGGATTTCCTTGAGGTTAGCCGATAATTATAAAGTTGTGGTGGTTGGCAAGAATGTGAAATTCTTGTCCAATGTTGTTTCGGCTACTCTAGCAGAGAAGATGATGATTGATGGATGCCAAGCTTATTTGGCTATTGTTATGAATTCGAAAGCCAAGGTTGTTCGAGTGCAGAATATTCCAACTGTGTGTGATTTTTCGGAGGTGTTTCCTAAAGAGTTACCTGGTTTACCGCCTGATAGAGATGTGGAATTCAGTATTGAGACATATAAGGGTTCGGCTTCGATGTCTATTGCTCCTTGTCGTATGGCACCGAAGGAATTGAAAGAGTTGAAGACACAGTTTCAGGAGTTGCTAGATCATGGGTTCATTCGACTGAGTGTTTCACCTTGGGGTGCTCTACTTTTTTGTGGAAAAGAATGATGGTTCGATGTGTATGTGCATTGATTATCGATATTTGAATAAGTTGACAGTGAAAAACAAGTACCCCCTGCCGCGAATTGATAATTTGTTCGATCAGTTTCGCGGAGTAGTTTTTGAAGATTGATTTAAGATCGGGGTATTATCAGTTAAAGATGAAGGATACAAATATACCTAAGACTATTTTTCAGACGAGGTATAGGCATTACGAGTTCTTGGTAATGTTGTTTGGGTTAACAAATGCCCCTGCTGAATTTATGGATATGATGAATAGGGTGTTCCATGAGTACCTCGATTAGTTCGTGGTGGTAGTTATCGATGACATACTCGTATACTCCCGTACCGAAGAACAACATGATCAACATTTGTAGATTATGTTGCAGGCTTTGAAGGATAATTAGTTGTATGCCAAGTTGAGAAAATGTGAGTTTTGGCTCAAGGAGGTGATGTTTCTTGGTCATTTGGTTTCTGTGGAAGGTATCCGTGTTGATCCACAAAAAGTTGAGGCTATCTTCAATTGGAAGCAACATAAGTCAATCCGAGATTCGTAGTTTTCTTGGGTTAGTTGGTTATTATCGTCATTTCATGGATGGGTTTTATAGTATTATGGCACCGTTGACGAAGTTGTTGTAGAAGAATATTCTTTATGTATGGACGGAGAAGCAGCAGTATAGTTTTGAGAAGTTGAAGAAAGTCTTGACACATGCTTCTGTGTTGATCCAACCCGAGTCAGGGAAGGAGTTTATGGTTTATAGTGATGCGTCTTATGTTGGTTTGGGTTGTGTGCTGATGCAAGAGGGTAAGGTTGTGGTCTATGCGTCAAGACAACTAAAAGTTCATGAGCGGGACTACCCGACTCATGATTTGGAACTTGCAGCTGTGGTGTTTGCTTTGAAGATTTGGAGGCACTATCTTTATGGAGAAAAATGTGTTGTTTTTACGGATCACAAGAGTTTGAAATATTTGATGTCTCAAAAGGATTTGAATCTTAGGCAACGAAGGTGGTTGGAGTTGCTTAAGGATTATGACTTGACGATCGAGTATCATCTGGAAAAAGCTGATGTGGTTGCAGATGTGATGAGTCGTAAGGTTGCGGTTGAGCTTAGGGCGATGTTTGTGAGGTTGAGTGTGACACGAGAAGGTGGTTTGTTGGCTGAGTTACAAGTTAAGTCTACATTGTCACAAATGATTAAAGTAAAGCAACCGTATGATGCTGCTTTGGTTCCTTATGTTAAGGACATATCGGATGGTAATCCATCGGAGTTTAATTTTGATGATGATGGAGTTTTGCGCTTTAAGGGTCGAATAGTGGTGCCAGAAGATTCAGAGCTTAGGCGCACTATTTTGGCGGAGGCACACTCTAGTCCTTTTGCTATGTATCCCGGTAGTACCTAGATGTATCGTGATTTAAAGGAAGTGTACTATTAGGTTGGTTTGAAAAAAGATGTGACGAAGTTGTTTCTAAGTACATGGTGTGTCAGCGGGTTAAAGCTGAACATCAGTTTCCATCCGGGTTGTTGCAACCGTTGAGAATTCTGGAATGGAAATAGAAGGGAATCACCATGGACTTTGTGTTAGGGTTGCCGTTGACACCTGCTAAAAAGAATTCCATTTGGGTGATTGTTGATCGGTGATAAGTGTTCACAAGTACTATTTTTCTTATCCTTTTTACTCATATTATTGTTAGACTTAGGCTCATATTAGTTGCATAATTAGCCATTCGTGCATTAATCCATGTTTCCTTCCATCGTTGAGCTTGATTACATAACTTGGTAGTTTTTGTGGGAAAAGATGCTGCTTTGGTGTGTTTTGTGTGTATGTGCAGGATCACTTGCCAAAGCAAGGCTAGAGCTAGTTGCCAGGGCAATGCATGAAGGAGACGCCGAGCCAGTTGCTAAGGCAATTGTCGAAAAAGAGCAAAGGTGATATGGTAGTCGAAATTGATGACTAGACAAGCCCAAGATGACGTGGAGCAAAGCCCAATCCCAAAGGAATTTGATTTCCATGAAGAGATTAAAGAAGAATTAAATTCTAAGAAGATAGGAGAAGTTCTAGTAGGAATATAATTATAAAAAAGAATTATATTCTTTAAAGATAATTTAATTCCAACTTAACTTCCTCCTCAAAGAAGGACTTTGACCTAGCCCTATAATAAGAGACCATATCGTCAAACTCCAAAGGGAGCAAGAGAGGGGAATTTCGACAACTCCAAGGGGAGCAAGAGAGGGGAATTTCGACAACTCCAAGGAGGGCAAGAGAAGAGAATTTTCTACAAGCATCTAGGGCAAGGAGGATTTCGACAAGCCTCCTTCTTCATCCTTTTCTTTCTTGTTCTATTGGGTTCATGCTAGGGATTATTTATCTTGTGTTCCTTTGGAACCTAGCCATGAACTAAATCTATTTGGCTATGGTTATTGTGTTTTGTGGTTATGAGAAACTATTGGATTTTGTTTAGGTAATAAGAGTTTGCACTTTTCTATTCAAGGTTTATTCATTCTTGGTTCTTATTCTTGTTTGCGAGTGAATTGGAGAGGATCTCGTAACTTCATCTATTTATCTAATATCGAGAGAGTTAGATTCAAGAAACGAATGAATATGGTCTTTATTCAATCTATTGATGGTGAAGATTAATCCGGCTTAGGAATAAGTCAAGGATTTCAATGGCTAAGAGGAGCGCAAGATTGGTTGTTGTTCACCCTTGATTCACTCAGGGATGTATTATCAAGGCAATCACAGGTAGCTAGAGTTTCAACTTAGGGATAAAAAGAAACCATTGAAGAACGCTCTGTCGAACCTTGAACGTTCCTGCCCAGACGCCCAAGTAGTTGCCCAACTAGTCGCCCAGGCAACCATCGATTAGTTGCCAAGGCAACCCCGTTGTGCAAGTTGCCACGGCAACTAAGTTGCCCGTGCACTCTTTTACCAAGAAGATCCAATCGGCTATCACACCTCAACTCACAATAACCTGGCTTATCTCTCTCATTTGATCTCATTTATTCTTTTACTTTATTGCCTTCTAGTTTAGTTATTAGTTAAACTCCTATAATCCTTTATTTGTGTTTTTACTTTTTACAGTGTAAGAGACTAGATTCTTGAAGTGGCACCAATCCCTGTGGAAACGATATCTTTTATACTATAACTTGCAACGTGTATACTTGCACAATTGCGTAGCACTTATTACGCGCAACAAGTTTTTGGCGCCGTTGTCGGGGATTGGCAATAGCGACTTTGTTTTTATTTTCTTGCACTTTCTTTTTACTTTTCTTGTTCAAGATTCAAAGGGGCTAACAAACTTTGGTTTTGCATTGGTATATGACCAGGGCGAGACCGACTACACTAGAATATCCCTTTGATCCAGAAATCGAACGAACCTTACAAAGACTTAGACGTAGGATAAGAGTAGCAATGGCTAATCAAGACGGCAATATGAATCAAGATGTTCAAGCAGGAGGAGAAGTGATTCTTGCACGAAACAAAACTATTCGAGACTATCTTGAAGAAGATCTTGATGGACTTAATCCAGTAGTTGTCGCACCTGAAATTGAAGCCGACCACTTTGAGTTAAAATCGGTAATGTTTAATATGATCAACACAATTGGTCAATTTGGCGGCTTAGCAACTGAAGATGCACGACAACATCTAAAATCTTTCCTCGAGATTTGCAACTCGTTCAAAATACTCGGAGTCACCCCCGATGTCTTACGATTAAGATTATTCCCCTATTCACTGAGGGATAGGGCGAAAACATGGTTAAATAGCATTCCTTCCGGATCAATAGCATCTTGGACCGATCTTTGTCGTGATTTCCTTGCTCGGTTTAATCCTACAAATTTGACTGGTAAGCTTCGTAACGACATTACTTCTTTTCGGCAGGCAGATGATGAATCCATTTACGAGGCTTGGGAGCGATATAGAGAACTTCTACACAATTGCCCCCTACACGGATTCCCGGTGTGGACTCAAGTAACAATGTTTTACAACACCGTGAATACACCAACAAGGATGATGCTAGATGCCTCGGCAAACGACATGCTTCTAGATAAGTCGCCGGAGGAAGCAATGCAAATTCTAAACAGGCTGGCCAATAATGATTATCAATTCCCCTCTACTAGAAGAGGAGGAGTTAGACGCCAAGCCACAATACATGAACTAGGATCATCATATTCAATTTCGGCACAATTGGCCACTTTAACCAAGATGGTCCAGAACATGCAAAAACCAAACAACACACATGAGGTCAAGGTAATGGATTCTTTTTGTGAGTTATGTGGTGATAACCATGATTCTTCTGAATATATGCAGAATCCGGAATCCAGCTTTTATGTGGGGAATTACAATCGGAACAACAATGTGATGTCCAATACATACAATCCGGCTTGGAAGAACCACCCGAATTTTTCATGGAGTAATCCCAACAATGCTCTAAACCAGAGCAATCAGAATGCACAAGCATCGGGATTCCAGCAGAATATGCCATGGCAATAGTTACTGCAGCAACAACCGATAACATCTAGTTCTTTGGAAAATTCTCTAAATGCTTTTATGATGAAAACTGAATCTTATATGGCTAAGAATATTAACTTCATAAAAAGAACTGATGCTTTTATTAACAGGACCGAGATGAGATTGCGAAACCAAGAGGCGGCAATCAAATCATTGGAAAATCAAGTCGAACAGTTTGCTCAAAATCTGAATACTAGACCGCAAGGAGGTTTACCTAGTGATACTGAAGTCGCAAGAGGAACTGGACATGAGCAATGTAAGGCAATCACCACTAGAAGTGGCCAACAACTTAGAGAGGCTCAAACCCGCTCATCAAACAAAACTCCACAAAAAGATCAAGACGAACCTAGCGGCAAAGCCTCAGATGCTGAACCAGGAGTTGCCGCGGCAACCGGCAATAAGCATGCCTCGGCAACCAACGATAAGGATGCTTCGGCAACGTGTGATAAGCATGCCTCGGAAACCTCAATTGATAATGCCTCGGCAACTCTAGTTGTCCCGGCAATGCCGTCAATCAGGTTCCAAACCAATGAAAGGATTGAAGATATCCGACTTCCACCACCATTCCCACAAAGGTTGAAGCGACCAAAGCAAGAATACCAATTCAAGAAGTTTCTTGATATCCTAAAGCAAGTCCACATCAACTTGCCATTGGTGGAAGCAATTGAACAAATGCCAAACTATGCCAAGCTTCTTAAAGACATTGTGTCCAAGAGAACAAGGCTATGAGAGTTTGAAACAGTTGCCGCAAAAGAGGGATGCATGGCAATGTTGCACAATCGTATGCCACCCAAGTTGAAAGATCCCAGAAGTTTCACAATACCATGTTCTATTGGAAATCACTATGTCGGGAAAGCATTATGCGACCTTGGGGCTAGCATAAACTTGATGCCTAAATCGGTTTTCCAGAAACTAGGAATCGGGAAGGCAAGACCTACAACAGTTATGCTACAGCTAGCCGACAGATCCTATGTGCATCCAGAGGGAAAAATTGAGGACATACTGGTAAAAGTTGATAAATTTATTTTTCCCGCTGACTTTTTTGTTTTGGATTGTGAAGCAGATGAGCATGCACCCATCATTCTCGGGAGACCATTCCTAGCAACAGGGAGAACCTTGATCGATGTTGAAAAGGGAGAACTCACAATGAGGGTGAATGACCAGCAAGTTAAACTAAATGTGTTCCAAACACTAAGGCATGCCGATGATCCAGAAGAATGCCAACTTCTTCATGCCACGACAGAGTTTAACTTCGACGAGGAATTTAGTTACCTCGGCAACTACATTGCTGATCAAGAGGAACCTGAGGAGTATGAAGAACCGGTCAATGATGAATAACAAGAAAATGCAAATTGTCTAGTCAATCGACCAGGAAAAGAAGCTGATCAAAATGTTGATGCTACACAAGAACGCAATAGTGAGGAGGACGCGGATCTAGAGATATGCGATGCATTCCCGGATGAACAAATTTTAGTTGCCTCGGCAACCATGGACGCGCATACCTCGGCAACCCTCGACGCCTCGACAACCATGGACGCACACGCCTCGGCAACTCTCGACGCCGCAGCAGCCCTTGACGCGCACGGCTCGGCAATTTTGGGAGCAGTCGCCACGGCAGCATATGCCTCGGTAATACCCTGGTACGCGGATTTAGTTAATTTCCTTGTTTGTGGTATTTTACCTTATGGCATTACTCACCAAGGGAAGAAGCGGTTCCGCCATGATGCTAAGCATTACTTCTGGGACGAGCATCTTTTGTTTAAACAATGTGCAGATCATGTTATACGCCGATGTGTCCCTAAAGAAGAGCAACAGAATGTACTCCGGCAATGCCATTCTTCACCCTATGGAGGACATTTTGGAGGAACTCGTACCGCGGCCAAAGTTTTGCAATCCGGTTTGTATTGGCCAACATTGTACAAAGATGCCCAAGACTTTTACAAGCAATGTGATCGTTGCCAGAGGACGGGCAATATCTCTAGGCGACATGAGATGCCGCTCCAGAACATCATCGAGGTGGAATTGTTCGATGTATGGGGGATCGATTTTATGGGACCTTTCCCATCTTCATTCGGCAACCTCTATATTCTACTTTCCGTCGACTACGTGTACAAATGGGTTGAGGTAGTTGCAGTTCCCAACAACGATTCCAAGACCGTGCAACGATTCTTGCAGAAAAACATATTTACACGGTTTGGGATACCGAGAGCAATTATCAGTGACGAAGGCAAGCATTTTGACAACAGACTAATTGCCAAGATGTTGCAACGCTTCGGCATATCACACAAGATCGCCACAGCATATCACCCACAAACCAACGGGTAAGCAGAAATTTCCAACCAGGAATTGAAGGGTATACTCGAGAAAGTTGTAAATCCCTCTAGGAAGGATTGGTCATTAAGACTAGATGACGCACTTTGGGCATATCGCACTGTATTCAAAACACCCTTAGGTATGTCCCCCTTCCGACTTGTCTATGGCAAAACATGCCACCTACCGGTGGAAATTGAACACAAGGCATACTGGGCAATCAAGACCGTGAATATGGATTGGGAAAGTGTCGGACAAAAGCGTTTGTTGGACCTCAATGAGATAGAAGAATTTCGTGCACTCGCCTATAACAATGCACAAATCTACAAGGAGAAAACAAAGCAATGCCATGACAAAAAACTATTGCCGCGGCAATTCATGCCAGGGCAACTAGTTCTCTTATTCAATTCTCGGCTAAAACTTTTCCCGGGAAAGCTAAAATCAAGATGGTCGGGACCATTCGAAGTTGTCAAACCATTCTCCCATGGTGTTGTGATAATCAAGTCCATCTCTGACAACCATGAATTCAAAGTTAATGGACAAAGATTGAAACACTACAATGGTGCCCATGTGGAACGTAACAAAGAAGTGGTCAACTTAGGAGATGCATGAGCATGCTCTCCCTTTGATATTTTAATTTTAATTTTAATTTTAATTTTAATTTTCGATTAATTTTTATTTTATTTTATTTTATTTTTTTGAATTTTTATTTTTTTATTTCCGATTATTATTATTCTTTAGGATAGATTTTTTTTTTATCTTTTTAAGTTTAAGAATCCCTTTTATACTTCTTTATTTATTTTCTTTTATTAGCTTATCTTTAATTTTAATCCTTATTTGATTTGACTTTGAATTATAGGATAAAAGTTCAAGATAAAGAGGAATTTTAATCCAAGAAGGAAAACATCTTCAACAAGGAAACTAATGGGCTGAATCCAAGGCTTATATAAAGCCTCCAATTTACCCTAATCAAACCCCCCTTGTCGTCACCCTTTCCCTAACCCAAAACCCTCATTTTTGTCTTCCTCTAATCCAAGTTCCTCCAAAGAACCAAGATACAAGAAGTTTGCTACACCAGTGGTTCAAGAAAGATTTCACTGCAAGTTTGAAAGCCGGAAGATTCATGAAGAACAAGGCTTTGAATACTCCAACTCTCATCAAGATTTCGGCCTTGAACCATTCATCTTCGAGAGGATTGCACATCAAAAGTGGCAAATCTTTTTCCATCAACCGGAACCGGGTAACATCTCATGGGTAAGAGAATTCTATGCTCACTCACCTAACCCAGATAATCCTTATGTTTTTGTTCGTGACAAGGCCATACTCATAAGTCCCGAAGACGTCAACACCTTTTACGGGCTTTACATTGAGAAGGACGAGCATCAAGCCTTCGTTGATCAAATCACTCCCAAGCAACTCGACAAGGTGCTTCAAGAACTCACTCAACCGAGAACTTATTGGAATGACGGTAAATACAAGGGCACGGTAAATCGCCTTCGGCTTAAACCCAAGGCAAAACTATGGAATAAGTTTGTTAAAACTTCTTTAATGCCCACCACACACAATACTACCGTTGATATAACACGACTTTTGCTCATACATTCTATTTTGCATAATCGCATCATTAACATTGGAAAAATTATTTGTGACGAGATTTTTGTATGTAGCTCAAAAGATAAGGGTTCTTTTTTCTTCCCTTGCTTAATTTCTAATCTTTGCAAGGAGATGCATGTCCCAAGTGAGTCAACCGATGAAAAGGCCCTACCAAAGTCCGGTTGGAATCAAGCACAAATCCAAAAGCTAATGGGAGAGGCACCGGGAAAATCTTCAAGGCCTCCAATTGCCACGGCAACTCCTGCCGCCCCGGCAATCCCTAATGCCCAAGCACCTAACACCCGGGCAACTCGGCCATCAACCCCGGAACACTTTGAAGCACTCTTGCAACCATTGGCAAGCCACCTAAGGCAAATTGAAGACCGGCAACTAATGTTCATGCGGTACATGAAGGAGCACAACAATGCCATCACCCAAATCATCCTAGAAAAGTACCCGGACAATCGCATGCCGTTCCCAATCTTTCTTGCTGAGATCCTTGCCACAACAACCAATGAAGCAGTCGCCACAGCAACCGCAACAGATGATGCCGCGGCAACCTACATCGTGCACGCACAAGCTGATGCCACGGCAACCAACCCTGAAAAAGCCACGGCAACCAAAGCTAAAGACATCCCAGCAACCACTTCAAAAGCCAAAGGTAAATCACCTATGCCCGAATCAACTCCTATAGAATCATTTTTTGATTTTTCAGATTCGGACGAGTCCTCCATTGCACCAACAAAGACCGCACCAATTGAATCCTCCAAGCAAAAAGCCAATGACATTGATGAAGAGGACGATGAGGACAACCCCGTACGAGGATTGATTCCACCACCGGCAACAAGAAAACAACCATCGTGTTCAAGCAAGAGAATCAAGACACCGACCAAAAGGAAACTAATCATCTACGATGACGAACTCTCGGAGTAAGTCCTCGTATGCATTTTATTTTTCGTTATTTTTATTTTCCTTTAATGCATGCATTGAGGACAATGCCTCACTCGAGTTTGGGGGGATTGTTATTAGTAGTTACCATGTTTAGTTACATTCATCTTAAGTATTACATTTAGGATACATAAATTGCTTGACATGCCTCTAATTGGAACAAGAATTGCTTATATTTGATGAATATCCGATGATGACTTTGCCAATGCACTTAATTGATAGAATTTTTATTCTAGGATAACCATGGAAAAACTTAGAATTTTACTATGATGCTAATTTTGATGAAACATTGTTGTTGTTTGATTGATTTAAGGAATTCTAGTGAACTTAGGTTGATAATTAACAAATTGGGGGATTAGAATAAAAATTGGATGAATGCTAGAGGGCCGAAATTGGCCCTAGCATGTGCTAAAAAATTGATCACTAGAGATGCCCGAAACTGGCTCTAGTATGTGTTAAAAAAATTAATAGCTAGAGGTGCCCGAAACCGGCTCTAGACGAATAAATTAACTTAAGAAAACTAAAAACAAAACACTAGAGGTGCCCAAAACTGGCTCTAGTTAAAACATGTTAAAAAAGAACCCAATAAAGTAACTTGAAAACCTATTGTTTGCATAGAATCCGAAAAATCAACTTGCACACAACTCCGCACACACTCACAAGCATTATAGTTTGATTCCAAGTAATTCCTAAGTTTTTCGAAAAATGAAAAGCCAATCATACTTTGTGCCCCAGTTCAGAGAATTGAAATCAAGTTCAAAGCTAAGTTTGTGAAAATTGAAGTCTTGGCAGGTAATTATGAGTTTGCATTGCTTGAGGACAAGCAATAGTTCGAGTTTGGGGGTGTGATAAGTGTTCACAAGTACTATTTTTCTTACCCTTTTTACTCATATTATTGTTAGACTTAGGCTCATATTAGTTGCATAATTAGCCATTCATGCATTAATCCATGTTTTCTTCCATCGCTGAGCTTGATTACATAACTTGGTAGTTTTGTGGGAAAAGATGCTGCTTTGGTGAGTTTTGTGTGTATGTGCAGGATCACTTGCCAAAGCAAGGCTAGAGCTAGTTGCCAGGGCAATGCATGAAGGAGACGCCGAGCCAGTTGCCAGGGCAATTGTCGACAAAGAGCAAAGGTGATATGGTAGTCGAAATTGTTGACTAGACAAGCCCAAGATGACGTGGAGCAAAGCCCAATCCCAAAGGAATTTGATTTCCATGAAGAGATTAAAGAAGAATTAAATTCCAAGAATATAGGAGAAGTTCTAGAAGGAATATAATTATAATAAAGAATTATATTCTTTAAAGATAATTTAATTCCAGCTTAACTTCCTCCTTAAAGAAGGATTTTGACCTAGCCCTATAAATAAGAGGCCATATCGTCAAACTCCAAAGAGAGCAAGAGAGGGGAATTTCAACAACTCCAAGGGGAGCAAGATAGGGGAATTTCGACAACTCCAAGGGGAGCAAGAGAGGGGAATTTCGACAAGCATCTAGGGCAAGGAGGATTTCGACAAGCCTCCTTCTTCATCATTTTCTTTCTTGTTCGATTAGGTTCATGCTATGGATTATTTATTTTGTGTTTCTTTGGAACCTAGCCATGAACTAAATCTATTTGGCTATGGTTATTGTGTTTTGTGGTTATGAGAAACTATTGGATTTTGTTTAGGTAACAAGAATTTGCACTTTTCTATTCAAGGTTTATTCATTCTTGGTTTTTATTCTTGTTTGCAAGTGAATTGGGAGAGGATCTCGTAAATTCATCTATTTATCTAATATCGGGAGAGTTAGATTCAAGAAACAAATGAATATGATCTTTATTCAATCTATTGATGGTGAAGATTAATCCGGCTTAGGAATAAGTCAAGGATTTCAACGGCTAAGAGGAGCGCAAGATTGGTTGTTGTTCACCCTTGATTCACGCAGGGATGTATTATCAAGGCATGCACAAGTAGCTAGAGTTTCGACTTAGGGATAAGAAGAAACCATTGAAGAACACTCTGCTGAACCTTGAAGGTTGCTGCCCAGACGCCCAAATAGTTGCCCAACTAGTCGCCCATGCAACCATCGATTAGTTACCAAGGCAACCCTGTTGTGCAAGTTGCCCGTGCACTCTTTTACCAAGACGATCCAATCGGCTATCACACCTCAACTCACGATAACCTGGCCTATCTCTCTCATTTGATCTCATTTATTCTTTTACTTTATTGCCTTCTAGTTTAGTTATTAGTTAAACTCCTATAATCCTTTATTTGTGTTTTTACTTTTTACAGTGCAAGAGACTAGATTCTTAAAGTGGCACCAATCCCTGTGGAGACGATATCTTTTATACTATAACTTGCAACGTGTATACTTGCACAATTGTGTAGCACTTATTATGCGCAACAATCAGTTTACGAAGTGTGCATGTTACGCGTATTGAGTGCTACGCAAACGGTGCAAGTATACACGTTGCAAGTAATAAAGTGATACGAGTATCGAGTATTGTCTCCATAGGGATTGGTTTTGGCCACTTTGCTTTAGTTATCGCACTATAAAAGTAAAAACACAATTGATAGTAGGAGTTGATTTTAACGAGTAAAGTAAAATAGCAAGTAAATAAAATAAAGATGTAAACAAATGAGAGAGAGTAGGTTGGGTTATCGTGAGTTGAGGTGTGATAGCCAAATTGATTGTCTTGGTAAAAGAGTGCAATGGCAACTCAGTTGCCGTGGCAACTTGCGCAGTTAGGTTGCCTTGGCAACTAGTAGAACGGTTGCCTTAGCAACTAGTAGAACGGTTGATGGGCAACTGGCTGGGCAACTATTTGGGCGACTGGGCAGCAACTTCAAGGTTCGGCGGAGCGTTCTTCAATGGTTTCTTCTTATCCCTAAGTCGAAACTCTAGCTAATTGTGCATTCCTTGACAATACATCCCTGCATGAATCAAGGGTGGACAACAGTCGATCTTGCGCTCCTCTTAGCCATTGAAATCCTAAACTTATCCCTAAGCCGGATTAGTCTTCATCATCGATAGATTGAATAAGAACCATATTCATTCGTTTCTTGAATCTAACTCTCCCGATATTAGATAAATAGATAGAATTACGAGATCCTCTCCCAATTCACTCGCAAACAAGAATAAAAACCAAGAATGAGTAAACCTTGAATTGAAAGTGCAAACTCTTATTACCTAAACAAAATTCAATCGTTCTCACAACCACAAAAACACAATAACCCCAACCAATCAAGTTAGTTCATGGTTGGGTTCAAAAGATATACAAAGAATAATCCCCAAACCATGAATCTAATGGAAGCAACGAAGAAGAAGAAGAAATCAATCAGCCCTCTTGAATTCTCTCTCAATCGAACTCTCCCTCCAAACTTGTTGAAATAGGCGGCTAGGGGTTCTTTATATAGGAGATGGTTAGGTCAAAGTCTTTCGTTAGGAGGAAGTTAAGTTGGAATTAAATACTTTAAAAGAATATAATTCTTTATTATATTTAAATTCCTTCTAGATCTTCTCCTATCTTCTTTGGGATTTAATCTCTCTTTGAATCTCCAATTCTTCTAGGATTTATCTTCTTCCACGTCATATTAGGCTTTATCTAGTCATCAATTCGAGTGCCACATCATCTTATCCCTTATCGACAATTGCCCTGGCAACTAGCTCGGTATAACCTTCATGCACTACTGTGGCAACTGCATCAGCATCTCCTTCTTGTATTGCCCTGGCAACTGGTTCCATTCTTGCTTAACTACTAGAGCCAATTTCGGGCACCTCTAGCGATTCTTTAATGTGCATTAACTACTAGAGCCAGTTTCGGGCACCTCTAGCAAGAATTTAACTTTTAATTTTCAATTTTAAATTTACCCAAATTTTAAGCATCCTAAGTTCACTAAGTTTCTTTCAATCAACAAGCCACAACCGTGTAAAAAATCAGCGTTATAGTAAAATTCTAAGTTCTTTTCATGCAATCCTAAAATTAAAGGTTCTTTCAATTAAGTGCAGTGGCAAAAATTCATCATTGGATATTCAACAAGTCTTAAGCAATTAAATCCAATCAAAGGCATGGCAAGTAACATATGCAACCTATATGTGATTGTTAAAGATGAATGCAACTAAACATGAAACTAACTAGAAACCAACACCCCCAAACTCGAGAGAAGCATTAACCTCAATGCATGTAAAAGTGAAACAAAATTTAAAAGAAACTAAATGAAATAAGTTAGTCGGAGAGGTCGTTACCTCGAGTGATAAGTTTTCTTCGTGTCATTTGCTTGATTCAAATTCGATCGGTAGTTGAATGCTTGTGGTTTGTACCGAATGAATAACATTTCTTTGATTTGATCCATGTTTTCCAGCTAGGTTCACTTGCCTGGGCATTAGTAGTTGCCGAAGCCATTGTTTTTCACAGGCATCGCTGATTTTTACATTGCCATGGCAATCTGCTAAGGTAGTTCTTTGGGGCATCCTTGGGGCATCCCGGTTTTGCCGTGGCAAGTAGTCGGTGAATGAATTTCCTTAGCATGGTGGTTGTGAGTCTTGTTATGGAAAAAAAAGAAAACAAAGGAAACTTGGAAACTAAAGATAATGAAGACAAATAAAATAAAATAAAATATCTCCTAAAAATTCCAAAAATAAATAAAAAAACAAAAATAAAATAAAGTTCCAAAAATTAAAAAAATAAAAATTCTTAGAAAGAGCATTTTTCATGCATCTTCTAATGTTACTGCAGATCTGAGAAAACTTGAGGAGGGTCATTTCTGATACTTCTTATAGTCCATCCGCACCCTCCATCGAGTGACAATATTGCCCCAAAATAATTGGGCCAATGTGCTCGCAGCTACTCCCTTTTGTGTTACCATGGTGGAGGTATCTCTCTTCCTTGTTCTCTTGTAGTCCATGTATACTCTCCACCTTGCTACTATTCCTGAAGGCATGAATATATTAGTAGAAAAATTTATATCAACACCCAACCATTTAATTACCTCAATCTCATCGACCTCTATCATGGTTGGATGTGGCTTTCGTTGTCGTGGCAATTGCTGCTCAAGCCAATTGCCGTGGCAATCAGTTGCCAAAATTCTCTGTAAGTCAAGGGAAAACAAATTTTCTGAAATGCTTTACGAATCCAAACACCATTTTTCTTTGGCCTCTCAAACATCTCCATCAGTAGAGATTTCGATGGCTTCAAATCTACCAACATCAGTTCCTCAAGACATACCTGCAATGGACAAGGTGAGTTTTTAAAGAATTCGAAAGGTTTAACCATTACCTGCTCATATTCCATTGGCAAAGTATTATCATCTAGTTGATCTTGCATGTGGTCATGCAATTGCCGCGACAATTGTAGATGAGAGCAATCTACAAATTCCTGCTTCAACATCAACGTTGTAACCTTCTGGGCATCAGGTTCCTCAGAATTTGCTGTAGTATTATTGTTCTCAGCTTCACTGAGTGTTGTCACGGCATTACTCTGTCCAGGCTCCTCAATCATTCCCGAGGCAATTTGTTGCTCAGGCTCATCATGTGTTGGGCAGTCTCTCTCATTGGTATCCGCTTGACTTGGAGGTTCTAGTTGTTCCCCACACATCAGGGACCTCTCTTTGCATTGCTCCTTATCCTCTTGCCTTGGGACGTCAGTATCCCCAGGAATGGATTGTTGGTGCATGTTATCCAAGGCATATGTGGATCTCCTCAATTGATCTGTCAAGTCTAGCCAAGGAAGCTAACAATGTTTCCTTCAAGGAATTTGAATGCTCTTGAAAAGGACTACATTGCCATGGCATATCTATTGCCGTGACACTATGCTGCTGATAAGGACTACATTGCCGAGGCATGTCTGTTGCTGTAGCAAAATTGTTATGGTAAAAAAATTTGAGCTTTTTGATCATACCATGAAGGATTTTACTGCTGGTTCCATCTAGGTTCTCCATGTAGTCATATGCACCGAAAATGTGAGGGCAATTTTCAAACACATGATGTTCTCCACAACAAATGCACGAGTTTTCCACGGTATATGCTTTTCCTGGTTGGTATAGGTAATCATCGAAGGGTGCAAGAAACTCTTGATTGGATTGATTCCTATCTTCCCACATCAACTCTAGAATAGATCGACTTTTATTTCCTGACATGTTGATGTCCTTTAACTTGTAGCGCACCTACTTTTTTTTGATAAAACAAACAAAAAAGAAAAGTTAGTAAAACTAATAAAAAATGCAATAACAAAAACAACTAACACCAATTGCCAATCCCTGGCAACGACGCCAAAACCTTGTTACGCGTAATAAGTGCTACACAAACGGTGCGAGTATACACGTCGCAAGTAAAAGAGTGATATGAGTATCGAGTATCGTCTCCACAGGGATTGGTTTGGGCCACTTTGCTTAAGTTACTGCACTGTGAAAATAAAAACATAATTGATAATAGGAGTTCTAATTAACGAGTAAACTAAGAGCAATAAACTAAAAGAATAGATGAAATCAAATAAGAGGGAATAGGTTGGGTTATCGTGAGTTGAGGTGTGATAGCCGAATGGATTATCTTGGTAAAAGATTGCAATGACTCATTTGCCGTGGCAACTTTGCGCAGATTAGGTTGCCTGGGTGTTGCCTTGGAAACTAATAGACAATTGCATGGGCAATGGCTGGGCAACTATTTGGGCGGATCGGGCAGCAACTTCAAGGTTTGGCAGAGCGTTCTTCAATGGTTTTTCTTATCCCTAAGTCGAAACTCTAGCTAATTGTGCATGCCTTGACAATACATCATTGCGTGAATCAAGGGTGAACAACAACCAATCTTGCGCTCCTCTTAGCCATTGAAATCCTAAACTTATTCCTAAGCGGATTAATCTTCATCATCAATAGATTGAATAAAAACCATAATCATTCGTTTCTTGAATCTAACTCTCCCGATATTAGATAAATAGATAGAATTACGAGATCATCTCCCAATTCACTAGCAAACAAGAATAAAACCAAGAATGAGTAAACCTTGAATTGAAAGTGCAAACTCTTATTACCTAAACAAAATCCAATCGTTTCTCACAACCACAAAAACACAATAACCCCAACCAATCAGATTTAGTTCATGGTTGGGTTCCAAAAGATATACAAAAGAATAATCCCCAAACCATGAATCTAATGGAAGCAAATAAGAAGAAGAAAGAAATGATCAACCCTCTTGAATTCTCTCTCAATCGAACTCTCCTCCAAACTTGTTGAAATAGGTGGCTTGGGGTTCTTTTATAAGAGATGGTTAGGTCAAAGTCTTTCTTGAGGAGGAAGTTAAGTTGGAATTAAAAACTTTAAAAGAATATAATTCTTTATTATATTTAAATTCCTTCTAGATCTTCTCTATCTTCTTTGGGATTTAATCTCTCTTTGACCTCTTCATGGAAATCAATCTTCTTTGGGATTTATCTTCTTCCACGTCATATTAGGGTTTATCTAGTCATCAATTTCATGGAGTGTCACATCATCTTATCCTTTTCGACAATTGCCTTGGCACCTCTAGCGATTCTTTAGCGATTCTTTAATGTGCATTAACTACTAGAGCCAGTTTGGGCACCTCTAGCAAGAATTTAACTTTTAATTTTCAATTTTAAATTTACCCAAATTTTAAGCATCCTAAGTTCACTAAGTTTCTTTCAATCAACAAGCCACAACGTGTAAAAAATCAGCGTTATAGTAAAATTCTAAGTTCTTTTCATGCAATCCTAAAATTAAAGGTTCTTTCAATTAAGTAAAAGTGGCAAAAATTCATCATTGGATATTCAACAAGTCTTAAGCAATTAAATCCAATCAAAGGCATGGCAAGTAACATATGCAACCTATATGTGATTGTTAAAGATGAATGCAACTAAACATGAAACTAACTAGAAACCAACACCCCCAAACTCGAGAGAAGCATTAACCTCAATGCATGTAAAAGTGAAACAAAATTTAAAAGAAACTAAATGAAATAAGTTAGTCGGAGAGGTCGTTACCTCGAGTGATAAGTTTTCTTCGTGTCATTTGCTTGATTCAAATTCGATCGGTAGTTGAATGCTTGTGGCTTGTACCGAATGAATAGCATTGCTTTGATTTGATCCATGTTTGCCTAGGCAGGTTCACTTGCCTGGGCATCAGTAGTTGCTAAAGCCATTGTTGTTGCCTGGGCATCGCCAGTTTCTGTTGCTACGGCAACTGTTGAGGTAGTTGCTGGGGCGGTTGCCGGGGCATCCTCTGTTGCCATGGCAAGTAGTCGGCAGGGAATTTCCTTAGCATGGTGGTTGTGAGTCTTGTTGTAGAAAAGAAAAGAAAACAAAGGAAACCTAGAAACTAAAGATAATGAAGACAAATAAAATAAAATATCTCCTAAAAATTCCAAAAATAAAGAAAAAAACGAAAATAAAATAGAGTTCCAAAAATTAAAAAAATAAAATTAAAAATTCTTAGAAAGAGCATTTTTCATGCATCTTCTAATGTTACTGCATATCTAAGAAAACTTGAGGAGGGTCGTTTTCGATACTTCTTATAGTCCATCTGCACCCTCCATCGAGTGACAATATTGCCCAAAAAGAATTGGGCCAATGTGCTCGCAACTACTCCCTTTTGTGTTACCATGGTGGAGGTATCTCTATTCCTTGTTCTCTTGTAGTCCATGTATACTCTCCACCTTGCTACTATTCCTGAAAGTATGAATATATTAGTAACAAAAGTTATATCAACACCCAACCATTTAATTACCTCAATCTCATCGACCTCCATCATGGTTGGATGTAGCTTTCGTTGTCGTGGCAATTGCTGCTCTAGCCAATTGTCGTGGCAATCAGTTGCCAAAATTTACTGTAAGTCAAGGGAAAAACCAATTTTCTGAAAAGCTTCATGAATCCAAACACCATTTTCTTTAGGCTCCTCAAACATCTCTATCAGTAGAGATTTCGATGGCTTTAAATCTACCAACATCGATTCCTCAAGACATACTTGCAATGGAAGAGGTGAGTTTTTAAAAAATTCGAAAGGTTCAACCATTACCTGCTCATATTCCATTGGCAAACTATTATCATCTTGTTGATCTCGCATGTGGTCGTGCAATTACCGTGGCAACTGTAGATGAGAGCAATCTACAGATTCCTGCTTCAACACTAACGTTGTAACCTTCTGGGCATCCGGTTCCTTAGAATTTGTTATAGTATTATTGTTCTCAGCTTCACTGAGTGTTGTCGCGGCATTGCTCTGTTCAGGCTCCTCAATAATTGTCGAGGTAATTTGTTGCCCAGGCTCATTATATGTTGGGCAGTCTCTCTCATTGGCATCCTATTGACTTGGAGGTTCTAGTTGTTCCCCACACATCGGGGACCTCTCTTCACATTGCTCCTTATCCTCTTGCCTTGGGACGTCAGTATCCTCAAGAATGGATTGTTGGTGCATGTTATCCAAGGCATATGTGGATCTCCTTAATTGATCTTCTGAATCCCCCAAGGTTGCATCCTACTGAGCTATCCTTGCATCCATTTTCTTTGATAGCTCTCGAATCTCTTCAATTGATCCGTCAAGTTTAGCCAAGGAAGCTAGCAACGTTTCCTCCAAGGAATTGGAATGTTCTTGAAAAGGACTACATTGCCATGGCATATATGTTGTCGTGACACTAGGCTGCTGATAAGGACTACATTGCTGAGGCATGTCTGTTGCTGCAGCAAAATTGTTATGGTAAAAAATATTTTGAGCTTTTTGATCATACCATGAAGGTTTTTGCTGCTGGTTCCATCTATGGTTCTCTATGTAGTCATATGCACCGAAAATGTGAGGGCACTTTTCAAACACATGATGTTCTTCACAACAAGTGCACGAGTTTTCCACGATATATGCTTTTCCCGGTTGGTATATGTAATCATCGAAGGGTGCAAGAAACTCTTGATTGGATTGATTCCTATCTTCCCACATCAACTCTAGAATAGATCAGCTTTTATTTCCCGACATGTTGATGTCCCTTTAACTTGTAGCGCACTTGAATTTGTTTTTGATAGAACAAACAAAAAGAAAAGTTAGTAAAACTAATAAGAAAAATGCAATAACAAAAACAACTAACACCAATTGCCAATCCTCGGCAACGGCGCCAAAAACTTGTTGCGCGTATTGAGTGCTACGCAAACGGTGCAAGTATACACGTCGCAAGTAATAAAGCGATACGAGTATCGAGTACCGTCTCCACAGGGATTGGTTTGGTCCACTTTGCTTTAGTTATCGCATTGTAAAAGTAAAAAACACAATTGATAGTATGAGTTGATTTTAACGAGTAAAGTAAAAAAGCAAGTAAATAAAGATGTAAACAAATAAGAGAGAGTAGGTTGGGTTATCGTGAGTTGAGGTGTGATAGCCGAATGGATTATCTTGGTAAAAGAGTGCAATGGCAACTCATTTGCCGTGGCAACTTGCGCAGTTGTGTTGCCTTGGCAACTAGTAGAACGGTTGCATGGGCAACTGGCTGGGCAACTATTTGGGCGACTGGGCAACAACTTCAAGGTTCGGCAGAGCGTTCTTCAATGGTTTCTTCTTATCCCTAAGTCGAAACTCTAGCTAATTGTGCATACCTTGACAATACATCCCTGCGTGAATCAAGGGTGGACAACAACCGATCTTGCGCTCCTCTTAGCCATTGAAATCCTAAACTTATTCCTAAGCCGGATTAGTCTTCATCATCGATAGATTGAATAAAAACCATAATCATTCGTTTCTTGAATCTAACTCTCCCGATATTAGATAAATAGATAGAATTACGAGATCATCTCCCAATTCACTAGCAAACAAGAATAAAACCAAGAATGAGTAAACCTTGAATTGAAAGTGCAAACTCTAATTACCTAAACAAAATCCAATCGTTCTCACAACCACAAAAACACAATAACCCCAACCAATCAAGTTAGTTCATAGTTGGGTTCAGAAGATATAGAAAGAATAATCCCCAAACCATGAATCTAATGGAAGCAAATAAGAAGAAGAAGAAATCGATCAACCCTCTTGAATTCTCTCTCAATCGAACTCTCCCTCCAAACTTGTTGAAATAGGTGGCTAGGGGTTCTTTATATAAGAGATGGTTAGGTCAAAGTCTTTCTTGAGGAGGAAGTTAAGTTGGAATTAAAAACTTTAAAAGAATATAATTCTTTATTATATTTAAATTCCTTCTAGATCTTCTCTCATCTTCTTTGGGATTTAATCTCTCTTTGAATCTCCAATTCTTCTAGGATTTATCTTCTTCCACGTCGTATTAGGCTTTATCTAGTCATCAATTCGAGTGTCACATCATCTTATCCCTTATCGACAATTGCCTTGGCAACTAGCTCAGCATAACCTTCATGCACTACCGTGGCAACTGCGTCGGCATCTCCTTCTTGTATTGCCCTGGCAACTGGTTCCAGCCTTGCTTTGGCAACTGATTCTGCACACACAAAAACACGCCAAAGCAGTATCTTTTTCCACAAAATTAAGCAAAATATGAAATCAAGCTTGTCCACCAAGGAAACAATGCAAACATGCATGAATGGCTAATAATGCAACTAATATGAGCCTAAGTCTAACAATAATATGAGTAAAAAGGGTAATAAAAATAGTACTTTTGAACACTTAACAGTGAAGATTTTCTGCCAGTATATACGACATATACCTTGGATAAGTTGGCGGACTTGTACATTGCTGAGATTATGCGTTTGCACGGGGTACCTAAGTCCATTATTTTTTTTATAGAGATTCGAGGTTTACAACGAGGTTTTGGAGATTCTGCATCAGGCTTTGGGTACGAGGTTGAGTTTTAGTACCGCGTATCACCCTCAGACGGATGGACAGTCTTAGCGTGTTATCCAGGTTTTGGAAGATATGTTGAGGTGTTATATTATTGAGTTTCAAGGAACCTGGGAGAAGCATTTACCTTTGGTTGAGTTTGCTTATAACAATAGCTATCAAGCGAGTATCCAAATGACACCGTATGAGGCATTGTATGGCTGAAGGTATTGTACACCGTTGTGTTGGGTCGAGGTAGAGGAAAAACATGTTTCCTTACTGCGCGTATGTGTTGAAAGAAACGGATGAGAAGGTAAAGCTTTTATGTGATCGCTTGAAAGTGACTGCGGATCAACAGAAATCTTACGAAGATTTGAAGCGTGAGGAGATTGAATATGCGGCTGGTGATCGCGTGTTCTTGAAAGTGTCACCGTGGAAGAATATGATGCGGTTCGGACGTAAGGGTAAGCTTAGTCTGAGGTTTATTGAACCATATAAGGTAGTGGAACGTGTTGGTCCTATGGCTTATCGGTTGAGGTTACCTCTCAAGCTAGAGAAAATACATGATGTGTTTCATGTGTCTATGTTGCGGAGGTATCGGTCGAATCCCTCGCATATTATACCGGTGGAGCATATTGAGTGGAGGCTAGATTTATCCTATGATGAGGAACCGGTGGAAATCCTTGATTCCAGCAGCAAAGTTCTTCATGGCAAGACGATTGAACTTGTTAAGGTCTTGTGGCGACATCGTGGTATCGAGGAAGCCACTTGGGAAAGCAAGGCGGACATGTTGTAGCAATTGCCGCATTTATTTCCTCTAGGTAAATTTTGAGGACGAAATTTCTTAAGTGGGGGAAAGTTGTAACGTCCCGATTTTGGGTCTAGATGTTTTGCAGTTTGTTTTGAGGGTCTGGTGGACCGGTATTAGATATTCGAGACGGTTTTAGGATTAAATATTTTTAAAGGTGATAAAATATGGAAAATGCATGGAAGTAAGTTTCCCTCTTTTGCTCTTTAATATTGGATTGGATATGAGCATGGTTGATTACATGTTTTGGGTTTTGAACATGGTTTGTTTTACTTACTGTAAATGCATGGTTTTGAATACACATGCAATGGTTTAAAGTATAAGAATGCTAGTGAGCATTAGTTTTCATTTTGGTTGGAATGTTGTTTTGCTTTGGCAATGTGGTTTGCATATATGGGAATTTTGTACAATGCATTGTAAAACAATGAGTAAATGGTTTTTAAATGATATATTGACTAAGTGACATGCTGAGAAAATATTCGGATATAGTTGGCATGCCATAGGATTTAAGTGCACTATAATATATAAATAAAATCGATCGTAGCCATGGGTCCTTGAGGTATGGCTGTTTAACTAGGCCACTGGGACTATTGGGACGTCTCTTGGGGTATGCAGTTTAACTAGGTAGCCCAAGATGATGGTGATCTTGAGGTTTAACTAGGCAAGGTCGGTAAAACTCGCGGTTTAACTAGGCGAGGTTATCAAATCTTGCGGTTTAACTAGGCTAGATTTGGGATATCATACGGTTTAACTAGGCATGGTATGAGGAATCTGTATATCTGATATGTATATGGATAATGGTTGACTATTCAAGGTAAAGGGTTGTGTAACCGGGGTCACTACAAATGCCAATATATGAAAGTTCATGTGTTGAACATATTTTATAATGCTTTGGGATTTAAGCATGGTAATATGATTTAATGCTTTGGGATTTAAGCAAGTGGTTTGTAAAGGTTTTTGCATAAGGTTGATGTGCATGTTTTGATTCGGAATTAATGAAAATACTTTGGTTGTAAGCATGGTTTGAAAACAAGTGTTTAGTTTTCAAATGACTTTAATTGCATTATTGTTTTATGAGCATCCCCACTAAGCATGTGTGCTTACGCTCTTTTTTTCCTAACGATGCAGAGCATTGAAGTTTGGGGCAGCAAAGGCAAGGTTTAAAGTGATCCAAGAACAAAGACTAATTTTGAGTATGAACTCGATTTAAGCTTTCGGTTAATAAGGTAATGTGTTCACCATGTTTTTGGGATTTGTACTTTAGTGAATAGTATTGTGTTTTGGAGTTGGATTGTTGTTGATAAGCATGTTGTCAATTCTTGTTTATGGTTGATGCTAGGTGGTTGCTTAGGTATGCATCTAGATAGCTTTGGTTGGATTCCATGTTTTATTGATTCTAGCTTGTTGATTTTGATGCTATAGATATGTGTGGAAGTGGCATATGCTAGTAAATGATCAATTGAGTGTTTTGGTATGTTTGGTAAAGTGGGTTAGGGAGCATGCCTATAGGTTGATCTTTTGGAAACATATGAATTGTTTTGGTTTCTAAATCTTGGTGTAAGTGATGGAATATGATTAGATAGTTGGTTGTAAGTATGAATGTGAGTTGCTAGGATCCAAATGCATCTAGATTCGAGTAAGAAACCAGCTAAAAATGACATTTTGGGTTCAGGCATATCAGAATGTATCCCCTTGTACCGGTACGGCTAGGCCACTTCAGGCTTAGCGTTTCGATACGTGGGGTAGTGTTTCGATACAGGTAAGCCCTTTTAGGTTTAACGTTTCGATACGCGGTGAAGTGTATCGGTACGGGTAAGAGCAAATTGGCTTAGTGATTTGATACGCGGGGCCGTATCGGTATGGTTTTGAGCTACTGGAATCTGAGTTTTGTAAAATGGCCAAGGCGTACCAAAAACCCTGTACGCGTACCGATACTGGCTGCAGTTAATTTTGTTATTGGAATGTTCGAATGTTTTTTATTCTTTCGTTTTGGTCCCTGAATGTTGGGAGTGCAATTGCTTGAGTTTAGATGGTCGGTTTGAGACAAGAATTGGCATGCAAGCATGTAATCTGACTAATTGAGGATTGGTAACCCTAATTTCTAAAAATGGTCCTTTATTTTACCAGTTTTACGTTCTAGTCCCTAAAATGTGTTGTATGCAATTGGTTGCCATTTCGTGGTCCGTTTCCTTTGTAACTTCATCCGCTACAAGTATGATCACTTAGGATTTAATAATCTGCATCTAGACAAGATAAAAGGAAAAATGGACTGGTTTTCATAATCTTTCTTCGATTTACTTCGGCAAACCTAATGTAGTTCACTCGGTTCGGTCGGGCATCTAGGCTGGGCCGATGGGGTTACACTTCAAGGGCCAATTTACATTGAACCCTAATTTTTATAACTTTTCCTCATTTCCTTTTTTTTGAATAGTCTTAAGTTGATTACAAGGTAGTATTTGTTCATACATATTCTAAACACTTCGACAATGCAGACATCTTGTAGACAGCAATTTGAACCCGAATTTCTTAAGATGAACATCATTTTTTTTTCACCATGACCGCTTGTTCATTTCTTTCCTTTCTCTCTACTACTATTTATCTAAATATAGGGTTAAAGACTATGTTTTTTTTATAATGAAAGACAAAGAACTCATAACCTAATTATTACAGTCTTCATATAGCTAAGCAAGACATCTACTCGAGGGAGTGAAAAACCGGTGGCAAAGGAGATCATCAAATTTTGCCATCTCCGCGAAGCTATCTTGTTGAGTTGACCAATCGATGGATAATGGCCAAGAGGGGGTTAACTTGAAATTTTAAAATTTGGTGGGAAAAAATTGCAAGAGAGATTTAGAGTGATTCAACTTTCTAAACAAGGTGCACATTCACTACCTTAGCTACGACACTAAGGATTTCACAAATTCACTCAATTTGTCTTTCCTTTGGGGACAAGGAGTAACCTTACAAAGCTCACCAAGATTTATACCATAAAATCTAATGAGACCATTTCCCAAAGTTATAAACAAATAGGCAAACTCAAGAAACATCACTAGGTTGATGTTTGCAAAATTTAAAGACTCTCTCAAACCCCCAAATGGCTTTATTTTTAAAATAAATACGAAATTTAAGAACTCTCTCAAACCCCCAAAATTTGTGGTACTGAGTTGAATCAGTATATACATAGAAGTTGTATCAGTACTGGAAGAACTTACTGTCATTTCAAAAACAAAGTCGTATCGGTATGCATTCAAGGTTGTATCGATACTCAAAGGCCATAATGACTTTTTGAGTACTTTTAACCTTGTAAACTCATTATGAAACCATTCCAAATGACTTAAATAAATTTTGATCTTTTAAAATATGTCATTTGAACAATTAGCTATTTTCAACTTAGTATTTGTGATTTATTTTAATACTTGAAAATTTATTTAAAATGGTTCGAATATAAAAACTTTTGTTATATCAAAATCAATATTTATTAATTCAACATATATGTCACACTATTACCTATGCGCAACACATGCTCCATCTGAACTTTCCAAGGTCGACTCAAGATTTCACTAATATTTAAAACAATAGAGAAGGACAAACACTCATCTTTAAACTTACGAATCAAGTGAATCGCCTCCAAACTATCTGTCTCAATAATTACTTGACGAACTACAATCAACAATGCTGACGTAAGAGAATCATAAATCTCCCAAAGCTCGGATTTAATCAGCGAGCAGCCACCTATCCCTTTCGTGAAACCAATCAGTCACATCCCCGCGTCGTTCCTAACTAGCCCTCCGCATGATGCTGCTCCTGTTGCTGAATCTACCGTACCATCAGTATTAATTTTACACCAGCCCAGTGGTGGCTTCTGCCATCGAACATCTGCCCTTGAGGGTGGGTTCACTGCACTATATGACCCGACCACTAAAGCCAGGACTGCACAACACTCCTGTTGCAGCCTCTTACTCTTGCAACACCGATTCATATTGCACAACCTGGGGCTCAAATATCTTCCCATTGCGGGACGCCACAGTTTCCATAATAATGAGCCAAATAAGATATCTCAATCCAACCCATCTTTCGCAACGCGACCGGAGTTGGTCAGGTTGGTATAAATTAATTCTTTAATACTCAAGTTAAAGAACTCATCCAAACAGTCCGAACGGATCAAGAAAACCCACAACGTATACACCCTCAGACACCGGCGAAAAACATGATCCATTCCCCATAAACACCACAATTAGGAATAGTCGTGTCTCCGAGTTAAAAACTTTATTTTAAAATCTTTGTACAATGAAATTTATCATATTAAAAGTTAATAAAAGTAGTTAAGTAAATAAATAAATAAACATAGTTAAAATTGAAATAAAAAATACAAATATATTTAAAAATGTTAATAAATAGATCCACTGATTGGCCACTAGGTTAAGGATATTCATATTGTCCCCATCTTGTATGAATTCGAATCTCGGTATGAGACTATAATATCTCTATTTAATAAAAAAAATATTAAAATAAATGTAAGTAATTCGTTTAAGATAATAATGGTTATATAAAAGGTTTAAAAACCATAAAGTTATTTAAATTACTTTAAATAAAACTGAAGTAGTCCCAAAAGACAATGGACATTCCTTGAAAGAAAACACCTCTAGTGAAACCAGCCCATGGTCCATCTCCCCCCAAATCTGATCCACGAAGTGATTGGATTTCCACTTTCTAGGCTTCCAATTAATGAGTTGAAGCAGTCAGCAAAATTTTTAAACAAACCCATTTTACTCCTATCCATTATCTTTCAAACAAGTTTGTTATAATCGGATCCAAGGAAATAACACTAATTCTCATTGCATCACCATCCTTTGTTTCTTCAATCGATCCCACATAAATGAATTTTTTTATAACCATCTATCGTTTGTCTAATCTGAATCGAATATTGTAAAAAATTATTATTTTATTTAAAGAACTTAATATCAAATGAAGTTTTGATAAAAATATATCAACACGAGAGAGAAGAGCGTCCAAGTGCAAAAATATTAATTGCAGCAAAACTCAACTCGACTCAAAAAATCGATATTTTTCAATTTTGAGCTATTCAAGTCAACTTGAATAACTTAAAAAAATTTCAAGTTCGATTCGAGTTGAAAATTTCTCAACTCGAAAAACCGAAAAACCAAAATTTACAATTTAGTCCCTAATTTTATTTTTCTTCAATTTCTCCTTCAGTTTAAGTTCATTTTGACCAAATTTGAACCACATGTTCTTGAATCAATGTAGATTACCTATTTAGATTCAATTCATATTTTTGAAGATAAATTTCATTTTGCAATTTAGCCCCTCAACTTTGTATGATTTCCTATTTTTTCAATTCATCTTTCGTTTTAAGTCTATTTTTGACCAAAATTAAACTACGTGATTCACTAACACTATATAATATCTATGTAACTTCAATTCATATTTTTAACAAAATATTTTTTAATTTAGTCATTTAACTTTGCATTTTATTCAATTTTTATCATTCAATTGAAATTTTTTGTAAAGCTTTTCTGCACATCAATTCATTGACTCCTTTATATTCTCATCAATACTTTATCCTCAAAAGTTCCTTAACTAAAAATAACATTATAAATATATTTTAGAAGTTTAGATGATATTTTTTTATTACATAACATTACAAATCTTATTTATACACGTGGAAAATAATAAAAAAATATATATATATATATATATATATATGTATATGTATATATGTATAACTTATATGATTGGAGAAAGTCGTTTAAATTGAAATCAAACCGTACTATAACATGATAAATAATTACAATTAAATTTGTATAGGAACTCGAAAACTCGACTGGACTCGAAAAATTTTCAAATAAAATTTGAGTTGTAAAATATAAAGCGTCAACTCGAATAACTCAAAACTTTTTAACTCACTCGTCTCGATTCAATTTAACGCTCATCCCTAGATAGCAACACTAGCATAAAAAACTTAAACGCCAAGAAAAGAAAAATCCCTTCCCTTTCCCTTGTACATTTTCAAAATTTTAAATGGGAATCTATCTTACTTTTGGGTCTTGAGCATCTAGGCAAACTCAAAGGACGTGCCCTTTTAGCCGATTCAATGGTCACAATGTTTCTCAAAAAAATGGTTAAAATGCCATGCTACAGCCTGTGATCAACATGAGCCTTACTTTTTTTTTCCTCAAGGACCAAAATCTCTTTTTATTTTTATATATTCAGAAAAAATTAAGGTCAAAATTCTCTTCCTCAATTAAATCATACTTTTTTTTTTGTAATGAGAGAGAGTTGAGTGATAGTACGTGGTTATAGTATTTTGATTAACCATGAACATCCTTACTTGGCCTTGGCATGTGGCATCAATACATGAATAAAATTCGTTTGTTTTTTTTTTGTGCCTCTTTATATGCCCCACTAATAATTTTAAGACATGCGTATTATCAAAAATCAATAAAACAAAGAAAATGAATCATTAACTTACGTGACATAAAACTATTAATAATACATATAAAAAGGCACAAAAAAGCAAATAAATTTTGTTCTCGATATATATATAATATATATGAAAATATTTTGATACACAAGTTTGTGTAAACTTTAGGGTTTAAGGTCTAGTGTTTTATGTTAGGGTTTAAGGTTTAGGGGTTTAGTGTGTAGGGTGTAGACATTAAAGTTTATGGTTATAATTTAGAGTTTAGGATTTAGGGTTTAAGGCTTAGGTTTTAGGGTATTAGAGTTTGAGATTTATATTTTAAATTTTATAGAAGAGTTGTGTAAATATTTTTTACACAATTTGTGTATAAGATTACTAAAACTTAATGAATGGCATGGCCACACACATGGTTAATGCTTGTACAACTAGCTTGACTTCGGCTAATTGGCCCAAAGAAATAGAATTCAGAGGCCATCTGCCCATATTTTATTGATCAAATCAATACCAAGACTGCCACCATTTTCCACTTCCCCCTTTTAAATAAGGCTTAATTTATATTATCCGCTGGTTGGGTGTTCTAGTTCATAAGATTTTCTGGATAAGGACATCAAGGAATTTTTAACTTGCAAGTTTAAACATTTCATCTTGATTCTTGTGCAAGATTTTCTCATTATCTTTTAGTGATTTGTTTGAATTAATTGCATACATATCCCTAAATTTTATTTAAACTCTAAATTAATCATTAAACTTTAAAATAATCTGATTGAGTCCTCAAATTATTAATATCATTTCAACCAAATCACTTTTTTAATCTAACCATCTGCTCAAGAATTAAGTTTTAACTTGGATCTAACATAGAATATATTGTACATGAGTTATAATAGTAATTCAATTTTAATTTTAAAACCATTTACGTAAAAATCGAACCATTACATCACTCATATACGTTTATTGAAAATAGAAACCATGGAAATTATATGGAAATTTAGAGTAGTATGGAAATCAAAGAGTGATATAACTTGAGCTTTGCAAATTATATGGGACTTATCTAATATTCTAAATATCTATATATAATATTCAATTTCTCTTTAAAAATGAAAAAAATGTTTCTAAATTTGAGCCAAAGTTGTTTATATGGGTTTAAAGGCCATTTGGATGCATGCTTAAAACGGATTACTTAAACCATACGCTTAGAGTGCCTTAACTTAGTTAATTTGGTACTCCTTCTGTCTCACTCAATATGTTTAATATTGACATTTTAGTCAAATTTTTTGAATTTTGACTCATTGTTACTTTAAATTTATTATTGATAAAAATGTAAAAAAAATATTTTAGAAACCTTCAATTAAGTAGTTTAAAAATATATATTTTATAAAATTTAATTAATTAAAATATTTAAAAATAATTATGGCCAAAGTTAAAAATTTTAACTTTTAAAAAGTCAATTCTGGACATATTAGTGGGACAGATTGAGTATTATTTTATTTTTTATGTATTTACTATGACATTATTTTTAATTTAATATTTATTTTACTTTAAGTGCAAGTAAAATTTTATTGTTTTATTATTATTTTAGTTATTTCTCAAGTGTTAAATTCTTTGCCGCCAATTAGAGACATGTTTGCTACATTAATAGGACACAAAATGAAGATTTGAGTTTAATAAAATTTGGTTACAAGCCATTGTTATTAAGATTGAGTACAAATTGATTAGAAGTGACATAGGACAAAATTATCTTATTATCGTCGTTGCTACTCACAAGTTGCTTAGAGGAGACATAGGACAAATTACCTACCACAATGTTTTTCATATCAAAATCATACTTTTTACTATTCATTTTTTTGTGAAAAAAAATAATAAGACGTGTCTCATTAAAAATTTCCTTAAACTTAGATTGAGGAAAAGAGTAACAAAACTGTTCAAAATAACTCAAAAAACTATACAATTAAACCACCCGAGCTCAACTCGACAACAACCAACCCAACAAACTCATACTAAGAATGTGCATCCTCATAGAGAAGAGTAACAAGACTCACCGGTGGAGCATTATAAAGCTCACCCTCCATGTTCACAGTCGATCCCATCTTCGCAAGACCATCAGCAACCCTATTACAACCCCTTCACACATGGCGAAATACAACCTCCCAATCACGAGCCCATACCTCGTGTATATGTGGGACGAGCGGCAAGCCTCCACTTCTATTATTCCTTCACGCGATTAACCTGAAAGTATCCTAGCTATCAGTTTCCACAATAATCCGACGATACCCAAGATCCCATGCCATAGTCAAACCTTCGTATATCGCCCAAAGTTCAGCCTCTACAATAGCTCCTATGCCAATGAGTTTGGCAAAACCTCTCTACCAATTCCTAACGTGATCACGGATGACTCCACCACAGGAAAGAATCCCATCAGCTGGCCGACGCGAGCCATAAATATTGAGCTTGACCCACCCCTCGCTTGGAGGTTCCCACACCTGCGTATCCAAAATCGCGTTCCCCAAAACTACTTCCTGCACTTCCGGTCTGACCAGTGCCTTAACGGTTAAACCATTCAACCAATGACTTCTTTCCAACACAGACCGGCGCACCTCCTGCTCAGAATCAAACACCACAGCGTTCCGCTACAACCAAATGTTCCAAATATTAAACCAAAACATCAAGTCCCACTCCGCAGCAGACGTGCAAAATACTCTAGTTTGGTGATATTGGTGACGACCCATTTAGTGAACTCCATAGTCAAGAACTCATCCAGTTTCTCACTCTTCACCAAGCCAATCCATGTTGTAGTTGCTGATGAACACAACCGAAGAACGTGGCTAATTGTCTCCACCGCCGACAGGCAACATGGGCAGCGCGCATCCGCGCTAAAATGGTGTCGCACCCTTTCTTTATTGGTCATTAGTTTGTTGCGGCAAGCAAGCCATAAGAATATTCTGATGCCTTAAACTCCTCGGTATTTATGGATAATGATACATGCATGGGAGGGCTAAAACGATGCATTCTAGCCAGAAAAACCTAAAGCTGTTTCCTAAGTCTGGAATTTTAGCCGACTTGTATCGAATTTTAGGATGGGATTCGGAGACTTTTGGGTCGACATGTCTTCTTCAAATACATTCGTCTATCTCTTAACTTTCCAATTCATCTTGAAACGCATCAATCTAACGTCGAGAGCTCAAGTTATGTCTATTTTAGTGAAGACTGTGCGAGCAGAAATCTCTATACGAATTTAATACGGGAGTTATTATTTATTACATATTTTTAGTAATTTTTTTATTATTTGTACTTAAATTTAATCTAGGATTATATATGAAGATATTTATATGATTTAGGATTATATTTGTTATTTATTTATTAGTCTTTTTATATTAGATAAAATATGTTTATTTATTTTATTATTATCTTTATTTTTCCTAGTTCAAGTTAAACTCTTTATTTGTGGCCTATTTAAAGGCATATTTGCTTCATTAATAAAATAGAACATCATGAATTTTTGAGTTACAAAAACCTTTGGCCATGGGCCATTTTATTTTTAAGGTAGATGGATTTACCTTGTTATTTTTGTATCAAAAGTCTTCTTCAACATAAGTTCGTCAAGTTCTTGTGATGGAGATCATCTTCACACTCTTGCTTGCCTAGGTAATTGTGTCTATAAGGATGGATTAAAGCCGTTTGAGGTTGCTTGCTTAGATAATCGCTTCTAAGAGGGTGCCGAGGACAAATTATCCTTCAACATCTATCTCGCTATCATTCATTCATCGGAGATATTCATGCCGTTTGCAGGTGTTTGCCTATTCATTTGCGATTAGGAGGGTGCCAAGGACAAATTTATCCAACACCACCACCATCATATTCAAAAATCAACTATCTCATTTTCTACATCAAGATCACACTTTCTTGCCGATGTACTGAACTTGGAATTTAAGGTTTTCTCGTACCATATTAGTGAGTTTGCTAGATCAATTGTGATCTAGAGGGTTCCTAGATTTTGACGTAATTCTTGGATCCTGACTTCCGTACCAATTGGTATTTAGAGCCTTGGTTTAGGTGTTAAAAACAATTATCTTTTATTGTTTTTTAGTAGTTGAGAAAAAAAAAGAATCTAATTCTCTATATAGATCCTAGTTTTAATTTTTCATTCCTGAAGACATCTCAAAAGACTTGAAGGTTGTGATCAACAATTCTTAATATTTGGGATGAATTATTTTCAACAGAGAGAGAATAATACATGCATGGGAGGGCTAAAACGATGCATTCTATCCAAAAAAAACTTGAAGTTGTTTTCTAAGTCTATAATTTTAGCCGATTTACATCAAATTTTATGATGGGATCCGGACACTTTTGGGTCGACATGTCTTCTTAAAATACATTCGTCTGTCTTTTAGCTTTCCAACGCGTCTTGAAACATATCAATCTGACATCGGTAGCTCAAGTTATGTCTGTTTTAGTGAAGACTGTGCGAGCAAAATTTTCTATACTAATTTAATACAAAAATTATTATTTATTACGAATTTTCAATAATTTTATTGATTATTTGTACTTAAATTTAATCTAGGATTATATATGAAGATATTTAGATGATTTAGGGTTATATTTTTTATTTATTTATTAGTTTTTTAGATTAAATAAAATATGTTTATTTATTTTATTATTATCTTTACGTTTCCTGTTCAAGTTAAACTATTTATTTGTAGCCTATTTAAAGGAATATTTGCTTCATTAATAAAATAGAACATCACAAATTTTTGAGTTACATAAACCTTTGGCCATGGGCCATTTTATTTTCAAGGTAGATGGATTTGCCTTGTTATTTTTCATATCAGAAGTCTTCTTCAACATAAGTTCGTCAAGTTCTTGGGATGAAGATCATCTTCACACTCTTGCTTGCTAGGTAATCGCGTTTAGGAGGGTGGGTTAGAGCCGCTTGAGGCTGCTTGCTTAAATAATCGCGTCTAAGAGGGTGTCGAGGACAAATTATCTTTCAACAACATCTATCTCGCCATCATCCATTCATCGGAGATGTTCGTGCCGTTAGCAGGTGTTTGCCTATTCAATTGCGATTGGGAGGGTGCCAAGGAAAAATCTATCCACCACCACCACCATCATATTCATCAATCAACTATCTAGTTTTCTACATCAAGATCATACTTTCTTGTCGATGTGTTGAATTTGGAATTTGATGTTTTCTCGGATCATATTAGTGAGTTTGCTAGATTAATTGCGATCTAGAAGGTTCTTAAATTTTGAAGTAATTCTTGGATCCTGGCTTCCGTATTAGATAATATTCCAATGTAAAATCACCAGCATTTGATAAAACACCACAACATAGTTCGTAAGCCATCTTCACCGAGAATTCTCTGTCCTCACGCCCCTTCCAACCCACCTAATCACTCAACAAATGTGGTAAGGGTCTTTTTACGGCAGCCATGCACAACAGTACATGCAGAGGTAGGAAAGCTTAAAACTTCTCCCAAAGCCAATTTCCCCGTTGATCGGTCATATCAGTCGCCGTAGCATGTAACAAGGTACCAACTACGATCGACGTGACATACTATATCAAGGGTCCTAGATCACCAATCCAAAGATCATGCCAAAACTTGATATCGCGACCATTTCCAAAGCACCAAACAATGTTTTGTTGAACATCCTTCCAAACTGTTCTTTATCATTTCTACAGTCGTGAGCGACTTTTAGTATTCAAGCCATACGGGATAGTTTATCGGCACTTATATTTTGCTCGCAAAAGCCTCACCCAAAGTGCATCCTTGTTAGGCATAAGCTGAAAAGCAACTTTTATTAGGAAGGCTTTGTTTTGTATTTCTAACTTGCGGAATCCGAGCCCACCCAGGGACGTGGGTTAAAAAAGAACATCCCACCTCACAACATGAACACCCCATCGTTCCGTAGTAATTCCCCAAACAAAACGACAAATCAGCCGCTCAATTTCTAAGCATATATTTTTGGTAAGACTGTCGTTTGCATAGTATATGTCGGGATAGCTAATAAAACAGACTTTGCGAGGGTAACCCTACCAGCTACGGATAGATGCTTCGCCTTCTACCCATTTAATTTCCGTCTAACCATCTGCAGGAGATAATCATACGATGCCAACGCGACTCTTTTATAAAGTAGCGGAACCCCAAGGTATTTCCCAAGGTCATCAACCTCCACAAAACCAAGTTTCCCACACAAAAAATCCGAAGCTCCAATAAAACGTTCTTAGAAAGAACACAGTAGACTTCTCTTTATGCTCGGATACCTTACAAAACCTATTTAAGATAGCCCTCACCACATTAGCCTACATTACCTAAGCTTCCGCAAACAAGAGCATATCGTCCGTAAAAAAGAGGTGAGAAACCATTGGGCTATTTCTAGCAGTGCGGAACGAGATCCAGACGCCATGACCGACTTCCATTTGGATGGCTTGAGCTAGATGATACAAACATAACACAAACAAATACGGAGAGAGTAGATCCCTCTGTCTGATGCCTTTGGTCGGTGTAAAGGATTCAGTTGCAGCTCCATTCCAAAGAATTCGTGAGGAGATCGTTGTCACACAATGCATAATAAGATACCGCAAAGAGCAGAATCAAGTAGAGATATCCATTTCTTGAGTCTGGTAGGGACGGTGAAAAATTTGACATGTACCGTCTCGTTACCATACCTATATATTATTTTTTTTGAATAGTCTAAAGGTGATTACGAAGTAGTATCTGTTCATAAAAATTCTTAACCCTTTGACAATGCGCAAAGGCCGTGTAAACAAAGCGATTTGAAACTGTGTCTCCGAAGATGAACATCATTCACTTTTTTAGTGGGACACTTGTTGGGTTCACCATACCTATATATTATTGTCTTGTTACATTCACTAAAAATAATCGGGAAAATTACACCATTAGTAACCAAATTATTATCTTTTTCTACTTTGATCACCAAATTGTTTTTTCTACAAATTTGGCCACTAATGTTATGTTTCTTTTTCTATCTTAGTTAATGACCGTTAAAAACTCAACGAATATGGTGATGTGCCCTGGAATAAGAATGATTTTAATCCCAGAACTTATGCATTGTATAAATTAGGTCTTAACAAAATAACTCGAGTAAGCACATTTAATTGGCCAAGCTGCTCATCTTTGTTCCCTTATATTCCCATAGGTAATGAGTTCTAGACCCAATAGGAGCATTCTTCTTTCTTCCCCTAAAGTCCCCTTTTCCTCCCCTCTAAGTAAGATTAGGACTAGATTTAGGATTTATCAAAAAAAAATAACTCATCAAAAATTTAGATCAAACCCCAAATTTCACATTCTCATTCTTCATCCTCTATAACACTTCTCCTGTTTTCCCTTTTATTCCCTCTTTTCATCGATTATAATAATGCAAATATGTATGCGCTAACAAAAAAAATACAAAATTACTTATTCTGCAAAATCATTGATTTTGACCTATCTCACAACTTTTTCAAGTTCCTAAATAATCTTTAAAAATCCATTCGATTTTTCTCTTGAATTTCAATAGAAACAGAGAATCCCTTCTTTGAGGCGAGCTTATTTGGCGAACTAGGCATGATTCTGATGAAGCAAAAAATTGGGATTTGAAGAGTAATCCATTCGTGTGATTAAATATGGAGGAGATGAGAAATGGATATGCACACTCCATTTTAAAATATTTCACCAAATGTATGATAAGAAGCATGCAATATTATTTAAAGCCAAAATATTAAATTGCGGTTGCGGTCGCGGTTGCAACGTCACGATTGAAGACGTTGCGGCTGTTGCGGCATAATTTTTCTTAAAAAATAATTATGATTTTAAATGTGGTTACGGTTTGCGGTGTCGCGATGATCTCCAAAACCGTTATGATATGACCCTTACGTTGCGTTGCGGCCGCAATTTAATACTATGGTTGCAACAATCAATAAAGTAATACTTAAACTAAACCGTTATGATATATCGGTATAAATATATTAAAAAAAATGAGAAACTCGACTCGAACTTAAAAATCAATCCCCTAATTATTAAAAATTTTGAGTTATTCCAGTTATTTGAATTTTCATTTTACAACTCAAACTTTATTTGAAACTTTTTCGAGTCAAGTAGAGTTTATAAAATTTCGAGTCGAGTCAAAATGAGTCAAATTTTTTGCCTTGAGTTGAGTCGAAAATTTTAATTTTTTCGAGTCGAGCTTTGCTCTCTCGACTCATGTTCCAAAAAGGGATTAACTTGATATTGAAATAGAAACAAAAATATTTTGGTTAATGTGGATAGATGCTTTAATGCAATCAAAAAGAGGAAAATGAGAGGCTTAAAAGATACACGTAATAATAAATGGGTTTTTTTTATTAGAGAAGAAAGCAACGATCTTTCTTATTATTAATATTTAATAATATTGTTATTTTCTTGATTTCATTTTTCTTTTATTTTACTTCCTGGGTTGTTGTTTCTTGAAACAAAGCAAAAGGAGAACAAGATTCCAAAGGCAAAAATGGCAAGACAATTGCTTGTCTGCCTTAAGCCCCCGTTAGAGGTTCTAATATGAGAATTGAGGTATTAGTGACATCGGATGGTGTCGTTGATTGGAGAAGGTCTTAAAAGACAACATTAGACGGCGGCAACAGAATTAGACTTGGGGTTAAAAATGATCAAATTGATAAGATTTTTAAATATGAAGGATAAATTTATTGAATTATTTCAAATTAGGACCAAATTGATAAGATGTATAAGTTTTACAAATTAAAATTGTTATTATATTACGTGCATGTCACCATTTTTATCACGTTTTAACGGAAATGCAACCAGCAATGACTAAATTAAAAAAAATTATAAAAGTAATAACCAAGTTGACAGAAAATATAATTTAGTGACCAAAGTAGAAAAGTAGTAATAGTTGTGTAGCTAATGGAATATGACTCAAAGATTCAAAAGGCCCTAAACTTTTAGAAAAAATCAATTCAACCCTGAAACGTTTTTATACCCAATTATGCCCTCAAATCTATAAAAAATATTTTTAAATTATAAAAATATCAAATATTATTATAAAATGTTAAAATTAACACTTTTAAAACTATTAAATATTGTAAATTTATTTTAAAAATATTAAAAATTATAAAAATATATGATAGAGATCTTTAAACGAAGTAGGGATGTAAAAACAGGTAATCAGATGGGTTTTAGGTTGAGTCCTGTCAGGTCGGGTCTAATCGGATACAGGTCATTTCAGGTCGATTTGATGTTTCGACTCGATTCGGGTCGGGTGCGGGTCAGTTTCAGGTTGGGTTTATTTCAGGTCGGGTTCATTTCAATCGGGTTCATTTCGGGCCGGGTTCATTTCGGGTCGAATTCATTTCAGGTCAGGTCAAAACGGTTCGGGTTCGAATCAGTTAATTGACGGGTTAATTCGGGCTCGGGTAGACTTCAGGTCGGGTTCATTTCAGGTTGGGCTCATTTCAAGTCTGGTTCATTTCAGGTCGGGTAATTTCAAATCGGTTTCATTTTGGGTCGGGTTAATTCGGGTTTCGAATTCGTATTAAGTTTGAGTTTGGCACAAATAGTCGATAGACTTTGGGTTGGGTCATTTCAAGTGAATTATTTAACGCCTTTCACGAACACAAATCACATTAAAAATAAATATTAGGCACTAGAATGAACAAAAATATCATCGCTATTTAAAATATTAGAGTAAGTTACAAAAATTAGAAATAAATAAGGGTCAATTTCGGTGAAAAATAAAATTTTAGGGACTAACACGAACACAAATATCATCATATTAAAAATATTGGACTAAATTAAAAAATATAAAAAATAGGGATTAATTTTGGTTAAAAAATAAAATTTTAGGGACTAACATGGACAAAAATATCATTATATTAAAAATATTAGACTAAATTACAAAAAAGAATAGGGGTCAATTTCAACTAAAAATTAAATTTTAGGTACTAGACGAAACAAAAATATTATCGGACTAAATTGCCAAAAATATAAATAAATACAGGGCAATTTTGACTAAAAATTAAATTGTAGGGACTAGAATAAACAAAAATATTATTCGACTAAATTACCAAAAATAAAAATATATATGCGTCAATTTCGGCTAAAAATAAAGTTTTACGGACTAGAATGAACAAAAATATCATCATATTAAAAACATTGGACTATATTACAAAAATTTTAAATAAATAGGGGTCAATTTCAGTTAAAAAAATTAGGGACTAATATGAACAAAAATATACCCTTAAATTGAATTAGGGATACTTGTGACTAAATTGAATTAAACTAAAACTTAAAAGTGAATATTAGGACTAAAATGTAACATTTAAAACACAATAGGACTTAAAGGGTAATTAATCTCTAACCTAAATTATAGGCGGCTTATTTTCTTCTAAAATTTTGTTATTTTCCTTTTTTTACCAATTTTCTATTTCTTTTTTTTTAATTAAAATGAAAGGTGGGAGGGAATCAAGGAAAGTAGTCCCGCCTGATTTTTTAGGTTAGGGACAATTGTTTTTTAACACTTTTGACTTTAGATATTTTTTATTTAAGTCCTAAATTTTCAATTTTAGGTTTTAATTTAATTCAATTGAGTCCAAATTTAGATTAATTTAATTGAAATTTCACATTTAGTTTTAGAATTCTTTTAGTTATGTATGTGATTTATGCTTCTAGGTTTTAATTTAGCTCAATTAGATCCTGAGTTTAATAAGTTAATTCCATTCAGACATTATTATTATTATTATTATTATTATTATTATTATACCATATAAATTTTGATTTAATATAATTATACACAAAATTTTGATTTGGATGTAAACATGTAATTTTACATGAAAGTTGAAATTTTAATTTAGTTTAATTGTACACATGAAGCTTTGATTTCAAATTCAAATGCATAAAATAGAAAGTTGAATCGAAATTAATCTCGTAAATCAATAACCTTAAACTAAACCATAAACCGTTAATACTAAACCCAAAACCATAAACCTTAAGGAATCGAAATTAATTTTATAAACCAATAACCATAAGCTAAACCATAAACCACTGATACTAAACAATAAATCATTGATATTAAACCCTAAACCTTAAGGAATCCAAATTAATCACATGAACTAATGACACCATCTTTACCCTATAAGAAAAAAATCAATGGCATTAACACCAAAATCCTAAAATCTTCTCGCCATTTATAATATTAAAATATATAATTATAATCATAATTTTATTAAAATCAAAGGCATTCAAAAACTCTTCCCGCCATTTATAACATTAAAATATATAATTATACTGTCAAGTTTACTTCATTTTCATCAAAATTATTTATTAACAACTTTAATTTGTGTACAATAATTAAAATTTACGGTATTATAATTACAACTATGAATTTAAAACAATGGAAACGGTTAACCTTCTAATATTTGGATTTTATCAAATCAACAAAAAGTTTTCAATCTTCCCCAATAAAATTTGGTCAAATTAATCAATAAAATTTGGTTAAGTTAATAAAAAAAGACAAATGAATATCTATACTTAGTAATGTCAAGTGTGATTTGGTTAAAAGAAAACATAAATATATAGAAAACATAAATATGCTTTTTTTTCCTTCCTTTTTTAAAATTTTAATGGATTATATATGTAGCGACTAGAAATTTGAAGTAGAATAAAATACAAAAAAATGAATAGGGGTTAATTTGGAGTAAAAATTAAATTTTATGGACTAGAATAAATTGGACTAAATTGTCAAAAATATAAATAAATATGGGGCAATTTTGACTAAAAATTAAGTTGTATGAACTAGAATAAACAAGAATATTATTAGAATAAATTACCAAAAATAGAAATTTCAGTAATTCCCTCCAAAATTTTGGGTGACTTATTCCCCTAATTCCCTCCAAAATTTGAGTGGCTTTATCCCTCCAAAATTTTTAGACTAAAAGTAAATTAATCTCAAACCTAAATAATGGATGGCTTTTTTCCCTCCAAAATTTTGTCTTTTTCACTTTTTTTACCAATTATTTTTTTCATCCAATTGTTTTAGTTTAATTCAATTAAGTCCCAACTTAGACTAATTTAATTAAAATTCCACGTTTAGTTTTAGAATTCTTTTAATTATGTCTGTGATTTATACTTCTAGATTTTAATTTAGCTCAATTAGATTCTAAGTTTAATGAGTTAATTCAATTCAAACATTATTATTATTATTATAACATACAATAAACTTTGATTAAATATAATTATACACAAAATTTTGATATGGATGTAAACATGTAATTGTATACATGATAACATCAACATGAAAGTTAAAACTTTAATTTAGTTCAAACTTAGTAGTTTAACCTTGACAAATAATTTATATTGGATGAGTTACTAAGCATATTGAATTATTTAATAAAATTTCAAACTTAGTAGTGTCTAATGAATATCTAAATCCAATCTTTCCTTTTTTTGATATGTTTAATTGATTATATATGTATATATAACAAAAAGATTATTTAACACTTTAAATTGATTTAAAAATAATAGTTTACATTTATCAATACTTTAAGTTCATCAAATCATAGGCTTCCTCAATTAAATGTTAGGTAAATCAAGCCAGGTCAATATTAGTTCAGGTCAACAACAGGTCGGGTTCAAAACAAGTCAGGTCAATTAACAGGTCGGGTAAAATCGGATCTCGGGTCGATTCAATCGGGTAATATCGGTTATCTGCCAGGTTAGTCTCGGGTTCGTTTCAGTCGGGCGCAGGTCGGCTTTCGGGTCCACAGTAACAGGTTCAATTCGGGTTCGGGTCGTTCTCAGTCGGATGTAGGTCGGGTTCGGTTACTACAATAACAAGTCCAACTCGGGTTCGAGTCAACAACAGTCAGTTACAGATCGGTTTTAGGTCATCGCATCCTCGGGTCAAACCAGATTCTGACTTGAGCAGGTTTTAGTCCGATTTTCAGATCGGGTCAGCTTTTTACATCCCTAAAACGAAGGGATCTACGACACTATGCTCAACAGTTCTTCTCTAGTGGTATCTGTAACGGTGTAAGGAACCAGTTCTTCGCTAGAGGGATCTATAATATCGTAACACTACTATTTATCTCACACAAATATTTTTTTAATAGAATTATAATAATTTTATAATTTTCTCATACTTCATATTTAAAAAAATTAGGAATGCTTAATACCTCAAATTACCCAAATTGTAATCATACGAATTTATTGATAAAATATTTGCAACCTACCTAGATATAAGCAACTTACACTCCAATTATATTGCCCCATAGTAATTTTTAAATATTTCTTTATAATTTTTATACTTATTTTTATAATTTATTTTAGAATTTTTATTTTAGAATTTTAAAATATTTTCACAATTTTTAATAAGTTTTAATATTATAGAAAAAAATTATAATATTTTTATAACTTTTAAAATAGTTCTGTAATATTTTACAATTCTTAAGCCTTTTAAAAGTGTTAATAATATTTGATATTTTTATATTTTTAAATAAATTTCAAAAAAATATTTTTTATAATTTAAAAAAATATATATTTTTTTAGAGTTTTTTAAGTTTTTAAAATAAAATTTTAAAAATTATGAAAATGTCATATGACATTACCGTGGTGCACCTTGGTGCTATCACATGGTAGATAACCTGAAACGGTTAATACTTACCGGTCAAATTGGTTAAATGACTTAATTGATTTATTTTTAAATTTAATTTCTCAGTGCAATGACTTAATTGCGTGACTTTAAACCCAAATATAAATATAATCAAATTATCAATTTCTAAATAATTTATTTGAGAAATAAAATAAAAATACATCAATATTATTTTAGTAAATATAATTAATATTATTATAATTGTATTTTTTATTTTTTGTAAAACATAGACATTATTACCGTTAGCAAAATATACTTTGAAATTATATTTTGAATATTATTTTATTAATCATTAAATTTAAATGTATATATTAATTTCTTATTTATAAAATTATATTTTGAATATAATTTTATTAATTATTAAATTTATATTAATTTATTAATTTAATTTCTTATTAATGAAATTATTTTTTAATTTTATTAGTTGCTCAAATTTATTTTATATAGAGATTTTTTTATAATTATCAAAGATAAAATAGTCTTTACAAGTCTTTTATCCAAGCTTTTTCAAAATGAGAGGTTTCACCTCAATCCGCTATTACAATCCTCTATTTACCAAATATTCTAATTAGCGGGTTTTATTGGTCAAACCTTTAAAAATACTTCAAACCTCTAATTTTATCTCAAAAAATTATTTACCAAACATGGTCATAGTTAGTTTTCAATCCGTTCTTTGGCATAGAGAAATATTGTCTTATCTTAATTTTCTTGAGGAACCACCTAAATAGAAGTCTTGACTTGAAAAGCATTATTGACGTTGTAATGACCCGTTTTACAACCCAGACCCAAACAAACACATGCCCAGACCCATAACCTTACCCATTCAACCCGGGCCCCAAATCAGACCAAAACATGTACCCGGATTTTAAGCGCCGTTTCTAGCCCCGACCCGCGTGTGACCCGGTTACCTGGGGAGGATCCGCGCATCCTTGAATGGGTTAATTCCCGAGTAGTCTTTCCCTTTCTTTTCTGTTTTCATTGTTGTCATGGGATAATCACGTTCATGGTCCTTCGATCTTTTATTCGTGTTTAATATAGTTTTTCTTATGTTTTTTTCGTGGCGTTTAATTTCTATCTTGTTTCAATTTAGTCACTGAATTATATGTTTTAATTCCTAGCATATTATTTCTGTTATTTTGAGTTTATTTCTTTATATTTCAGATTTGTTTTATTTTAGTCCCTAATATTTGTCATTTATGCCATGTAAATTTATCATATCATGGATTTTAATCACTAGTTCATGTTTTTATTTGGTTCACATATCTTGGCTTTTATTATTATTATTATTATTATTATTATTATTATTATTATTATTGTTGTTGTTGTTATTATTATTATATGCATCTAATATATTAGTATACAAAGTAATTTATTTTGTACATATTATATATTGATATAAGATATAGGTGTATATATATATGTTTTATTTATGTCACGTTTTTTTATGTATAATAACTTTATTATTTTTATATTATGTATATGATTTTATGCTTATTTATAAAAATATGTATAGCATTTTATTTATGTTAGATTCGTTTTTATTTATGTGTTAGATTGATATTTATGTATGTATGTTTTAGATTAATATTTTATTATGTTAGTATTTATTTATATTTTTATCGCATTGTATTTATTTATGTTTGCCATGTTTTAAGTTGCATTTCGAATATATTATTGTCAATACGGTGCCATTTTATTCGAGCGTAAACCTGGCCAGTATCAAGCGTAGTGATGGTGGTCTTTCGGTTTACTATTGAATAACAGGGCCTTTAAAATCTACTCGCGCTTATAACCAAATGTTAATTTAATCATCACTTTAATCCGGAAAGTTTAATATTAATAAAGCGGTAATTATTAAAGTACCAATTTTGGGCGGTGTGAGAGTGATAATCCTTCTCCATCCGTAACTGACTCTCGAACCCGACATTTTTAAAATCTCTGGTTTTATGGTGCCTGACCTACCTCAGTGGCCGGTGGCGACTCCATTTTTAAAATAATACGGTTTTTTCTAAAAACCCAATGGAAGACATTTCTTAAAATACCCAAAAAACCTCGAACACCCATTTTTTAGCACATAAAGGTATATCGCTACAGATGACGACTCCACTGGGACATTTTTTAGTTTTCAAAAATAAAAGAGGGTTGAGCTTTTTAAATATTATTGCTTTACTAATATTAGAAATTTTGGATTAAAGTGACTATTAAATTAAAATTTAGTTATAATTGCGTGTTTATTTTAACGCATTTAAAATATGGCATATAAACCCGTCCTTTTAAGTGGGGAAAACGCTAGTGCTTTCGTGTGGATACCGTTCCTCCGTATGGTCTTAGCAAGTACCTTCGGGGCTCGAGTACCTTATGTTTTCGTGAGGATATCGTTCCTTCGTATGGGTATAAGTGAATGGGTCCCCCTGAGTTGAACCCGGTTGAAAGGAGCCTATAATAGGTGATGACCGGGGGCCTTGCTACTCTTAGTAGGGGACAGCAAGGACAATTCAGGTACATCTTAGCACCAAAACTGCATGTAGAGAATATAGAAAGCCCACCATTTTAGAGCCATGCGGATAACTTAGGTGTTTTAGATGGGATAAATAGGATTGCTCTGCTTCTTGCCTTATTTACTTCGTTTTTTATTTACGTATCTATTGAGTTTATTCGGTACTAAATCATTTCTTTTTTTGTTTTATTTTATTTTTACTTTATACATACTTTTGTTCCATTAGCATTGTATGATATAAAGGTGTTGGTTCAAGTGGTTTGCCCGATCAGAAATCTTTCATTTTTACCTTATTTACTTTAATTTATTCATTTGATTATTTTAATTTCAAATTGACCCATTTTTGTGATCACATCATATCTGTTCATTTTGGCATTCACTGCATTGCATATCATGATATTTTGATTTTTGCATTGGTGCATTCGCATATTGGACATATACTTTATTTTTTACATGCATTCATTTTGAGACCGATCCTCAAGATGCCATGTGACAGCAACACTGGAAAGATGAAAGATCAATCGATTCAACATCCATACAAAACAAGAAGTAAGACAAAGATAGAAAATGAAGACAGACTGGATAGGATTGAGCAGAACCAGAAGACTTTGCAGGCAGATTTAACCCAAAAACTAGAGGACTAGTTAGCCAAAGCCCAGCAAGAGATAAATGATCAGTTTGCGAAATCTCAACAAGACATACTCGGTAAATTGGCACAGATGCTCGGATGCAAGTTTACTGAACAAGGAGAGGCCTCTGCTATCAACCCTAGGCAGGTCCTGGGGAAGAAAATGAAGATCTTATATATCCTTCAGGGTTCACCCCTACTCAAGCTAAAAGTCAAACCAACCATCGAGTGGTAATTTCTATGGAAAAATCTCAACCACTTCAGGCCAGCGCCCCTATCCCGGCAAATTTACGCGCCGCATCAGAAGCTAAGCTAAGGGCAATCAAGTTGAAAATTTTGTCTCCGAGATGAACCAGTTGATTGAATCTAACAAATCAAGAAATGAGCTATCGGAAGAGATCGAGGGGCGTTGCAAACGGCTCGAAGAAAAAATGCAAGCCATGGAGATAGAGGATACCTTTAGTGGATTTGATGCCAGTGAACTCAGTCTTGTCCCAGATTTAGTATTACCTCCAAAATTTAAGATCCCATAGTTTGAAAAGTATGATGGAACCAGTTTTCCCCGCGCTTACCTCACTATGTTCTGTAGAAGGATGATAGGGTACGATAGAGACGACAAGCTACTGATACACTATTTTTAGGACAGTCTATCAGAATCTGCTGCCCGATGGTATAATCAATTGGGTCGTCATCAGATAAAATCATGGAAAGACTTGGCTAGAGCTTTTTTGGAACAGTACCGACACGTCAGTGATATGGTACCTGATCGTTGAACTCTGCAACACATGAAGCAGAGGTCTAATAAAAGCTTCAGGTAGTACGCTCAATGTTAGAGAGACACATCTATACAAGTCCAACCCCTCTTGGTGAAAATGAGACACTAGTCATATTCATCCAGAGTTTGGAGGGTCCAATCCTAGATCGCCTTATAGGTAATGTAACTACCAACTTTGCCGATCTAGTACTATCTGGTGAGCTCATTGAAAATGCTGTTAAAAGTGGAAAGAACGATGTTGGTGAAAGTTTGTCTCACAAGAAGTCTTCGTATGGGAAGAGGGGCAATGAGGTGAACTCGTCAAGAGTTTATAATGTTGGTTATTCAAAGCCGATGACGGTAGTCCCTCTCAAAGTTACAAATGCTCAAGGTTCTTCAAGCCAGGATCCGAGTCAGAGAAAGAACACTGATAAGATTGAGTTCACTCTACTACCAATTTCGTATGGGGATTTGTACAAAGAGTTGTTCAATGCTCACGTAGTGGCACCTTTCCACCAGGCCCCATTACAAGCTTCATTCCCGAAATGGTATGATCCCAGCGCAAGATGTTATTATCACGCGGGACAAGTTGGCCATTCAATTGGGAATTGTTGGGGCTTTAAGAGGCTAATAGAAAGGTACATCAAGCTCGGTGTCGTAAGTATTGAAAACCCTACAGGGCCATCCACTATCGGGAATTCCTTACCGAAGCATGAAGGTCTCAATTATGATTCTCGATAACCAGATGTGGGGGCATGCCTTGTTATGACTCTTTTTGGCCATGCTAGTCACCAAATTATTTTGACCATGACTAATAGGTCCCTTGTAGTTTTTACCTCTTTCAAATCAATACTTTTTGGACCAGTCTCACTATCCTAAGCCCAAAGGTAGTGAGAATCTTTTGTAAGGGCCAAAAACTACAAGTTTCAATAAAATATGCATTTTGTTCAGAAAAATATTTTGATCGCACTCCTACATAACCAAAAGCTGGAAAAATGATGGAAAATGACTTATGCTGCTAAGAACCAAATATGGGGGCATTATGTTAAGATTTTCAAGTAATGTTCTATATGGGAATTTTGGGGGCATTCTCATGAGAAAATTGACTTCAAGGAAGAAGATTGGACCTAAGGGAGAATGGGGCATCCTCGTGTACAAAACCAATTGCCCAGCAGGACCAGTGGAAAGTCAAGGGCTTCCCATTGAAGGCCAAAAAAATCATGTCACATTCATACATTTAGCTGCTTTCATTTTGTATTTAGATTAAGTGCATATAACGAAATCGCCACGCATTTAGGGTAGACACGTGTATTTAGGCATAAAATTAGATACATTCATGCATTTTTGCTTGTACATATAAACAGGTACCCTAAAGAGACTGAACATCCTCAACATGAGAGCAATCACGACGGCCAACCTTAGTTATGGAAGAGGCCAAATAAAAGATGCTGAAGCATCTAAATAAAAGGTACCAGCAACAAAACTTTTGAATATTTACTGATTAATTTTTTCCCATTTTCAGGTCATACCTCTCTGCCAGTAGAACAACAGAAGTAACTTTTTCGGATCTTGCTTTCGTTATTGGTAATAAACCAACACTTCCAAATTTTGCTTTACCGCTAATGGTGTGGTAGCTTAGACATTTTGAAGATCTTGTTTCGCCGTTGATGGTGCAACAGATCCAAACCTTATTCTAGATCCCACTTTACCGTTGTTGGTGTAGCAGATCCTACATTTTCCAAATCTCGCTTCTTCGTTGATGGTGCAGCATATCAAATTTTTGTCAAGGCCTTGTTTCTCCGTTAATGGTACCACTAAACCATTTTTCCAATCTTGTATCCTCCTTATAGTTGTAGGTCAAAAAATTTAAAAATGAAAAGAAAAAGAATTAAAAAAATTTTCAAAAAGAAAAAAGTCAAGAAAAAAGTCCGAAAAAAATAAAAAAAAGAAGAATCAAGAAAGAGAAAAATCAAAAAATAAAAAAAAATCAAGTTGCTATCATTCGACGATCTTGCTCTTCCGTTGATGGTATAGTAAGATCCAAGCTGTTGTCATTCGATCTAGCCCTTCCGTTGATGGTGAGTTTAGTTTCTAGTTACCAAATTACCATCCGATCATGTCTCTCCGTTGATGGTGTGGCTGGGGTCCAAGTTGCTGTAATTTGATTCTGCTTCTCTGTTGATGGTGTAGTAGGGTTTCAGTTGGTGTTCTGCTTCTCTGTTGATGGCGAGGTAGAATCCAAATTATCATCCGATCCTGTCCCTCCGTTGATGGTATGGTTGGGTCCAAGTTGATGCTATCCTACTTCTCCGTTGATGGTGTAGTAGGGTTCCAATTAATGTTCTGCTTCTCCGTTGATGGCGAGGTGGAATCCAAGTTACCATTTGATCTTATCCCTCCATTGATGGTGTGGCTGAGGTCTAAGTTGCTGAAATCCAATCATTCTCCTCCGTTGATGGTGTAGTGGGGTTCAAGTTGGTGTTCTGCTTCTTCGTTGATGGCATCGTAGAATCCAAATTGTCGTATGATCCTGTCTTTCCGTTGATAGTGTGGCTGGGTCCAAGTTGCTACTATCCTACTTCTCCGTTGATGGTGTAGTAGGGTTCCAGTTAATGTTCTGCTTCTCCGTTGATGGCGAGGTAGAATCCAAGTTACCATTCGATTTTATCCCCCGTTGATGGTGTGACTGAGGTCTAAGTTGCTGAAATCCAATCCTGCTCCTCCGTTGATGGTGTAGTGGGGTTCAAGTTGGTGTTCTGCTTCTCCGTTGATGGCGTCGTAGAATCCAAATTACCATCCGATTCTCTTCCCTCCGTTGATGGTGTGAATGAGTCCAAGTTACTATCATTCGATCTTACTCCTCCGTTGATGGTGTAGTAGGGTCCAAAATGTTATTATTCGATCTTACCCCTCTGTTGATGGTGTGGTTAGATTCAAATTTACTGACTTTCAAGTTCCATTTATTAATGTTGTAGCTAGAAAATAAAAAAGAAAAAAGAAAAGAAAAAAAACAAAAAAATAAGAAAAGAAAATAAGAAAAAACAACAAAGAAGAAAAAAAGGGAAAAAAGAAAAAAAAAGGAAAAAGAAAATCAAAATGTGCTTTCAATCATTTGATTCTGCCTCTTCATCAGAGTTGTGGCTAGATCAGACATCAGAAGTTTCATCCACCGATCTTGCCTCTTCATCAGTGTGACAGCTGGATCGAATTTAGTAGACCCTGTCTCTCCGTCAGTGTTGCAGCTGGGTCAAATTTTTCTTTAGGTATTAGCTTATCATCAATAATGTAGCAAGTTGAACTCATTTTGCTTCCCCAACAAACATCCTCATTCTGAAAATGTTGTTTCCCTAGGAGTGACAAGGTGGATCAACCAAGACAAGAAAGAAAACCTGCATAAAAAAGAACGAAGATCACCGAAGAAAGAAGATATACGTCAAGAAGGAAGAAGCTTAGCCAGACCGGACAAAATGGGTCATTTTTAGTCTTTGCTTCGTTGTCGTTACACAACAACGAGCAAAGAGGGGTAGCTGTAATGACCCGTTTTACAACCCAGACCCAAACAAACACATGCCCATACCCATAACCTTACCCATTCAACTCGGGCCCCAAACCAGACCCAAACCCGTACCTGAATTTTAAATGTCGTTTCTGGCCCCGACCCACGTGTGACCCGGTTACCCGGGAGGATCCGCGCATCCTTGAATGGGTTAATTGCCCGAGTAGTCATTCCCTTTCTTTTCTGTTTTCATTGTTGTCATGGGATAATCACGTTCATGGTCCTTCGATCTTTTATGCGCGTTTAATATAGTTTTTCTTTATGTTTTTTTCGTGGCTTTTAGTTTCCTTCTTGTTTCACCCGGTTACCCGGGAGGATCCGCGCATCCTTGAATGGGTTAATTGCCCGAGTAGTCATTCCCTTTCTTTTCTGTTTTCATTGTTGTCATGGGATAATCACGTTCATGGTCCTTTGATCTTTTATGCGCGTTTAATATAGTTTTTCTTTATGTTTTTTTCGTGGCTTTTAATTTCCTTCTTGTTTCAATTTGCCCGAGTAGTCATTCCCTTTCTTTTCTGTTTTCATTGTTGTCATGGGATAATCACGTTCATGGTCCTTCGATCTTTTATGCGCGTTTAATATAGTTTTTCTTTATGTTTTTTTCGTGGCTTTTAATTTCCTTCTTGTTTCAATTTAGTCACTGAATTATATGTTTTAATTCCTAGCATATTATTTCTGTTATTTTGAGTTCATTTCTTTATGTTTTAGATTTGTTTTATTTTAGTCCCTAATATTTGTCATTCATGCCTTGTAAATTTACCATATCATGCATTTTAATCACTAGTTCATGTTTTTTATTTGGTTCACATATTTTAGCTTTTATTATTATTATATGCATCTAATATATTATTATACAAAGTAATTTATTTTGTGCATATTATATATTGATATAAGATATAGGTGTATATATATATGTTTTATCTATGTCACATTTTTTATGTACAATAACTTTATTATTTTTTATATTATGTATATGATTTTATGCTAATTTATAAAAATATATATAGTATTTTATTTATGTTAGATTCGTTTTTATTTATGTGTTAGATTGATATTTATGTATGTATGTTTCAGATTAGTATTTTATTATGTTAGTATTTATTTATATTTTTATCGCATTGTATTTATTTATGTTTGTCATGTTTTAAGTTGCATTTCGGATATATTATTGTCAATGCGGTGCCCTTTTATTCGAGCGTAAACGTGGCCAGTATCAAGCGTAGTGACGGTGGATTTTCAGTTTACTCTCGAATAACAGGGCCTTTAAAATCTACTCGCGCTTATAACCAAATGTTAATTTAATCGTCACTTTAATCCGAAAAGTTTAATATTAATAAAGCGGTAATTATTAAAGTACCAATTTTGGGCGGTGTTGGGTGCTAATCCTTCCCCATTTGTAACTGACTCCCGAACCCGACATTTTTAAAATCTCTGGTTTTTATGGTGCTCAGCCTACCTTAGTGGCCGGTGGTGACTCCATTTTTAAAATAATACGGTTTTTTTTTCTAAAACCCCAATGGAAGACATTTCTTAAAATGCCCAAAAACCCCAAACACCTTAAAACCTCATTTTTTTAGCGAAAACACTCGAAAAATGATCGCTACAGACGTATTAAAAATTTGTTTTTCTTTTAACCATCGATATCCAACTAATTGGCTGACTAATTTAGTACAAAGGCTCATTACGATGATGACTCTCCCGATCTAATTGTTCCATCCATAACATCATGATTCGAATTTTTGACATTGCTTAAGAGATATAATGCCTTATTCTACTAGACTAACTGGTTGTTGGTTTAGAAATCTGCTTTTGACATATTGTCTCTTGTAATAGTAGAGATATTAAATCATTAAATGTTTTGCCATTAATTAATAGGAATTTAAGAGGTCATATATAATTTAAGAATTATATATAATTTAATAATTATTTTTGTTAATTTATTGTATTACAACTTATCGAGAAATTATTTAATGTACTAATTATTGACAACTTTATTCATTACTTTTACTTTTATTATTATATATTTTAACTACTTGTTATCAAGTTCTTAATAAGAAAACAAATAACTTGGACATTTTATATATAGTTGAGGAGCCTCTTTAAGATGAATAAAGTTTGAAGTTGAAACCAACCACATAATTTGTAACAAAAGACAAAATGTAACAACTAAACACATGGTCATGGTCATGTCATGTCCAACCAAACGATTAACTAATTATTGGCTGATCACTCGTCCCTAATTCCTATCAAGTGAAGTTAGTCCCTAATTTCTTACTAAGCCCATGGATTATTCCAATAAAGAACATCTGTATTACAATGTTGTGTAGTTAGCATTTCTGATGTACGGTGAATCGGTGACATTGACGGTCGACACCCTATAATTCTGTTTGTATTACAATGCATAACCCAACATTTGTAGTAAAAAATCGAAGGGTGTTGGTTGTTGGTTGTTGGAGACGTGCACTTGATACTAGAGATGGGAATTTCATCCTACCCGACTATTAATATCTTAAAAATTATCAATTTCTAAAATTATCAATATCTTAAAAGAATTACACCTCATGGTAAAAACTATCAATGTCTTAAAAGTTTCCGATTTCTAAAAAAAAAACTACCCTCTCTAACTAAAATTAAATTTCATTATCTTAAAAGATTAACTAAGCAAAAAAAATAAAAATAATAGTTTTTAATTTAATTCACAAAACTCAAATCTGTCCACTCCACTTGCAAAACTAATCATCTAAAACTAAACGCAGCCGTCGTATCCACTTTTACCCCCTGAAATCTACCTTTCGGTGAAATTATTAAATATAAAATAGAACGAGTCAATAAAAATCCTTTGCCCAAGAGACCCTTTCCTTAAAAAATAAAAAGTTTAATAGCTAAATAGGTATTCAAACTATACTTTTAGTTCATTTTTGGTGTCTAAATTATTTTTAGCTTTAAATGTATGCTTAAATTTTTATTTAGGTTATTTTAGGTGCTTAACCGTTAACTACCGTTATTTTTAAAAAAAATATTTTTATTTTACTTCTTTTTAAATTTAATTTATTTTTTAACTTATCTTTTAAAAAAACTTAAATTTCCCAAAACTCACAAAATGACCCCCAAATTCGAAATCCCTAACTTCCCCAACCGATTCCGCCTTCGATGGTCATGCCGCCGCCTACCATAAACCGTTTTCGGACCACCACGCCCATCTCCAACCACCCATCTCCGGTAACCGACAGTAGGTGTGCCGATCGGCTTCCTAACATAGAAAGAAGCCAAACTCGCTAAAAAGAAGCTGATCAACACACCTACCGTCGGTTGCTGACGATGGGTGGTTGGGAAAAATAATCTTGGTGGTTTGGCGGCGGTAGTGGTGATCTTCGGCGAGGCAGTCAACGGCTACATCAAGAACAATTTTGGGGTTTTGAATTTTGGGTTAGGGCTTTCGGGCTATTATGTAAAAATTTAAAATTGTTATTTTTTTAATTTTGAATTTTATTTAAAAATTACTAAAAAATTAAAAACTAAAATATTCTAGGTGTCACATTTTAATTGGCTAATAGGTTTTTAACAGTCAAGCACTTAAAATGACTGAAATGAACGATTAGATACATATTTAGAGAAAACATAATTTAAGCATAAAAAATGAGCCACAAGTATAATTCAAGAGAGTATGTGGTCTTCGTTAAAAATGAATCCTAAAGGAAAACCCACACGGTGTCGTTTAAAGCCTTTAAAAAGGAACCTCCTATTTATAACCAACCTCCATGATGAAAGCGGATTGCATTATAATTGGCTTATAATTGCATTATAATTGGCTTGGCTAATTTAATGCAGCCAGCCAAGGATAAGATATCCCTCCGCTTCTATAGTTTTTCTACTTGCCTAATTTTCAACGGTCTTTTTAAAAAAAAATGAAGTTTTTTTAATATATTTTTAATCATTGACTGATAAGAATCTAAAAAATGAGGGTTCAAAATTTTAATATATATTTTTTTTCTTTATAAATGGGTTTACAAAATAAAATTATTTTACAAATTAAACTATATTAAATGCTCCTCATGGAGCTATATGCATCCGCCCATGTTTTTAATCGTGATAGTTAACTACCATTACTAATTATTTTTTAAAACTTTTATTGTGACCTTATCGGTGTTTTTAATCTTTAGTAAAGAAAAATTTTAGAGTAAACGACATGTACTGATCTGTACCACTGATCATTTGTACCTAACTTTAAAAATCATGGGACCTAAAGTATGATTATTTTTTTGAGAATAAAATAAGTTGAAACACTTTTTGGGCCACTTTTCTAGATTTTTTTTATTTTTTAATTCAAAAAGAACAAAGTTTTATTAAAACATTAAGATCATAAACCAAAAGAATATAAAAAAGTGATCCAAATTTGTTTCAACTATTTTATCTAAAAAAATCACGCTTTAGGTCCCTATAATTTCAAAAATTAAAATAATTAATGATACATATCAATATATATAATTACTGGTACATATCGGTACATTGCGTTTACTTTAGACTCATCTCTTTAATAAAACATTTATACACTTTACAGATAAAATTATTCGAATTCAGATATTTTAAGAAGAATAATTTTACATGTATCATTCTTTCGGTTCAATAATTATCTTTTTGAAAGGCATACATACAAGTTGCCTTCAATAACTTCATTTAAATCGATCAGGTTTCACCCATTGTGGACAAGTTCAATCTGACTTTTTCAATACGAGTTGGTTAGAGTTTAGAAAAATCTGAGACCAAAATAATCTAAATTCAAATATAACTCGATATGAACTTGCTCAACTCCTTCGCTTGCCACCTTTAATAAATATTACAAAAACAAATTTATAACAAGTATTATAAACATTTAACAAATTATCTTTTCCTTTAGGGTTTTCTCGTAACCCTCCTCATTTATTGAGCGTCGTAAATTTTGTTTTATTTATTTTATTTAGTCGGCGATGGTACCAATTTTGATGTTGGTTGTCGACTGCCGGAACTGTTTTTTTATTTTTTTTAGTGTTTAATAAAAATAACTCTGCTTTTGTGGCACGTTTTCTCTGCCTTTATGACACGTTTATCTATGCATTTTGGCATGTTTTTTCTTCTTTCTTGGTCGTTTAGCCATTATTTTATTTTACGTTTTTCCCAGGGTTGGATTTGACAACACCACAACTGATCAAGATGGCGCTTATTTGTAATCATGCTGATCTTCCATGCTCCGGACCCTCGGATTGAATTTGGATACGCGGTTTGCGTTCGTGGGTAGTTTCTCATGACGCTCGGCTCTGATTTGCGGTTCTCAGTGGTCTTTCAATAGCTTAACCCCTTTTTATGGTTTGTGTGCCGATGCAGTCAGATTTATTCGTATCTATTTTTCGTTCGAATCTTTTGAATGAGTTTTTAACTTTTTCATGTATGGTCCTTGTATGATCAAAGTGGCTAATTTTAGGAAAATGTTCAAATTATGAATTTAGTTTACAATAATAGTTGTAAACTCTTATTATAATTTTAGATATTTTTTCGTTTAATAAAATTAGTGAGTTCTATTAAAAAATAATTATAAAAAGAATAAAAAGCCAGAAACACAAGTTTGCCTTATGAAAGTGACATTCATGGTTTTCTTCCCATCTTCACACGAAAAACATGTTAGAAGTTAATTAGGTTTGTTAAAGAGCTGTTAAAATTGTAGTTAGTTTGTTAGAATAGTCGGTTGTATATTTGGGTATAAATACCCATTGATGTAATAGGATAAAGGTCAACTAATCCATTTCCAATAAAATCAGATTTCCCTTTTTCATTTTCTCTGTATTTTGTTAAAACACAAACCGTCGCTTCCTTATTCTCACCGCCGGTCACTTACTCCGGCATCGATGTCTCCTTTCTCACAAAATAAACTTCTTTAAATTTTGGGGAAATACACCGATAGTCACTAAATTACATTCATGGTTTTCTTCCCATCATTTTAGTCTAAAATGATCATTAAATTTATCAAACCCGTTATAAAACGATTACTAAACGTTATAAAATAGTGTGATAAATTAATTAATATAATGATGATTTTGTAACAATTTAATAAAATTTAATGGCTATTTTCTAACAATTTGATAAATTTAATGATTATTTTATAAAAAATTAATAAATTTAATGTCTATTTTATAACTTTTGAAAGGTCAATCTAAATGATGTTTTTTGTGGTTTAGTAACCAATGCACTTTAACCCTTTAATTTTTTAGAACAACCTAAAAGTTAGGGGTGCTCGGTAGGTTAATTATACCGTTTGGCCTAAACGGTTAACCGTTATAGCGTTTATTGAATCGTAATCTAATCATTAAAAATTTGTTAAGAGTTATTAATAGTTTGATTATAAGTTAACATGTAACCTATTACAGTTTTGAATGCTCTTCTAAAAAAGTGAAGTTTTTTAATATATTTTTAATCGTGATGGTTAACTGCCATTAGTAATTATTTTTTTAACATTTTTAATGTAATCTCATAGTAATGTTTTTAATCTTTAGTAAAAACATATATACACTTTACAGATAAAGTTATTCGAATTCGAATATCTTAAGAAGCATGGGCTGCCCAAAATTTTTTGAAAATTGTATTTTTCTATATAATTTGTATATAAAATAATTAAAATATATAATTGGTACCATTTATAAATAAAATGACACAATTTTATAAATAATTAACTCTTCTTAAATACCGTTAAAAAAATACCAACTTTTAAATAAATCCATGGCTCCGCCCTTATTAAAAACAACAACATTCTCCTTTTTATAGGTAGGGGTGAGTGTTCGATCGAGTCGAGAGTAAAAAAATTTCAAGTTATTCGAATTTAAAATTCATACATACATGTTGCCTTCAATTTCATTTAAACCGACCAGGTTTCACCCATTGTGGACAGATTCATTGAGAATAAAAAGGAAACAAATTTATAAAAAGAAAAGGTCAGAAACACAGGTTTGCCTTGCGAAAGTGACATTCATGGTTTTCTTCCCATCTTCACCAACTTCTTTTAATTTTGGGACAAGTACACCAATAGTCACAAATTACAAAAAAATTGATCATTTTAGTCGTTAATTTTTCAATAATTATAAAATGATCATCAAATTTATCAAACCCGTTATAAAATGGTCACTAAATGTTATAAAATAGTGTGGCAAATTGATTAATTTAATTATGGTTTTGTAACAATCTAATAAAAATTTGATGGCGATTTTCTAACAATTTGATAAATTTATTAATCATTTTATAATAATTTAATAAATTTAATGTCCATTTATAACTTTTGAAAGGTTAATGATCTAAATGATGTTTTTTCATGGTTTACTAACTAGCTATGTACTTTAACGCTTCAATTTTTTTAGAACAACCTAAAAGAGAGGGGCATTCGGTAGGTTAACCGTACTGTTTAACCGTTATAGCGGTTCAATTACAAGTTAACATGTAACTTATTATAATTTTATCTCACATATTCACTGCTATTTTTAAAAATAATGAAATTATATCTCTGCTAAATATTATATTAATATTATATTATAAGAGGGTATCGAGATTGACTTAGCTAATTTTGTGAACAATATATATATATAATTTAATAACAATTAACCACTTAATTAACTATTAACCATCATATTTAATAATTGAATTAACCGTAATCCTTTAACTTTAACGATTCGATTAATTAACCTGTAAATATAACAGTTATATCACTTAAAGTTTAATATGCACACCCCTACTAAAAGTCACGAGTTCAATAGTATTAGTGACAAAATTAGAAGCCTCGCTTTTTCTTTTCTTTTGTAATGAATTAGAAACCTGTTTTGACCAATTGTCTTCTATAACAACAATGATGATGAAACCATCCATCCTAAAACATCCACAGTTAAAAAATTTAAACTTTATAATCATGATATGATCAAAGGCTATAAAAATTAATATAATATTAAAAAAATATCTTTATAAGAATACAATTATCCTTTATTTATTAATTTTCAAATTAAGTTAATCTCGAATCGATAAATAACACTTATTTTATATATAATATAGATACATTTTTAAATAAAAATTATATAAAATTTTGAAAAAATATTAATATCTTTTATATTATACAAAATTTATTGAGTTTTTTTTAAATCGAATAATGTCAACGAAGGATGAAGTTTTATAAAAGTAAATTGATTAAGTATAAATTTAATAGAAAAATATTTGATTAATTATAAAGGTATATTTGTTTGGGTAATTATTTGATGTACCGTTGGTGAAAGTTTTTTTTCACAAGCGAGCTTATAAATATATCACGTCTCTTTTAGATTCCCTAAACCCTACCCCTAAATTCTAAACCATAAAATATATTCTTAAACCTTAAAACATAACCACAAACACTAAAATCATAACAATAAACCTTAAACTCTAAATCCTAAAAACTAGACACTTGTGGAAAACAAATTTTCCACAACTAGTGCATAAAATATTTTCCCGATTTATTTTTTATTTTTTTTGAGGTAAGATATATTGGAAGATTGAAGAATTCTGTTAAAAGAATTACACTTCTTCCCCAAAACTATCAAATATCTTTAAAAAGAGAAATTATATTATGAGTCATTCCCGCCACATCATTTATGAGACCAATCAATAAAAATCAATCATCTCATTATTTTTTATGTTATATTTTTATCAAGTGAATCTGCACTTGGTAAAAACTGTTTTAAAATTAATTTACAGTAAATATAAGTGAATATTCACTTAGTAAAAAATATGACATAGAAAAAATAATGAAATGAATAATTTTTATTAGTTACTCCCATAAATGATGTGGTAAGAATGACCCACGATATAATTTCTCTTTTAAAACCTACCCACCCTAACTAAAATTAATTTTCATTATCTTAAAAAATTAACTAAACTGAAATAAAAAACAATTTATAATTTAATTCACAAAATCCAAATCTGACCACTCCACTTGCAAATCTAATCGTCTAAAACTAAAAGCAGCCGTCATTTCCACTTTTACCCCTCAAATTCACCTTTCGTTGAAATTATTAAATATGAAAATATTTAAAAATAAAATGAGTCCTCGCAAAACAAGGAAGAGCCTGTGGTTTTGGTTAAAAAGGAATACTAATTCCTAACGGACAACCCCCACGGCGTCGTTTAAAGGCTCTAAAAAGGAACCTCCTATTTATAACCAACAGCTGATCTTCGTTTCCGTTGTTGGTTTTCTTCGCATCGCCATTGTTGGGCTGTTTTGTGTATAAATACATGGTTTCTTGCTTATTTCCCAAACACTCATAAGCAAAAAAGAATTCAGAAAGAGAGAGGGCGGAGAGCGGGGAGAGGAGAGATGGGGTTCATTGTCGAAGAAGAGGTCTGTCACGACGTCGTTCTGGAGCCGCCTCCCAATTTTTCGATGGTGGAAGAAGGCATCTACAGATCCAGTTTCCCTCGTCCCTGCAATTTCTCCTTCTTAGAAACCCTCAGCCTTCGATCCATCATGTCAGCTCTTCTTTCTTTTTCCTTCTGTGATAAAAAAGGTCCATTTCGTTATGTTGGATTAATGAATTCAATTTCTTATGTACCGCATTGTTAATGCCTTCTTTCCCTGTTTTTCTTTCACCCTTTTCCATGTTTATGTTTGGTGTTCTATATTTTCTGGAAAATTAATAGCTAGTTCTTTAATTTTTAAAATAATTATTGTTTTTGCCTGCTTGGTTGCCAAGAAAAGGAGAGTTGGGTGATAAAAATTAAGGATTGAAGGCGGGTTGGAAGGATTATATTTATATTATTGATTTTTGGGATAGCGTGTTATTTTTTTCGTTCTGAATTATAATCAAATTAAATTTTCACTGTTTATGCCATTTTTATGAGTTGGAAACTTTCATATGAGCAGATATTTGTGCCAAGAGCCCTATCCCGAGGAAAATTTGGAGTTTCTCCGATCCCATAATATCCTGCTTTTCCAGTTCGGGATTGAGGGGAAAACGGTATTTTTTGCTTACGCTTGCTTCCCTGCTTTTCGCATGGTGAACAATGCATGTATACAAGTGTTGATTTTGAGTTGTTTTCGTCTTTCAATAGATAAAGCTGAATCCATTGCCAGTCTAATACTGTTTTTTTTTCTCTCTCAAAGAAACTTGTAAATATTATCAAAATTCCATGAGATTTTCGGATCATTGATTGGTCAACAAGGTTTTTAAGTTCAGAGTTGCTCTACGCAACAGATTGAAATTTGTTCAAAATTATATTTCCTTTAGTTCTTGGACTTTTATTAGGTGATAGCAAATCAGCGACCTTTCATGCAATATGGATAAATCATAAATAAATCAAGAAAGTCAAACTATATCTTATCTAAAAAAATGGAGACAATTTCCCATCAAGTGTACATGATTTTTCTATAGTTTGCTGTATTTTTTTGACTCCTAGTACCGAATTCGAGTTTGGTTCTGTTTTGGCTTACATAATTGCTTATCTTCTTTCAGGAGCCTTCTCATGCTACACTCAGAGATTCCATCAGAGGAGCTCTCAAGATCTTAATGGGTACTGAATTCATAAACTATGGAGCCAGCTTTCTTAATTTCGTATTTTTCCTTTTACCAGCATGTTTTAACTGTATGGGTATCTAACACTTTTGTATAATTTGTTCATAGATGTGAGAAATCATCCTATTTTGATCCATTGCAAACGAGGAAAGGTAATGGTTCAAATTCAGCTATTACTTGTGCTCCTTTAGATGTTAGCTTTACTTGTGGAACTGAATTTATAAAGGAGTGGTTGCTTTTTGATTTTTTATATTTGTGGTACGTTTGTTTGGTAAGGCACGAGTTTCCTTTAAAGGTATGAAAAGATATTACTATATATATATATATTGATATATGAAGGCTTTGCTATTATTGATATATGAAGTTTTATTTGGACATTGGAACTCATTTGGCACATAGCTTTCAGTTTATAAGTACTTTATTGGGTTTAAAATTGGGATCTTTCTTCTTTTTTTGGCTGGCATCTTAGGGATTGATTTCATTTATTAGCCTTTTTCATTAATAAAAAATATATATAACGCAGCATCGCACGGGTAGTCTAGTTGGTTGCTTGAGGAAATTGCAAAACTGGTGCTTGCCATCAGTGTTCGAGGAGTATCAACGTTTTGCCGGCATCAAATCCAGGAGTGCTGATTTGAAATTTATAGAGACATTTGACATCATATGTCTGAGGCAGTGTCTTCACAGCATCATTTATCACTACCAAGGATATGGTCCGAACAAGAGGAGGTTGCTTTACGGTGAAGAGAGTGTACAGAAACCCCAAATAATTTCGAATTAAGGAGAGGATTCATTGGCACATAACATCGACGACGACAGAAAGGAATTCAAACTTCTCTTAATTGGTTTAAGGAAACATTTTTTCTTTTCTTTTCTTTTCTTTTCTGTCTAAAGTTACTACTTGATATCAGATTTTGCAATTTGGTCTGGGAAAACCCATCGTGAAAAGATGCCTGTGTTTTCTTGGACAACCTTTTCCCATTGGGATATTAGCTGAATCCTTATTACACATGTGAGGAGAAGCATTTCTGCAAATCTTGATTTAGGTTGTGTACATCTATTATTCTAGCGTAAGATGAAGTTTGCATTATTGAAATTTTAGACAAAAAGAGATCAATGAAGAAATTTGCTCTCTCTCTCTCTCCCTCTCTCATTGTCAGTCCCAGCCTATGGTGTACTTTGCAAGAATGAAGAAATTTCAATCAGTTTCTGTTAATTATGTTTGTCTTCTCCCCCCTTTTCCCTTTATTTAAGTGTTGAAAAGGTTTCGAGGATATAGGTTTTTGCGGGTGATGGGGCAGAGATGAGGATAAAAATTAGTCTTATCGTGAGTGGTGGAAAAATCGTGAGTCTAAACTTATACTCTCTTCATTCCATCCCCACCCGTATCATTTTTACACACATGGTATAACATAATACGCATATTTAAAAAAATATTAAAAATTACTCATTTTGATTATTACTTTTTTGAGAAAAGAGAGCGCTCATTGAGTCATAATTGTTCAATTTTCACTTAACTTTAACATTCTCTCAAGCGTTACTCTTTTAGTTTTTCAATTTTTAATTTGGCTTAAAGTTATATTTTAATTTATCAATTAAAGTGGCGATAGTTGGAAGCTTAGAGAATAGACATTTCATACTTCTTTTCATTGAAAATTTTGGTTTTTTTATTTAATTGATATTTATATATAATATGAATTGGGTAGTGGAGCAAGTATAGTGGAGATTGGGTGGGTTTTGAGACACATGTGGGTGAGGATGGTTTTAGTTTTGTAGGTCATGGGATTCGAATAGTTTTTGAATTTTATACCCGCAACAGGTAGCGAAACGGAGATGAAGATGAAAATTATTAGCGGGGATGGGTGCGGAGAGAGCACTCCCCACATTTATCCGCCCAATTGACATCCCTACATGTATTCACATAAAATAGTTCAAATAAATATTTGAAATTTTAAATAATTATAAAAAATAAAAATTTTAAAAAATATAAAAACATAAAAAATTAATTAATTCTATTTATTTGAGAACGTAAAAAATAACTAAAATATATGACATTGATTTGTTTTTCTGTTCAAGTGAATGATTTTAATAATTTAACTTCGTATTATATAATGAAATAGGTCAAATTATATTTTTCATTTTTATATTACACTCAATTTAGGTAGATAATTTTATATTATCATTGTAGTTTGTTAGTTTGCATTATTAACATCGTTAAAAATATTTTAGAAAATTTGTTAAATATTGAGTTAAATTAAATTTATTAGATTCTTTTGAATTATGACATATAAGTGTTGGTGATTAAAATTGATATTATAGCATGTCACGTCATCAATTTTGTTAAAACAACGGTCAAACTTAACAATAAGTAGTCAAATTAAAACATGTAACGTTAGTTGTCATCTTTGAAGAAAAAAATGGTGACTAAATAAAATAATTTTAATAGTTTGATGACTAACAGTGTAGTTTACCAAAAAAAACTTCTTTATGAATAAAAACAAGGCTTAATGCACAAAATGCCCTTAAAGTTTACCACTTTTCCCAACTTGGTACCTAACGTATCATTTGGGACATTGTGCCTCTTAAGTTTTCGTTGTTACCCATTTTGCCCCAAACCGTTATTTTTTTCGTTAAAAAAATTTTAGCCGTTAATTTTTTTTCCAGCCAATAAGATCACTGTTAGAGTATGCCCAAAGACCAATCATAAGATGGTTGTAAATGACATTTGTTTTGCCTTGTTTATTAATACAGAGGCATTGCCATTATTATTTTCAGTTACTATTCTTCATGCATAAATAAACTGAATTATAATAAAGTCCTTAGAATAATATGTTTATTCTTAAATGTCCTTAGTCGAGTATTATTGTAGGCATGAAAAATAATAATGCATTAAGATTAATACGTAGTTGATTTATGACAAAGTGTTGTCATTGACATGGAGATGTCAAAATCAATACATAAGTATGTGTTAGAGAACGACATACTGAACTGACCCGCTATGAGCATGTGATATGCTCGAGTTCTTCAATCGTTTTTGCTTGCCAAATGGCAGATAAGTGGCAATTGGGTGATTGGTGGTGGAAGCAATGAAAAGAAATAAGACACAAAGATTTTAGAGTGGTTCGAGCTTCTAACCAAGCTCTACATCCATTACCTTAGCTTCCCCACTAAGGATTTTCAAATTCACTATGATTTTTTCCTTTTTACAGGCTCAAGAGGAAGCCTTTACAAACTAGATTTATACCATAAAGCCTAGCATCCAAAGCTTTTAGCCCAAAGCTTTGGGAACCCCTATTTACAAGAGAAATAAAAGCAAACTAAAATCCCTCTCACAAGGTGAATGTTTGCACTCTAAAGTTCTCACTCAAACCTAATACATTTGAGCATACATTGACAATTGAGCTCACAAGTTTTTGTCTATGAAGAAAATGACAATTTAAGTACAAAGACTCTTTTCTAAATCATTGAGATGTTGGCATTAAGAACATTAGTAGTTCTAGGTGCTTGAAGGGTCTTTTTATCCTCCAAAATGAGCTCCTAGCCGTTGGTGACCGTTGGGGATGAATTGGAGCCCCTGGGGATAATTTCCATGTTGAATTTCCTAATTTGGAGTTGTCAGTATCAGTACGTGGGTGTGCGTATCGGTACGCTCTTTCTTATAGAAATAGTCATTGTACTCTGATAAGCCTGCGCGTATCGGCACGTGTATGTAGCATATCAGTACGACCTATCATGGAAATAGCCGTTGAGGTAGTTAAAGCACAGGGGTATCGATACGGCTCAATGCGTATCGGTACGACCCCCTCCGTATCTGTACGAATAAACTGTACTAGTACAGGTTTTCAACACTAGAAAATTCATGTAGAAAAAACCCTAAGGCGTATCGATACGACCAAGACCGTATCGATACATGTACTTTAGTTTACAAGTTTTACTATTAAAAACATTTTAAAGTCTTCCAAAAACCTTTTGAAAACACATCAAACATATTTTCAAGTTGTTTGAACTTAAAATCTTTTTTGAAATCTTTTCAATTTAGTCTAAAACTATTTTTCAATTATTATATTAAAACAAATATCCTAAAAATTTCCCCCTTTTTGATATAATAAAACCAACTTGAAAATTTTCTTTTTGTGATTCTCCCCTTAGTGAAAATAATTTTTGAATAAGAGAATATATTTTGAAAATATTAAAAGCTCCCCTTTATTCATTTGAAAACTCAAATTTTCAAACCATTCTCCCGCTTTTTGTTATATCAAAAATGATTCAAACCACGTTTGAAAAACCTTAAAGTACCATAACAATGAAGAGTTAAAAAAATTGACAAAAATAATTTTTTTTATAAAAGTGGCTCCCCTTTACTCAAGCATAAAATGAATGGTTAGTCCAACAATTCATGATTAAAAGGAAATTGAATTTCAATAAGATAAATAAATCAAATAAAAATGCAAGAAATTCAATTTAAATTTACCACTTGAATCAAAGGTAGGATGTGAAGCCTTCATTCTTCAAGTGATCTTCCTTGTGTGCATAGAGCTCCCATGGTTCATTACTTTGTTGATCAATGCTCCATCACACCTATAAAAAGACAATCAAATAATTTTTAGTATCCAAATTGCTTTGGATCCAATGACATTAGTTGCACAAATTTTAATCCCTTAGGAATCCATTTTTCAATTTCATCAATTTTCTTTGAAGTAATTAGTCATTTTGGGACCCAAATACTTCTAAAACATTTTCCGTTCAAAAATCTAGGAGCACTAGATTATCTTTGATAAAAATTTGATTTTTTAAAATTGTTTTTCTTTTCAAACTCTTTGCAAATCAAATATTTTTCCTTCTCAAGATTATTCAACTTTTTTGATGATCTTTTTGCAAACTTTGAAGCAAATTTTGTAAACTTAAGACTTTAAGTTCAAAATCCTTAATTTTTACTTCAAACTCCAAATTGGTTTTCAAAAGCAAATTATTTCGGTTTCCAATTTTAAAATCATCTTTTTATTTTTCAAAAATGAAGCTTTGAACTCAAAAACCAATTCGTCATACTTCTTGTAACTCATCAAATGTATAAGAATCAGAAATAGATGAGTTAGAAGTTACCTCACCCTCTTGGAGGTTCATAAAGCATAAGTGGGCTACCTCATTGTCGGTAGAGTCTTCTTTATCACTCCATGTCGCCACATATGCCTTCTTCTTTGAACTCGATCCCTTCTTGTTGAAATGAGGACAATCATATTTGATGTGCCCTGACTTCTTGCATTCAAAACACTTGATGGCATCCTTCATCTTCTTCTTCAATTCATGTCTTGATTTCTCCATTTCGTTCTTCATGAATCGAGTGAACTTCTTGAAGAGATGGACCATCTCTTCACTTTCACTTTTCTCTTCACTTGAATCTTTTTGATGACTTATGGAGGATTTAAGAGCAATAATGTTTAGGTCTTTTATTCCTTGCTCTTTGATATTCTTCTCCTTTTCTTTTCTTCTCCCTTCGGACATCAAGTCTTGGGTGAGCAAAGACCCAATGAGCTCATCAAGCTTGAGCTACTTCAAATTTTTTGCTTCAATAATGGTTGTCATCTTGGACTCTCATAATTCATGAAGTGAATAAATTAACTTGCAAACGAGCTTGTCTTCCGAAACCTCCTCTTCAATGCCTTTAAGTTCATTGACGATTGTGGATAACCAATCGAACATGCTCTCGATGTCTTTTTTTGGACTCATCTTGAAGTTTTTATATTTGAGGTTGAGTAGACTGATCTTCGTCTCCTTCATCTTATTTGTACCTTCATGGATCACTTCAAGCTTTTCCTATACCTCATTGGCTTCTTCACAAGAAAAAACTTTAGCATACTCCCTCAGTCCCAATATACAAAATAGAATATACAAAGCATTTGAGTTTAGCTCTATCTTTTTCTTGTCATTTGTACTCCAATCTTGCCTTCTTTATTGTGGCATGAACGATCCTTCTTCAATAATGTCGCAATGACGGTAGTCGATGGCCTTGATGAAGAACATCATCCTATTCTTCTAATAGGCATAATGTTCACCGTTGAAGAATGATGGCTTGTTGATTGATTGTGCCCTCTGATACCAATTGATGTGCTCGAATTCTTTAACCGTTTTTGCTTGCCAAGTGGTGGAGAAGTGGTAATTGGGTGATTGGTGGGGGAAGCAATGAAAAGAAATAAGACACAGATTTTAGAGTGGTTTGAGCTTCTAACCAAGCTCTACATCCACTACTTCAGCTTCTCCACTAATGATTTCCAAATTTACTATAAAATTCTTCCTTTTTTATAGGCTCAATAGGAAACCTTTACAACCTAGACTTATACCACAAAGCCTAGCCTCCAAAGCTTATAGCCCAAAGCTTTGGGAACCCCTCTTTACAAGAGAAATAAAAGCAAACTGAAATTCCTCTCACAAGGTGAATGTTTGCACTCTAATGCTCTCACCCAAACCTAATACACTTAGCATACATTGACAATTGAGCTCAAAATTGTTTGTCTATGAATAAAATGACAATTTAAGTACAAAGACTCTTTTCTAAATCATTGAGATGTTGGCATTAAGATCATTAGCAGTTCCAGGTGCTTGAAGGGTTATTTTATCCTCCCAAATGAGTTTCTAGCAGTTGGTGATCGTTGAGGATAATTTCCATGCTAAATTTCCCAATCTAAAGCTATCGATACGTGGGTTTACATATCGGTACGCTCCTTCTTATAGAAATAGCCAATGTGCTCTATTCAGCCCTGCGCGTATTGGTACTTGTATGTAGCATATCAGCATGACCTGTCATGAAAATAGTCATTGGGATAGTTAAAACACAAGGGTATCGATACGCCTCAATGAGTATCGGTATGACCCCCTCTATATCGGTACAAATGAACCTGTACCGGTATGGGTTTTCAATATTGGAAAATTCCTACAGCAAAAACCATAAGGCGTATCGGTACAACCAAGACCGTATCGGTACGAGTACTTTAGTTTTACAAGTTTTGCTATTAAAAATGTTTTGAAGTCTTCCAAAAACCTTTTGAAAACACATCAAACATATTTTCAAGTTGTTTGGACTTAAAATCATTTTTGAAATATTTTCAATTTAGTCCAAAACTATTTTTCAATTATTATTTTAAAACAAATATCCTAACAACATGTTTCTTGGATCATTATGTGACAGTCACAATATTTCTCATAGTGATAACTACATGTATGATCCCCAGACTTGAAATCATCATTATTTTAACATCATGAGTGAAATATTTGATACAGTCAAATATGTGTCGTAACTGACTACACTATAAAGACTGGTTTTGGATATGTCACAATCTATGTAGTGGGACATGGCTGATCGAGATAGGATTTGTCCCTCTTACACAATAGGAGTAATATCGTAGGCCACTTGATTGAGTGAGACTAGAAATACGTGGCCATGCTCGAATGAGTTGATATGAGATATCATAGTTATTCGTTTATAATAGTCTACTCAAGATATCAAGAAATATTAGATGGACTATAGAAGTGTGACTGTTCCATGACTTGTGTCCAATCTAGATATAAAAAGACAAAAAGGATGTAATACATGAAAAGAGTTAATCACGAAAAAGGTTATTTCGAATCATGATTTCTTGTAACTTAGGTGACAATGACATATTGCTAGATGTCACTCGTTGTTTGTAATATTAGAAATGTTCTAATATTTACTACTAATGTTACAAAGAATCTACAGGGTCACATTCATGGTTGAAATGAGCATATATTAAATGAATTATATATGTACAAATTAGTTGTACACGAATTTAGTTAAATTAATATATATTTGATATATATATAATTTAACTTTGGATAAATATTAAAAGAAAATAAGTATTGTAATTATGACTTTTTTAATATATAAATAATATAATTCAATTTAAATTAATATATATATATATATATATTGAAATCCTAATTAAGTTGAATTGGGATTATATTTATTAATAAAGATATATATTGAAATCCTAATTAAGTTGAATTGAGATTATATATATTTAATATATATATATATTAAAATCCTAATTAAAGTTAAATTAGGATTATGAAGGTTATATAAAGGCATAAGAGATCTAGCAGTCATTAATGCTTTTTGAAAAAAAACCCTCTAAATAGTTTAGAGAGTTCTATATGCTTGTTTCAACTGGGTGGACTAAGTAGAGGTCGGAGCGTTATCGTTGCGGCTTAGGAATCGACATCGTGGAATCGTAATTGGATATTTATCTTCTCCAAATTTAGAATTCCAAATTTTAAACAGATAATTCTTTACCCATTTTCACCCTAATTCGTTCCTCGTACATTGATTTCTGGTGGTGATCGTCAGATAATTTTTTTGCAGCGCCCTGGGGTATATTGACGTGACCCAGCAGTGGTATCAGAGCCACATGTACGATACAAATTTGGGTTTTAATTACTTGGGTGATGTAATTGTATGAGATACATGATATTGTTTAATTTATTTAGCGAATATATGATATTTGTATGAGCAAATCAATTTAACCATGATTAACCTGTTAATCCAATTAAAAGATGTTCCTCAAATCGATGACAAAGGGTTAATCATCAAGATCTTTATCGTTAGGGTTTGAAATATTATGCATTAATTATTAACATATTCAATATGGAGTTTTAGACTGCTAGTATTTTGCAAAAGAACAAAAGTTTATCCAAACAAAAAACCTTAGGGATTAAGAATCCCGAAAACACGAATCTATTGATAAAACTTATCAAATCGTGAAGTTTTTCCCCCATAGGGATTATAAGTGCAATTTTAAATTTCGCACTTTAACCTTACAAAGGCAACAAAGGTCATAGGCACATATAGGTAATTTTTAAGAATCAAGATAAAAAAATGTATTTTTTGATTGATATGCACGGTGTTTTAGAATACATGTGTTGAGATATTTAATTTTGATATAACTTAAAATGAAAAAATGTTTTTGGACTTAAACAAATTTGCAAAAATATTTTCAAAAGTCCATTAACTTGAAAAATATGTTCGAAAGTTTTTCAAAAGGTTTTTGACATGTTTAAATGCTTTCAAAATGGCCAAAGTGCCAAAAACATGTTGTGATTATTCGATACCCTTTCCCAAGTATCAATACCCGTTTTACACGTATCAATATGCCCATTTGTTTCTCAAAAACTTCAAATTTCAATAGCCAAAATAAGTATCGATACGGCTTAGACCGTACTGATACGGATGGGTCTATACTGATATGCATGTATCGAGTACCGATACCCAGTGTAAAATTGCCCAACTGCTCTTTCTATTTTGAGTAGGTGTACTGATACCAGTGCTCGTGTATCGATGTCGATGAGCCCAGAAGTGCATTTAATGCTGGAATTAAAGTCTCCAATGGCTCCAAAACATCCCAACAGCTAGTAACAGTCAAGAACACATAAGAGGACTTAAAAGGGACCTTCAAGTAACCATGTAACAACAAGAAACAACATTGCCAACATTCATGTATAGAGAAAGTGTTTTTGAGCTTTAATTGTCAATTTTCTTTGTAGAACACACTTGTGAGCTTAATTGTTATATCTCTTCAAGTGTTAGGTTTTGGGTGAGTGCTTAATTTGCAGACACACAACCTTGTGAGGTTTTTCCTTGTTTCCTCATTTGTTTTCTCTTTGAGAGAGAATTTTACAAGACTATGGGGCATAAATCTTGTGTTGGAAGGGTTATCTCCTTGAGCACAGAAAAAGGAAATAAATTCAATAGTGAATTTGGGAAAATCCTTAGTATGAAGCTAAGGTAGTGGATGTAGACTTTGGTTAGAAAGTCGAACCACTATAAATCCTTGTGTCAATTTTTAAATTCCAATTACTTCCACCACTATCACTCAAAAATCAATTCACCCCCCGTCTTGGCTATCTCAGTTGATCGTTCGAGCCTCCCAACAATTAGTATAAGAGATTCATCTCTACATCGGATTAACACCCCAGAGTCGATCCTTGAAGTGTTCAGCCACTCTACATCAACCGAAGATCACGGTGCAATCTATCGACAAGCCTCCTTACTTCAACCGTGCCAACTATTCCTATTGGAATAATAGGATGATGTTCTTCATGAAGGCCAAAGACTACCGTCTTTGGGATATTGTTCTTGATGGTATGTTCATTCCACAAAGAAGTAATGCAAAATGGATTGAGTAAGATCTCAAGAAGATGGAGCTAAATGCAAAGGCAAAGGCCTTGCACACCAAGTATGATTGCCCTCATTTCAACAAGAAGGGATCGAGCCATAAGAAGAATGCATTTGTGGCTACATAGAGTAATGAAGAGGACTCCACCGATGATGGGGTATCCAACATATGTCTCATGGCCATCGAAGAAGATTCAAGGGAAAGTTCTAATCATCTACTTCAATTTCATATTCTTTTGATGAATTACAATATGCCTATGATGAGTTGGTTTTAGAATTTAAAAATCACATTTTGAAAAACAAGAAAATGGTTTCCAAATTGAAAATTCAAAATGATTTGATTTTTAAAACCAAAGATGAACTTGAAGCAAAACTCATTGAGTTTGAAATAAAGAATGTCGATATACAAAATTTGCTTCAAAAAGTTCATGCAGATCATCGAAAAGAGTTAGATGATCTTAGAAAAGAAAAAAATTTAATTTACAAAATCCTTGAAAAGATGGAGATTGCTCCAAAAATAATTTTGTAAAATCAAATTTTTATGTTAGACGATCTAGTTCCCCTAGATTTTTCAAAAGCAAAATGGTTAAGGACATTTGGGTCCCTAAGGGACTAATTTGTTCAAACAAAAGGGAATACATTGAAAAATGGATTTCTAAGGGGACTAAGGTATTTGGGACTAATGCCATTGGATACAAAGCAAATTGGATACAAAAAATTATTTGATTGTCTTTTTCAGGTGTGTTTGAGCAATGATGATCAAAGTTGAAATTTTGGAAGCTCATGACACACAAAGAAGGAATGACACTTGGAGAATGAAGGTTTAATGTCCAATCTTGGTTCAAGTGGTACATTTAATTTTTCATGCGAATTCTTGATTATATTCCATGTCTAATTTTCATGTTGATTTAAGCATGTTTGTATGACTTCATGTTGTGCCTAATTGCATATAGTTAGGGGAATCTCAATTGCATGAGTTACATGTTTTTGGCTTTTTATGTCCATTTCTATGTCTATGGCTATTAACTTGTAATGTTTGGTTGATTTTGGTAAAATTCATGCTTGATTTGTTTTGGATATGTTATATTAAGAAGCATGTTGATTAAAATGTAGCTTATATGTTCTTTAATGCATATCTAATCTTCTTAAAGCCTTTGGACGCTCTTAGGATATCATAAAAAGGTATTTACAAGTGTTTTTCTACATTTTCTACCAAAATCGTGCAGCTGGTGTTGGTACCGTCCTTACCGTACTAATACTGCATTGTCTCGATACTGATACGGATGACTTCGTACCGGTACGCGTAGACAAAAAAAGATAGTTTTGTCTTTTTTGTCATGATTTGTGTGCATATTATATATCTTGTTATATAACATGTTTAATTGAAGTTCATGTATTTGTTAGATTCATTTATTTGAAATTCAATCTATTTTCTCTTGAATTGTTGGTCTAACAATCTACTTGTTGCTTGAGTAAGGGGGAGCCATTTTTTTAATTCTTTAATGTAAAATATTTGGTCTTTTCTCCATTTTTTTACACCAACAATTGGTATTTTATATCAATTGGTACTTAATTTCAATACTTGGTGTTTTTGAACTTAATGTGATTTCAAACTTAGTTTTGAAATTATTTTTAATATAACAAAAAGGGGGAGAGATGGTTTTGAAAAATTCAATTTCAAAAAAAGGGGCTTTAAATATTTTTAAAAATATTCTCTTTTTTCTAAAAATATTTTCCTAAGGGAGAGTTTTCACAAAAACAATTTTTCGAGTGGTTTCGTTATATCAAAAAGGGGAGATTGGTGAGATATTTGATTTTGATATAACTTAAAATGAAAAATGTTTTTGGACTTCAACAAATTTGCAAAAATATTTTCAAAAGTCCATTAACTTGAAAAATATGTTTGAAAGTTTTTCAAAAGGTTTTTGACATGTTTAAATGCTTTCAAAATAGCCAAAGTGTAAAAAACATGCCGTGAGTATCGATACCCTTTCCCAGGTATCGATACATAGTCAGCTGTATCGATACCCGTTTTACTCGTATCAATATGCCCATTTGTTTCCTCCAAAACTCCAAATTCTAGTAGCCAAAATGAGTATCGATATGGCTTAGACCGTACCGATACGAATGGGTCTATACTGATATGCATGTATCGAGTACCGATACCCAGTGTAAAATTGCCCAAGAGCTCTTTCTATTTTTTGTAGGTGTACTGATACCAGTGCTACCGTATCGATAACGATGAGCCCAGAAGTGCATTTAATGTTGGAATTAAAGTCTCTAATGGCTCCAAAACATCCCAACGGCTAGTAACGGTCAAGAACACATAAGAGGACTTAAAAGGGACCTTCAAGTAGCCATGCAACAACAAGAAACAACATTGCCAACATTCATGTATAGAGAAAGTGTTTTTGAGCTTTAATTGTCAATTTTCTTTGTAGAATACACTTGTGAGCTTAATTGTTATATTTGTTCAAGTGTTAGGTTTTGGGTGAGTGCTTAATTTGCAGACACACAGCCTTGTGCTATTTTTCCTTGTTTGCTCATTTGTTTTCTCTTTGAGAGAGAGTTTTACAAGACTATGAGGCATAAATCTTGTGTTGGAAGGGTTATCTCCTTGAGCCCAGAAAAAGGAAAGAAATTCAATAGTGAATTTGGGAAAATCCTTAGTATAAAGCTAAGGTAGTGGATGTAGACTTTGGTTAGAAAGTCGAACCACTATAAATCCTTGTGTCAATTTTTAAATTCCAATTTCTTCCACCACTATCACTCAAAAATCAATTCACCCCCCGTCTTGGCTATCTCAGTTGATCGTTCGAGCCTCCCAACAATTAGTATCAAAGATTCATCTCTACATCAGATTAACATCCTAGAGTCGATCCTTGAAGTGTTCAGCCATTCTACATTAATCGAAGATCATGGCGCAATCTATCGACAAGCCTCCTTACTTCAACGGTGCTAACTATTCCTATTGGAATAATAGGATGATGTTCTTCATGAAGGCCAAAGACTACCATCTTTGGGATATTGTTCAAAAAGAAAACCGACATGGATGGTAATGTACAAACATACAAAGGGATATTAGTCGCTAAGGGTTTTCGTCAAATTCATGGTATAGACTATGATGAAACATTTTCTCCTATTGGAAAGAAAATGAATTTAATGCTTGCTTGGTAGAGTGGAAAATTGGAAGGAAAGAAAATAGGAGATGAGGTAGTTTTTCTTGCTCCTATACAAATAGTTTTCTTTCCAAAATTGGGTGAAAAATAGGAAAGAAATGTGAATGCTATCATACTTTAATTATAAAATTATCAAATTATATTTAAAAAGATATAATTTTATTTTCACCATATTTATATTTAATTTTTATAGTTTTATCCAATATTTTATTATAATTTTTTTGTTCAATTTAGTCCCTAAAAATGTATTTAATCTAAAATTTACCCTTATTTTTTATTCTATTATTAAAGTTAATATTATTAATGTAATAATATATTTTTTATTTTAGTCCTTAAAATGTTTATTTAATCCAAAAATGACCCATATTTGTTTCTAATTTTTATAATTTTATCTAATATTTTTATTATGGCTTTATTTTTATTCAATTTAATCCCTCAAATTTTATTTAATTTGGAATTAACCTCTATTTATTTCTATTTTATAATTTAAGACAATTCCTTATAATTGGAAAACTTTACATTTTAGTCACTAATTTATAATTGCAATTAAGGACTCGCTTTAGCTCAAATTAAACTAAAACTTGGTTTATATATTAATTATGATATTGATTTCATAAAGGAATGTTTAATTTCACTTTTTGAAAAATTGGCCCCTGTATTTTATGACTGTTTTCAAAATGGCCCATAAACTACTTATTTTTGAAATTAACACTATTTCAAATACGATTTCAACAAGAATTTACCATTAAGTCTAATTAGAATTAATGAGTCTAAAACGAACCTAAAATTGAATTGTTAACTTAAAATCCAACTTATGAATTATTTATATTTTAGTCCCTAAACCTCAATTCGGTTAAATTTACTTCGATTTGAACTTCTTTTTATTAGAAAAACAGAGGTATAAGATGTTTATACTTATATTAAACTTGTATTTATGTTTTGAATGTTTTTTGGGTTTAAAACTTGTAAAATTACCAAAATGTATTTTTGTTATATCATTTATTTTTCTAATGTTTTTAAAGGTTTATTTTCTAGGGTGACATTAGTTAATTGTTTCCTCTTTATATTCATGTTAATTGTTTACTATCATGTAATCGAATATGATTGTTTTTTAAAATATGTTTTAGGCCACTAAGAGCCATTTGCAACATTCGATATTTGGTTTGGATTCCTTTTTACCGGGTATTATGTGTTACATTGATAGTAAAACTCTCGAGATTAAATTATAAAATATTAGACTAAATTATAAAAAATATAAATAAATAAAGGTCAATTTTGGATTAAATAAAAAATTTATGGACTAAAATAAAACCATATTAACAATATTAGACTCAATTATAAAAAAATACATATAGGTTAATTTTGAATTAAAGAAAAAATTAGGGATTATATTGAAAACAAATAAAACTATATTAAAAATATTAGATTAACTTATAAAAGTTATAAACAAACATGGGTCAATTTTATATGAAATAAAATTTTTAGGGACTAAATTAAATAAAAATAATCATACGAAAGACATTCGACTAAATTATAAAAATTAAAAAAAATTATAATTTTGAAAGCTTAATTTTCTTTCTTCTCACTTTTCTATTGTACCAAGCAATAGAGAGGAAAAAAACTTATTAATTTTCTTCTAATTTTCCATCCTCTCAACCAAGCACGCCGATGGTAACAAAAAATATAGTTTCCATCCTTCCATTTTTCCATCACATTAATTTTTCATCTTTTCAATTTTCTTTCCTCTCTACCAAGTGATAGAAAAGTGGAAGGGAGGAGGAAGAAAAAATTGAAAAGAAAATGAATTTAATGGTAGCTTGGTAGAGTGAAAATTGGAAGGAAAGAAAATAGGAGATGAGGTAGTTTTTCTTGCTACTATACAAATAGTTTTCTTTCTAAAATTGGGTGAAAAATAAAAAAGAAAAGTGAATGCTATCATACTTTAATTATCAAATTATATTTAAAAAGTTATAATTTTATTTTCACCATATTTATAATTAATTTTTATAGTTTCATCCAATATTTTTATTATAATTTTTTTGTTAAATTTAGTTCCTAAAAATTTATTTAATCTAAAATTTACCCTTATTTGTTTTTAATTTATTATTAAAGTTAATATTATTAATATAATAATATATTGTTTATTTTAGTCCTTAAAATATTTATTTAATCCAAAAATGACCCACATTTGTTTCTAATTTTTATAATTTTATCTAATATTTTTATTATGGCATTACTTTTGTTCAATTTAATCCCTCAAATTTTATTTAATTTGGAATTAACCTCTATTTATTTCTATTTTATAATTTAACCCAATTCTTTATAATTGCAAAACTTTACTTTTCAATCACTAATTTATAATTGCAATTAAGGACTCATTTTAGCTCAGATTAACCTAAAACTTGGTCTATATATTAATTATGATATTGGTTTCATAAAAGAAGGTTTAATTTCACTTTTTGGAAAACTGGACCCTGTATTTTATGATTGTTTTCAAAATGGCCCATAAACTACTTATTTTTGCAATTAACACTATTTCAAATCTGATTTCAACAATTGGAATTAATGAGTCTAAAACGGACCTGAAATTGAATTTTTAACTTAAAATCCAACTTATGAATTATTTACATTTTACTCCCTAAACCTCGATTCGGTTGAATTTACTTTGATTTGAACTTCTTTTTATTAGAAAAAATAGATGTATAAGATGTTTCTACTTATATTAAACTCGTGTTTAAGTTTTGAATATTTTTGGGTTTAAAACTTGTAAAATTACCAAAATGTATTTTTGTTAAATCATTTATTTTTCTAAATTTTTTAAAGGTTTATTTTCTCGGGTGATTTTTGTTAATTGTTTCCTCTTGATGTTCATGTTAATTGTTTACTATAATGTAATCTAATATGCTTGTTTTTTTTAAAATATGTTTTTAGGGCACCAAGAGCCATTTGTAACATTTGATATTCGGGTTGGATCCGTTTTTACCGGGTATTAGGTGTTATATTGATAGTGAAATTCTCGAGATTAAATTATAAAAATATTATAAAAAATAGAAATAAATAGAGGTCAATTTCAGATTAAATAAAAAATTTATGGACTAAAATGGAAAAAAATAAAACCATATTAACAATATTAGACTCGATTATAAAAAATAAAAATACATGTAGGTCTATTCTGAATTAAAGAAAAAAATAGGGATTAAATTGAAAAAAATAAAACTATATTAAAAAATATTAGATTAACTTATAAAAATTATAAACAAACATGGGTCATTTTAGATGAAATAAATTTTTTAGGGAATAAAAATAATCATATTAAAGGCATTCGACTAAATTATAAAAATAAAAAAAAATAAAAAAATTTAAAGTTTAATTTTCTTTTCTCCCGCTTTTCCATTGTTCACTGCAATAGAAAGGAAAGAAACTTTTTTTCCTTCTAATATTTTATCCCCTCAACCAAGCACACTGATAAAAAGAAAAAAATATATTTTTCATCCTTCTATTTTTCCATCATTTCAATTTTTTATCTTTCCAATTTTCTATCCTAAAAAGAGGATACAATAAAACTGTCGATTTGCGCTTCAATTCTGGAAGGATTTTTGTATCTATTTCATCCAAGATTGTAATTTAAGGGTTTTTCCTTGCGTGTTTGTGGTTATCTTCTTCAACTCTTTAGTCCTGCCTTTCATTTTGACCCAAATCATGAATCTGATACCAAATTATTAAATAACTGTCAATGATAATATATTTAACCTATAAGGTACTTGGTTCATAGTCAAAGTAAACAGAAATTAACCCAAAAAATCTTTCTTGTTATCATAATAGACAACCTAAATTAAACTCAATAATTGATGGTAACTACTAGAAGTAGAAATCATGAATACATAATAAATAGGCAACATAAATCTTATTATCCGTCTTGCATCTACGAGTGTAGACCTTAGAAACTGCGGATCTAACATATAATCATCGAGTGCAATTATATTAATAGTTAACTTTAAAAAAAATTCAAGCATACTTAACAATCATCAACTTAGAACCCATTTGACTATTTATATTACTGATTTATTACATTTTGATCATTGAATTGTTTAACTCTTGTTAGTTTGATGATATGGCCATTGTCGACCACCACTGATCGCCATTGTCAATGACAATTGGACCCACAATTTTCAGTTCATCTATTTTTAGACTCTTGAACGTTAATCTAATGTCTGTTTCACTGAAAAATGACTAGACGTTGATATTACAACTGGTGTTCATCGGGTCTCTAGCACCGGAATGCCCTTCGACATTTTTACACCCTTTATCACTTGCCCTTGCCTGACGTTACTCGTCTCTACTGCACCAATACTTTAATACAAATTATTTTATAATAATTCATATTATTTTATGTTATATACAATTTTTAGATTAAATAAATATTTTTAGAAACTAAATAGAACAAAATAAAACTTGGGATCCTTTTTAATTAAAGTCAATAGTATTTTTTTGGTCAAATGTACCACATGGGACGCGTTGATTTGTCTACAGATTTTTAACGGAGTTAACAATTGGAGTAAATGAGATAATAATTTAAAACTGAAGGATTTGAAAATATTTTAAAGAACTACGAGAAAAAAAGATATACTTTAAGGAGCAATGGGGCTAGTCTATAAAACATTAGCACCTGAAGCACAAATTTTGATGATAAGGCAAAGTAATGTTGCAATCTATATTGGGTAGGAAAACATTTCTTTTCAACATGTTACGCTTCTGTTTTAGCAAACCACTCGCTGTATCTACCAATCTTTCGTTGGTTGTTGCTTTTTCGGCACTAAATTAAGTTCTACTCTTCTCAAGTGTTACTGCTGCACCCACAACAAAGCTACAGAGAAGTCCACTCAAGTAAGTATTTTTTTTCTTCCATGTATGTATTTTTATGAATTAAAATAACTATTTTGTATAGTTTCTGGTCAATTGTGGAAATGGGTTTTGTATGAAGAAAGATTTTCTGTGTTGACGTCAGACATCCCATGGAAGACAGGGAGTTTATGGAGAGCACCATGGCTCTGCATATGTTCAATTTGCATATTCCTTTCGGTTTGGTGGCCTTTCCATCCATTGTTGCTTATATCTTGCAACAAGTTCCACTGAACTTGCAATTTCTAGTCCTAATCGTGCCTTTAAAAAAGTGAGCAGAAAATGATTTGTGCTTGGCTTATAGCCTTGTACAAGAATATAATGCACTCTTTAGTTTTAAAGTTGATTTTCTATGTTTTCTGCAGGCACCATCATTGCTTGTAATTGATATACTGAACTGCTGGATTACTCATTTTAATAGTTTTCTTCATTTGGGGTATAAATGTAGTGATATGAGGCTTGCCACCACGTTGGAATCTTGATGGATTGTTTGGAAAACAAGCCTAGGGCGTTAGGCTCGATCAAAGAGCAGAAGACAGATTTCAAGAGAATTGATTGGTGTTTCTTGAGCCTTTGGTCAGCATTCCTTGCACGGTGGTGTAGAGTTTATCTTTAAAAATCCTAGACTTGGCTCGTGTGATTGGTTCAAGTGGGAATATGAGTCCATCTTTGATTTGGATTTGTCCGGTGCATGTATCATGTAGGTTTCTTCATCTTCATTGCTTTTTTTATGAATAACTCAACACCAAATGTTATGACTAGGAATCACCAAATTTGCTCTATCATCAAATTTTGATGAAGGCTTTCATCCACCACCACCACCACCACCAGCTCTTAACACAACTACACTACTAATTCAAATCAAACTTGAGCAATAACATTTGTAATTCCAATTCCAAACTAAAAGATCCAAGAATTTCAACAATCATAGCTACAGCAACTAAAACCTATCTGGTAAGGACATCAGGCAACACATAATCAAACCTCGTACTATCATTCGGCAAAATCAAGAATTACTCACTGTGAGCTTGGCTACAACACCCGGACTCTGGGAGAAGTTAGCAGTCAGACATAAATGTTTAAAAGAAACAAGTTCTTGAACTATAAAAAGAAACAAACAAAATGCATAGAAAAAGAGCACAAAATATATTCACAAGCACTTCATTAGCTTCAAAAGAGGATATAACAACAACAACATTCATCATCGACATCAAATCAGGGGGGCTTAAGAGAATAATCCTACTTTTTTTTCACCCAAACCAAACCCCCTTCTCATTCCCATCTCGACTGCTACTGTCACAAACAATTAAAAGATGAAAAAGAAACCAAACCCAGATTTCGTAACATCGGAAAACACCAAATCTTGACGAAAACAGAGATTCTTGTTCTTGTTTTATCACTTTTTGAGGTTACCCCTAACACCAGGACGAGGCTTGCTGGGATCAACCACATGGGTAGCATGTAGATTCGCAAGCTTTGCCTCTTCAAAGGGAATCTTGGGATACCTAGCATCATGGTGGATCTGCATCGACTTCAAATCTGGAGCCGTTGTTTTGCAATGAGGACACTCGAACTTGGCATGTCCACCCTTTTCCACACCCGAACGGTCAGCTAATCCGGCCTTGCCGCCGCCTCGATTGGTTGTGGCGGCATCGAGCTTGGCGGCAATTTCCTTGGCGGTGTGCTTCTTCGGCTTGGCTTTGCCAGTCATGATTGAGGATAAAGATGAAAGAGCAAATGAAAAGAATCAAAAACCCAAAGAAAAAGTGGGGAGTGGACTAGAAGGTGGAATTGATGGGGAAAGGGTTGAGAATATATAGGCTTTATCTGTATTTTGATAGGCTTAAATTCTCAGTGGGGTATTTGAGCATTTCTAGGCTTTTAGCTTAGTGGGTTTCATTTGGTGACCCAACATACATTAGTTTATTTTCTTTTTGGGATACTTTTTTATTTCAAATTAAATTTAGATAAATTCTTATTGTGGCTATTTACAATGGTGGTATTAATGTAACGTTAATGAATTTCATAAAAAATATAATTTTTTAATTGTTATTACCTTGTGACATTGCTGTCAAATAATTTTTCTTTTATTTCAAAATATAACGTTAATGAATTTCATAAAAAATATAACGGTACTAATATAGTCATTAATTTTATCCGGGGTGTTAACCCGTTATTTACTTTTTTAGTATTTAAAATAATGGGCTTTAATTGTTATTATCTTTTTTATATTATTTATTAATGAAGAAAAAGAAAAAAAATATTATCATTACACTACACTTGTTATTAGCATTACTATGATGTATTATAAAAAACCCCCCGAAATATTATAAGTATTATTTCTTTATTTACTACTATCTATTTATAATTAAAGAAAGCCAAAAACATTTTTTTGATGAGAAAAGGGGATCATTACCACAAGCCTCGTTAAAAACCCCCCTAAACCTAAATGGAGGAAAAGAGTACTCGTGGTAACGATGACAAAAGACTTAAGCGAACAAGACGCAACAAAACACAACAATGAGCAAAAACACTAATCACACCCATATCCGCAGAATAAGACGCAAACACCTCAACTGGTAGAAACACATAGCGCCATTCTCCCATCAAATTACCCCGAGCCAAAGAAGCTAAACCATGGGCCACCATGTTTGCCTCGCGATGAACGTGAACAACCTGAACTTCCCACTGCCTACTCAATAACTCTTTCATCCTGGTAACAAGCGCGCTACTCCCCAATGCCAAGGAAACACCCTACAAAATCATGACCACAGTACTGCTATAGAGCTCCAGTTCCACCTTACGGAAGCCTAAACGCCATACATTCGATAACACATCAAAAGCTACCCATAATTTCATAATCAGGATCGAGCAAGCCCTTATACTCCGAGAGAAACCAAAGAGCCACTCCCCATTAGTGTTGCGAATCACACCACCTGTAGCTGCCATATTATCATGTCCCCCAACAGCTCCATCTGTGTTTGCTTTTACCCAACCCACCATCGGGGCTGCCAATTCTGCACAACCCGCATCGACCGAGTAGAGCCATTATTGACCACAACCGCCTCCACAATCTCATCACTATACCCTCGGCAATACCTAACAACATCCCCCAAATTGCTATACTCACCTGTAAAAACCCTGCTACACCTTCACTTCCATAGGATCCAACAAGTCACGGCAAAAAGAATGGCCCAATTATTCTCCATTGATCGAGCATGGCCATTCTCCCTAAGGTTCTCCTCTAACCAATGAGCATATGGGGTGGCATTGAAACTATGCAGTTGATCCGGGTGAACTAACCGCACCCAAACTTGTTGAGCCCGCACACACGATTGCATCACATGCTCTATCGATTCATCCCCTAGACCACAAACCAGACATATTGTGTACACCGTAAGATGTCGTCGGCTACGCTCAACATTAGTCAATAACCTCTCATACACCAATAACCAAAAGAAATCTCGAATCCTTTGCGGTACATTCAAACTCCAAATATCACTCCAAATCTTATATGTTGTTTGTGAAGGCGGTGTACCAAGAGACATATACGTCGAAGATGTAGAAAACAACCGATTCTCCTCCCAATGCCATCCTGGCTTGTCACGGCCCAACGCCGCATGAGGGGGCATAACACAAGCAATCTTTTGAATGATCTCATTAGGAAACAAAGTACCTAACCAATTCCAGTCCCATTGTCCATCAACAGTCAACATAGCAGCCACGGGCGTTGATGGTAGAGGTAGAGGGAGAATACAATGCACTGCTAGAGGCTTGGTCCTATCAAGCCAGATATCCCACCAGAAATCAGTATGCCAACCATCCATAACCTGCCAACAGACCCCTCGACGAACATCTTCCCAAACTTGGCTAAGACCTCTCAAAGACGGAAACAATTAGGCCTCAGGATAGTCATCGGAAACTCACCATCCCATTTATATTTTTCTTACATAACCCGCACCCATAGCCAAAAACATTATTAATTACTATATGTTGTTATATGTTATTTTAATTTGTAAGAAAAAAAACACACACAAAAATATTATTATTATTTGTTCTTGATTGTTATTATATGTTATTACTTATTATTATTTAGTATTATTATTATTATTTTATACTAATATTATTGTTATTATTTTATTATTACTATTATGTAATTAGTTTGTTATATTATTATTATTATACAATTATTATATTATATTATATTATTATACAAGTATATTATTATATTACTATTATTATTAAACTAAAGCTGAAAACACAAAAATTAAATAGCAGAATAAATAAATAAAATAGCAAGCCCAATGTTAATTTAACAGTCCAATATTACATAACTCAATAATAATAATAATAATAATAATAATAATAATAATAATAATAATAATCGGCCCGTTTTGGAGCCCAAATTCCCTAAAAACCCTAAATGACCAAAACCCTAATTAACCCTATCTTTCTCTCTAAGTAGCTACATCACAGCCGTCAGATCTGGATCAGATCGGATGGTCCAGATTGAAGCATGGGAACTCTCCAGAAGTTGCATGCGCCCACACGCGGCTCTTTGGCTTCTTCACGTGTGCGTGCGCCGCATGCCCTGACTGTCCAGTTCCTCATCTGCCACGTCCAGTACGCCCTAACCGACAACCCCTTGTCTACCACACCAGCCACCCAGCTCCAGTCCTTCCACCCTCTGGCCGAGCCATGTGCGAATCTAAAAGAGGAAAAATGTCAGGATACCTCAGATGATAGTGCACATGCAAAAAGAAAAAGAAAAACAATAAAAACTAGAGTCGACATACGAAATTCTGCAGTTGATGCAAACAAAATTCCAGAGCTCTTTTTTATTTTATATTCATGTAATTATACTAGCTATAAAAGCCGAATCCCAAACTGTGTAACTCTAACGGGGAATTTCTATGAGTATCAATACAAAAAAAGAGAAAAATTTAAGGTACCTTTTTTTCTCTAATTGCGTGCATCATTCGAAACACAAGAAGAATGGGAAAATAGATTAGGGTTTGGCTTTTTTTTACCTTGAACAGGTTACGACCGTCGGTCGTTGATGCTCTCTTTCTTCGATGACAATCCCGTAGCTTTCGAGCTGCCAATGGTGAGCCGAGGGAAAAAGGCCTCTTGGGTTTTTGAAACAAAGGGGGTCGTTTTCAAACTAAAAGGAAATGTTGTGTTTGATTTTCGAGCAAATAAGCTTAGATTTTGTTTCGGGAGAAAGAGAGGTTTCGAAAAGGGGCAGCCTTTCTGACTTTTGCCGTCGTCCGATGGCGACCGGTACGGCAATTCTTGGCGTGTTCATCCAAGTTTGGGGAGAGAGCTTACCGGAAATGGGGAGTATTTTGTTTTAAAAATTTTAAGGGCTGGGGTTTTTTTGCCTCAGATAACCATTTTATTCTTTTGCCCGATTTTAAAATGGGCTTATATCCACATAGACCCTTCTGCGTCGTGGTAATTACGCGCGGAAGGGTTTCCGCATCTCCAAAACACGCCTCTGGTCCTTGGGTGTTTTCAAAATGTTTCAATCGCACCCCCAAATCAAGCTGAATTGGTTTTAAGTAATGGGTTTATCTCCTTCAGACCCCTCCGTGTCTTCGTATCATCTTTAAAGCCATTCCGCGTCTCAAAATTACGTCTGCAATTCCTCTTTGTTTTCCGAATCTTTCAATTTCGTCCGTTTTCGAATAAGACCCGATTTTCAAATGGTTAAATACCCTTTTTAGTCACCAAAAAGTTTGGTTTTGTTTCGATTTCATCCTCAGATTTAACAGTTTAATCTTTTTTCGATTCCTTTTATCATGCATCTTTTATTCTTCAACACAATATTTTATTTTATTTTTTAGTTTGAAGGTATGTATTTGTTTAATCCGGGTGCATTTTAGATGTTTATGTGTTTTTTTTTGTTATGTATATTGGCATATCTTCTTTATAATATGACATGTATGTATATATATTTTACGTTAATGTATATTTATATAAACATAAAAATTTACTTTGTTTTACATACGCCCCTTTTATGTTAATGTAGGTATATATTGCAAATCTCTTCTCATGAATTGCAAAGGTTATATAATATAAGCTACTGTTTTATACATATATATATCTTTCATATTATAATCTCGTTTTTATAGGAATACATGTACATATTTTATATAAAAACTATGTTGCTTATGTAAATATTTACCCTTTTTTATAACATAATATATAGGGCTTTTTCTCTTCTTGCATAATATATTATATTCGATGTATGTATATTTATCCTTTCGTATCTGTTATGTGTGTTTCAGCCTTTTCCTTGATAGCAAGCTTTTAAGTATAGGTTTAGGATCTAAAAATTTATTTTAGTTAATTTAAATTATGTGTTCGGCTTATTGGGACATAAATTATAAATTAGTTAAATTAAATTTTGGATTTTTAGAGCCACAGTTAGATTTATGGTTCGAATTAATTTAATTAATTTAAATTTATCATTGGCTTATTAGGATAAATGTTAAATTCATTAAATTGGTTGGACTCCTCTTAATTACCCTTTATGATAAAATTAATATTTGACTTAGGTGAACATTTAATTAAAAATCATAACTAATTAATTCGATTCGTTTTAAATAGAATCCTTGACTCATTGGGATACTAGTTTAAAATTAGTCGAATTAATTATCATGGTTCAAGATAATCCATAAATTATTAGGATTTTCGAGTCTTTAGGATTTAATTAATTTAGGGTTAATATTAGACTAACCTAGTTAATAATTAGGCCACTAATTGAATTTTTCATAATTTGAGCCTTTTAGGTTAGGACTTTAGTGGGCCTAGGTTTTTAATTTCATGTTGTTCATTGTCATGCATTTTAATTGTCATTCACATGACTTTAATATTTTAGTAAACATGCATGTGGTCAACTAATTTAAATTATAAAAGGAGGTAGTTATTAATTCTGATATCTGTGTCGTAATAGTCCTGGTTCATTGGATGTTGACCAAATATTCGAATTAATTCTTACCGTCTAAAGGTAAATGTAGTTAGAGATAAAATTTTGACAAGCTATAACATCCTTCTTAATTGCTTGCATCATGCATAAATGTGATGAACGAAGTTCGAACCATAAATTAACACGGCAGTCGGGCTTATTCGATGTCGGTTTAATCTATGGTCCGAGGTATCGTCACCCTTATTGATTAAATGTTTAATTGATTCGAATTAAAAACAACATATATTTTGGTACCTATTTCCGGGCGCGATGGGGGTGCTAATCCTTCCCCACGCGTAACCAACTCTCGAACCCGTTTTCGAGCGAATCTCTGGTTTTATGGTGTCTGGCTTACCTTAATGGCCAGTGGCGACTCCAAGTCTTTTGTTTTCCAAAATTCGAAAAGAATTCCCCGTTTTTATATTTTTCGAAAGAATAAAAGAAAAATCAGACTACATGTTTTTTTAGCGACACTATTTTTTTCGAATTTCAAAGGGGTCGCTACAATTAACAATTGGACTCAAAATTTTAAATCTAAAATGTGATGGAATAAATTCCTAAAAATTGTGATGAGTAAATTTAAAATTTAAGAAGAGTAGATGGACTTAGAACCTATTTTAACCTTTTACAAAAAAAACCTACTGGTTTTGTTTCAATTGGGGTGGCAATCAGGTAGGGAATAACTGAAAATTATGAGGATGTAAACCGATAAAGATGAAGAATAATCGAAACCTTCATCTATAAGGACGGGAACATGGAAAGTTTTATCATTGATGTTCAAATAGAGATGAGGACGAGATTGCTATATTTGAATCACAAGGATAATCAAACCGTACCCATACAAATCACTGTGATGAACCCCGAAAAAATATCTGCAAGGATCTCGATATTTTACAAAATTTGTTAAACAATATATATACCTCTTATATATGTCTTAATAAAAAAACCTATATGTTAAAAAACCTAATTATATTATTATTGCTTTAACTTTATCTCAAACATACCCTAGGCACTCTCAAATTTCTCAGCCGCACTGCCAACATATTTCTTTCTTCTTCAATTTTTCTCCTTTTCTGATTCTTTTCTCTTTGCAGGTAAATCATGTATTTCTTTTCCCTTTATTTTTTTATTAGTAGAATGTAGGGATGAAAAATTACCCGAACTTGACTCGACTCGGTGTGCCCCGACTCGATCCGATTGAGTTTTTCTTCTTAATTTTCAAGAATTGGGGCAGGGTGGGTTCGGGAATATGCTAGAAATTTCTCGCCCCAATATATTTTTAATTATATATATTATATTTATGAAAATACCACTATATACAAATACTTTTATGGTTTTTAAGCTATTTTTATTATTTTTTTGGGTTTGTGCTTATTTTAAAATTTTGTTAGATGTTGTTCAAGTTTTAACATATCTGATTTTGACGGTCAACGATAAAAGTTTATTCTTTTAAATGTATAAATTTTCATGTGGATAATTTAAGATTGGTTTTATTTTATTTTTTATATAGGTTTAAAGTCATTTGAAACTATATTTTGTAATTGTGATAGTGGATAGGCCGAATCTAACCTTTATCGTTGGCAAAGATTAATTTTTTTCAATTTTTTGGGTCAGGTTGGGTTGAGTTTAGGAGTTAGTAGATCGGGTCAAGGTGGGGCAGGTAAATTAATATTTAAATTTAGGCTGGGGTAAGGGTCGGGTTTGGAGTTTATAAATTGGGGAAGCAAAAAACTCACCCCACCCCGTTGCCATCCCTAGTAGAATAATTAGTTGTAAAGACCCGAAATTTGAAATATGTGGGTCAGTTCACTTGAGTAGTTATCGCAGGTTGTTGGGCCGAGAGGTGTCTAAAAAACCTTAAGGTCTTGGGCTTTGCCTTTGGAGGGTTTTAGGCCTTGTTGTGATAGTGATGGGAAGAAGGAATGATGGGTTGAGAGGTAATTTCCAAGCAAAGGCTAGTGGAAATTAAACCCCTATAGAAAAGTGGTAAGTGTGATACCACTCTTGTTCCTAAAATCATTCCCCACATCTCTCTTCTCCTTCACCTTCAAATCACAAGTTAAAAGGCTTTATTTTTATTGTTTGAGTGGAAATCCTGAAATAGTTGTTGAGAGGGTTGAAATCATCATCCAACGATCTACAGGTCAAGGTAAAAATCATGGTTGTTGGTGTATGATAAGCTTCATGGGTTTTGGTGGGGGTGGAGAATGTTATATTTTGACTCAAATTCTAATTGGTAACTAAGTTGGGTTTTATTGTAATTCTAGTGGTTGAAGATTACTTGGTAATTAGGATTTACTTTAATGAGAAAATATCTATTAGGTAGGAGATCTTATTGAATAAGGTTTCTTGGTAACCAAGTATTTGGGTCTATAAATATAAACTAGGTGTAACCCTTTGAATTACGAGAGATATGAGAGTATGAGAGAACAAGAGAATGAGAGTTAGAGAGAATTATTCTCTGGAGAAATGTAACCACTTTTAGTTTCTCTACAACTATTGCGCCTACGTTGTAGAGATGGGTATTGTAGGGATGTTGGGAAGAGTGTTTTGGTTTCACCGGGTCATAGGATTTATACACCAGGTTTTGGGATTACATGGGTTATCATGTATTTGTACTCTTCAGGTTCTCTACATTGATAGTGGATTGATTTCTCTCATCTGTGGAGGTAGGTTATGCTGAACCACATTAAATCTTATCTCTTGTGCATGTCTTGGTCTATGTCGTTATCGATTTGGTTATTTTGCCGCATAACAAATTCCTAACAGAGAAGATGAACGGGATTGTAAGTTTAAATCATGTTTCTTTATGTTAACTACTTTCTTTATCATTCATTTTCCATCTAATAATGTTGTAATTCGTTTTACAACATTTGGTTTGTAGTTAAGGAGATCGAAGAGCACTCTAAGGACATAGGGAAGAAGAAGGCTTGAGCTTGGAGCAAGGAGCTGCTTTTCCAACTTCAAGAGGAAGGTTAGTACACTTTCAATTTCCTTTGTTTCATGCATATCCTAAGGATGATGCCTTATATGCTTGTTTGATGATTTGGGCCTTTGAATGCTCGGATGTGGGTGTTAATGGTGGAATTTGAATTTGGTGTTAAAATGGTGTGAAAAAGGTTGGAAACCACTTAAACTACCTTCTATAACTTGTAGGTTCATTTTGGGGGTTTTCCATGAAGGTTTGGGGTGTTGGAGATGATTTACAAGCTCCAAAATTTAAATTCTAGGCTTGTGTACCGATACAATATAAACTAGTATCGGTAACCCATTTATTGAGTGTCAAACTCATGCAAGTTTTCAAGGGGGTATCGGTCACAAGCTTGAGCCGTATCGGCACCATCCCTGTTCCATCAAATTCCAATAGCAAAAATATGTACCGGTACGCTTGAAGGCATATCGATATCGAAGGGGTATCGGTACATTATACTCGTGTACTGGTACTATGTTGAAAGTAAACCTTTTTTCTTGAAAAGCCAGGTGTCGATACCCAGAGCGGTATATTGGTACACAAGGTGGGATATCGGTACCCTCTGGGAAATTGTCCCAAAAATGATATTTTTAAGGCTGAAAAATTATATCGTTCGATCTAATAGACCCCTAATGGCATGAAATGAGTTGTAAAAAATGAGAAACTGAGAAATCTCCTTAAACTCGAGCATAGATCTTAAGAACTTGGTAAATATCTTGTATGACTATTATGTTGATAGCAACCATAGGGTGGTATGGTTATATGATGATGTGATGTGCCATGTGGGCACTTGATTGTTGGGATATGGATACCCAAGACGTGTTACAACATCATTATAAGAGAAATATCAAATGAAAGTTACTAATTCTATGTGACCCTAGCCTCATTCGAAAATATTCGATGGGGAATTTCGAGTATGGGTGTATGTTCCAATGCTAGGTGACCCAACCTCACCTAGGGTGTATGTCTTGATGTTATGTAACCCGAACTCACCCATATAGTGTATGTTCTCGATGTTGTGTGGCCCAGGCCTTACTCTAATGTTATCGTGGTATGGTATGTTGGGCCTTGTGTACCCCTTTGATGATTTTGATATTGTTAGCATATGTTTAGGCGACTAATGATAGCGATATACATCGTTTTATTTACCTTATCGTCTTATCTAGCTACATGCTTATGTTTATGATTTGCATAAAGCATAGTAGAGTAGAGGTGTATCCACTAAGCTTTATGAGCTCAGCATTCAAAATTGTTGTTTCCGTTTGTAGGTTTTTAGGTTGTTGCGTTGCATCGAAAGAGCCCTATCGTGGTAAGACTTCAGCTTATTGATGTGATTAAGAGTACAATACTCAGATTTTTTTGGGCATTATATTCATATGACCCTTGATTTTATGTTTGTAACTCTGATTTTAAATTTATTAATCATGTCGAATGTTTTACTTAACTTGGTTTTAAATTAGAGCTCCAGTTTAAACGTTAAACTATTTTGTATCACATTATCTATGACATGTTGGATTTTATGAAATGATGGTGTTTTGGGCTAAATCTATTAGAAAATTTTGTGTACATGTTTGGGCTTAAGGCCCAAATGTGACGTCGAGTTTAGGACGTTACATTTAGTGGTATCAGAGCCTAGTTTGAGTCAGTTCCAGAAAACCTTAGGGTAGTAGAGAGTCATAAAAAGAGGTGTCTAGTGAATACATGCCCATAAGTGAACTTGTACTTGTTTAGAGCTGAATATCTGATGGAGTAACCTCGTTTGTCTATATGTGTAGAATTTAATCATGCCTAAAGAAGTGTGTGACCATGACGGGAGTTGGGGCTCTCGAGAAGATAGCTATGATGAGGATTGTGTTCTTAACACTGATGAAAGGTCGAAGGATGAAAGGGGTTAAGGGGTAAACTACTTTACCCACCTGTATAGGGCATTTCATCATATTGTAAGAACTATCCCTAGACCCTCTACTGCCCCTCGCGAGGCCTCGATTGAGAGGTTTTGTCGTCATTGTGCAATGGATTTCCTTGGGACTAGACAAGACAATTTTATCAAGGTAGACCAATAATTAAAGGATACACGTTGAATCTTGCATCAGATGGTGTTAGAACCAGAAAATAAGCTGAAGTTTATCCTTTCTTTGTTGAAGGAGAATGCTCAAGAGTGGTGGAAGACCGTAGAGTTAGGATGGTACCCTAACTGACCTATTTGGGATGATTTCCTAGATGAGTTTGAAATGAAGTATTTTTTATTACCCTAACTGACCGTAGAGTTAGGATGGTACCCTAACTGACCTATTTGGGATGATTTCCTAGGATGGTACCCTAACTGACCTATTTGGGTGAAGCCTATATAGATAGTTTGAGGGATCAGTTCATACATCTAGTTTAAGGGAACTGACCTATTTTTGAGTATGAGCAAGAGTTTCTGTAGCTGAGTAGGTATGTTTTAGAGTTGGTTACTATAGAAAAGATGAGATGCAAGAGGTTTCGTAGGGGTTTTAGGAGAGAGATCTAGACGTACTTGACAGCCGATCCACCGAAAGTGTTTTCTGATTTGACCACTAGTGCTAAATCTCTTGATCAAGTGCAAGAGCTGACCTATGGCCATACGAGAGGTCATGGAGGTTCAAGTAGAGGGAACCATTCCTACTCCAATCAGTCTCGTTCATATTCTAATAGGTATAGAGGTAATTAGAATCAAGGTAGAGGAGTATCAAATTAGTCTGCAAGGTTAGACCGTAGGTCTGAGTCTGCTGGTTGTCAAAGACCTAATTTTTCTTCTTTGGCTTTAAGCTCTGAGGGTTCTTCTAGAGGATTGTACGCACCGATTTATGGCCAGTGTGGGAGTAGGTGCCATGATGAGTGTTATAGGAATACTAAGGCATGCTATGGTTGTGGATCATCCGACCACTTTGTAAGAGATTGCTTGAAGGCCATGGATGCTACCCCAGTTCAGAATCAAAGGACTTCTTTCACAGCTTAGAGAGGCCGAGGCTTTGATAGGAGAAGTGAGCCATTTGTCAGGACAACAGAGTGTAAGCACTTTCTAGTCAACTGCAAGGGCACCAGCAAGGCAATATGTAGTCAAGGCTCAAGAGGAATGCGAGGCTACCAAGTTCATCTCAATCATATTTACCCTATTTTATATTTCTGTTGTTGTTTTAGTAGACTCAGGGTCTACTCATTCTTATATTCGCAATGGGATATCCCATTAGTAGGGTATTTCTATCAAGTATCTAGAGGTTAGGGTTCATGTAACTAGCCCTTTAGGGTATGATGTGTTGGTAGACAGGGTTTATAAGAAGTGCCCGATAGAGGTTTAGGGTTCAACATTTACTACGGATTTGATAGCTTTGCCCTTCTAAGAATTTGATGTTATCTTGGGCCTGGATTGGTTGTTTGAGCATGATACAAGTTTGGGATGTAAAGTGAAAAGCCTTAAGCTTTATGGTTTTGATGGGGCCAAGCTTATGGTAATAGGGGAGAGGAATCTTTGCTTGTCCAATGTGGTGTCAGCCTTAGCGGCACAAAAGATGATTCAACAAGGTTGCGAGGCATTCTTGGCTTATGTGGTAGACACAAGTGCTGAAAGTTTGATGCTTGAGAGCTTTAGACTGTTAGAGAGTTTGCCAATGTGTTTTCGGAAGAGTTACCCGAATTACCTCTAGATTGTGAGCTAGAGTTTTGGATAGATGTGATTCTTGGCACGATACTAGTGTCTATTACACCCTATTGTATAACACCAACATAATTGAGAGAGTTAGAGAACCAGATTCGAGATTTATTGAAAAGAGGTTTCATACGACCAAACATCTTACTTTGGGGTGCACCTATCTTGTTTGTTAAGAAAAATAATGGTCATTGACTACTGTCAGCTCAACAAAGTAAATAAGAAGAACTGTTATCTCCTAGCAAGGATAGATGACTTGTTTAACCAGTTGAAGGGTGTCCGTGTGTTCTCAAAGATCGATTTGAGGTCGGGTTACTACTAGTTAAAAGTGGTAGAAGATGATGTTTAGAAAATCGTTTTTAAGACGTCGTACAGACATTATGAGTTATTGGTAATGCCTTTTGGGCTTACCAATGCACATGCAGCTTTATGGACTTGATGAGCAAAATCTTTTAGCCCTACCTAGATCAGTTTGTGGTGGTATTCATCGATGATATCTTGGTTTATTCAAGCTCAAAGGATGAGCATGACTATCATCTTCGTGTTATCCTTCAGACCTTAAGGGAAAGATAGCTTTTTGCCAAGTTTAGTAAGTGCAAATTTTGGCTCTCTAAGATGGCATTTTTGGGCCACATTGTTGCAGCGAATGGGATAAATATTGATCCGTAAAAGATTCAGGCAACGTTAGAGTGAAAACCACCGAGGAATATTGTAGAAGTCTGTAGTTTTCTTAGGCTTGCATGATATTACCGCTATTTTGTTAAGGGCTTTTCTCATATAGCAGCATATTTTGACCAATTTGTTACAGAAAAGAGTTTCATTTGAGTAGAACAAGAAAAGACAACACAGCTTTAAGCAGTTAAAAACTTATCTGTCAGAGGCCCCAATTTTGACACAACTCGAGCCTAGAAAAGATTATGTGGTCTTTAGTGATGCTTCATTGAATGGACTTGGTTGTGTCCTCATGCAAAAGGGTAAGTGATTGCTTATGCCTTGAGATAACTCAAGCCTCATAAAAAAATTTCCCTACGCACGATTTAGAGCTCGTTGTAGTTATCTTTGCACTAAAGATCTGGAGGCACTATCTGTATGAATAAAAATGCTATATCTACATTGATCACAAGAGTTTGAAGTACATCCTCACCCAAAAGGAGTTGAATTTAAGGCAAAGATGTTGGATTGAGTTGTTAAAAGACTATGATTGTATCATAGAGTATCATCCCAGTAAAGCTAATATGGTGGTTGATGTCTTAAGCCAGAAGTTTATGACAGACTTAAAGGCGATGCTTGCCCGTCTAAGGATAACCGAGGATGGTGGATTGTTAGCCGATGTTTATGTAGAGCCTACCTTAGTGCAAGAGATCAAGAGAACACAAGTGTAAGATGAGGAGTTTGTGGAAAAGATAGACAACTCAGAAAGGCAAGACATCTGATTTTGAAGTACGAGATGGTGGGATTTTGTACTTTAAAGGCCGGTTATGTGTTCTAACTTTAGAGGATTTACGAGATCGTATCATTCAAGAGGCGTATCGTAGTCTATTTGCTATACATCTAAGCAGCAATAAGATATACCAAGATCTTCGTCTTTTTTATTGGTGGCCTAGCATAAAAAAATGTTAGAGTTTGTAACAAGGTGTCTTGCTTGCCATCAGGTTAAGGCAGAACATCAGGTTCCTTCGGGCTTGCTTTAGCCTATCTAGATTCCACAATAAAAGTGGTATCGTATGACCATGGATTTTGTGATAGAATTACCGTTAACCCAAAAAAAGTATGACACTATTTGGGTGATAGTAGATTGGTTGACCAAGTCTACTTATTCCTTGCCTATGCGCATAGATTTTACACTTGATAGGTTGGCACGGCTGTACATCCAAGGGATCGCAAGGTTGTATGAAGAGCCATTATCAATCATATCGGATAGGGATCTTTGGTTCATAACGAGATTGTGAAAGAAAATTCATGAACCTTTGGATACGGGGTTACATTTCAATACTACTTTTCACCCTCAGACTAATGGTTAGTCTGAGCGAGTCATTCAAGTTTTAGAGGATATGCTTTAGTGTTGTGTCATTGACTTTGAGAAGAGCTGAGAAGATCAGCTATATTTTTTTGAGTTTGCCTATAACAATAGTTTCCAGTCGAACATCAAAATAGCTCATTTTGAGGCCTTGTATGGACGTAAGTGTATAACACATTTGTGTTAGACCAAGCTCAATGAGAGAAAAATTATGGTATCAAATTTGATTAGACAAACTGAGGAGAAAGTTTAGATTATCAAGGAAAGATTGCAAGCGGCCTTTGATCGCCAAAAAGCTTACGCAGATCGGAAGCGTAAGCATATCGAGTACGAGGTCAATGACAAGATATTTCTCAAGGTGTCATCGTGGAAAAGAGTAATCTACTTTGGACAAAAGGGTAAGTTGAGCCTGAGGTTTATCGGACAATATGAGATTCTTAAGAGGGTTAGACTTGTGGCTTACTGGTTAGCCTTGCCTCCATAGATGACATGCATTCACAATGTGTCCCATATGTCTATATTAAGATGTTACCATTTTGACCCTTTGTATGTTATCATATTTGAAAAGATTGAGATCAACACCGATTTGACCTATGAGGAAGAGCCGATAAGAGTTCTTGATAAGAGAGTTAAAGAACTTCGTAACAAGTGTATACCCTTAGTAAAGATGTTATGGAGAAACAATGGGGTCGAGGAAGCCACATGAGAAGTTGAGGAGGACGTGAAGTTTCTTTATTATCATCTGTCCCCCATCAAGTAAATTTTGAGGATGAAATTTTATTTAAAGAGATGAGAGTGGTAACGACCCAAATTTTAGAATTTGTGGGTTGATTCACTCGAGTATTTATTGCGGGTTGTTGGGCCAAGAGGTGTCTAAAAGAACCTTAAGTGCTTGGGCTTTGCCTTTGAGGGTTTTAGGGCCTTGTTGTGATAGTGATGGGAAGAAGAAATGAGGGGTTGAAAGGTAATTTCCATGTAAAGGCTGGTGGAAATTAAACCCCTGTAGAAAAGTGAGAAAAGTGATATCACGTTTGTTTCCTAACTCTTTCCCCACATCTCTCTTCTTTTCTATCTTCAAATCACAAGTTAAAGGCTTCATCTTTATTGTTTGAGTGGAAATCCCAAAATAGTTGTTGAGAGGGTTGTAATCATCATCCAACGATCTACAGGTCAAGGTAAAAATCATGGTTGTTGGTGTATGATGAGCTTTATGGGGTTTTGGTGGAGGTTGGAGAGGATGAACGGGATTAGAAGTTTAAATCATGTTTCTTGATGTTAAATACTTCCTTTATCATCCATTTTCCATCTAATAATGTTGTAATCCGTTTTACAAAATTCAGTTTGTGGTTAATGAGATTGGAAAGTACTCCAAGGACCTAAGGGAAAAGGAGATTGGAGAGCTGCTTTTCCAGCTTCAAGAGGAAGGTTAGTACACTTCTAATTCCCTTTGTTTCATGCATATCCTAAGGATGATGCCTTGTATGCTTGTTTGATGATTTGTGTGTTTGAATGCTTGGATATGAGTGTTAATGGTGGGATTTGAATTTGGTGAGAAAATGGTAGAAAACCACTTAAACTACTTTTCATAACTTGTAGGTTTGTTTAGGGGTTTTTTCATGAAGGTTTGAAGGTGTTGGGGATAATTTATGAGCTCTAAAATTTAAATTATGGGCTTGTATACTGATACGGTTTGAATCAATATTGGTACCCCGTTTATTGAGTGTCAAACTCAAGCAAGTTTTGAAAGGGGTATCGGTACGAGCATGAGTTGTATCGATACCGTCCATATTCCATCAAATTCTAGTAGCAAAAATCTATACCAATACGCTTGGGGGCATATCGGTATCGAAAGGATATGGGTACACTATCATCGTATACCAGCACGAGGTTACGGTCAACCCCTTTACCTAAGAAGTCAGGTATCGATACGCGTATGGTAGGTATTGATACATAGGGAGGCGTATCGGTACGAGTGGTAGGGTATCGATATCCTATGGGTAATCTGCCCAAAATTGTTAGTTTTTGCCTGAAAGGCTGAGAAATTTTATCGTTCGATCTAATAGACCCCTAATGGCTTGAAATGAATTGTAAAATTGAGAAACTGAGAAATCTCCTTAAACTCGAGCATAAATCTCAAGAACTTGGTAAATGTCTTGTGTGACTATTATGTTGATAGCAATCATAAGGTGGTATTGCTTAATTATTTGAATTTGGATGCCCAAGTCATGTTGCAACGTCATGGTAAGAGAAATATCGAATGGAGGTTACCGATGTTATATGACCCGAGCGTCATTCGAAAAAACTCGATAGGGGATTTCAAGTATGAGTATATGTTACGATGCTAGGTGACCTGGCCTCACTCAAGGTGTATGTTTTGATGCTACGTGACCCGGCATCATCCATAGAGTGTATGTTGTAATAACCTTAACGTATACTCATAAGTCGAATATACATTAAAGATGTTACAGAGTCATTGAAAGAAATCTTGACTTGTAAATTTTTTATACCAAAATTCATCTTGCAGTTTAACCCTTTCTCGGTTTTGAATTAAAAACTATGACAGTCTATTGCAGCTAGTTTTGACCCTAGATTGATTTATAAAATTTATAACTGAGTTGTTGAAATAAAAATATAATTCAGGATGAAAACTATGTACACTGCCTAGACCCTTTCTTGATTTTCAAATTTTTACGCGATAAGGGTTAAACAACATTTAACTACGTCAAAATTCATAGTTATTAATAGTAAATCATTTCTCTAAGTCCATACTTCCATAACAATGTATAAATACATTATAAACTTAAACTTACAAAATAGTTTACCCACTTAAATTATTACATGCCCACTAGTCTATCAAATTACGTTAAAGATGTACGTATTGTACTTACAGATAGTAACTTGATCTCCCCAATTAACAGCTCCTCCTTGCTAGTCTATTTTCGGATAACTTACGTGTGGAATAAAACACACGTAAGTACAAACTTAGTGAGGCAATAATCTTATTTATCAAAACGTAAAATAAAGCAATACATGTTATACATTAACCTATCATGGTTTCTAAGGTAGTATTGTACTAACAAGGTTTTCATAGTCAGTCAATATTCATGTGTAAGTCATAATTTTCTAACTAGTCTAGTTTCCAATACTCCATTATTACCAAGTAAATCATATCCATGGCATAGTTAACATACATGGCATATTTCATACACATGGCATAATTCACATGCATGACATGATTTATATAAATATGACATAATTCATATACATGACATTCTTCATATACATGGCATAATTCATATATATATATGACATGAATTATATACATGGCAGAATCCATATGTGTGTCATAATACATATACGTGGCATGATTCATATACGTGACATCATTCATATACATGACTTAATTCATATACATAACATGATACGTGTACATGGCATAATTCATATACGTAACATAATTTGTATACATGTCATGATTCATATACATAGCATATTTCATAAATATGTGACATTCTTCATATACATGGCATAATTCATGTACTTGGCATAATTCATATACTTGGCATAATTCATATACATGTCATGATTCATATACGTGGTTAAATTCATATTCATGGCATGTTCCGTATTCATGGCATGGTTCATATACATGACATGATTCAGATACGTAACTTGATTCGTTTACATGACATGATTCATTTACGTGACATGATTCTTTTATCATTGCCCAAAGTACGCGATATGAGATCGAGGTACGCGAGTCATCTTGAAATTACACCGTAGTGTCTAACGTAAATGTAAAGATGAGTACGTATTCGGGGACGCTCTTTGCTCCCCATAAACATGAAGCACCTTGACAGTGCACTCGGGCACAATGGGCGTAGATCTCCAGGGTGCATGTGACACAATCTTTTTGTCACAATATCTGTTTGATAACATTAACATAAGGGTGCAGCTGCTAAAGACTCTATGGCATGCCAACTATGCCATGGACTCTCATACACAATATTTGGGCATTTCTTTCATCATTAATTCAACATCATAATCAATCATACATATAAACATTTCATATTTCATGCTTCATCATAAATATTCATGGTAGACATAGATCATCATTTATGTAAACAATAATTCGTACATGGTATTCCATCAAGCTTGCCATGTCGAGCAATGTATCATAACATGTATTATAGAGAAATGCAATGCCATTTTCAATGTAATGCAAACATTTAAAAATGCACTCACCTTGGCCATTTATTAGTTTGCCTCACTAAGCTCTATTCGATCCTTTCTTTCATAGTGCCTCGAACCTTCTTTTGATTCGGATCCAAACTTCATTAATCACATGAATGTGAATAACACTTGTTAGATTCACTTCTAACAATATTTCAATTAAGCTATTTAATCATTCAACATAAAATTTTTCCATAAATTTCTTTCCTTCCTTATACTGTTCACATACTCATTTTTGGTCCCCTAATGACCATTTTGATCTTCTAATAACTCCTCCAAGCTTGCTAACAAACATTAGACACAAATTGTCTCAATTTCCATTTTCTGTCAACTTACACTACCATCAAAGATTTACTTCTACATGGCAGAATACATACTGAATCTTAATATCCTTTATACCGTAGAAACTAGATTCGATAACGGTTCTAACAGTATAAGCCACATAATTTAATAAAATCTACAAAAATTATGAAATTCATCAAACTCACGTTTATAGAGCTGTCTTGACAGAAACTGCTATGTAATTTTTCTGACCTTCATTCGATTAAAAATTAATATCTTTTAACTCGAAACTCGAAATCAGTTTTCGTTTTTTAGAAACGAAACTAGATTCGATAATATTTTCAACCATATAAACTAATAACCGAGATTCAATTTGTACGATTTATGGAAAAAATTTAAAGTCGAATTCCAGTATTGAATTTCAGAACAGACTGCTATTCTGTTTTCTGACCTTTCATCACTTAAAAATTCATATCTTTTGATATATGAATCGAAATCAATCAATGTTTGTTTTAAGCAAAACTAGACGAATAAATCTTTACATCGATATAAAATTCACCATCTAACCATTTTATAGAATTTATGGTGAATTTTCAAACTTACTGCCAAATCCAGTTTTCCTACACAACTTCCATAAATAACTTCAAATTTTATACTAATTTCTCCTTACTTTTCTATTTGTCAATTTGGTCCCCTTACTTGATTCAAACCACTAATGTATCACTTTCTTCATCAGATAATTATTCAAAAAAATAATTCCCTCTAATTTTTCATTATTTCCGAAATAGTCACTAAAAAGCAAATATAAGGATTCAAGCTTCTTAACTTTGCAAATTAGTCCTCAAATCAACATTACTGCTTGATTTCTATTATTTCAACTAAAATCAGATTTAGTCCTTCTCTAAAACCTCATTTTCGAATTGGTCACTTAGCTTTGACAAATTGTCAAAATTGTCACTAACTCGATTCAACATCGGTTTAACATTCTAACTTCAATTTCACATCTCCAACTTCAATAATAACATAAATACACTTCAAAATCATAAAAATTCAGATTAGTCATCTAACTTTCAGAATTGTTGAAATGGTCCTTATACCTTTAATTTAGGGTTTTGCTTCCAAATAACAAATTCAAGCTTACTAGATCATTTTCCAACATCACAAACCGTAAATCAAACTTGAATCTATAAACCCTAATCATATTTATAAAAATCAAAACATGTAGAGTTTAAATCCCAACTCAATAACATGATTTTAACATCACAAAAGCTTGATTTCAACTTGATTTCAACATGGAATCATAAAATCTCAAAAACCCCAATTGAGTCCATAAAACCTAATTTCTTTCTCATCAAAATTCTCATCAATCAAGCATGTATTTCATGAATTATTGGCATCAAAAGATAGAGCTTGAAGAGTAGAACAACTTTTCAGTTGAAATATTAACTGAAAATTGAGTTCCGGGGCTTGAATCGAGCTTGAAAAAATTCTCCCTTTTTTTCTCCCCTTAATTCGAAATATTTCAACAAATATGAAAAATTTGGTTCATCTTTTACTTATTTAAATCCACATGTTAAAATTAAATGAATTTAAAATTTATTTAATTAGTGAAATTACTAATTTGCCCTTTTAATCCAATGGCCAAGACTTAATCTTATCAAAAATCAATGGCCATGATTTGATCCATATGTAATTCACCTTCCAAAATTGCCCTTAATATTTCAAAATTGTCAAATGGCCAATTTGCCCTCCAACTAGTCTTTATTTACTAGTTTGCCATTCTTGTAAAAATTTAACTAAGTCTAGATGAAATCCAACCAACTATAATAAAATATTCATAAAATAGTATTTTATGACTTTTCCATGGCTTTTGGATCAGCCTCTAAAATTTTGATTCGATTTGATCTCCCGTTATTCATAAAATACTTTTACTGCAATTTCACCTTTATCGAGCTATCGGATTTATTCCAAAAAAATCCATATTTCCATATTCAGAAAATGAACACTATCATCTTATAAAAATTTCCTTTCCTAAGGTCTTAGACTGAATTTTTCCTAACTCGGTCTACTATTCCTAAAGTCTTAGAAATCCTTTATCGATAATCCATTCGAATATTCTTTACCTTTACTGAGTCCAAAATATTGATTAGAAACACTTTTATGGGACCTTCCCAAAGGTCACCCATCCTTGTATTTCTCTTGCCTGAGCACGCTTAACAATTTTATTCGATCCAAATTCGGTACCTTTCTCTACATCTTAATTCTTAAAACCAATATCAAGGTACCTATTTTGATCCAATTCACTCTTACACTGAATAAAATTACTTGTTGGGGAAATTTACACTTTAGTCCCTAAACTTTTCCAAAGTTAATACTTTGATCCCCTAAACTTTCAAAATTTACATTTTAGTTACTAGCCAAAATTTGGGATATTACATATGTTCCCGATGTTGAGTTACCCGGGCCTCACTCCAGTGTTGTTGTGGCATGATATGTTAGGCCTTGTATACCCCTTTGATGAATTTGATGTTGTGAGCATATGTTTAGGCGACTAATGATAGCATCATCTATCGTTTTATTTGCCTTATCATCTTATCTAGCTACATGCTTATGTTTACGATTTGCATGAAGCATGGTAGAGTAGAGGTGTATCCACTGAGCTTTATGAGCTTAGCGTTCGGAATCGTTGTTTCTGTTCCCAGGTTTTTAGGTTGATGCGTTGCATCGAATGAGCCCCATCGGAGTAAGACTTTAGCTCATTGATGTGATCAAGAGTACAATACTTAGATTTGTCAATATATTCATATGACCCTTAATTTTATGTCTGTAACTCTGATTTTGGATTTATTAATCATGTCTGATTTTAAATTGGAGCTCTCATGTAAATGTTAAACTATTTTGTATCACGTTATCTATGACATGTTGGATTTTATGAAATGATGGTGTTTTGGGTTAAATCTAGTGGAAAATTTTATGTATGGATTTGGGCTTGAGGCCTAAATGTGACGTCGGGTTTAGGGTGTTATATTGTTTCTTTGTCAATGACAACTTCATTACCTCAAGGCTGATCTCAATACCCTGATATGCTCTTAAATGAACTTTTGGACTTTTTTATTCCAGCATTGCTAGAGCTCTTTTGCCTCCTCTCGCTCATATTATTTTGAAAAAACTATTGCATCTCTTATGTCCTTGATTTAGTTCTTTGTTTAGGTTGTTTTAAGATTTTTATTGGATTTTTTTAACAATCTAAAAGATGTTGTAAGCGGATCTGGTTGACCTGAATATGTGTTTTTCTTACTACAATCTGTTGTTGGAGTCGATCGCAGAAAAAATAAGCCTACAATGTTTACTTTTCGTATTATTTTATGCATATGATATTTATTTTTCATATTATAGGTTGATGACATAATGATCAAAACAAATCTACAAGAGCATCATCAAGTACCACGTATTAGATTGATTTGGCTACAAAAGTGTTGATAAAAGAAATTGTTACATGTTAAATTATTATTATTATAGTTTTGAAATTGTTTGTTTATTGTTGGAAAAACTAAAGTTATCATTTATGTTTGTAATTTTGAAGATTTAATGTTGGATATTTATTTTAATATATTAATTTTGTTTATTTTGTTTGGGAAAGAAGATTCCCCAAAATCGTACCTGTAAGTGTTGAGAACGAATTGAGAAATACAGAACTCTCCCCGCCCCTCCCTATTGCCACCCTAAACTTTCAATGATGGGAAAAATGATTTTATACTTCTAAAATCTTAAGTTCAAATCTCATTGTACATAAATTTAATTCATTTTGTATTTATTTTTATTTAATGCAAATGCTTCGTTGGGTAATGTTGTCTATGTCATAATCATTAATATTAATGTCAACGTATAAATGGATAAATTACCAAGAATTTTTAGCTAAATATATTTTTATTTTTAAAATGGAAGAATCTTTCAAAAATGATTTTTTATAATATACCGGTATAATTACATGATAGTAAGTGTTATTATTTTTTTAATCCTTTAACAACATACACACACAAATGTACGAACCCGAGTCTCGTAATATTAACTCATTTTTTTATTGGAGCCACTCGTTAGGTTCAAATTATGAACAATAATACAATTTGAAAAAATAATTAGTACGTCCATAACATAAAATATCATGGATGTAACACTAATGTAATGTACAAAACTTAGCGGTTTTAAACCAATTATCCAAGGGGTAAACTACACTGGTGACCACTAAACTATTGAGTCGATTATATTTTGACCATCGAACTATGAATTTTATCAATCAAACCACTCAACTATTAAAAAAGATTCAATCAAGCCACTATTATTAAAAACTGACGGAGCAATTAACAGTAGTTTTAAAAATTAGTATAATTACACATTTACTTCTTCATATTTACACATTCAATCAATTGAATCCTAATTTAAAATAAATTAAATTATTTAGTATAACCGAACTTGCTTAGATCCAAGATGGGCATGGCTCAAAGTATACATAGATATAATGAAGAAACAGAATCAAAGAGAAACTCACTCAAAAAATATCATGAAGAAACAAAATTTAGCATAACAAAATACTTAACCAACCAAAATATAATCAACCCCAAGGCAGAGAAATAAAATGTTCTGCAACTAGAATATGTTTTTTTTTTTCTAATTTTAGTGAAACTAAATGATTCTATTGGAAGATGAAGAGCCATTGAGGGAGACCCTGGAATCTTCGGCTACATATTCGACCTTATCCAGGCAACGACATAATCTTTTTAGCTGAAAAGTTATATATGATAAGAGTACTCAGTTGTTCAAAGAACGTTACAACGATGTCCCACGGCGTTGACAACATCATGTCAATCCTTGTGACGGATGTTCCCACGGTTAAGCTCGATGTAATGACGACCCCAAACGTCGACGGGGATAAATGTAGCTTCCTCCGACCAACAATTGACGATGAAAGGAGAAAATTTGAGGGTTGAGTTTTGATTAGAAGGGGAATTTTAGAGCTAATGATTTGAAAGGGTTTTTTAATGTTTGGTTTTGATTTCAATACGTGCTGGAATCAATGGGAAGTCAAAAGGGTTTTTGTTTTCATTGAAATTTAGAGGAGAATTCTGAGACCGAAATTTTTTTGATGTTTTTACTTGGTTTTTCTCCAACGAAGAAGGGTTTTAGAATTAAAAAAGTTCAGAGTTAAAATTGTTATTTTTTTGAATTAGGACTTAATTGATTGAATGTATAAATATAATGAGTAAATGTGTAATTATATCAATTTTTAAACTGCCAAAATATATGTTAGAGTTCGTAACAAGGTGTCTTGCTTGCCATCAGGTTCCTTCGGGCTTGCTTTAGCCTATCTAGATTCCACAATAAAAGTGGTATCGTATGACCATGGATTTTGTGATAGAATTACCGTTAACCCAAAAAAAACATGACACTATTTGGGTGATAGTAGATTGGTTGACCAAGTATACTTATTCCTTGCCTGTGCGTATAGATTTTACGCTTGATAGGTTGGCAAGGCTGTACATCCAAGGGATCGCAAGGTTGTATGAAGAGCCATTATCAATCATATCGGATGGGGATCTTTGGTTCATAACGAGATTGTGAAAGAAAATTCATGAACCTTTGGATACGGGGTTACATTTCAATACTACTTTTCACCCTCAGACTAATGGTCAGTCTGAGCGAGTCATTCAAGTTTTAGAGGATATGCTTTAGTGTTGTGTCATTGACTTTGAGAATAGCTGAGAAGAGCAACTATATTTTGTTGAGTTTGCCTATAACAATAGTTTCCAGTCGAACATCAAAATGGCTCATTTTGAGGCCTTGTATGGACGTAAGTGTATAACACCTTTGTGTTAGACCAAGCTCAATGAGAGAAAAATTATGGTATCAAATTTGATTAGACAAACTGAGGAGAAAGTTTAGGTTATCAAGGAAATATTGCAAGTGGCCTTTGATCGCCAAAAAGCTTACGCATATCGGAAGCGTAAGCATATCGAGTACGAAGTCAATGGCAAGATATTTCTCAAGGTGTCATCGTGGAAAAGAGTAATCTACTTTGGACAAAAGGGTAAGTTGAGCCTGAGATTTATCGGACAATATGAGATTCTTGAGAGGGTTAGACCTGTGGCTTACTGGTTAGGCTTGCCTCCAGAGATGACACGCATTCACAATGTGTCCCATATGTCTATATTAAGACGTTACCATTTTGACCCTTTGTATGTTATAATATTTGAAAAGATTGAGATCAACACTGATTTGACCTATGAGGAAGAGCCAATAAGAGTTCTTGATAAGAGAGTTAAAGAGCTTCGTAACAAGTGTATACCCTTAGTAAAGATGTTATGGAGAGACAATGGGGTCGAGAAAGCCACATGAGAAGTTGATGAGGACTTGAAGTTTCTTTATTATCATCTCTCCCCATCAAGTAAATTTTGAGGATGAAATTTTATTTAAAGAGAGGAGAGTGGTAACGACCCAAATTTTAAAATTTGTGGGTCGATTCACTCGAGTAGTTATTGCGGGTTGTTGGGCCAATAGGTGTCTAAAAGAACCTTAAGTGCTTGGGCTTTGCCTTTGAGGGTTTTAGGGCCTTGTTGTGATAGCGATGGGAAGAAGAAATGAGGGGTTGAAAGGTAATTTCCATGCAAAGGCTGGTGGAAATTAAACCCCTGTAGAAAAGTGAGAAGAGTGATATCACTTTTGTTTCCTAACTCTTTCCCTACACCTATCTTCTTTTCTATCTTCAAATCACAAGTTAAAGGCTTCATCTTTATTGTTTGAGTGGAAATCCCAAAATAGTTGTTGAGAGGGTTGTAATCATCATCCAACGATCTACAGGTCAAGGTAAAAATCATGGTTGTTGGTTTATGATGAGCTTCATGGGGGTTTGGTGGAGGTTGGAGAGGATGAACGAGATTAGAAGTTTAAATAATGTTTCTTGATGTTAAATACTTCTTTATCATCCATTTTCCATCTAATAATGTTGTAATCCGTTTTACAAAATTTGGTTTGTGGTTAAGGAGATTGGAAAGCACTCCAAGGACCTAGGGGAAAAGGAGATTGGAGAGCTACTTTTCCAGCTTCAAGAGGAAGGTTAGTACACTTCTAATTCTCTTTGTTTCATGCATATCCTAAGGATGATGCCTTGTATGCTTGTTTGATGATTTGTGTGTTTGAATTCTTGGATATGAGTGTTAATGGTGGGATTTGAATTTGGTGAGAAAATGGTAGAAAACCACTTAAACTACTTTTCATAACTTGTAGGTTTGTTTTGGGGTTTTTTCATGAAGGTTGAAGGTGTTGGGGATAATTTATAAGCTCTAAAATTTAAATTATGGGCTCATATACTGATACAGTTTGAATCAATATTGGTACCCCGTTTATTGAGTGTCGAACTCAAGCAAGTTTTGAAAGGGGTATCGGTACGAGCATGAGTTGTACCGATACCGTCCATATTCCATCAAATTCTAGTAGCAAAAATCTATACCAATACGCTTGGGGCATATCGGTATCGAAAGGATATCGGTACACTATCATCGTATACCAGCACGAGGTTACGGTCAACCCCTTTACCTAAGAAGTCAGGTATCGGTACGCGTATGGTGGGTATCGATACACAGGGAGGCGTATCGGTACGAGTGGTAGGGTATCGATATCCTATGGGTAATCTGCCCAAATTTGTTAGTTTTTGCCCGAAAGGCTGAGAGATTATATCGTTCGATCTAATAGACCCCTAATGGCTTGAAATGAATTGTAAAACTGAGAAACCGAGAAATCTCCTTAAACTCGAGCATAAATCTCAAGAACTTGGTAAATGTCTTGTGTGACTATTATGTTGATAGCAATCATAAGGTGGTATGGCTTAATTATTTGAATTTGGATACCCAAGTCATGTTGCAACGTCATGGTAAGAGAAATATCGAATGGAGGTTACCGATACTATATGACCCAAGCGTCATTCGAAAGAACTCGATAGGGGATTTCAAGTATGAGTATATGTTACGATGCTAGGTGACCTGGCCTCACTCAAGGTGTATGTTTTGATGCTACGTGACCCCGCATCATCCATAGAGTGTATGTTGTAACAACCTTAACGTATACTCATAAGTCGAATATACATTAAAGATGTTACAGAGTCATTGAAAGAAATCTTGACTTGTAAATTACTAATTTGCCCTTTTAATCCAATGGCCAAGACTTAATCTTATCAAAAATCAATGGCCATGATTTGATCCAAATGTAATTCACCTTCCAAAATTGCCCTTAATATTTCAAAATTTTCAATTGGTCAATTTGCCCTCCAACTAGTCTTTATTTACTAGTTTGCCATTCTTGTAAAAATTTAACTAAGTCTAGATGAAATCCAACCAACTATAATAAAATATTCATAAAATAGTATTTTATGACTTTTCCATGGCTTTTGGATCAGCCTTTGAAATTTTGATTCGATTTGATCTCCCATTATTCATAAAATACTTTTACTGCAATTTCACCTTTATCGAGCTATCGGATTTATTCCAAAAAAATCCATATTTCCATATTCGGAAAATGAACACTATCATCTTATAAAAATTTCCTTTCCTAAAGTCTTAGACTGAATTTTTCCTAACTCGGTCTACTATTCTGATAATTATCGAAAGTCTTAGACTGAATTTTTCCTAACTCAGTCTACTATTCCTAAAGTCTTAGAAATCCTTTATCGATAATCCATTCGAATATTCTTTACCTTTACTGAGTCCAAAATATTGATTAGAAACACTTTTATGAGACCTTCCCAAAGTTACCCATCCTTGTATTTCTCTTGCCTGAGCACACTTAACAATTTCATTCGATCCAAATTCGGTACATTTCTCTGCATTTTAATTCTTAAAACCAATATCAAGGTACCTATTTCGATCCGATTCACTCTTATACTGAATAAAATTACTTGTTGGGGAAATTTACACTTTAGTCCCTAAACTTTTCCAAAGTTAATACTTTGATCCTCTAAACTTTCAAAATTTACATTTTAGTCACTAGCCAAAATTTGGGATATTACATATGTTCCCGATGTTGAGTTACCCGGGCCTCACTCCAGTGTTGTTGTGGTATGGTATGTTGGGCCTTGTGTACCCCTTTGATGAATTTGATGTTGTGAGCATATGTTTAGGCGACTAATGATAGCATCATCTATCGTTTTATTTGCCTTATCATCTTATCTAGCTACATGCTTATGTTTACGATTTGCATGAAGCATGGTAGAGTAGAGGTGTATCCACTGAGCTTTATGAGCTTAGCGTTCGGAATCGTTGTTTCTGTTCCCAGGTTTTTAGGTTGATGCGTTGCATCGAATGAGCCCCGTCGGAGTAAGACTTTAGCTCATTGATGTGATCAAGAGTACAATACTTAGATTTGTCAATATATTCATATGACCCTTAATTTTATGTTTGTAACTCTGATTTTGGATTTATTAATCATGTCGAATGTTTTATTTAACTTGATTTTAAATTGGAGCTCCCATGTAAATGTTAAACTATTTTGTATCATATTATCTATGACATGTTGGATTTTATGAAATGATGGTGTTTTGGGCTAAATCTAGTGGAAATTTTATGTATGGGTTTGGGCTTGAGGCCCAAATGTGACGTCGGGTTTAGGGTGTTACATTGTTTCTTTGTCAATGACAACTTCATTACCTCAAGGCTGATCTCAATACCCTGATATGCTCTTAAATGAACTTTTGGACTTTTTTATTTCAGCATTACTAGAGCTTTTTTGCCTCCTCTCGCTCATATCATTTTGAAAAAACTATTGCATCTCTTATGTCCTTGATTTAGTTCTTTGTTTAGGTTGTTTTAAGATTTTTATTGGATTTTTTTAACAATCTAAAAGATGTCGTAAGCGGATCTGGTTGACCTGAATATGTGTTTTTCTTACTACAATATGTTGTTGGAGTCAATCGCATAAAAAATAAGTATACAATGTTTACTTTTCGTATTATTTTATGCATATGATATTTATTTTTCATATTATAGGTTGATGACATAATGATCAAAACAAATCTACAAGAGCATCATCAAGTACCACGTATTAGATTGATTTGGCTACAAAAGTGTTGATAAAAGAAATTGTTACATGTTAAATTATTATTATTATAGTTTTGAAATTGTTTGTTTATTGTTGGAAAAACTAAAGTTATCATTTATGTTTGTAATTTTGAAGATTTAATGTTGGATATTTATTTTAATATATTAATTTTGTTTATTTTGTTTGGGAAAGAAGATTCCCCAAAATCGTACCTGTAAGTGTTGAGAACGAATTGAGAAATACAGAACTCTCCCCGCCCCTCCCTATTGCCACCCTAAACTTTCAATGATGGGAAAAATGATTTTATACTTCTAAAATCTTAAGTTCAAATCTCATTGTACATGAATTTAATTCATTTTGTATTTATTTTTATTTAATGCAAATGCTTCGTTGGGTAATGTTGTCTACGTCATAATCATTAATATTAATGTCAACGTATAAATGGATAAATTACCAAGAATTTTTAGCTAAATATATTTTTATTTTTTAAATGGAAGAATCTTTTAAAAATTATTTTTTATAATATACCGGTATAATTACATGATAGTAAGTGTTATTATTTTTTTAATCCTTTAACAACATACACACACAAATGTACGAACCCGAGTCTCGTAATATTAACTCATTTTTTTTTCTATTGGAGCCACTCGTTGGGTTCAAATTATGAACAATAATACAATTTGAAAAAATAATTAGTACGTCCATAACATAAAATATCATGGATGTAACACTAATGTAATGTACAAAACTTGGCGGTTTTAAACCAATTATCCAAGGGGTAAACTACACTGGTAACCACTAAACTATTGAGTCGATTATATTTTGACCATCGAACTATGAATTTTATCAATCAAACCACTCAACTATTAAAACAGATTCAATCAAGCCACTATTATTAAAAACTGATGGAGCAACTAACAGTAGTTTTAAAAATTAGTATAATTACACATTTACTTCTTCATATTTACACATTCAATCAATTGAATCCTAATTTAAAATAAATTAAATTATTTAGTATAACCGAACTTGCTTAGATCCAAGATGGGCATGGCTCAAAGTATATATAGATATAATGAAGAAACAGAATCAAAGAGAAACTCACTCAAAAAATATCATGAAGAAACAAAATTTAGCATAACAAAATACTTAACCAACCAAAATATAATCAACCCCAAGGCAGAGAAATAAAATGTTCTGCAACTAGAATATGTTTTTTTTTTCTAATTTTAGTGAAACTAAATGATTCTATTGGAAGATGAAGAGCCATTGAGGGAGACCCTGGAATCTTCGGCGACATATTCGACCTTATCCAGGCAACGACAAAATCTTTTTAGCTGAAAAGTTATATATGATAAGAGTACTCAGTTGTTCAAAGAACGTTACAACGATGTCCCACGGCGTTGACAACATCATGTCAATCCTTGTGACGGATGTTCCCACGGTTAAGCTCGATGTAATGACGACCCCAAACGTCGACGAGGATAAATGTAGCTTCCTCCGACCAACAATTGACGATGAAAGGAGAAAATTTGAGGGTTGAGTTTTGATTAGAAGGGGAATTTTAGAGCTAATGATTTGAAAGGGTTTTTTAATGTTTGGTTTTGATTTCAATACGTGCTGGAATCAATGGGAAGTCAAAAGGGTTTTTGTTTTCATTGAAATTTAGAGGAGAATTCTGAGACCGAAAAAATTTTGATGTTTTTACTTGGTTTTCTCCAACGAAGAATGTTAAGAGTTAAAATTGTTATTTTTTTGAATTAGGACTTAATTGATTGAATGTATAAATATAATAAGTAAATGTGTAATTATATCAATTTTTAAACTGCCACGTTAGTTTCTTCGATAGTTTTTAACAGACAATAGCTTGATTGAAATCATTGTAATAGTTGAGTGATCTGATAGACAAATTTATAGTTTGATGGTCAAAATAAGATCGATCTCTATGGTCACCAATGTAGTTCACCCATAATCAAATATTTTTTTAAATAGTCATAATCAAAATAAACTTCGTGGTTTTAGAGACTATTAAAAACGTCCTAAAAGCTTGAAAATTGTTGATAATAGATTTACTAACTACTATCCCTAAACAATGTCCGTAAAAAGATTTTAAGGACGGTTACAAGCATTCGTCCCCATAATTAAGGACATATTGACCATTTTCCCAATTTCTATAAAAATTATCAAAATAGTTAGGCTTTGTTATAAAATAAGTGTTTAAATTATATATATTTTTTGCTTTAGGTGTCTAAAGTATTTTTTGGACAAAAGAGTTATCTAACATTTTTTTGTCAAAACAAGTACCTAACATTTTATCTGTTAACTATTTTAAAGTCAACCAATTAACAGTCGTTAAAAAAATCTATATCAACCAATAGTTGCTTAATACATGGAATAAAATTTAATTACCTTTTATTTCCTTCAAAAATAAAAAAAAAATATTTCCTAAAAAAACCTAAAGTTTCATAATTTCTCAAAAAAAAAATCTCCAAATCAGTTTAGTCAACAACTAAGATGCTAGTTCATTCTTCTTCTTCTTCTTCTTCATTTTCATTTTAATCAACTGAAAGCTTTCATGTGAAAAAATTTAAAATTTCAATTTCCTTGTATTTCGACAGGTTCTGTAGTTTTTCTTTATCACTTGCATATGATTCGAATAACTTAAGTTAATGATTTAATTATTCTCATAATTAATTTTTTGCAACATAGTCGTGAAAATTAGATCTTCATCTTCTACCGCATAAAATGCCTTTGCGTCCCATTTTTCTTTATTGTTGGAAGTAACAACATTACTTTTCACAGATTTTTTTAACAACAAGACTTGATCATGTGACATTTCTTCTCGCATTCTTTTAATTTTTTTATTGTTTTCATGGTTTTTATATTTTTTTCCTTCAGGAGAGCTCCTTTTTTTCTTTATTTCTATTAGACATATTAATTTTTACGATGTTTGAAGTTTTGTTTGTATTTATTAGCGTAGAGTGTATCTTTTTCATTTTTTAATGAGACCCATCCTATTTGTTAGCTAATTTGTTTAGTTAAAATTTTTTAATTAGCTGATAAATTTTCGAATTCTACAAGTGATGGTTGAGTTTGTTATCCTTCTACAACAACAATAAATCTCTTGAATTCTAACTTTAAATCATAAATAATGATCTGTTTCATCATAGAATTATCAATAGGAGCCGTTGAATCCAACTCAAAAATATTCAGACATAACTTTGTTTTGTGAAAGTATTGTTTGATCGTCATGTTGTCTTGCTTCATAGACAACAATCCACTCTCCAAAAGTTAAAGCTTCGTGTCGTTCTTCTTAGAAAATAACTTGACAAATGTTTTTCGACCCTTATTTGAGGGTTTAGACATCTCGAATGTGTTCTAGTATATCTTCGTCCACTGTTGTTTTCAAAGCATATATTTTCTTGTCTGTTTTTATCTTCTATTGTTTTAACATGCCATTTGCCTCCTTTATTTCTGTTTTTTTAATTATTGACAATCTTACATACGTCTTGTCTTTGCATACATGACATCAAACAACTTGAACATGTATTGTAAATTTGTAGTTGTCGTTGTTAAGCTTCCTTATTCTACCGACAACGTGTAAAATCGTCATTGAGTTGACAAATAATTTTTACAAAATTAAATAGAACAATAAAAATATGTTACATCAATTATGTTTTTAAGAGAGGTAACTTCTTGAATCTCTCAAATACCAAATCTTTTGTAACTGGAACTTTCCAAGACATGCACTTTTACATTACCACGACCGAGCAACAGTGACACGTTACCAAGTCCGAATACAAATTCTTGAACACCAACAATCGAAAGCATTAAGAGGAGGAAAGAAATAATCAAATGAAAACTCAACACTTGATTTGTCATTATTCGGTGAGTTATAAATGTAAGCCTACACTTCTTTATATAGACAAGGAACAACTTGTTCTCATTAATATGCCATTGTAACATTAAATAACTTTGGTAACCATTTATTAGCTTAACATAAACTTAAATAACCATTAATGCAACTTAATTCAATGTATAAATCTTAAAAATTCGAAGCTATGGAACACAATGAAATCTATTAGACCTTAACCCATATCTATCAAAAAAGAAAAAAAAAACTTCGATTTATTTATTTGTTTTATACATACATAATGAAATTGATTGAATTAATAATCTATGATTGTTTCCTCATATATGTATATATTCACACAAGTCCAAAACATGGAATCAAATTACTTTGAGCCATTAAATACGGATTTGGGGGTTATTAATTTATTATTTATGTACAACTCCTCCATTCAACATTCTCCCAAATCTGCACCCTCACCTATCTCCTACTTTTATTTGATTCAATTAAAACACTTGCAACTTTTATTGTGATGAAGTTACCAAAATCAAAGGAAAACTCTGGTGAAGCTACACAGCACTTGCTCTTGCTCTCATTTTAGCACCACCTTCTTCCTACTCATTATTTTCTCGGCCGAAGAATGAAGGTACGGGAATTTGATTAACAGTTTCGTACCTGCTACAGAAAAACAGACAGGTAAATGCAAGAATTCTTTAAGCAATGAGTAAAGACACACGGCTTGATACTAGAGCTTCAGTAAGATATTTGAAATTGCAAATCGAGAATGACAACATTCTGAGGATACACATGCAAGCATTCACATCTAGGATAGTTAGGACAGAAGCTGCTTCGAATAAATCAAACAAATTTCAGTAGCTTGGAAATGGAAACTAAGAACAGTCCAGTGTGCTTAGATGGGACCTAAGGTATATATATATATATTTAACGAAATATTAAGGGAAAAAAATTCTACACTCATGCACAAAGCAATAGATACAACCAAGTTCTAACCTATATTGACATTTCTGTGTATAACAATTGAAAATCATAGAACATAACATGCATATATCTCTTAGCAGTTTGTAAAAGAAACAGCACAGATATGAAAAAGTGACATAGCAAGATAAGAACCTTCAATTTTGGAGAAACTCGTGTAGAAGCAACATCTTACAAATAACACGATCTAGGATGGAAATTTTGCAAGGGCCTGCTGATAGATTGACGATGACGATGCACTTGCATGGTTAACAATGGGAAGGCAAGGATCATAAAGGTTCTCATCCTTTAGCTCCTGTTTAATCCCATGGAACCTCACACCATTCTCTTTTAATTGTTTCCCTGGAAGGAAAGAGTGTGGTGGACCTGTTGATTTTCCACCATTATTCATATCAAAACCAGTCAATGATAGATTTGCAGGTGTTGGGAGATTCAAAGGCAAAATTGGAAAATTCGGAACTGCAATTGAGCCAGATGAATGAGTTGCAATGCAGTTTGGATTCAGTCCAAAAGAGCCATAAGGAATAGCTTTCTGTATGGAAGGAAACTTCATTTGGTAAACAGAAGCCAGAGAAGCTGCCCCAAGCTTCATATCATTGCTCAAATCCCCAAGAAAACTAGGTCTCACATATTCACTTCTAAATTCAGGCTTTCGATCAAAAGGTGGTGCAAAATCTTGGATTGGCGTTTCAGGCTTTATAGCGTGTGTATTTCTGGAAAATGACAGGGCAGCTTGAGTATCCGGCCCAGGAGGGGGCAAATTACAACCACTAGAGTTAACATGACTGCTATTTCTGGCTGCTGGAACTTCATGATTGTGTTTTCCATCATATGTTGTGAGCACACATTTAAGATTATGGGAAGCTCTTTCCACATGCTTTCTCACAGGACATCCGGGACTTGTGCATTTATAGTAACTCCTATAAGACGGACAACAAAAATTTCAACAGGTTTTATATACGAAAGCATGAAGCTTGATCTTTCTTTGTTATGCTTTGAAAATAAACAACACGAATATAACTAATAAATCTAGCAGAAACATGCATGCAAGAAGCATAAACATAAAATTTACCCTGCATCTTTAGATGATTCTTTCGATTTCACATGCAAAAGAAATCTGATGTAGAAAGAAAGACAGCTGACAAGTTGGTACCTAGGATTAGGGTTTCCTTTGACAACCTTCTGTCCATACTTCCTCCAACGATAGCCGTCATCAAGTATGTCCACATCACTTTCTATTTGCACAACTACTCTTGGTTCACGGGAAGCCCCAGATGCCACATTCATCTCAGTCATGCAGCTCTCTGTCTTCCTGCAATGAAGGTGGATAAAAAATGTAAATACAAGTTAGTAAAAGTTAAAACACATCCATTGATCATGCATACTAATTAATAAAGAAACTTACCTTCTTTTGGATTCAGACTCATCGTCATTAGCTGCATCATCACAAAGTGATATGCTTCCCTGGGTAGCTCTATCATCATTATCGTCATCATGACTAGCAAGTGTAGATGAGAACTCTGGAGTTTCGACTGATTCAAACACACCAACAGATTTCCCTTGGGAAGTTGATAGTGGATCAGAAAGATCAGTTACAATAGATGTTGATGATGTTCGTTCCGGACCATCAGCTTTCCAGTCAGATCCAAGCTTCATATCCTTCGAACCTGCTTGGACATTTCTCCAAATTAAACCGCCTTCAACTTTGACACAAGTTCCAGTACCTTCCGCACTCTCTGACATTTCTTCAGATGTTAGAGTTGACCCAAGTGATGGCCGACGACAAGGCTGAGGCTTTGGGTGATTATGGGCACCCTTGTAGATGATTTCAGTAATTTGGCCATCAAGTGAGCGCTCTACCTTCTTCTTTACCTGACAATTTGGATGGGTACATTTATAATAGCTTCGCGGATATTCACTTCCTTTTACCTGCTTCTGTCCATACTTCCTCCAATTATATCCATCTTCTGATGTTCTTGCTGTTCCCATAGCAGTGTTTGCACCCTTCTGATCGCTTTCCAGTGTGCGTACATCTTGTCCATGAAGAGGTTCTTTCTGAAAAGATGTTCGATCACCACCAAACTCAGAAGGATGGAATCCCGAATTAGCATTATTATATACAATGTTATTCAAAATTCCAATATCAACAACTGAATCTGCTGGAAATTTCAAATCCGAAGGTCTATCCATATGGACAACAGGCTGATAATCAACTTCAGCATTTTGAACGAGATTGAAAGTGGAAGAAACCTGCACATACAAAAATCGATCACTAACTCGAATAGCGTTTTAGATGTACCCCCTAATTAAGCATGATGCAGGTGACATGAAGTGCATCATTATATTTAGATGTAATCCAGAAACTTATCTAAATCTACAAAGCTTATCACAATCAAATTCTATTGTCTGCCAGGATGAGATCACCCCCTTTAGGATTGTTCATGATGGTATGATAAGACATATCAACCATATTAAAGAATGTGTGAGAGGCTGGATATCAATTAATCTACATAACTATTGCAGGTTCACAAAATTCTCTAACAAGAACAAATTTTCCTACCAAAGAAAAGAAAACAAAAAAAAAGATGCAAAACGGACTAATAACAAAGAAACATCTTATGTTAATGTATATCCACAAACTTTTCAAGAAAAGAAATGCAAACAACAATCAATTCTGACCATTGGGTGATAAAAGATGATGACATTCTGAACTATTTACTTATGAGTAAAACAAGGAATAGAATATATAGCAACTTGAAATCCACTTCAACCAAACTTCAGAAAGGAAAGTTACCATCACAATTAGCACTTCGCCTTCTTATTTTATTTTATTTTATTTTTTGATAGACGCATTCCTATTAAGTATTGCATCTGAAGAAGTTAAGTCCTGACTATCTCTCACAACCGATGTGGTTTAGAGAGAAAAACAACAACAATCAAAAGAAATAAGGCTGAAAAAACGAGTGAGAAAGAAGATGGAACTTTATAAAATGTAGACTATAAAAACCTCTAGTTTCTCTATTAATTCAAAGAAAATAATAAGAATAGTTATGGCTGTAAATATTTCACTTATACTAGACTTTCTTGCAAGTAAGTTTCTAGGCTTTCTTGCAAATAAAGTCATATTCTAGCCATAGATTTAAACCTAAAAATAACTAATAACTCTAGCCGTCCATAAAATATCTAATGCTCAATATGTAAAACTCGATTCCGGTGAGAAAAACTTTACCACTACAGAATAGTTTTGCATCCTCTTCTTCATGTAATTGTCTAGATTCATATCAATGTTTGAAAAGCTTTTCACAAATTAAACCATGATTCTGATTTTCAGGTTTTCCTTATCCTAACTTTGCATTTGCAAGCACCTTTATTCCATAGATTTCTTGGTCAATATTGTAAGCATCTTTAAACAGTACCTTATAGTAAAGTTTCTAAGCTCTTCCAAATGCTTGGAGCATATTAAGGATAATTTGAGGTGTCTTTTCTCCTGGAAATTAGACCTTGGTCACCAGCCCCCAAATTTCAGTGCAAAAAGCCTTGATGTTATTAGAATCAAAGCGACTGCCTCGTCCTTCATCAGAAAGTTTTGACAACAGATGCTCTGTGTAACTAGCATTTCCTTCATCTGGTTCAAAATTAGTTGAACTTGAGTCATTCAAAAGCTTAGAGAACAAGTTCACCTTCTGGTGACGTATTTTAGTTTCTCAGCCTAATCCTCAGCACTATGTTTTAAGTAGTTTGTAGCTTCTCCGACACCTTCATCTGGTAAGCATGGGAAACAGAAAGTTCACCAGAAAAAACCCAGAGAAAATAAAAGAATATTATCACTACATATCAAATCTGCAGTCAAATTAATTCCCCCTTCCGCAAGATTATTCTCTTTCACGAATCGAAGCTGAAAAATTAGTTCTTTTTCCCGTGTTGCGAGGAAATGTAGACCTGAGGATATTGTGCAAGAACTGTTGAGAAATTATTAGATATATTATGGATGTCTGGATTATTAGTTACTTTTAGGGTTTAAATCTAGGGTTAGAATAAAACTTTATTTGCAAGAAAGCCTAATAACTTGCAAAACTGTTAAGTATTTACAGCCATAACTATTCTTATTATTTCTTTGAATTAATAGGGAATCTAGAGGATTTTATAAACCTATGTTTTCTAAAGTTTCATATTATTTCTTACTCGTTTATTCAGCCCTAATTCTATTGATTTAGGGCTGTTTTTTCCTCTTAAGACGCATCAAAAACTCACATGAACAAAATCTAACAACAATAAGGAAGGGACTAATCTCATGGAGAGCTGTAGAAATCTACCCAAAAGCAAATGCCACCAGTTTGATGAACAAATAAAAGAGGCTGTTGTAATATCCTTCTTGATCCGTAAAACTGGTCAGCTTAACTGGTTTTGATAAACAAAATTGAAAAAAGAGTCAAAGATAATAATACAAAGGAAACGGAGAAGTAATGCACAATGAAGAATACTATATAGACAATAGGGAAACTAAAGTTGGATAGAAAAGGAAATGAAAATAAAACATAGAATTCATAATTATACAAGCCAAGTTTTTGTAAGTCATTGCCGATGCAGTTTGAATATAAAAACATGTGAAGGATTAGAAATATGTCAAGTTTATTAATCTGGCAGATATGAGCAGAAACTTCAACTTTATGACAATGTAGAATCAGGATAGAAGGAAATCACCTGATCTTCTATACTCGAAAAACTTGGTTGAGAATCCATATTCTGTGCCTTTAAAGTGAAAGAAGAAACCATACTGTTGTCTCCATCACCCGTGATATGATTCACCAATCGATCATCATGATCATGAAATGTTCCAGTGGTGGGAGATGCCTATGCCAGAAACAGAAGTCATTAGAGAACATACTAGTGAATAAACTCCAGAGCTGGGAACAAGCAATAATTTTAATATATTAATTAAACCCCTTTTTAATTTCTATATAAAAATTTCTTTAACCTGTGATGGAACACAAGTCTAGCTTAATATAATCTAGTTCATAAAGAACACAATACTTATTAAAGCTTTCTAAGATGTTTCACTTAATATAACTGAGCTTCAAATTTTCCAAAAGGAAAAAAACTACTTCTAAATGTACTAGAAAGAGTTTTTTAGAGTTCAGATCTAATATTAAGAATCAACTAGAATTATATTAACACCAGATATAAATAACCCATCGCTAGCGTTCAATTGAAAGGCTTTTAATAGTTTCCTTCTAAGGCTGATTTATCCTGGCAACTAAAATATTCCTGTTTTGAGGTTAGATTTTGATGCAGCCAATGGCAGAAATGATGTAAAATATACATGCCGATACAAATCTTGAAAGCTATGAAAATGAGAATTACCATAAATTTGTTTAACATACTTCAGTTCTTCCTTCCATTATAAAGAATAAATGTCTGATTTATATAACCACCATACACCATGAATTTAATATTACATTGCCTAATATCAAATTTTTGTACAATTTTGAATCCAACGCCCTTGAATCGCATCGAAATGAATGTAAGGAAAATAAATCCTACAAATAGGCATAGTGCTAACTAAACAAAAGGGATATTGGTTATTTGTTTCATTCTGTTCTCAAGTATGCTAAAAGTAATGTCAATCACATGAAATGGTGAAATCGAAAAATCACATTCCATTCGAAATAAAGGAATAACTAAAAGGCAACACCAGTGGTATTTAATATGATCAAACTCTACATTGCATGTGTTTTGTTCCCAAAATAGTTTCATTTCTTCGAAAAATACTTTTCGATTTCATATCTAATCTCCTTAAACATGACATTGCCACTAAAATAAGAAGCATTAAAGATGATTTTGTGGCCTTCATAACAAAATACTTCATATCTACAGTGAAACTGGGACAGTCATAATCATGGGGGGAAATTATAAATCAAACATGAAAAGTAAAAAAATGGGGCTGTTACCTGAGCATTTGGCAACATTATAGGAGAATCCAACAAAGCAGTAGGGCTGATCCCAGGAGGAATGGTAAGGTAAGGCGAGCAGGGAGACGGGGAATCCAGTGGGCTAGTGGAGGCCCTCAGCCTCGCCGCACTTATACTCTCCGCCTTGAAACCGCACGTCGCCGCCCTCCTCTCCGCAATGCTGCCTTCTGTCCTGACAGAACCTCCGACGTTACCGACGGGTTTGGTATCGTCGTCTTCACCGGTAACGGATTCATGGGTGTTAGTGAAAATGGTGACATCGTTGTCCATGAAAAAGAGAGAAAAAGAAAAGGGTAAAAGTCACGCAGCTGTGATTCGGCAAGCAGGTCCAGGCATTTGGGTTCAGCTCCGGTGATTGGGTGAGGATTGGAGCTGAAAATTTTCAAGTTTGGATTTGGAAACAAAGAGAGAAGGAAGATAGATTGATTGATAGATAGAGAAAGAGTTTTTAAAGTTTCTGGGTCCGCTTTGTTTGTTAGATTGTTTGTGTCGTTGTCTACTTGTCTTTGTCTTACTGTTTACAAGATTTGTTAATTTTTAAACATTTTTTTTGTTATTTATCTATAAATAAATAAATACTAACTAAATACTGTTAGATTTTCTTAGATCTTTAAAACATTCCACGAAAATGAACTTTTGGATTACCAAGGAAAAGGGAGTTAATTCTACCGCATGTTCTTAAACTATGATATTCCTTTTAAATTAGTTTTTAAATTTTAAAATATTTCAATTTTATCTTTAAACTATGACTTTCATTCTAAATTGATCCCTAAACTTTTAAGCATTCTAGTTTTATCCTCAAACTATGACTTCCATTTTAAATTGGCTCTCAAACTTTTTGGATGTTCAATTTCATCCCCAAATTATCAATGTATGCTAATCATATCTTATTTTAATAAAAATGTTATAAAAATTATTAATTTTCATGAAACACCGATGTGTATTATGTAATAATATTATGTGGTATAAACGATAATTTGAGGATGAAATTAAAATGTTCCAAAAGTTTGATGACCAATTTAGAATGAGAGTCATAGTTTTAGGGTGAAATTACAATGCTCAAAAGTTTGGGGACCAATTTAAAATGAAGGTCATAGTTTGAGGATAAAATTAAAATGTTTTAAAGTTTAAAGTCAATTTAAAATGAGCGTCACAGTTTGAAGAAGTGTGGTGCAATTAACTCAGAAAACGGAGGTAAAGAAATTCGCAGAAAATAAAAAAAAAAACTAGAGATTAAATACGAAAAATCTAATTTAGATAAACCAAACTATGATTTGATATAATTTTGTTAAGGAATTAGTTTTTTTAAAAGTAAACAAAAGCAATCTCAACAAATAATACAACGAAGTTAATCTCTTTTATTTGTTCAATATTAATATTTTATTTTTTGAATTTCTCGAATTGTTCAATAATAATTATCGGTGTAAATGGGAATTGTTAATTTTGGATTAAAATGAGTAATTCAAAAAGTAAAGTCATCAATTGTGGGGAAAAATGAATGAAAATGGACTAAATCCGCATAAAACGATTAGTACAAAGAGGATTCACATAATTTAACCATTGATATATTATGACAATTTATTAACAACATGATAAGCATGGCTGATATCGAAATTTAGTAGAAGGATTTATTTATTTGAGACGTTAACAAGTAATTAACGTAATATTTAAGGAGACATTGCAAAAATTCAGCAACAGAACCTTACCAATAATATATCGAATATATATCTAATAAACTTATATAATTTAATACGGGGGAGATATTCATAGTTCACATTAAAATAAATAATAATTTTTTATTCAAAAAATAAATAAATAGTAAATTTACGTGGCGGTTGTTCACATTGTTTTTAACTATGTAGTCGAGATTTAATCTGCATCCATACGAATGGAACTTATTTTACAACCAATCGTTTATTTTTTTTAAATATCTATAACGAAAAATATCAATCATTATTATTGAGAATAAATACACTTATTTCTATCGTAATTTTTTCTCATTTAAATTCTCCAAATTTTAAAATAAATACTTGAAAATTTGGAGAGTCATTGTTTGATCTATATTGCTTTTTACAAAATGCAAAGTCATGGAAAGTTGGTAACCAAATACGTTATCGACAAAATATTGCACAATAGCTTAAGATTATGTTTGACAGTTAGCGAATAACTGATAGCAAGTTATATTAATTGATAATTAAAAGTGAGTTTTTTTTACACTATGTCGACTGAATTTATTAGAAATCAAAATAGAGAAACAGTCCAAAAGAAATGAAATTGTATCAAAAATAACAAAACACAATATATCTAAATAAAAAAAACTAAAAAAACAAGGATCAACAAAACACGTCTAGTGGACTGTAAAACAGGGATAAGATGAAACACTGGAGAAATAGAAGCAAGGAGCAAGACTTTTTTGTCTATATCCACCTACATGTTTTAGGATTGAAGTAGAAGTGGTGAGTAAAACCAACAATCTTGGAGGTTGTTTCTCAAAACAGATTTGACTATATCGACAAACAAACCACAAAGTGGGTCAAACTATTGAAGATCACTAAAAAACCAAAAATCAGAGCCGAGCATCACGAAACAAGTATCCACAAACGCAAATCTACCACAACGGTAGACGATAACATGCCACAAGATAGATAGACAGTGTAACGACCCAATTTTTGGGTTGATCATTCAGAGCTTGGGTTCGGGTTGAATATTTAATTCAAGTATTAAATTAAAGGAATGAGATTTTGGAAAATTAATTTTAAAGTAAGTGATGACTGTTTTGTGTAAGGATTGAAGGCTGAGGACTTAAGATACAATTATACCGTTATATTTTGAAAGAGGATATTTTGAATTAAAAGGTGGGAAAGAAAGAGAGAAAATCATATTTTTATTCCCTTCTCTCTCTTTTTCTTTTTCCTCTTCAATCTTTCAACTCTGATCTTCTAAGATTCGACCACCCGTTATCGACACCTTTATCTCTATCGCGTTCATCTTGTCAAGACGAGTTCCCCGGTACCAGCGGCGTCACAATCGAAGCCAATGTCAGAGAAGGTGAAAGAAAAAAATTTGAGTTGTTGAGTTGGGGTAGTTTGTGTGCTTGAAATGAGAAATCGAGGCCACCATCGTGTTCACTAGCATCAAGACAGCTAATATGGGCTTTTGATGTCGCCGTCCAGCCACCAGAAGTCGTTGTACGCTCTACATATGTCGTTGCACCTATGTAGGCAACGTCCAACCGAGAACCAATTGTTGTATACAACTGGGCTGTGGCCTCCAGCTGTTAGGCCTCAATTGTTGGGCCGATCCAAACCGGCCTATTAAGCCAGTCCAAGCTGTTGTTGACCGTTGATCGACGTTGACTTTTTCTAGGGTAATTGTCTTGCTTGTTAATGTCGCAAAATAGGTCGATGAAAATAAGCATGCGTTGAGATCGGTATTATGAGACTTGGTAATTATGAGATGCATGATGAGTTTGAGAATATTTTGAAACTTGTATGGGCTTTAGAGACCATGTAGGGTCGTTTGAATATTCGTATAATTATCTGATTGGTTGATTTACATGATGTGTTGCTTGATATATGAAATTAGCATGTTCGATGGGAATTATACTTAATGGACTGATAATTGGTAATATTAGAATAAATGATCATAAAGTCAGGAATTGATATTAAAAGAATAAATGTGCTAGTAAACAAACTATAATGACTTTCATAACTTTAGAGATTGCATAAAACCTCGTAACTTCATAAATCGCTAATATGGTTTGAGCTCATGATTAGGGTATTGGTACAGGCTTCAACTATACCGGTACACTATTCAATATCGTATCGGTATGGGTCGACCCGTATCGGTACTCAGGGAAATTTAAGATTTTCAGTAAGCAATTTTAATATCGGTACGCGTGTGACTACTAGTACCCGAGGGTACCGTATCGATACTCGTATTCGAGTATCGGTACTTGCTAAGCTAAATAATGTATGAAAGGCTAATTAAAATGGGAATCAATGTGTAAGATTAATAATTCGGCTAATGCCTTAATAAATGAGATAATGTGGGTTAATGGGGATAATGAATGAGAATGATTAATGTACTCCTCCATAATAAATTAATAACTATGTAATGTAAAACAAATGATGTGTTGACGAATAGCAATAATAGATATATCATTGGGATCACGTTACTTGTATGCCGAGTAGGCATTTGATTTGGTTGAGTCGATGATTGATGGGATCCGAATACCCAAAAAGCGTTCGCAACACCATGGTTAGAGATAATGAATAGAGGTTACCGATGCTATATGACTCGAGCCTTATTCGAAGATACTCAAAGGGGGATTCCGAGTGTGGGTGTATATTTTGATGTTGCGTGACCCAGTCTCACCTAGGGTGTATATTCCAATGCTTCGTGACCCGGCCTCACCCAAGGAGTGTACGTTCTCGATGATGTGTGACCCGGGCCTCACTCTAGAATTTTTGTTGTTGTTTGATATATATGGTTTTGCCTAGATGATCTAATGAGATCTTGGGTATGGTTGGGCCTAGAGGTGGCAAACGGGTCATTCAGTTCGGTTTCAATTTGAGTCATTTTAGTTCGGGTCATTTTGGGTCTGACTATATTCGGTTTAAATTCAGTTTGAGTCTGGTTTGATTTTAGTTCGGGTCTATCGTGATTTCGATTCAGGTATCGGGTCGAGACTTGGATCAGTTGATTTTCAGTTTGGATGACTTTCGGTTTGGTTGATTTTGGGTTTTTTGGGTTGATTGATTTCAAGTCAGGTCAATATCGGGTTAATATGAGATCGATCGGTTATAGTCTGGTTTTTAGGACAAGTTAAGTTTTTCCACCTTATATATGACTTGATATAGCCTGTATATTTGGCTTTTTGGTGAGTTGTACAATAGTTCACATCTCATCTTTTTATTTATTTTAGTATATTTTCTTTATTTTAGGTTATCTTTGGTTCGGGTTGCTTTCGATTTGGGTGAAATTGGTTCGGGTCTATTCGGTTCGGTTGAAAGTCGATTCAGGTCCATCCAGTTTGGTTAAAAATTGGTTCGGGTCTATTTTTGGTTTAACTAAAATTCTGTTCAATTTTTGTTTGGCTCGGTTTATTTCGGGTTTTAGATCAAATTTGGGTAAATTTTGGGTCTCGATTCTGGTAAATCGGTTCGATTCTTGGGTTTCAAGTAAAGTTTGTCATGTCTAGTTGGGCCTTGTGTGCCACGTATGATGATTGTTATGATGTTAGCATGTGTTTAGGTAACTTGTGGTGGCACCACATGTTTATTATCTCTCCTTTTGCTTGTACTAGCTTGCATGCTTATGTTTATGATTAGCATGAATTATAGTAGAGTAGATATGTACCACTGAGCTTTGTAAGCTTAGCGCTCGAAATCGTTTTTCTATGCGTAGGTTGATCATTGGATCGCGGTATCGAGGAGCACTATCTGTACAATATCCAACAAGCGATATTTACGAGAATACAATACTTGTATTTAGTGGGTTGTGTATTCATAGGACCTTACGTGGTTGAGTCTATAACTCTTATTTTGGAATTGTATTAATCAAGTCAAATGTTCAAATGATTTAAATTAAATTGGAGCTTCTTAGTAACGATTTAATTATTTATTTATATTTTGAACAATTAAATTTAAATGTTTTGAAAAATATTTTATTTGGGCTAAACCAAGTTGAGAAATTTTATGGTAGTGGTTTGGGCTAAGGGCCCAAATGTGACATTCAGATTTAGGGTGTTAAAAACAACTAGAAGAAAATCAAAAGCATCAAAGAAGACAAGAACTAAATAATATAAAAAAGGAGATTGAAATATCGGGGGTGATATCAGCCTCGACGACCAGCACCAATACTGATGCCACAACCGATCAAACACGATTATGAAAGAAAACAAGAGCGGCGTTGAGAGAAAAACCCTAAGGCTAAGCAAGGAATACAAAACCGATATTCAATACAATCGAAAGTGAGTTGTATTAACTGATTTGGCTAGCTGGTTGCATTACTTATTGTATAAAAATATTTGATAAAATTAACTAAAAGTTGATAATTGTTTGCTTATTTGAACAAATAAAATGATATATAAAGACAAGATTATATACAATTTTTTTTGAAGAGTTTATTAGTTATCGATATTTGATATTTATTATTATATATTGTATTATAAATATTAATTTTTTTTAATATAACATTACCAAACATATTTGAAGAATGTATATATTGATTTGATATTTAAGGAAATATCTTTTTAAATTTTTTTTATTAAGTATTAGATTTAAATGATTTTTGAAGCATACATTAATCTAATCTATTTGAAAGGAAAAAACATTTAAATTATATATTAGAATACACAGAGATGGAGCATAGTGAGAGCCCAACGGGGCATTGACACCCCAACATTTTAAAAAATTCATAATAATCCCTTTAATTTTTTTGAAAATTTTAATTTGACCCTCGAATTTTTAGAAATTCATATTAAATGTTAAAATTTTTGAATATTTTTAATAAATCATTTGGAATTTTAATTTGCCCCCTTCAATTTTTGAGTCTAATGAACATTTTGGTCATTGTAAATTTAAATATTAGATAAACTAGGCATTGACACTTAATTTTGAGTTTAAATACTTCACAAACCTTATATTTTTAAGTTCAATAATTTTGAGTTTAAAATTAGGCTCTGTCCCTGAGAAAATATTTTACTTCAAAAGCACGTGGGTTATTTAAATGTAGGTTGTTTTGAGAACCGTCTTTGTAATTGTCAATGAGACTCATATTCAATTATCTAGACTCAAAAATGATACTCCTAACAACTTTTTCTTTTAATTTAAGAGGATTCACTTCAAATGTTGTTACAATCCTTTGTTTTTACCAAATAATCAAATTAACGTATTTGACTGATCAATCTTCTAAAATGGTGAAATTCTCTAATTTTGGCTCAAAACTTTATTCACCAAACAATGCCTATGAATTCATTTCAATAATTAAGTTAAATGATTTATGGCTTTCTTTGATAAACAAAATTTTGAGGTAAAATTAGAGGATTGGATCAGTTTTAGAGTTTTGACATGTCAAATTCATTAATTTAATTATTTGGTAAACAAAAGATTACAACAATAAGTTGGGGTGAAACCTCTAAAATTAAATAAGTTGCTAGGAGCAACATTTTTTGCTTAGAGTGTTGGATATAAGAGTTGTAAAGATACTTTTGTCTTTGACATTTATAAACTACTATTTTTTTTTTTGGAATAATGACACTCCTATGCACATAGTACTTTTTTTTAGAATAAAAACAGAGCTACGCGGTTTTGAAATAATTTAACATTTTTATTTTTCAAAGCAAAAAAATATGACACAAAATGGAGGGCATGAAAACATTTTTAATTTTTCTTTTTTAAACTAATTTACACCATTTTTTTAAAAAAAAAATTCATTTATTTCATCATAAATTCTGGAAGTATTATTCTTTTTCATCATCGTCTTTGTTGCCGTCATCCCTATTGATTTAACCTACTGTTCGGTCAATAATTACCATCAAGCTGAAACATCTCTTCTATTCTTCTATCGATTTAGATTTCTCAAAAAAAAAAAAGCCTTAAATCTCACGAAATCAAATTTAAAGATATAAAAAGTTGTCAAACCTTTGCGTGCCGCCGTTAAATCTCTCTAACATTGATGGCGGTCAATAGTTGACCGATAAGATGGCATGATGTCGTATTTTGGAATTATTTGTGAGAAAAAATAAGAGGAGATGAAGAAGGAAGAAGGAAGAAGAAGAGGAATAAGAAAAAAATGAATTTAGAGATTTATATACTTCCTCCAAAACTGTGATTTTAGGGATAATAAGGGAATGGCCAAAATGGTGTTGTTTTGGCACTTGGCCCACCACTCGATCCGTTCAACAAAGGGTCCACACATATTTTTGTATAAAGGGGTAATTTTTCTTATAGTCGTTTCCAGTGTGATTTGGTATTCAACCTTGTCCCTAAAATTACAATTAGTTACTAATTATGTCTACCAACTTTTAATTTTATCAAGTAAGTCCCTTAAATTTTTTAATGGCATAATGACAAAAATGTCCCTAACTTTTGACTGAATAGTCATTTTGGCTTATATTTTTTTGAAGTAATTTAACCATCAGCGTTTCATTTTGAGTCAAAATGGCCCTCTATGGATGAAAACTATTAGTCAACTAACGATAAACAACTTGAAATTACTTGACAGAATGACACGTTAGAACACATTTTTTTTTATATTTTATTTTTTGACTCATATGTCATTCTGTAAATTTAGTATATTTGTTTATATGACACTGCTATTGCAGTGTGCACTGCCATGTAGGCTTGTCACGTTATTTCAAGTCATTTTATCGCTAGTTTAATAATTTTTATCCGCAGCTGGGCTATTTTGACCCAAAACGAAACGTTAAGGGTTAAATTGCTTCAAAAAAAGAATAAGGGTCAAAATGGCTATTCAATCAAACGTTTTGAATATTTTATTGACTATGTTTTTTTTATTTAGTAATTGATGGATTTATTTTGATGGTGAAAAAAATATTTCGAGAGTTGTGTTCATGAACGAGACTTAATATCTTGCAAGATAAGGTTAGTAGCTCGCATTAAAGGCAGATGATGGGAAATTCAGGAGTTCTAGGTAGTACACCATGAACTTTGAATTATTTCATGATTTTCGTAAATGTGATGTTTTACTTGTTAAATATATGCATGCCATGATTGTCGAATAATAATAATAATGTAAATGAATGAATTACCTTTGACTTGTGTAATTACCGTGATATCCTTGGCAAGTTAAAAAAAATACTAAAATGCCTTTATTTATTAAATTACTAAAATACCCCTAACTACTAAAATGATTAAAATATCCTTATATGCTTTAAATTAATATAATACCTCTATGTGTATTGAGTGACCAAAATACCCTTATGAGGTAAAAAGATTGAAATGCCCTTTTGGGCTTAAAAGAAAAAAAATCATCTATAAGTGCTAATTACTCACATTATCTATGAGAATGAGGCCATGATGATCGAAGATGGTGAAAGGCGGAGATTTATGTGTGAGGAAAGTGAATTATAATTAGGGATTTAGAATAACAAAATAGAGAGGAAATGAGATATTTTAAATTTTACTAAAGATAAGAGAATGAATTTCTCTGTATTTCTTATTATTTTATTGAGAAATATAGCAAATATTTATAGTTTACAAAGAATCCCTAAGTTAGGAAAATTTTAATTACACACAATCACCATTGATTTCTTGATTTCTGTATTAACTCCAGAAATTTTGTTCCTATTCTATTGCTTGCATTGACTTAAATATTAGGAAATAATTTCCTAAATATTCATTCGTACATTTTGGGATATAATTCTCTAATTTTTCGTCCGTAATCTACACCCCCTCTCAAGTTGGTGAGTAAACACAATAGAGCACCAACTTGGATCATGGATGTGATGTATTTTTTGGGAGCAAATTTTCTCTATTGATGATCTTCTTTGAGATAGAGGTCTAGGATTTTGCATTAAAATGCAAATAGATCAACATCTTTGTTGGAAAAAGTCTCTTTGACAGCAACCCAATTTACATGTGTTGTTTCTTAGAGAAAAATGCTCTAATTTCTCGGGAGTCATTGATTTGAACAACCAGGACAAAACCATGTTGTTATTGCGCAGTTATTGTTGATAAAATGTAGCTTTTTGTTACTAGTTTCTACATCTCTTTGCAGTTGTTGTTGCTAGTTTCTGCATCTCTCTTGAGATGTCTTTAAGCTTCCCTATTCCATTCATGGTCTGGTGCCATTCAACTTATGATACGTTTGAGATGGTTGATGCATCAGTTGAAATATCAGGACTGAAAATTGAAATATTTTTTGACTGAAAGGTCTAATGCGAAATATGTAGGCATAGTTGGGTTTTTCCATACTTCCCTAGCTGAAATTTGTCACCATTGGACAATGATCACATGAATCTACACTCCCCTCAAGCTGGTAGGTACACGTACTAAAGTCACAGCTTGGATCTTTGATGTAGAATCTCTTTAAAAAATATTATCTAGTATTTTTTCTTAAGGCTAAAATAGAATCTCTTCTCCTATCTTTTTATAATGGGGTCATGATGCAAAGGAGGTGATTTATGTGTGAGGAAAGTGAACTGTAGTTAGGGATTTAAAATAACAAAATAGAGAGAAAATGCGATATTTGAAATTTTACTAAAGATAAGAAAATAGATTTCTCTATATTTTTTATTATTTTATTGAGAAATATAGCAACTATTTATAGTTTACAAAGAATTCCTAATTTAGGAAAGTTTTAATTACAAACAATCACCATTGATTTTTGTATTAGCTGCAAAAATTTTGTTCCTATTTTATTGCTTGCATTACTTAGATATTAGGAAATAATTTCCTAAATATTAGCAACCATATATTTTGGGATATAATTATCTAATTTTCCGTCTGCAATCTACATTATCCTTGTGAACTAAAAATAAATTTGTGTGCTAAAATTTACTAAGATACCTTTCGGGTCACCTTGTTGACTCTTAAACCCATTCGGAAAGATTATATGATCCGTTTTTTGTCCTTGAAGCCTACAAATTATCTAATCACTCTTATGAGACCAGATTTATGAAATATATCTTATAACACCAAAATACCAAAAATGCTCTCACTTGTGAACTAAAAAATACTTATGGATTGCCAACTAATCAAAATACCATTTTAATGTCTAAATGACCTTAATAACACTACAAAGCTATAATTTGACTTCTAATACTTCAAAGTGACTCATGATCTATGAGATGGTGAATAATTCATTAATTGATTATTCGTATAGACATGAACTATTACCTAATATGCAATAGTACGATAACTGATATTTGGATTTCGATCGGTCAACGTCATACATGTTCCCTAGTATACGCATAGATGCGATATTCATATGGTTAGATATTGACTCAAATTCTAATTGGTAATTAAATTGGATTTTATTGTAATTCTAGTGCCGAAAGAATACTTGGTAATTAAGTTTATTTAATACCTAAATATTTATATTAGGCAAGAAATATTATGGGATATAGTTTGTTGGTGGCCAAGTATTTAGCTCTATAAATATAGAGTTGGTCTTAACCTTTCGAATTATGAGAGAAAATTACTTTGGAGAGATGTAACCACTTTTAGGATCTCTATAACTATAACGGTTATGTTGTAGAAATTAGTATTATGGGGACATTGAGAAAAGTGTTTTAGATTGTAGACACTAGCGCATCCAACCATTTCTACACTAACAGAGAAATGTTCACTAAGTTTGAAGCTGTCACTGAGGGTGAACATGTCTACATGGGAAATTCCAACAGCTCAGAATTACTCGGTAAAGTTAAATTTTTCTCAAAGTTACCTCTGGTAAAACTCTAGCTTTAAATAATAGTTTGTATGTTTCATCTTTGCGTAAAAACTCATTAGTGGCGGACTTTTATATAAGGTTAGTATCAAGCTAGTTTTTGAATCTGTTAAGCTTGTACTCACAATGATACTTTTTTAAGGAAAGGTATTTTTGTGATTGATAGCATTTCTGATGCTATGAATAAAACTTCTACTTTTGCTTATATCATTGAGACCATTGAAATTTGGCATGCAAGATTAGGGCACGTAAACTATCACTCTCTAAAAGACTAAAACAAATGGATTAACTTTCTAATCTCAATAAGAATAGTTTTAGTAAATGTGAGATATGTGTAGAAGCCAAACATCTTAAACCACCTTTCAAGCTGTTCACTTCTAGGCAAACTAAACTTTTAGAGTTGGTACATACAGATCTAGCAGACTTAAAAAACAGAGAGAATAAAGGAGGAAAATATTATTATATTAATTTTGTAGTGGACTTCTCTAGATTTATGAAAGTTTATCTCCTAAGGTCTAAAGATGAAGCTGATAAAATATTTCTAATCTAAATGGCTGAAGTAGAATATCAGCTAGATAGAAGAATAAAATCGTTAGATCGGATAGAGATAGTGAATACAGCTCTAACTTCCTAAAAGAAGTATGTAAATAACATGACATAATACATAAGTTCTTAGCCCCTTACACTCCTCAACAAAATGGCATAGCTGAAAGAAAAAAATGGATCATTAAAAAAATATGATGAACGCCCTTTTATTAAGTTCCGAACTACCTAATAACATGTGGGGAGAGATCGTTCTTTATGCTAATTATATTCTTAATAGAGTGCCTCATAAAATGTTGAATTGTACCTCATATGAATTTATGGAAATGTTATGCACCAAATTTGAAATATTTAAAAGTTTGAGGATGTTTAGCTAAAGCAAGGTTGCCTTCTTTTAAACGAAACACTATTGGTTCCAAAATTATTGATGTTGTTTTCATTGGTTACGCCTTAAATAGTGCTGCTTATAGATTTATGCTATTGCATGATCATTCGATTTATGAATCTAGAGTTGTATTCTTTGAGAATGTGTTTCCTCTTAAGATGAGTAATGATAGTCATTTCTTGAGATCTTATGAGCATGTTTCCAGCTCTAGGATAATTTTTAGAGACGATCATTCTTTTGATGAACCTAAGAGGATTAAAAGAAAAGAAAACTGCAACTAGCTTCGGATCTGACTTATTTACATTCATCATCATTTAAATTAGTAACTTAGACTCAACAAATGAGTATATTGCCAATGTGTTTTTGCTAGATGAATATCCAAAAACATACGATGAAGCTATTTCATCTATTGATGCTAGTTTTCGGAGAGGCCTTATTAAGGATGAATTAAAATATATTTTCTCTAATCATACCTGAGAGTTAGAAGACTTTCCTAAAGATTGTAAATCAATAAGTAATAAATGAGTCTTTAGAAAGAAACTAAGACCAAATAGATCGATTCATTGATATAAGGCAAAACTGGTTGTAAAAGGCTTTACCCAAAAGTTTGGGATTGATTTTCTTGACACTAATTCTCCCATTACTAAAATTTTCATCATTAGTGTTTTATTTCCTTTAGATGGATGTGAAGATAGCCTTCCTGAATGGTGATTTGGAAGAAGAAATCTACATGGAGTTGTAATCACTCATTTTTATCTGGTCTGTAAATACATATTAGTATAATTATTAGTATATTAGCGTTGCATGTATATTTGTATTATATTATTATACTATATGTTTATTATGTGCATAAGTGTTATTAATATACGTAAAGTGTGTGTAATGTGTGCATGTATATTATAAACTATGTATGTATACATATTAATAAGTAATACGGTGTATGTGTGTCACGCATGTATCTACATTTAGTATGAGCGTATTGTTTTTACGAATAATGTGTGTAGATGTTTATGTTAATTATGTGTATGATTATATATGCATGTATGCTAGTATGTTATATTAATTAATGTTTGCATGTGTGTTGTACGTATGTGTATGCATAGGTACGTACATATGTATTATCGTATGTGTATTATTATTATTGTTGTTGTTATTACTAATATTAATGTTATTATTATTAGACTAATATAAGATGAAATCCAAAAAATACATATTAAACCCAAAATGAATAATTACCAGTCCAAGTCCATTACATATTATAGGGCCTGAAAATATTGATATTATTACAAGGCTTGATCGGCCCAAACCGGCCAGCCCACATCCTAAGAAACCCTAACACACATCAGATAATGGAGCCCTGATGTCATCCTTTTATCTTGCGCAGCTACACGAGGGCCGTTGGATAAGATCTGGATCCAACGGCCACGATTGAAGCATAAAGACCCCTCATCTACCGCGTGAAGTCCACGCGCGGGCTGTTGGATTCTCTACTCGCGCGTGTGAGACACATGCAAGGCCGACCATCTTCAGGCCACGTGGCGCGATCTCGGACACTACATCATTTCCGAGGCCTCATCTCAGCCGTCTGATCATCGAGTGGTCCTAACCGTTGGATCAGATCTGATCCAACGGATAGGAACAGTTCTGGCAATAATAATCATCTCATCTCCCGAGATGCCAGTCTGCGCAGCCGAACGATCACCTCCACCACGCCGCTCCCTATGCCGACCGTACCAACCACCAAGCATGGCCGGGCATACCAAGGACACAAAAATGGAAAGGCATCAGAAAAATCAGATAAAAAGAATAGATCTTATGTACTAGTCTTACCAAAAAAACGAAAGCAGAGAGATATATGTAACTCAAAATCAAATGAGTTCAGTTGTAATCAGTTTTCCCAGAAATACAAAAAAGGAGAGATCTCACTCTTTCGTTCATCTTTTGAACAAGAAAAATAAAAAGGTATACATTTATCTTTAGTGTTGCATGTATGTATATACTCTAGAAATAACAAAAAGGGAGAAAAGGGGGAAAGTTATTTTACCTTCGCTGTCAGTGGATCTCCCCTCGCCAGTAATAAGCCGCATCGATTTCCAAAACTGAATATGGTGAACTGAAAAGAGAGGGAGGTCCCTTTTGGTCTCGTTTTGTATTTTTTTAAAAAAAGAAAAAAGAAAAAAATGGTTTTCGCTTTGTATTTTCTTAGATCTAGGACAAAGATGAGTCTTTTCTTTAAATCCAAGTTCAGATTCAAGTTTAGGTGGAAGTAAGGTTTGTTTTGGTGTTTTTTGGGGTTCGTCGGTGTCGATTAGCGGCGGCCGGCGACGGAGGAGACGGCAGTTGGCTGCCAGTTTCTGGGTTCATCGAAGGCTTCAGGCTTGGTTTTTGAGAGAAAATGAGAGAGTGGAGGGATATTATCCTAAAGCTTAGAAAAAAATAAGAAAAAGAGAGAGGGGAGGCCGGTTGGGGGAATTTATAGCCAAACCCTTTTTCAAAAATGGCCTAATTGCATCATAAACCATCCCGCGTTTCGGGATTTTTCAAAACAATCTCGCCCTTTGGGATAATTACAAACATAATCCCTCTTATGTTTCCAAGTTTTCCAATTTCGTCCTGAAATCTATTCGAAATCCATTTTCAAATGGTTAAATTACGCCCCAAGGACCTCCGCGTTTTCGAACTTTCTATTTCGAGCTTGCTGCATGGGTTATTTACAGCCTTAGTCCTCATGAGTTTTACTCGGTTCTTGATTAGATCCCTAAATGTCGGTTTTTTATTTTGAGTTGTAAGCCTTCTGTTTTGATTTCATTCCATTCCAGTCTCTTACTGTTGTTTATTATTTTGCTTCAAAGTTGTGAGGTTTTAATATTTTTGCATTAATATTATTTGTGATCTTTTACATGGGTGTTATATATATTCTTGCCACCACTATACCTCATGCTCGTTTTTTGAATATTGATATGTTGATATATTCTTTAGCTTGTTTACTCGTATTCTAAACGTTTAGCAAATTTATTTTCTTTGAGTATGTTCGCATCTTAGTATGCTTTATGCTTTCATGTGTGTTTTTTTTCTCGTATTACATATGTATTTATGTTTTACAACATATGTTTTTTTGTGATATCTTTTTGTCTTTTAATTCTCTTGTTCGTAGTATATATATATGTATGTTTAGATTGGTATTTTATTAGATTAATGTTCTATATATTAATATTTATTTTTATTGTATTTGAATTATTTGCCATATTTTATGTTTCACTCACTAAGATTGCATATCGGTATATATAATGTCAATGCGGTGTCCTTTTATCCGGGTGCAAACGGGGCTAGTATCAGGCGTAGTGATAGTGGTTGGGCGTTTGCTCTCGGATAATGGGACCTTTAAAATTTACTCGCAATTACAACCAAATTTTAAATTAATCGTCACTTTAATCTGGAAAGTTTAATTTTAATAAAGCGGTAATTATTAAAGTACCAATTTTGGGCGGTGTGGGGGTGCTAATCCTTCCCCATCCGTAACTGACTCCCGAATCCAATAGTTTTCAAATTCTGGTTTTAAGGTGTCCGGCCTACTTAAGTGGCCGGTGGCGACTCCTCTTTTAAAATAAATACGGTTTTTACAAAATCCCACGGAAGACATTTTTTAAACAAAAAGAATGAAAGAAAATATTTTTTAGCGAAAGGGACATCGCTACAGATGGCGACTCCGCTGGGACCATTTTTTGTTTTTAAAAAACAAAAAGAGAGTCGAGCTTTTTAAAATAGTTATCGCTTTATTAATATTAGAAGTTCCGGATTAAAGTGACTATTAAATTAATATTCGGTTGTAATTGCGCGTTTATTTTAACGCATTTAAAATTTGGCATATAATCCTGTTTTTTAAGTGGGGGGAAACGCTAATTTTTTCGTGGAGATATCGTTCTCCCGTGTAGGCCTAGCAAGTACCTTCGGGGCTCGAGTACCTTATGCTTTCGTAAGGATATCATTCCTTCGTGCAGGCATAAGCGAATGGGTCCCCCTGAATTAAACCCGGTTAAAAGGAGCCTATAATGGGTGATGATCGGGGGCCTTGCTACTCTTAGTAGAGGGCAGTATGGACAGTTCAGGTACCTCCTAGAACCAAAACTGCATATAGAGAACATAGAAACCCACCTTATTAGAGCCATGCGGATAACCTTAGGTGTTTTAGATGGATAAATAGGGTTGCTTTGTCTATTTACCTTATTTAATTTGTCTTTTTTATTTATGTATTTATTAATTCTATCCGGTACTGACTTGTCTTCTTTTGCTCTATTTTTTTCCTTTTATGCATTATTACATTTGCATTACATAAATGTACTGGATCAAGTGGTTTGCCCTATCAGAAAGTCTTTCACCATGGAAAAAAGGTGTCTTAGGAAAGAAGAGCTTAACTTGTCAGTCAGACATTGGTCAGAGGTCAACCAGAAGGCCCAAGGGGACAGTTTACCAAGCGAGCGCGTAATAGCAGGGTACACCTACGTGAGTCTTCAACAGAACAACTTATGGGATCTCCAAAGTATCTGGGAATGATGGGACCAGAGATTACAAGACAGGTTCTGTGATAGTTATGGCGACATTGCACGATTGTTATACGTTCGGGTCAACCAGCCCCTACTCCGAGCCATTTTTCAGTTCTGGAATCCTGCCTTTTGCTGCTTCACTTTCAATGGACAGGACATGATGCCTATAGTAGAAGAATATACCGCCTTTCTTAATCAGAAAAATGTTCAAGAAGATTGGATTTACACAAAACCTCCGTGGAATCAGAATTACACTTCAAAGCTTAAAACCTTTACCAGAATGAGTGACGATTGGGTTAATGGCTTGATCCGACTTCGAGGAGACAGTACAATATTTGCATGGGAGAACGTTCGAAACATCCTACCTGCACATCCAGATGAGGAGAAAAAGATAGACATGCTTGCCTTGGGAATATATGGGTTGGTGATCTTTCCGAGAACTCTTGGAAACATTGATGTAGCCATTCTAGATCTGTTCGAGCGTATGAAACGACGGGCAAATCCAGTACCAGCAATCATGGCCGAGACCTTTATTTCCTTAAATGTCAGTCGAAAGCATGAAGAATGACGTTTCAGGGGTATGAACAGCTGTTACAGGTTTGGGTTCAGAGCCACATGTGGAAGACGCCGACAAGGGTCCTACCAGGGATATCCTTCCAAGGTTTTTCACCCTTACGGGAGTACTTAGCAAAAGAGTGGCGAGAGAACTTGAAAACAAAAAAATGGTCTAGTTTCTTCAGGAACATTCAAGACGAAGACATAGTATGGAGGGCCTCATGGCTCGGTAGAGTTAATTACTTTTTATGCAGTTGCGGTGATTTCAACTGGCTGATGATGTTGGGACTGCATGGAGGGATTGCTTGTGCTCCACTTTTGGTGTCCCGACAATTCGGATCACGACAGTTCATTCCCAATACCGCCGGGTTAAGTCGAACTGAATTTCCTTTCAAATGTGAGTTTAAAGAAAAAGTCCAGACTATCATGAGGGCTTGGGACCATTGTTACCGAATCAGGGTAGAATGAGACACCGAGCACATGACCACCCCAGGCTATGATCTTTGGAGACGTTTGAGGGTTAATGATGTGATTCCTGAGTCCAATCAAGGATCGGTCGTGTCACTTGAGGAGCTTACAAAGGTGGTACCGTCTGAAACCGATATCTTACGGAATGAACTCGAAGAAATTAAGAGGAAAATGGACACCCAACAGACTCAGCATGCGAGTGAGCTCTATAAAGTAAGCTTAGAGGTCGACGAACGGGATGGGATCATTAGGCAGTTGAAGAAATTAAATGCGGATTTGAGCGAGAAGAAAACTCTTTACCAAAATGATACCCTCCTACTTCAAGCAAAGATACAGAAAGCCGGCCGCAGTCAGTTCATAGCCGTAGAAAAGGAAAGAATGAATGGTATCCGTTTGGTGGAAGAAGAACGAGAAATCAGCAAGAGAGCAATCGAGAAGAAGATAAAAAGCTGCCGGTTGGCTATTGAGGAAGAAAGACAGTTCTTTAAGAAAGCCATTGACCAAGAAAAGAAAAGAAAAGAACTAGGCAAGAAATTAGCAAAGGAAAACAAGCAGTCAACTACGAGAGAGAAAATATAACCGCTTGGAAAATAAGGTCCATGAGTAGCCAGAATAGACTGTTAGAGATGCAAATGTTGTACGATGACACTATCCAAAGTCTAGATCAGAGCCGAAGTCAGAACGTCGAGTTGGGAGAAAAGGTGGCAGAAGTAGAACACTCCTTTCGAGCCTACTGTCAGAGGAACGACTTTACTGAGTTACAAGAAAGAGAGCGTGAAGTAGGCATGCTACGAACCCGAATTGAGTCCCTAGAAGCAACTGTTGAGGATTATAAGGCAAGAATCAGTGTATTCGTAGAGGCTGCAGCTGGAGGGGACATTTATTGGCGAATGAGACTGCGTGACGCTGCCCGGATGGTGCAGGATAGGGACCAATATTACGCCAACCTGATGGTGGACATACACCGAGTCGCCAGGCATGTGAATGATTTGACCATTGAAGTTGAAACACTCTGACCTTCCGTAGTCCCAGAAATAGAAGAAGCTCCCAGGTTCATCAAGCTGCTCGGGGCTATTGGAAAATTATGAAATAGAGCTAGGGCTTATTTGTAGGGCTCTGTATAGTAATTAGTACTCTTTTGTATTAGGGACCTTCATTCTGTAATATGAACTCTATTGTAATTTAGACCCTTTAATTCCCGTAGAAGTAGTTCAAAAGGGTGATTACCAGCGGAATCAATACCTTTATCCACATACATTCTTGCATTGCATCATGACATTCGCATCATTATACACGCATTTATTCTCATTGCAACCATATTAATGTTATAAATATTGTGGCAGTGTGAAAATAAAAGTTAAGCCGCAATCATTCATCATCCATATCTTACATGATTACAAAGCAAGCTCATGGAAGACAGGATAATTAGTCTAGAAAAGGGACAAAGAGAGCTCGAGGCAAGATTTGTCGAAGCCCAAAGAAGCCTCAGTGACCAGATTGCCCAGTCACAAGCATCAATAGTATCCGACATAACCGCATTGCTGGCTAAGAGTCTCGGAAAGAGAGTTGAAGGAGAAACCGCCCAAGAACTGGAAAGTACCCCGGTTCACAATAAGGTTCAATCGGCCGCGTCGAATCTGACTAGAAAGGTATATATCGACCCTGTGGGGATGTCGACTAATATACCGGTATGGGCATCTGAGACTCAACCCCTTGACACTAAAACACTCTATGAAGAAGAGGTGCCAGACCTGAATTTGGTCGAAAGGATTAGGACAGAGGTAGAAAAAAGTGGGAAGAGAGGTTTCGCCTCATGGAGGAAAGATTTAAAACTTTGCAAACTATGAAAGAATCAGGAAATGATGCCAGTGACTTGAGTCTGGTATCCGACCTTGTCCTACCACCAAAATTTAAAATGCTAGAGTTCGACAAATACGATGGAACCACGTGTCTTCCGCGCACATAACAATGTACTGCCGGAAGATGGCGGCCTGCCTTAAGGATGAGAAGCTACTGATTCACTTTTTCCAAGACAGCCTAACTAGGGCGGCGTTACGGTGGTACACCCAGTTGAGCAGGGTAAATGTTAAAACATGGAAAGATCTTTCAAGAGCATTCATTGAGCAATATAAGCACGTAACCGATATGACCTCCAGTAGAATTATGTTGGAAAATATGGGGCAGAAGTCCAACGAAAGTCTACGACAGTATGCTCAAAGGTGGCGGAAAGTGGCCGCCCAAATTCAGCCACCCCTCCCGGAATATAAAATTACGCCATTATTCGTTAATACTTTGAAGGGGGCATTGTTCGATCGCCTCATTAATAACACAACACAGAGTTTTGCTGATTTGATTAGGACTGGGGAGTCCCTTGAATTGGCAATTAATAGTGGTAGAATTGATAGCGGGGAAGGATCTTAAAAGTACAACAAGAAGAATGAAGTAAACGCCGCCAGTACTTACACTGCCCCGAAGAATTTTACAGTCTCACAGCCACAAGCACATGTGGGAAAAGCACAGAACTCGAATCAAAGAGAGGAGAGAACCCCGAGAAAAGAGAAAGAGAGGCAAACTTTTACTCTACTACCCGTTCTGTACTCAGAGCTTTACTCTCACTTGTATGAAGCAGACCTGGTCCGTTCATATTACGTTACTCCTTTCAAACCGCCATTCCCATCCTGGTATAACCTGAACGCGCATTGCGACTATCACGGCGGTGCCCCTGGTCATCCCATCGAGAACTGCCTTGCTTTCAAAAAACTTGTGCAGAACTTAATTGATTCTGGGATACTGAAGTTTGAAAAACCAAGTGTAGCTACTAACCCGTTGCCTAATCATGGGAACAGAGGAGTAAATGTTATTGAGGAATGCTTTACCAGGAAGATTAAGGATGATGTGTCAGAAATCAAATCTCCATTGCGGTGGGTATTTCAACAATTGTGCATGGCCCATGTGATCAACAAAGGCATGATAGTAATACAGAAGGGATGTGAAGTGTATTGTGAATTCCATTAGGAAGAAGGACACGACATCCAAAAGTGTGACGAGTTTAAGAGACTGGTACAACAATTGATGAATGAAAAGCAAATAGAATTCTTCGAAGAGCCCACAGGAAAGAAGGGGTCGAACGTTTATATGACGGATAGTCCCAACGCTAAATAGGGGAGAGATAGACCTCTTATCATCTCCTCCAGGCCGAGGAGTGTAGGTGTCTCCCAAAGAGAAACCACTAAGATAAATCCCAAGATCATCATCTCAGCACCATCCCCGTTCCCATTCAAGGATATGCGGCAAACTCCCTGGAACTATGCTGTAAATGTGACCAAGCCAGAAAGCCAGAATCTGGTGAGGTAAAAGAGCTTACACTGAAAGACGAGCAAAGCAAGAGTGATGTGAATATCGGTGAGGTGGGCCATTTCACGAGGAGCGGCAGATGTTACTCCTCTGAGACCTTGAGGGCTGCTAAAACGGCCAAAGATAAAGGAAATGATACATCGATTACCCCCGTGCAGATATTCGGTAAAGAACCTCTTACAAAGATAAATGAGCTAGTAATCGAAGCTCAGGCCAAAGAATTTCTAAAGTTCCTGAGACATAGCGAGTACAGCGTAGTGGAACAACTACGAAAGCAACCGGCTAGGATCACAGTGCTGAAGCTACTCTTGAGTTTAGAAAGACACCGTGAGGCACTATTAAAAGTACTAAACCAGACTTTTGTGCCCCATGACATTTCTGTGGCAAAACTGGACATGATAGTAGGATATATCACTGCCTATAACCATATAACATTCAGTGATGACGAGATCCCTGAGGGCAGAATGGGGTCCCCCAAAGCTCTTAACATCACAACCCACTGTAAAGGGTATGTGGTACCGAGGGTACTGATTGACAACGGGTCAGCACTGAACGTGCTGCCTATGGTGACCCTGTAGAGGCTACCAATAGATGGTTCTCACCTAAAGCCCTGCCATAACTCCGTGAGAGCTTTTGACGGTACATAAAGAGAAACAATGGGAAAAATTGAGGTACCTCTATTGATCGGGCCGACTGAGTACATGATTGATTTTGTGGTAATGGACATAAAACCATCTTACAGCTGCTTATTGGGAAGGCCATGGATCCACTCTACAGGAGTAGTCCCCTCATCACTATATCAGAAATTAAAATTCGTAATCGAAGGCAAATTGGTCACAGTAGAGGCCGAGCAGGAAATTATTGCTTCAGTGACATCAGATGCCCCCTACATTCAAAATGACGAGGATGCTGCAGAATGCTCTTTTCGAGCATTAGAGCTAGTAAATGCCACATTCGTCGTGGAAGGAAGTCGGATTCCCTATCCCAGGTTATCTAATTGTACCAAGATGACCGTTGCTGAAACTTTGGGCCGAGGAGCCAAAGCTGGAAGAGGGCTAGGGAAAAGATTGCAAGAGAGCCTACGAGCCAAAAGTATGATAACCAAGAAGGATCGTTTTGGGTTGGGTTACAAACCAAGTGTCCAACAAAGAAAAAAAGAATACAAGAGAAAAGAAGAACAAAGAAAAGCCAGATTTAAGGGAGAAGACATTCCATGGAGACCAATGTCTTTCCCTAGTTTGAAAACCACTTTTGTTTTTGGAGGATTTTGCCAGCCAGGACAGGAGGTTGAAGAGGCAATTAAGGAAAATGACGTACTCAACGAGGAAATATTTAATGAATCACTTGAGGGGATGTCCATCAACATGATAGCTGGAAAGGGCCAAGTCAGCAAAATGTTAACCAACATCCGCCCCTTCCATCCTGGGGAAACTCTTGATAACTGGAGCCACATTGATCTACCTGTGGTTTTTAGGACTAGATCAGAGTAATGCTCCGAATCAACTTTTTGTTTTTGCCCATATACAATGGGGATCTTTTGTATAGGGCACCTATGTTAACTTTTTGTTGAAATGAAAATATCTTCCCCGTTTTCTTAAATGGCAAACATTTCATTTATTTCATTCATTCTTCATGTTCATTCACTTCATATAAAGCCATTCTCTTCCCAATACAATTCATTCTCACTTAATGTAGGTCTCTCATGATTGACTGTATGAATGATATCGTACCCAATCCTGGAGTGAATTTTGAATGCCCCGAGATCTCAGAGGGAATCGGGGAAGAAGATGATGAGATGGAATGTGAGGTCCCTGTAGAGTTGAGGAGAATGGTGGCCAACAAATAAAGGCAAATCATGTCCCACCAAGAAGAAACAGAAGTTGTAAACTTGGGGACTGAAGAAGAGTGAAAAGAAGTAAAAATAGGGACGACGTTTTCCTCAAAAACCAGGCACAAACTGATAACCCTACTTCAGGAATTCAAGGATGTCTTCGCCTGGACTTATCAAGATATGCCAGGTTTGAATATTGATATAGTGGTGCAGAAACTGCCAACGAAACCGGAATGCAAACCAATACAACAAAAACTCCGGAGAATGAGACCAGACATATTGTTAAAGATCAGAGAAGAGGTAAAATAATAGTTTGATGCTGATTTCTTGGAGGTGGCCAAATACCCCGAATGGGTTGCAAACATCGTACCAGTACCGAAGAAAGACGGGAATGCCCGTATGTGTGTAGATTATAGGGATCTTAACCGAGCCAGCCCTAAAGACAACTTCCCCTTGCCACATATTGACACGCTGGTTGATAACACCGCGGGACACTAATGGTTTTCATTCATGGACGGCTTTTCAAGGTACAACCAGATAAAGATGGACTCTAACGACATGGAGAAAACTACATTCATAACCATGTGGGGCACTTTTTGTTACCGGGTGATGTCTTTCGGGCTCAAGAACGCAGGGGCAACTTACCAAAGAGCAATGATGACTCTTTTCTATGACATGATGCACAAAGAAATAGAAGTATACGTGGACAACATGATCGCCAAGTCCTGAACAGAAGAGGAGCACCTACAGAACTTAAGAAAACTATTCCAAAGACTACGGAAATACCAGCTGAGGCTTAACCCTGCCAAATGCACATTCGCCATTACTTCTGGAAAACTCTTGGGGTTCATGGTGAGCAGAAGAGGGATTGAGATCGATCCAGATAAAGTGAAAGCCATCCAGGATCTCTCACCACCCCACACTCAGAAGGAAGTTCGTGGTTTCCTGGGGATGTTGAATTATATCTCTCGTTTTATTTCCCAATTAACTGATCGGTGTGACCCAGTCTTCAGACTTCTTAGAAAGAATAATCCCGGTGTGTGAGATGAGGAATGTCAAGGAGCCCTAGAAAATATCAAAAGGTACCTGACAAATGCTCCAATTTTAGTCGCACCGGTACTAGACAAGCCTTTAATCCTCTACCTGACAGTCTTTGAGAATTTAATGGGGTGTGTATTGGGGCAACACGATGAGTCAGGGAAAAGGGAGCAAGCCATCTATTACCTAAGCAGAAAGTTCAATGATTGTGAAGCGCGGTACCCGCCAGTTCAGAAGCTGTGTTGTACTTTAGTTTGGGCTACCAAGCGGCTTAGCCAGTACATGCTGTACCATACTACTTGGTTGATATCCAAGCTAGACTCCTTGAAGTTCCTAATGGAAGCACCAGCAATGACGGGAAGGATAGCCCGCTGGCAGATGGTCCTATCCAAATTCGACATTGTGTATGTAAGCCAGAAAGCCGTAAAGGGAAGTGCCGTAGCGGATTTCCTAGCTAGTCGCGCTTCAGACGATTATGAGGCGTTGAACTTTAATTTCCTGGATGAAGACTTGATGTGCATTACAACCGAGGAAAATGTTCTAGATGATAACTCATGGAAGCTTTACTTTGATGGGGCCCCTAACCCACTCGGACACGGGATAGGGGCCGTGCTAATTTCCCCCAAGAATGTCTATTATCCCTTCACCAGCAGACTAGAATTCTTCTGCACCGACAATATAGCTGAATATGAAGCCTGCGTTATGGGACTGAACTCAGCTATTGAAAGAAAGATTAAGGAACTTCGAGTATTCGGAGATTCATCCCTAGTGATTTACAAGTTGCGTGGGGAATGGGAAACCAGGGACTCGAAGTTGGTCAAATATTATGAATTAATTCAAGAGCTCGCTAAGGAGTTCGAAAAGGTCAGCTTCAATTACCTTCCCAAAGAAGAAAATCAGATGGCAGACGCCTTGGCAACCTTGGCTTCCATGTTCAAAACGAACACGGGGCAGAAATAAAGCCCATTAAGATGCAGACTTTTGAAAAACCTGCTCATTGTTGTAATGTGTAGGAAGAGATTGATGGCAACCCATGGTACTATGACATCTTGCAATATGTCAAGCTTCAAAAGTATCCCCAAGGGGCAAATGACAATGACAGAAAAACACCCAGGAAAATGGCAACATGATATGTCCTGGATAGGGAGATCCTATATAAAAGAGGCCATGATCAGACATTGTTGAGATGTGTGGATGCTTGGGAGGCGAGGGAGATTTTAGCCGAAGTACACGACGGTCTATGTGGGACGCACGCCAACAGGCTGTCTATAGCCCAAAAAATTATGAGGTATGACTATTTCTAGTCGACCATGGATGGAGATTGTATCGATTATGCCAGGAAATGCCACAAATGCCAAATTTATGCTGACAAGATTCACGCTCCCCCGTCACCTTTACACACCATGAATTCTCCGTGGCCTTTTGCAGCGTGGGGCATGGACGTCATTGGGCAGATTCACCCGAAGGCTTCCAAGGGACACCGTTTTATTTTGGTCGCTATAGACTATTTCACTAAATGGGTGGAGGCAGCATCTTACGCCAACATCACAAGGACTATAGTATGTAAATTCCTAAAGAAGGAGATCATTTGTCGATATAGTTTGCCAGAAAGAGTCATCACCAACAACGCTTCCAATCTAAATAACAAAATGATGACGGACGTGTGCAACCAATTCAAGATAACACACCATAATTCCATAGTCTATCGTCCTAAAATGAATGGGGTGGTGGAAGCAGCAAACAAGAACATAAAGAAGATCATAGCGAAGACGACGGATACCTACAGGGATTGGCACAAAAAGCTGCCATTTGCCCTTTTCGCCTATAGGACGTCCATTCACACATCGACAGGGGCAACACCCTACTCCTTGGTGTATGGTACCGAAGCAGTACTCCCCATTGAGGTGGAGATTACGTCGCTCCGGGTCTTAAATGAAGTAAAATTAGAAGAATCTGAATGGGTGCAAGCCAGACTCGACCAGCTAAATCTCATTGAAGAAAAGAGACTAAAGGCCATTTGCCATGGTGCTCAAGAAAATCCTCCCGATTCATAAAGATTCTCAAGGAAAGTGGATGCCCAACTGGGAAGGGCCATACGTGGTAAAAAATGCCTTCTCAAGAGGAGCCTTAATCTTAACTAAAATGGATGGAGACGAGCTGAAAAGCCCTATAAATTCTGATGTTGTTAAGAAATACTACGTTTGAAAAAGGAAAAAGGGAAAAAAACAAAAAACAAACAAAAAAAATAATAAGAACAAAAAATGGAGAGCTCAGGGCGAAAACCCGAAATAGGGCATCTTGAAGCAAATGAAGGATCCGAGTCGAAAGCCCGTAAAGGGCGGCTCAGATAAATTGAGATGTTGGATATCCGGAGAGAAGGGTCGTCCCCATGAACCCTGTGAAGAGGGAGCTTTAGGCAAAGATTCTACGCCGGTTGACAGGATCATGTATCATTCATATTGAAGATACTGAGGGACCTTGTATTGCATGTTTGGTTTTTCCTTTTCCTCGTGTGCGTCATGACTCTCTCAAAGTTGTTCCAAACCCTTAATCGTAATAAAATCATATTTTTGAGCATCCATTCCTTGCCTTCTTGTTAATATCATGCAAATAAGCTAACATAGGCTTATGATAAACAAGAGATTTCTGAGCATTACTATGATCTAATCTTAAAGATGCAGGTAATTAGAAAATAATGTTAATCTTGCCCTCTAGCTGCCTACATAACGTCTGTTGACAGGGCGGACAGAAGGCTTCAAGCACCAGGGTAGGATGACCAATGGCGCACGCCTTGCTTGTTTAAGAGAAAGCATGCGAGACAACAAGAGAGATCTCCCATGGTGAAAACCCAGAAGGGCACCTAAAAAAATAAAAACAAAAAAACAAAAAAGAAGGAAAGAAAAGAGAAAAAGAAAGAAAAAAAAAAGAAACCTCTAAAGCAAAAACCTGAAAGGGCACTTTAGAACCCCGAATCAGAAATTCAGAAAAAAGAAAGGTTGGAATGGTTGAACTCGGTAGTGAAATGGGGTATCGCCGCCAGAAGAAAAAAGGAGAAATCATGCAGTGTAAGGTCGAGATTGACTGAGGACTAAAGCAGGCCCACCAAGATATTGACACTCATGCATCATGAATAGACATCCATAGGATTAGGAGCAGGTTAATTCATTTGTCATAGCATTCTGTCTTATTCTAGACAAGTATCTACAGATTCAAAGAAACATCGGTAGCCATCCTGGTGTGAATCCCAAATGTGAAGATGAAGGTTATATATAGGAAGGGCCCATATTTCCAAGCGCCTGCAGCGAGAGGTTCTATATAGGAAGAATTTGCCGCTCCGGGGCTCCACGAGCTAAAAGTTTTGTATAAGAAGGGCTCGCAGCTCCAAGGTGAAGACTAGCAATTCTATATAGGAAGAACTCCCAGCCGAAGGAATTCACCCATGATACACAAGGTTTTATATAGGGAAAACCTGTTGTGTTGAAAGCGAAGAGTCCTATATAGGAAGGGCTCCGAGCTTTACTGTCTTAGAGTGAGAGGTTTTATATAGGAAGAACTCATATCTCTGAGATTTCATAAGCTAAAAGTTCTATATAGGAAGGACTGGCGGCTCCCGGGTTTGAAGACTATCAGTTCTATACAAGAGGAACCCATCCGTGGCGCAGAAGGTTTTATGTAGGAAAAACCAATCGCGTTGAAGGCAAAAAGTTCTATATATGAAGGACTCCAAGCCTTACTGTCTCAGAGTGAAAAATTCTATATAGAAGGGACTCATAACTTGAGGCTTTAGAGCAAAGGGTTCTATATAGGAAGAGCCTGTAGCTCCAAGATCGGAAGGGGAAGAAGTTATATATAGGAAGGACTTACGAGCCCGAAGATTCAGCCGAGGAAAAATGGAGAGTTCCAGAAGAACACGTGTTTCCAAAGCTACAAACAGGGAAGTCGGATAAAAATGAGTGCTTATGAATTTTTGCTTATGTGCATAAGTGTTATTAATATACGTAAAGTGTGTGTAATGTGTGCATGTATATTATAAACTATGTATGTATACATATTAATAAGTAATACGGTGTATGTGTGTCACACATGTATCTACATTTAGTATGAGCGTATTGTTTTTACGAATAATGTGTGTAGATGTTTATGTTAATTATGTGTATGATTATATATGCATGTATGCTAATATGTTATATTAATTAATGTTTGCATGTGTGTTGTACGTATGTGTATGCATAGGTACGTACATATGTATTATCGTATGTGTATTATTATTATTATTGTTGTTGTTATTACTAATATTAATGTTATTATTATTAGACTAATATAAGATGAAATCCAAAAAATACATATTAAACCCAAAATGAATAATTACCAGTCCAAGTCCATTACATATTATAGGGCCTGAAAATATTAATATTATTACAAGGCTTGATCAGCCCAGACCGGCCAGCCCACATCCTAAGAAACCCTAACCCACATCAGATAATAGAGCCCTGATGTCATACTTTTATCTTGCGCAGCTACACGAGGGCCGTTGGATAAGATCTGGATCCAACGGCCACGATTGAAGCATAAAACCCCCTCATCTATCGCGTGAAGTCCACGCGCGGGCTTTTGGATTCTCCACTCGCGCGTGTGAGACACGTGCAAGGCCGACCATCTTCTTCAGGCCACATGGCGCGATCCCGGACCACTACATCATTTCTGAGGCCTCATCTCAGCCGTCTGATCATCGAGTGGTCCTAACAATTGGATCAGATCTGATCCAACGGATATGAACGATTCTGGCAGTAATAATCATCTCATCTCCCAAGACGCTAGTCTGCGCAGCCGAACGGTCACCTCCACCACGCCGCTCCCTTTGCCGGCCGTACCAACCACCAAGCATGGCCGGGCATACCAAGGACACAAAAATGAAAATGCATCAGAAAAATCAGATAAAAAGAATAGATCTTATGTACTAGTCTTACCAAAAAAATGAAAGCAGATAGATATATGTAACTCAAAATCAAAGAAGTTCAGTTGGAATCAGTTTTCCCAGAAATACAAAAAAGGAGAGATCCCACTCTTTTGTTCATCTTTTGAACACGAAAAATAAAAAGGTATACATTTATCTTTAGTGTTGCATGTATGTATATACTCTAGAAATAACAAAAAAGGAGAAAAGGGGGAAAGTTATTTTACCTTCGCTGTCAGTGGATCTCCCCTCGCCAGTAATAAGCCGCACCGGTTTCCAAAACTGAATATGGTGAACTGAAAAGAGAGGGAGGTCCCTTTTGGTCTCGTTTTGTATTTTAAAAAAAAAGTAAAAAAGAAAAAAATGGTTTTTCACTTCGTATTTTCTTAGATCTAGGACAAAGAGGAGTTTTTTCTTTAAATCCAAGTTCGGATTCGAGTTTAGGTGGAAGTAAGGTTCGTTTTGGTGTTTTTTGGGGTTTGCCGGTGCCAATTAGCGGCGGCCGGCGGCGGAGGAGACGGCAGTTGGCCGCCAGTTTCTGGGTTCATCGAAGGCTTCAGGCTTGGTTTTTGAGAGAAAATGAGAGAGCAGAGGGATATTATCCTAAAGCTTAGAAAAAAATGAGAAAAAAAGAGAGGGGAGGCCGGTTGGGGGAATTTATAGACAAACCCTTTTTCAAAAATGGCCTAATTGCACCATAAACCATCCCGCGTTTCGGGATTTTTCAAAACAATCTCGCCCCTTGGGATAATTACAAACATAATCTCTCTTATGTTTCCAAGTTTTCCAATTTCGTCCCGAAATCTATTCGAAATCCGTTTTCAAATGGTTAAATTACGCCCCAAGGACCTCCACATTTTCGAACTTTCCATTTCGAGCTTGCCGCATGGGTTATTTACAGCCTTAGTCCTCATGAGTTTTACCCGGTTCTTGATTAGATCCCTAAATGTCAGTTTTTTTATTTTGAGTTGTAAGCCTTCTGTTTTGATTTTATTCTATTCCAGTCCCTTACAGTTGTTTATTATTTTGCTTCAAAGTAGTGAGGTTTTAATATTTTTGCTTTAATATTATTTGTGGTCTTTTACATGGGTGTTATATATATTCTTGCCACCTCTATACCTCATGCTTGTTTTTTGAATATTGATATGTTGATATATTCGTTAGCTTGTTTACTCGTATTCTAAACGTTTAGCAAATTTATTTTCTTTGAGTATGTTCGCATCTTAGTATGCTTTATGCTTTCATGTGTGTTTTTTTTCTCGTATTACATATGTATTTATGTTTTACAACATATGTTTTCTTGTGATATCTTTTTGTCTTTTAATTCTCTTGTTCGTAGTATATATATATGTATGTTTAGATTGGTATTTTATTAGATTAATGTTCTATATATTAATATTTATTTTTATTGTATTTGAATTATTTGCCATATTTTATGTTTCGCTCACTAAGATTGCATATCAGTATATATAATGTCAACGCAGTGTCCTTTTATCCGGGTGCAAACGGGGCTAGTATCAGGCGTAGTGATAGTGGTTGGACGTTTGCTCTCGGATAATGGGACCTTTAAAATTTACTCGCAATTACAACCAAATTTTAAATTAATCGTCACTTTAATCTGGAAAGTTTAATTTTAATAAAGCGGTAATTATTAAAGTACCAATTTTGGGCGGTGTGGGGGTGCTAATCCTTCCCCATCCGTAACCGACTCCCGAATCTAATAGTTTTCAAATCTCTGGTTTTAAGGTGTTTGGCCTACCTAAGTGGCCGGTGGCGATTCCTCTTTTAAAATAAATACGGTTTTTACAAAATCCCACAGAAGACATTTTTAAACAAAAAGAAAGAAAGAAAATATTTTTTAGCGAAACGGACATCGTTACAGGAGTAACCTCCGGCTTTGTGGCAACTGGAAATGAAATCAAGGTTTGCAGACTCAAAAAATACTTGTATGGTCTCAAACAAGCTCCAAAACAATGGTATGAAAATTTTCACAAAACTATTCTTAATTATGGTTTTGTAGTTAATGGTGCTGATGCATGTGTGTATTCCAAATTATTTTAGATCTAATTGTGTGATTATAAGTCTGTATATGGATGATTTTTTGATCCTTAGTACACACATAGAAGCCATTAAAGAAACGAAACAATTTTTATCATCTAAATTTGAAATGACTGATTTGGAAAAAGTAGATGTAATGTTAAGAGTAAAAGTTACTAAACACAATAGTGAATTCTATTTAAACCAAACTCACTATGTAGAGAAAGTATTAAAGATATTTGACTATTTTGATGTCACCCCTTATGATCTTAACACTTCTCTTAAAAAGAACAAAAGGGATAGTATATCACAAGGTGATTATGCTAAAATTATTGGAAGTATGATGTTTTTAATGAACTATACACGACTTGATATTGCCTATGCTGTTAGCAGACTAAGCAGATATGCCCATAATCCTAGCGACGAGCATTGGACTACTCTGAAGATATTTTTTAGATACCTAAAAGGTATAATAAACTGGAAACTAATATTTCCTTTAGACGGATGTGAAGATTGATTTCCTGAATGGTGATCTAAAAGAAGAAATCTACATGGAGTAATCTTCGGGTTTTGTGGCAACTGAAAATGAAATCAAGGTTTGCAGACTCAGAAAATACTTTTATGTCTCAAGCAAGCTCCAAAACAATGGTATGAAAAATTTCACAAAACTATTCTTAATTATGGTTTTGTAGTTAATGGTGTTGATGCATGTGTGTATTCCAAATTATTTTAGATCTAATTGTGAGATTATAAGTCTGTATGTGGATGATTTTTTTATCATTAGTACACACATAAAAGCCATTAAAGAAGTGAAACAATTTTTATCATCCAAATTTGAAATGACTGATTTGGAAAAAGTAGATGTAATTTTAAAAGTAAAAGTTACTAAACACAATAGTGAATTCTCTTTAAACCAAACTCACTATGTAGAGAAAGTATTAAAGATATTTGACTGTTTTGATGTCACCCATTATGATCCTAACACTCCGCTTAAAAAGAACAAAATAGATAGTACATCACAAGGTGATTATGCTAAAATTATTGGAAGTATGATGTTTTTAATGAACTATACACGACTTGATATTGCCTATGCGGTCAGCAGACTAAGCATATATGCCCACTATCCTAGCGACGAGCATTGGACTACTATAAAGATATTTTTTAGATACCTAAAAGGTATAATAAGCTGGAAACTAATATTTATAAGTTACCCTATAGTCCTTGAAGAGTAATGTGATGCAAATTGGATAACTGATAATGACGAGGTAAGTTCCACTAGTGGGTATGTATTTTTTTTGGGTGGAGCATCAATTTTTTGGAAGTCTGCTAAACAAGCATGAATTGCTCGCTATACTATGAAATCTGAATTTATAGCTCTTGAGCTAGTCGAGCAAGAAGCTGAGTGGCTTAAGAATTTACTTGTAGAGATTCCAATACAAGGGAAACCCACACCTCTAGTGTCTTTATTATGTTACTCAAAAGCCGCCATTCATGTGGCCAAAAATCAAGCTTACAATGGTAAGAAGAGACACATGCATATAAGATACAAGTCATTGAGACATTTGATAAAAAATAGAGTATTCATCATGGTGTATGTGAGACCTAAAAGGAACCAAGCTGGTCCCTTAACCAAAAGGTTAAGTAAGAAAATGGTTCTTGATATGTCAAGGGGATGAGACATAAGCCCATTGGCTGAGGAATTCATGGTTGACACCCAACCTAGTTATCAATGTTCAATATGGTCAAAAAAAACCATGAAAAGACTCACATCATACACTCATTCACTCATCCCTATGACACACTGTGTACAAATGAGGGTGAGCTCTTAAGCTTTTAATGATTTCATTGCCCATGATCTGGGTGGTCCTAGTGAGATGAACTTGATAAAATCACTGGTGAGAAAGGTTGAGTCTATTACTTTTAATGAATTCATAACCCAGGATCTGGGCGGTCATAGTGAGATGAACTTGACGAATTCACCTCTTTAAAAAATGATCTCATAGCCCTAACATTGGTGGTCGATATTTAGATAGTCTTGATGAAATCACCTACGTAAGTGTAGTCACCTATTTTTATTCGGCCCATTTAATTTTATTCTTTATTTTCGGTATTATTATTATTATTGTTATTAATATATTTTATTTATTTTTGCAGATTACGAAAAATCCTGATTACATCGGAAGATTGCAAAAGATCCTGTTCAACAAGCAAGGAATTCTCATTGCAGACTTATGGTAAATTTCTGATAGGATCCGAGAATTTTTAGGTTAGGATGTCTTCTTACGTATTGAGCGTCTTTCAGTTCCTTTTCTGCGCATCTTGAAAAGCTTCGATTGGACATCTGGAGCTCAAGATATGCTCGTTTACTGAAGACAACGCGTGCAAAAAAATGGATACAGGTTCAATACGAGAATTTGATTTTATTACGAATTTTCAATTAATTTATTGATTATTTGTAATTAAATTCAAGCTTATACATTTTCCTATTTGTAATGAAAGTGGTTTGATGTCCAAGTAAAGGCATTATTCCCTTTCTAAATGTACTTAACATAAATAGGGAATATGTTTTTAGGGTTTTTGATTTTAGGGTTTCTTGAAGCCTATAAATAGGCTCCATTCCATTGTAATTAACACAACACAATGACAAGAACACACACAAAAGAGCATTGTAGAGAGAAAAAAAGAAGAAAGCATAGTGGAGAGAAATAAAAAGCAGAATTTTTTTCTAATCTTCTTTTGTTCAAGAATATCCTTTTATTTTTGCTTCGAAGTGAAGATCCAGAGCGTTACAACATTCATCCAACATTCATATACTTTAATTCTCGTCCATTTAATTTTATGTCTTTAATTTATGCACTTTTTATTTCAGTTATTGTGTTTGCTTTGTTTTAATTCTCACATTCATATTAATTCTTACATTTAATTTACGCACTCTTTAGATTCAGTTTTTATTTTGTGTTATGTTTCGATTACAATTTTGCATTTAGATTTTATGTTTATTAAATTTTTGCACTTGTATTATGTTCCCTCTAAATTTCATTTTTTTATTCAATTCAGTCATCACCTGTTTTTTATTGCATGCGATTTTTTATTTTTATTTACTTAATTCTTTTATCATTCTATAATTTTAGTAATTAAAGCCCATAATTTTGTTTTTTGTTAGGCTCTTTATTTAAATAATTAATATCCTTAGTCTAGGATTCTCTTAATCAATATTAGGATTGTTAGTGTCTCTTAGATTTAAGCATTAAATTAATTCTATAATAAATTAGTTTCCTAGGTTAGACTCTCTAAATAAGGTTCATAAAGCACACTTTAAATCTAATTAACTAGGTTTGAAGTAAATTTTAATTAAGGTTAGTTTAAATACTTTAAATAACCTACCCCTAATAAATTTAGCATATCTCATGTAATTTATGTCATCTTTAATAAAATATAGACTTAGGATTAATTAAAATTTATGCATGTAAACCCAAATTACATTAGAAAATATTAGTGACCAAATAAGTATCTTTTTACGGGTGTTGTGGAGTGCTAACCCTTTCCCACACGTAACCGTGCCTCTGAACTCAAGATTTCTTAATCTCTGATTTGTTTTAGGTTTTCGATCTACCTAATCACCGACTCCATTATCACGGTGAGTTTATATATAAACTCTTAACCTTACTCACATTGCCTAGTAAAGTCTAGGTTAGGCCCAACCCACACGCGCGTTTTGGCCGCTCGGCTCGTGTTTATGCTAATACGTGTCTACGACATGTTCACGCGTGTATTTTTTTGGACTCCATCCACACATATGGCTTTTTTGAAAAAAAAAGCTTTTATTTAATTAAATAGATTTTATTTTTGAATTTGAAGTGACATCATCCCAAACTTCCAACTGAACCATATTTAAAGTCATTAAACGATATAAAATCGACGCTACACTACTAAAATCATGCACGCAAATAGAAAGACAAAAAACTCACACTCGAAAAACTCTTAGGAAAAGTTACTTGACGAGAACTAATAAAAGCTTGTACTCAAAATCCCTTAAAAACCTGTACAAATAGAACTAAAAAAATGAAAATAAAAATTCTTAAAGGAAAGAAATCCTCAAATCCAATGAACACTAATCCTAACTCCAACACATAATTTCACAGAATCAACCTATAACTACTAAAAAAAATCAAATTCTCACTCCTAAAAAAAACCCAAGTACCAACACCTAAAGGCCAAACAGAAAACATAAAAAAATCAGGCACAATCCAACAGAAAGCACCACATACAACAACACAATAGGATCATGACACATACAAGGACCGGAGAAGAAAAAACCCAATAGCAACAAGAAGTCACAGCATTAACAGCATGACTCAAAGCTATATTACTAAATTTGGTGGTGTTGTATCGATTTTTTTTTTGCTATACATAAACTCTCTTTGGTGGTAAACATTTTTTTTCTATAGTACGATGTTGAGAGGTACTATAAGGTCAAGGCGAAAAGAAGCCGAAAAATTAAAAATAAAGTCTTTCAATCTCATTGCGTGTTCTAAGAAATTTCAGGGTTTATTTTAAATTTATTGTCAATATTTATTATACTATTGTTTAAATTATGCTACATAGGTTTTTAATTGTAGGTTTGTTTATATCTTCAGAGTGATTACTCAGTTGACTCTTTATTACATATCGTCTGAATAGCATGGAATCAAGATATACAACTCGTTTCCTCCTTCTCCACCTTCTCACCATTGGAATTTGAAAGAATACTCTCTATCGTCGAGAAATTAAAGGTAATATGAAACCAGTGTTTTTTAACAAAAAAGTGAAGAACTTTTTTTTGGGGGGGGGGGCATTTCATACTTTTCACAAAACTAGAAACAAATCAGAAGTTTAGTGATTAATTTTAAAAAATTTAAACTTTAATGACCAGAATAGAAGTAAAGAAAATTGAGTAATGAAATTTGCAATTTACCCTAAAAATAGTGTGATCATTCAGATTAACAAGGGACTTTCGCAGAAATGCATGAGTCGTTCAAGTGTATATAAATAATTTGTAATTTACCTTTTGTTGGTACTTGGTGGCTTACCAAGGTCCATTTCCAGTGATTGAACTCCCAAATCAAATGGCCAACACTTTCCTCCTAGGTTGCACTGATACAGGACGGGACTAGAAAAGATCATTTTCAAAATTTTAGAGTACGAGTAAGATAGAAGTACGACATATAAAATAAATTTTAAAATTATAAATAGATATAAAAAATCATAAATATTCATTAAAGCTCATAATTCATAGTAAATAAGAAAATAAAATCCAAAAATAAATTATTAAAGTGTCTAATCCTAAAAATCCAAACAATAAATTTGCGTTTATGATTTATAGTTAATGTTTGGAGTTTAGACTTTATGATTTAAGGTTTAAGTTAGAAATTTAGATTTTTATTTTAAATTTTAAATTTTATAATTTAAATAAAAATATTGTGTGTGTTTTTTTTATAGAATTTGTATTACAATATAACTCATAAATTAAATGTTACTTGAAGTAAAAGATTATAATATATAAACAAAATGTGAATGCTAAGTTAGCTATATATTCCATTTCAATTGAATAAAATAAATAAATAAAAGAAAAATTAATAATTTTTATTATGATAGTCATTTCCAAAACAAATAAAAATCTCATACTTTTACTCAATGAGAAAAAATTTAATTCTTTTTTTCTATTTAAAAACAGTCTCATGCATGCCCATATAATAAATAAAACATATTGGGGTTGGGTTAATGAAACAGGCCCATTTTAATTAGGGTAGCAAGTGTTTGTAAATAGGGTAAGTTTCTATTCTCTGCCGTATCTTCTTCAACCTTCACCTAAAGCGTCGTGCCTGCGCCTCTTTAAAGAGCGCGCGCCTTGCTGCGCCTGGACGTCCCCGGTACGTACTCCAACCGTACCCGTACCCGTACCGAAGACGTTTCGGGTACTTGAAACGGCATGGGATTGCCGTACCCGTGCTTCCCCCTCAACTTAGCTCTTTCCCTCATCTTCCATTTTTCTCTGGTTACTTTCTCCATGGAATTAACCACCATACTTACCGACCCATCGAGTCTTCTTGTATTGAAGTACCATGTTATCCCCCATCCTCGAAATGTATTGGCAACTAACTGGTTAACTTCTACCTCTGTTTGCAATTGGTTTAGTGTCAAATGCGAATCCAAGCATCGCTGAATCACAGCTTTGAACCTTACTGGTTTGGGGATTCCACCCCACTAAGGAAATTTATCATTCCTCACTCCTCTTTAACAGATTTCATGGCAGATTACCCATCCAATTAACCAATCTTCAACGACTGAAATATTTGAACTTTGGTAACAATAGCTTCGATGGAGAAATCCCATCATGGTTATGATCATTAACTGAACTTCATGAGTTGTATCTTTACTTAAAGTTTGTTATTCCATTCTCTTTAGGCTTTCTACCAAAGTTTGAGCTTTCTACCAAAGCTGCTCGGATGGTCATAGTTGCTCCAATGACAAATATCATAACTTATTATGTTAAAAGAAAAGGCGAAATTTTACTGAGGAAAATATTATCCATAAAAATTACATCGTTTTACACTAGCTATGAGAATGAAACCCTCAACAAAGATAGAGTTGTTCTATGATTCTTGAAGACGATATGATTATAACACAAACACAAATGCTTTGCATCAATATGATGTTTGTGAAGGTCGTTCATTATCCAACCCAACAGATCGAGCGAATGCCCTTACTTTCATTGCTTAATGACCTTCTATCCAAATGCCAGACTGTAGAAACTCTTATACAACTTGGTTAGAAGGAATAGACGTAGATATTTGGTGACCAAACTAGTTGGTTAGTTTTCAATTCACGTTCAAGAGGTCAACAATGGTGATTGGAAATTTTGGGGTCGAATCATCACCAGAGACGCTTGGGAACTTACCATTTTTTCCTCTAAATTTCAGGGTCAAATTAGAATTTACCCTTTTTTACATGCTAAGTGACCAAGACGCAATGAATCAAAAATATAAGTGACCGAAACATAATTTTTTAAAACTGGTGTCCAAATAAGACAAATCGAAAACAAAAGTAATCTAAGATGTAGTTTACCCTAAAAATATTCACTACCATTTACAGTTAAAAGCATTTAATACAAAACTACTTCGTTACTTCAAAACTCAAATACCAAATACAGTATAAACTTTATAAATTAATACTCGATAAATTAATAACCTCTTTAAAATAATAAAATTTCGGTCCCAACTTGGGCTCAATGTCTAAATTAATAATTTTGATAAATTAATAATATAATAATTTTTCGAATGACACTTATATAAATTTATGGCCCTTCAATATTATAAATTAATAATTCTATAAATTACAAATATAACTAGGAAAACTTAGTGAAATATGATTCTATTGTTGTTTTCTTCTTCTTAAAATTTAAATCTAGCTGTACTTCATCTCTAACTTTCCTTACTGCATTTAAAAGTTTCGGTGTTGCGTTCTCATACTGCTTTACTTATTTGATCTGTCATGGTTGATTTTTGGACACCTTTTTGATGTGAAGCCACGGTTGATTGGTTTTAATTTAGATTTTCTAATTAGGAATGTTTGATGTTGTTTATGTAGTGGTTGATTTCCTTATCATACATGAACTTGCATTGAGTTTTAATTAGAAATGTGTACTACAATGAACTTTATTTTTTAGGGGTATACATTATATTTAATTAATCACATTATACATAAAATCATTCAATTAGTCAATACAATGTATATATTTTATTCATAAAAAAATAATATAGGTTCTTTGATTTGAAAAAATCTCTTTAAATTATTAATTTATCGTTAATTAATATCTAGAGGTTTGTTTTACTGTAGTTAGAGTTGATTGAGGGACGAGGATAACAAATGACAAACTCGGTGGGTGACTCACTTCTTCGTAAACTCAACGGGTCAACTAATGTTTTTAATGCCCATTGGGTTTAACAGGTGCAATAATCGACTTAATCTGATCCGTCCAATGTGTACATATCATCATCAAATGAGAAAGACTTAAGATTGGACATGGACTTCCGGGACCCTAAAACTGTGTAAGAAAATGAATGGTGGAAAATTGGTAAGTATGGAAAATGGAGAAAAAAGACATGAAATTTGGTTAAGCATTATTGTTTCCAACATGACATGGCATGACCCATCGTAATATAAACACAGGAAATTGCTAAATCTAGTCATTAACGTTCACGTTAATATGTTTGGAAGATGCAAATTTTCAAAACCACAGTTGAAAGATGTTAGATTGCACCACAAAGTCCAGCTGCATGTTCCCATACCCAAAAGAAGAAGAATCACGGAAAGCTGGAGCCAAGGACTCTGGTTTATCAACTTTCTCCAATTCAGTATTTTTTTATTGAATTTTATGCTTTCTTTGTATTTTTCTCAATTTTTAAAACCATATATTTTAATTTGGTTTAATGTGATTTTCGGTTTTTTTTTTTATATTAATTTTAGATTTCAACTTTCTTGTTTCATTTTAAGAAAATTGTTCTGTTTTATGTTTGTATATTTATTTTATAAATTTTCAAAGCTTTGTCATGAATATTTAAAAGATGGGTCTACCACGCGGGACGAACACCGCTGAACATCACTAACGCTGAACACCATTAAATTAATTAATAAAAATTAAAAATCTCAAAGACTCAACATATAATTATAAATTATTTAAAATAAAATTTCAATTAAATTATTTTACATATATATTATATTTTTTAATTTTTTAAAATAATTGGATTAAATAACAACCTCAGTCAATTTAAAAAATAAAAAACCATATACCCGAAATCCTAAACCCTATACTATAAACCCAAAATTCAAACTCAAAATCAAAACCCTAAACCTAAAACCCAATATTTGAATTTATGGTTTATAGTTTAGGGTTAATGGTTTATGGTTTAGCATTTAGGGTTTATGGTTTATAGTTTATGGTTTTAGGTTCACAATTTAGGGTTTTAGGCTTATGGTTTATGGTTCATAGTTTAGGGTTTATAGTTTAGGATTTAGGGCTTTGGGTTTAAGAAATAGGGTTTAGGAATTTTATTTTTTAAATAATATATATAGAAAATAATTTACTTGAAATTTTACTTTAAATAATTTGTAATTGTATGTTGAGTTCTTTATATTTTTAATCTTTATTAATCAATTTAATAATGTTTAACGGTGTTCAGCGTTAGTGGTGTTCAGCGGTGTTTGTCACACGCTGTAGAATTTTTAAAAAAAATATATTTTAGATGAGTTCCACTAATTGGCCTAGTGGTTAAGGATGCTCATATTGTCTCATAATGTATGAGTTCGAATTCCGGTACGGAAATATAGTACCTCTTTATTTAATAAAAAATATCTTTTAGATAAAAAATAATTAATTATTATATAAGAATTTTAAGTTATTTTTGTAACTTAAATTTAGAACACTTATTTTTATTATATAAATATTAACTATAAGTTAAATAAAATGATTGAATTCACTTTGATTCGAGTAACTAGATTTTTAAAGTTATAAACAATAAACCGTCAAACACATGACTACAATCGCTCTGACGAGAATTAAGGGTTAGTTTTCTCACACCCTTTTTCTCTTGTTGGATTAATATCCGTAATTGTGGGCACATATGTAAAATGTATGATGCTATTATAAAGTATGACACAAAATCAAGTGACCAATTATGTTAGGCGTGTCTTAGGTATTAAAGTGTCATGAAAATAAAAATGTAGATATCATAAGATATATTTATAATTCAATGAGGGGCAGAGTTATAAATATTTAATAGTTGATTTAATAATCAACGAGGTAGTGGTCACCAATAAATAGGTTAACTTGTTTTTCTTTCTTTGCCCGTCAGAGAGTTTTACGTCAAGAGAAAATATATCTTCTTGGAAGATCAATACCAAAGATTTGGGATTTCAACATCAAGATTCAAGGTTTTCAGTCTATCAATTAATTCAAGTACGTTTCTGCAATTAGTTTATTCAGTTTATTGTTCTGGATGATTTGACATGATAGATCGTGGGTAAGGTTTCATATTTAGTTATGGTTTGATTCTAACAAATGGCATCAGAGACTCGTCATGTTGAATCATTGAGAATGAATTTTCTTTTATGAATTCGTTCTTAAGGCTCTATGAATTTATATTCATATTGAAATTTTAGGTTTTGTTTTAATTATGGTTAATTTTAGGGTTTTAAGTAATTATAGAATTCTATGCGACAATGAATTTTTCATTGTTGTTTTGATCATTAACAATAAATGTACATAATTTCTGGTTTCGTTGTGATTATTTGGTTTTGAGTTATCCTTTTTTTCTTGGTATTTGATGTTTGGATTAATAATTAAGGTTCAAGTTTTATGTTTTTGGCCTTGTCATGAATTAAGTTTTTTAAGAAATTATAGGGGATTAGCCTTGTCATGATATTAGGCTGATTAGCCTGGTCGGCAGCATTTGTAAGTTACTTGCCAAGGTCTTAGCTTTGAGAATGAGAGAAGTGGTGGACGATATTATAGGGGAGAACCAATTTGTTTTTTGCCATGGGAGACAAATTCTCGATTACTCGTTGATAGCAAACGAGATTATAGACTACTCTAAAAGAAACGGGACAAAAGGTGTGGTGTTTAAGGTGGATTTTCGAAAGGCGTATGATACAGTCGATTGGAGTTTCTTATTGCTAATTATGAGAAAAATAGGGTTCGGTTCAGTATGGTGTCAATGGATTTGTTGATGTATTTCTACTGCATATATTTCGATTTTGATCAATGGCTCGCCATCAGCTCCTTTTGCGATTGGTCGTGGTTTGAGATAGGGTTGCTCTCTTTCGCCGAATTTATTCAACATAGTGGCAGAATCTTTGAGTGCTCTATCCCATAAAGCTGTTTCTGGAAGGCTTTTTAATGGTATTACTGTAGCGATGTCCCGCTCGCTTTTTGTGAGGGTTTTAAAAAACCGCGTTTTATTTAGAAATTAGAGTCGTCACCGGCCACTTAGGTAGGCCGGACACCATAAAACCAGAGATGTGAAAACTATTGGGTTCGGGAGTCGATTACGGATGGGGAAGGATTAGCACCCCCACACCGCCCAAAATTGATACTTTAATAATTACCGCTTTATTAATATTAAACTTTCCGAATTAAAGTGACGATCAATTTAAATTTTGGATATAAGTGCGAGTAGATTTTAAAGGCCCCGTTATCCGAGAGTAAACGCCCAACCACTATCACTACGCCTGATACTGACCCCGTTTACGCTCGGATAAAAGGGCACCGCATTGACAATTTATATATATCTCTATGCAATCTTAGTGAGCAAAATATAAAATATGGCAAATAATTTAAATACAATAAAAATAGATAAATATTAACATAATAAAATACTAATATAACATAAATAAAATACTAATCCGAAACATACATACATAAATATTAATATAACACATAAAAACGAATCTAACATAAATAAAACATTAATCTAAAACACAAATAAATATTAAGCTAACACATAAACATACCAACTAAAACACAATTTTAAATTAACTACTACTTCATTAAATCATAAAAAATTACAACACAAATAAAAAGGAAAGAAAATATACCTAACTAGGAACTCGAATAACGAACCCCGACTGAACCCCACCGGGATCTACCACGACCTCTCCAAAATTATTAACTAGATCGGACCTAAAATAAGACCCCGATCGAACAGGTTAGGACCGTGGGGACTGCCCCCGGTCCTTGGCAGCCCGAAAGCATGACTCTCTTATTGGGGTTGCCACTGCCGGCTCATCCAAATTGCCCTCAATTCCCTGCCCCCTCATGCCTTTATATAGGCAATTGGGGTGGGTTTAAGGGTGAGTGGTCATCCCAAAACCATCCAATTTCCTTTTTTTTCCTTTTTAATAATTTTTTATATTATATTTTTATTATTTTTTTTATTTTTATTAATTTTATATTAATAATATTATTATTAAAATAATACTAATAACACTAAAACCCTGTCAAAAATGAGTGATTACAGTTGCCCCTCTTTGCTTGTTCTTGTGAAACGAGGACAAAGCAAAGATCAAAAGCACTCATTTTTTACCTACTTTCTTGTCTTTGGCTTCAGAATCACGTGTTCTTCTAGAACTCTCCACTCTTCCTTAGCTGAATCTTCAGGCTTGTAAGTTCTTCCTATATAGAACTTCTTCACCTTCTGGTCTTGGAACTATAGGTACTCCCTATATAGAACCTTTCATTCTGAAGTCTTGAGTTACGAGTCCCTCCTATATAGAACTTTTCACTCTGATACGGTAAAGCTTGGAGTCCTTCCTATATATAGAACTCTTCACCTTCAACGCTGGTTTCTCCTATATAAAACCTTTTGCGCCACGGATGAATTCTTCTGACTGGGAGTTCCTCCTGTATAGAATTGCTAGTCTTCAAACCCTGGAGCCGCTAGTCCTTCCTATATAGAACTTTTAGCTTCTGAAATCTCGGAGCTACAAGTTCTTCCTATATAAAACCTCTCACTCTAAGACAGTAAAGCTCGGAGCCCTTCCTATATAGGACTCTTCGCCTTCAACACAACGGGTTTTCCCTATATAAAACCTTATGTGTCATGGGTGAATTCCTTCGGCTGGGAGTTCTTCTTATATAGAACTGCTAGTCTTCACCCTGGAGCTGCAAGCCCTTCATATATAAAACTTTCAGCTCCTGAAGCCTCGGAGCGGCGGATTCTTCCTACATAGAACCTCTCGCTACGGGAGCTTGAAAATATAGGCCCTTCCTATATAGAACCTTTATCTTCGATTTTTTCTTTTCTCTTTTTCCTTTTTCTTTTCCCTCTTTTTCTGCTCTTTTTTTTTCTTCTTTTTCTCTTATCTTCTTTTTTTTTCTATCTCGTTTTTTTTAACAAGGCTGTTGATATCTTTGGACTTACGCTACTTATGACTGTCACATCATGCCTAAAGGACTTACTAATGGCCCGAAAGACTTATCACCATGCTCGAAAGACTTACTGGTGGCCCGAAAGACTTAACACCGTGCCTGAAGGACTTACCGATGACCCGAAAGATTTAACATATGGGCCTCACGCTGCTATGGCTGCCAATTTTTCTGGACTCACGCTACTAAGGCTACTGCATCATGCCCGAAGGACTTACTGATGGCCCGAAGGACTTATCACCATGCTCGAAAGACTTACTGGTGGCCCGAAAGACTTAACACCGTGCCTGAAGGACTTACCAATAACCCGAAAGATTTAACATCTGGGTCTCACGCTGCTATGGCTGTCGATCTCTCTAGACTCACGCTACTAAGGCTGTCGCATCATGCCTGAAGGACTTACTGATGGCCCGAAGGACTTATCACCATGCTCGAAAGACTTATTGGTGGCCCGAAGGACTTAACATCGTGCCCGAAGGACTTACCGATGACCCGGAAGATTTAACATCTGGGCCTCACGCCGCTATGGCTGCCGATCTTTCTTTCCTTTAGTAAATTTTTTGACAATTCTTCAAATACCTATCTAAAAACAAGCAAAAATTGACATGTCTCTATCTATATGATGCATGCAATGTCGTACTTTCTTTTTTTTCTTCTCTTTTCTTTCTTTTTCTTTTTTTTATTTTTTCTTCTCTCATTTCTCTCCTTTACCTCTTTCTTCTTCTTCTCTTTTTATCATCGTTTTTCTCTCACTCTTTTTTCTTTATTTTTCTTATTTCTTCTTTTTTCTTCTCATTTTCTGTTCGCTCTCTTTTTGTTCTAAAGTCTTACACCCTGAAAGATCGTTCCTCAGATTTCTTCATCTCTTTACTTCTTCACTGTATGCTCTTAAATCCTCATTTGATCAATCACTTCGAATCTAGATTAACATGCTTTCAAACCTTTTGTACGGAAAGCTTTCTTGTCTTCGGGGTTATCAGCCGTCTTCATAAATGATATTCTAGTTCTTATATTATTCTTATAAGAGCCCTTGTCATCTTCTTCACTTGGCGTTGCCCCATTCAACCACGAGCTCCACTGCTTTGAATTTTCTGACCTATCATACAGAGCCTTGATCTATTTCTAGTCACCAGGGTGAGCCAAAATGCTTCCATCCCCTGAGCTCATCCTTGATCTTCTCGTAGCATTTTGACGGGAACTAACTCTCGATCCCTATGCTTTAAATCTCATCATCATTCATTTTTAAAGTAATGCAAAAGGCAATTTACTTGTGTATATTTCAAAAAAATAATGATTGTTTGAAAAGATAATAGTCATTTTGAAAATCATAACTTGGAGGGGATACCAAACATTTTGAAAACATTATTTGGAACAAATGGTAAACATATTCTCTTTTTTAAGGACCAAACATTTTTAAAAAAAATTAATATTTGGAGAATGGTAAACAAAATTCGAAGTATATTGCCAAACATTTTTAAAAACTAATGTTTGGGGGAAATGGTAAACATCAAAACTTTGGGAGAAAATGTCAAACCTTTTAAAACATGTTTGCCCCCGAAATATCAAACACCATAGCACATATTCTTCAAATTTCTAGAGATCAACTCCAATGAAGCGCATATTTAAAAGATCTTGACCATTGTGGAGATATATGCAAATGTATCGTTTCTTCTGGTCTAATGGGCTTTTGAGAGGAATAACCCTACCTAGTTTCTACCCCGTTTAAGGTGGCTCTCTTAATCTCACTATCTCACCATGCCCCATCTTTCCCTCATTTGGGTGTCGATCAAGCACTTCGAATTTTGACGTCCCTTGAAGCAAATTTAACCCTTATAGGCGGAATGGAATCTGAAGACATTCTCATTCATCTTGGATATCTATGGATGATCAGAATGGTCTCTGGGGGCTTGCAAAGTAGGCTTTTGGTTTATGGTTAAGTGAAACAACATTTCTGTACTTGTGTAACTTGGATATGCCCATTATTCCTTCCTTTTTTGGATCACTCTAGACTGCCCGTTTTTGGGTTTTCACCTTAGAGTTTATTTTCTTTCTTTTTTACTGTAGGCTGTCTTGCATTCTGGCTATGTACTGATGTTTGTTTTCTGTTCAAGAATGTTTGATCCTCCAAAACTCCTCGAAATTGAGATTTCTTTTTTCTTCTTTTTTCACTTTTTCTATTGGATCGCTCTAGACTGCCCATTTTTGGGTTTTCACCCTAGAGGTCATTTCCTTCTTCTGTACCTTCAGATTAGTGTATTTTGGTTGGATATTGATGCCAGCATGCTCAGGCAGACTACTCTTTTTTCTTTATTTTCAGGATCACTCTAGACTGCCCATTTTTGGGTTTTTACCCTAGAGGTCATTTTCTTTTTCGAAATTGGAAATCTTCGGGCCGACTTGTCTTGACTTGGCTTCAATTCGAGCTTCTATATTAATTTTCAAAACTGATATTTACTTGAAATGTGGATTCCTTGTGTCTCTTGCTTATAGTTGAAGTCTCGTTCTTGTATTGTTTGATATGTGTGTGAAGCATATACAATATTCTTTTTCTTTCTTTCTTCTTTTTTCCCTTTTTCTTTTCTTTTTTCTCTTTTTTTTGTTTTTTGTTTTAGACTGCCCATTTTGGGTTTTTAGCCTTGAATCTCTTTCTTCTTATTCGAGTCTATAAATGTATCCTCGAATCAATACGTATCTATACTGGTATTGATGCTATCTTCCGCTCGAAGTTAATTGCCTCTCTGCAGCTCTTCTGATATTTACTCGATCTGGGTTGCTCCGGCCTTCTGATTGCCATTTCTCTTCTTTTCTTTGGTTTTTCATTTGGACATATCCTTGCTTTCAACCACTTTCTTCTGATGATTTTCTTATCTTCGTATCCAATCTGTCTGGTCTCATCTCTGTCTTTTGGTAAAGTAAAAGAATACCATTCGTCGTCACATTCACAGATGTCCTGAGAAAGCCTTCAAGGGGTAGAGGTTTAGGGTCAACTCTCGTTTCAAGGATCTTAAACGAAAAGTGCCTGAGAAGATAAATTCCTAAAATGGGAACTGCCCATTGTCTAAACACTCGCTTTGTTCCTCTGTTGGCCTAAGTAAACTAGCAGATACTCACATTTACAGTATCCCCACAACATTTAATCTCTTCTAAATATATGCAACTTAGAGTTGATCTTTGGATCTGAAGCAAATGTACTGTTGCATTCAAAATTCGATGACCTGGTATAGAAATGATATATACATATGTCCATTCAAAAATGCGTGTATATGCATATGGGAAAACTACCCCATAAAAATAAAATGTTTAAAGAATCAAGAATGTAAAAATGCTTTCTAAATGGAAATGTGATTTTTAATTCTAAAAAATATCTGTTTGAGAGTTTTTTTCCAAAGCATTGAGAATTTCTTTGCAAACTGATGGGAAAACCATAGGGACCTCCGGACTGCCTCCCGAGTACTAACTCATTCCGGTCATTTGTTGTGTAGGCTTGCCTCTTCTCTTGTTTTTCACCGCTGGATCAACTCTCTCATCATGACTCCCTCGTCAACCAGCTTCTTGATTTTTTTCTATTAACGACCCCAAATTTCTTAGTGTCATGCCCCGACGCCTTAATGTGGAACTCACATATACTGTATGGATCAAAACTGTGAGCAGATGAGCTGGGCATAATCTTTATCAACCTTGAGGTAAGGTACTAACCCTTGACCAGATGAGGCCATATAGAATACTTCGAATATCTCTAAATATGTACTTGTTCGAGGAATATTTCGCGGTGATTCGGAGGAATCTACCTGTCTTCTTCTCTTACGATCACGAGAACCTTGAAAGTGGTACCCATTTATCTATTTCTTTCTTTCTGCTCCTAGACATGTCTAGTCTTTTAAACTTAGGTCCCGGAGCGCATGTTCGATTCTCTCTCTGACTGTCATGGAGTCCTCAAAGCTGGCATTCATTTTCTCGAACGCCTTATCAAAGAAGAAATAAGAAATGTAGCATGGAAGTCAATTTCCTCTTCATCTACGGGAGGCTGCACCTGGGTCGCTAAACACAGACACCTCAAAGCACATTCCTCGAAGCTTTCATCAGGTTTCATCTTCGTACCCTGGAGATACCGATGACTTGGTGCTAGGTCCAAAGCATATCATATCACAGTAGGTCCTGCTAGACTGTCGGGGAAGTAGTGGATCGATAATTTTTCAATGCAACCCTCTATTTTTTGTAAAATATGGTCACGTGAATCTTGGGGCATCTTGTTCCCTCATCATGTGCAAATTTGGGAATCTTTGGAATCTGGAAGAACGACCAAACCAGGGTTCAAACAGAGCTTTCTTGCATTAAAGGCATCAAACTTTTTTTTCTCTCGAGTCCATCTTCTAACTGCTCGAATCTTGATTTTTGAGTATGTTCAATTCTTTTATTCACGATAAAATTCTAATTATTCTTTGGATTACCCCCAAAATTTTATGCAAGGTAATGATAATGATATGTAAAATATGCCATGACTGTACAATGTAATGCAATGCAATGCCATCCTAAAATATAAACATGAATGCAGTAAGGTATTGATTCCAAAAGTGATCCCCATAGAACGACGTTCATTGAGGCCAAAAGGTTTCATTATATCAGATATTAGATATTTATAGTTACTGATAAGCTTCAGTGCCTACTTTCTTAACTTCATCCAGTAGTCCGGTCAGCTTGCCTTCAGGGTCCAACACTTGGTTCATATTCTGACTAAGCCTGCCACCTTGTTGAGCCGCCTTACCTGCTCGGGTAATATCAATCTTCAGGTCTTCATCTATCCCATGCTTAGTCTTTCGCAGCTTAGAAGTTTTCCTTTCCTACTGAAGAGTGTTGGATTGTCATTGCTCTGTCGTAAACTTGTTTCCAAAACTCATGTTAATGGCTAAGTTATTCTGTAGCTCATCTCTGGAGACTGTCGTACCTATTCCCAATTTCCTCAAACTTACCTGATAACAGCCTGACTTGATTCTTGCTTGACTAGTTTCTCTTCTTCCAATATTCCGAGTCGTCCTTCAACTGAACGACACCGTTCATTTATTCTTTAAAAGTGACCCAATCTAATATTCTTAAACACTCAGGAAAGCTTCTGGTGATCATTCTGCAAATTCAATTTTATCCAAATTATCTCTATCCTATCTGAGCTGGCTGAACTCGAAAGAATATCCCTCTCCTGGGATGCCCCTTTTTCTGATCTTCAAATTTAACTCGCTTGAGTGACCCACTTCAGTATTACTCGAACTTTGTCCTGGATATCGATTCCTCATCGACTTTGCCCCTCGGGTGATTGTTAGCTCACTATAGAATTGGGGAACTCCGTCTTCGAAACCTAAAATTCTCATCGCGATAAGATCTTGAACTCGTTCCTCAGGGCCCCGCAATCCTCAGTACAGTGACCCAAACTTCCTAAACGGTAACTGCCTCTAGCACATGTGTCGTAATCTCTCGGATAAGACGGTCTCTTCGCTAGAGACTTCACCGAGGTAATAAGGCTCTTGTCGATGAACATTAGGAGTAGTTCGGTGTACCTCACGGGAATCGAGATATACTTCTTTTTATTACTTGCTTCTCAAGTTTCTTCTGGACTGAGCTCTATTTTTTGAAAGTCCGACTCAGACATACCTTCCGCCTGTTTATAGATGCGGATCACAAAAAGGGTTCAATTTGTCGTATTTGGCTGGCTTGGAGGTAGAATTCTAACTATCTCGCTCTCTATTCTGATCCTTAATCGGTTCTTCTTTCGGCTCGATAAATCACTTACCTTTCGTCAAAGTATTCATCTGATTCATCACGTCTTCCCTCTGCTTCTTTCAACTCTTGCACTTTACTTTGCTCATTACCAGTACCGTGTCTGACCTGAAGTCTTCAGATGGTTCCTCTTCTATTGTCTCTGATCTTGCTCTGGGACAAAACCCTAGATCCGTGCCCTCTAATATCTGACCAGACGACCCTTTGCCAATTATGAACGATTTCTAAGATTTGAGAAACCACCTCGGGAATCAATACCCTATAAATGTGAGAATGCATGCAAATGCAATGTTGATTCTCAAACAGTCTTTAAAAAACTTTCAATAGAGAAAATGTCTGTTTGCAAGAAATTACTAATGAATTACAGGTAACAGTTGGATTTATGCTGGAGACCTTGACTTCGGAAAACAAAACCTGTGCTCCACGTCTCGACGTCGTGTTCAGGATGATGGATGACTTCGTCTTCTCATCTTATTTTATTCCATGGACTTGTGACGTCATTATCTTTATTTTTGTGGCTTCTGAAAAGGACATTAACAAGTGCAGGCATAATGCAGACAAGATCTTTTCTTCTGTAGATCTGGGTGCAAACGAATAATACGTCTAAACATGGATGGATTCTATCGATCCTAGGGGAGTACTTTAAAACTTTTTTTTGGGTTAAAATTCTCAAGGATCATTTGGTTTAAAATTTCCCCATTTTTATTATAATTTTTTTAACTTACTTAAAAATAAAACTTTTAGGTTTCTTTTGTTATTATTATTATTGGAAAAAGATTCAAAGCAAAATGATAATATTTTCAAACTTTTTTTAAAAGAGTTAAATTAAAATCTTTGAGATTTTTACAAAAGGGTCAAATGTAAAGATTTGAAATTAGGGTTCTGCGGCCCTGACTGAATCTTCTGCGTCGCATGTGCCCTACTATCGTATCTTATTCTTTCTTGATTGGTCTTTGCTCAGCCTAACTTGATACTGTAATATTATCGTTTCTGGCAAATCAGACTTTTTCTATTTTGAAAACCTTTTAATGAACTGTTCTTGAATCAATACCATGTCATGATATGCAACATGAATGCAAATAAAGGTGTTGATTCCGCTGGTAATCACCCTTTTGAACGACTTTCATGGGAACTAAAGGGTCTAGATTACAAAAAGGGTCCATATTACAAAAGGAGTCTCTATTACAAAAAGAGTCCCTATTACAAAAATTCTTAATTACAAAACAAAGTTCTACACATAAGACCTAGCTCTACCTTCTAGCTTCTTGATAGCTCTGGGCAACTTGATAAGCCTTGGTGCTTCTTCCATGTCTGGGGTTACGAAAGGTCGGAGAGCCGCGACCTCGGTAGCTAAGTCATTCACATGCCTTGAAAATCTCCACCATCAGGGTCTCATGTGTATACTTTGGCACTACACGCTTGCTCGGCAAATTGTTACCTTAGATCTGTTGATTAATCTCTGACCAATGTCGTATAACTAGATCGATGTCGTCATTCTTAAGACACCTTTTTTTCATGATGAAAGATTTTCTAATCGGGCAAACCACTTGAATCAATGCTTCTATGTAATGTGGATGCAATGATAATGCAACAAAAGTATGTGTAAAATAAAAATAAAACACAAAAAGAAATGAGTTAGTACATAAAAATAATAAATACATAAATAAAAAGACCAATTAAATAAGGTAAACAAACAAAACAACCCTATTTATCCCGTCTAAAACACCTAAGGTTATCCGCATGGCTCTAAAGGGGTGGGTTTCTATGTTCTCTATATGCAGTTTTGGTGCTAAGAGGTAATTGTCCTTGCTGTCCTCTACTAAGAGTAGCAAGGCCCCCGATCATCACCCATTATAGGCTCCTTTCAACCGGGTTCAACTCAGGGGGACCCATTCGCTTAGGCCTGCACGAAGGAACGATATCCTTACGAAAGCATAAGGTACTCGAGCCCCGAAGGATACTTGCTAGGGCCTACACGGGAGAACGATATCTCCACGAAAGCATTAGCGTTTTCCCCCCACTTAAAAGGACGGGTTTATATGCCAAATTTTAAATGCGTTAAAATAAACGCGCACTTATAACCAAATTTTAATTTAATCGTCATTTTAATCCAGAAAGTTTAATATTATTAAAGCGGTAATTATTTGAAAAAGCTTGACTCTCTTTTTTTTTTTAAAAAACCAAAAAATGGTCCCCAGCGGAGTCGCCATCTGTAGCGATGTCCCGCTCGCTAAAAAACGAAGTTTTCGAGGTGTTGGTTGTCTTTCGGGTATTAAAATATTTATTTCGTGGGGTTTTAAAAAACTGCATTTTATTTAGAAATTGGAGTCGCCACCGACCACTTAGGTAGGCCGGACACCATAAAATCAGAGATTTAAAAACTATTGGGTTCGGGAGTCGGTTACGGATGGGGAAGGATTAGCACCCCCACACCTCCCAAAATTGGTACTTTAATAATTACTGCTTTATTAATATTAAACTTTCCGGATTAAAGTGACGATCAATTTAAAATTTGGATATAAGTGCGAGTAGATTTTAAAGGCCCCGTTATCCGAGAGTAAACGCCCAACCATTATCACTACGCCTGATACTGGCCCCATTTACACTCGGATAAAAGGGCACCGCATTGACAATTTATATATATCTCTATGCAATCTTAGTGAGCAAAATATAAAATATGGCAAATAATTTAAATACAATAAAAACAGATAAATATTAACATAATAAAATACTAATCTAACATAAATAAAATACTAATCCGAAGTATACAAACATAAATATTAATCTAACACATAAAAACGAATCTAACATAAATAAAACATTAATCTAAAACACAAATAAATATTAAGCTAACACGTAAATAAAAACGAATCTAACATAAATAAAATATTAATCTAAAACATAATTTAAAAACATGAATAAATACTAATCTAAAACATACATACATAAATAAACATACCAACTAAAACACAATTTTAAATTAACTACTACTTCATTAAATCATAAAAAAATACAACACAAATAAAAAGGAAAGAAAATATATCTAACTAGGAGCTTGAATAACGAACCCCGACTGAACCCCACCGGGATCTACCACGACATCTCCAAAATTATTAACTAGATTGGACCTAAAATAAGACCCCGATCGAACCGGTTAGGACCGTGGGGACTGCCCCCGGTCCTTGGCAGCCCGAGAGTACGGCTCTCTTATTGGGGCTGTCACTGTCGGCTCATCCAAATTGCCCTCAATTCCCTGCCCCCCATGCCTTTATATAGACAATTGGGTCCCAAAACCACCCAAATTTTTTTTTGCTTTTTAATATTTTTTATTTTATTTTTTATTAATTTTATATTAATAATTTTTTTATTAAAATAATACTAATAACACTTTACTATGGAGTATAGTTGAAGTTTCGCACATCCAATTTGCGGACGATTTGGTTTTATTCTGTGGTGCCAGTAAAAATCAGATTAGAAATGTGGTCAGAATTCGGAGAGGCTTTGAATTATGTCACGTGGCTAGAGTTCCAACCAGCCCACCGTGTGGCCTTAGGCGATGTGACTCAAGACAAACGCCTAAGTAAGCCTTTTCAACCCTCTCGGAAGATCAAACTTCCCAAGCACTGACAAACGCAAAGCGTTCTACGCGAAATAGGATCAAAAGAGATAAGCGAAGAAGAACATCGAAAGAACGCTCAAGAACAAAGAAAGAACACAAGAACACTCAGAGGATTTAGAGTAAATGCCTTTATTCCTTGGAAACTTAGATACATGAAATGAGGAGGGGAATGCCTCTATTTATAGTTGAGTTCCCCCAAATCCGACGGTCTATACAAATTTACATCGACGGCTAAGACCAAAGCCCACCAACCACAATGGTACAATCCTGGGAATATTCCCAACTATCTATGGTAACAAATCCTATGTATACAAGGCAAGTTTACATAGGTCAAAGTGGATGGATATACCTTCTAGAATCTCCCACGGATCAGGCTAAGTCTGGTGGTCTCTTTGGGCCCAAAATCTCTAACAGAACCTCTTGGAAACCCTGGTGTGCACCCCGTGGTGCCAATGACTTAGGCCTTGGCTTGCGGCCCGTGACAATCTCCCCCACCAAACTTAGCGATGCCCTCGTCGCGCCTCTCGAACAAAGTTGAGATCAATCCTGGAGCTTCCTTCCGCGCACCTTGGCTTGCTCCCAATTCAGAATCTGGCTTGATTGTCCCCCATAAGGACCGCTCTCCCCAAAAAGAGCACCGGACTCTGATTCGGTTGTCCCCCCACAAGGACTGCTCGCCTTGGCTCGCACCGCCATGCAAAATTACCCGTCCCAGGCTCATCTTGATCGTAAGAACTCTTTCCTACCAGTTCTGACTTGCCCCGATCCTTGTGCACAAACTTGGATGCCTTCACATTGAACACCGAATGAACCCTCGGAACTCTGAAAGGTTGCTTCGGCTCGTACCAAGTCTTGGCAACTCCATTTGATGGGTTAGGTTTTCTGCGTCCTACACCCAACAAATCTGGCAAATCAAACTGTAAAACACTATCACTGTGTTCAAGACGTACCTCACTCCTTTTCCCGGCATTTACTTTACACATCAATCCTTCGTCCCTGAAGTTTGATGCCCCACTGCTCCTCGACAATGCAAATCCCATCAATCCTTCATGCCAACTGCCTCGGGGAACTCTCGCCATCCAAGGTAGTGTCCCCAACTGTCGTCTCCAACTCGATGCCTCCTTGGCTTGGAGCATCTTCGACAAGCTGAATGGCTGTCAGCTTCTTGGTTCCTCGCCCGTTGTCTCGGTACACAGGTACAACGCACCGTTGTCTCAGATCTAAGATGCACACGACTTAGGCAAACGGAATGATGAGAGCTTTAATGCGGTCATGGAAGTTTAGTCCCAAAATAAAATCAAAGTCATCTAACTCGATTACCTCAAAATTCTCATTGGCCTTCCAATCTCTAATCTGCAACTCAATCTTTCGCATTGTTCCCACAACTGGAACTTCCCTTGAATTCACAGCCTTGATCTTACCGGTTGAATCCACAACTTTAAGACCAAGCTTCTCGGCAGTCTTCCTGGACATGAACAGATCGCTTGCCCCAGTGTCCACCAAAGCACTCATCGATCGTCCCGCCACGTTGATGTCGACAAACATCAACCCATTATGCTTCTGGCCCTTCCTCGCCTTGGCAGAATTCAGTATCATCAAGCCAAGCTTCGCAGCCTCTTCACTCTCGGGCTCGTCCTCATTAGACTTCTTGACTCGATCCGGGCACTCTCGCGCTAAATGCGGCCCCTTACAACGGTAACACTTTCGATGTACTTTTACTACCCTCAGCTTCCCTCCTTTGATGCTAGTGATTGCACCAACTCTACTGGGTTCACCATCTGACTCATCGTCCTCCTGGACAATGGCATCGAGGCGGCTCCTCTTCTTGGGACAGTCTTTCACTACGTGTGGACCATCACAATGGTAGCACCTTATGGATCCTCGATCTTTCCGATCATCTGGCTTTGCATACCGGTTTGGCTTGGTCGATGGCCTCTCCTTGCCATCATCGCTGCTATCTCCGGACACGTCCTCGTCTCTCCCACCAATACCCTTGCCATGGGGCTTGGAAGACTTGGACTTGAAAGCACTATAGTCGGTCAAGGACTCCGCAATGGCTAGGGCTTTGGAAAGTTCCTGCACATCCCTCCGCTCTAACTCGGTCCTGGACCATGGCTTCAATCCATCCATAAACGTGAAAAACGCATCCTTCTCACACAAGCCGGGGATAATGAGTTGTAGCTCACTAAACTCCTGGATGTAATCCGCAATTGATCCATCGTGTCGAAGCCTCTTAAACTTGGTCCTGGCTTCTTTTTCCATGTTACTCGGGCAAAATTGCTGCTTGAACTCCGCTTGGAACTCCTCTCATGTTCCAACGCCCGTACCCCCACTATTCTCATCAAGGCACCTACGTCGCTACCATAACAAAGCAACGCCAGTCAAGTAAACAACAGCAGTATTTACCTTCTCGGCATCGTTTGTGATGCTCATTGCCCGAAAGTACCGCTCCATGCACCAAATGAAGTTCTCAACACCTTTCGCCGACCGGTTCCCCTTGAACTCTTTTGGCTTCGGAATGTCCTTCATTGGTCTAGGAGTCGTCGTGGTTAACACACCGTTCCGTATGGAAGCCTGATAAACCATCACTTCCGCCTTCAGATCCATCATTTCCAACCTCAATGCCTTCAACATGGCTTCGACAGCATCTCTCTTTCCCTCTGACCGATCACCCTGGTCATCCAGCTCCTCGAGCCGTGTATCCACCACGTCGAGTCGCTCCGCAGAATCCTTCATAGATCCCTCAAGCCTTGTGACCCTCTCCTCGAGCGCCGATAACTTGTCCCTCGAGTTTTCCCGACTTCCTTTGTCAGCCTGGGTCTCCACACCCTTCTGGCTCGCAGCAGCATTATCTCCTTTCTTTGGTGCCATCTCAACTTGATGCTTCATGCCTTGAACTAGCTCACGTAACTCGAACAAGGCTCTGATACCAACTGTCACGTGGCTAGAGTTCCAACCAGCCCACCGTGCGGCCTTAGGCGATGTGACTCAAGACAAATGCCTAAGTAAGCTTTTTCAACCCTTTTGAAAGATCAAACTTCCCAAGCACCGACAAACACAAAGCGTTCTACGCGGAATAGGATCAAAAGAGATGAGCGAAGAAGAACTTTGAAAGAACGCTCAAGAACAAAGAAAGAACACAAGAACACTCAGAGGATTTAGAGTAAATGTCTTTATTCCTTGGAAACTTGGATACATGAAATGAGGAGGGGAATGCCTCTATTTATAGTTGAGTTCCCCCTAATCCGACGGTCTATACAAATTTACATCGACAGCTAAGATCAAAGCCCACCAACCACAATGGTACAATCTTGGGAATATTCTCATCTATCTATGGTAACAAATCCTATGTATACAAGGCAAGTTTACATAGGTCAAAGTGGATGGATATGCCTTGTAGAATCTCCCACGGATCGGGCTAAGTCTGGTGGTCTATTTGGGCCTAAAATCTCTAACAGAACCTCTTGGGAACCCTAGTGTGCACCCCGTGGTGCCAATGACTCGGGCCTTGGTTCGCGGCCGTGACAATTAGCAACAGGATTAAAATTAAATTTGAAAAAATCAAAAATAATCGGGTTAAATGTGGAAGACTCTTTAGTCGACCACCGGGCCTCCCTTTTACAATGCCAAAGCAAGAAATTACCTAGTTCGTATCTGGGGCTTCCTTTGGGTGCCTGCAGAAACTCAGTGCAACTTTGTCTCCGATTGTCGAAAAATTTAAAAAGAAGTTTGCTGGATGGAAATCGAAGTCACTCTCCTTTGGAGGACGAATCTCTTTAATCAAATATGTCCTAGTAAGTCTCCCGATTTACTTCCTATCTATATTTTCAATGCCGGTGCCTATTAACAAGACTATTTCGAGCTTAGTAGCGAGATTTCTTTGGGGCTCCATGGAATATCGATCTATACATTGGATCAGCTGGAAGACGATATGTCTCCCTAAAGAGTATAGAGGGTTAGGGCTGATTGACTTCAAGACAAAAAATAGAGCGCTTTTAAATAAATGGATTTGGAGGTATGGTTTGGAACACGGCAATATGTGGAAACGTGTTGTTGCAGTGAAATACGAGAGAAATTCCACCTCTTTGATGCCTTCGAATTTACGGCTTGAAAACAAATCTTGTGCGTGGAAGAATATCATCAGTCCGATATCTAATTCGGAGAATCTATTTTAGAAAAATTTGAGGTTAGTGGTTGGCATGGGAAATTTCATTCAGTTTTGGTGTGATGTATGGGTCGACAACTCTCCTCTTAAAGAAGCTTACCCTAGAATTTTTGCTTTAGCTAGATATAAAGTTGGGGTCATAGCTGATTTTGGAAGATTTGAAAATGGGGCTTGGAATTTGAGAATTGAATTGCGTAGAAGTCTTTTGGATTGGGAGCAAACCATGTGGGGAAGTTTTCTGAAAGTAATTAATAGCGTAGTACCAGTTTTGAATCGCGATGATTGTGTTCACTGTTTGGGATCTTCCAATGGGATATATTCTTCTAAGTCGTTTTGTGTTTTAGCATCGGAGGATAACCGAGAAAAGGATGAGGTGTAGAATCTGGTGTGGCCAAATCTTGTTCCTCCTAAAATTGAAGCTTTCATGTGGAGAGTTGTTCATCGAAGAATTCCCACGAAGGTCGAGCTAGCTAAGAGAGGAATCCTCGACCAGCAGAATTTGTTGTGTCTTTTATGTCTATTTGAAACTGAATATGTGGACCATCTATTTTGTAAATGCTATGTTTTCTGGTCCCTATTTAAGCGATGGTTTTGTATTTGGGGATTATCATTTGTTATGCCGGGTGATGTTAAGTCCTTTATTATACAGTAGTGTTCTACTTTCAGTCACTCTGCATCCATCGAGGTCTGGCACCTAAGCTTCTTTAGCTTCGTTTGGTCTATCCGGTTACATCGAAATGATGTAGTGTTTAAGGGGTGCAGACTAACATCAACCAATTGTTTGTATTATGTCTTTCTCGCATCGGGTGGTGGTGTAAGGCCCAATGGCCAACACTGTAACGCCCTGGTTTTAGGGCTTAGCGGTTTTGTGGTTTATTAGACGGTCACGTGGACCGGAGTAGGGATTTGAGTCGGTTTTGGGACTGTATATTTTTCGGTAAGATAAAAATGTGGGAAATAGTTAAAAATCATCTTTTAATATATATTGATTTTTGGTGGAATAAATTTTGGAAAACGGAATTTGGAAATGTGACATTTTGGTTAGTGACCAAAATGCGATTTTTGAAAATTGTTTTAAAGTGACTAAAATGAAAATGGTCAAATTCTTAGAATCCTTAAGGAGCTAAATTACTAAGTTTTTGCTGGTGGTTTCTCCCTTCAATTAAATCATTTTAAACATGTGTTTTAAAGGTAGTTTAAGAGGGATTAAAATATCTAAATTAGTTATTAGCTTTTAAAGAAAATTTACGTAACTTTTTCCTAAACCTATTCTCTCAACTTCTTTTCTGCCAAACAATCAGAATTTCATCAAAATCCAGAGGCAAGAGATTCTTTTCACTCATATTATTGATTTTGACTTGATTCTTTAACTTTATTTTGCAAAATCTCATTGAAATCTTATGTTTTCTTAGCTTTTCACCAGCCAATTGAGGGAGAAACTTCACAATAGGGGTAAGGTCCGAGATCTCCTCTATGGTATGGTTCTTTACTGAAATTCCCAAGCATTTTATCCTTGTTTTTGTGTTTCTAATAAGATTTTGATGATTTTCTAATGTTTAATTGACTTATTTGGGGAAATGAGTTAATTCACGGATTGGATCTAATTTCCAAAAATTAAGGATATTTTTATTTATATTTTGGATGTTTAATAATGTTGATAAGTGATTTTTATCAATGGAATCCCGAAACTTAAGAATCTCTATTTGTTTAGGTTGTTAGTTTTGAGGTTTTGTGGTGTTTCTATGGTTGTAAGGTTGCTGAAGGTGGTAGGTTGATTTGGATCTGTTTTTAGATGTGTTTTGATGTTGAAAGTGATGTTAGATTGATAGATGTTGGCTGGGCTGTGAATCGAAGTGTTTTGGTTATGTTTTCGGTTGTTGTGGAGGGTTAATTGTGAAGGTTTTGTGGAAATCCGAGAAGAATTGTAGTTGCTATGTTATAATGCATTATGATGCATTAATCCTCTGTTGTTTTGTGGTAAAAATAGGGGAGGTTGATCCGAAAGTGATTGGAGAAGCGTTGGAGGTTTCGGATACTTGATTCGCGTCGGCGAATCGAGGTTTCGCATATCGGTGAGTGAAAACATGGTTTAAAGCATTTTGATGTTATGGGAACAGAGTTTTGGGAGTTAAGGTAGAGCTTGAAACGCTTACCTACATTCGGAAGTAAGTATAAAGTGGTTTTACTCTCTCGGTCGTGCTTGTTTGAATGATTTTATGCACTTGGTTTTAATGTTCATGTACCTACTGTTTAAGCATGTTTTAAAGTATTCGATATACTGTTTTTAAGCATGTTTTGTCCTTGTAAGTATGGTTTATACTTGTGTTTTTAAGCATGGTTGTTGCTTTGGAAATGACATGGTTAATGCTTGGTAAAACAATAAGGTAAATGTTATTTGGTTAATTATATTGACAAGTGATGTGGTTTTAAAATTGTTATCGGATATAGTTGGACGGCCATAGGATTGAGTGCACTGTAAATAAGTCGCCTTGGATATTGAGGGGTTTATACGGCATACCGAATACTCTATCCAAGTACCCTAACGGTAGAGGGGTTAAACAGTACCGAAAACTCCCGTTAGTGGATTAAGTGTCTAACCGATGTTTGAGGTGGGTGTCCCTGTAGGTTGAAAGTGTACCCGGTTGTTATTGTACTGTGATTGTGATTGTATCGCTATTCCAGTTGAGATGGCTTGAAGTCTTGGGTTAACACTTGTTGAATCCGTGTATCCGATGAACTCTTTTGTTATTGGACTTGTTTAATAATCCCTTGTAAGCCAATATAATTGTTAATGTATCATTGAAATGTTTTACGTTGTATAATGTGATTTATACATGTTTTCCCTTGAGCTTTGCATTTGGTAGTAATGCATGGTAAGGCTTAAGTAGAGGGTTAGCAATGTGACTTGCTGTTGATTAATGATACATGTAGCATACGGTTTAATATGCTGGTTTTAATGATGAAAGTGCATGTTTTAAAAAGGGCATGATGTTTTAATGGAGGATGTAAAGTAAATGGTTTTAAATGCATTGATGGTGTTTTATTCTGAGCATTCCTCACTATGCCATGTGTGCTTACGCTCTCATTTTCCATCAATGCAGAGAATTAAAGTCTCGGGAGGCAGCTAGAAGCAAGGAGATCTTGACAAGACTTGTTACCAAAGTATGTTAGAGACTAGACTATAATGAATAAGGGCAATGGGGCACTAGTTGTGTTTTGGGAGATGTTTTGTGGAACTCCCTGTTTGAGCATGTTTCTTTAGTTGCTCTTTGGTTGTATATGGCCTTTAAGGATTGATTTTGGTGCTGGTTTATCATTTGATATGTTGGTTGGATGCACATTAGGAAGCATGCCTATAGATTTCCTTTTTGATGCACAAAGCCTTGTTGTGTTGTTAGAATTGTGATGCTAGTTGGCTTGTGATATGTTTGGCATGTTGGTGTTGTGTCTTAAGCATGTTGGAGTGGTTAGAGTATGCTTTTGGGATGAAAAACCAGCAAAATGTGACATTACAGGTCCAGGCGTACCGATACGCGGGGGACTGTATCGGTACTACTAGGCATTTTTAGGCTTGTGGGATTGGTACGAGGGTTGGTGTTTTGATACGCCTAGGCCATTTTGGTCTTAGCGTACCGGTACAGCAAGGGGTGTTTCGATACGAGACTTGGCTTCTGGAAATCAACTTTTTTGTCCCAATCACGTGTATCGAAATGTCCGGAAAGCCGTATCGGTACGATAATCAAGGTTTTTAAAAGTTTTGTATTTCAGTTATGCGTATCGATACGGTATGGAGGTATACAAAAACGGGGTGTTTCAATCCTTATTGATACGGGTTTACCTGTATCAGTACAAATGACCATTAATTCTGTTATTGTCACTTTAGGCAGTTTTGACAACTTTACAATTTACTCCCTGAATCTTGTCAATGCAATTGTATATGATGGAATGATCGGATTGAGCTAAAATTTGAGATGAAAGTTTGGAACCTGACTAATTAAAGGTTGGTAACTTAAAAGTGAGCTTTAATCTTGAATGTTTTGTAATTGCAATTTGGTCCCTAAATTATAATATGGTTAATTGGATGTCAAATTGATGCCTGATTGAGTTGGGGTTATACCTGATGTCTGCATGAACATGTAGGGTTAATAATTGGCATCTAGATAAGATTAAAAGGAAAAAATAGACCAGGTTTTGTTGTATCTCTTCGGTTTGCTACGGGAAACCTAATGTAGCCTTCTTGGTTCGGTTGGGCGTCTAGGCTGGGTTAAGGGGTTACATTTGCTTGTATCAGAGACAAGTTTGGTTCGTTTGTGAGGTTGTTATGATGTTGCCATGTTTGATTTGCACGATCATTATTGTATGTATGTTGGTTGATATGCACGGTGATTGACATATGAATGTTGGATGTTGTATGCTATGTTGGGGAAGTTTTGGGGGTACCCATTGCCTTATTATTATAGTCTGGAAAGTTTTGATTTTTGAAATAAAATTCTTGGATCCTTGCTTGAGGCTGGACTGATCGTGTTTGTTTTGAAATGATTATCATGCCTTATATATATTTTAGCACGATGGGACCGATGAGAGAGTTGCGATCGAGTACGATTGTTGCTGCCACTGGGCAAGATGCTAAAGGAGAAGTTGTACCAACACCCCCACCTAATCCACCAGAGGGAGTGGAACAAGTACCACCTGTGCCGACTGGGCCATGGATGGGCGATATAGTACCATTGATACAGGCCATGATCGGTGCTTTTAAGACAGTAGTTACGGGTGTTCATGTGCCAGCACCACCAGTTGAGGGGCAAGGTTTGCCACTTGAGCGTCTTCGTAGTTTGGGTGGAGTTGAGTTCTGAGGTTTGTTACCTGAGGCCTCCGAGGGTTGGTTGGCCAGTACTGAGAGGATACTGGGCCAAATAGGGTACACCGATTCTCGTATGCTAGGCTTTGTTATTTTTCTACTGTAGGGTGATGCTTATACATGGTGGACTACCACGATATCCAGTATCGTAACCGAGAATGTGACCTGAGAGTTCTTCTGTGAGGCATTTTAGAAGAAGTTTTTTGGAGTTCGATATCAGGACGAGAATAAATGCGAGTTTATGGCTCTAGTGTAATGCAGTATGTCTGTTGCGGAGTATGAGGTACAGTTCATGAGGTTGAGTCAGTAAACACCTGAGTTGATTCCTACCGAGCGTACTCGATGTGATCGTTTTCGCTATGATCTTGTATAAGATGTTAAGACATACATGCTTGCTGCTGATTACACCAACTTTGATGTGTTGGTTTCACGAGCCAAGGATGTGGAGCAGAATTTGAGTTTGGCATCTGGATCGTGAGGTTCTAGCTCGGGTAAGAGAGCTGTTGATTCGGGTTATAGTGGTGGTTAGGCCAAGAGACACCATGATAGGAGGTTTCGCCCAGAGCCGAGGCATGGCGGAGGTGTTGTAGGACGTAGAGTCCAGGGGCAGGGTGCCTAGGTTAGAGCCCCGTTTAGCACTTGTTGGGTCTGTGGATCCCGAGATCATTTGAGGCGAGATTGCCCGCGTTTGGCCATAGAGGGTCAGCCACCTACGCCAGTGGTGGCTAACGCTTGTTGGAGTTGTGGGTTAGGCGACCATTAGAGGCGTGATTGTCCGTTGTTGGCTCGAGTGGGCAGGGTGCTGCACCTGTTGTTGCTCCGCAACGGGGTCGTGACCACAGACTATTTCAGTGTCGAGATGATGAGCAAAAGACTGTGGCTCATACTGTTACTATCCAGCTTGAGAGAGGTGGACCATCTAGGGTGTATGCGCACCGCGAGGGTTGCAATGACACCAATGTGATTGCAGTTACTTTTACCCTACAATCTTTGTCGTTGTATTCGTTGGTTGATTATGGTTCTACTCATTCATACATTTTGAGTGAGCATGCTGAGCTGCTTGATATATCTATTGAAATTCTTAATGTGGGTGTTAGAGTGACTAGTTCTCTTGGGGAGACAGTCGTGGTTAGGATGTTGTATCGTAGGAGTCCGCTGATGGTTCAGGGACATATGTTTGCTGTGGACTTGATGGAGTTACCATTTCATAGTTTTGATGTGATTTTGGGTATTGATTGGCTGACCGAACATCGGGTTGTGGTGGATTTTGAGACTAAACGAATATTCTTGAGGTTGTCGGATGATTATGAGGTGGTGGTTGTTGGTGAGAATGCCAAGTTTTTATCTAATGTTGCTTCAGCTTTGGAAGCAAGTCGAATGTTGGATTCAGAATGTCAGGCTTATTTGGCCTATGTTATGAATCCTGGATCAAAAGAGTTGAGGGTGCAGGATGTTCGCACCGTATGTGAGTTTTCGGGTGTTTTTTTGGAGGAATTACCAGGGTTACCACCTGACCGTGAGGTAGAGTTTGGCATCAAGGTCTTTACGGGTATGGTACCAGTATCTATTGCTCCGTATCGCATGGCTCTGAAGGAATTGAAGGAGTCGAAAATAAAGTTGCAGGAGTTGCTTGACCGTGGGTTCATTAAACCCAATAACTCACCATGTGGAGCATCGGTGCTGTTTGTTAAGAAAAAAGATGGTACGTTGCGGATGTGTATAGATTACCGCTAGCTAAATAAGTTGACAATAAATAACAAGTATACCTTACATCGAATAGATGACCTGTTTGATCAGTTTAGGGGAGCCTCAGTGTTTTCCAAGATAGATTTGAGGTTAGGGTACTACCAGTTAAAGATGAAGGAGGTGGATGTGCCCAAAATAGCATTCTATACGAGGTACGAGCATTACGAGTTTCTTGTGATGCCGTTTGGTTTGACCAATGCACCAGCAGCTTTTATGGACATGATGAACTGAGTGTTTTATGAGTTTTTGAACCAGTTTGTGGTTGTGTTTATCGATGATATCCTTGTGTACTCCCGTACCGAGTAGGATCATGATAGACATTTGAGAATTGTGCTTCAGACGCTATTGGCTAATCAGCTTTATGCTATGTTAAGCAAATGTGAGTTCTGGATTAAGGAAGTTGTGTTCCTCGGGCATGTTGTTTCGGCTAAAGGAATACGTGTCGATCCGCATAAGGTTGAGGCTGTAATGAGTTGGAAGGAGCCTATGTCTGTAACGGAGGTTAGGAGTTTTCTTGGTTTGGCGGGTTACTACCGAAGGTTTGTGGAAGGGTTCTCTAGTTTGGCGGCTCCGTTAACAAAGTTTCTATAGAAGAATGTTTGGTTTGAGCGGATAGAGGATAGACAGTGAGCTTTTAAAAGGTTGAAGGAAGCCTTGACGCGAGCTCCAGTCTTGGTTCAACCAGAATCGGGGAAGGAGTTCGCTGTTTATAGTAATGCGCCGTATGTTGGGCTTGGTTGTGTGTTGATGCTGGAGGGTAAGGTAGTGGCGTATGCATCTAGGCAGTTGAAGGTGCAAGAACGTAACTACCATACTCACGATCTTGAGCTTGCAGCGGTTGTGTTTGCCTTGAAGATCTGGAGGCATTACCTTTATGGTGAGAAATGTGTGGTTTATACAGATCATAAGAGTTTGAAATATCTGATGACACAGAAGGAGCTAAATCTTAGGCAACGTAGATGGTTGGAGTTACTTAAGGATTATGATTTGACCATTGAGTATCATCCGGGGAAAGCCAATATTGTGGTGGATGCTTTGAGCAGAAAAGCGGCTGTAGAGTTGAGAGCCATATTTGCTCGGTTGAATGTGACGAATGACGGGGGTTTGTTGGCCGAGTTGCAGGTGAAGCCGTCTTTCTCGCAGATGATTAAGGAGAAGCAACCGTATGATGAGAGTTTGGTACCTCATGTAGAATATATCAGGGATGGAAATCCTACGAATTTTCATTTCAGCGATGATGGGGTGTTGTGTTTCAAAGGTCGAATAGTGGTGCCTGAGGACGAAGAGTTGAGGTACTATTTTGACGGAGGCACATGCTAGTCCTTTCGCTATGCATCCTGATAGTACTAAGATGTATCGAGGGTTGAAAGAGGAGTACTATTGGGTTGGACTGAAGAAGGATGTAGCTGATTTCGTTGCTCGGTGTGTGGTTTGTCAGCGGGTAAAAGCTTAACATCAGTTTCCTTTCAGGTTGTTGCAACCGTTGAGGATACCAAAATGGAAGTGGGAAAGAATCACCATGGATTTCGTGTCTGGACTGCCTTTGACGCCGACCAAAAAGGATTTCATTTGGGTGATTATGGATCGGTTTACGAAGTGTGCATATTTTGTGTCAGTGTATACTACGTATACCTTGGACAAGTTGGCTAAACTGTACATCTCTGAGATTGTGCGTCTACACGGGGTGCCTAAATCTATAGTTTCAGATAGGGATCTGCGGTTCACCGCAAGGTTTTGGGTGAGTTTGCATCGTGCTTTGGGAACCCGGTTGAGTTTCAGTACCTCGTATCATCCTCAGACGGATGCAAGTCGGAGTGCGTGATTCAGGTTCTCGAGGATATGCTAGGGTATTGTGTTATTGAGTACCAGGGAACGTGGGAGAAGCAGTTTTCGTTGGTGGAGTTTGCTTACAATAACAGTTATCATGCTAGCATACAGATGGCACCTTATGAGGCGTTGTATGGCAGGAAATGTCGTATACCCGTGTGTTGGGCAGAAGCGGGGGAAAAGTTTGTGTCGATGCCCAATGTATTGAAAGGCACAACTTAAAAGGTAAAGTTGATATGCGAGCACTTAAAAGCAGCTGCAGATCGCCAGAAATCCTATGCGGATTTGAAGTGTAGGGATATAGAGTATGCTGTGGGCGATAAAGTGTTTTTGAAAGTGTCACCCTAGAAAAAGGTGTTGCGGTTTAGGCGAAAAATGAAGCTTAGCCCGAGGTTTATTGGACCTTACGAGGTTATTGAGCGTGTGGGTACTGTTGCATATCGTTTTAGGCTACCTCCGAAGTTGGGAAAGATTCATGATGTGTTCCACGTTTCGGTGTTGCGGAGATATAGGTCGAATCCATCGCATGTCATGCTGGTGGAGGAGATTGAGTTAAGACTGGACCTATCTTACGATGAGGAACCGGTAGAGGTTCTTGATACCAGTAGTAAGGTGCTGCGTGGCAAGACGGTTGAGCTTGTTAAGGTGATGTGGAAGCATCGCGGTGTTGAGGAGGCCACGTGGGAATGCAAGTCGGATATGGTGAAACAGTTTCCGCACTTTTTTCCTCCAGGTATTTCGGGGATGAAATTTCTTAAGTGGGGGATAGTTGTAATGCCCCAGTTTTAGGGCTTAGCGGTTTGGTGGTTTATTAGACGGTCTGGTGGACCGGAGTAGAGATTCGAGTCGATTTCGGGATCATATATTTTTCGGTAAGATAAAAATGTGGAAAATAGTTACAAATCATCTTTTAATATATATTGATTTTTGGTGGAATAAATTTTGGAAAATGGAATTTGGAAATGTGACATTTTGGTTAGTGACCAAAATGCGATTTTTGAAAACTATTTTAAAGTGACTAAAATGAAAAGGGTCAAAATTTTAGAATCCTTAAGAAGCTAAATTACCAAGTTTTTGCTGGTGGTTTCTCTCTTCAATTAAATCATTTTAAACATGTGTTTTAAAGGTGTTTAAGAAGGATTAAAATATATAAGTTAGTTATTAGTAACTTTTTCCTAAACCTCTTCTCTCAACTTCTTTTCTGCCAAACAATCAAAATTTCATCAAAATCCATAGGTAAGAGATTCTTTTCACTCGGATTATTGATTTTGACTTGATTCTTTAACTTTGTTTTGCAAAACCTCATTGAAATCTTATGTTTTCTTAGCTTTTCACTAATCAATTGAGGGAGAAACTTCACAATAGGGGTAAGGTCCAAGATATCCTCTATTGTATGGTTCTTTACTGAAATTCCCAAGAATTTGATCATTGTTTTTGTGTTTCTAATCAGATTTTGATGATTTTCTAATGTTTAATTGAGTTATTTGGGGAAAATAAGTTAATTCACGGATTGGATTTAATTTCAGTAATTAAGGATGCTTTGATTTATATTTTGGATGTTTAATAATGTTGATAAGTGATTTTTATCAATGGAATCCCGAAACTTAAGATCTCTATTTGTTTAGGTTGTTAGATTTGAGGTTTTGTGGTGTTTCTATGGTTGTAAGGTTGCTGGAGGTGGTAGGTTGATTTGGATCTATTTTTAGATGTGTTTTGATGTCGAAAGTGATGTTAGATTGATAGATGTTGGCTGGGTTGTGAATCGAAGTATTTTGGTTATGTTTTCGGTTGTCGTGGAGGGTAAATTGTGAAGGTTTTGTGGAAATCCTAGAAGGATTGTATTTCATGTGTTTAGAATGCATTATGATGCATTAATCCTCTGTTGTTTTGTGGTAAAAACATGGGAGGTTGATCCAAAAGTGATTGGAGAAGCGTTGGAGGTTTCATATACTTGATTTCGCGTCGGTGAATCGAGGTTTCGCGTATCGGTGGGTGAAAACGTGGTTTAAAGCGTTTTGATGTTATGGGAATAGAGTCTTGGGAGTTAAGGTAGAGCTTGAAATGCTTACCTAGACTCGGAAGTAAGTATAAAGTGGTTTTACTCTCTCGGTCGTGCTTGTTTGAATGATTTTATGCACTTGGTTTTAATGTTCACGTACCTACTGTTTAAGCATGATTTAAAGTATTCGATATACTATTTTTAAGCATGTTTTGTCCTTGTAAGTATGGTTTATACTTGTGTTTTTAAGCATGATTGTTGCTTTGGAAATGGCATGGTTAATGCTTGGTAAAACAATGAGGTAAATGTTATTTGGTTAATTATATTGGCAAGTGATGTGGTTTTAAAATTGTTATCGGATATAGTTGGCCAGCCATAGGATTGAGTGCACTGTAAATAAGTCTCCTTGGATATTGAGGGGTTTATACGACATACTGAATACTCCATCCAAGTACCCTAACGGTAGAAGGGTTAAACAGTACCGAAAACTCCCGTTAGTGGATTAAACGTCTAACCGATGTTTGAGGTGGGTGTCCCTGTAGGTTGAAAGTGTACCCGGTTGTTATTGTACCACGATTGTGATTGTATCGCTATTCTAGTTGAGATGGCTTGAAGTGTTGGGTTAACACTTGTTGAATCCGTGTATCCGATGAACTCTTTTGTTATTGGACTTGTTTAATAATCACTTGTAAGCCAATGTAATTGTTAATATATCATTGAAATGTTTTACGTTGTATAATGTGATTTATACATGTTTTTCCTTGAGCTTTGCATTTGGTAGTAATGCATGAGAAGGCTTAAGTAAAGGGTTAGCAATGTGACTTGCTGTTGATTAATGATACATGTAGCATACGGTTTAATATGCTGGTTTTAATGATGTAAAGTGCATGTTTTAAAAAGGGCATGATGTTTTAATGGAGGATGTAAAGTAAATGGTTTTAAATGCATTGATGGTGTTTTATTCTGAGCATTCCTCACTAAGCCATGTGTTCTTACGCTCTCCTTTTCCATCCACGCATAGAACTAAAGTCCCGAGAGGCAGCAAGATGCAAGGAGATCTTGACAAGACTTGTTTCCAAAGTATGTTAGAGACTAGACTTTAATGAATAAGGGCAATGGGGCACTAGTTGTGTTTTGGGAGATGTTTTGTGGAACTCCCTGTTTGAGCATGTTTCTTTAGTTGCTCTTTGGTTGTATATGGCCTTTAAGGATTGATTTTGGTGCTGGTTTATCATTTGATATGTTGGTTGGATGCACATTAGGAAGCATGCCTATAGATTTCCTTTTTGATGCATGAAGCCTTGTTGTGTTGTTAGAGTTGTGATGCTAGTTGGCTTGTGATATGTTTGGCATGTTGGTGTTGTGTCTTAAGAATGTTGGAGTGGTTAGAGTATGCTTTTGGGATGAAAAACCAGCAAAATGTGACATTACAGGTCCAGGCGTACCGATACACAGGGGACCGTATCGGTACATGTAGGCATTTTTAGGCTTGAAGGATCGGTACGAGGGTTGGTGTTTCGATACGCCTAGGCCATTTTGGTCTTAACGTACCGGTACAGCAAGGGGTGTTTTGATACGAGACTTGGCTTCTGGAAATCAACTTTTTCGTCCCAATCCCGTGGATCGAAATGCCCGGATAGCCGTATCAGTACGATCATCAAGGTTTTTAAAAGTTTGGTATTTCAGTTATGCGTATCGATACGTCATGGAGGTGTACCAAGACGGGGTGTTTCAATCTGTATCGATACGGGTTTATCTGTATCGGTACAAATGACCATTAATTATGTTATTGTCACTTTGGGCCGTTTTGACAACTTTACAATTTAGTCCCTGAATCTTGTCAATGCAATTGTATGTGATGGAATGATCGGATTGAGCTAAAATTTGAGATGAAAGTTTGGAACCTGACTAATTAAAGGTTGGTAACTTAAAAGTGAGCTTTAATCCTGAATTTTTCTGTAATTGCAATTTGGTCCTTAAATTATAATATGGTTAATTGGATGTCAAATTGATGCCTGATTGAGTTGGGGTTACACTTGATGTCTGTATGAACATGTAGGGTTAATAATTGGAATCTAGATAAGATAAAAAGGAAAAAAAATGGACCGGGTTTTGTTGTATCTCTTCAGTTTGCTACGGCTAACCTAATGTAGACTTCTTGGTTCGGTTAGGCATCTAGGCTGGGTCAAGGGGGTTACAAACGCTGAGCTTTTTGGTAAATGAAGTAGTTTGTTGCCCGCTTAACCTTAAAGGACCTGTTTCGAATCAGTCATGTCACAACCACGAATTGTGGACTAAACCAGCTGCAGGCTTTCTAAAATTTAACGTTGACGGAGCTGTTGAAGGTGGTTTTGGTAGGGCTGGGATTGGTGGTATCCTACGAATCACTATGGGTAAATCTCTCATTCTATTTTCGAAATCAGTTGGTTTTTTGGATGCTAACTCTGCGGAATTATTGGCTATTAAGGAGGATTTGATTGTGATTAGAAACTCAAGCTGGGTAAATGGTTCTAAACTACTAGTGGAATGTGACTGTAGTTTGCTTGTGAAGTGGTTTATATCCCCTGTTTGCTTGTGAAGTGGTTTATACCCCATTCCCTCGCCCCCATTGACTTTTCGTAGCAGCATTGCAAAATGTTTTGAACTAGGTGGATCATTTTCATGGAGTGTACAAGAGATTCCTAGAGATGCTAATGGTACTGCCGATAGACTAGCAAAAAGTGGCATTTCTAGGAGTTTTCCTTTGCTTTGGATCGACCAGTGCAGTTGAACGAAGATGGTCGTATTTCTAGGTGGCAACCTCAGGTTTAGGAGTACTTAGGTGTACTCTGGATGCTTAGCATTGAAATTTGGTTTGTGTCCGACTTTGGTGGGGTTTTTTATGTTTTTTTTTTCTTTTTTCTTCGGGTTGTATTTTGTGCTGTATTTCTCACTGACATGTTGCACTCTTTTTCCTCCAATAGGTTTAGGGAGGTTTTTTAACGAGGCTCGTGTTAGTGAATTTATCAATATTATATATAACTTTCAATTTTTTTTTTTAAGAAATTATGGATCTGTGGAATTTTCATTAAGCTATTTGAATTTCAAAATTCCTTAAGCTATTATGTCTTCTGGGTTCAATTTCTTATGTATTTAAGGATTTGAATTTTCCTTAATCGATTGATTAACTATTACAGTTTTGCATATGAATTAGTTTGATTAAATATATATATAAACATGGTTTCATTTTATCTATGGAACAATCGACAACTTTAGTTTACAACAATCTATATTTGTTCCATTACAATCGAACCTCTTTTATTTAATATTGTTTGCTAACTGCTTGACTTTGAATTACTCCAGTAATTACGTTGGGTATCCATATATATGTTTTTGGAATGCATAGATTTAATTTGGTTTATTCGTAAATCTATTTTAATAATTTATAAATTTTACATTAAGTTTATACCTAAAACTTTGGTAAATGTATGTTTAAGGAATTTTTGAGAGACAATCAAATATTTAGGTTTTTCAATTTCTAATAGCCCCATATAGACAACCTTATTTCGGGTTATTTCAGAAACTTAAGTGTTATTGAAAATTTCAGTTTTGACTGTTACAAAATTTTAAATTTGGATACCGGTACATTTATATTATATATTTTGAGATAAATTAATTGAAGCATTAAGTCACCAAAGTGATCTCTATTGTAGAAATTATTTTATTTTAATATATAGAAGGTTTTGTGCATGTAAGTCGGATTATTTTAGTATTAATCGGCCCAAAGGAAGGTTAATAATTAACATTATTACATGTGCAACTGTGGTAATAAACATATGATAATTATTTAGTTTTATATATGAGCACTAAATCGGCCTAACGTAAGATTTCTGTTTGACATGTTCTTATTATCAATGTTTGGTTACTGTATTAAGATATCACTTGCAAGTTAATATTTTGTCCAAAGATGAAATATTAATGGAGTGTCCGGTATCTTGATATGAGGTTTACCTTTATTCAAATTTATTATTATTTTGGTTATCTTTTAATTTGATTGAAGGATAAAATTAAGACAAATATTTTGAAACAATTAAATTCATATTTTGGCTTCGGATGTTTAATATTTTAATGGATTAATTGAAACATAATGTCACCAAAGTGACCGCTTTTGTGTAGATTAGTTTATATAAAATATTAAGATAATTATGGGTTTTTGTAATTCAAGCTTTTATTAATTGGCCCAAAGGAAAGTTAATATTTAGCATAATTACAACGACAACTGTGGCGATAAATGTGTGACAATTATAAGGTATTTTATGTAAGCAATACGTTAGTCCAAAGATTAATCTATTGTTTGACATAGTTTATTGTCAATGTTTGATTGCTACAACAAGAGTACCGCTTACAGTTAATATTACTGTCCGAAGACTTGATATTAATATTGTGCCTGGTATCTTGAGGGGAACTAGCCATTATTTTGAATTTATTTGTTTACTTATGAGTATTTATGTGAGCTTGTGTTTATTTTATTTACTTATTTTTGTTCTATATTTAGGTAATTTATCTTTGTTGTCACAATATCTGTTAAATACATTCTACACTCATGTTTAGTTAAACTAGTTTCAAGGAATAGAAAAGGCACTTACATATAGTATTTGGTTGTATGAACATAGACTTTGCACTAAGGGAAGAATAACTTGCACCTCTCACTGCGGTAAGCACCCATAAAAGGGATTTTGAGAGGTGAGACTGTTCAAATCGCACGAGTCTAATGATTATAATGAATAACATCTTATAAGTCTTTAGGAGTAAAAAAATTCTAAAGAGATACTCATATTAAGGGTTTCCTTGATGAAATTAAGAAATGTTTTACCCAAAACATTAAGGTTAAGATGACATCACTTATGCCTTCTTTGATGTCTATGAAGTATAAGGGTCAAGGAAATGTGCGGGAGTACATTATGAAAATGTTTAATATTGCTTCAAAATTTAAGGCACATAAGATCGAACTTTCTAACAATTGTTTGTTCTTATGGTTTTGGCACCGCTTCCTATACACAATTCAAGTTACAATTGTCAAAGGGAGAAATAAACTCTATTTGGGCTCATTTCTCATTGTATTCAAGAGGAAGAAAGGTTGAAGCATTATAAGTGTAAAATAATCATTTGGTCAGTGCTTACTTAGTTAGTATCTTTAAGAATAAGGGCAATAAAAATATTAGAATAAAGTTGCTAAGGTCCAACTCAAAAGAAATAACAATAAGTTAGAAATGGTTGATTTTTTTTGTAACAAGTTAGGACACATATGAAGTAATTAAACTTCAAAAGTGAGCAGCTACTTCGGTTATTTTGAGTGATCCATGGACTGTAAATTTTATGATCCCACAATTAAGATTATTTTAAGAAGAGATTTATAAATTTTTTAGGATGTTAAGTTTGGAGGGAGAAATAAGGTTAGATGCATTGCTATTGAGGAGGAATTAGATTATAAATTAATTCATACTATCACTTTTGACAATGTTTGGTTTTTCACACCTATCATTATCAAGAAGTGAATCAAGTACCTCAGCAAAATAATATTGAACAACTCTCATTCAAGATAAGATAATTGTTTCAAAAGAATAAACTCAACAACCTCAAAAAAAAACAAATGTCATTAAAGAGGTCCACGAGAGGAAGGAAAAATACTATTCAGGAGTATTATATTGTCTTTCCTCAAGAAAATAAGGATAACAATGGAATGATAGAAAGTGACTCAATTGTTTTTTATCAGACTATAAAAGTTCTAACTCTCAAAAGTGGATTGATGTCATTCAAGAATAGTATAATTTTATGCAAGACAATAAAATTTAGGAACTTGTCTCATTACCTTAAGGTGCAAACCAATTGGCTGTAAATGGATATTTAAAACCAATAGGGATGGAAATGGTGATATGGATAAGTATAAAGTACGCCACTCTAAAAGAAGACATTGATTTTGTAAAGACTTTCTCTCAAGTTTCATTGAAAGACTCTTTCAAGATAATTATTACACTTGTTGCTCGTTTTAGTCTTAAGCTACATTAGATAGATGTTAAGCTTGTTTTTTTTCCAATGGCGGCATTGAAGAAACTATTTATATGGTACAATCATAGAGTTGTGTCTTATGATACAATATCAATGATATGTAAATTAAAGAAATCCATCTATGAGCTTAAGTAGGACTCTTATTACACTTGTTGCTCGTTTTAGTCTTAAGCTACATTAGATAGATGTTAAGCTTGTTTTTTTCCAATGGGGACATTGAAGAAACTATTTATATGGTACAATCATAGAGTTGTGTCTTATGATACAATATCAATGATATGTAAATTAAATAAATCCATCTATGAGCTTAAGTAGGACTCTCATTAATGAAATTATAAATTTCATATTGATTATCTCATTTGGTTTTGAGATAAATTTGGTTGACAATTGTATGTACTATAAGTTCAGTGGGAGTAAACCAAGTGATACTCATATTGCTAAAGAAGACAAATATTGTCTTACTCAATGCCCTAATAGTAACCTTGAAATTTAGAAAATACAAATGATTCCATATGTATAAGCTATTGAGAATCTAATTTATGTTCAGGCATGTATGTGTTTGGATATTGCGTACATTGTTGGAATGTTAGAAAAATATTTAAGAAAATCTAGTATGGACTATTGGATAGCTGCCAATAGGGTTATGGGATATCTTTAGAGAACAAAAATTACATGTTCACATATCGGAGTTTTGGTAAGTTAGAGATCACCAGGTTTACAGACTTCGATTCTATTAGAATATTGATGAAATTTTTTTTTCACATGGGCTGCTAATTATAGATTGAATAGAAAGACCGCTTCGGTTATTTTGTGACAATAAATATGCATTCATTTATTCTATAAACAATAGGAACACTTCAAATTTGAACCACATAAATATTAAGTTCCTAGTTGTTAAAGAAAATTCAGAGTGGTTTTGTGTCTATAGAGCATGTTGGTATAAACTCCATAATTGCGGGCTTATTAAGAAACTGCCACCCTAGGTCTTTCATAAGCACACTATTCATATGAGTGTAATGTTATTTAAGGATATTCAGTTTTAGTGGGAGTTTATATATTTTTTAAAATGCTCATTCAGTTTAGACACAATTTCGGTTACTTTAGTTTAAGGATATTTTAAGATTATTTTCTGCAGAAATAAAGTTCTTTTGGTTTATGTACACTCTGGATTCAGTAAAGCTTGATCTCACTAAGGTTTAGGAGGACTAGTTGGAAATAGACATGTTCGGTTCACATTTCATGTAATTTTCCGTGCTACGCATCCATGATTGATCTATGTCATTTGGCTATATTTGTATACGTGACCATTGATGGGTCTAGTCATGATTGATATGGCAAAAGCTGCTCTGATCCTATATGGATATAGTTGATGGACGAGATTGGTATAGAATACGTATTATATAATAGCAAATTTTTGAGCTCATAAGGTTGTATATTTATAAGGAAACATATGTTGCCAAGTGGGAAATTGTTGGATTAAAACCGCAATTGTGGGCACATATGTAAAATGTATGATGTTGTTATAAAGTATGACGCAAAATCAAGTGACCAATTATGTTAGGCATGTCATAGGTATTAAAGTGTCATGGAAATAAAAATTTAGATACCGTAAAATATATTTATAATTCAATGAGGGGCAGAGTTATAAATATTTAATAGTTGATTTAATAATCAACTATATAGAGAGGTAGTGGTCCCCAAAAAATAGGTTAACTTGTTTTTCTCTCTTTCCCCGTCAGAGAGTTTTACGTCAAGAGAACCTATCTTCTTGGAAGATCGATACCAAGATTTGAGATTTCAACATCAAGATTCAAGATTTTCAGTCTATCAATTGATTCAGGTACGTTTTCGCAATTAGTTCATTCAGTTTATTGTTCTTGATGATTTGACATGATAAATCATGGGTTAGATTTCATATTTAGTTATGGTTTGATTCTAACATCTCTCTCTTTGTCACCTTTGTTAGTACGTGTCTAACAATCTATTGTCGAAACAGTTATTTCATACTTTCTAAATATAATTTTTAGATTATTATAATTTATCTTCACCGTTAAAATAGAAGGATATTAAATGTATGTGTATAATTAATTTATGTCCTTTTATATGTTGTATTGGTAATGATGTCAACCAAACTAAACTCAATCAACAAATTATTTTTTTCAACTTTAATTTTAACGCAATCCGTTATCGAAACAATTATTTCATCTTTTATATTGTACAGACAATAATATCAAATGAATTGAACTCAATCGACTAATTATTTTATACTCATTTGTGAAGAAATAAAATAGGATAATATTGAGCATCACATGTATATTAGAAGACCAAAAAATCAAATATAATATAAAAACAAAATTCGGTGCATGAATAAATGAATGTTTCAATGTTTATAAAATTATTAATCTATGTTAGAGTGGATCAATCTATCGATGTTGGCTAAGAGGGGTGAAATGATAATTTAAACAATGGTGGGAGCAAATTGTAAAAGATAGAAAAATCACAAAAAAGATTTATACTGGTTCAACTACCTTAACTGCCACACTAAAGATTTTACAAATTCACTAATTTGTCTTTTATTTTTAGGAGAAGGAGATAACATTACACTGTCAACTAGACTTATACCACAATGTCTAGTGAACTCTTTCCTAAAATTTGATACAAAAAAGTAAACTATGAAAACCCTCAAAAGAAAGTTGTTTGCACAAATGAAGCTCACTAAAATCCAATACACTTGATAAATGAAAATACAAGAACAGCTCTAAAGTGTATACAAGAAAATATGAATATAAATTCTTCTGACTATGGATATTGCTTGAATGCTTTAGAATTGTTGTCTTGTTGTTAAAGAAGTTTTGGAGACTTGTTTTTATACTCTCTCATTGATATCTTACCGTTTGGGTAGTTGTGTATTGAATATAGCCGTTGATGAGAGTTTTTCCCGCAATAAATGTTGTCTGACAATTGTAGGTATCGGTATGCGAATGCCCGTATCAATACCTGCCTAAAAAAGAAATAATTGTTAGTAATACAGGGCATACCAGTACGCAAGGTCGTGTATCGGTACGGAGTAAGGCGTACCGGTACTGAATTTGCTCATTGAAATTTTGGTGGAGCTCTGCATATCAGTACGCTCAAAACCGTACCAGTACTCAAGTGTAAATATGATGCAAATGCATCAGGCCGTATCGGTACGGAGTTCATCGTACCGGTACTCACTGTGTTAAAAATTTTCAAAGACTCCAGGGCATATCGGTACGGGGTTTACCGTATCTTTACTAACAAAGCATTCGTAAGAAAATTCAAAGGGCTGTACTGGTAAGTAAATGGCTGTGCAGGAACTCCTTAACCATTTTAGAAAACATATCTGAAAAGTTATACCGGTACTCACTGACGAAAATGGTCTCTTGAGTACCAAAACAGTTAAAAAAGTGTTGAACTTTAAAATAGATTGACTTATAAATAATTTTGGCTTTAAAGCAAGTCAATTTTATTCGAATACTTGTCACTTTTGAAATATGAGAGTAATTTCCATTACCTAAAAAATTTACCTAAAAAATAGGTTTCATATAATAAACAATTAATTACAAATTTCTATTCAAAAAGTTAATTACAAATTTGAAAGTAAGAAATGCTATACTATCAACCTTTACATGTATCTATAAATGTTGGGTACAATAGCAATACACATTGCTCTCCTAAAGAAAAAATTTAGGTTTGAACCATGAAGATGATATTATTAAAAAATAGAGTCGCGAATCTCGAACATGAATCATAAAATATACATGTACTAAACCAACAAAAAAACCCCACCTTTACATGCAAGCTTTTCTCAATTGTCGATTACGCAAATTTTCAAAAAGCAGTGTGGAAAGACTTTAGATTGAATAGTGGATGGTCGCATGCCCAAACACGGGGTTGGAAGAAGAATGAAACTTGTACAACTGTTTATAAATTTAGTCTCTTCCTTATGTAGAAGAAATCATCCTTGAAGTAGACAAGACTTTATTGCGATATAAAGTCCAACTACCTGCTTCCAAACCCAAAAAAGGGGTAAGAAAATTAATATTCATGGAAAATTGGCAAAAAGTCATGAAGACTCATTCTATTTGTTTCCAAGAAGACTCATCTTACAAGAAAAATATTAGCTTTTGTTGTAAATTGCTTAGAAATTTATTCTAAATATAGAGTTTTCAAGTTCTACAGAACGAAAGATGTAGTGGTTATAATTAACCTAATCACAATTTTGATCAACATATGAAAACAATTTTCATCCATTTCGGATAATTGTTGTAGACTTGAGTTCTATGACTCAAATAAATTCATTCTAGTTGTATGATTTAAATTCAATTTTTTAAATTCAAAGTTCTTGAATTTTGTTAGGTAAAATTTTCCGGTGAAAGACAAACTATTTTTGAAACCATTCTAAATCTTTATTGTGTTTTTGTTGTATACATTTGTGCATAAAAACTAGTAAATTCTTATATTTAATATTTATTTTGTTGTGAATAAAATAACGAAAAACAACGAACAAGAATAAAAGGACAAATGGATGAGAGAAAAGAGATTTGTATTATTCTCAATATAAACTTGTATACAATACCTTCATCAAATAATCTATATAGGCATAAGAAGTACATAATAAATTAAACTATAATTAATGAAGATAATATTCCTAATGATAAAGTAAATCAAATCTCATTGATAAAGTTCTTATCATGATAGACATCCACGTAGATAAATATTCATAACACTTCCCCTTAGATGTCTATAAGATAATGTGCCTAGTTAAAACCTTACTAAGATAAAAATTCAGTGGGAAAAAATATTTTTAGTGAAGGGAAAAGAGCACATCTTTGATATGCATAACATGTTGCCTCATTAAAAACTTTACTAGGAAAACTCATTGGGACAAAACATTGGTTAAGGAAAAAGAGTGCAACGCATATTTACTCCCCTTCATGAAAATATCGCATAAGATCTTTGAATCTTCATAATTCAATCTTGAATATTATTTTTCTGAAGATCGTGAGGGATAAAAATGTTGGAGTAATATGTTTCATTTTGTCACCTTTGATGTATCCACATTTCGATTGAGATATAAATTTTGCATTATTTTACATGAGATAGCTTGTAAGCAATTCACATATCTTCTGGATATAACATTAATTATAAGAATTTATTAGTTTTTATGCAGAGTCTGACTGCATATAGCAAAGCTCATCTTTATTTGTATTCATTTTCCTTATCTTCATTGCAAACATGGATAGATAGAGGTGGTTGGAAGAAAAGAATGTCGTTCCATAAAAATTTAAAAATTTTATATAATTTATTTTTTTTATATATTTTCAATTAAAAATATATTTTTATCCCTAAAATTTTATAAGTTCATTCTCTCCCTAAAAAGTCAACATTTGTACCTGATTGTAAATATCCATAGGTATGTGGTGTTGGGTTGTTGAGAAACACTGATAGGACGAATGGGAAAGCTTTTAGAGAGGAAAGAAAAAGTTATCTTTTATAGCAAAGCACGAGTTCCATTATAATAACCATTTCCACTTTTCCAGTGTCTCAAAACCCAAAATCAAATGGCCAACACTTTCTTCAACTTAGCTCTTCTCACCCTCTTTCATTTTTCTATGGCTACTTTTTCTATGGAACCAACCACCATATTCACAGACCAATCAGCTCTTCTTGCATTAAAAGAAAATGTCATCCGGGATCCGAAAAATGTCTTGGCAACTAATTGGTCGGTTTCTACCTCTGTTTGCAATTGGATTGGTGTCAGTTGCGGATCCAAACACCACAGAGTCACAGCTCTAGACTTGACCGGGTTCGGGCTGGTAGGCACCCTTCCACCCCACTTGGGAAATTTATCATTCCTTTCTCTTCTTTACATCACAAACAATAGTTTTCATGACAGATTACCTGTCCAATTATCCGAATTGCGACGGTTGAAACTTATGAACTTGGGTAACAACAGTTTTAGCGGAGAAATCCCATCATGGTTGGGATCATTAACCGAGCTTCGAAGTTTGTCACTATACCATAACCACTTCAATGGTGTTATTCCATTCTCTTTAGGCTTTCTACCAAAGCTAGAGACCTTGAGCTTGTATGAGAACCAGATTTCAGGTCCAATACCCTCCTCCATCTTCAATATATCTTCGTTGCAAGAGATTTATCTAAGAAAAAACATGCTCTCTGGTTCCATACCCTCCGTCCCACGAGATTTGCTTTCGCTACAACTGATCGATTTCACCTTTAATAATCTCACGGGTCATATTCCAAAGGATTATTTTGATCATCTTCCGAATTTGAGAGAACTGGGATTGAGTTTCAACATGCTTTCTGGCAAAGTTCCAGACAGCTTATTCAAGTGCAAAGAGTTACAAATTTTATCCTTATCATATAACCAATTGGAAGGAAGTCTACCGGTAGAAATTGGGAATTTGAGTATGCTTCAATTCTTGGATATTGGTCAAAATCACTTTGAAGGTAATATATAGTAATCACTTTTAAAACTTTTTTAATTGTTTAATTTTTATCCAAGTACTTTGAGTTAGGACTGCTTTTGAGTTAAAATTATATATATAATAGTTTGAATGAATTAAATGAATTTTTTAATAAAAATTTAAAAAGAAACTAATAAAACAAAATTTAAGAGAACTGATTTTTAGGGTAAACTACATCAGTAGTCACCGAACTATAGTTTCTTTCCTATTTTGGTCACCGAACTATTTTTTTGGCAAAAACATCACTAACATTATGTTTCCTTCCTGTTTAGGTCACCGACTGTTAAAAACTTAACGGTTTTGCTGACGTGGAATTTTATTTTATTTTATTAATTTTTCATGTCATTTCTTCTCTCTCTTCGTAAGCAATATATGTTATTTTATAATATTTTTATTCAAACTAACAGGTTTTTGACATGTGTCATTCCTATTAGTGGAATAAAAGGAATGAAAAATCAAGCATCTTATGCAGCCAAAGAGATTCGACTAATAGGCAGTTACAAGTGTCGTCATCCTGTTAGGCAATTACACGTGTCACCATCTCTCTGGCTGCATAAGGGACTTGATTTTTCATTCATTTTATTCCACTAATAGGCAGTTACATGTGTCACCATCATGTTAGTTTAAATAAAAATATTATAAAATAACATATATTGCTTACGAGGAGAGAGAAGAAATGACATGGAAAATTAAAAAAATAAAATAAAATTCCACGTTAGTAAAACCGTTAAGTTTTTAACAGCCGGTGACCAAAATAGGAAGGAAACATAACGTTAGTGATGTTTTTGCCAAAAAAATAATTTGGTGATCAAAATAGAAAAGAAACCATAGTTCGGTGACTATTGGTATAGTTTACCTTTTTTTTAAAGGTAAAAGAGATACAAATATGGCACCTAATATGATGTGAAATATCTCACTAATGGTGCTTTGTTTAATTTCTTGCTATAATATTTATTAGTGAAAGAATTTTGAATTTAATGTGTAAAATTGATCGTAACAGGTGAAATTCCACAGCAAATTGTGAATCTAACTCTTCTTGAAGGATTTGATTGTGGGCATAACAACTTCACAGGTGAATGGATAAGAGAAAAATTAATATAGTTTTTTTTCCTCTTAATTTTCAATTGATAAAATACAAGTGCATCAAATATATTCTTTTGTTTCCCCATATTTAGTTTTTTTTAAATATACATCTAATTTTTAACTGTGTATCTTCTCCTAAGTTGACATATAAAGAAGTTTTTCTCTTAGATTGATACCTGAATTAGAAAACTTCTCCTATGTTGGTACTTACAGAAAATTTTCTCCCAACTTAGTACCTAGACAAGGCACTTTCTTCCAAATTAGTATCAAAATTTACACATTCTATCATTTTGGTCCTAATTTGAACCAACTCAATAAATTTAACCATCTATATTTAAAGTTCTATCAATTTACTCTTTGTTATTTTCCTAAGTTGTTTGTTTTCTCCTAGAAGTGATATTACTTTCATGGTATAATAAAAGTTTAATAGTAACTTGTTCTTTTATGGTAGAATGCAATTATCTCTGTTGCTTTGATCCAATAGACTCACTTGGCTTGACAATACCACAAGAAATGACTAAATTGATGAAATTTTTATATATTAAGAAGTTAAATTTATCGAATTGTTTCGGATTATGACCAAAATAATAGAATGTGTAAGTTTTGAGACTAAAACTATTAATAAAATTACCAAAATAGTAAATTGCATTAAAGTTCGGGTACCAAATTGGGAGAATGTCCTCAGTTTACATATCAACTTGGGAGAAAAATTCTTTAGGTACTAACTTGTGAGAAATGTTTAGCTCAAATACCAAATATATATTTATTTTTTATATATATAATTTGAACTTATTATAAAAAACAGTAAAAACTGCTAGAAGTCGAGCAAAATAATTTGTCTGATATATTTGTTTGATTAAAATTTCTGACAGGTACAATACCAAATCAGATTGGCAACCTAATGAATCTAGGATACTTGATTATGGGAGTTAACAAAATTGCTGGTTCTATTCCACCCGCAATATTTAATATTTCAACTTTGTACCAGATTGGTTTGGATGCAAATCAGCTTTCTGGCCATCTTCCATCAAACATGGGCTTTTGGCTTCCAAACCTGGAAGAATTATATCTTTCGGATAATCAGCTCGTTGGTTCATTTCCAATGTCTATTTCCAACGCCTCTCAGCTCTATCTTCTTGACATGGCATACAATCGTTTTTCAGGGTCCATTCCTGACAATCTCGGTGATCTAAGAAATTTGATTTTTCTCAACCTGGCGGTTAATAATTTAACTTCTTCAAGAATGAGCTTTCTCTCTTCTTTGACAAACTGTAGAGGCTTGGAAACGTTGGACTTCGGCGGCAACACATTGATTGGTGGTAGCCTCCCAGGTTTGGTGGGGAATCTCTCCGGTTCTCTCATGGAGTTCTCTGCATATGGTTGCAACATTAGGGGTAACATCCCGAGTGAAATTGGCAACTTAAGTGGCTTGATAAACATCGAGCTAGCTGGAAATAAATTTACAGGAATGATTCCTACTACAATTGGAACATTAAAAGAACTACAAAGTGCTACTCTTATGGAGAATGAGTTAGAAGGATCCATTCCATCAGAGTTATGTCGTCTAAACAATTTGGCTTACTTAAACTTGACGAGTAACAAATTGTCTGGACCGTTACCTGCATGCTTAGGTAACCTCATTTCTCTGAGGAGCCTATTCTTAGGCTCCAATATGTTTTCTTCCTCAATACCTTCAACCTTGACAAGGCTTACCAATCTCCTCGTCTTGAACTTGTCTTCAAATTCTCTAAGTGGTTCTCTCCCAATTGACATTGGAAAGTGGAAGGTTTTGACTAGTATGGATCTGTCGAAAAATCATTTCTCGAGTGATATCCCGGTTGGGGTTGCAGATCTCAAAGATCTCACTCACTTTTCCTTATCCAATAATAGACTCACAGGCTCTATTCCTGAGTCATTTGGTGACATGTTGAGTTTGGAGTTCTTGGACTTGTCAAGAAATAATCTATCCGGTGAGATTCCAATGTCTTTAGAGAAACTCCCTTATCTCAAATCTTTCAATGTCTCTTTCAATAGGCTTCATGGAGAAATTCCTAAAGGAGGATCATTTGGAAATTACTCGATTGAATCATTTAAGGGGAATGAAGCATTGTGTGGTGCACCTCAACTTCATATCCCAAGTTGCAAATCAAAACCTTTGAAGAATTCCAAGGCAAGAATTAAGCTCATAATATTTATAGCACTGCCAATTGCCTCTACACTATTGGTGGCTGCTCTAATTTTAATCATCTTGCGAAGTAGGAAGAGGAAAGACAAATTGCCAATTCAAGAAGGCATGTTACCTTTAGGAACATGGAGACGAATTTCATACCATGAACTTCATCAAGCTACTGATGGATTTAGTGAAAGTAGATTGATCGGTAATGGGAGTTATGGCTCTGTATATCAAGGGACTCTCTCAGATGGGATGATATTTGCGGTAAAGGTCTTCAAGTTAGAGTTAGAAGGAGCTTTTAAGAGCTTTGATGTTGAGTGTGAAGTTCTTCGCAATACTCGTCATCGAAATTTAATCAAAATCATTAGTAGTTGCTCTAATGATCTTGATTTCAAAGCCTTGGTGCTTCAGTTCATGCCAAATGGGAGTCTTGATAAATGGTTGTATTCCAACAACCATTTTTTGGATATCTTACAAAGATTGAACATAATGATAGATGTTGCATCTGCACTAGAATATCTCCATCATGGTAATGCAACACCCATTGTTCACTGTGATTTGAAACCCAGCAATGTTCTTTTAGATGAAGATATGGTTGCACATTTGAGTGATTTTGGCATTGCGAAACTCTTATGTAAAGAGGATTCAATGATACAAACCATGACCATAGCAACAATTGGGTACATTGCACCAGGTGATACTTTTAGTTATATTTCAAGTTATTTTTATAATGCTAGTCTAGCATGTGCATAAGGGAAGCACTCATATATATTAATATTTGAATTTCAGACATACCAAACGCCACTTTTTGAGGAAGCATGTAGATTGAGTCCGAGTTCAATTATAACATTCGTGCCTATAACAATTTAGATATTTATAGCATTCATTTTTCGTTATCAGGATAACATGACTATTGTTTATGTTGCAAATTCATACACAGAGTATGGAAATGAAGGAATTGTTTCGACAAAAGGTGATGTGTATAGTTTTGGTATTCTTATGATGGAAACCATCACAAGAAAAAAGCCTACAGATGAAATGTTTACAGGAGGAAGAAGCTTGAAGAGCTGGGTGAAAGAGTCGATATCATCTCCACTAAATCTAGTTGTAGACGCCAATTTGCTGAGCACTATTGGGAGGGAACATTCAGCAGCCAACAGTTGTGCCTTGTCCATTTTACAGGTTGGTTTAGAATGTTCGGCAGAGTTACCAGATGAGAGGATTGATATGAAAGAGATTGTTACAAAGCTAAAGAAGATCAAAGCTAAGTTATTAAAGGATACTGAACGAGTTTGACAAAGGGGTCACTTTTAATTTTGCTGAAATAAACATGAGTTTTGTTTTCATCTTTGTAAGTGTTTATCAAGATACATGAACTTTATTTTCTCATAAATTGTATTAATAGTTAATTGTGCATTTTGTGAACTATTTATCTGCTATTTTCCCTCATCCACAAATGTGTTATTCCATTTAAAAGACTATGTTTTAATTTAATAAATAAAACTAGGTTTTATGGGGAGTTTATTTATATGCTTCTTTAACCATTTTCTTTGCTTCTCATTACAACATCAAGGGCAGCATCTCAAGTGGAATTGGAAACTTAAGAGGCCTTAATCAAATGACTTTTCTGGAACATTTTGGAATATTGAGTGTTGAAAAATGTTAATCTTGGGGGTAAGAAGCTGGAAGGATGCATCCATCTGAGTTATATATTGAATTTGGTCAAAATCATCAATAGTTGATCAAATATTGAATTTAAAACTGTGGTTCTTGAGTTCAAGCCTAATGGAAGCATGGAGAAGTTGATATATTCTCACAAATAATTTCATAGTGTTTTGCAAAGCTTGATTATAATGGGAGCCATTGCTTTGATATTTGAATATCATCATCATTTTCAGATATGTGATACACCGAAACTGGTTCGAGAGTTCCGATCAAGTTCCGGAGTTCACATTAGTCATCGGAATGATTCGAAACAAATTTGTAAGTCATTCACACTTGATTAATTGTTCATTTTATAATACGACACACTAAAAAATTGTGGAAGCTAAATACACTCAATTAAATAATACATGTTTTTTCTAGTCAAAAATTATTTTAATAAAAACAATTCCACATGATGGAAAATCAGAAATTATTAAATATTAGTACTTATAAAATTTACTTATAACATCCTTGAAAGAATCATAAGTCGACCAATTGTTAAAAACATATGTCTTAGGGACTAAATCGTAAACCAATTAAATAATACATGTTCAAACGTAGTCGATCACAATCGGAAACAAAACTTACAAAAAGATGAAATGTGTGCGTCGAAAATGGATATGATGTTGGAGGCTCGGAGCTAATGGGACTTGCGGTGGTATAAAGTTAGGATGGAATTAGGGGATGAATGTTTATCTTCCAAGTTATTCCCTTTCTCATATTGACGCTGACAGCTCGATATACGGTGATAGAGGGGCATTGCCCCTAAACTTTTTAGAAATTCGAATTTTACCCCTAAATTTTTAAAAAAAATTAATTTGGTCTCCTCAAGATTTAAAAAAAAAATTCATTTCAAAAATTTGAATATTTTTAAGGGAAAACTACTTGGGTCACCACCTAACTATAGGGTGTCCTATTTTGACCACCCATAATTAGGTAGTCACCCAAGTAGTTACCCTATTTTTAATTAAATTTCCTCTATTTTAAAAAAAAAACAATTATGATTAAATCTCTCAAAATTATAAAAAAAAAATAGTTAAACCGTCAAAAATTTTCAAAATTTTCGTTTAAACTTCTAAATTAAAAAATTTATTTTGTCCTCCCCAAACTCTTAATCTAAGTTTTGTCATTGTATGCTGATTCCGAAAATTAGCGGTTCACAAGCTTCTATGGTAACCCAGCGGAAAGTCAATGTTTGTGCTCTTGTAGAGAGTTTGTTAGATTGTTATTTCTGTTGATTAGTTAGTTAGATTGTTGTATTAGCAGTTGGTTAGGATCATTGTATTAATAGATTGTACAATGATAGCAAAGCAGCACTTCAAATAGCAACAAAATCCTATGTTTCATGAGAGAACGAAACATATTGAGATAGATTGCCACTTCATCCGGGAAAAAATTCAAGAGAGCTTGATTGTATCAAAGTATGTAAAATCAACAGAGCAGCTTGCAGATGTTTTGACTAAGCCTCTTGGAACACTGCAACGTGAAAACATATCTTCCAAGTTGGGGATGAAAAGTGTGTTTCAACCACCAACTTGAGGGGAAGTGTAGAGTTTGTTAGATTGTTATTTATGTTGATTAGTTAGTTAGATTGTTGTATTAGCAGTTAGTTGGTTAGGATCATTGTATAAATAGATGTATCCTTTGATTGTAAATTAATAAAGAAATACAGAAGTATTTTCATGTTTAAAACTTTACATGATATCCAGAGTCACTTTCTTGGGCCTCTAGTCTAATTGGGTTTCTTTTTCATTTAACCCATTTCCTTTCTTTTTCCCAGACGGTTTTCCCCTAATTTCATGTTAGGGCTGTAACACCCAAAAAATAGGGTTAGACGTTTTGGAGGTTTGACCGGGTTCGGCTCGGACCAGTTAAATCGGATTAACCAATTTTAATAGGTTTCGGGATAAATTAATTTGTTTAAATGGGATTTTTGACAAATTGATTAAATTGGATGTCTTTTAAAATGTTTAGTAATTATATTGAACATTTTGGTAAATGGATTTAAAGGTAATTAAATTGGATTTACTTGGATTTTACTTTTAGTGACTAAAACGTAAACATTACAAAACTTGGTTAGTGACTATTTTGTAAAAGGGCCAATACTAAGAATCTTTAGAGAGCTATTATTTTTTAATGTTTTTAATCAGAAATTAACCACTTTAATTGAGTAAGAGTTGACGGTTATTTGGTTTTACAAATCATTTTCCTATTCTTTCCATTTTTCTCTCATTATTTTCTCAAAATCCATTTTTTTCAAACAAGATTTTTAGAATTCTTTGCTTTTTTTCAATGGAGAAATCATAATTTGATTCTTCTCTTGGTTCCTAACAAAACCTTAAAGAGATTTCAAAAAGATTTCATCTATTCTCCAAGTTTGATTTCAAGAAAATCTTATGTCAATTTTGGTGGAAGCTTCTTCAAAGGTGATTTTCTTTTTCTCTCTTAAAACTAAGGTTCTTTAATGAAATTTCCTAGTAGTTGGCTGTTATTTGATTGATTGTAACTTAGTTTTGCAATGTATTTCAAGATTTGATTGATTAGTTGAGATTTTGATGATTTACTCGAAGATTTGTTTAAGATAATGAAACCTGGAGATTTTGATTGGGTAAATCCATATTTTAATTATGTAAACATAATATGAAATGAGATTATGCAATTGAATCCCAAAACTATTTGATTGGTTGATTTTTAGGTGAGGTTTTAGTGGTTTTGGGGGTTGTTTATGTTGTTGTTGGATTTATAAGGGTGTTATGAAAGTGTTTTTGGATGTGTTTTGATGAGGATTGAATGTTAGATTCATATCTTTGATGATAGATGTTGGGTGAGTGAAGATTGGTGTTGATTTCGGTTGTTTCGACTAGTTTTCGGAAGGTTTATGATAAGGATGCAGGGGATTGTGTTTTGTAGCGAGATTGATTGCATAATGATGCATTTTACCTTTGGTTTTATGTGGTTAAAATAGGGGACAATCAAGGCAAGGTTGTCTAGAGGTGTACGTTGTGTTTCGGAGGCTCGTTTTGCATTGGCAAACAAAGCAAAGCGTATCAGTGAGTGCGTATTCGCGTTAAGCTCTTTAACAGTTTTATTGGTGGATTGTGAGGGCTTAGTTGTAGACTAAAAAGTTTAACTAAGATCAAGTATAAGTTGTTCTTACTTTGCTTGATTATTAGGTGCGATATGAGTTTGCAGATTCATGTTTAGTTTTAAACATGGTTTGATTTTCATGTTTTGGTTTAAAGCATGGATTGATTTACTTACTGTAAATGCATTATTTCGGATAAATATGCAATCTTTATCTTATATATAAATGCTTATGAGCTTTGAGAATTATTCCTAAGGGAATGTGGTATTGCATTGGCAATGTGGTTTTGCATATGAAACGGTTTTGTGGAAATGCATTTGGAAAATATTAAGTAAATGTGTTTGAAAATGATATATTGCCTACATGACATAAATAAGAAAGTATCATATATAGTTGACATGCTATAGGGTTAAAAGTGCACTATAATACTAAGTCGATCGCATCTGCGGCTCTTGAGGTATAGTGGTAAGGCTACTCGGGCTGATGGTTACTTCGGTTTCCTAAAATAGGGGTAAGTCTATTATTGTGTGTTAGGGGTAAGCCTATCATGACGTGTAGGAGTAAGCTGATCTTGGGCCGAAGTGAGATTAAGTAGAAGTAAGTTTATTGGAGGAAAAATCCGTGTATCTGATGTGTTATGAGAATAGGGGTAAGCCTATTTAGGGATGGAGGTAAGTCTATTCGGGTCACTATAATTGCCAATATATGAGATTTATGAAATACATGAAAAGATTTGATGCGTATGGTTGTATGCAAGATATGTTTCGAGACATATGAGAAAATGGACTTGATGCATATTGATATAATGCAAGATTTGTTTTGGAAAACAAATGAGATAATGCTTTGGTTGAGTAAGCATGATTTTTTTTATACCAAAAGTATATTTGGTTTTCAAAGTGGTTTGAAAAGCATCAATGTTTATTTAAGAGCGTCCTCACTAAGAATATGTGCTTACGCTCTCTTTTTCTCATTGATGCAAAGCATTAGAGTTGAGGGGTAGCATTTGATTGGAAAGGAAGTCCAAGGACAAGAAAAACATTTGAGTATGGCCAATTGGTTTTAAATTCGACAAATAAGGGCAATGTGTTACCATGTGTTTGAGGGGATTGTATTCTGGATTTTTGGTTATGTGTTGAGGATTTATTAGTTGTGTTTTGATGGATTATTATGTTTTTGATGCTTGAAAGCATGTTGATAGATTGCTTATGGATGATGGATGCTTTTAGGGGTGGTTGGTTATGCGTCTAGAACGGTTATGCCTCTGTTGATGCTATTTTGGTTAGAGCATATTTTAAATGTTCCTAATTGGTTGATGCAATGAAGCAATTGATGAACTATGCTTTGTTTTTCCAATTTGAGTGTTGAATTGGATGGTTTTAGGAATCATGCCTATAAAATTGGGAGTTTATGTAATTGGCTTATATTTGATACTATTCTTGACGGCTTTTGGCTTACTTTTATCCCTAGAATTATGATGCATAAGTGTATGATTGTTTAAGGCATGTTTGAATTGCTTATTGGGTGAAAAACTAGCTAGATTGGACACTACAGGTCTAGGGGTATCATTACACTAGGCTCAGTACTGATACGAGTATGTGAAATTTAAGTCTGGGTATCGGTACTCGAGCAGGCGTATTGGTACAGGGTATCGAAACGAGTTTTGGCTATTGGAATCTGGAATTTGAGGTTAAAGCCCGAGTACCAATACTCATTAAGAGAGTATTGATATGATTGGCCTGATATCGGTACGAATAACCACCGTATTGGTACAGATGGTCGTTATTTTAATTGAAGTGTTGTTCAATATTTTAAATTCTTCTATTTTGGTCCTTGATTTATATGTATGCAATTATATGAGTTCGGAGGGTCATTTGGAGTTTTAGTTTGACATGTATGCATGTAACTTGACTAATTAAGGATTGGTAACTCCAATTTGATGTAATTTCTCATAATTTACCATTTTTGTAATTTGGTCCCTAAATTGCATATGAGCGTAAGTGGACGTCTAGTCGACGCCCGATTTGAGTTAAATTAATCTGCTGTCAGCATGTTCATCTCTGTCATGATGCCACCGCATGATGCTCTAGAATTTAGTCATCCTCTATATTTGTATCCTTCCGATATGCTAGGTGCGGTTATGGTTTCGCATCAGTTGATTGGGTTAAAAAATTATAGTGTTTGGCTTTATTGACGGCACTTGCAGTCGCGAGTCATATCCTGAGATGCAATCTCAATGGGATAGGTGCAATGCCATCGTTCTATCTTGGATCCTCAACACGGTCAGCAAGGATTTCTAACATTATCTTCACGTCGAGTGCGACTCTTGTGTGGAAGGAATTGAATGAGTATTTTGACAAGGTTGATGGTGCTTGTATCTACTACCTTCATCATACCATTGCAACCTCGATCCAAGATGGTGCTTCTATTTCCATTTATTTCACAAAGCTTAAGCTACTTTGGGATGAATATGCTATACTAGTTCCATTTTCTCCTTGCGATTGTGATGAGCCTGATGAAATTGTTAACCATACTCTCCAGCAGTGCCTATTCCAATTCCTCATAGGCCTGAATGAATCTTATGCGGCGGTTTGTAGTCAGATTCTTCTTACGAAGCCTTTGACCACTGCCAACAAGACTTACTCAATGGTGGTTTAGGAAGAGTCACAGAGGTTGCACATACCTACTTTTCTATCTTGGAACCTTCTGCGTTCTATTCTAGTTCTTTTTCGTGTAATAGTGGTTTTGGTTGACGCTGATTTAATGGTATTCATGACCATTGTAAACTTTGGGGTCACAAAAAAAAGAATTGTTACTGATTGATATGATTTTCTTCTAATTTTAAGTTCAGAAAGAAAATGGATGTTCAGACAGCTCTAACTATTCGACCAGAGCAACATGAGAGGTCATTGCCTTCTTTCTCAGATTTGGTCCGTCTTATGTATTCTCTTGCTACTTCTGTTCCTGGATTTACAAAAAGTAGTACAATCAGATCCTTGATCTTCTAAGTAAGACCTCGACATTTGAGCCGGTTGCTAATTTGGAAGATAACATTTCTCTTACTCTTTATGCTGCTAGCTGCAATTAGATCTTGGACACTGGTTCCACAAATCACATAATATTTGATTTTCAACGTCTGATGAATCATGTTTCTCGTGCTTCTACCCATTGGTTTGTTCATCTTTGTAACCCCCTCGACCCGGCCTAGACGCCTGATCGAACTACATTAGGTTTACCGAAGCAAACCGGAAAAATGCTACAAAAAGTCGATCCATTTTTTTCTTTTATCTTGTCTAGATGCAATTTATTAATCCTACAAGCACATACTCGCATTAGGTGAATTTTTTAGGGAAGCGAATCACAAAAAGGACAACCAATTGCAATATATTAATCACGAGGACCAAAACATAAAACTTTTGAATTAAAGGACCAAAATTGAAATTAAGGTTACCAGTCCTCAATTAAACCATTTACGTGTTCACATGTTAAATTTCAGGTCCAAACGATCAACCATACTTAGACAATTATATTCGCAAAACTTAGGGACCAAAACGCAAGAAAAAAAACTGGAATCCATGACATTACTTGTAAAAACTGCCTCCTGTATCGATACGAACACAGCCGTAACGATACCGTATAGCCACCCGTACCGGTACACAGTGTACCATATCGGTATGCCACGTCAGTATGAAAAGTCATTAAAGCCATACCAGTACGAGCCCTAGGTGTTTCGATACATTTGTTTTTCCCAAAAAGTAATTTTCTAGTAACGAGTTCTCGTATCGGTACGCCAAGCTTGATTTGCTTAACCGTACCGGTACTCAAATGCCCATACCGATACTGAATGACCTGTTTTACCTAGTTGTACCAATACGGTTCCCAGCGTATCAGTACGCGTAGACCTATAATGTTATTTTCCTCTGATTTTTCACTCACTTCTAGATACATTTAGATCCTAGCAACTTACATACATGCATACCAACATCCATACAAGCATATACTAGTATTTCCACCAAGGTTTGACAATCAAGGCAAGCTCAAGCAATCAAATGGATCAAACTATAGACATGCTTCTTAAAACCAAGCAAGTAAAACATGAAACTTCAAACCATCACTTTAAGTAATCCATAAAGGCCATTTACAAATCAAAGGCAGTAAACCAAACTTGCTCAAATAGGGAGTTTAACAAACATCTCCTAAAACAACAATGGAAAACCCATTGTCTTTATTACTTATAGTCTAGTTCCAAAACATACTTTGGTTGCCAAGTCTTGTTGTGATCCCTTGCTTCCCCCCGCCTCCCAAACCTTTAGTTCTCTGCATTGATGGACAAAGAGAGCGTAAGCACACTAGGATTAGTGAGGAGTGCTAAAAAATAACACATCATCAATGCATTTAAAACCATTTTCCATCAACACATTGAAATTCCCACTTCAAACCATGTTTACCAACGTACAAAACATCATGCCGTTAAAACCATACACTTTAACACTTTCAAAACCAGCATATTAAACCATATCCAACATGTATGATTAACCAACAGCAAATCCCATTGCTAAACCTCACTTTAAGTCTTCCTATGCATAACTACCATATGCAAAGCCTAAAGAGTAAACATGTATAAATCACATTATACAACATAAACCTTTCAATGATACATTAACAATTACATTGGCTTACAAGTGATCAATAACCAAGTACCATTTCCCAAAATAGTTCATCGGATACACATAACCAAACAAGTGTCCTCACAACACTTCAAGCCATTTCAACTGAAATAGCGATACAATAACAATCGCGGTACATTTTCAACCCACAGGGACAACAACCCCCTTTTCATCAGTTAGATGCTTAATCCACTAACGAGAGTTTACGGTACCATGTAACCTCTCGACCGTTAGGGTACTTGAATGGAGTTTACGGTACACGGATCAAAACCCCTCAACATCAAAGACGACTTATTACAGTGCATTATCAATCCTATGGCCGGCCAACTATATCTGATAACAATTTTAAAACCACATCACTTGCCAATATAATTAACCATTTACCTCACTGTTTTTATCAAGCATTAACCAAACCACTTTTCCAAAGCAACATCACATACTTTAAACACAAGTATAAACCCTATACTTACATGGATTACTTACCACGTGCATCCACCAGCATTTTATGCTTAAAACGGTATCTCAAATACTTTAATTCATGCTTAAACAGTAAGTAACATGTAAATCAAAACAAGTGCATAAAACCATTTCATTATAGCACGACCGAGATAGTGAAACCACTTTTACTTACTTCCGAGTTTAAACCAGCGTTTCAAGCTAAGTTTAAACTCCCATAAACCACTTTTAAAACATTCCAAAGCTGGAATCCACGTTCTCACTCACCAATATGCGAAACCTTAATTCACCGACGCAAAATCAAACGTCTGAAGCCTTCAACGCTTCACCGATCACCTCCGAATCCACCTTCCATGTTTCAATCACATTGCAACAGAGGATTAATGCATCTCAATGCATTTCAAACACAACAACAACAAATCCTTACAGACTTCCACAATCCTCTCACACATATCCAACCACAACAACCGAAAAAATCATCTAAACCTTTCCAAACACAACCCAGCCACAAACTAACAATCTAACACTTCCATAATCATTAATTAACACTCAAAAACAGGATTAAACCATCCAAAAACTCTCAGCAATTACACAGCCACCAAAACCCACAAAAACACTAATCTAACAACCTAATCAATTAGAGATTTAAGAGTTTCGGGATTTCTTTGTTAGCAACGACTTATCAACATTATAAAACATCCATTATATGTTTAAAAACAATCCTCATCTCTGGAAAACAGATCCAATCTGGATCTTTCACTATTTCATCAATTAATATCAATTGAATCCATTAAATCAATATAAAAACACAACATCAGATTATAAACTGTAAATCAAGGATCAAATACTTGGGAATATCAATAAAGAACCATTCAATATAGGAGATCATGGACCTTACCCCTATTGTGTGATTTCTCCATCAATTGGCTTGTTTAAAGCTAGACAACACAAGATTTCAATAAGATTTTGGTAAATCAATGATAAAGAAACAATTACAAATCAAGAAATCAAGAGTATAGGTCTCTCACCTATGGAATTTGTTGAAAGAAAAAGTGTTTGGCGGAAAAGAAGTGGAGAGAAAAGTTATGTGAAATTGGCTTAAAAGAAATAACTAACTTTAATATCCAAAATCCTTTTTAATTAACTTTAAGATGAAATATACATGGATTTAATCTTGGCCCTTGATTTTGGATGAGATTAAATTAGCCACTGGATTTAAAGGCTAAATTGGTAATTTCACTATTTAAATGAATTTAAAATTCATTTAATAGTTACAATTGTAAAAGAATAGAAAAATATAACCAAATATTAATCTTTTTCCAGCAATGTACCATAGGAGCTAGGGGAAAAAAGAAAAAAATTCCAAGCTCGATTTAAACCCCGAATCTCGGTTTTTAGGTAATCATTCGAACTACAAAGTTGTTCTACTCTTCGAGCTCTATCTTTTGATGTAAATAATTTATAGAATACTTGCTTGGTTGATGAGATTTGTTATGTGGAAGAAATTAGGGTTTATGAATAAATTGGGGCTTTTATGATTTTATGAATCCATGGTTGATTTTAAGTTAGAATCATGCTTGTATGATGTTAGAATCATGTTATTGAGTTGGGATTTAAACCCTACATATTTCGATTTGTATAAAGAAGATTAGGGTATATGGATTCGAGTCTAACTTAAGGTTTGTGATGTTGGATTAATGATCTAGTAAGCTTGATTTGTTGTTTGGAAGCAAAACCCTAAGTTAAATACATAGGGACCATTTCGGTAAGCTTCAAAATTAAGGGACCAGATCTGATTTTTATGAATTTGATGTGTATTTATATTATTAATAATGTTAGAGACATGAAAATGAAGTTAGAATACTAAACCAACGATTAATCACATTAGTGACCATTTTGACAAATTGTCAAACTTGAATGGTCTATTCGGCAAAGAGGATATGTAGAAGGAGTAAATCTGATTATTAGCTAAAATGATGGAATTAAGGCAGTAATGTTGATTGGAGGACTAATTTACAAAGTTAAGAAGCTTAAATCCTTATATTTAAAATTTGGTGACCATCTCGACAAATCAAAAGAAATTAGAGAAGTAAAGGTTTGCGCCTATTTTGATGAAGGATGTAAATAGAACATATGAATACAAGCTTTATTTTGGTAATTTGAAGTAAAGTGATGGGACTAAATTGACAAGTAGAGAAATAGGGAGAAGTTGGTGTAAATTATAAGTTATTTATGAAAAGTTATGTTGAAATTGAATTATGGCAGTAAGTTTAAAATTTAGCCATAAATTCTACAAAAATAGTTAGATGATGAATTTTATACCGTTGTAAATATTTGTTAGTCTAGTTTCGTTTCCAACAAATGAAAACTGATTTTGAGTTCCGAGTTAAAAGATATGAATTTTTATTTGAATGAAGGTCAGAAAAATTATATAGCAGTTTTCTACCTGGACAGTCTGTGACGTGAATTCAGTGATTTTTCATCATTTTTGTAGATTTTATTAATTTATGTGTCTTACGCCATTAGAACCGTTATCGAATCTAGTTTCTCCAGTATAAAGGACATTAAGATCCAGTATGTATTCTGCCCTATATAAGTAAATCTTTGAAGGTAGCGCAAGCTGTCAGAAAATGGAATTTGAAACATTTTGTATTCAAATGTTAGTTATCAAGCTCGGAAGAATTAATGGAAGTTCAAATTGGTCACTAAGGACCATAATGAGTTTTGAACAGTACAAGGACGAAAGGAAAAATATTTGGAAATTTTATATTCGAATGATTATATTAGACAACATGTTTAAGTTAATGTTAGATTTGAATCTATAAATATTTTATTTTATTCATGTGATTAATTAAGTTAAGTTCGAATCAAAGAAGGTTCCAGGTTCTATGAAAGAAAAGATTGAACTAAGATTTAATGAGGCATTGTGTTAAGTGGCCAAGGTGAGTGCAATTGCATAGATATCATGACACATTGATGTTTTATACATCATTGGGATGGCTTGCAATGAGCCTATCCAATTTTTATTGTCATTATATTTATGTCATGTAGCATATGATTGACAAATTTTAAATATGTCAAAAGTTGAATATAAATGCATGGATCACTAGTTATATATGATGTTGTATTGTGAATGTTGTTTCGGGTATGAACTGCCCAATGTTAAATTATGTTGATATACATTGTCATGGATGAAATAAATATGGAAAATATGCCTAAGTAAGTCATAGAGGGACAGGGTATAGTTGGCATGCTATAGAGTCCAGCAACACGCTGCATACTCGGTTTAGCACTATAGTGTATATAAAGGACACTTAGTGTATATGGTATATTATGACAAATGGACAAGCATGAAAGTCTTATTACATTAGCAGGTAGTAAATCATTACTAATGCAATGTGAAAGTTGATGCATTGGCATATATATATCATGTTATATAAACATAGCCATGAAATCAAATAAAGTTTAAATTATTGATATTAACTTCCTTTATTGCCTTACTAAGTTCGTACTTAGCGTGTGTTTGATTGTGCAAACGTAGGTAAATCAAGATGAGAGTGAGAAGAGCATTGCATCAATATTGAAAAGCTCAACAAGTAATCACAGTAATGACATCCTAGTTGAGGTTTAATTATTATAGTGGCATGTATACTTGCCAAACCAATTTGAGTCGTGAGTGACCTTTAATGTTCGTTATGGTTTCATAATAATTAGCGTTTATGGAAAGATTCAAAGTTAAGAGTAACCACAGGTGATGAGTTGCATGCTAAGATAATTGAGAGCATGTATATTTAAGGATAGAAAAGTTGTGACATTCCTGATTTGTGTTCGTCGTATGGATACAAAAAATAAGTTACAACAAGCACAAGAAATGTGCAAGCAAATATTTTTGTTTCTTGATAACGTACAAAATAAAAGCTAAAAATAATTTGAAAATCCTCCTCTATCGTTTGCTCAGATCATTTCCATCTATATTCTGTTGATTTGTTGAAGACAAGTATCAACTGTTACAATTATCTTCAATTGATCTAAATTCACTCATGGATCTTTACAATTACCCTTGCACTCATTTTTCGCCTCCTGAAAATATGTAGAATGAACTATCAGAATTATGTTTCCAGGAAAAAGAACTATGACCTTTCTTTTTTATTCTAGCACTTATAGCAAGTTAGAATGCAACAACTTCTAAATTCCAATATAATCAGGAAACTTTCAAAAAAATCTGTAGAAACAAAAGGAAAATTTGGTAAAAGTTCAAGATTTTTGGTGACTGAGATACACAAATTTAGGGTGTGTTTGGTTGTGGCATTTTCATTTTCATTTTCATTTTCTTGAAAAATAGAAAATGTTGAATAAAACATGTTTGGTTGTAAAATTTGAAAATAATTTTTAGAAAATAAAATTTTGAAAACATAAAAAGATGTTTTCACCATTTTCGTTGAAAATGTTTTAGAAAATTGAAAAACATGAAACCAAGTGTTTTTAAATTTTAACACTATTTAACCCGAGTTTGAATCCTTTTAATGTCAATTTTAGAACTTTTATTTATTTAATCATATTTTATTTTTATATTAATCATATTTTTAATAATTATACTTTAATTTAATTATTTAATGAGTATTTATTTTTTTATTTTTATTTGGCTTAAAAATCAAATTAGTCCTCAACAAAAAAAATCAATTAATCCATTACTAAATTTTTGTACCTAATTTAGCTCTCATTAGCCCAAACACACTCAATTTAGTCTTTCTATAACGGTTGACCAAATTTGACCATTAACTCATTGAAAACCAATAAAATGATAACGCATGGCATACTCTAGAAGTGTTACATCATTAAACCATAAAAAATCTAAAAAAGTATTTAAAAATTCTAAAAAAATTTAAAATTTTAAAAATATTTTCTAATTTGGTCATTACTGGTTTTTTATTATTTCAAAACAATCATAATTTTGATTTTTTTTAATTTGGTCTTTATTGATTTTTTAATTCAAATCCCAAACCCCATTATTATCGTTACTATGAGAACTACCATAGCTGTTGTAGATCGCCTAACCCAGTCTTCCTTCAATCCATGCAAATCTAATTTTCCACTAGGATTTCACTAATTTCCTAGGAAACAAACAAACCACGTGTTTTAAGAAGAAAATAGATGTTGAAACCTGAAGATGTCAGATTTAACTCCAACCCATGTAAACTCCACAATGTTTCAATGGATCCAAGTGAAGACAATAGTTGTGGAGGGGAACTAGTTAGCAAACTATTTTAAGGCGGGTAGTTGTGGAGGGGTTAATTTTAAATATGTTTTTTTAGATTTTTTTAATAATTTTTAGGTGTAACACGTGACACTATCTTAATGATTGTTTGCGAGTTAACAGTTAACTATAACGGTCAACGTTACGGGAAGGCTAAATTGATCGCAATTTAAATTATGAGGGTCTAATTGATTGTAATTTAAATTATAAGGCTAAATTGGGTGTAAAAAAATTCATAAGGGCTTAATTATTTTTTGATTTTTCGTTGAGGGCTAATTTGACCTTTAAGCTTTTTTATTTTGAAAAACTAGATTCCAAAAATATTTCCACTATTTTCATTTTTGAAAACAACATATCATTTCTATTAACCAACTGTATTTTCTAGTTTTTAGAAAACAGAAAATGAAAACTATTTTTCTAAAAATGAAAATAGAAAACAAAACTAGAAAATATATTCTAGAACCAAACAGACCCTTAGGTTTTTAGGTGCACTATAATTGCATAAGGAGCCACTGAATGGACAATCTAGTGTCATAAAGGCAAAATGAACTATTACTAAAACAAGATATATCAACATCGGGGAATGCTCCAGGCACCTCGTATAAGTCATCTGAGATCAGGCCCATACTATGAGCCAATGGAGCAAGATCATTACCGTCAAATTCATTATCCATAACTCCGTTCCCCACCAAATATCACTGTGTGAGATTTTCAAATTGCAGCTAGAATGTATGTGTTCAAAGTTTAAACATCAATCAAAATAGTATCGTCCCTTGAAACAAAGAACATGCTTTGTGTGAGTATCAATTCTTGAAAAAGGTTCATACTACACTTTAGATTCATCCTTTTAACTTATTAAAGTCTAAACTAATAGGTTATACATATACCTTTAACTACATCGAAAGAAAGTGTAGGCACATATACTCCACAACATACGACTCTCCGACAATAAAAAATGGGTTCGAGAGGAACTCGGGGTATATCTCAAATCAATGTCGCACAATAGATGCTTAAGTATCTCAGAAAATAAAGAACTTGAGCCATAATGAGAAATATTTATTACATAACCTTGAGAATAAATGCATGGGTGTCAATGGCAATTTGAGCCAAGCCCTGTAGCACCCTCAACCGAGCAGCCTCAACAACCATGGTCCCTGCTCCAACCGAGCCCTGCAGCACCCTCGAGCCTCCTGTTTGAACTGACCAACAACACACCATGGTCTTAAGCAAAGCCATGAGAAATGTGTTGTGGCCATCCCCTATATAGGGCCACAACCGGGTAGATGCATCGTGGCCAGCTATGTATAAGGCCCCATGGTTGGGTAGGTAATAAGTTGTCCTCATTTCAATCATCGTTATGCTTAGGGAAAAGAGTCTGCATTTTCATAGTTAGGGAAGAGTTCCTCGTTTCAAGCATTTCAATGTCTACTTGGGTCGTTTCCATAAAGTTATTTTTGCATATATATAGGGGATGGATAGTCGGTAGAGTTTGGCCTGATCCACTAGTACATGTGTGTATCCTACACACCATCGAGGCGGCCCCTACTGCCCAAGTCGATGGTGTGGCCTCGATGGTGTGGGTGAGTCTTCTAGTATAACCCAAATATTTTTTATTTAATAAAACCTTTTTTTCCTTCAGGAAAGGTCAGGGTCGACTATGGCCATCTGCTATACCCTACGGTATCGACTCGTGGCTTTAGGGATTATGTTGTGGCTTAAGAACTGATGTATTGCTTGCTTTATCTTGAACAGATCTGTAGAAAACAAGGCTGACTTGGTCGGGAAGTGTCACTTTCAAGTGCCGCATGGTATACTTGTCGAGTGAACGAAGATCTGCCGAGAACAAGGCTGACTTGGTCGGGAAGCATCTCTTTCAAGTGCCATACGGTATACTTGTCGAGTGAATGAAGGTATGGCTGTGACACGTGGTATCAGAGCCAAGATTGATGTGAATTTAAATTTGTACGACGTTAGATTGTTGGACTCTACACCAAGCGCCCTCGTAAAAGGAGTGGGTTGGGTGAGCCACCAATGTTAAACAAAATGAGAGTCGGTTAGAGCACGAAGGTGTCTGACTGTTGTTTTGTGGCATAGAGGTGTATGCGAGTTCTATAATGGAGTCACACACAGAGGTACGTGTCGTTAACCACTATAGTGATCAAAGCATACGCGATGCTGCTCGATCTTTATATTGTACAGAGGTGCCAACGAGTTAAACCTAGTGGAATTAGTACACAGAGGTGAACTGACGCTAACCACTATGGTTGTTTCAGTGCAATAGGCACTTTTTTCTTATTGCACAAGAGGTGCCAATGAGTTGAACCTAGTGGAATCAGTACACAGAGGTGAATTGACGCTAACCACATTAGTTGTTTCAGTGCGGAGGCACTTATTATTTATCACATAGAGGTGCAAACGAGTTCAAACATAGTGTCATCAGTTCACAAAGGTGACTGACGTTATGCACTATGGTTATTTTAGTGCAGAGGCACTCAATATATCTTGAAGTCTTAGCTGGGTCTTCATAGTGAAATCAGTACACAAGAGGTGTCTGACGTTAATCGCTATGGTTACCTCAGTATTGAGAAGCTGGCTACTTGTAAATCGATGATGCATGCCTGGTAATCATATTGAAATCAGTGTACAGAGGTGCATGTCGTTAACCAAAATGATTATCCTAGCATGATGTTGCTCGGGAAGTAACCCACTATGATACTCATTTACGTTCAGCGCATAGGCACTTGTTGTGTTGAAAAGAAGAATGTTGTTAGTTTTTGTGGCACAATAGTGCCTAACTTGATCAATGGGAATTTGTTGATTTTTTTCTTGGCAATGGTGCTTGGTTGTGTTTGCAGGATACAACGGTGCATACTTACCTTTCAAAATAGCTAAAAGTCGAAGCAATGGGTCGGTGGATCCTGCCAAATTTGAAGAGTTGGAAGCTGCAGCGGCTACTATGAGAGCTCATATGGTCACTAGCGATCATGTTAGGGAAATTGAGAAAGCCCAACAGGAACTGGTGGATGCCATAAAGGAACTCAGTAATAAAGCAAAAGAAGCTATGAGTGATCTTAAGAATGAGTTGGCTGAACTCAGATATCTCATCAACCTAGTACAAGTGGTTGTAGGCAATTCAACTGCAGGTGACAAGGGCCAGAGGGCTAAGGTCCCAGATCCCCAACGGTTTAAAGGGAACAGAGACACTAAAGAGCTTGAGAATTTCTTATTTGACATTGAACAATACTTTCAAGTAGTGCATACGACATCAAATGAGGACAAGGTCTCCACAGCCTCGATGTATTTGACAAGGGATGCAAAGCTGTGGAGGCGGTCCAAGTTTGATGGCAATGTGCGCTCTGTCAAGACTTGGGAGAAGATAAAGAATGCATTCCTCCCGGAGAATGTGGAGTATAATGCACGGAAGAAGTTGAGAGATCTCTCACACACATGAGCAGTACGTGAGTATGTGAGAGAGTTTGCCGCGTTAATGTTGGACATCAAGGATATGGCCGAACATGACAAAATATTCTACTTTCTAGAAGGACTCAAATTGTGGACGAGAACAGAGGTCCAGAGACAGAGACCGCAAAACGTTGGCTGAGGCAATGGTTGCTGTCGAAAGACTTAGTGATTACAGTGAATATTCCACAAAGCGTAAATGTACACCCGCGAGTGGTGATGGCACTAGTCAGGGCAATGGAAATGGTAACAATAAAAAGAATGGTAATGTCAATGGAAATGGTACTGGTAATGGCATTGGCCGTGGTAACGGCAATGGCAGTGGGATAGCGAGTTAAAAAGTGGCGCGAGTAGAGAAACCTTCAACTTGGGGAAGCGATAAAAGACAAAATAATGATTCCTCTAGGCGAAGGCTACGTTGCTTTCTTTGTCAGGGTCCTCACCGACTGGCAGAATGTCCACAGAGGAGTACACTATTGGCGCTGAGAACTACTCCAAAAGTTTCAGACCAGTTTGGCCACTAATCGGATGACAAGAAGGATGAGCCAGCTAGAGTAGGTTCCATTTGTTTCTTATATTATATGCAAACAGAACAAGACAAGGCTAGGACAGAACCAAGGAGAGGCTTGATGTATGTAAACATAGTTTTGAATGTGAAAGTCACAAAGACTTTGGTAGACAGAGGAGCAACCGACTCCTTCATTTCTCTAGAGGAAGCTAAAAGATACAATCTGGCACTGACCAAGGATGTGGGGCAGATAAAAGCTGTGAACTCTGAAGCATCAAGTATATGGGGAAATGTAAGGAATGTAAAGACCAAGATTGGATCATGAGAGGGAAAGATTAGCTACAAGTAGTCCCTATGGATGACTTTGACGTCGTCATAGGTTTGGACTTCATGATATCTGCGAAAGCCATTTCGGTCCCTTCAGCGAGTTGTTTGATTTTCCAAGGGAAGCAACCAGGAGTGGAAGAGGCCAAGATTTTTCCAAAGATTACTGGGAAGACTTTGTCAGTAATGCAGTTACATAGGGATGGGGTAGATGTTTCCTGGAAGCGTGGAGCTCAAGTTTTCCAAGTCGCTGAGGACGTCGACAAATTAGGTGGGGGAGAATGTTGTGGCCATCCCCTGTATAGGGCCACAACCGGGTAGATGCATCGTGGCCAACTTTGTATAAGGCCCCATGGTTGGGTAGGTAATAAGTTGTCCTCATTTCAATCGTCGTTATGTTTAGGGAAAAGAGTCTGTATTTCCATAGTTAGGGAAGAGTGTCCTCGTTTCAAGCATTTCAATGTCTAATCGGGTCATTTCCATAAAGTTATTTTCGCATATATGTAATAGGTGCACAGTTGGTAGAGTTTGGACTGATCCACTGATATAGGTATGTATCCTACACACCATCGAGGCGGCCCCTACCGAGATTTAGAAATTAGGGTTAGAGTGTCAGTCAAGGGCAAATGGTGATGTAATTCGACTACTTCAGGGGCCAAATTGAAGCGAAAATACCATAGAGGTGAAATCGCTAAATTGAGACTACTACAGGGGAAAAAGTAACCCTTAAACCTAAATTTAAATTAACCAAATTAAATAATTCAAGGTCTATATTTATTATCGGCAAAGATGAATTTCAATCATCGAAAATCAAAATTTTACTGAAACGGTTTTAGAATGTTGCATAAAGACTCCAATTTTTTCAAAAATTTAGGTTGCCCCCAACTATCATCCCAAGTTCCGTCACTATCAGTGATGGAAGGTTTAAGGGACTAGGGGGCATGACCCTATCAAATTTTGGAAAATTAGAATTTATCCCTAAAGTTTTTTAAAAATTTAGTTTGGCCCCCTCAAGATTTTTAAAAATTCATATTAAGCTTTAAAATTTAAACATTTTTAATTACCGTCTTATAATTTCTAAAAGTTCATATTAATTATCTCAAAATTATTAAAAACTTTAGTTTTAAACCCTCAAATTTTTGAAAATTATAGTTTAAGCCTCTAATTTTTAAAAATATTTGTTGGTCCTCCTAACACTTATCCAAACTCTTTTGCAATCTAGATTTGGAGATTGTTGACTTGAACCTTGTCGTTTTTATATATTTCTCAATCTGGATTCGGGCAGGTTTCTTTCAAGAGTGGGTTAATCCCTAATGATAGATTAATCCATTGTGGTGATCTGTCATCACGGTCTTCTCATGAATTTAACATATATATCGGATGTTCCTGAAATTATATATGGAAAAGTTTTAATACACATGTTAGATTTAGGGTTTATAGCTTAAGAATTTAAGTTATAGGGTTTAGAATTTAAGATTTATGGTTCAATTTTATGGTTTAGAGTCATGATTATGATTTAGGTCTTAGAGTTTTAGATTTGGTAATTTAAATTTTAAAGAAGAGTTGTGTAATATTTTTTTACACAACTTATGTATCAAAATTTAACCATATATAATACCTCAATCACTAATTCTTATAAATATCCAAAATAAAAAATAGTGGTCACATTTGCCCGATTGGTCAAATTGTTCATCTTTGTTTCGCTAAAGTCATGGATTCTAGACCCACTAAGAGAACTTCCCCTTCTTCCCCTAAATCCCCATTCATCTTCCCTCTAGGTAGGATTAGGATTAAATTTAAGATTTGTCAAAAAAATCCAAAAAAAATGCAACAACCAGGATTTCAAAATAAGAGGGTCGGTTTTTAATCAAAGCATGGGCTTTGCTTTTGGGGCAAGAGTTTGAGCCCTTGGGAGCCTTAGTGGGCCAATTGTTGGTTTTGGTCTTGGGTCCTTGGTTGGGTGTTGGGTTTGGATGACTATAGGAGGGTAGAGAAGTAATTTTCCCCTTTTTGAAGATGGGGGGGGGTAGCACATTAATTCTCTGCATAAAAGCAAGAAAATTAGCTCACCCTTGTCCCATTTGTCTTCTACCTTTATCCACCCTCACCTTCTTGCTTCCACCTCAAAGTGAAAGGTTGGGTCTTTGTGTTTTGGAGTGGGAATCTCATATTTTGAGTGTTAGACAAGTTGTTCATCATCCAAGGATCAACATTTCAAGGTAAGGATCATCAAGTTTGGAGGAGGAAGAGTTTTGGTGGGGGTTTGAGAGAATGAATGGGAATGGGAGATTTGAACCCATTTTCTATTATAAAGTCCCTCTTTTATGTTTCTTAACATTCTAGTAATGTTGTAACCCGTTTTGCAACATCCCCAAACCTGGTAACCCATTTTGCAGCATCAGCTTAGGAGTAAGAAGGTTTGAAGAGTTTGGTTCGAGGCCTCTTTATCAGCAAGGAATCAAGGCTAGTACATACTAATTCCTTTGTTTCCTGGAAATCAAAAAAATTGATTGCTTGTTGCTTGGTTTGACGTTTGGGTTGTTTAAGAGCTTGAATCCCCTTTAATGGCTAAATTCGTATTTGGTGTTAAAATGTTGTAAAAATGGTATAAAAAACCCACCTAAACTACCCTCTATAACTTGTAGGCTTAAATTAGGGTTATACCGTGAAGGTTTGGGGATGTTGGAAGTGAATTATGAACTCTAAAAATTGATTTATGGGTTTGAGTATCCATATGGGCCAAACACGTATCGGAACCCTTTGTTAAAATTTGTTGAAACCAAGTAAAATTGAAGGGTGTATCGATACGCCTGAATGAGGTATTTGTACCTTTTTCCCATCCAAATTCCAATAGCCAATTTTGGTATCGATGTGCTTGAGAGTGTATCGGTATGCCTAGGGGTATTGGTACACGGCCCCGGGTATCGATATGGGGTGTTGAGTTTAAAATTCTTCTGAGATAAGTTAGGTATCAATATGCGTAAGTGGGTATCAGTACTCACTGGAGCATATCGATACTAGCTGGGCAATCTGCCCGAAAATTATGTTTTAAGTTCGAAAGACCTATAATTTGTGGACTAGAGCCCAGTGGGTCTCTAACGTGGTAAAATGAATAGTAAAATTGAGAAGCCGAGAATCTAGCCTCTTATAGGTACAAAATGAGTAATAACTTAATTAAAACTCGGGTGGTTTATTTGTATTGAGCAATAAGGATCCTTGGTGGATCGAATAAATGTGTGTGCCATGTAAGGGCACTATATGGTTGAGTACCTTGTTTAGTGGGATCCGGATACCCAAAGAGAGTGTTGCAACACCATGGTTAGATGTTTCCCGAATGTACGTTCTTGAAGCTGTGTGGCATTGGGCCTCATTCAAAGATGCTCAACGAGAGATTCTGAGCATGGGCGTATGTTCTCGAAGCCGTGTGGCATTGGGCCTCACCCGAGAGTGTACGTTCCCAAAGCTGTGTGGCAGCGGGCCTCACTCCAGGTTTGTTGGTATGGTATTGTGTGACGTGTGAATGGTTAATATCTCCCTTTGCTTTGCTATGTGTTTAGGCGACCAGTGGTAGCGTTAGTGTTATTATTTATGCCATGACTATCACTCTTAGCTACTGCTCATATTTATGATTTGCATGAAGCATGGTTGAGTGGAAGTGTATCCATTGAGCTTCGTTAGCTCAGTTTTCGGAATTGTTGTTTTCATTTGCAAGTTAGTATGTTGGCGTGCATCGTCGGAGCACCACCGGAGTAGGACTTTAGCATCGACTTGTGTTCGAGTACAATACTTAGATTATTTGGGCTATGTATTCATAGGACCCTATGTTGTATTGTAACTCTTATTTTGGATTTTAACTTATGTTTCAAATGCTTTGAATTATGTATTTTTAAATGGAGCTCCCATGTAATGTTTTAATTGGTTTATCGACTTTGAAACATTAAACTTAATGGATTTTATGAAATGATTGTGTTGGTCTAAATCTAGTTGAAAATTTACGGTGTTGACATTCGGGTTGGGGATGTTACAAAAACCCTTTGGAATTCAACTCCAAAACTATAATGAATTATATTTTTTTGCGAAATACATAGAATAAAATCGTAGTTGGACTTTTTTTACCAACAATCAGTTGGTCTAGCGGGACGAGACGGTATGTCTCTTAAGCAAGGTTAGGGATTCAAATTCTGGCATTCTGAATGGAGAAAACAGGTCTGGAAGGGTCACCCCATGTTGGGCCTCTGCAAAACCCGATTCAAATTAATTGATTATTGAGTCGAATACCAGTGGTTAAACAAAAAAAATCTAAGTTGGACTTTTTTCAAGTAAAGGGGACTAAAAAGAAGAAAAAAGAACATTGATTCAATTAAAGTAAGCTATCAAACAATTAGTTTACCCCCCCCCCCCCTCTCAGCCACCAAACGACCAAGTACAACTTGTCCTACAATTAACAAATCATTCTCTACCACCATTGCTTTCCTTGACTCATTTCAAACAAAAAGAAAAATCTCAGACTAAATAAAATAAAAGACAACAATATTTTTAAGAAGGAAACAAAATATAAAGCAGAAAATCAAAAACACCCGATGAGGTTGAAGTTGAGACTTGAAAAGAAGCGGCAACCATTGAAGTAGAGAAATTGAAGCTTTGAAATAATTGGAATCGGATTTGATGATTTTGTTTCAGGATGATTCGATTAAGATGATGATTTGAAAACGAAGGTAATGGTGATTAGTGTGAAGGTTGAGTGGTGGAAGATGATGGTGAAGGAGTTAAGGATAAAAATGGGTTAGCAAAGGGCTTAAATTGATGCAAATTTAAATGGTGATTGTTAATTTTTTAGAATTAGGATTAAATTAAAATAATTTGTATGTATTGAGAATTAAATCTGTTATTATGTTATTTCTATTAATTGCAATTCCAATTTTCCATCTAAAATTTAACGTTCAATGAGCATTTTTGTAACTTTCAATAATTTGAGTAGCCAATTTGAAACACTTCAAATTTAGGTGACCCAACTAAAAAGTACCCTATAATGGAGGGACTATATGCGTAGTCTATACTTTTTATTGCGTTTTAATATAAGATTGTCACCTTTTATAAGATGATAACAAAAAATAAGTTACTGAAAATCGAGTATAGTTCAGTTGGCATAGTTGCTATTGTAACATGTAGAAGAATATATGTTTGAGTATACATAGAAATTTACTTTCTCTGATTTATCGGTGGGGTAAAATGTATATTATTTTTAGATTTAACCAGTTCCTTAGGCAAGGTTAAGAATCTAAATTCTGACATTGTAGATATAGTAAACTAGATTGGAATAATCGTCCCATGAAAGATCTTTATATTACCTTATCCATATTAACTGATTAATAATTTAAAGGCATAAGGATAATTTTAACTCTTAACATTTACAATTTCTGTCATTTTGACCCTTATCCTATTTTAGGATAAGTTTAGCCCTCAACCTATATCTTTTTGTCAAATTATTCATTTTTAAATAAAATGTTAATTAAACCGTTAAATAATTAATGGTGATGACATGACACATATGTCACGACCAGCGAGTTAGCAACCGAGACACATGCACAACAGAGTGCCCAAGAGGTTTTTCGCAAAATCTTGGGCATGCCTAGAATACCACCTGACTTGGCTCGACCTTTGCAGACTGGTAGAAAGCCCGAACACATTGAGTCTGGTAAATTAATAGATGACATCTTACCAGGGAATATTACAGAGGATCAGAATATCCATCAATGCGAATGTTAACGTAAGAAAAGTATTCCAAGGTGATAGAGTTTCCTTAGCTTAGATTTGATAGATGGCTTTCGGTCTGAGCCATTGTTGTAAATCAGTCTCGTACGTTCATTGTAAGGGGATTCAACTATAAATAGAAGCCTCCCCACCTCATTTATAATCATCCACCCATTGAGTAAAACAAGACATTTACTCTAGAAGCTCTCTCTTGTTCTTCGCATTCTTTGTGTTCTTTCAATTGTTCTTGTTTGTTTTTCTTCTTTGTTTGCTTCCGCTTAGAACGATTATTCATTCAAGTGCCTTGGAAGAGTTTGATCTTCGGAGAGAAATTTCAAGCTGACTTAGTCATTTTTCTCGAGAACATCGACTAAGGTCGCGCGATTCACTGGGTCAAAACTCTAGCCCCGTGATACATACATGTAACGTACATTTTAAATGACATAGAACCTAAATTATTACATAAAATATTTAAACTATAAGAAATTATTAAAATTCAAATAAAATATTTAATAATTAAAAATAGAACATAATTTTCTCGGACCTGGTCTCCTACATCGCTTTCCCTAGGTCGTTTTTTGAAAAATCTAAATAAAAACTCTCAATTCTCTTCGACAACCATTATATTATAATTAACGAGTTTAAAAACTGAAAAATGTCAAGATAATTTTTCACTACAGCTGATAGGGAGCATTATAGAGGAAGTAACATCTTATTTCTTTTGGGAGAAAAACTAAAGTTTCTGCATTTAGTCAGGTTGTATGATTTCTATTTCAGTTTTTTGAAAATGAATTCTTATTCATCCAAAAGAATATTATTTGCCAATGAAAAATTAGTAGAATTTGGAGAAAAGAAATAGTTGAGAGCTTAGAATCGTTTCTAAAATTTGGCAACAGATAATTTGTATTCAAATTAATATAAATTGGCTTCAGCTCAAGAGAGAATATTGAATCAGCCTTGATTTTCTGTTTACACAGTTGTGTTCATATTACAAACTTGTTAGGCATAATGCCAAAAAATGTCCCTAATGTTTTAGTGAACAGTTAATGTGAGATGTTGACTTGGCTTGGAACGCTAATGTGGCAAAGTGTCATGTCAACATTTTTTTAAAAAATATATTTTTAAATAATAAAAATAATTTATTTAATTTATTATTTTTAGAAAATTTTTTAAAAATATATTTTCTAAAAAATTTTGCTTACGTGGCAAAGTGTCACATCAGCATCCCAAGCCAAGTTAGCATGCCACATCAGCATTTCATGTTGAGCGTTAGTCAACTAACGGTTTTCATCCACGGGGCCATTTAAACCCAAAATAAAACGTTAGAGGTGAAAATGAACAAAAAAATATGGCTAAAGTGACTATTCACTAAAAAGTTATAAGTATTTTTTGACATTATGCCATATTGTCATATTGTCGTGTCTTTTCCTATTTGTTAAAGGATTTCTGCTATAACCATGAACTAAAAAGTAAGAGTTTCTTGCCATAATCATGAACTTTGTTAAGGAGAAATTATATCATAGGTCCGACTCGCCACGTCATCTATGGTCCGACCCAATAAAAAACATCAATTTCATTAAATTTTTTCATGTCATCTTTTTACCAAGTGAATCTTCACTCAAATTTACTGTGAATTAAATTAAAATCACTTTTTACCAATTGTAGATTCACTTGGTAAAAAGATGACATGAAAAAATTTAATGAAATAAATGTTTTTTATTGGTTGGGACCATAGATGACGTGACGAGCCGGGCCTATGATATAATTTCTCGTTGTTGAATAACAAGACAAAGGACACCATATTAAAAGAAACAACATAATATTTGGATACATCCTTCATGTTACAACATAACTAGATTTTCAATGAAAATTTTGAGTTGATTTCGTGAGTCTTTTAGGTAGGGTTATAGATTCTAGGATTAAATATTTACCTTTTGTTTTATTTTTAATTACTAAATATTTTATTTGAAATTTAATTATTTCGTATATTTAAGAATAAAATGAAATTATATTTTGTGGGTAATTATGTGATAGGTTAAATATCATTTCATTTAAAATGTATGCTATATGTATGTGTCATCTCATCATCATTAATTATTTAACAGTCTAATTAATATTTTAGTTATAAAATAAATAATTTAATAAAAAATATAAATTGAGAGCTAAACTTATCTTCTGAAAAGGATAAAGACAAATAACAAAAATTATAAACGTTAAAAGTTAACAACTTAGACATCATCTTTATGCCTAATTTAAAAACAAAGTGGTTATAGAAAATGAAATTTGCTCCAATTTTATGATTTAAGTCAAAATCAAGCAAACTTTCTTCTTTTCACACGCAGTCTAAAATTAATCAATTTATTTACCGTTGACCATATGTTTACTCTTGTTTTACAATTTATTTTTTTTAAAAAAATGTATTATTTTACAACCAGTTCAAGGTAAACTACCTTGCACTTGAAAACAATGGTTTTTTTTTTTCGAATCATAAAGAGGAGAAATTATTATGGACTTGGCTCACCATGTTATCCGTGGTCACAATCAATAAAGTCCATCCATCTTATTTCAACTTTCAAATAACTACTCACTTCCTATTGACGTGTAAAAAATATGTAGTGATTCACCTTGTAAAAAATAAGATAGATAGACTTTATTGACTGGGATTACGGATAACGTAGTGAACCGAATCCAACTAATAATTTTTCTATAAAGAGAGAGCCTATAGGCTTAGGCTTTGTTTTTGGTTGAGATGGGTTTTGCAAAAATTAGAAAAATTAACTTTTGACAAATCAAGGTTTGAGAAGCTAGTTTAGGGGACAAACTAAGATTTTGACACTCAAAAACTGTTTGTTTTTTGTTGCTTATGAAATTTTTTAGGTGAAAAAATTAACTTAGCCCTCGAAACGCAACAAAAAAATTGAGCCTTATAATACATAAGACCGTTTTGGTCTTTATCTAGAAAAACTTACACCTCAACATGTGATTCATCAAAAATAGTCTTGAAAATAACCGAGAAATCAACAAGCTTTACAAGTGCATCTGTTGGACGGTTGCCGTCTCTAAGGACCCATTTAATATCTGTCATCCATCTTTTGTTGCGATTCTATAAATGGCGCGAACCAGTGAGAAGGCTGAAGAGTTGCATTTTGAATCAAACGTACAACTAATAACTAATAGGCGTAAAGTTAAAAAATATCACTGGCATTTGACTGAATAATTACTTTGGTTATCATTTTTTGAAGCAATTTAACACTTAACGTTTTATATTAGGTCAAAATAGCTCATGCGGATTAAAGTAAAAAAATGACTTTAAAGAGGGCTCATAATATATTTTTTTACTAAGATAAAAATATCTTTTAAAAAATCTTATATATCTATTGGATTATAAATTAAAGGGTTTTGTTTAATAAACTACACAGGGTCCCATAAATCTTCGAAAAATAAATTAGCCCCTATTAACAAGTATTGAAAAAATTGAGACCCACAATAATAAGTATTAGAAACATATAAACCCTTAACCACAAATATAGTTCGAAAAAAATTACAAATATGTAACTTTCTTAAGTAGTGGGTCCTGGACTTAAAATATATATATATATATATATAAATAAAAGCAAACTTTTATGGGTTTTTGTTTTGTTTTTTTTAAGGTTCTCCTTGGAAGGATATTGTAATTTTAGTGATAATGTTTGATGCATGAAATTAACTAGGGACCATGGCATCCATTTTGTTTGACTCAAGTCTGAACACTTTTGCATGAGAATAAACTTGTTATTCTCCATCTTTTAACTGAGAACGCATGCTTTTGTTTTTAGTACCGTAAAATGTTCAGCTAAGAAGGAGAAAGAATCAAACCGAGGATCTATTCCAATTGTTATCAGTTTCATCCTATCTAAAGACCAATGGCCATGGCCCATGTTGATATTTGTTGATGCCTAAATGATCAGGCACCAGACAAGGGGTGGAGAAGAGGACCAAAATAGGTGGCGGTTTTATGCGGTTCACTCCCTGTAGATTTAGGGTGGAGAGTCACGGTCAATACAATGGTTGGAGCTAGGGAGAGGAAAAGAGGGTATTGTCCTCTTGGTTCAGCTTGCCTTTTCTCTTCGGTTGCATGAGTATTTATAACCCCTAGAATTGTTGGTGATGGATGGTGTCAGGCCTAGTGACAACCTATGAACGGGTCGGTAGAGATAAGTCATCTTCCAAATATCAGACTCTACAGTTCGGTCACGTGGGTGAATTGTTGTAGCACTTGACATTGTCTGTTCCCAGAATCGTGTAGGCATCTAATTTCATCGTATCTAGATTGCAAGGCTTCGAGAAAGTCATCCGTGTGGGCTACCTCCGGAGTTATTGAGTGTGGAGGCGTTGTGGGTCATTTTCTAGTGCGGAGGTATTGGGTATATCACTTGTCCCCCCTTAGTCAGAAGGGTTTTATAAAGTGGTATGAGATGAAGCGTTTGAAGAAAGCTATCTTTATAACCATTTGAATGTCAAAAGGTGTTTCTACTGATATTTGTATGACATGGGTATCTCTTTTATTTTGGCATAATTGTTAGTTCCTTCCGTAAGATATGCAAAGGTGAGCATATATCTCTAGTATTGAGTCACCGGAGGCATAATATGTCTTCTTATAGATTACAGGAATTTATGGAAGTCTTATGGGCCGAGGCCATGCCGACGAAATGAAGTCGGTACCATAATCTTGACTGATTTAGTCAGTTTTTGTGCATTGATGTCATTTTAGGGTAATAAATAACTCGACACTCTAAGATGCCAATGCCGAAAGCTATTGCATTGCGGAGACAATTAATTGATTTCAAAGAAGGTGGAGGTATTCTTTTTTAGGTTTTTTGTGGATCAAAAAAACTTAGGCATCTGATACTATGTAGATAATAGAGATTTTGATAGAGGAAATGAATTGTTTCTTTATTTTTCTCATTCCCTTTTATTGATAAATATAACACCTATTTATAGTTTACAAAGAATGTTTAATCTGAAGAGTTATAATTATACAAAATCACTATTAATTGTAACAAAAATCTTGATCCTATTTACAGCTTGTATTTGATTTGGGTATTAGAGAAATAATTTTCTAAATATCAACAGTCAAATATTTCTCTGAAACCTAGTTTTCTCTTCATAGCCGCCTCAAGTTTTTCTTATCTTATTTTTATTTAATCGGTGGCGGCAATCAGTCTTAGTATTGGTTGTCGACCACTGGTGTTCATTATTTTTTGTTCTTTTATATTTTGTTTTTTCAATTTTGATAAAAATCTCTTCTCTTGTGGCACGCGTTTTCTCTGCTTTTGTGGCACGTTTTTCATTGGTTTTTGCGGTTCGTTTCATCTGTCGTTTAGCACGATTTCAGCATACCGTAACGATCGTTTGGTGCTCGTATAGAGATCCTCATAGCGCTAGCTTTCTGATTTGATTCTGTTGGTGGTCATAGAAAAAATTGATCCCCGCTCGTTTGATGGTTTGTTAGCCGATGTAATCAGAACTGTGTAGCGGAATAATCTGCCAGATAGTTTGGTTCGCTCGCCACTCATTTTTCATCCCATAAAGTGTCTCGTTTGGCTAGAGACAAAAAGATTCATCAAGGTTTCTGGGTTTTGATAGTATGTTAATATCCATGGAAGAATTTGCTTTTCTTTGTACTTTTGTATGAGATTTTTAGTAGACTAGTCTTTTTTCTCTCTTTTTGATACATTGTATTTGTAATATCTTTCGTAGTGATTAATAAAATTTAGATATCATTATTCAAAAAAAGTCAAATATTTGAGAATATAATTCTCTAATTTTCTGTAATCTACAGTAAAGTATTTCTGATGACCTTTGTCCCGAGATCATGGTGTTCAAGTCTAAGCATTGGTCTATCCGTTGATCAACCAACGGGGAGAAAAGCCATTCAACATTTATGTAGTCTAAGTTTAGATAGCCATATTCATGGTAAATTCTAATTGGCTTAAATATATAGCAATACCTGAATTATGCATTTTCTCTTAAGTTGGTACTTAAAGAATTTTTTCTCCTAAGTTGATAATTAAAAAAATTTTGCTCTCAAGTTGGTACCCGAACTTTAATTTCATTCATAATTTTGCTATTTTTATTAACAATTTTAGTCTTTAAAAGTTGTACATTATATCAATCTCATCCTGATTCAAAACAATTGATGTTTGGTTGTAAAATTAGAAAATGATTTTTTGAAAATGAAAATAAAAATAAGTGAAATTTGGAAAACATAAAAAACTTGTTTTCATAGTTTTCATTGAAAATATTTTGGGAAGGTGGAAAATATGAAAATAATGATTTCTTTTAATTTTAACTTCAATTTAACACGGGTTCGAATCCTTCTAATGCTATTTTTAAAACTTTGGTTTATTTACTTATATTTTATTTATTTATTATTATAATTATTATAATTTATATCTATATTTTATTTTAATTAAACAATTATTTTTCATTTCTATTTTAAAAACTAGATACACATTTCCACCATTTTCATTTTTGAAAACAAGTTTCTATCCCTATTAACCAAGTATGATTTCTAATGTTTAGAAAACTGAAAATAAAAAATATTTTAAAAAAATAAAAATAAAGAATAAAAATAAATATTTTCTAAAACCAAACGTATTGAGGTATGTGATTGATGTTATAAGAGAAGAGGATAGAGTGAATGTGATAAAATAGTGTAGATTTCTAATATATAAACAAAATAATCGCATTATATACTGACAACGTTTGAAACTAGTTGTTGAAAAATAACCATTAAAAAATAGCCGTTGTGAAAAATTAACCACTGGAGACTTTGAACTATTTTTGCAAAAGTCCAAAAATATTTAGTATTGAGTTATATCAAGATAAATATTTTAACACCAAACTTTGGTGTTTCTTTTATTTTGGGATAATTTCTGGATATCACTCGTCTAGCTTTTGGATAAATAATAATTGATTGAGCATACATAAATATGTATAAATTGGGGTGTCCTATCTTTTGATCACAAGATCAAAATAGAACAATACATAAATATGTATAAATATGAAAACAGAAAATCGAATAAACAAAAACTAATAAAATACTTGATGGCAGACTGTAATCTGATTGAGAAGAAAGTTGATGCATGTTTTCACAGTTTCTTTAAAATAAATTTAATCGCTCATTTGGTGCTGAAGAATGTTAGTCGACTGTCTTCTAAAATATAACAATGAGATAAACACGATTACAATGATCAACGAACTGTAATATAACTTTTTCCTATCACCCAAAACTGTTTCGGAAATAGAAAAAATTCAACGTGTTTTTTTGTCACAGGTTATTTAGTTTAAATAGAAGATTCACACTAGAAGAACTATTGAAAACTTTTACTAATTAAGCGGTTAATATCCGAGAATCAAGGAGCTATTAATGCCTGCTATTCCCATTTATAAATTAAAGGAACCATCAAACTCAATTTAATATTTTTCTTTTAATTCCAAAATATAACTTAAAAAGATAAACTCTAATGAGGAAAAAAAAATCGTATTGGACTAAGGAAAACCACAAGGAAGAGCTTCAATTTATTAATTCAACAATAATTAAGTTGGTTCACGTATATAAACATATCTTACACTTGATACCCACTAATGTGAGATTTAAGCTTTCCATTTACCTCAACATAATTTACAAGTGGCTTATTTTGAGCATCAATTTCTCATTCATCACTCAACCATTTTGAATATATGATATACCGTTATAAAGGCATTATAGATTAGAATATAAAACCATGAATTATGATTTGAATCTCTTTCTTTACTTATTGAAAATATGCCTCAAACATTACAGCAAAATAGGTCTTTCGCGGTGTTTTTTAGTTCTATATCGGTGTTTTTTAGTGCCGCTAAAAACCTTCCCGGCGCTTTAAAAAGTGCCGCAAGAATTGCCGCTAAAACCAGCGTCGCAATAGTTCGCGGCGTTTTGGGGTAAAAACGCCGCCACAAACGCCGCCAATAATTGTTCTTTAGTGGCGTTTGTAAAAGCAAATGCCATTAATAACCTTGTTCTTTAAAAATAAAGACGGAAAAAACGTGTTCTTTAGTGGCGTTTGTCTTTACAAACGCAGCTAATAACACCATACTTCCAAAAATATCAAATAAAAATAATAATATATTATATAATAATCGATCAACTATAAACTCAACAGCTTCACATTAATATTACAAGATGCAAGTAAAAGTTTGTCTTTACAAACTGCCTCCCTCTTCCCGAAACAAAACAAGGTGCAAGCAAAAGTTACTCGAAACATCTACAGGAAGTAGACAGCCCAGAAGCTTTGACAACTATAAACTCAACAACATCAACATTAATATTACAAGATACAATTGAATATAAAAAAAGAAATTCACCTCCATCTGGATCTCCAGCTATCTCTACAACAGATACAACAACAAAACAACTATGTTAGAGCTCAAAATGATCTAATTAACATGTAACTGCTCAGTATTCTTTGCAAGTCTTTCAATTTGACTGGCAGTGAAAGTTAAAAAATTAACATGTAAAAGAGAATAAATCAGTAATTGCAGCCCTAGAAGCTTATAGTCAAGCCAATCAGGGAAAAGAAAGTATGGGTTAACAGCTCACCTCAGGGAGTATAAAGAGAAGCAAAATCTATCATATCAAACACCACATTGAAAGCGTTAACAAAACAATTCAATCATAGCTCTCCATCAATGCCTACATGCAGGAATTATCATCCCAGACCAAGTACAAGTATGGCTATTTATGTAACCCCCTCGACCCGGCCTAGTCGCAAGACCGTACCGAGCGAGTTACATTGGGTTTACCGAGGTAAACAGTAAGGATAAAACCGAAACGCATCCATTTTTTTCTTTTATCTTGTCTAAATGCCAAATTATTATCCTATGTATACATGATGTCATCAAGTGGAAGTTCATCCCAATCGGGCATCGAAATGACATCCGGTTGGACTTTAATGCAATTTAGGGACCAAATTGCAATTTCAAAAAAATAGGTGAACTTCTTCAAGTTTTAGGTTACCATCATTTAATATATCATATTTCATGCATGAAAGTCAAAAATCAGCTTCAAACGACTATCCAAACTCATTCAATTGCACCCACAACACTCAAGGACCAAAACATAAGGAATCAGAACTTCAGAACACTCAGCAACTAACTTAACGGCTTGCAGTATCGGTACGGTAGGGTCCAGTATCGGTACGCAAGCCTGAGTTAAAAATCCAATAGCTCAATACCATACTGGTACACTCACGCGTATAGCTACGCCTTACCTTATAAAGCTTCTCCGTACCGGTACCCAATTCCATGTACCGAAACATCAAATTGAAATGCCCTGACCCGTACTGATACACCAACCCGTGTACTGATCCACTGGGCCTAAATGCCTTTCCTCGTACCGATACACAAACTCGAGTACCGATACGCTAGGCTTGAATTGCTCACTCGTACTAGTATAGAGGTACATGTACCAATACACCTGGACCACTAATGTCCATTTTGGCTGCCTAACTTGCTTTTCATCAGGCCAATACACACTAACATGCCCCTAACACACAACCAGCATATCTAAGAGTTCGTCCATAACCATACATCACTTACTGGCTAACACTTAATGTCATCATACTTCAAAGAACGACTATAGGCATGCTTCCTAGAACTCAAGCAACCAAAACATAAACCATATGTCAAATCCAACAAGCCAAACTTATTACAAGTCCAAAATAGCAATATAATTTTGCTCAAACAGAGGATTAAACATTCAAACCCTCCCAACAACATTCAAGCCACATTGCCTTTATTACCACTTTAAAACCCAAACATACTTTGGTAAATCAAGTCTTGAGATTTTCCCTCCTTGCTTGCTAGGCCACTTGCACTTAATCAATCTGCATTGATGATAAAAGAGAGCGTAAGCAATCATTGCTTAGTGGGGAGTGCTCAAAATACAAAACATCATCCAATGAAATTTTAAACCATTTCAAACCATCATGCCATTCTTTCAAAACATGCACTTACACTTTACAAAAATCAACATATTAAACCATATGCAACATGTATCATGGATCCCACAGCATAATCTCATATACAATTCCCTCTACTTTAGCTTTCCCATGCATAACATTCCATATGCAAAGCTTAAGGAGTAAAACTTCAATAAACACAATATCCAAACCATTCCATCAACATGATACAATTAAAACATTATATTGGCTTTCAAGTGATCCATTTCAATAAACACTATTTCCATAAATCATCACTAACATCGGATGCACGGATTTCCCAAGAGATTTCTCAATCTCTTGCAGCCTAAAGGCATGGAGTTGTGCGACACATGCACCACCTCTACACTAACAAGGCTAATCCTCCAACTTGGAGTACACACACTCGACGCATCAACCTCTACAGCTCATGGCTGGAGTAAAAGCCATCTAAGTGTTACCTCAACAACATTGGGGTTCACATGATCGGAGTAAGTACCTCCCGTACTACCTCTACAACCACGGACGACTTATTATAGTGCACTTTAAATCCTATGGTTGGCCAATTATATCCGATAACATTTCCATAACCTTTTGAATTCATCACTTGCCAATACAATCCACTTTTATAAACATACCTCATTGTTTCATATGCATTATTCAAATCATTTCATCTTGCATTAAGCCATACATAACCATGTTCATAAACATTCTTTAAAATCATGCATTACTTTCCAAATGCATATAACATCATTTCCTATCAACTTCCAGCATTAGATCATGCTCATTTCATGCATAAAACATGAGGTAAACAATTATTTAACAAGGGCATTCGTAAATCATTTGCCAACTGAAATCAAGAGAGAAATCCACTTTACTTACTTTTGAGCCTTAGACCAGTGTATCAAGCCTAGTCTAGACTCTCATTAAACCTTTTCAAATCTTTGAAAAGCCATTCTTATCCGTTTCACTCACCGACAAAGCAACGCCTCCCTTGTCGATGTCAAATCAAGCTTCCGGTAACTCCTCAACACCAAGGTTTACTTCCAGATTACTTTCCCCTGTTTCAAGCACATCATAACAGAGGATCCAATGCATTATAATGCATTCAAACCCACAGAAAACAACAATTAACATTATCTAACTATAATCCTCCACAACACCATATCTTAACAACCAAAAACATCATCGATTCATCTCTAACCTCAACCCAGCCATTAACTACGAATCTCAACCTCTGAATATCATCAAATCAACAACTCAACCTAACCTCTCACCTCCAGCAACAATAATTAACCACAACACCTCAAAATTTCTTAACTATCAACCTAACAAATTATAAATTCTCTAGATTTCGGGATTCTATCATCAAAACTCGCTTCATTAACATTTTGAACATTAAAATCAAGTTATAAATCAATTCTTAACTCAGTAAAAATAGATCAACTACGAATTCCTCAATTTGTATCATAAATCACCAACTAAACTATAAATCCGAGTTTAATTAATCAAAACCCAATGAAAATCATATAAATGGATCAAGAACTTAAGAATTTCAATAAAGAACCATTCATTACAGGAGAAGAACGAATCCTTACCTCCAATGTTGATTTCTCCCCTCAATTGCTTAATAAAACATGAAAATCAATATTGAAATAATAAGAATTTGTTGTAAAAACTTTAGGAAATCAATTAGAAGTCTAAAATCCTGATTTTTACCTGAAGAAGTTGAATTTGGAAATGTGTTTGGCTGGAGAGAATTTGAGAGAAAGGAGTTACAAAGTTTGTTACATGAATTTCTATTAAAAGCTTAATTATGTTTAATTAGTTCTCTTCACTATTTATACTTCTTAAAAACTTATTTAAAATAGTTAATTAAAGGGAGAAATCTGATGAACCCTTTTGGATTATTAGCTCCTTTAGGATTCAAAGTTTTGACCCATTTTCAAAACAGTCACTAAAATAGTTTTGCAAACTTTGTGTTTTGGTCACTAACTCAAAATGTCTCATTCCGAATTTCTTTTTCCAAAATTGTTTTTACCAAAATCATTTATATAATTAATAAAGATTTTATACTATTTCCCATATTTTTATCCCTTATAAAAATATTCAATCCAATTTAAATCCCGAATCCGACTCGAATCTCTAATTTCGGTCCACCGGACCGACTAAACCATCCCAAAACTCCTAGGCCCAAAAATGGGGTGTTACAACTCTCCCCCACTTAAGAAATTTCGTCCGCAAAATTTACCTGGAGGAAAAAGATCTGGAAATTTCTCTTTCATGTCCGACTTACTCTCCCATGTGGCCTTCTCAACTCCTCGATGCCGCCACAACACCTTAACATGCTCTATCGTCTTCCCACGTAGAACTTTATTGCTGGTATCAAGGATCCCTGCCGGTTGCTCATCATAGGACAAATCCAGCCTCAACTCAACATCCTCCACCGGCATAACATGCGATGGATCATGTCGATATCTCCTCAACATCGAAACATGGAACACATTATGAATTTTCTCCAACTCGGGAGGCAACCTCAACCGATATGCTACAAGACCCACACGTTCAATAACCTCGTATGGTCCAATAAACCTCAGACTAAGCTTACCCTTACGTCCGAATCTCATAACCTTTTTCCATCGTGACACCTTCAAGAATACGCAATCACCCACCGCATATTCAACCTCCTTACGCTTCAGATCCGCATAAGATTTCTACCGATCCACAGCCGCTTTCAACCGATCACATACAAGCCTACCCTTCTCATCTTTATCTTTCAATACATCCGGCAGGGTAACATGCTTTCCCCTACCTCAGCCTAACATAAGGGCGTACGACACCTCCGGCTATATAACGCCTCATAAGGTGTCATTTGTATACTTGCCTGATAACTGTTGTTGTAGGCAAACTCAACTAAAGGCAATTGCTTCTCCCAGGTTCCTTGGAACTCAATAATGCAATATCTCAGCATATCCTCCAAAACCTGGATAACCCTCTCCGATTGCCCATCCGACTGAGGATGATACACAGTGCTAAAACTCAACCTCGAACCCAAAGCCTGGTGCAAACTTCTCCAAAACCTTGTCGTAAACTTCGGATCTTTATCCAAAATAATGGATTTAGGTACACCATGCAAGCGCACAATCTCAGCTATATACAAATCTACCAGCTTGTCTAAGTATACGTTGTATGCACTGGCAGGAAATGTGCACACTTTGTGAACCGGTCAATAATCACCCAAACATAATCCTTTTTGGCCGGTGTCAACGACAAACCTATTACAAAATCCATGGTGATTCTCTCCCATTTCCACTCTAGAATTTTCAGCGGTTGCAACAACCTGGATGGAAATTGATGTTCAGCCTTAACCCGCTGACATACCATACACTTGGAAAAAAACTCAGCCACATCATTTTTCAACCCAACTCAGTAGTATGCCTCCTTCAAATCACGATACATCTTAACACTACCAGGATGCATAGCAAAATGACTAGAGTGTGCCTCCGTCAAGATAGTGTGCCTTAACTTCGGATCATTCGACACCACTATTCGACCTTTGAAACACAAAACTCCATCATCATCAAAATGAAAATCCGACATATTTTCATCCGCTATGTCCTTAACATGCTCAACCAATAAATCATCGCACGGTTGCTTAGCTTTAATCAATTGTGATAACGTAGGCTTAACTTGCAACTCGGCTAACAAGCCCCATCACGAGTTACACTTAACCGAGCAAACATAGCTCTCAACTCAACCACAGCTTTTCTACTCAAAGCATCTGCCACCATATTTGTTTTACCGGATAATACTCAATGATCAAATCGTAATCCTTAAGCAACTCCAACCATCTTCGCTGCCTAAGGTTCAACTCCTTTTGCGACATCAGATATTTTAAGCTCTTATGATCCGTATAAACCACACTTCTCACCATAGAGGTAATGTCGCCAAATTTTCAAAGCAAAAACCACAGCCACAAGCTCCAAATCATGAGTTGGATAATTGCACTCATGAACTTTCAACTGCCTCGATGCATAGGCTACAACCTTCCCACCCTGCATCAGCACACAACCCAAGCCAACATACGACGCGTCACTATAAACCACAAACTCCTTCCCAAGTTCAAGCTGAATCAACACAGAAACGTGTGTCAAAACCTCTTTCAACTTTTCAAAACTCTGTTATTGCTTCTTCGTCCACACAAAAGAAACATTCTTTTGCAACAGCTAGGGACCCCTCAACGAAACGGCGATAATAACCAGCCAACCCAAGAAAACTACTCACCTATGATACAGACTTAGGTTGCTTCCAATTGAGAATAGCCTCAATTTTTTGTGGATCAAAGCAAATACCCTCTATGGAAACCACATTACCAAGGAACATCACCTTCTTAAGCCAAAACTCGCACTTGCTCAACTTAGCATATAACTGATTATCCTTCAGCACTTGCAACACTATCCGCAAATACCGATCATGTTCTTCCTCGGTATGGGAGTACACGAGTATATCATCTATGAACACCACCACGAACTGATCAAGGTACTCATGGAACACTCGATTCATCATGTCCATAAACGCATCCAGAGCGTTTGTCAAACCGAAAGGCATAACCAGAAACTCATAATGCCCATACCTCGTACAAAACACGGTCTTATGCACATCCATATCCTTAACATTCAACTGGTAATACCCCAATCTTAAATCTATCTTGGAAAATATTGTTGTTTCACGAAACTAATCAAACAAGTCATCAATCCGCAGTAACAGATACTTGTTCTTCACCGTCAACTTATTCAACTAACGATAATCAATGCACATACGCATCATACCATCTTTCTTTTTCACGAAAAGAACATGAGCACCCCACAGAGAAATACTTGGTTGAATGAACTCTTGGTCCAACAACTCATAAAGCTGTGACTTCAACTCCTTCAATTCCTTCGGTGCCATCCTATAAGGAGCAATGGACACCGGTGTTGTACCCTCATATGTATCAATACGAAACTTCATCTCCCTATCCAGAGGTAAACCCGATAACTCTTTAGGAAAAACCCTAGGGAAGTCGCACACGGTCTGAATGTCCTACACTCGAACACCCTTGGCCCCCGAATTCATAACAATAGCCAAATAATCTTGGCAGCCATCAAACATCATCTTCTTTGCTCTAACAGCCGAGACCACATTGGATAGAAACTTTACATTCTCGCCAACCACCACAACTTCATACTCATCGGCAAGAAGCAAGGATGTCCGCTTGGTTTCAAAATCCACAACTACCCTATGCTCGGATAACTAGTCCATCCCCAAAATTACATCAAAACTATAGAATGATAACTCCATCAAATCCAAGGCAAACACATGATCTTGCACCATTAAAGGACACCTTCGATATAACTTTCTAACCACAACCGTCTCACCCAAAGAACTAGTTACTCGAACACCAACATTCAAAATCTCAAAAGGTATATCGAGTAACTGTGCATGTTCACTCAGAATATATGAATGGGTGGAACCAGAATCAACCAATGAAAATAACAGCAAAGATTGCAAAGTAAAGGTACCTGCAACCACATCGGTATCGTTGCGTCCCTCGCGATGCGCATACACCCTCGCAGGACCTCTACCTTCCGGCTGGATAGCAATGGTGTGAGCCACAGTCCTACGCCCACCATCTCTCGGCTGGAAATGTCCTCATCCATGCCCTCAACCTCTTAGTGCAACCACAGCAGGGGCAGGAGCCTGCGCACCTGTAGCTAATATAGGGTAATCACGCCTCACATGAACAGTCGACCCATAACTCCAACAAGCATTAGCTGCAATTGGTACAGGAACTGGACCAACTCGTCCTGCTTGTGGACAATCGCATCTAACATGGTCTCGAGATCCACAACCCTAACAAACCTTATTCGGCCTCCAGTAAACCCTATAATGTCTCTTCCCACACTCAACACATTCGGGTATCCCACCTCCGAAACTCTGCCCTAGCTAACCTCTCTGCCCAAGCTAAAGTCGATGTCTCTAGTCCCGATGCCTCTTTACCGGCCACCACTGGCACTAGCATCAGCAGCTCTCTTACCATGACCCGATCCCCCAGCATAGAATGTCAAGCCCAAATTCTGCTCAACATCATTGGCTCTCAAAACCAACAAATCAAAATCAACATACTCAGCAGCCAACATATATGTCTTTACCACCTACGTCAATCTATAACGGAAGCGGTCGCAACAACTCCTCTCATCAAGCATCAACTTAGAGACTTACTGACTCAGCCTCGGAAACTGTATCTCATACTCAGATACCGACATATCCCTATGTACCAAAGCCATGAACTCGCGTTTCTTCTCATCTTGGTATCTAGCTCTGAGATACTTCTTCCTAAAGGCAGGTTAGAAGGTTTCCCATGTCATATTGTCAGCCTTCATACTTGCAATCACCGTAGTCCATCAGCTATACACATCTCCCTACAGCAGAGATACAGTACATCCTAGCTTACGAGCATTAGAACAACCCATCTGATCTAATATACGATCTATACTAGCAAACCACTCCTCGAAAGCCTTAGGCGTCAACCCTCTAAACTCAGCCCCTCTCAAGCCTCGTAAACACTCTAAAGGTAATCCCGGATTAGTAGTAGCAACCGGCGCTAGTGCAGGCACATGCACTCTAGCCATCGCAGCCTGGAACACTCCCGCCATTGCTTGTATCAAAGATGTCAAATCACCCAATGTTGGCTCAGCTGGTACAGGTAGTACTTGTTCCACACCCGCAGGTGGATTCGACGGAGGAGGTGGCAACCCCTCAATAGGCATAACATTATTCTCATCCCTCTACCTCTCTTCATCGTATTAGAACGTAATTTCCTCATCGGTTGCATCGTAAACAAAGAATCTATGGCATGATAACACACCAAAACAAAAACGATTAGGCCATCTTCTAGTAAGGGTCCAAGACTTCTATTTCAAATCAAAAATATTTTACATCAGTAGTAATAAGGCAATGTGTCCCAAATCAAACCCCAACATGGCATATAACACACAATCAATCATCGTGTATAGCAATCAACTTAAATCAATCAACATACAAATCAAACAGCTTCCCAATATACATAACCAACCATAACTGTAGCGATGTCTTTTTTCTTTTTATCGCTAAAATAAAAACGTGGATTTTTGAAGGTGTTTTTAAAATGGGTTCGTGATTCTTTGGATATAAAATATTTATTCCGTGGGGTTTTTTTTTAAAAAAACCGCATTTAAAAAAAATGGAGTCTCCACCGGCCACTTAGGTAGGCCGGACACCATAAAACCAGAGATTCAAAAAGACAGGGTTCGGGAGTCGGTTACGGATGGGGAAGGATTAGCACCCCCACACCGCCCAAAATTGGTACTTTAATAATTACCGCTTTATTAATATTGGATTTTCCGGATTAAAGTGACAATTATTTTAAAATTCAGTCCTAATTGCGAATAAATTTTAAGGGCCCCGTTATCCGAGAATAAACGCCCAACCACTATCACTATGCTTGATACTGGCCCCGTTTACGCTCAGATAAAAGGACACCGCATCAACAAGTTATAAATCATATGCAATCTTAGTGGCAAAAATATAAAGCATGGCAAAATATTTAAATATAATAAATATTGACATAACAGAATACTAATCTAACATAAATGATATTCTAGACTAAAATATGCATATATACATATTATTCTAAATAATAGATAAAAACAACTTTAACTAGTCAGAATAACAATGCAGGAAAAATTACGTATATAGATAAACAAATATTTCAAAAGGACATACATGCTAGTAATAAAACATATTTCAACATATATGGAACAATATATTATACATAAAAGAAGACACACTAACACGTAACCTAAAAGCCAAGAAAACATACAATACGTACAAAAATACAAGAACATGCTGTTTTACGAGTCAAATAGAACATAACATGCTTTAATACGAATAACCGGATAAAAAAACATGACTATCATAAGCTTAACACGTATATACATATAAACATAAAATACGAGTCATATACGAGGGACATAAAATAAAATAATAGAATATCAACATGTACGATTATAACACGAACATGAATATTTACAAAGAATACAGGACTGAAATGAAAGAAAAACAAAAGTCAGTGGCAGAAATTAAAGAACAATAATATGTAATTTAGGGACGAAATTGCGAAACAAACAAAACCTAAAAGGACCAAAACTGTAATTAGACCAAGGGGCAGACCCAAAATGAAAAGTTCAAAAACGCGGGATGGTTAAGAGGGTAATTTTACCATTTAAAATCTGAATCGGTGTAATCTAGGGACTGGATTACAAGATTTTGAAATATCAGGGGGACTGGGATTGTAATTATACCATGCGGCAAGACAAAAACGAAAATATTGAAAACGCGGGATGGTTAAGTGCGTAATTTACCCATTTAGCAAAATAATAATAACTATAAAAGCCCCCATTTTAGGCCGAAAACAAATTTTTGGTCATTCGTTTCATTTTTCTGATTTTGTAAGAACCATGTTCTTACATTTTCTCTCAACTGTTCTTCTGAAACCCAGAATTCGGCGGCCGGCCGCCGCTAATCGGCGCCGGCGAGCCTCCTAAAGACACCAAAATAACCCCATTTCCATCATCGACACGAATCCGAGGCTGGATTCAGAGGATACACTTCTATTCGCTCTAGATCTAGGAAATACGAATCAAAAAAAAACTTTTAAACCTAAAACAAAACTACCAGGGGCCTTCCCCTTCCTTCAGTTCACCATCTCTGGCTTGGGGAAGCCGAAAGGCTTGTCACCGAGGAAGGGAAACACACAGACGACGACGGTAAGACTTCTTCTCTCTCTTCTTTTTTTTTGTTAATCTTATGTATATGCATGTAAAAGAAAACAAATAAGAAAAGTACCACTGGACTTGCATTGCTTCTTTTTTTGTATTTCTGAAAAAACTTGTTACAATAGACTCTGTTTTTTTTTTGTTACCCCTCTCCGTTCTCTCCCCTTTTTTACAAAAGTCCCCGTTTCATATATATCATTGTCTTCGTTTTGTTGCAAGTTGCATCTTGCTTTTTCAGATCTGAACTGAACTGACAATTTTTGCTTGTTGTCTTGGGAATGTTCTGAACACGGGGGCTGAATATCGGCGTGGTGGCGGTATGGGTGTTCTGCCAGCGGCCAGACGTGTTCTCGACCGTTAGATCATATCTGATCTAACGGTCGAGATGGCTTGAAGAACGAACGGCTTGGATGAAGCCTCGATTTGATGAGACGGCTCCAAATCTTGACACGTGGAGCTCCGCAGTCGAGGAGTCAGAACGCGTGGATCTTACGCGCGCGTGGGATATTAAAGCGTCCGCGCGTGGCACTCGAACGGTCCATACGTGTGGAACACGTGCCTGGCAGATATTTTTGACTTCTTGGTTGTATCGTGGCCGTTGGATCAGATCTTGATCCAACGGCCCACATTTACCTACACACCATAATTGTAATTAGATAAGATTTGGGTTTGGGCCAACCGGGCCTTGTAATTGTATTTGGACTTGGACTGTAATTTTTATTTGGGTTTAATATATTTAATTTTTTTCATTTTATCAGCCCAATAATATTAATAATAATAATATAATTATAACAGCAATACATATACATGATACAAACATATACTTATACTAGTATAACATATTGGCATACGTACATATAATCCTGCCCATAATTATCATAGCATCTATATATATTAATCATATACGCTCATACTCTAGATACATACGCAACACACATTCATCATTAATATGTATACATACATAGCTTATAATATACATGCACACACCACACCTTATATATATTAGTAACACTCATGCAAACAATAAACATATAATATAATAAACATACATGCAACACTAATATGTATTTACAAGTAAAAAATGAGTGATTACAATAACCCACCCCCAACAATCATAACCTCACTTTAATACCACCAAATGTAACCCCATCGACCCGGCCTAGTCGCAAGACCGTACCGAGCGTGCTATATTGGGTTTACCGAGGTAAACTGTAAGGATAAAACCGAAACACATCCAATTTTTTCTTTTATCTTGTCTAAAAGCCAAATTATTATCCTATGTATACAAGCTATCATCAGGTGGAAGTTCATCCCAATCGGGCATCGAAATGACATCCGGTTGGACTTTAATGCAATTTAGGGACCAAATTGTAATTTCAACAAAATAGGTGAACTTCTTCAAGTTTTAGGTTACCATCATTTAATATATCATATTTCATGCATAAAAGTCAAAAATCAGCTTCAAACGACTATCCAAACTCATTCAATTGCACCCACAACATTCAAGAACCAAAACGTAAGGAATCAGAACTTCAAAACACTCAGCAACTAACTTAACGGCTTGCAGTATTGGTACGGTAGGGTCGAGTATCGATACGCAAGCCTGAGTTAAAAATCCAATAGCTCAATACCGTACCAGTACACTCACGCGTATAGCTACGCCTTATCATAGAAAGCTTCTCCGTACCGGTACCCAATCCCATGTACCGAAACATCAAATTGAAATGCCCTGACCCGTACTGATACACCAACTTGTGTACCGATCCACTGGGCCTAAATGCCTTGCCTCGTACCGATACGCTAGCCTTGAATTGCTCACTCGTACTAGTACAGAGGTACGTGTGCCGATACACCTGGACCACTAATGTCCGTTTTGCCTGCCTAACTTGCTTTTCATCAGGCCAATACACACTAACATGCCCCTAACACACAACCAGCATATCTAAGAGTCTGTCCATAACAATACATCACTTATTGGCTAACACTTCATGTCATCATACTTCAAAGAACGACTTTAAGCATGCTTCCTAGAACTCAAGCAACCGAAACATAAACCATATGTCAAATCCAACAAGGCAAACTTATTACAAGTCCAAAATAGCAATATAATTTTGCTCAAACAGAGGATTAAACATTCAAACCCTCCCAACAACATTCAAGCCACATTGCCTTTATTACCACTTTAAAACCCAAACATACTTTGGTAAATCAAGTCTTGAGATTTTCCCTCCTTGCTTGCTAGGCCACTTGCACTTAATCAATCTACATTGATGATAAAAGAGAGCGTAAGCAATCTTTTCTTAGTGAGGAGTGCTCAAAATACAAAACATCATCCAATGCAATTTTAAACCATTTCAAACCATCATGCCATTCTTTCAAAACATGCACTTACACTTTACAAAAATCAACATATTAAACCATATGCAACATGTATCATAGATCCCACAGCATAATCCCATATACAATTCCCTCTACTTAAGCCTTCCCATGCATAACATTCTATATGCAAAGCTTAAGGAGTAAAACTTCAATAAATACAATATCCAAACCATTCCATCAACGTGATACAATTAAAACATTATATTGGCTTTCAAGTGATCCATTTCAATAAACACCCTTTCCATAAATCATCACTAACATCGGATACACGGATTTCCCAAGAGATTTCTCAATCTCTTGCAGCCTAATGGCGTGGAGTTGTGCGACACATGCACCACCTCTACACTACCAAGGCTAATCCTCCAACTTAGAGTACACACACTCGACGCATCAACCTCTACAGCTCATGGCTGGAGTAAAAGCCATCTAAGTGTTACCTCAACAATATTGGGGTTCACATGATCGGAGTAAGTACCTCTCGTACTACCTCTACAACCACGGGCGACTTATTATAGTGCACTTTAAATCCTATGTCCGGCCAATTATATTAGATAACATTTCCATAACCTTTTGAATTCTTCACTTGCCAATATAATCCACTTTTATAAACATACCTCACTGTTTTCATATGCGTAATTCAAGCCATTTCATCGTGCATTAAGCCATGCATAACCATATTCATAAACATTCTTTAAAATCATGCATTACTTTCCAAATGCATCTAACATTGTTTCCTATCAACTTTCAGCATTAGACCATGCTCATTTCATACATAAAACATGAGGTAAACCATCATTTAACAAGGGTATTCGTAAATCATTTGTCAACCGAAATCAAGAGAGAAATCCACTTTACTTACTTCTGAGTCTTAGACCAGCGTATCAAGCCTAGTCTTGAATCCCATTAAACCTTTTCAAATCTTTGAAAAGCCATTCTTGTCTGTTTCACTCACCGACAAAGCAACGCCTCCCTTGCCGATGTCAAAACAAGCTTCGGGTAACTCCTCAACACCAAGGTCCACTTCCGGATTACTTTCCCATGTTTCAAGCACATCATAACAGAGGATCCAATGCATTATAATGCATCCAAACTCACAGCAAACAACAATTAACATTATCCAACTATAATCCCCCGCAACACCATATCTTAACAACCGAAAACATCATTGATTCATCTCTAATCTCAACCTAGCCATTAACTACGAATCTCAACCTCTAAATATCATCAAAGAACATCAAATCAACAACTCAACCCAACCTCTCACCTCCAGCAACAATAATTAACCACGGCACCTCAAAATTTCTTAACTATCAAGCTAACAAATTAGAGATTCTCTAGATTTCGGGATTCTATCATCAAAACTCACTTCATTAACATTTTGAACATCAAAATCAAGTTATAAATCAATTTTTAACTCGGCAAAAATAGATCAACTATGAATTTCCTCAATTTTTATCATAAATCACCAACTAAACCATAAATCCAAGTTTAATTAATTAAAACCCAATGAAAATCATATAAAATGGATCAAAAACTTAGGAATTTTAATAAAGAACCTTTCACTAGAGGAAAAGAACGAATCCCTACCTCCAGTGCTGATTTCTCCCCTCAATTTCTTAATAAAACATGAAAATCAATATTGAAATAATAAGAATTTGTTGTAAAAACTTTAGGAAATCAATTAGAAGTCTAAAATCCTGATTTTTACCTGAAGAGGTTGAAGTTGGAAATGTGTTTTGCTGGAGAGAATTTGAGAGAAAGGAGTTACAAAGTTTGTTACATAAATTTCTATTAAAAGCTTAATTATGTTTAATTAGTTCTCTCCACTATTTATACTTCTTAAAAACTTATTTAAAATAGTTAATCAAAGGGAAAAATCTGATGAAACCAATTTGGATTATTAGCTCCTTAAAGATTCAAATTTTGGCCCATTTTCAAAACAGTCACTAAAACAGTTTTACAAACTTTGCGTTTTGGTCACTAATTCAAAATGTCCCATTTCCGAATTTCTTTTTCCAAAATTATTTTTACCAAAATCATTTATATAATTAATAAATATTTTAGACTATTTTCCCATATTTTTATCCCTTATAAAAATATTCAACCCAATTTAAATCTCGAATCTCTAATTTCGGCCCACCGGACCGACTAAACTATCCCAAAACTCGTAGGCCCAAAACCGGGGCGTTACAATTTATCACACATGGCCTAGAACAGAACATGTAATTCAGGTGTGCCACACATGATGTAGTACAGAACAAATGTATCAAAATTATTCAGATTTGATAATGGTAGGGGATTATATTACCTTGACTGAGTCCACCGGAAAGAGCTTTAAGCATTCCTCTTTATCACCTTCCTCCAGCTCTGAACACCACATTCAAAAGAGAATATTAGACAATAACATAAGATGTAAAATAGTTGGCAGAAAACGATAAGTATTGGAATACAGTCAAATCCACATTCGGGGATTGTTGCCATGCATTTTTTGACCATGGTTTCAAGCATACCCTAAGTTCAGCAGGTGTGAAAATGTAACGAAGGACAACAGTCACCGGAATAAACAAAAAAAGAACATAAACTTTTTTAAAACAGAGAATTTCAGATGACACAAAATAAAAGAGAAAGCTTTTAGTACTAACCATCGGAAGAAACATATATAAACGATACTTGGCAAAGAATAAACAAATAACAAAAAAATAAGGGAATGAGCTTTGTAAGGAATAGATAATTTGGTCAGCATCCTAAATTCTTTTCATTTACAGAAGCTTATAGCAATGGAAGCTTATTAGCATGCAAGACTGTATAAGAGCTTAAAAATAGTTATATAACTCAATGTTAAGAAAAAAGACAACTACAAAAGTAATTCAAAAGGATACAATCAAAAGTGAATGTAACAACACAAATTATTGCACCTTTCTGCTCAAATTTAGCTTGACAGACAGACATAGGGATCTTTCCTTCAGGGCGTAAAGGTGTTTCATCCAAAATTTAAACTGCTAAAGCAACAGAAGGCTCCTGTCACAGATGCAATAAAACTTGAAAGTTAGCATAAATTTAAAAATGTTATACATAGAAGCACAATATGAAGAAGGAAACTACATTTAGATACGTAACAAGTGCATCCCTTTTTTTTCCTTCCAGTCTCCTTGTGAACATAGATCTTCACATGAGGTCTCCTTTTTTTCCTTCCAGTATCCTTTCATGTATTCACCATGTTAATTTTAGGTGAATTTTAGATTAGCCCCAACAGTTTAGATACCTAAAACAGTGGTAAAGATGTAAAGGAAAAATATAAGAACACACACAAAGAAAAATCAAAAGCTTTTGAAATTGAAAATTAAAGAGACTTAAAATTAAGGGGAAAAAGAAAAAATCAAGAGATTGAAGGCGGGACAAACCTTATCGGCGAACTCAAAGTCGTCAGCCATGGATGCGGAGTGCGAACTAAACCGTGGAGCTCCTCACCAGCATGAATTTGGATTTTGGAACAAAAAAACGCGAGGCAATGGCAACAAAGAAGATGAGTTAGGGATTTGGTGGGTCGATCTGGGGATAGGGGTGAGGGAGAGACTGATCCTGAGAGTACTAAGTTATAATAAAAAGGTGTGTTTCATTTTGCAGCATTTGTGGACTAAAACGCCACAAAATAATATTTTTGTGGCGTTTTTGAGAGAAACGCCACTATATATATGATCTATTACGACGTTTAAGGAAAAATGCCGCGAATTTTATTATTTTGTGGCGTTTCTTTCCTAAACGACGTAATATGTCTAAATTTGGTGACGTTTGTCCTAGAAACGCCGCGAAAAATACCACTATACATCAAGTTTGGTGTAGTGAAAGTTTACAAAAATCAATTTTTTCCAATAGTATGTACTCCAGTGTGGCTTATATATCATATGTAGGATGGAGGTAGCTTATGAATGCAGGATGAGAATATGTGTTGTTTCATCATTCCTTGCCGATTCTGTGTGCAGAATATAGTAGAGAATCATTTTGAAGGTTTATTTCATGCATGCTTGGTGCAATAATATACCCGAGAAATATGTTCTGGTTTTCATGGAATTGTTTTGTCTTTCACTTGTCTGAAATTTGTGCGAATAAGTTCTGTTTGTAAATGTTCTCAAACAAATGGTTGTCATAGGTTCTCCTATACATCGTTCTATTGGTATATGACCTGCTGACATTACGTCACTTTTACGTTGAATTATAAAATTTTTAGGGTAAACTACATAAATGGTCCCTTGACTATGACCCAATTCTTTGTTGAGTCCGCTAACTATATGAAATTACAAATAGGTCCCCCAACTAATCGTGACTAACAAATTGGTCCAATTCCATTAAAAAATAAACGTTGATGATGTGGCAGTTAATAAAATATGTATAATAGCATATTTAACCCTCAACTTTTACATTTTATTTTAATTCGGTCCTAAATTTAAAATTTCATCTCTCAATATTTAAATATTAAAACATTTTAGTCCCTTAAATCTTAAACTTCATCTTCTTCCCTTCTAAAACAACTTCATTGATATTAACAGTAGCCATCTGCAATCCCATTTGTATGAGAAATGAGAAATCGTTGGAGAATCACAACCTCCATTGATGTTTACGGTAGCCATCCACGATGAACTAACGTCAGTAGGAGATGCATACCTTTTGTTTTTAGAAGGGAAGAAGATGAAGTTTAAGATTTAATGGACTAAAATGTTGTAATATTTCAATGTTGAGAGCTAAAATTTTAAATTTAGGATCAAATTAAAATAAAATGTAAAGGTTAAGAGTTAAACTTGTTATTATACAGATTTTATTAACCGTCACGTTATCAGCCGCTCATTTTTTAACGAAATTAGACCAATTTGTTAGTCACGATTAGTCGGGGGACCTATTTATAACTTCTCATAATCAGGTGTAATACCCCAAAATACGGCTTAGAAATACGTTACCATTTCGAATGTGATTTAATTTGATTTGAGATCCTAAAGCCCCAAACTTTAGCTTAGAAGTATGCTATAAATTTGATCACAACTAGTTTGATATGGAATTTTTCACTTAGTAGATTAACTAAGTGAAAATGGGATCCAATTTAAAGCAAGGAAAAATGGATGGCCAAATTCAAATGGACTAAATCGAATTCTAAGTAAAAATCAAGGATTGCATAATAAAGAAATTAAACAAGGATACTTGTAAACATGGCTTTCATTGTTGAAGGCATGTGTTAGGGGAGGGGAAAGAGTCTTGGCCACATGGAATATTGATCAAAAGTTGTTTTCTTCAATCCCCTAAAAATGCCGAAACCCCAAATGGAGAGAAAGATGTTCTTATTGCCATGGAAATTGGGAAGATTGAGCTTAATTAATCCCAAATTCTTGAGCCTTTGTTCGGTCATCATAAGGGAGTGAACCATGAACTGGTTGAGGAGACAAGGTCCAAGGCTGGTAACATTGTAGATAGCAAAAGGGAATTGTGATTCAGGAACATGCTTAGCTTGGATCAAACTGTGAGTGTCGTTTAAAGTCTCGGGATAGGCTAGAAACCTTCCCGAGCATCTTTTGATGTTTTAATTATATTATCTTATACTTGTGTTAAGTTATGCTTAAATGAGCTTGGATTGAGGTAAGTACCTAATCGGTAAAGATTATATATGATGTGCTATGTTTGAATCAATGATATTCTCAAATTGAAAACTATCCATACTTGAATATGCTTGATAGTAGACTATGTTATACTACTAATCAAACAAGATGAAAGGTGTATTGAGAAATTCATATGACTTGGATACATGCCTAATATGAAAGAACAATAAGCTTTGTTCATGTGATTATATGAATGTGGAGCTTTGCTCATATTTGATACGAATAAGATATGTTGCCCGATTATCTGAATAAGGAGCTAAGCTCAATTTTGACTCTGATATGATAAGATTTAATTGAAAAGCCTTGGTTTTGAGGCAGTCATAGGTATAGTTGGCATGCCATAGAGTCCATAGAGCTCGTTTTTAGGGTGGACTATAGTCCTTATTTGGCGATAGTAGGAGTGAAATATTGTGGTTACTTGGCGACGATATGAGGGATTGACTGGTACTTTGAGTACCTTTTGTTGGCGATAGTTGGTTGGGATTCATGTACCTAGGCTACTTGATTCTCAAGGCTATGTTAAAGACAAATAATGAAACTTGCAAGCTAAATTAATGAATTATCTTAATACCTCTTATGACAAGTAACTCATGTCTATGATATGCTATGCTTTCTATCTTATATGAAAAGTAATACATGTTTATGATATGTTATGTTTTGTATCTTTGGTGACAAGTAATTCAAGCCTATGATATGTTATGCTTTCCACATTTGAGAATAAGAAATCCATGCCTATAATATGCTATGTTTGCTATCTTATATGACAAGTAACTATGTTATGAGATGCTATGTTCAATAATGTATGTAATAAGTATTCATGATCAAGAGATACTATGCTTGATAACCTACATGGCAAGTAATAATTGCCTACATGATATTTGTAATTTCTTCTATCTAAAGAAATGATGCTATTCGAATGATATATGTAAGACAACTACACGCTTGATTGAATTTGGTGGAAGTAATAGATATGAATTATTGATATGTCTTAATTTTTACCATGAAATAGTTGTGTTATGAATACCTTAATTCAATGATATATATATATATATGTATGTATGAATCTGGTCTACTTGACTACCAAAGTTAGTATAATGATTTCTTGTGTTTAAACATTAAACAATTTATAAGAATTTGGTTGCTTACGTGTCAAGTAAGAATAACTATGTTATATCTCATTATATATATCTTGTAATTTGAATTGGTTACAATAATGGGTATGACAGTGTGTTATAAATACTTGAACGAGTACTATATGAATTTAAGTAATTGATTCACCTTCATGCTTAAGTGAATTTGGATACTTAAGAGAACTTGACTAGATCTTAAATGTATGTGGTTGTAATATTTAGTTACTGACTTGTTTGCACTTTGTTGCTTGCACCCTTACTACCTCACTAAGTGATTACTTACTTAGCCATTCTTGGCAATATTTCAGGCTAAGATTTGTGATCCTTTTTGCCTCGGAGCTCAGTCAAGATCTCAAGTACAAAAATGTATGCTTTGTAAGCTTTTTGTTAAAACTCCTAGTAGGGTGGCAACATGTTTGTATTTTCATATAGATGTTTATTAAGTTTTGAGATAATGCTTGTGAACATTCGAATTTGGTTTGTAAATATGTATAAATGGCCTCTAATGCTTGGTGGTTATGATTAGCTAAAGTTTGGATTTTGATGTTTGATTATGAATGTGTTAAGGTCATGAATAAGTGAATGGGACACCTATATGATTTGCACAAGACTAAAATATGTGTTAAAATGCTTGTCATGCGATAAGATGATTGTTTAATTAGTTAATGACTATAGGAATTGTTCATGCTTATTCGAATAGTCTTGGAAATGATAGCATTTAGTTTGCTTGTTTGATTGCTTGAATAGCTAGTACCTTTTTATGTTGTAACATTTCCTACCCGGTCTAGGAAATAAACCGGCTTAGGACATATTACCAAACATACATACAATAAGTCTTGATCAAATTTACATAGTCAACTGAACATACTACTTATTAAAGCACATAAAGCAAGCAATCACCAAGAAAATAATTAAAGGCCCAATACAAAACTTTGAACACTTATCAAACTTATATACATATATAGCCAAGATGGGATCTAAATGCATTATGAAACTTAACGACTATGTGCCACCATCTAGGAGTTCTTTAAAGAAATTCAAGATATACTATCTTGGCGTCCGGTGATCTTGTCCAAGCTCATAGATAAACAAAACAAACTTAACCTGAAAGACAGTGAAAGGATGTATGAGTATGATTTTTTAGTGAGATAGCTTAAAGCATCTAAAGTATAGACCAATAATCCATTCTTTTAATTAGACTATTTACTCACGCACATATATTTCTAAGCTTGGACAAAAAGTTAACCATTCTAGGTCACGACATTCTCTTAAGAATTTACACTTATACATGAGTAATTCGAACTTAAACATATCCATATATATATAGGTATTCGAATAGAGCGTAGCTAATTACACAATTGGATACTCAAAATAGACATTATTTATTATACAAGTCTTTATCATGACTCATTACTATCATATAAACTCTATTTTATCATAACCTTGTAATTCAATCCACTATTTCACTTATATATATACATTATAGATTCAAAACAGTCCTTGTATCCTTGTATTTTATTCAAACTGTCCATAAAACATATCTATATTTTTATAGATTCAAAAAGTCCCTGTACTCTTGTATTTTATTCAAAACTGTCCATAAAATATATCTATACTTTTATAGATACAAAACAGTCCCTGTACTCTTGTATTTTATTCAAAACTGTCTATAAAACATATCTATACTTTTATAAAATCAAAACAGTCCCTGTACTATTGTATTTTATTCAAAACTGTCCATAAAACATATCTATACTTTTATATATACAAAAACAGTCCATGTACTCTTGTATCTTATTCAAAACTGTCTATAAAACATATCTATACTTTTATAAAATCAAACAGTCCCCGTACTCTTGTATTTTATTCAAAACTGTCCATAAAACATATCTATACTTTTATAGATACAAAACAGTCCCTGTACTCTTGTATTTATTCAAAACTGTCTATAAAACATATCTATACTGTTATAAAATCAAAACAGTCCCTGTACTCTTGTATTTTATTCAAAACTGTCCATAAAACATATCTATACTTTTATAGATACAAAACAGTCCCTGTGGACTGTACTCTTGTATTTTATTCAAAACTGTCCATAAAACATATCTATACTTTTATAGAATCAAAACAGTCCATGTACTCTTGTATTTTATTCAAAACTGTCCATAAAACATATCTATACTTTTATAGATACAAAACATTTCTTGTACTCTTTTATTTTATTCAAAACTGTCCATAAAACATATCTATACTTTTATAGATACAAAACAGTCCCTGTACTCTTGTATTTTATTCAAAACTGTCCATAAAACATATATATACTTTTATAGATACAAAACAGTCCCTATACTCTTGTATTTTATTCAAAACTGTCCATAAAACATATATATATATATACTTTTATAGATACAAAACAGTCCATGTACTCTTGTATTTTATTCAAAGCTGTCCATAAAACATATATATACTTTTATAGATACAAAACAGTCCCTGTAATCTTGTATTTTATTCAAAACTGTCCATAAAACATATCTATACTTTTATAGAATCAAAACAGTTCCATGTACTCTTGTATTTTATTCAAAACTATCCATAAAATATATCTATACTTTAATAGATTCAAAACAGTCCCTATACTCTTGTATTTTATTCAAAATTGTCCATAAAATATATCTATACTTTTATAGAATCAAAACAAACATTTGACCTAACATATTTTAGACATGAACTAATTGTCAATTAATGTACCAAACATAGGCATAAGTTACTTGTCCTAGAAGATACCAAGCATAACATATTGAAGGCATGAGTTATTTATCACTAAAGGTACATAACATATCATTATTTATCACCAAAGGTACAAATCATATATCTCATAATCACATTTTTACTTATAACATAAATTATTAGCTTAACATGTCATGAACTTAAGTTGCTTATTAAAGAAGCTATCAACTTAGCATGACATCGACTTATGTTTAAATGTTACATCGAATATCAACCATAATATCTCAAGAGCATAAACACTTAACACCCAAATTATCTAACATATTATCTCATGAAATAGTTACTTACATAATATCATATAACATAAATACTTTTCACATGATTCATCGAGCATAGTTCATTTGTTTATCTTGCACATTTCATTAATCTGTCTTTATCATCGTATTAAACTTAGCATATCATAAGCATACTTACTTGACATCTAAGATATCAAACATGGCATAATCATAGCATTATATATATATATATATATATAACATATCTTAGACGTAATATATCATAGTCACAATTTACTTGTCAAACAAGTTATCAAGGTAATCCTTTAATTTATTTTGAAATTTCATTATTTTGTATTTAATATAGCCTTGAAATCAAGCATCAGCCTAGGCACTCGAATCCCCAACCAACTGTCGCCAACATAATGGTACTCATAGTACCAGTCAATCCCTCCTACTGTCGCCAAGTGACCAAACACTTCCCTCCTACTGTCGCTAAATAAAGACCGTAGTCCTCCCTAAACATAAGCTCTATGGACTCTATGGCATGCCAACTATACCTAAGACCGACTTGAGACCAAGGTTTTTCCCATCTTCTTATCTTATCATATCAAAATTGAACTTAGCTCCATATTCATGTAATCATGTACATGTTATAATCTTATCATAGCATAAACAAATGAGCATTGCTCCTTATCAGAATATTGGATCACATTTCTTATTACTTAACTTATGATACGCATAAATACACATATAGATTTCATCATGCTTATAATTTCAAGGTCATTTAACCAATAGATCATATCTTTATTTTCTTCTAGTTTTAACTGGCACATAAATACAATCACAATTTCAATCCTTAATTTCAAACATACTTATTATCAAATATTTGCTTAGCATAGGGTATGTTAAGAAGTAGTCACTTACCTTAGATCCAAGCTTAGCTTAAGCATTGTCTAGCACAAACATAAAGAAACGTAATTAAATTGAGAAGGTGATCGGGAAGGTTTTTAACCCATCCCGAGACTTTAAACTACACTCACAGATTAATCCGAGCTAATTTTGTTCTTAAATCATGATCCCTTTTTTTCTTGTCTACAGTTTGGTCTACTATAGCCTTTACACCTTCAATATCTTATTGCTCTAAAGTAACAACAAGTGTAACTATGCATTAGAATAATTTCCTATCACTTACTTACATGTAAAGCTACTCTAATACTCATTAACACATATAATTCAGACAAGCAGACCACTAGCAAGTTTTTTAGAGTAAAACAGCTTCAAATAAACATCTATACACATACATAGATATTCAATACATTCCATTGTCCACATACACACATTTATATGCCCAAAATTTATGCATTATATCCCTTCATATGAGTACAAAACATGGCAATAACATTCTTACACATATTTGTACACAAACAGCCCACATATTGTATAAATAGTCCTTAATCATAAAACATGGCAATAACATTCTTACACATATTTGTACACAAACAGCCCACATATTGTATAAATAGTCCTTAATCATATACATAACAGCCCCCTCTTCTTTATACTTTTTTTATATTCAAATCAATTCCATAACAAATATATATATAGTCACAGGAGTACACACAAAATTATCCATTAATCATATCATCAATACAAAGCAGAACTTACATTGGCATCCATGATTGGGTACTTTAGAACAATCTTTAAACTCTTAAAACATCCACACTTACTTTCATAAATGCAGGGCAGTCCAATATTTATGTACATACTTTCATTCATGTTCCAAACAAACCTACAAACGCTGGCATAAGTGCAAAACAGCCCCTAATGAAATATTTTTCTCATCAATATTACACTGTAGCGACCTTTTTTTGAAAATCAAAATTTTTATAGTTTTCGAATGAGATCGCTAAAAAGGAGTAGTAGGTTTCCTTTAATTTTTGGGAAAATATTTGGAAAATGGGGAGTTCTTTGAAAACTCGTATTTTTGAAAACAATAAAACTTGGAGTCGCCACCGGCCACTGAAGTAGGCCGGACACTATAAAAACCAGAGATTTGATCGAAAGCAGGTTCGGGAGTCGGTTACGGATGGGGAAGATTTTGGGACCCCACCCCGCCCAAAACTTGGTACCAAAAGAAAAATATAATTACCGCTTTTTAATATTAAACTTTCCGAATTAAAGTGACGATTAAGTTAAGATCTGGTTATACATGCGAGTAAATTTTAAGGGCTCCGTTATTCGAAAGTAAACAACAAGACCATCATCACTACGTTTGATATTGGCCGCGTTTACCCCTGAATAACAAGGCACCGCATTAATAGTTCATATATCTGAAATGAAAGAAAATAAAGCAAATATACATATATGAGAAATAAGCACAAATAAAGGCAAAAATAAAATGACCGGAAAAAAGGACTGGATCGAACAAAAGATAAAATAAAGAGCGGAAATTTAAATATCCGGAAAAGAACCGGATCGAACATAAAAAGAAATGCGTAAAATAAATACAAAAATTAAAATGCGAGAAAAATAAAAGCTGGAATTAAAAAAGAATCCAGAGAGGGACCGGATCGAACAAAGCAATCCGGAAAAAAGGGACCGGATCGAACAAAGCAATCCGGAAAAAGGACCGGATCGAACAAAGCAATCCAAAAAAAGGACCGGGTCAAAAAAAGAAATATAGAAATTAAAAGCGGAAAATAAATGTTAGTTGCTGAAATTAAATAGCGGAAAATAAATGTTAGTTGCAGAAATTAAAGGTTAGGTGTAATAATAATCTATATATATATATATATATACTATAAGATAGATAATACTATAATATATTGTAATAATAATATATAATATATAATATAAATATAATGCTTATAATATATAATACGACGTGTAAACATATATACAAGCAAATAATAAGTTAAGTCACCTCCAACAAGTAAAATAACCTACATATCACAAACAAAATATTAAACAAAATAAAACACATAAGAAAAAACTAAAATAAATAAAGAGGATATCAACAAATCTCATCAATATTTCATTAAACCATAAGAATGGATTACATAAATAAAAGGGGAAGAAAATACCAAAACCCAAATATGCTCGATTGATCAATCCACGGATCGTTGTTGTTAGGGTTGAAAAGCTTGATTTAAGGATTGGTGATTCGAATGAGTGTGGGTTTTTTTGAGATTCGAATGATGGTGCGGCAGTAGGGTGTGCAAGGGAATGGAAAATGGAAATGGGAACAATGGAAATCATGCCGTGGGGTCTGTTGACTATATATTGGTTTTTGGGGAAATATATTGCCCTTGTGTTTCGTGGATTTTTTAGGGATAATTGCCTTGTGGAGTGGTGGTTTTGGCGAAAAGTTTGGGGGGCTGCTGCAGTGGAGAAAAAATAGAATAGGGCTGGCCTCTTTTTTTTAGATAGGTATTATATACATAGGGTGAAGAAGGGTATTTTGTGGGAATAAAAATGGGATCTAGATTTTAATATACAAAGTGACAAAGGGTATTTTTGGATTATCCCTTTAAAAAATGAGAACCAATAGAAATTAAGGTATTGGGCCCCAAGTACTTTCCAACCAATGAGAGTAAAGGCTTAATGAGGAAGGAGTTGAGATTTTTATTTTATTTTTTTGTATTTTTTACTATATGAAATTATATATAATGGGCCATGTAATTTTGGGCTTAAGGTATAAGGTGATGTGGATTAATTTTATTTCGAGCATTTTTAATTTAACTCGGACAAAATTTAGTGTCTACAGCTGCCCCTCTTTGCTTATTTATGTGAAACGGAAATAGAGCAAAGACTAAAGACGCAAATTTTGTCCCACTTCTCTGTCCGAAGATTCCGAGCTGCGAGTTCCTCCTATATAGAACCATTCGCCTTTCATCTCCTTGAAATTCTCGCTTTAAGACTCTCGAAAGATGATGTCCTAATTTCTGGTCGTCTTGACACCGAATGATATCTTGCTTAGAGACTACTGGAGTGCTCTCAATCTTCGTCGTCTCGGCATAGGGTGGTACCTCGCCTCGAGGATCCCGGAAGGTGATGTCCTGATTTCTGGTCACCTTGACACCGAATGATATCTCGCTTAGAGACTACTGGAATGGCCTCGATCTTCGTCGTCTCGGTATAGGGTGGTACCTCGCCTTGAGGTTCCCGGAAGATGATGTCTTGATTTCTGGTCGCCTTGATGTCGAATGATATCTCGCTTAGAGATTACTGGAATGCCCTCGATCTTCATCGCCTTGGCATGAGATGTTTGTCGTTCATAAACATTTGTATTGACAAACTTTTGAACAAGTAAAAAGATTCTTGATTCTTTGTTGGTATCTACTTCTTCTTTCCTGAAACATAGGATCCACTTTCCGTTGTTTTTTAAGCACCTGAAAGAAGCAGACACAGTGATTTGATTATGCTAGTTAGCATGCTCCTACCTTAAGGATGCCTAACTATTCATGATAAATAAAATTTAGACAATGCTCGGGTGCCTTCTCTCTTGGCTTCTTGTTTTGGCTTTCTTTCGCTTTCTTCTTTGTCTTTGCATATTTGTTGTTTCTCCTTATGTTGAGACGCAAACACCCGTTCGACCCTCTTTATCATATTCTCCAGAACTTTGCTCTAAAGTGCCCTTTCGGGTTTTTACTTTAGAGATGTAATTTTTCTCCTTTTCTTTTTTTTCTTTTTGATAGGGGTCAAATTTAAAGAATGAAAATTCATCCTTGTGAAAGGATCGAATTGAGAAATTGGTTTTGAGAAAAATATCCTTAAGAAAGGATCAAAATTGAGAAATTTGTGTTTTAAGAAAAAAATCCTTGAGGAATGGATAAAATCGAGGAATTCTAGTTTTAAGAAAATACAACCTTAAGAATGGATTGAATTAAGAAATTTGTTTTTAGAAAAACATCCTTAAGAAGGGATCGAATTAAGAAATTCATTTTTAAGAAAAATATCCTTAAGAAATGATCGAATTAAGAAATTCGTTTGTTTTAAGAAAAACATCCTTAGGAAATGATCAAATTAAGAAATTCGTTGGTTTTAAGAAAAACATCCTTAAGAAAGGATCGAATTAAGAAATTCGTTGGTTTCAAGAAAAACATCCTTAAGAAAGGATCGAAATAAGAAATTCGTTGGTTTTAAGAAAAAACATCCTTAAGAAATGAACGAATTAACCTGTTTGTTTTAAGAAAAACATCATTAAGAAAGGATCGAATTAAGAAATCCGTTTGTTTTAAGAAAAACATCCTTAAGAAATGATAAAATTGAGAAATTCATTTTTAGAAAAACATTCTTATGGAGGGATTGAATTAAGAAATTCGTCTGTTTTAAGAAAAACATCCTTAAGAAAGGATCGAATTAAGAAATCCGTTTGTTTTAAGAAAACATCCTTAAGAAATGATCGAAATAAGAAATCCATTTGTTTTAAGAAAAAACATTCTTTAAGAAATGACCAAATTAAGAAATTCGTTTTAAAAACATCCTTAAGAAAAGATAAAATCGAGAAATCTAAGTTTTAATATGAAATGGTTTCTTGCTTTGAGACTACCAAAATACCTCACAAAAAATTGTGTCTCACTTATAGACTACCAAAATACCTCGACTGAATGCCCCAACTTTGTATCGTCTTGGCATAAAAAGATGCTCGCGGTTCCCGAATAACCAGAGACGAAAGACCTTTAGAAATCCTAATTATGCAAGTCAAAGGACTATTGATTCTTTGTTGAGATCTACTTCTCCTCTTATGGAGGTGTAGATTAAATCTTTTATCAATCTTCAAATACTTTTTAAAACAAAATGATATGATGGTATGAACTAGCATGCTCCTAACATAAGAATGTCTAACTAAATGATGCATGAGTTGAGTCATCTTTAGAATTTTTGGGGAAAACTCTTGCTTTCTGGTCGGTCACCCTTAGCTTCCATGGGATTTTCGTCTTTGTTGAATCCTTTGTCTCATCTCAAGTGAGATTGTTGGCTTACACTGGTCAGAACAAAATCTATCACTTCATGGAGCTCAATTTTGAAACATTGTCCCCCATTTCACTTGGGCTTAAATGTTTTCACTTCAATGATTCTTCACGATGAACATTCTTCAATCTTAACATTAGGGTAAACACATGCCCTAAGTCTCAAAAATCTTCCTACTTTCATGAGGTTCAATCTTCGCCTTCTGAACCAGACAAAACATTATGGCAGACTATTTATTTCAAATATCTGAACTGTCAGTCATATAAAATCTTGCTGTAATGCTGATTTACTGATAAATCATTCTTTTATACTGGGTCGACCATGTAGACCTAAAACTCTATCCCTGAAGTCATATAGAGACGTCTTCTTCTACTTCTTGATCTTGGTATCACCTCATCTCGTCTTTGGGTTTGACTGTTATTTTGTCCCTGACCCATCAGTACGATCTCCTTTTTATCTCAATTTTGGGCTAGAAACATACCCCTAAAATCTCCCAACTCAATCTTCACTTTCTTGATCTAACCAAGGTATTATGGAAGACACTCACTTTGAGCCTTTGAGTTGCGTAACATACTAAGGCTTGCCATTATTCTCTTCTGGATTATTAATAGGTTATGTATTAGGTCGATCATCCACATCTTTGACCTTGCATTCTAAACTTTGTTCTTACAACAATACCTTATTCTTTCTATTTCTTCTTATTTTCTTTTCTCTCATTTTTTTTATTTTTCTTCTCTTATTTTTCTCTTTCTTTTTTCTTTTCATCTATATGCCAGTATGCTAACCATTACTTCAACAAATGATGTTTTTTCTTTACAAAATCAAAATCAAACGAAAAAGAATAGAATGCCCCGGATATCAAGTGCAAGAGTGTCATAGATTCAATCCCCCAGTGATCAATGGCTTGCCTTTGAATGTTGTGGCAATATTTAAAGTTGTGAAATTCCTCCCATATTGCTCGGTTTATCCTCATGATTATGGTATTTGCTTGATCTGTTAGAAAACTACTCTTTCTAGTTCTCATTGTTTTTCTCCAAAAATATGTTTAAGCTTTCCGAATTTGTTTAACGTATTGAGTGCAAAATATCAAACTGAGAATTTTAGTACAAGTGTATTCTTCCAATTACAATTAATATCATGTTAGTGCCTTCAAAGAGTCATCTCTGATGCTATGGTATTGAACAGGTGGAGCATATCTCCTTATTAGATTTGTTCTCCCCCCACAGCTCTATCAGAATGCTCCGAGACTTATTTGATTGTTCATTCATTTTTTAATTTTTTAAAAATTTTCTCTCTCTTATCGGGAATTCAACTCATCACAGTCCTTTGTCTCGAGAATAATGATGGAGCATACAACAATACCCCGAGTTACTCGGCATAGTCATTATTTGAAAACTTACTCATATAGCCAAGGCTTTTGACACAATTAGAGTAAGTGGAGAAAAGCATCCTTATTTAGCTTTTTTACTATAGCGGAGTACCCTTTTTAATTTAATTTACCTCTTTTAAAAAACACTTCTTCTTTTTTCTTTCTTTTTTATATTAAAAGAATTTTCACATTCTAGCAACTCTATTGGGCTTTTTAGGAGATTTTCCTATCATCGAACATTATCGAAGGAGTAGTAATCTTATGTCCCACGCTTTACCGACCAGAGCGGGCTGGGCAAGAAATCATGCTTCATCGTGATCATAACATTTGATTGATCTTTCATTAGAATCATTGTCACATCATGCACGTGATATCCGGGGATCCATGAGGGTAAGAAAGAATATACACATATTTACTTAAAAGATGCATCCTTTCATTGAAATGAAAAAGGCAAACATAACATATGCCCTTACAAAAAAAATCCTTGCTACTTTCGGGTAAACAGCAACAAAGTTAACTCCACGCATTACTTCAAAAGGAAAATGCAAAATGCAAGGAAACAACTTAATTCCTATGAAAAAAAACGAGAAAATTAGCACCCCACAAAAGTCATGCCCATCATTCTTTCTTTCTAAAACCTCAAAAGGTCAGACTCTATCAGACTTTGAACCTTATTTTTTAAGGCTCTACAATTCTCCGTCGTATGGCCCATACTTCCTACATGGTAGTCATATATGGCAATAATGTCATAACCCTTGGGATACGGAGGATCTTTCTTTCAACAAGCATTGGGAGCAAATCAGTGTACGAGATTGGAACTGGATGAAAAACCTTTGGAGGCTTGGCAAACCATGATGATTGATCACGGTAGTGGCCTTGAGGCTGATTGGTTGAGTAAGAACCCACCATATAGATGTGAGAGTCATCCCCCTTCTGAAGGGTTGTGATGTAGGGGTTGTTTTTCTTTCCCTTTTTATAGCATCCTCGAGGCGCTCTTCGATCATGACCAATTCTGTAAAGCTAACATTATAGTGGCTTATCAAGCGATTGTACAGCACTCCCTTTATAGTATCCACAAACATAGGAGTAATTTCTCTTTTCTAAATAGGGGGCTGAACATGAGCTACCATGTCTCGCTATCGTTGAGCGTATTGGTGAAAGCTCTCATCAGGCATATGTTCCAAACTTTGCAGTAGTAATCAGTTCGGGATCATCTCTATTACATGTTTGTACTGTTCTATGAAGGCTTTGGCTAAATCCTTCCATGACTTGATCTGAGCCCGTGTTAACCGATTATACCACCTTATGGCAGACCCTATCAGACCGTCTTGGAAACAGTGGATCAATAGCTTCTCATTGTCAATATTCCTCGCCATCTTGTGGCAAAACATGGTTATGTGGACAGTGGGACAAGTCATCCTATCAAACTTCTCAAATTCTGGGGTTGTGAACTTGTACGGGATCTCCACATCAAGAACCAAACTGAGATCCCTAGCATGCAGACCATAGAAACTGTTTTCATCGTCCTTTGCTCGAAATTTCTCTTCAAGATCCTTCTTGGTTTCCTCTAATTGATTGGAGAACTCCGCCTTGACCTGGTTTAATTTTTCCAACTCATAGAAGTCTGGGATACTATCTCTGACATTTTCGATAATTACAAAGATCACGCCAGGTTGAACTTGGGCAGAGGCTCCGGCCTGATGAGATGAGGATACCTTTTGCGGAGGGTTTGGTGTAGGGTTGATAAAGATCGGAGAGTATAAAGGACCTCCTAAGTTCTGAGTAGGATTTTCAACGTCACATTTTCCTCTTGGGTCCTCTCCACAACTGAGCTGTAACATCTGAGATATCTCTTTCATCATATCTTGTTGGGACTTGATGATGGTGTCCCTCAATTCTGACTAAGCCTGCTCTAATTGCCCCATGAGATCAGCTTCTATCTTGGCAAAACTTTCTTCTATTTGCCTTTTTTGATGCCGGGTGAAGTGTGAATGCAGAATCTTTAATTACTGTCACGAAATCCCTCATAATTAATCTTATTGTTCAATTACTTAATGCATGATACATGCCTTATGCAATGCATGAAACAAATAAAATGAATGGATGTATGTATGTAAATAAAGGCATTGATTTCATTAGTGGTCATCATTGAGCAACTCCCATTGGCTTGAAAAAGGTTCTCGACGCAAAGGAGGCACCAATAAGTCTCGACCCCATCTTCTAATTCTTCAATGGCTCTAAATAGCCAAAAGATTCTTGATGCCTTCTTTACTCTGGGACCATAAAGAAAATGAAGTGTTTCGGCTTCCGCAATTGATATTTCCACATACTGGGTTGTCTATTGCACCCGAACTCTTTAACATGTGTTGTACCGGCTTTGATTTTGAATAAATCGTCTAGCATCACGAAGACACGTGAATAACTTTGAACTGTAACTTCAAGTCTCGATCGGGATTTGAAATTTCTTCTTCTAATGCTGACTGGCTCAAAACTTGAGGAATCCATTCTGATTGTGACACTCTTCGAAAGACCGACAGAATCATCCGCATTTTTTTTAATCCACAAAGGTTATCTTGCTAGGGTCACCTGGGTATACTTCGTTATTATGCGCTTACATGGGAAACGATCAACTTGATCCCTTTGGTTGACCTCGGACCACTGTCTCACTATTGAGCTGGTATCCTCCTTCTTGAGATACCCCTTATCCATAATGAAAGATCTTACCTTGGGTAAACCACTCGAATCAACACATTTATGTTATACAATGTAGATGGAAAGATATGCAAAACAAACTCAAACACAAAAAGAAACCATTCAGTACCGGATAAAATCAACGGATAAAACTAAAGCTGAAAATTAAATCAAACATCAAACAAAACAACCCTATTTACCTCATTTCTAAAAAAACCCAGATTAACCGCACGGCTCTAAAGGGGTGGGCTTTCTATGTTTTCTACATGCAGTTTTGGTTCTAAACGGTACCCGAACTGTCATTGTTGTCCCCTTCTAAAGGGTAGCAAGGCCCCCGGTCATCACCCATTCTAAGCTCCTTTCAACCGAGTTCAATTCAGGGGACCTTTTAGCTATGTTCGTACGGGGAAATAATATTCCCACAAAAACATAGGGTATTCGAGCCCCGAAGGTACTTACTAGGCCCATACGGAGGAACAATACCCACACGAAAGCACTAGCGTTCCCCCCTCACTTAAAAGGACGGGTTTAGATGTCAAGTTTTAAATGCGTCAAAATAAACTCACATTTATAAACGAATATCAATTTAATCGTCACTTTAATTCACAATTTCTGATATTAATACAGTGGTAATTACATTTTATTTTTCTTGAAAAATGGCCTGACTCACTTTAGTTTTAAAAATCAAAACCATTCCCCAGCGGAGTCGCCAGTTGTAGTGACCTATTTTTGAAAATCAAAATTTTTATAGTTTTCGAATGAGATCACTAAAAATGAGTAGTAGGTTTCCTTTAATTTTTGGGAAAATATTTGGAAAATGTGGAGTTCTTTGAAAAATCGTATTTTTGAAAACAATAAAACTTGGAGTCGCCACCGGCCACTGAGGTAGGCCGGACACCATAAAAACCAGAGATTCGATCGAAAGCAGGTTCGGGAGTGAGTTACGGATGGGGAATGTTTTGGCACCCCACACCGCCCAAAACTTGGTACCAAAAGAAAATATAATTCCGCTTTTTGATATTAAACTTTTCGAATTAAAGTGACGATTAAGTTAAGATCTGATTATACATGCGAGTAAATTTTAAGGGTCCCGTTATTCGAAAGTAAACAGCAAGACCACCATCACTACGTTTGATATTGGTCGTGTTTACCCCCGAATAACAAGGCACCGCATTAATAGTTCATATATCTTAAATGCAAGAAAATAAAGCAAATATACAGATATGCGAAATAAGCATAAATAAAGGCAAAAATAAAATGTCCGGAAAAAGGACCGGATCGAACAAAAGATAAAATAAAGAGCAAAATTTTAAATATATGAAAAAAGACTGGATTGAACATAAACAGAAATGCGTAAAATAAATACGGAAATTAAAATGCAAGAAAAATAAAAGCTGGAATTAAAAAAGAATCCGGAGAGGGACCAGATCGAATAAAGCAATCCAGAAAAAAGGGACCAGATCGAACAAAGCAATCCGAAAAAAAGGACCGGATAGAATAAAGCAATCCGGAAAAAAGGACCGAATCAAAAAAAGAAATACAGAAATTAAATAGCGAAAAATAAATGTTAGTTGCGGAAATTAAAGGTTAGGTGTAATATATATATATATATATATATATATATATATATATATATATATATATATATATATATATACTATAAGATAGATAACACTATAATATATTGTAATAATAATATATAATATAAATATAATTCTTATAATATATAATACGACATGTAAACATATATACAAGGAAATAATAAGTTAAGCCACCTCCAACAAGTAAAATAACTTACATATCACAAACAAAATATTAAATAAAATAAAACACATAAGGAAAAACTAAAATAAATGAAGAGGATATCAACAAATCTCATCAGTATTTCATTAAACCATAAGAATGAATTACATAAATAAAAGGGGAATAAAATACCAAAACCCAAATATGCTCAATCGATCAATCAATCCACGGATCGTTGTCGTTGGGGTTGAACAGCTTAATTTAAAGGTTAGAGATTCGAATGAGTGTGAGGTTTTTTTGAGATTCAATTGATGGTGCGGCAGTAGGGTGTGAAAGGGAATGGAAATGAAAATGGGAACAATGGAAATCATGCCGTGGGGTCTGTTGAGTATATTGGTTTTTGGGGAAATATATTGCCCTTGTGTTTCGTGGATTTTTTTTAGGGATAATGGCCTTGTGGAGTGGTGGTTTTGGGGAAAAGTTTGGGGGGCTGCTGCAGTGGAGAAAAAATAGAATAGGGCTGGCCTCTTTTTTTTAGATAGCTATTATATATATATAGGGTGAAGAAGGGTAATTTGTGGGAATAAAAATGAGGTCTAGATTTTAATATATAAAGTGACAAAGGGTATTTTTGAGTTATCCCTTTAAAAAATTGAGAATTAATAGAAATTAAGGTATTGGGCTCTACGTACTAATGAGAGTAAAGACTTAATGAAGAAGGAGTTGGGATTTTTATTTTTTTGTATTTTTTACTATATGAAATTATATATAATGAGTCATGTAATTTTGGGCTTAGAGTATAAGGTTTTGGGTATTAAAAGGATGATGTGGATTAATTTTATTTCGAGCATTTTTAATTTAACCCGACAAAATTTAGTGTCTACATACACATATAATCCAATTCATCCATAAAACAAACATATCAAATTCAATCGAATACACAATGACCCTATTTCATAAAAATTTCACTCTAGCAATCTATCCATTCTAATTGTACATACGACTCTTAAAACAAATTGATATCAACCAGTATACCATTCGGCCCATTCTAGAAAAATCATACATATCTTCATACATAAGTTTCTAACCACCAAATACTTTATGACATATCTAACAAAAACATATAATCAATCTAGCATGATTGTCTTATTTAAGAAGAAAAGATAAGGAGCTGTTACCTTGAGTTCAAAAATCATAAGGATGGTCTAACCGATTTGAACAAATGATCCTATGCAAGATGAAAATTCTCTCCCTCTCTCTCTAAGACTGTTAATCAACAATGAAGAAGAAGATGAAAGGGATATTTCCCTAAATTCTATCTCCGGAGCTTTTCTCCCTCACTCTAATTCATTGACATTTGTAAAGACCCCAATCTACAATTTTATTAGCATGCAATCACCTATTAATCCATGCTTTACAATTTAGTCCATTTAGAAACAAGTAGTTATTCTTTCCTTCTCTTCAAATCGGTCCTTAACCCTTATTTAATCAAAAACTACAAATTAAATCACGATATTTGGAATTTATTCAATGCTAACATTTTAGTAGGTCATACTTTGGGGTATTACAAATCCTTCCCCCTTAAAAGAAATTCATCCTCGAATTTTCACAGAACTTGATTTAGGGGGTTATCTACCCAAATTTAATGTTTACTTAGTCAGTAGCATTCTGAAGATTTTGTCATTCCCGATTCATCCTTACACTACCTCCTTCAATGGAAGGCCAGCCGGGATTTTATTATACCTGTCCAAATGTGCTTCTAACATTCCTACTAACTATTAGCACATAAGAGAGCTTTTATCAGACGCAGATCACAAGTACTTATTAAATCTAACTCCTATGTGGCACAATAACTTATGATGATGCAACAAGTCCCGATTTAGTCCTCGAATCGACTAAACCTAGGCTCTGATACCAAAATTGTAACACCTCCTACCCGGTCTAGGAAATAAACCGACTTAGGACGTGTTACCAAACAAACATACAATAAGTCTTGATCAAATTTAGCACAGTCAACTGAACATATTTCTGAAAAAACAGAGCAATTTAAAACTTTTTAAATTGTTTTAAAGATTCAACTTAATCTTTCAATCATATACAATCATAAATTTACATACCATAGACTATACATACATTACGCAATGCACATCATCCACTAATTCATAGTATGTTCTTATTTTTAGGGTACTTTAGATCACAAGATTTAACACAAACAAACATATCATGGTAACAAGTATTCAAACATTATGTCTAACATAGCTTAACCAATAGGCAATCATGAAATATTATAGACCATTTACAAAAATTCATTAACATCTAACCACTTACTTATTCTAACCATTAATCTGTCCATTCTAACGACACCACTTTTATTTGGAGTCTATCTCATGATAATATACATATTTGCAAATGCAACACACATGCCATTAAAATGATCTATCAAATTAAGACTTTTACAAGTAATTAATCAACATATCATATACAATACGCATGAATCACTGGTTCTTAGCATGATAAATATTTTGTTTATAACCTTTAATCTTAATCGAATTATGAGGCATCCTACCAAACATTCATAATCTCAATCCAGAAAAGCATCATAACTCAAATAATTATTTCGACAAGTAAACATTCGAATATACTTCTAGTATAACTCAGCTATCAGCAACAACTCAATCATACTACTTATTAAGGCACATAAAGCAAGCAATCACCAAGAAAATAATTAAAGGCCCAATACAAAACTTTGAACACTTATCAAACTTATATACATATATAGCCAAGATGGGATCTAAATGCATTATAAAACTTAACAACTATGTGTCACCATCTAGGAGTTCTTTAAAGAAATTCAAGACATACTATATTGACTTTCAGTGATCTTGTCCAAGCTCATAGATAAACAAAACGAACTTAACCTGAAAGATAGTGAAAGGATGTATGAGTATGATTTCTTAGTGAGATAGCTTAAAGCATCTAAAGCATAGAACAATAATCCATTCTTTTAACTAGACTATTTACTCACGCACATATATTTCTAAGCTTGGACAAAAAATTAACCATTCTAGGTCATGGCATTCTCTTAAGAATTTACACTTATACATGAGTAATTCGAACTTAAACATATCCATATATATATATATATATAGGTATTCGAATATAGCGTAACTAATCACCCAAAATATTCATTATTTATTATGAAAGTCTTTATCATGACTCATTGCTATCATATAAACTCTCTTTTATCATAACCTTGCAATTCAATCCACTTATTTGTGCGTATGAAAATAATAGCTCTTGAGATAAATTCTCCAGAAGTCAAAGTAAGAACAAAGAAAGGCAGCATCCAAAGTTAGACAATAGAAAGTTGAGATAATCGTCAACCAAACAATACCACGCCGCTCGCGCCGGCTAACCCTGCCGTCTCCCTGCTAGAGTCTGGCTCAAAATCTTCAGACATTAAGGTTTTCGTTAATAATCTTAGCAAGAGGGTGTTGAGGAAAGCGTTATGGGAGCTCTTCAGTCATCATGGGGTAGTCAGAAGTGTTTTCATTCCTATAGTGAATCAGAGGGCTAAATATAAAGCGTCAACTTTTGGGTTCATTAGCTTCGCCTCTGTGGAAGACATGAACAACGCCACTGCAAATGTGAATAATTCGATCATTGACGGTAGGAGAATCATTGTTTCCAAAGCCAAGTACCCAAAACCAGATAGATGGTTTAATCCTGGGGCAGTCAAAAAAAGTTTGGTTCCCTCGCAGCAGCCCTTAAATAATGGGCCAAGAAGTTCGGCCCAGTTAGGCCCTTATCATTGCGGTCGAGGATTTGGGCCAACAAGCTCGGCCCAGTTAGGCCGCCAATTATCTTCTTTGGTTCGTTCGGTTGGATCCAAGGATAGTCCAAACATCATTAGTGAGGTAGGTGGGTTGGATAGCCCAAGTGCAGTCTCTTTCACCGTTCTATCTGATGAAGTGGTCAAAGACATCCTTGACTCTAAGGATTATCACCACGAAGAAAATTTCTGCTGAGGCTTGGGATCTCCTATCATCAGAAGAAATCCCTCGCGATCGAGGATGGGTGCCAATTTAAATCTCAGTCAGCGCTTAGCAAAGCAGAGGCGAGAGTTTAGGAAACAGATCAGAGAAGCATTGGAGGCTGATGGTCTGGGTTCGCATATTTCAGACTCCATGGGTGGCTCTCGATCAAGCGTTGGTCCTTCCATTGAAGAAGCCATAGCAGTTTGGGAAATTAGCAAGCTGCTAGAGATCTTATTCAAAGGCGGTAAAGAAACGGTCATTAATCGAATTGTTGAATTAGAGGAGGACTCACGCTGAGAAATCTAATTTCTGGGTTTTCTAGAATCTTAGGTTTTTCTATTCTCTATCTTTATGAATTTAGTAGTATTAACTTGGAATGTCAGAGGTTTTGGCAGAAGGGAGAAAATTAGTGCTGCAAAGAATCTGATTCATGCAAATAAGCCAAGGGTGGTTTTCTTTCAAGTGTCCAAACTGGAAAATGTTTCAGGTCCTTTCTATAAAAAGATTTGGTGTGGGGGTGATTTTGATTTTGCTTTTTCTCCCTCGATTGGCACTGCTGGTGGTCTGATAAGTATGTGGGACGAGAATTTCTTCAATGCTTCAGTTAAACATATCCATCCTAGATTTATAGCGGTAATTGGGAAAATTATCAAGAAGGATTTCAGTTGTGGTTTCGTGAACGTATACGGGCCTTCAGTGGATGCAGAGAAAGGTTATTTTTTCAGGGAGTTTTCTGTTTTCCTAAATAGTTTCTCTATTCCATAGTGTGTAGGTGGAGATTTCAACGCCTTTCTAACCCCGGAAGAAAAGTTTGGGATGTCTCTGAACATTAGTGTTATGGATATTTTTAGAAATTTTGTGCAAGACTCAAAATTGATGGATTTGTCTCTTAATGGGGGCTCATATACTTGGTCAAACAATCGGGATCCCCCAACTTTTGTTCGCTTGGATAGATTTCTGATATCGACTGCTTTTGCTTCGGAGTTTCCTAATGTATGCCAGTACAAGGCACATGTAGGATAGCTTTAAGACAGATACTTTTTAAGGATGTATAAAGTCTCGAGGGAGGGAGGACATATAGAAAAAGCCTTGAAGTTTTGTCATAAAATGTTTGGTCGGTTCAATGGAAAGACAATTTTCCAATGCCATGTCTGTAAGTGCATGCTCTTCCACCTATGCTAGTTCTACATACATATAACATACTTGATTTCCATATTTTGATTTTGTTTTCTTCTGATACATAGATTGTTGAGCTTTCTGTACATATGGACAGTGAAGGATGTGAAAAAGGGATCCAAAGAGCGATCTCAAAAATAGACTGTGCAAGACTTCATTCTTTTTCTCTTAATGTTCATTTCCTGCATGCATATCGGATATAAATATGTGCCTGACACGTGCAAAACACATGAAAGGTCGATGTAACATAAAAGTTGATATCGCATGAACCGCTTTGTCTGAAGTTAAATCGAAACGAATGCAGGGGTGGACAGCTTGGAAATCGACATGGATATGCAGAAGGTAACAGTGAAGTGCTGAAAGTGGTGAGGAGAACCGGAAGGAAAGCGGAATTTTGGCCATTTCCATACGACAGTGAATACTATCCATATGCCGCCCTGTATTTGGATGAATCGACGTACAATTCTTCGTATAACTATTACAGGCACGGGTTTAATGAACGGGTGCATGGATACTTCCCTGACCAAGCTTACACCACTGTTCCTGATCAAACTGTTCATCTCTTTAGTGATGATAATGTTTATGCTTTCTGCAATATTATGTGATACGCACATCTGTTTTAATAATTGTTTCAATATCGATAGTTTGTTTCTATAATACTGAAAACAAAGATCAGAGGCTATTAGAAATTTTCAAATTGTACTGAACTAGCGAGCGACAATGGTGGTGTAGCGAATAACTATTCCCCGACAGGTTCACCCCGAAACATTGTTGCCAAACCGTCAACAACTACATTCCCCTCGCGACGGATGTGATTAATCTGCACCTCTCGTGGTCGTTGTAACAAAGACATGATCAGATAAAGTAATACATAAAGTTGCACTGTCTGATTTCACTATAATCCTTCTAATACCCAACCTCCAAGCATGCATTGGGATATCATGACTAGCCAAAAGTTCAGACATAAGGACGGAGCAAGTCCCTACACTTCTATAGAAGTAGAAAATCCACTCGCCAAGTTCTGACCGAAACACGCCACCAGTGGCAGATGCTCTATGTCCACCACTACTGGAAGAAATTATTACATGGTCTCGGCTCATCACGTCATCCATGGTCTCATCCAATGAGATTTATTCATTTAATGACATGTAGGAAAGAGGTGAAGATTCACCTTGAAAAAAAATGAGATGAAAAATTATTATTGGATGGGACCATGGATAACATGGTGAGCCAGACCCATCTAATAATTTTTTCCACTGCTGGTATCGTAACCTTTTTCAAGGTCACCACGATGCAATATGACCAACGCAATACATGAACCGCATCACGACTTTTACGATACGAAGCCGTTACATAACGCCATAACATGTCGTATATTGCGCCGCAATGCCGCAATACCACAATAGACTTTCAAATGATTCGAAATGTAAAACTCCATAAATAAAATACTTGAATGTTTTTAAATTTAACAATCAACTACACTGGTGTGGAATCGATTGATCAATTGGTCTCGTAAACTAGGATCAATTAGGCTCGTGAATATAAAAATATATTTATATATTCATGGTGTAACCCAAATTCATGCATGCATGGTTGTTAGTAAGAATATATTATTTATTAATTTATCGAGCATAGACAAATAAATATTTAATTTAATGTGTAATAAATTATTTTTATTTTATTGTTAGAACAATTATCTTACCGATTTAGGAAACTTATTAATTTATAAAACATAAATAAAAGAGCTAGAAAAGTTTACCTTTTCATGTTAAAATATAACACTATCTCTGTTTATGTACTTTTTTAACATGATATTATTCATATGTTGTTCATTAAAATATGATTATTATTATTATCCATTATTTCACCTTATAATGTTTGTATAGCCTATACTTTTTAATAACTTTTTATCTATAAATTGAAATTTTATTTCTATAAATTAAGTAAAATACATAAAATAATATATTAATATTAGAACATTAAAATATGGTTGCAAAATAAATATTTATATAATATTTTAAAAAAGATGTGATTTTTTATAAACAAATTACGACCGCGTCAGTCGTTACGCGTTATGTAACGTCTACAGTATCCGCAACCGCAATACTGTAACCGCAACAGTAATTTAATATTATGCACCGCTCCCAACGCCATCTGCATCAGCCTTGCACCAACCCGCTAGTGGCCTTTTCCATAAAACAACATGCATCTCCAGCTAGTTATGTACACTCCCTACCCGGTCCAATCGGAAACCGGATCAGATTGCTATCGAGAAACCATAAACCGAAAGATACAATCATAACAACTATAAAACAATGAATCCAGCTATACCAAACACCCTTTTCAAACTTAATCGCATTTATAATCACTTGAATTACCTTTCTTTCAAGTTAGATACCATATTGTAAAATTATCAAGGTTTAGGGACTAAATAAAAAAATTATCCAAGTTGAGAGTTTAACCCTAATCTTCCTAACATTTACTCAAACAACCCAATGTATAAAGTTATCATCCATTATCAATGCAACTTCATATATATCGAAATACATTTAGAGATCATCTTACAATCTTTTAATAGTATAGGGTCTAACTTGCAAACTAACCAAAATTGTGGGACCTATATGCAATTTCTATACAATTGAGTTTTAGAACTGAATTACCTTGTTATTACACAAGTTTAAGGCATTTGAGGGTCATTTGTTCAAGTTTGTAGTTTTAAAGTTAATACGTCAATATGCATTTATAAACAAAAGGGGAAATTTACAATTTTCACGAATAAGGTACCAGAACATATATTTAAAAAATTTTATGTAAAACATTTTTTCAAGCCCGATCCACCCAAATAACCCATTTTTTATTTAAAAATAATAATGAAATATTTAAAATATATATAATTTTATATTAATACCTATATATTTTGTAGCAGACTCAAATGAAATATCTATTTTTAATTATTTAAATTATATAAGATCGTGTTGGGTTGTGGGCCAAAAAATCTCTTCACATATCCTACTTAGCCCGAAATGGTCGGGCTATAAATCTACCCAGTTTCAAAAAAAACTCCAAACCCAAGCTTTTAGCTCAACCCACCCAAATAATCCATTGTTATTTAAAAGTAATAAAATATTAAAATTATAATTTTATATTAATATCTATATATTTTCTAATTAAAGTTAAATAAAATATTTTATTTATTTAATTAAATATAGTTCGAGCTGATCCAAACTAAAAATCTCTATCCATGTCTATCTAGCAACAAAAAAATATTAGATAGATTTGGCTCATCATGTCATCTATGGTATCATCTAATGAAAATTTTTCATCTCATTTTTTTCAAGGTGAATCATCACCTATTTTCTACAGGTAACTAAGTAGTGGGTAGTTACTTGGAAGTTATACTTAAATGGGTGAATATTATTGGATAGATCATAGATGACGTGGTGAGTCGGATCCATCTAATAATTCTCCTATCTAGCCCATGAACAGATCTATCTTTTCTATAAAAAAAATAAAGCCAAACCGACACGATAGGATGTGCAGCGCCACCGTATTTATATCACAAGACCTCCCTTTTCCTTTCCGATGGTGTGATTAATGACCCCGCCTTTTCTCGGGCGTGACATTCTCCCCCACTCAATCTCGTGACGCCCTCGTCACGAGCTTCTGCTCTCGTGATGGACTACCTTATCACACTTGTCCACCCTGCCTACCCTACTCATGGGCACTCGGCGTGAAATCAGACAGTCAAAGGGTCGCTCTGATACCACTTGTCACGGGGCCATTACCCTCTTCCCAAAAGACATATTTGATAAGATGTGCAGCACCACTGTATTTATATCCGACCCTACAAAATAACCGTTTTCTATATATATTTAAAAAAGTCATAGAGTAATACTTATTTTAATTGTGCCTACTTTCTGGAAGCTTAACGGATAATCCAAATATGAAGGCCAAACTCAAACGTTACGATACAAACTGAGAATTAAAGAAAGAAAGAAGAAAGAAAAAACAGCCCTCGACGACAGCAAAAACGATTATCTTCTTCTTTTACTTAATTCTAACAAAACAGGTTGTGTCAAGCAATAAATATCTATATACGTATACGTGTCGACATAAGTATTATACAAACTGAAGTTTTAGTTAATAAAATGTTGAGGTTGACCCAATCCAATGTGAAGCTGAGTTGTAGTGGTGAAAGTCAATGCATCACACTGGTGGACATTGGGTTCAAAATAAAACTACAACTTAACCCATGAGTTTGCAAAACCAAGTTTGTGAATGTTGCTTTCATTGATATATTACATGGGTCAACTGTATTAGAATTGTGAGATTATGGGATGTAGAACTCAACGACTGGTCCTAGTAAAAAAAAATGATGTTATTTATCTTAAGATATTCGGGTTCAATCCGTATTGTCAGCAAGATGTGTGGCACATCAAAAGACTAAGAAAAATATGAATATATACTACATTGTAATCACCTTTAAGACTATTAAAAAATATATGATATGTGAATGTGATGCACACTTGGTTTCTTATTTTCTCTACATCGTTTTCAATTTTCATGTATTAAGAAAAATAAAATAAAAAAATAATATATCCTATTTGTTGTGTACGGTTGGGTCAAAGGTTGCTGCCAATTCATTCGGTTGTTTTAAATTTGTTGTATGGATTCCTATCCCATCGTTTTCACTTGTCAGTATCGTTGTGTGAAACTGCACGCAAAGTCAAGAGCCTTATAACGGATTCAGATTTGACATGTCCAAACATTATCTTCTTTTTCTAAAAACTTTGGTTGGGTTGGAATTGATTTCTTTCTCTGGAAAACATTAAAATAATATTTATGTATTTTTATTCGATTACTGTTAAATTTTCCATATAATTAAAAAAATCGCGTTCGTGCGGCAAAAGATAATAATTAATGTCTTAGGGACGAATACCGGGACGGCTACGTAGGCCATAACCCACCTCGTGCCTTAAAAATATTTTTTTTTTCGAATTCATAAAAATAAAATTTTAAAAGTTTGGTATTTTCACCTTAAATTAAAATATATAATTTTATTTAAGGGTGTGAAAATTTTGACTCAAGTGGGAAAATTGAATTCTTCAATTAGACTCCAAGTGAAAAAAACTCGACTAGAATCATAATTTTATAAATTCGACTAAAAGAATTTAAATAAAGTTTGAGTTATAAAATTGTAATCACTCACTTTTGTCCAAATTGTATAATATTATTAATCATTTATAACTATTATTACATGTTGTCCAATTATATGTATGTAGTGTATTATCTTTAATTTGCTCTTTTTTTTCAAATGTGTATATTTATTATTAATGCATGAATGTCTTATATGTATTATATATTACATGTATGTGTATGGTTGTACATGTATGAATAAATATGTATTGTGTATGTATATAAATGTGTTTGCATGTAGTATTATTATTATTAGTATTAAATATATATATATATGTTATATATTGCATGTATAGGTATATATGTATGTATATTAATGTTTATTATATATGTATTGTATGCGTGAATGTATTGCATGTGTATGAATGTATTTATTATGTTATTATTTGTTAACATTATTATTGTCTTAATATTATTATTAGTTAATATTATTACTAAAGGGTTATAGATATTTAAAACAGGTCCAAAAGAGATATAATATAAAGACTATTTTTATTTAAGTGTCCAATACAAATTACAAACCCATAATTAATTACATTAGGCTCAATCCGGCCAAACCCATTTAATAACTAAAAATCCTAGCCAAAGGATAGTTATTGGATCAGATTCAAATCCAACGGCCATGATCGAACCAAGATGCCCCTCCAGCTGGCTGCGTGAAGTCCATGCGCAGACCGTTCATCTCACACACGCACATGCCACCCACGCGCAAGGCTATCAGTCTTCCACGCACCACGTGTCATCATTCGAGCACTGTCATTTCACTCCCAAGATCGCTTCTGAACCGTCGATCTTCAAGCAATCTCAGTCGTTGGATCAGATATGATCCAACGACCGAGATTAAATTTGACCAAATAAGAGGCTCTCCATCTTCAATCACTTTCCGACCACGTGGCTTCATCACCGGGGTTTTCGTTGTGGCCGTACGCCATCCTTTACAAGTTTCAACCATCGGACATGCCAAGAAACATAAAAAATAGGAGATTTTAGAAACCCAATTTTATATTATTATCTTTCCACCTAATGTAATCAGAAAATAAAGCACATATATCCAATGTAATCAGCAATATGGTACGAAGTTTTTTTTTTATTATCAATAAAAAAAGATTTCAGGAGGTATCCATAGTTTCTTTCTTTTCTTGCATACAATAAAAAAACAAAAAAAAAGAAGTAAAGGGGCTAGATTTACCTCCATACCGTTATAGTTCTTCACCGTTGATAAGCCTTCGATTTCACTAAACTGAATAAGGTGAATCGGAGTGAGGGGTTGTGGTTTTTGTGTCAAAAGGGAGCCAATATTTTTATAAAAAAGGGGGCTTAGGGTTTGATATTGAAAAACCGAAGTTAAATATGGTTTTAGGAAGATAACAAGAGGCTTTTGAGTCGGTTTTAGGGTTTCGTCGACACCGACAGACGGTGACCGACGATGTCTAATAGTGGCCAGTGCGGTGGCACCTGGTTAAATTCTGAGTTCATAAGTGAACCGAGGGGAATGGTTGAGAGCGTTTTACTCAAATTTTTAGGAGAATGAGGGATAAAATGAGGATAATTTTTTTTTTGGCTTAAATAGTATGTATTAAAGAGAAGAAAAGGGCTTATTATCTCATTAAATCCCTCCGTGTTTTAGAGTTTTTAGACTTGGTCCTTCCATCTCCCCAAATTCATTCCATAGCCCTTGAGCTTTTCAAAAAATTTCAATCTTGTTCCTTGTCTGATTTAATTAAAAAATCGAATGGTGTAATTCCTTTTTTGGTCCTCAAAAGTTTTAATTCCCTTTCGATTAAGCCCCAAATCCAGTGGTATATTTCCCTATTTAATCCTTGTTCTTCATGCTTATTTTAATTTCTTCACTGTTAATTTATTTTATTTAATTTTAGTCCTTTATTTCGCGTATCTATGTTTAAGCATTTATATTTGTTCGATATGTGTCGTTTATTTTCTGTCATTTATTAATGTGTATGTGTATTTATATATGTTTATCTTTTCGTGTATATATCAGTGCATATTATGTACCATGTTTATTGTTTATATATGTATATGTATATGTATATATTATGCTTATTAAGTATACCATATATATATATTATTACTATCTATGTATTATATTGTATATATTATACATGTATATGTTCTGTTTTTTAGTACTTATGTATTATTAATATATTTTTATTGTTATTATATATTTATATGTATGTTTATATTATAGTACATATCAATATATTACGTACTACGTATGTTAGTATGTATATTATATATTACAATAGATAATCTTCACATGTGTATATTTTACATATATTATAATATATAGTATTATGCCATGTCATATATTATAGTTCTCTTATATATGTATACATTATATATTTCATGTTTTATTTATTGCCTTATATTTATTTTTTTTCAAATTTACTTTGTTCGTACATGTTTTTGCACATAGTTTGAGGCCTCTTATTCTCGGTATTCTAGTGGGAGTGTCATCCCGGTCTCCGAGTGTCATCTCATTTGATATCATGGATATCGAGGCAAATTTAATATTGTCATGCATACATGCATATTAGGAATCAATTATTAAATTAAATCAAATTTTATATTTTTCTTAATAATTACGATACGAACACGTTAGGTACCAATTTTGGGCGTAGCGGGGTGCTAACCCTTCCCTGTATGTAACCGACTCCCGAACTTAGAATCTCTAGGTTTTTTTTACGGTGTTCGGCCTACCAAAGTGGCCGGTGGCGACTCCACGTTTTTAAAATACGAGTTTTCATAAATTTCCCCCTTTTTAAATATTTTTTCAATAAAAGCGGGAAACCCTACCCCTATTTGATTTCTTAATTTTTCCTAGCGGCACAAAAAAAAGTCGCTATAAAAATAAGACCTTGAATAACTTAAAATTTTTAGTAATTAATTTATCGATTTTTAAGTTTGAGTCGAGTCTCTCAACTTTTTTTGATATATGTATATCACACATGAAAAAATTGAAGAGATATATATGTATATAGTATGTAGTTATAGAAAGTCATTTATATTGGAACCAATTAATATAAAAATATTATAAATATTTATAATAAAATTTAAACAGAAACTCGAACAATTCAACTCAAATTTTATAAACTCGACTTAAAAAAATCAAATAAAATTTAAATTATAAAATAGAAATAGTCAAAAACTTATAATTTAACATCAAGAATATTCACCATTAGGAATGGCACACGATACCGATGCTCTTTGGGCGCACATTAGCAAGTCTAATGGATGCTAAGATTCTCAGCGATTCTCACCGTCGTTTCTTGCATTTTCGATCGATTTTCGCCATCTCTCTTGTTTTTCTGATCCTATTGTAGTTTCTAATAAGCTCTGAGTGAATCTCATGTCATCTCCCTCGGTTATTGTCTAGAAAAAGTTGTTCACGGGGCTTAGAAGCAGACGCTCAAACTCTTCTCTCTTGTATCACATGTGTTTAAAAGTTGATATTTAGCCAATTTTTTTTATCTTTTAAAGGTTGTCTCGAAACCATTCAGGCAGAATGGTTTTGGACCATTCTGATGGTTTCGAGACCATGCTTAAGATTTCGAAACCTCAGGTAATGCTTTTCGATACCATAGCCCCTGTAATGGCTATTTTTTTTACAAATTTTACCTAAAGGTCTCGAGACCATTATACAAGGCCTCGAAAATCACTATGCAGGTGAGCATTTAATGTTTGGTTTTAATAGCTCCAAATCCCAACAACGGTTAGAAATTGAAGAAAGCATAGAAAAAGGTCTACAAGCAGTAATGAAGTATCAAGAAAGTCAATCAAAATATTCAAGCAAACAAAAACCAATTTCTACTTCATTTTCATCTTTCTTGTGAACACTAGTCTAGTTTCTTTCATTATAATTCATTTTGCTAGTGTTCTTGGGTGTGTGAGAGAGCTTAAATTCCTTGTGAAGATTTTCATAGTTTGCTTTTTTATATTGGATCTTGGAAAAGAATTCACTAGACTTTGGGGTTTAAATCTAAGAGAATTGTGTAAGATTACTCTTTATCTTAAAAGGAAATAAAAATTAGTGGATTTGTAAAATTCTTAGTGTGATAACTACGGTAGTGGATGTAAACTACATTTAGGGAGTTGAACCACTCTAATTCTTCTTGCAATTTCTCATTCTTTGCAATTAGTTTCAACGATTTTTTAAAATTCTAATTCATCCCCTCCTGGCTATATTCGATAGATTGTTACACTCAACAAATTACTTTAAACTTTATTTCTTCGTAGTATTATATTTTGGGTATTTTTTAACAACCTTTAAGATTAATTTACGATTGTGATTCTATACATAAAAAATTTAAAGAAATTTTATTTGGATAAAACACATCCATTGATACTCAATGGTTGTAAGATTACTAGATGCAAAGAGGAACACAATTCGTCCGTATAAAAATGTTGAAGAAATACTTGATTTTAAAGTATCATATCTTAGTGTCATATAGACATTATTGTGTTTTACAAATAACACACAACCTGATATAACATTTGGTTTAAGTTTGTTTTCAAGATTGAGCTCTTTTTCCAGTGCATAGATATTGGAATCAAATTAAACACATATTTAAATATCTTAAAAGAAAGAATGGTATGTGATTATTTTACTCATTTGATTCAAAGTCTCAATTAATTGGACATAAATTAAAATAATATAATGTCATTCAACAAAATAAAAATTAGACATTGCCTTCTCCAAATCATGAAAAATAATTGTTATACATAAGACAAATCAAAAATGTGTATTGTACATTTTATTTCTTTCAAGTATATCTTTTAAAATTGATATTTAGCAAACAATCTAATTATATATAATACTTAATTTTAAACAAAATAAAAAATTAATTTATTATTTAAATTCAATACTCTATTTTTATTAAATAGAGAGATATTACATTCACAAAACAAATACTGAAATTCGAACTCATATAAGACGAGACAATATGAACATCCTTGTACATATGGCCAATTAATGGATCTTGAATGCACCTTACATCAAACAATTAAAATGGTAACTAAAAATGAAACATTTTATGATAATGTCAAATTTTAGCTTTACAATAAGATAAAAAATACTCTCTCCATCCCATTTAATAAGTCAAGTATTGATTTTTTTGGTCAAATGTTTTTAATTTTGACTCATTATTACTTTAAATTTATTATTGATAAAAATGTGAAAAATATGTTTTAGAAACTTTCAATCAAGTAGTTTAAAAATATATGTTTTATAAAATTTAATTAATTAAAATATTTAAAATAATTATGGTCAAAGTTAAAAAAATTGACTTTTAAAAAGTTAATACTGGACATATAGATAGAGGGGTATTAGTTTTCATTTTTTCATGAAAATTAGATTCACATTTTTTATATTTTTTTATTATGATCTTATATTAACAAATGTTTAATTTATATACAAAATTGTTTGAACTCAAAATTTTTATGCACAACATTATTTTTTTTTCTTGGGACCCCACATTGAATTCACATTCTTTAAATGAAATGAAATAATAGTATAAAAAATAAAATGGATTAGCAAGTGAATTGATGATTATGAATCCTTTTTAAACCCTACATACACGGCGTCGGACACTTGAGTTTAGACCAACTTGTAGTTATACTCAAATTGCGGCAATTTCAATTAATAGTTAGTTTGATTACTCTTTCACACTCACATGCCCCACACACAAACCCACTCTCATTAAGACTAATAAAACTACCCCTCATTTACGCGCAAAACACCCAACACTACCATTGGCCGTCACACCAAATCTTCAGACTCCTAAACCAACCAATAGTTTCCCTGTTTTAATAATAAGATTCACGCTCCCGATGTGAACAAGTGCCTGCCTTTTCACTGCTATAAAACTCCCAACATTTCTCTCTCGTAAGATTCATTCATCTGTTATTCCTTTAGAGAATGGACGGGGATAGGGTAGAGAATTGGGAGGGAGAAGGGAAGAAAGAGAGGAAGGGGGATGAGAGGTCGGTGGAGGAGATATTCGAGAGCCAGGAAGTGCCGTCGTGGAAGAATCAGCTGACGGTGAGGGCGTTTGTCGTCAGCTTCGTGTTGAGTATAATGTTCAGTTTCATAGTGATGAAGCTCAACTTGACGACGGGGATTATACCGTCGCTTAATGTCTCGGCCGGATTGTTGGGGTTCTTCTTTGTCAAGACGTGGACCAAGATGCTCCAGAAATCGGGTCTGCTCAAACGGCCGTTCACCAGGCAGGAGAACACCGTTATCCAGACCTGTGTCGTTGCCTCCTCCGGCATCGCCTTCAGCGGTACGTTAACAATTAGCGTAAAACGCTCTTTTATCACATGTTATTGCTTTGATTTCTGAATATCATGCTTCAAAACAACCCCCAGTTTAGACCACTCAGTGTCCAAAATCTGTATATTCGGGTCATGGTCGGGTTGAAAATGAAAAATATATCTTAAGCTTGAATTTGTGCACATAAAACTTTCGTCCGTTTGGTTTTGGTTCTAGAGAACTGGGTCGGTTTTCATTTTATTAGTAAATACAAAATATCGAAGGAATCGTTTTTGTTGTAAAATTAGTACATACGTTAATTTTTTTTTAATTTTAAAATTATTAAAAATGACAAGTAATATTATCCTATTGCGAAACGTGTTAATTTTTTTTTTAAAAAATAAATTAACTGTCAACATTTGTTAAATTGTCAAATTAATTTTTTTTTTGAGCTTGATGACTTAATTGGGTGTAGAAAAAAAATTTAGGGGCATATTGAACCTTTAAATCAAAATATTTTCACTGATCTCATTAAAAATGTTTTAGAAAGGATGAAAACAATATTTTTTTTTTTAATTTTAACTTTATTAACTTGGTTTGAATCCTGTTAAGGACAATTTTAAAACTTTTAATTTATTTAATCACATTTTATTTTTATTATAATATTATTTTTTAATAATTATATTTTAATTTAATTGTTTAATTTATTTTTTTATTCTAGAAACAACATATTTCAGTATTTTCATTTTTCTAAAATAAGTTTTCTTATTTCAATTAACTACTAAATGTGTTTTTCAATTTTCTAAAAACTGAAACTAAAAATTATTTCTTGAAACGGACCTTAATTCTATTTTCAAAAACCTTTCGACTATTATTTAATAAATTAAATGATACACATCATTATAAAATTTTAAAATTAATTTTATTTAGTTTTTATTGCACCGAACTAGGATTCGTTTGAACCTAAACTTACCCTTGATGCATGGTAAGAAGTGGGAACTGGAAATTGCCTTTTTTTTTTTGTGCTCGAAAAACGTCATGCACACCATTAATATGGCCCTATTTTATGGTGTTTCGTCATAGATTAACATGCTTCAGTTTTTAAATCATTTTTGGTATTATCCCTTATAACCAATAGAAGATAATCAAGGGCGGATGCATATGGTAGCCAGGGGAGATCTGGTTCCCCAAACTTTTGAAAATCTAACTTTTTAATTTGATTCGTACAAAATTTTAAAATTTTTATTATATTTTAAATTTTTTGAATATTTTTGATTAAGTATTGTTCTAATTTTTTTAAAAATTTTAATTAAGTCTCAAAATTTCTAGAATTTTAGTTAAGCACAGGTTTCTTAGAACTTAAAATTAAACCCTTCAAAAAATTTAATTTAGACCTTCAAAATTTTTGAAAATTTCAAATAGACACCCCAAGTTCTATTGTCAAGATCCACCCAAGAAGATCATGAGGGGAAAATTGGGACCCATCAAATATTCTGACTTTTTTTGTTCAAATATTCCAAAAAGGACACCCATAGTTTAGTTAGAGTGAAAAATCTGAAGCTTTGGAATTTTATACAAAAAAAAGGGCCTACCCAATATATTTGTATATATAATTATCAGTTTTAGAATAAATCACCTGAGGTAGATTTGTTCTTATGAGTTTTGACAATTAAATAAAAAAAAAATATTGACAGCATAGAGCTTGTGGTTGTAATACTTGTGTGGGACTGCACATTTTGTGATGAATAGTGTGTTAGTGATGGGTATATATATATATATATGGGGTTAGATCCAGATCCACTAACACCATGTGAAACTCAATTAGTTTATTAGACCATTTGTTGAGTGAAATTGATGGATAAGATTAAGCACTCATCTCCTTTTGTTACTCTACGACCGGAACCGATTGGCTGAAAATTGTATGTTTTCCCCCAGGTGGATTCGGGAGTTACCTGTTCGGAATGAGTGAACGCATAGCCAAGCAATCAGAGGACAATGGTGATGGTTTCAAGAACCCCTCACTAGGATGGATTGTTGCCTTCCTCTTTGTTGTTAGCTTTCTAGGTCTTTTCTCTGTGCTGCCTCTTCGCAAGGTTATGATCATTTGGATGATATTGGCTAATGTTCTTGCAAGGAAATAATGTTTTTGTTTCTAAACTTCTTTTTCCTCCATGTTATCAGATAATGGTCATAGACTTCAAGTTGACATATCCAAGTGGCACTGCAACTGCACATCTTATCAATAGCTTCCACACTCCTCAAGGAGCCAAGCTAGCAAAGCAAGTCATTCTCACTCTTGTCATTAATTCCTAATTATATCTTTATACTAATTCTAGGCCTAGCTAATTGTTTCATGCTTTTCAAACTTGTAGGAAGCAAGTAAAAGCATTGGGCAAGTTCTTTTCTTTCAGTTTCTTCTGGGGTTTCTTTCAATGGTTTTTCACTGCTGGGGATGATTGTGGATTTGTTAACTTCCCTACATTTGGGCTTAAAGCATATCAGAACAAGTGAGTAAATATAATTACTTCTTTAATCACTGCACTTTATACTTATATTTTGCTTCTGGTTTGGGATTATTTGGCTAATATATACTTGGTCTGCTATTGTTCAGGTTTTACTTTGATTTCTCAGCAACATATGTTGGAGTAGGGATGATCTGTCCCTACATAATTAACATATCTGTGCTTCTTGGAGGAATACTTTCATGGGGTCTAATGTGGCCTCTGATTGAAGAAAGAAAGGGTGATTGGTATCCTGCAGGTCTTCCCACAAGCAATATGCATGGCCTCCAAGGTTACAAGGTGTTTATTGCCATTGCCATGATTCTAGGTGATGGGCTATACAACTTTTTCAAGGTGTTTAGTAGAACCCTTACGGGTTTGTTTCGACAAGTCCGAGGCAGTCAAGCTCTCCCCGTCGTAAACCAGCCCGTAACTCCTGATGTCTCAAAGAGGCTATCTTATGATGACCAGCGCCGAACCCAAATCTTTCTCCAAGATCAGATTCCTATGTGGTTTTCCGTTGCAGGTTATGTCACCATTGCTATCATCTCTATTATCCTTCTTCCACACCTCTTTCGCGATCTGAAATGGTATCACATATTGGTCATCTACATATTTGCACCAACGCTGGCTTTCTGTAATGCATACGGATGTGGACTGACCGACTGGTCGCTTGCCTCCACGTACGGTAAGCTGGCCATCTTTACGATTGGAGCTTGGGCTGGTTCACAAGGTGGAGTCCTCGCAGGCCTCGCTTCATGTGGTGTGATGATGAACATTGTTTCGACAGCCTCCGACCTGATGCAGGATTTTAAGACCGGATACCTCACCCTGGCTTCTCCCAAGTCCATGTTCATCAGCCAAGTGATTGGCACTACCATGGGCTGCATAATTTCACCTTGTGTCTTCTGGCTGTTCTTCAAGGCATTCGATGACTTTGGCATGCCGGATAGTCAATATCCTTCTCCCTTTGCCGTCGTGTATCGTAACATGGCGATATTGGGGGTTCAGGGCTTCTCTGCTCTACCGAAGAACTGCCTCTCGCTCTGTTACGGATTCTTTGCTGCAGCCATCTTGATAAACTTCATTAAGGACATGATTGGTAAGAAATGGGGATCCTTCGTACCACTTCCCATGGCAATGGCAATACCTTTCTACATCGGCCCGTACTTTGCCATCGATATGTGCACCGGAAGTTTGATCTTATTCGTCTGGGAAAAGCTAAACAAGGCAAAGGCAGACGCGTTCGCACCGGCAGTCGCCTCGGGTCTCATCTGCGGGGACGGCATATGGACGTTGCCGAGTTCAATACTTGCACTTGCAGGGGTTAAACCACCGATTTGCATGAAATTTCTATCAAGGGCTACAAATGCAAAGGTTGATACCTTCTTAAAATCATAAATTCAGTTTGAAGTGAGTCATTCGCCAAGCAATGAAGTATGTTATATATCTGTGTTTCCATCTTCTTCTTCTTCTTCTTCTTCTCATTGGTGTTGACAACACACAAGGAAGTGCAAGCAGTACAGGTTGAGAAACCAACATGAAGATGAAATGACGTTTGATCACTATGAAATGAGTGTAGGTGAGCCTTTGCATAGAGAATTAAAGTTCATGTAGTTGTTTGAGTCTTATCTTTGTTTTAGCATCTCCATCTCCATCTGCCTTGTCTAGTTTGTTCTGTCAATCAAAGCTATTTGAATTTCTTGCTTCTTCCTGTTATTGTTATATCTTATAGTATATTTTTTTAATAAATTATTATCTAAAAAAACAAAAAAAGGCTAAATGTATTAAAATAAGTACAACAATTTATCGGCATACTAAAATACATGTAAATGTTAACCTTTCACAAAGTAAAACTCCCTCCATCCTTCTTAAATTGTCCTTTGTTGTTTTTTATATAATTTTAGGAAGAAAAATATTGTATAAAAGATGTGTTGTAAAACAACTCAAATTACAATTTCATCTTAAAATCTCATCAGAAAACAAACCAAAAAGAAGAAAAGAATGCGCGAAAGATCTCATCAGAAAACTGGAGATCTGAATAACACAATAAGTAGGTACAAAATAAACTAATGAAAGAAGAATTTAAGGCTTCACTCTGAACTTGCAGTTACTGGCTTTAATGCTAATGATGTTGTTAGCAGATAAACTATCAACAACCAATTTGCATTCTCCCAAGATCTTCACCTTCCTCATCTTTAACTTGCCTAATTTAACGGCGACAGGGGCATGAACCTTAAGATCCAACGGTATCTGTCCTGTCTGCTGCTGCTGTTGCAAGGCCGACATCAAAGTGCTTCCAGACTCGGCTTGTCCGGTTAGCACCACATCCAACTTTGTTATGTTTTGGTGACCTTGGTAGAACTTTGGCAACGACCCTTCACAAAGCTTTGAGTTTGTGTACCACACGCTTAATCGCCCTCCGTTCTCGTAATATATCCCGATCTTCTTGTTTGGATTATTAGCCGTGATCTTTACGTCGAATTTCGCATACAGGGTCATATCGAAGTTGAGCCTCAAATCACTTATTCTCAGGCTGTCTATGGAGTAATTGGGGAGTTTGGGGCGGAAGGAAAGGTAGAGGAACCCTACAGTGGCACCAAGGATTATAAGGAGGAGGACAATGAGGCAAATTGTCCAACATATGCACTTGCACCAGCAGCTCCTCTTCTTTGGTGGCCTTGTTTGAATCACCGGAACGGCACGTATCGGTTGACGTTGTTGAATTGGGTTTCCTTTCTCTGATGTAGCGGAGCCACGAGGCACCAAAGGCTCCGTCGGAGCCGGTGCTTCGACATCCACCACGGGATGAATTTTTTGCTGGTGATCTGTCATGATAACTACTATGTTTTCTTCTTGAATCAGGGTTCAGTTCTGTTAAAATGATAAAGGCAAGCACCATATCATAATATAAAAGCTACAATTGGAGTTAGGTTACTTATTTGACATGCCTTTATCAGCCTAGACAAGTACTTGTATGGTAATATGATAAATTGTGGGTCAAAGGAGTTGGTACTTTTTGGTTCAAAAGTCTAACCGGCTTAAACCTAAGAACATGGTACAAAGAAAAGCATAGGAGGGTAGTTCAGCTAAGTTGCAAGAAAGCACACCTAGTTGGAAACATTTATTTTATTCAATGCTCTCTTTTCAGACTACACAAATGGTGCATTACAAGACTTTATATGTTTGTAGTTGGGGCCCACTTTTTATTAGGATCTAATCATGGTGTAAGGAGACATTATTCATAGTTTAGTTGGCAAGATTTTGTTTAAATTTATTAACGTGGAAAAAATAATAATATTTAATCTAAACAGTTAGCACGGTAACATTTTTTATATGTCATCACGTCATTCATGTTTTAATGGCAGGGTGGTATAATTAAATTTAAAATTAAAATTTAATAGTAAATTTAGACCAATTAAAAGTTGAACGGTAAAAATGAGTCACTTTCAATAATATGATAGTACTTAGTATAGTTTATTTTTTTTAAGGTTGAGATCTTCAACAATATAGCTTCAAACGACATAATACAGTTCATAAAACAAAATGACAACTTATATAGGGATTTTCATATATGAAAAATAACGGTAAGGAAACAAAGGGTCCATTAGAGAATGATTGAGTTTTTGAGACAAAACTAGGAAAATAAAGATGCGAACAATAGTTCACAACAATCGGAAAAAAAGAAAAATACGAAAAGACAAGAGAGGTGATACGATAAATAATCGAGATGATTCAGTAACAGATTTAATAAACGGTGGTATGATAATCGGTGGTGAAATCAAGTTAAATTAAAATTTGAGTTTTAGGGTGTTAGGAATTTTAAAATTTGGAGTTATATTATAAAATTTGAGGTTATTTTATTTTATTAATTTTTATTTATTTTTAAATATAATTTTAAAATTTTAAGAAGATAACACGTGTTAGATAACAAAAATTAACGGTGAAAATTAACAAACGGTAACGGCGGGATACTTATTTGAATAACATTAAAAATGTTAGGTACCTATTTGGCTCAAAATAAAATTTAGACATCTAACTGAAAAAGAAATATAACTTAGGCATTTATTTCTCTGTTAAGTCTTTTTATTACACCATTTGTGAACAGAATTTTTACTCAAATATTGCTTTAAGATTTTTTTTTTGAAAATATGATCTTTTCATTTTAATTCTCGAAATATTACATTTGTTACGGTACCCTAGAAGTTGGATTCAACAGAATTCGATTTTGAATAGTATTTTCCTAAAAAACCCCTTAAAATTTGTCTAAAGTCAGATCTTCCTAAATTAACCTTATTTTTTTAATTTATTGTTCAAAGTTAAATTTTATTAAATCCGACTTCTAAAATATTATAGTAAATATAATATTTCAAGAATTAAAATAAAAATGATTATATGAAAAAATAAAGCCATAAAACAATACTTTTACCTTTTTTTTTTCCTCTTAAAAAGCATAAAACACAGTTTCGATTTTCCTTCGGTTGCCGCTAGGTTGTCATCTGAAGAGTAAAGCTATGGTAAATCTTCTGTTAATCATTGTCTCCTCCATTTTCAGATCCGAAATCTCCATTTTTCTTCTACTTCTTCAAATTCTCACCAATTTCCTTTTTCTATTGGGGGTGATCTTTCAGGATGTTAAAGACCGAAATCTTGAGACGGCGATCGACCAGTTGCTTAATGTTGAGAAGCAGATGCGATTTGCCGGCGATGTCGCCGGAACTAAGAAAGCGGTTACCGAAATTCTGCAACTTTGCTTTGAGTCTAAAGATTGGAACTCTCTCAAAGAACAGATCGTTAATTTGTCCAAGAAACGAGGTCAACTTATGCAAGTAACTAATTTTCTGACTTTTTCTCTCGCCAAATTGTTGTTGTTGTTTAGACCATATTTTTGATGCCCTTTTATTATAAGGAATAGTGGTTAGGCACGAGACTTGATATTCGCACATTATTGGAAGAGAAGGTCATTTATATGTTTGTGAACCTTCTTTAGAGTGGATGACTCAACTATTAGCTCTAGTAATTTTTATTTATTAAGTTAAAGGATAGACCATGCAGATTGTGATTTGTAATCTCGGTCCAGATAGATTCATGATGAGAATTGTGTCCGGTGATATACTGAGATGAAAGGGTTAAGAGTCAATAAGATTTAATAAAAAGAAAATAGTAAATGAGACTTCTAAATCTTTATTAGTCTCTCTTTGTTTATAGCTTAGCGGTTCCTTGCTTGAATACACACATTTATTTTTTATCTATTGACATGAAATGTGTACTTATGCTTGTTTATCTGGATAGTTATGTAGTAGGAAGCTTTCGTTTTGATAAATGGTAATAAGGAAGCTTATAGGCTAGCTCTGATGTTTTTAATCCATTTGTATTTTCATATCAAGCTCTATTGTTTCCAGAAATCTATGTTGCCTTTACAACTATTCATCATCTTGTTGGCTCACTCTTCAATAAGTCAACATTATGTGGTCTACTAGTGACTACTCTTTTTGTCTAAATTATAAATTGCCCTTCACCATTATCATTTCTTCCCCTTTGCTCTTCTTAAACCATCAACCTTGATCTCTTTTATAAAAGCCACACACCTCTTTATGAAGCCTCACTATTTCCCCTCGAATTGGTTCCACAGTTTAATCAAAAGACTCGATCAATAACAATCCTAGCGTTCATAGCTTTCCTTGTGTCACAGTTTATCTCCATAATACTGTTGAAATGCACTACCATCATCCTCATTATTTGTTTTGCATTTCCACTTTTTAGCTCATCTAGCCTAAACAAGAAACCCTAATTCTGGAATCTTAAAATGAGAACAAAAAAGTCTTTTACTTTTATTTTCAGTTTTATAAAGCCCTGGAGCAGATATTTTGTGTGGGTAGGTCTTTGGATGGATGTAGCAATGACCATTTCACAATTGAAACAGATCTAACCCAATAAGATTTATTGTCCTCGAATTTTATGATTCTACTCATTTTAATCATCACAAGAGCTTCTATTTTAGAGGTCATTGCATCTGAAATTAGAACTCTAAAGTAAATCAAATTATTAGGTAAAAGCCTTAACTGAACTAAGAAATCACATCATGCATTGAACATTTGGGTCAAATTCAGATCTTATTTTTAGGACTGAGTTGGGACATACATAGGAAAATACTTTTCTTCGTTAGTTCAATGTTTAAGCAGCTTCAATATTATTAGTTGATTAAAAATTGTGTATGTTATGAATCGTAGTTTTATAAAGTGTTGTATGTTTCAAGTTATTTAATATGTGAATTTTGTGTGTCTGATAGATGAAAGGTACTTTGCCTATTGATGCAAGTGGTGAAAAAGTAAAAGCAACATGGGATAAAAGGAGCACAATAATATTTTGTGATCTTTGTATAAAGGAGATATTAAATGGTAATAGACCCGGTACTCACTTCAGCAAAAAAGGATGGGTAAAAATAATGAACAACTTTGAGAATGAGACAGGGAAAGCATATACACAAAAACAATTGAAGAACAGATGGGATTTATTGAAAAAAGAATGGAAGTTATGGAAAAAACTTAAAGAAAAAGATATTGGTCTAGGGTGGAATCACGTAAAAGGAACTCTTGATGTCTCAGAAGAGTGGTGGGAAAGTAGGCTCCAGGTACACCAATAACTCTTAAAGTGCGTTTTCCTTATTTATAATATTATTAATAATTGCTTAATAAAACTAAATTTTTATTTAGGTGGTTCCTGAAGCTCAAAGGTTCAAAACTGCAGGCATTGATCCCGAATTAGAAGGAAAGTTGGACCAAATGTTTCGAGGGATAGTAGCCACCGGTGATAAAGCATGGGCACCTTCCTTGGGTATATTGCCTAGTGATTTTGTTGATCATGGTGGTAATGAGACACTTGACGAAATTGAGGAAGAAAACGCTACGGATGATGTTCATATGTTAAATCGAATAGGATGTGATGGAAATAATGAAATTATTGAAATTGAATCTGAGCCTATAGAACATGTGCAACGAAAAAGAAAATCCATTGAGGCAAGACCTAACTTTAAGAATGGGAGAAGAAAATCCACAAAGCAAGTTAGGGGGGGTGGAAGGTTGTCTATGCAAATTGATAAACTATGCAATGCAGCTGATAATATGAGTTATGCCACATCTAGACCGACTCCTGTTATGGACCCATTTGGCATTCAACAAGCAATCAAAGTACTTGGTGAGTTGTCAGAGGAAGTTCCAGAAGCTAGTGAACTCTACTTTTTTGCACTGCAGTTAATAACAAATAAAGATAAGCGAACTGTGTTCTTATCTATTCCTCTTAGGATTAGAGTTTGGTGGCTTAAAAGAGAAATGGAGGAGGGTTTAAAATTATCTAGTCTTCACCCTTGAGATGTGCAACACCGAACTTTTGGGCACTGATAAGTGTCACTTGTGTTTAATATGTGGTTTGACTTGGACATTAGGAAGATACATATGTTTAATCTTTGGTTTGCCTCGGACACTGATAAGTGCAATCTATGCTTACTATTTATTTTGCATTGACACTGATAAGTGTTTTCTATGTTAAATATTCTGTCAGTTTGTCCTTGACAGTTGTAAGTTCTAATGTTCTATTTGTTTATGTTTGGGTATATATTTATATTTGATAAGAATGCTTATTTTTGTATGTTACTGGGATGCATTTATATTGGATGATATTTATGATTATTAAGATATGTATTTGATATTTTTAATTCTTATAACTTTCTGAGCAAGTACATTTGGCCGGTTGACCAAACTACTTATTTTTTTTCCTTCATTTTTTTAAGATCATGCGTTTTGAACTTACTAGGAGTATTTTTTCTTCTTTTTTTTTTTTAAGTCTTTTTCTTCCTCTCTAAGTAGAATTAGATAGAATTTGTCAAAAAAAATCTTATAACTTTCTTTAACCCCTTCTAAACACCTTTATACTCGATCCAAAAAGTTCCTTCAACTTCATATCATAAAAGTTATTTTTTTTTTCTCTAGGAGGGAGTAACATTACAAGCCGCATCTATGTTAGGAAAGGCTGCTAATTTCGGTTCTTTTATTAAGTCTTAGATTTTGCTTTCATCTCCTAAGTTTTTATTTCAGTTGAATTTATTTTCCTTCTAGAATAGGTTTCTATATATGTGATAAGACCGGCCTTTTTTCGGTTACTTTACCTATTTCAGAACTTTGTTCTGGTTAATCTAGACTGATTCGTACCATACATTTGATTTTGGTGTGAGTCTCTCGTATAGATTTTGACATGTCTTTATTTAAAGGGAGTATCAAATAATAAAACCCTTAGCAGAATTTTTTTTATCAAAAACCTGGAACCTACGGAGGTCTGGGTATATCTTCATCCAGTCCTAAGGTTTCAAAGTGTCAATTTAAAACACACGATCGTTACACTCCCTTTTTCCTCGATCAACTTTTGATGATCACTTTTCTTTAAACTGTTTTGGTTTAGTTTCGATAATTATTATCGAACTATTATCGCTTTCCTATTAAAGCTACATGAATATTTTTTTTGGTAAATTATACCAGTAGTCATCTAACTATTACTGCTTTCCTATTTTCGTCACCAAACTACTATTTTCGGTAAAATCGTCAAACGTTACATATATTTTTTATTTTGGTCATTGACCGTTAAATTTCAACGGAGATGATGTAACCTAATATAATAACAATTTTAGTCTCTAAACTTATGCATCCTATCGATTTAAGTTCAAATTTGATAATTTTTTTAGTCAAATCTCAAATTTCCCATCCTCTTTCTTATTCCTCAGCAATGTCTTTCATTTTATTTAATTCATTTCACAAACAAACTCAAACTTTTAAAATTAACGAACCAACAAATTTTGGTAAAAAAAAAAATTTATGTGCTCTTTACTAGTACTAGCCGTAAACAAAGGGTGCCTTCTCCAAAATCTTTGCCAAAATTATAATTCGTTGTTTCCTGCAATGTTACAATAACAAATCAATAAGTGTGGGATTTTGATGTTTTGAGATAAATGAAATGCTTGCATAACATGTCTCGCTAACCGAGTATTACGAGCGTTAATCTCTGGCAGCATTACAAAAAAAATGAATTGTATTTCCTTGCAGTTTTTTTTTAATTGAAATAAAGATAATAGAGTCCAGTAGAATAATAAGATCTAGCAGCAACATTGGCTCATCTTTCTTCTTAAATTAGGTATTAAAAATGTTTTGAAACTCCTGTATTTGTCTTTGTTGTTTTTATGAAATTCTTGGTTGTTATAAGTGGGCTAAAAAGGCATTTTCCTTTTCATGGAAATTAAGAGCTCATTATAGGTTTTAGCATATATGAAGTTTTGATTTCTGGGTTAACAATGCTGATCCGTGGGGCAAGCTTAACTTCTTTATTCTTACATTGATGCAAATTTGAATGCCTACCTCGGATATACTTGTGTATACGCGAACCGATGAAACCAATGAAGGGTTCTGCAGAAGAAACAAAAACTTTCAATTTTAGTAACTTCAACTCAGAAGACCTCGCCAAGATCCTCCATTTCAAGATGAACAACTTAACTAATTGATACGATCTAACGAAAGCAGTACTTGGGGAGAGGAAAACACAAGTGATTTCCAAAATGAAGAATGGGGTATGACTTGTACATTTTAATTTAACTGATAAAGAAATACAGGCCCTCTCACATGGGGTATATGTATGGGACGAGAGTTCTCACCCATGAAGCATTTTCCTGAAATGAACTACAAAGAATGACATAAACCAAACACAATTAACTATAAATTCGCCAAATCCATGAATTTGGAGAAAAATCATGAATGTTACATTTGTACGTGTTTTATCACATACTTTATACTATTTTGGAAATCTAAGTTCTCAAAGGCTGCCTAAGTTAAATGTACTAAACTGCATACAGACGCCAAACCTAAAGACATTTATACAAGTCCACACTCAACCTCCAAGGATGAATCTCAAGCTTTCAAAACTTGAGCACCATGGTTATAGTCCACTAAGAATTTGTTAACATAGATGCCACAAAAGATATACACGGAAACACTGTTAAGCAATTTCCTGGTAGAAAGAAATATTTACCTGAAATAATCCTTTGAAAGCAGCTTCGAATATGATTCCAGTATAAGATTCAAGACCCTACTAGACAAGTTGCGAATCAAAAAACCACTTTTGCAATTGCATGCACCCTGAGTTGTTTAGAACTTCAAATAGAATGAACAAGTCACCTGTTGAAATGCACTCTGTTTAAGAAGACCACTTCCTTCAATGATCTCTAATAGTAATTTCAAATGAGGCCCCCATATCTTCACAAAAGTGCCAATTTTGTTCTGAGGTCTAAACAGATAAACCTGTTTCTTCTACCCATTAAAAGAGGATTGATATACAATTAACCAAAATTGAATCAAGAGAATACCAGCTAAATAGATCAGCAGCATAAATCATTTTACAGGAAAAAAATGTTTGCCTTGCTCGTTGTCCATAAACCAAGTTGAAAGAATCACCAGCAATAAACTCGTTCGCGTGAATAAATCCAGGAACTGCAAGTAATAAAGCATTTTATACGTCTCAACAAAGTTACTGAAAACAGAATACAGAGAAATGCAAGGGGTCAGAGTTTTAATACAGAGAAATAATTTTAAAAATAAAATGAAAATAGAAAACTAATCCAGCTAAAAAGGAAAAAAATAATCACTATCTTTTCCCCTTTAGTGTGTAGCGCAGCCAAAGTAACACTGATAGCAAATATTTGGGGACGTCTAAGTATCATATATAGAAACACAATAGAGATTGAACTTTAATCCACAAATTAACAAATGAATGACTTTCATACACATCATATCATATACGTTTTATGGTACCATCTTTTCTTGCAACTCCGAAAATTATGGGTATAAACAATAGAAGGATAAAGGGATTGATCCAAGAGAATAACTTTTTACCATAACAAACTGCTATCATTAGCTTAAATACTAAACCATTTTAAGGAGGCAGCTTGTGGTTTTTCAGTTAGAAGCCCTAGTAAAATAACAATAAAAATCAGCTCAGCAATTTTAATATTACTGCAGAAAGGTAAACCAAGTTGTAAATATTCCCTTCATTCCAAATTCAAAAGACGTGAATGAATGAACTAGAAACAAAGAAGAGACTTTGCACACCTTGCAAGAATGTTGGCATTTCCTGTAGAACTTCCTCCTTATTGCTTGATGATCTTCACAATGCCCGACTTTTTTCATAAGCAGGTCGATTTTCTTCATTTATTGAGGTCCACTAACATGACAGCTGTACATGCATCAGCAGAAAATCCCCTATTTACCATTTCATGAAGAATTTTCATAGCTCTTGAAAGGACATTTCTTTGAAGGAAACCCCGTATTATAGTATTGTAAGAGATGTTATTTGGCAAGCAATCACCTTCCATCTTCCTGAAAAGGTCATATGCCTTTTCAGGTACTCCTTCATTGCAAAATCCCTTGATCATTATGTTATATGTTGGGAGACTAGGCTTTAAACCAAAGACAAAGATGTGAGAAAATAGTTTCCTTGCAGCTTTAAAATGGCCAGCTTCAATCATGCCATCAAGTATGATATTGTAGTGGACAATATAAGGTTCCAGCTCACTGTTTTGCATAGCCTGAAATAGTTCTAATGCCACATCAACTTTACCATGTTTGCATAAGCCATCTAACAAAATTGAGTAAGTAGTTAAATTTGGAACTTGACCACAGGAATGCATATCTTCAAAGAGTTCTTGTGCATCTGAAAGCCTCCCAACTAGGAACATGCCACCCATAAGCGTGGTGTATGTAGCAGTGTCAGGAGCAGGTCCTTTTTGAGTCATTTCATGAAAGAGCTTTAGTGCTTCATCTATCCTTTTAGTTTTGCAATATCCATTGATCATGATATTGTAACTAAATACATTAGGTTCGCATCCATGGTTAACCATCGAATCAAAAACCTTTCTTGCCTCATCCACCTCATTCCACAAACAATATCCATTTATCAATTCACTATATGTAATAACATTAGGTTGAATACCTCTATGAGCCATCATTTTAACTACACCTAGAGCCCCAGAAATCTTCCCTTCTTTACAAAGTCCATCAACCAAAATATTAAAAGTCACAGCATTTGGCTTCAAATTCTTACTCTCCATTTCATTGAGTAATCTGTTCACCTCACTCCACTGGCCCGAACTACACATTGCTCGAATCAATGAACTGTAAGTGACAACATCCAGTTGAATGCCTTTACCCTTCATTTCGGAAACAAGGTCCAAAGCCTCTGTTAACAACTTACTCTTACAAAGCCCATCAATAACAGCAGTATAAGCTACTATATCAGGCCTAAAACCTCTTCCTTCCATCTCTCTCAACATTCTAAGAGCGCCATTGCTATCGCCTATTTTACAATGTCCATTAACCATGATCGTATATATATACAAATCGGGCCGAAACCCTGTTAGAACCATCTCATTGAACAATCTAGCGGCTTGAGCAACTTTACCATTGATGCAAAACCCTTTGATCAAAGTAGAGAAAGTAACTAAATGCGGCCTATAACCAAGCTTCATCATTTTCCCTAAAACCGAAAACCCGAAATCCACTCTATGCGAAGCACAAAAACAATTCATCAAAATGTTGAGAGTATAAGCATCACCGGGTATTCCTAAAAAGTCCATTTGTTTACAAAGAGAAACAACAACGGCATAATGTTTCATTCCCACAACAGCCCCTAACAGTTTATTGAATTCCACAACACAAGGCCTGGGAGAAGCATCAGCCATCTGATTAAACAATGTAAGGGCATCAACAATATTACGAAACTCGTAATTTTTTCCATTTCCCTTGGCGGGTTTTCTGCTGCTACCTACGCTACTAAAAGAGCAAAACTCAGAACAGAAAGGAGGGTTCTTTATATGAAGAAGTGAATAATGGTTACCTATTTGATGAAAATGAGAAAGAAAAACAGTCGTTTTCAGCAACTTCCACTTCTTCATCGGGGATTTTCCGGCAACCAAATATGCGACGGCCGCTTCGGCTGGTGGTGGTGACAGGGGAAGGCTGTTCCTGTTTTGGGTTTTGATTTGGTAAACCTAAATTTACACTAGTTTAAACAACGGGTCTTTCTAACGAAAACGAAAATGAATTTTGACCGTTAGATGAAGGGAGAATTTAAACCATTTGATCTCAACCATTGACTACATAAAAAAAAGAAAAAAAATGTACAAACGGCAAAAGGTTGTAACCGGTTACGCTATTTTTAAGGGCAAAATACACAAATGATCACTGAAGTTTGTTAAATTGTTCAATTTGGCAATGAAACTTATAATTGCTTCAATTTGGGCATTAAATTTTTAGTTGTGTTATAAATCGGGCACTAAGTCGTTAACGACGGATAGAAGGGTGATGTGACAGTTAAGAAAACTTGTACAATAACACATTTAGTCTTCTAAATTTGTACATTCAAATAATTTAGTCATAATTTAAAAAAATCTTAGTTATTTATATATTATTTCAATTTGGTCATAGTTTTAATTAAAAATAAATTTAATAATTTAAACTCATTTTTTGTCTAATAACAAATTTAATCCTCTATATTTATACATTCAATTAATAACTTGAACATATGCGTCAATATTTCTCGTCTCAACATTCCCCGATAGTAATTAATTTATTTTAAAAATTATACATTTGAAAGCAAAGAGAGAATCTATTTATACCTACACTTTTCTATGATGTTGCAGAGAAGTAGGGTTGGTCATGGATTAGGTTGGGTCGGGGTTTTGACCGATCTGCATCCAATTTAAAAATTTAACATCTTCATTCAAACCCCACCTAACATGATATTTTATGATGTTTCACCCGACTCGAATTCGGCCTAAATTCTAGAGTGAAAATTCTAACCCAACCCGGCCCGACCTTACATAAATAAAAAATATTATTTTTTATTATTGTTCGATAAAATTGGGAGTTAATTGAAAAATATAAATAGAAAGAGCATTATAATAATTATTCCATTTTTATTAGACAAGTAGGGTGATAGTTGAAATATATATATAAAGAGAGTGACATTATAACAACTATACTTAAATATTTAGAATAAAATTAAATTATTATTTCAGGTAGGGTATTTTCACCTTAAACCCTGTTATACTATTGGGGCGATAATGACGAGACAAGTAAATAAGCGCAAAGCAGAAAAGAAAAATAATACCAAGAATTTACGTGAAAACCCCAAAAAGGAAAAACCACAGACAAAGGATGTGAACTTTCACTATAATGTAGAAAGAGATTACAATTGATTTATGATATTCTATCTAAAACCCCTAATCTCTAGTATATATTTATAAGGATAGCTTCCTTGTTTACAAAGGAAACTTGCATAGAAACAAATTCTACTCAAACTGAGTTTCCTAACTTTAATTAATATAAAGTAAACAAGATCTACTAAAAGTAGGATTCTAACTTTAAACCAAATCCCAAAAGAATTTGGATCACAACTCTAACAATCTCCACCTTGAGATAAATTCATGTCGAATAATATTTCCACCTCTTCCACGAAACCCCTTCAAGGGGTACTCTTCAGTAATGAACACCGGCCGAATCCAAGCCTTTACCAAGCTTGGATGTACAAGGTAATTTAGTCTTCACGACCGTAAGATCAACATTAGTGCCAACTTTGCTCACAACTATATCATCACGAGCAATAACACGACCCCGATCATCAATGGCACTACTACCTTTCTCATTATTTATCTTTGAAGTAAATTGAACTCTCTTAAGCTTCTCAAATCCGTTATACCCACGAAATTCAACTTTATTCTTCTTTTCAAATTCGTTATACCCACGAAATCGAACTCTTTTCTGCCTACCAGAACCGTTATGTCCACGGTTGTTATGTTCAACACAAAATCCTCTTTTACTTGATTCAGTCAAGACGCCTTTACCAGTAACATCGTCGTTTGACACGCAGGAGGAAACAACAGATGGACCACCTAAAATAGTTGAACCTTGCAAAACATAAAAATTAGCTGCTCTTTTATACCCTTTCATCACAACGAGAACACCCTTGCAAATTTTCATAACTCTACCTTCATTGCAGTATCTGTACCCTTTTGAATCCAGAGTACCTAACGAAATCAGATTTCTTCTTAAATCTAGAACATGCCTCACATTACTAAGTGTTCGAACAATCCCATCGAACATCTTAATCTTGATTGTGCCAATATCTGCAACTTTACAAGAGACATTATTTCCCAACAAGACAACACATGTAGACACAGGTTTATACGTCGCAAACCAATCCCGATTTGGACTCATATGAAAAATACTACCAGATTCAAGAATCCACTCCTCACTCACTATAGAGTCTTTGCCGAAAGCAACTAAAAGTTCACCATCATTATATCCCTCTGCAATATCAGCTTTATCTTCACTAGAATTATGATTCTTAGATTCCCTCTTTATCTTATTCTGTAATCTGTAATACTCAAATTTAATATGACCTTTCTTTTTGCAGAAATAACATATTTTACCTTGATTTGCCGATTTGGACCTACCTCTATTTTGACTGCCATAATTACAATCACATTTTCTTCCGCGGTCTGAACTAGTCGATCCATGCACCATGAGACCTTCTGCTTGGAACTCGGAGCTGGTAAGATGTTGCATCTTGTCATGTGAATTCAAATTATCATATATCTCTTTAAGAGTAAGGGTATCACGACTGTGTAGGAGGGTGCTTCTAACATACGAATATGAAGCGGGCAATGAGCAAAGTAAAATCAAAAATAAGTATTCCTCATTGTACTTTGCCTCCATCGTTTCCAAATCTGAGACGATCTCCTTGAAATCGGTTAGGTGGTCGTCAAGACACGAACCTTCTGCTAACTTGTGGGAGTATAGACATTGCTTCACGAGCAACTTGCTGGTCAAAGTTTTCTTCATGCAAATTTGTTCCAATTTTGCCCATAAGTCGACAGTCGTCTTCTCTTTGTGAACATTCTGCAAAATACTGTTTGATAAGTGCAAACGGATCTAGGATGCAGCTTTTCTATCCTTGCAACGCTTCTTTGTATTCGACCATTCTTTCGGCATATTATCAAACACATCTAATGCATCATCTAAATCTATCTGAACAATAACATCTCGAACCTTCACCTGCCATAGCAAAAACCTGACGTTGCGATCCAGCAGCAGAATTTCATACTTCACCGTCGTCATTATCCCGAGTAACCTGAAAAACTCTGATACCAATTTGTTATCCTACGGGGACGATAATGACGGGACAAGTAAATAAGCGTAAACGCAGAAAAGAAAAATAACACCAAAAATTTACATAGAAAACCCAAAAGGGAAAAACCACGGGCGGAGGATGAGAACCTTCACTATGATGGAGAAAAAGATTACAATTGATTTATGATGTTCTATCTAAAACCCCTAATCCCTGGTATCTATTTATAGGGATATATTCCTTGTTTAAAGAGAAAAATTGCATAGAAACAAATTCTACTCAAACTGAGTTTCCTACCTTTAATTAATATAAAGTAAACAAGATCTACTAAAAGTATGATTCTAACTTTAAACTAAATCCCAAAAGAATTTGGATCACAACTCTAACAGACCCAAACCTGACCCGAACCCGGATTTGTTTTAAAACCTGACCCTATAAGATCGGTTGGGTCTGAGTCAAATGACATCTCTACATAGAAGGGGTTCAACTTCTGAGAAACAGCTTGATGCTAAGGTACAAATAAAACCTCTTTATTTCTTGATATTATTTTTATTTTAGTTAAATCTGTTTAAGAATTGCTCTTCTTTTTTTTTCAAACACTGGGACGATTAGTTCAAAACAGAGAAGCTGCAAGGAAAAGTCGTCTTAGAAAAAAGGTTCCTCGTGATATTTTGGCCCCTATGAACTCAAGTGCTCAAGTTCACCATTGTAAAATGTAAATACCTTGAACATCTTTATCTATTATAGTTGAGAAGTCTCTTACTTTGTTTCATAACTCGGGTTAAATTCTTTACGAATCTTTATTTGCCTTATAGGAGAAATATTAGTCTCAAATAACCATGGAAACAAACAACCACTTAATCTTAATTACTTACTTTGTTGCATGGACATGGATTGTTTTTTTTTTATATATATATAATGGTATCCATCCTCTGACAAATCTGCGAACTCTACGAATGTATTAGATATATTTCATGTGCATAAATTATTTCAATTGCTTTCGAGCAATGACGGTTTTGAACATGTATAATAAGAGCGACCACATAGGACTTGAAAGTAATGGATGGCCTAAAATGAGATAAATTAAATACTTTCAAGGAAAAAGTAAAAGACTAGTTCTGAACTACTGATAAAGCACTTGAGGAAAGAAAAAGTATGTTGTAATTTATTGATTTTGTGTCATATTATACTCATTTTTATTTAAAAGTCAGTTTACTCATGCACAAAAATTAACAAACATTTAATTTTAAAAAAAAATTGACAGTCCACTTTAATAAATTGTACAAGGCTACAAGCCCCTTAAATTTTTTAGTTGTTCATATTTTCAGGTAGTGGAAATATTTTATTGAGCACGTCTGATGGATGATTGCAAATTTGATACTACGGACAGAAAGAAAGGGTCCACTAAATGTCTTGAAGCTGCAATCCATAAAAAATTGAGGTATCATGTCTTATTAAAATGTTTTGTTCATGTTATGCGGTTATGCCATTACTTATTGGTACAAAGAGGCCTCGACTTGGTGATAGGGAGTAGCAAAAGCGGCCGTAAATGTTAAGATTCGAATTTTGTACTTATTGAATTCATTTCTTAACAGTGAAGAAGAGACTATAGGTACATTACGGGTCGACGTGCCGGTATCATGAGAGCCAACATTGGCCAAACTTATTTGAGCCAGATGATCGGGGGGGGGGGTTCACTTGAAGGTGACAACGGATCATCGTCTACCATAATTCGAATCTGATTTCTCCGATATTTTGTCTAAGAGGTGAGTAGTAGGGGTCTTCGAGGGGCCCTGGCGACTACTGCCCGCGGAGGTATTCAGACACGGCTTCAAGGATGAACCAGGAGTGTGCTAGATTGACCCCCCACCCACCCCAATGGTCATGGAAGGAGATTTGTGAATAGGGATAGGCTCTTTCGGCTTAGAAGCTTTTGGGCTGAGAGGTAGCTTCCCTTTTTCTTAGCTGGGGGCCTGGTATTAGGAGCTGTCGAGACAACAAGCTCGACGTATGGATGTTCAGAAATGTCGTCGACATAATCCGAGGCGACAAGATCGCTCACTGAAATGTCAAATATAGGATTAACTCTAGGTTTCAAATAGTTATACCAGAATTTTTAACAGTCAACTCGCTAGGTTTCTGATTACAATGTTGTCTTCGTTCCACTATCATCCATGGTCCGAAGGAAGCATTATTGGTCGGTTTGGGAGACCACTGGGGGTCGATCAAAATCAGTAGGAGCATGGGTATTTGGTTGCAAGTCCTGGCATATATCCTTGATGTGGCCATGTTTCCTATAAGGGAAACATACTGTTGGGGCGAGACTCATATTCTACAATCTGAATTATACCATTAATGACGAGCTTTGAGATCAAAAACTTAATAAGATCGAGGTTGATAGCCATAAGCACAAAGCGACCTCGTCTACCAATCTCACTGAATCAATACACGCACCGTTTTTATTATATATTATATAACCGATCGGATCGATTAACCGGTATTTCTCAAAACCGTGAATCTTAATAAACTTTTATAAAAATAACCCATACTGAAATCGAATTTTTGGATTCGGTTTCGATTTGTTGGATCTTTTTGCACAGCCCAACTAATAATAGCTTCTATAGAAAATAAACGGTACAATTATTTGTTCTTCAACCAAGCCTAGCATCTATTGCACTATTTAAAAAGTTATAAATTATTAAAATGATCTTAATTATTAACTATAAATAAAAATATTTTTATTATAAAATAATAATTCAAATTAGGTGGAATCAAATTTGAAAAAGTAGTAAACCGAGGCTGGGTCCATATTGTATAGTTCAAACTATAAGCAAGGGATTCTAATACCACTAAAGAGAAGTTTAAATGCTAAGCATAAATCCGATCTATCAAAAATTATGTTCCACGTAAAAGTTGGTCTAAGGAAACCATGTTTAGAGCTACAACGGATCGAAATTATTAACCATTCTCATTTATCAAAAATATTATAACAGACTAGCATACATTCATCGTCTCGAGTTAATAGTACATCACACATCTTATCTCAACTCAGGAACTGAATGGCAGAAACTCATACAAGGGTGGAATGGCATCCTGCAGATTTAATCTTTAGGTAGAAAAGGGCACTCACACAGATAACTCGGCCTTGGAGATGAGGATACCATCCGTGTCTGCATAAAGCCACTCCCCATCACAGATTCTAGTCCCGGCAATGGTTATAGGGACATGTTTCTCCCCGATTCCCTTCTTATTGGCTTTCATCGGATGAGAATGAAGAGCTCTCACCCCAATGTCACAACCATTTATCTCATCAACATCCCTTACGCAGCCGTTAACCACTATTCCAGCCCATCCATTGTTTTGAGCTTGAACCACAGGGTTGCCTCCAAGTATGGCACACCTTAAACTACCACCGCCATCTACAACCAGAACTCTGCCATTACCCTTCTCCTCAAGGAACTCACGGATCAAAACGTTGTCTTCAAACACTTTAAGCGTAACTAAAGGTCCAGAGAAGACGGGGCGACGGCCGTATATTTGAAATACTGGTTGGAGGGCCCGAAGTTCACCACTCACAATTAGCTGTGGATTTGCATCACATACTTCAGCAGTTGTAACCAAAGCCATTTATTACAGACACCTTCAAGGCAAAACAACAGTTAATATTCGGGCTCAGAGATGAAGATATAATCACATGTTCTCAGAATTACACTTGAATACAAGCTAGCAGACACTAGAAAGTTGGATTTCGACAACATTGTTAGCAAAAGAAGTATGATAATTTAAAACTAGAGGTTCACTATAAGCAAGAATTTATCCTAATTACGAAAAAAAAAGCTAGGAAAAAATATGACAGAGAAAGAAAAATCCCATAGACTAATGTTAGACATAGAATGCATCTGAAAAGGAAATAATTTTTTTCCTAACAATCCAAGGACCAAAAGGGCTCTCCTCTACATATCGCCTTCGCATTAGGATTGGGAACCTTAGAAAAGATAAAATTATGAAGGTCAACTACGAACATTTAAGGGTGATGAACTTGGGGATCAATCTAGTTAATTCATGCAGTTACTCTAAAAAAGATAACATTTAGCAAAACTAGGATTGGGTTCCCCGCATCGGCATCCTTATATTACAGTTTCCATTAAAGGAGATCTTCCTCAACATCCAACAGTAGCCATATACATAACCATAAAACACAACAACCAATTTCTACTGTCATTGCATTTTGCAAACAGAAAGTTCTCTAAGATCTATGCCGAAATCAAGAAACATAAAGAACAGTGCAAAAGTTCCAACATTGAAATCAGATGAATCAAAAACAAACAAAGAGATTTTCAAATAACTAAATCGCAGGAAAACACATCAAATCCATCAGTAGTGCAGGGGAAAATGAAGCAGTTAAAAGGAAGAGCTTAAGATCCAATATTTGGAACAAAATGTAAGAAAACCCATTACGATTAAAAACTAGAAATGTTTCCTCTATATTAATATTCTTTAGCTTCTTAATCCAACCTTTATAATCTATACCCTTTTATCTTAAGCTCTTGTATTTGTTATCATAATTAATCTAAATAAGCTGATCAAATAACCCAATTTAACAGATTGGTTAGATTTGTACAACAACACTGAATCCGTATAAAATATAAAACAAAGAAAAAGAAAATAAATTTGAATCAACATCAGTAGCAGAAAAATGGGAAAAAATCAAAGTGATAAGATTTGTTTGCCTAGAAACTGTGCTCGTCAAAGAAGGATTAAAAAGAAGATGCAACAGAGAGAGTTTGTGGTTTGAAGGTAGGAAAGAGAATCTGAGTATGGCTGCTAAATCGCGTGATTGTTTTATAATAAGGGTTTGATTTTCTTTTTCTGTTTATTATTACTACTTTTTCCCAATTTCAAGCCGCCTATGTCGGGACAGCAGATAGTGACCTGACAAACGTTGCTTTGCTAATGAAGTCATGAGCACACCTCAACTTGTTTTTTCTTCTTTTTCTTCTTAGTTAAATTCAGGTAGCTTTAGGGGCAAATTTTCAGAAATATAGGAGTAGGATTCTTTTTCTCAAAATATAATACTTGTCAAATTATTTTTAAATTTATAATATTTACTATAATAAAAATAAAGTCGGTAGAAAAAAATTCGACTTCACTATTTATTTATTGTCTTAGGTATTTTTTTAAGTTGAAATATTAAAATTGGTAAAAAAAAGATTCCAACTTCAGTGTAAAACACTACTCAAAGTCGGATTGTAATCCTTTTGACTTTAATTTTTTAATTATAAAAATAGATTTTACTGTTCAAAATCAGAGTGTAATCCATCTGACTTCACTTTCACTATAAAAACAACAATATTTGAAGAAATAATCTGGGTGGTATCATACTTTGAGAAAAAAATAGAAAAAAAAAACAATATTTGGGTCTTTTCCCCAACTCTAGGTATGTCTTTTCATAAAAAATATTGTTTTACTTATTTAACAATATGACACTCACTTCAAATATTTACGAAAATATAAACAAAAAATACATATCTTTTTCCCTCTAATTTTTATGTAAACTCTTTAGATGTAACACCCTGATTTCGATCTGGATCCGAAGCATCACATTCGGGTCTCTCAAAATCGACCCATCAAAATTTCTCATTTAAAACTACAAGTTTGGCAATTCTTAAAGTAATCCATTTTCATAATCCACATAATTAAATAAGATTAAATGAGTTTACAAAATAGGAGCTCCAATTAAAATACATCGTTTGACCAATTAAGCATAAATCAAATAAAGTTACAGACTCCACTGTGGTAAGGTCCTATGAATACAATCAGTCCAAACTAAAACATCAAGTATTGTACTTTAAAGCAGGCTCGGTGCTGGGAAATCCTCCTCGATGTGCTCCTCCAAAAGAAACATGTCAATTTACGCACGAAAAAATCACAATTCTGCACGCTCAGCTAACAAAGCTCAGTGGTACATTTCTACTCTACCTCAATTCATGAATATCATAAAATAGGCATGTATGATAATATAATCAATAGTGCACAGAAAGACTTCTCAACACTAAGGATCATCTTCTATCCTACCCTAGCTAGAGCTCACAACCATGTCTCAAGATACCATTAAATATAAGAAGTCTCGCATGCCATCCCAAGCTTAACATACTCGAGGTCACACAGTCCATCGAGTTACTCGAGCTCACACAGCCCATCGAGTTAAGTATCCCACACCCTGATCACATAGCCCAAGGGTAAAATAGCCAACATCTATTATCCACACAGCAACGTAAAGAACATACATTCCCTAACAATGGCCAACGAAACCCTACATTACCCGTGCTCGCACAACCGTCGGGTTACCCATGATCACATAGCCGTCAAGTTAATGGACCATATTCGGATCACTATAGCCACAGATACGTCCTACATACTTGGATCATATTAGCCACAAGCAGTCTTTATATGAGGTCACTCAGCCAACCAGGTTACTCGAGTTCACATAGCCCATCGAGTTTAGTTTCCTTATCCTAATCACATAGCCCAAGGATAGGTTTCTAACCGCATCCAGATCACTAGCCCGTGGATACGTCGGATGTACTCGATCACACAGCCTGAAGTACACATCCCCTTAAACAAATGCCCTTGCACTGACTCTAGGATATCCAGATTCCTACCCAAGACACATAAGATAACATATGCTCCCCGAGCATCCATACATCTCACCAAGAGATAAGAAACATCAAGCCAATTCATAATATTCTCATTAGACCATCTCAATATTCACTGTAGCTAGCCTATATGGGTGTCCCTTCAACATACAACAAGGACCCCAAGTTTTCCATACAGCATCTACTGATCTACACGAAACCCTAAGGATTACTAGTACAAGCAACTCACCAATTATTACCAAGCCATAAGATATTTATTCCACATATGGGTTATAACCCTGATTTCTCAATTTTAGAATTTGTTTTATACCTTCAGGGACCCATTGGACCCTTTACCACGAATTATCAACCCCTCAAACTCATTTTTAACATTTACGTGCAGATTGCCCAGTAGGTACCGATACCGATACTGGTCCTCGCATACCGATACTAGAAAATATGGCTTACTGATGATAAAAAATAATGTACCGATACTGAAAGACATGGCGTACCGATGCTAGAAAACATCGTACCGATACTAGAAGATATCGCTCTAGAGTATCGATACCGAAGCCCAAAATTGGCTTCTAAGGCTCGAGAAATCACTTCTCAAGCCCTCAAAACATAACCTTTAACCCCTTAACTTAATCCTACATCATATGGGAGTTGATTAGAGTGATTTGCTGCCTTATTACACATTATTAACCATTAATTCGAGATTCACCATTAACAATGCTCTAAGCTACCTTAACACCAAAACTAGCTATCTCAACCACAAAATCAAGCAAGACAACCACTTTAGGATATTCAAGAATCAAATGAGTCATAAATGTACTGACCTTAAGCAAGAGCTTCACGAACTAAGGCAACAACCAAGCTTCTTTCACCTCTCTTCCTTGCTCCAAGCTTCAAAACTCAACCTCTACCAACTCTAAAGATATTTACCTTGAAAGATAGATCTTAGGGTAATGAACAACTTCTCCTCAACCCACAATTCGGGATTCTCACTCAAACAACCAAGATTTCACATAACTCAAGCATTCACCAAGAAGAAAGAAGAAAGAGAGAGATGGTATGAAGGTAGAGACAAGGTGATATCACTTTTGTTCTTTTCCCCTCTAGAAAATTAAGGATTCAATAGCCTTTGTCTTTCAATTATGGTTTTACCATAATACTCCTTATTCAATATCCATCTTAAGCCAAACCCAAAACCACCAAGCAAGCCCAACAACACCATGACATGCCCAAGAAGGCTCATACAAGCCCAACGACAAGGCCTAACATAATCCGAACATTTGACCCAAGCAGCGGTCTAAGGCCCGGGTCAACACCTATCGTTAACTCAAAAATCTGGGGCTACATTAGAATTTTTTTTCTTCTTCGTTTGATTGGCGCTGCTCAAATTGCTGTAAACAGCAGCCACTTTTTCCCTCGCTTCATCTTTCATTCTTTTTCTCGTCTTTGATTGTTCGATTGTTCACTATTTTTTTCTTTTGTTAGAATTTTTGTCAATTTTGAATTGTGGTTGGTCTCGTTGGGAGCTCTTTTCTCGTCGTCTCTTTCAAGGGAGGATGTCTCCTATCAGTGAAGAGGTTTGATCGTTCGACAGCGATGACCTTGAAGGAAGATTGATTTTGTTTCCTTCTCTTTTTTTTCTCTCGGCGTGCTTTATGTTTTTGAGTTGGTGTAGTGATTGTGGCGAGAGTATCTCTGTAAATCTCTTTCGTTGCCTTCGTTTGTGGTCCGTCGACGGTTTACACGATGACTTGACTTTTCAGCATCGTCCCCTTATTCCTTCAGACTTCGAAGACCTTTGATATAATCTTTCAACAAAAAAAAATTCGAAGACCTTTGATCTGACGCAAAATTTTTATTGTGACATTTTCCTTGTATCCTCGTATCGTCTTATGCTTCAGTGATTTTTGGGTGCTACTGGTGATTTAGGATTTTCAAAAAATCAGATTTAAGTTTTTGTACTAATGATTTAGGCTTTAAGTGTTTAATGAATTAGGATATTATTTTAGAAGATAAAGGTTTTGAAAATTTCCTATCGTTATAAATATGATATCGTATATGTAAACATGTTAAGAACGATTTGCCTTGCAAAGATTGAATATTAATAAAAGTGAAATTTCAAAGAAATTATATGAATATTATCATATAGAGTTATGAGATGCTAGAATTAGACTTTTTCTTCTTCTTCTTATCTAAATTTTTACAATGCTGGCATCGTCTAAGTTAAAAAAAAAACCCTAAAACACCAAAAGAGCCCAAAATACAAAAACCCTAAATGACTAAACAATTGTTTTTCAGAGTAAAAATTTTCATAAGACGCTTTTACGTCAGACGTGCCTTCTCTTTTTGGTGTCACGTCGATGGAATAAGCTATTAGTTAATCGCGCTTTTCAAAGTGTGTTGTTGACTGGATGCGAGCGAAATGGGTTTATTTCTATAAATAATTTGAGGTGGGTGTCATTTTGTTAAATAATAAAATAAAGTTATTATTTTGCCTTAATGAATAAATTGTCTTTTGAATTATATTTAAATTATTATTTTGACCTTAAAGTTTTTTTAATTAAATACTTTTACAATTTTTTTGGTCCGTCGTTTTTAGCCCTTTTTACTGACAATGTTAAGAAATGATGTTTTCCTTTTAACCAATAATGAGCGACGCATGAAATAAAATTTAAGTATAGTTCAAAGGTCAAATTACCTATGAAGCCTATAAATTGTTACAATTTTATAAAATTTTCTTATAATTACATATTTACAAAATATTACTTGATTGCATAAAATATTATTGAATTATATTAATTATTATAATTGTTATAATCGTATTATTTTTGTCCCAACATTATCCCACTTACATAGATTATTCTAATATTATTTTGAGGTGGACACTATATAATTTTTTGTTGAAAGAGTTAAGAGATCCCTCAACAATTTCAAATTATGCAAATATTGAAAAAGTACACAAGTAATTATTTTTTAGAGTAAACTGCCTATTTGGTGCCCTTCATATTCTTATGTTTTTGTTTTGATCATCCAACTGTTTTTTCGTAAAATTATGCTTACCTTTACGTTTTGTTTCTATTTTAGTACTCGTTATTAAGTTTTCATTAAAATTTAATAAATATGATAACATGACATGGTATAATAGTAGTTTCACTCGTAAATTTTATACATTTTAACAATTAGGTCCTAATTTAAAATAATTCAACGATAAATCATATCTAAAAAATTGACAAAATTTGGGGGATAATCCAACTTGGAATTAATATTAGGAAAATAGGGTATGTTAGGGGGAAATTTGAGAAAATATGACAAACACTATAGTGATTGGGAAGGACGCCACCTCCAATTGGTGTTTCAAATTTGTTTTATTTTTTGGGTCCGTATGGTAGGACGCCACCTGTACACGACGTTACCTCTATTATTAGTCGTTTGGGTCAGCTGGTGTAGCTGCTTAAAGCTGCATAGAGCAACTAACAGCATTCATGTGAAGGGAATCATGTGCAGGACGCCATTTAGAGGTGGTGTCATCCTCCTCAGCTGGGCATGTGTAGCACAGGGTAGCAGGTAAGTTATCTACATATATATATGGATATAAATAAGTTAGTGTATACAGTTAGTGGTATTTGAGAAAAAAAAAGATTAAGAGGGTTTGGGGTGGTATTTTTTGAAGATATATTTTGAAGAAGTTAGTGATATTTTTTGAAGATATATTTGAAGAGGTGAAATTTTTTGAAGTGTATTTGGTTGTAGATCGTCTCGGTTTCTCACAAGTAAGTAATCTATTTTTTTAAATTAATCTATTTTTTAATATGATAGGGGTCTGTAGAATTTTTTGTGTGTGATTGAACAATTATTTGGTGAAATATTTTAATTTTTTCCAGATCGGGTATGTAAATTTAATTTGTTTGTATTGTAAATTATGTATTTAAAATGTTTCATTATTTTTTGTTGAAGGGTTTGTATGCAAGGATTTAGAGCATATTTTCTCAGTTTCTCATTTGTCATGTAAGTTTTTTATATTTATTTAATTTTAATTAGTTAATTTTTTAATAGTTAATGTTGTTATATGTAGTTATAAGTATGTGTTTAAAATAATTTAATAATAATGGTTATTTACAACTTAGTTAGAATGATTGTTTTTTCAATAATTAAAATAAATTTTTAATAGTTAACGTTGTTATATGTAGTTTTTTGTATTTACAAATCTAATAAGAAATTTGTCATGTATGTTTATGACTGTTTTTTTTATATGTAGATAGAATGGGCTCAACAACAGATTGTGACATTGAAAACCTAGTTGGTCTCTGAGGCGAAACACTTGGTGATTTCAGTGAGGATGAAGAAAATATTGTGCCTATTACGGAAGATGATGACATTCATTTACTCGATGCTGATGATGTTGATATTGTTAGGACAATTGTAACTGAGAGTAATGGTCTGAACATTGGAGATGGTGTTTGGGTTGCGGTTGTCACTAGGCTTGGGTTGGTAAATGATCAGCCTATTTAGGGATTTGTTTAAACGAAGCCCATTGTAGAAGATGTTTGGGCAGATGTTGTTGCTAGAATAAGGTTGGTAGATAAACCACCTATTTAGGGTTATGTTCAACCGGAGCCCAATCAATCGAAGCCCATTTATTCGTCTTATGAACCACCAGCCCACATGTATGAGGTGGATTATGCTGCACTATGAGATCCAAAATATGAAGCTCACGTATTTTCTTCTTCATTAGCTTCCAACTATGACGAATTGGAACTCAAGGCTCTATTCGAAACAAAAAAAAAGATACTCGGTTGGCAGTTAAGGAGTACTGCATCAAACGCCATATGAAATTCTCTGTTGCTGAATCTGATAAGTTTACGTATTGCGTAAGGTGCGTTAATTATAAGACAAAATGTGCTTGGAAGATAAGAATTTCATACTTGAAAAGAAAAAAGATGTGGGAGGTGACAAGGTTCAATGAGCAGTACTCTTGTGCAAATATCTCATTCTCACTGGACCACATAAATTTAGATTCTGGTCTAATATGTGCCTACACTAGATTGTTGGTTGAAAAACATCCAAGGATTCCGATTGCACTGTTAGTAGCATTTATCTAAAATTAGCTTAGATATATTTCATCTTACTACAAGGCATGAATGACAAAGCAAAAGTCGATGGCGTAGGTGTATGGTGATTGGGATGAATCGTATAATGTGCTACTAGCTCTTATACGAGCAATGCAAATATTCATCCCAAGAACCATTACAGAATATGAAACATTGCCAGCGTACACCTTACAAGGTGAACAAATTCCTGGTAAAAAGATATTCAGTAAGTTATTCTGGGCATTTAGGCGTGCATTGAATGGTTTCCATTATGCAAAATATGATTCAAGTTGATAATACCTGGTTGTATAGGAAGTATAGTCATATATTACTTATGGTTGTTGCACAAGATGGAGACAAGAATATATTCCCAATTGTCTTTTCCATAGTTGAAAAGAAAGACGGCGATGGATGAAATTTCTTTTTGAGACATTTACGCAGGCATGTAGTAAAAGAATACGAGGTTTGTATGCTTTCTGATAGAGGGACTACACTCTTATCAGTAATTGACAAACGAATAGTTTATGGATACCTCCGCATGCATACGACATATTGCTTTAAATGAGAAGACTAATTTCAGAAGCAATGAGATCTGAAAAGAGATTTTAAATGCAGGTAAATTGTAATTCGTTGTTTATAAAAATTATTAATTTATTTCTGATATTTTCGTTTTTTAACTAACTATTTTTTTAAATAAGGTATAAAGTACTTCAACCAAAATTTCAAGCGAGGTTAAGAAGTTTGAGGCGGCACGAAATACGTGTATTTAATTTTACAAATGACATCCATAGGGAAAGATGGTCACAAGCCTATGATGAAGGTCAGGCTATAAACTCAATGCTTAAAGGAACACAACATCTCCTAATTGCAAGTATTGTGTGAGAGACTTACTTTAAATTGGGTAAATTTTGGTGCGACAAAGGTAAGAAAGTAAACTCCCAGATAAATAAAAGACAAAATTGGTCTAAAACCCTGCAAGATATCATGATCAATCTTCAAGCGGATGCAACCTCTATGAGAGTTAGAATCTTCGACCAAATGATATAGAATTTATTGTCGAAGCTAAAGTTCGAGGTGAGTGTACCGACTAAACATTAATGAGAGATGGTGTGATTGTGGTGAATTTCAAACATTTAGATACCCATGCTCTCACGTACACAACACATGTATGCATATTTGTATAGAACCTTACACGTATGCGGATGAGTGTTTTAGCACGTACATTATGGCAAATATATACCAATTTTAGTTCAACACGATCCCGAACCAAGATTATTCGCCGGTAGAGTGAATATACGAAGAATGGTTACTAAATCTAGAGGTTCATAGAAAGTTGAAGGGTGGGTCGAGTTACTCTCGCATCCATACTAATATGGATGATTCAGATGATAGAGAGGGAGAGTTCAAGTTAAGCATTGTACTCTTTGTTGGGGAGTTGGTCACACCAGAAACAAGTGTCCGAACAAATCTATTCTTATCAACTATCGTGCTGGACCATCAACTTAATATTTTATTAATGTAAACTTAATATTCTTCATGTAAACATAATATTTCAGCTTGAGATTGCTATTAATTAGGTAACTTGTTTTGGAGTGCTTCTATTAGTTGAGAAATATTTGATTTTCTTTGTTTAATGTTATTAATGTAATTGTTAATTAAGAAAGAAGACAAGTTTAACAAAATAAAATAAAATTGTTTATCAAACAATAGTCGAATTTAAAAATCAAGACTAAATAATATAAAATTGTTTCTCAAACAAAAAACATAGAAATTAAAATATATTCTAAATAAAATATAAATATTTCCTTTTTCCTCATTCTTCTTGGTAATTTCTGTCGGTGTAGGGATGACGTTTGATCGTACCGTCGAGGGGGTTGAACCATTCTTCGTGGTTGATCCGGAGTCTGCTTATCGTGGAAAAATAGATCATCCATCATTTGCATAGAAGATGATGTACTATACATATCTTCTAGATGAAATGATGAGTTGATAACGGTTGTAGTCAACAACAAAGATGTCATACTACCAACACCCATGTCTTCCCCATAAACAGATGTTTGGGGATACTCAAATTGTGGTCTACATCCCTCATCATCATTGTAAGTTGGATGAGAAGATGAGCTGCCACCAAATGAAAAATGGATTAGTGGTTGTTCCCAACATTACCAAATCCAAATGTTGGATGAAATAATGAGCTGTCACCAACTATTTTGTGGACTGATGGATACCCATGCTCTATTGGTTGTTCCCAAGGATAATTGCTTACAAATCTTGGGGGGATTGCACTAGAGGCCATGAAAAACGTCAACCCATAGAACAATCCAAGTTTGATTCGTCTGTTAGTTCTTGTGAGCTTTGACCAAACCCAAATGACAAGTATCTATGTTTAAATGAGCACCACGAATCTTCAAGCCATTTATTTTTAGTTTCGAGGGATACTAAGAACGGTTTTCCATTTTCAGAATATCATGAATTATACTCTGAATTCAAATCAAAATCATTATCTTCAATTGGAGTACAATTTTCTGGCCACCGCATATATCTTTCATCTTAAAAAGCAATGAAATTGGCTTGCTTCACAATCCAATTCTCATCAAATTTACCTTTTCCAGGTCCACTATGGATATGTTCAATACTAGGTGGAACTCTAGGAATGGGATGATGAAAGTTGAACTGCCGTAACACTTTATCAGCATAATGATATTCAACAGTAAAAAATGGATCAAAGGCACAACTGTACCCTAGAATGCAGAACATTCACGCACACTTTGTGGTATGCAAGCCTTGATTGTTGGATTCTCGTACGACGGCTAAATAAACTGTAAAAACAAATATTAATATACATACACAAACATTACTTTAAAATATATCAAGTCAAAAAATTAATTTAAAAACATTATGATACCTCATTTTTCCTATTGTTTGGATCTTTAGTCTTATATCTCTAACATTGTTGTGCACCACCCCCACATTCTTCAACTTATATCTCCATCTGTAAAGATATTGAACTTATATTTCTAAGTCATTCTAGATAAATATTAGATCAAAAAAATATTTATAACAACTATAATCATAGTACTACCTTCCAACAAGCAAAAATTGTATGGGTGCTTCAACAATGTGCGTTAGATAAAGAAGCATGTACCAAGCCCATGATTGTAGTAAGATTAGACATCCACCAATATTTGATGTCTTCTTCTCACAAATCATAATTGAGGCCTTGCACATTTCATGGTACAAGAATGACAATATTGCATATCCCCAAATATATTCATGAGCTATAACATCCTCGACCCGGATGTCACATTTGGGCCTCAAGCCCAACCTGTTATTATAAAATTTTGACCTAGTTTAGCCCAATCCACAATCTATTTTAAAATTCCATTTAATTACAGCCCAATAAAACAATAAATAATTGAAAACATATACAATGGAGCTCATTTTAAAATTACATTATAAATTGTTGACTCGATAGTTTGAAAATCCAAATACGATTTACAATATACAATAGGTTCCTAGGAATACAAATCCCAAAGACCTAAGTACTGTACTCTGAAGAGACGAGGCGCTGAAATCATTCCCAGATGGTGCTCCTTCAAGAACGTGCCAAACCTACTAACCTGCGAATGAAAATAATAATTCCGAACGCCGAGCTAACAAAGCTCAGTGGATACACCGTCACTCAACCATGTTTCATGCAAATCATAAATAAAACAATGAAACAAGAATGATATCATGGCAAGATAACAATAGCGCTACCATATCCGTCTAAACACGTGGCATTATGAATGTATGATCACGTACACAACTCGTACAAGTATCTCATACGTTTACCTAGCACCACACTGATGACACCAACAACATTAAGTGAGGTCCGTGTCTATAAAGCATCAGAATTCTACACTTGAGTGAGGCCCGCGTCCACAAAGCATCGGGATCCTACACTTGAGTGAGGCCCGCGTCCACAAAGCATCGGGATCCTACACTGCGAGTAAGGCCCGCGTCCACATAGCATCGGGATCCTATACTCTGAGCAAGGCCCGCGTCCATAAAACATCGGGATCCTATACTCAAGGGGATGAGGCCCACGTCTACATAGTATCGGGATCCTACATCCATGCTCGGGATCTCTCATCAAGCATCTTCAAATGAGGCCTACATCCACAAAGCATCAGGATCCTACATTCGGGAGTCTTCAAGGTGTTGCAACACACTTAGGGTATCCAAATCCCAACAACAAGGGATGACTCAACTATCTAGGTGTCTCATCAGCACACAGCAAGGACCCTAGTAACCACACAGCTCTAGACCTCGACACAAGGGTCTTACCGCACACAGCTCTAACACCTTTATCATAGCCTTATGGTTTTTATCAGTTATTATATCATCCTGTTGAAATATCCATTCATTAGCATGTTTATAAAGTACACATTGGTCATTCTCATTAATTTATCTTATTATCCGACAAGACTCAACCTTATAGGCGCCTTTTCCCCCACAAAATATGGACCTAGATTACCACACAACATCCACGATCTGCCTAGGATCCCTATGGTTTACCACCTCACATAATTTACCCAACATTTACCAAGTCATTATCCATTTATTACTCGTACGAGGTTAAAATTTATATTTCTCAGTTTTAATATTCATTTTACACCTTAACAGCCCCTCAAAGCCCTTTACCTTGAATTATAACACCCCTTAATGCCACATCGAAATTATTGGGCAGATTGCCTAGCGAGTATCGATACTCCAAGGTGAGTATCGTTACTCCACTATAGGTATCGGTACTCCCCCATGAGTACCAATACTCTAATTAGGTTCGAAAGAATTAAACCCTAAGCCGTACCGATACGCTACGTACCGTACCGGTACTCATCATCGATACTAGGATCGCCCCGTACCGATCCACCCTGTACCGGTACTCCCACAAACGCGTACCAGTACGCCAAGCCTTTCCAGGAAATGTAACATTGCGTACCGATACGCCCTCTTGCGTACTGATACATCAAGGCGTCTCTGGAATCCTTACCTTACAAGGGGTACCGATACACAGGGAAGTGTACCAGTACTCCCCCCACAACTCTTCCCCCATTTACACTAAGGCGTACCGATACTCTAACCCCAGTACCGGTACGCAAGCCCAATTTTTGAACTCTAGGTGCGGGTTTCACTTAAAAATCCTGTTTAACCCCTATAGTTAAACCCTAAATCGATTCTACAAGTTATTATAAAGGTATTAAGTGGGTTTCTACCAATTTTAAGCCTTAGCAACATCAAATCCCCATTTTACCATTAAAGGGGTCAACCCAAAGCTTATCAAACCACAAACACCAAAACATGCACAAAGCTTATTTTTATGAGTTGCATGAAACAATAGGAGTTAGTATTGTACTAACCTCGAATTAAAGCTGATAAAGAAGCCCTCAAAGATCTATTCCCGTTCTTCTTCTTCAAGCCCTCACCAAACACATTCTTCTACCACAACCAACCATTTTTACCTTGGTTGGTAGATCTCTCAAAGCTGAACAAGCTTTCCTTCTTGCCCCAAACGAGATTCTTACTCAAACTCTCAAAGATTACACCTTTTACTTCAACTTGGGTAGGAAGATGGATATGAGAAAGAGGGAGAAGACAAGGGGACAAAGGTGACTTCACCCTTCAACTTTTCTGCAGAAATTAAAGCCCCCCATCAGCTCTCATTATCTTTAATTATGCTTTTACCCATTTGCCCTTCTTACTTTCACCTTAGCCCAACAACAAACCCACAACACAAGCCCAAAAGCTTTTCTTCAAGCCCAATAAGGCTTTTAAGGCCCAATATCTCAACCCAAACGCGAAGCCCATACCTCGATTTAACCTGACCTTCGAGTTTCGAAACTTGGGTCGTTACAACTCTCCCCTCCTAAAAGAAAATTTCGTCCTCGAAATTTAGATAGATGCAAGAGATATGTAACCAAAATAGGCCTAACCACTTCACCATTCAGACATGATCACCTCGATTAGGGAGAGTCCCTCCTCAATCCACCTTAAACAGAACCATAGCATTAAACCACACACTCTCAACATTTCTCTTTGAGATTTCCCACGACTCTTTTTCAACAGCCAACAACACTTACGACGATCCGCTAAGCATGGTAACACCACCAACCTCGAGCCACGTTGTTCAAACATCAGCCTAAAGAACTCACCTTTAGAGGATTCTACCTTGGTTAACCAACCCTTCTATTAGCTTTCGTCAGCCAAAACTAAATTTAGACTTTATCTACGTCTAAAACATTGCACCACATTCACAAGACATTGTCAAGAACGCATCACGCCTAACAACCATATCCCTGTCAAACCATTAAAGGACAAGCAAAACCCTAACAGTCGCTTATTAGCATCAATTTACCTTGAACTAACAGCTCTTCTCTCCAGACTTGACCCACCAAGTCAGAACCTATGACTTCACTTTATCCAAACTTACTTTTAACAGGATCAAAAACCACTTACGAACTCGCACAAGTAACCCAAAACTAACCATTCTATTTGCGAAGATCTAAACAATCAGACGCAAGGAGCCATCTGACCATCCTCAAAGATCTCCAACTGGCCTGTCTAAAAGCATTTTTTGGCACCACAATCATTCGGTTACCCTCAACACAGCTATTGATCCACGTTTCTGCTGCGCTATTTTGATAACTTCCACCCTGTTTGTCTTAACCGGTAATAACTTTAGTTGAACTTAATTGGACAATCCTCTAACTCCCGAGATTTAGCTCAACAGGTGTACAAGCCAAACAACTATCATCGTGATTCGCACTTAAGACCTTAACCATGTCTATCACAACCTTCATTTACCCCTTTTGACGGTACCTTACTCCTACAAACAACACACAAAGCTCTCACATTCTATGGCCACAATAAGGTCGCCAAACTCACGCGAAACCGACTACGGTCTCCTACCATTACACTACGGCTCAACACATCCAAACCCACCATACAAGCTATTCTCACGCAGGCGCGATCTCGACGAAGCGCTTGGAAACAACACCCAATCGGTCGATTGCACTATTCTTCCCCCAACAAAGAGTCCATTACGTACCATACCACAGGGTGACGAACACTAACAACGAACTCAACCTTACATTTATCATCGTTCTAAACCATAATCAACCGGTAAGATTGCTTGTTCACCAAGGGTACTCCATACCCTCAAAACACCCACAACTCTAAGACCAGAGACTCTCAACCCTTGCGTCTGTAACGCAAGCTAAGAACATCTTGCAACATACATAACCTTCCTCAAGCTAGAACTAAGGAGCACAACATTCATTCTAGAGAGGTTAAGATTCTTCTCATCTAACACTAACAATTAGATTCAAGCAATCTAAAACTTCTCAACTTCCCATTCACATCATATTGTCTCCATGCACTCTCAACAACCATCTACGATAAAACCTTATTTAGCAAATGATGCAACTCTATTTTCCATCTAAAGCAACAACAAACCCAAGATTTACCAAGATGCACCTCACAAGAACCAGTCTATTACACAACCAAAGAGCTAATCGGCTAACACAATAGCTGAAACCAACACTAAACTTAATTAACTGACTTATCCTCGATCACAATGCTGTCAACTCTAATATGAGCAGCAGACTGCCTTGCAACACCTCTCGCGCCAACCCTAGCAGTGGATCTCACAAAACCTCCACCTCGATGACCTGACGGTGCCCTAGCTCCACCTTTAGCAAAACTCTGATCATGTCGGGAACTAGCCAACCTCTGAGACTGAACTGATATATCCTCATCCATAATCGGCCAGTCTCTTACCATATTCCCTAGTGCTCGGCACTGATAGCAACCCTTCGAAGTAAAAAAATACCCCAAGGTGATGTCGGCCACAATGCTCACATACCGATGGAAACGTTGCTCCAACAAAAACATCAATACTCCATTCTAGAGTATGAATCAAAGAGCCTTTACGAACCCTCGATCTAGATTCCCAAACCGACTCTTGGTGACTAATCCAAAGCAACTCTCTTCGAACTCCTCGAAGCACAAAACCCCTCATGCAGATAGGAAGAAGAATTAACGATATCCTGGGTCTCCACATCATGACCTCTAGAATCTTCGAACCGATCAAATGTTGAACTCTAAAGTCGCTCAAGTGACTTTGCACTATTGGCTAACTCGGAGAATGTCCCAAGCGGACTCGCTGTCACATGCAACTGAAAGTCAACATTCAAGCCTTGTCTGAACTTCTTGCACCTCAACTCTTTCGTGACGACAACTCTATGGCATAACGGCTCAACGTAAAAACTCTTGCTCATAAGGAAACACCGTTCGATCTCCTTAAACCAGATGCAGAAACTGGTCCTCACTTCATCCATATGTACCTTACTGATGTACTTCTTCCAAAACTCATCCACAAAGATGTCTCATGTCTAAAGCGCAGGCTGTATACTCGAATCTACGGTCTCTTACCATTCGTATGCATTACCTTTAGGAAAAAGACGATACAATCAGGATTCTTTTAAGACTATTCCACGTCATCCTCAGATCCCTCTAAGCGTTTTTTAACCATCAATCCGATCGATCAGGTCATCATTTCTCAACCCCTTTTTCTATACTTAGATTAACAATACTGATCCTCCCTTTAAAGGAACACAGCTCCCTTCACGACTCTCATTGGTCAAACTCGAGCTGTCGACCCAACGGGTCTAAATCGTATTCTGAATATAGTAGTTTGTCTTTCTCATTACTCTGGGTTTGGTTCCCCCAAAACCTCGAAGCTTCTAACACTAAACTCATCATATCAAGCTGGCTAATGACCGGACAACAACCGGTGGCCAAGATCATATCAACTCATTTAGGAGACAACTCCGTTGTATCTGTCAACCACGTATCCTCAAGCTTTACTCAAGCATCGCCTCGCGCAAAACCCACAATGTCCTTCCGACCACTACTATAAACAACTGCAACAAGTATACCTTGCTCGAGATCTCAGGGCATTCGACCTGCTAAGATCATACTTGAGACCTCACAACCATCATATACTTCTGTACATTAGACGAAAACGCATATCTGTCAGGCGTGCTACATCCCCATCACATGGTACCCACCATTAAGGCTCACTTACTATGAATGATGAGACCTTCAATCGACACTCTATCACGGGTTAATCAAAAGTATGTCCTCTTATCTGTTCCACAAGGGTCGTCTATCAATACGTAGAATCTCACCACAAGAGGTTCTCACCATGATCTCAAGGCTTTAAGGTAACTTACGACACATAACCATGATTACTCCTCAAGCGATGGGAGGAGGGTACACCCTCAACTCCTCCATACCTTCATAAGCCCAAGCTTAACGTTTGAGATAACTTCGATCTCAAAATCATTCTCAAAGGAATCAGCCAACATCATAGTACTCACCACCGCGATCGAATCTATCTTAATGTCGCAACCAGCGCCACGCGCGAACACATGGCACATCATCCATATTCTAGTCTTGAAAAAGTACAACTTAGACACAAGGGCTTGTATTCGCTAGACACCTATTCCCGACTCCTAACCACCCCGAGGTTTTCCTAAAACTGGCTAAACCTAGGATTTGATACCACTAAATATAACATCCTCGACCCGGATGTCACATTTGGGCCTCAAGCCCAACCCGTTATTATAAAATTTTGACCTAGTTTAGCCCAATCCACAATCTATTTTGAAAGTCCATTTAATTACAGCCCAATAAAACATAATAAATAATTAAAAACATATACAATAGAGCTTCTTTAAAAATTACATTATAAACCGTTGACTCAACAGTTTGAAAATCCAAATACGATTTACAATATACAATAGGTTCTGGATGGTGCTCCTTCAAGAACGTGACAAACCTACTAACCTGCGAACGGAAACAACGATTCCAAATGCTGAGCTAACAAAGCTCAGTGGATACACCGCCCTTCAACCATGCATCATGCAAATTATAAATAAAGCAATGCAACAAGAATGATATCATGGCAAGATAACAATGGTGTTACCATATCCGTCTAAACACATGGCATTATGAATGTATGATCACGTACACAACTCGTACAAGTATCTCATACGTTTACCTAATACCACACTGATGACACCAACAACATTAAGTGAGGTTCGCGTCCACAAAGCATCAGAATCCTACACTTGAGTGAGGCCCGCGTCCACAAAGCATCGGGATCCTACACTACGAGTAAGACTCGCGTCCACATAGCATCAGGATCCTATACTCTGAGCAAGGCTTGCGTCCGTAAAGCATCAGGATCCTATACTCAAAGGGATGAGGCCCGCATCTACATAGCATCGGGATCCTACATGCATACTCGAGATCTCTCATCAAGCATCTTCGAATGAGGCCCGCGTCCATAAAACATCGGGATCCTACATTCGAGAGCCTTCAAGGTGTTGCAACACACTTAGGGTATCCAAATCCCAACAACAAGGGATGACTCGACTATCCAGGCATCCCATCAGCACATAGCAAGGACCCTAGTAACCACACAGCTCTAGACCTCGACACAAGGGTCTTACCGCACACAACTCTAACACATTTACCATAACCTTATGGTTTTTATCAGTTATTATATCATCCTTTTGAATTATCCATTCATTAGTATGTTTATAAAGTACACATTATCCATTCTCATTAATTTATCTTATTATCCAACAAGACTCAACCTTATAGGTGCCCTTTTTTCGTACACAATATGGACCTAGATTACCACACAACATCCACGATCCGCCTAGGATCCCTATGGTCTACCACCTCACATAATTTACCCAACATTTACCAAGTCATTAGCCATTCATTACTCGTACAGGGTTAAAATTTCCATTTCTCAGTTTTAATATTAATTTTACACATTAACGGGCTTCCAAGGCCCTTTGCCTCGAATTATAACACCTTCGAACGCCACCTCAAAATTATTAGGCAGATTGCCCAGCGAGTATCGATACTCTAAGGTGAGTATCGGTACTCCACTATAGGTATCGGTACTCCCCCATGAGTACCAATACTCTAATTAGGTTCGAAAAAATTAAACCTCAAGTCGTACCGATATGCTATGTACCATACCAGTACTCATCATCGATACTAGGATCACCCCGTACCGATCCACCCCGTACTGGTACTCCTACAAACGCATACCGGTACGCCAAGCCTTTTCAGGAAATGTAACAGTGCATACCGATACGCCCCTTACGTACCGGTACACGAAGGCGTCTTTGGAATCCTTACCTTATAAGGGGTACCAATACACGGGGAAGCGTACTGGTACTCCCCCCACAACTCTTCCCCCATTTACACTAGGGCGTACTGATACTCTAACCCTAGTACCAGTACGCAAGCCCGATTTTTGAACTCTGGGTACGTGTTTCACCTAAAAACCCTATTTAACCCCCATAGTTAAACCTCAAATCAATCCTACAAGTTATTATGAAGGTATTAAGTGGGTTTCTACTAATTTTAAGCCTTAACAACATCAAATCCCCATTTTACCATTAAAAGGGTCAACCCAAAGCTTATCAAACCACAAACACCAAAACATGCACAAAGCTTATTTTTATGAGTTGCAGAAAATAATAGGAGTTAGTAGTGTACTAACCTCGAATTAAAGCTGATGAAGAAGCCCTCAAAGATCCATTCCCGTTCTTCTTCTTCAAGCCCTCACCAAACACCTTCTTCTACCACAACCAACCATTTTTACTTTGGTTGGTAGATCTCTCAAAGCTGAACAAGCTTCCCTTCTTGCCCCAAACGAGATTCTTACTCAAACTCTCAAAGATTGCACCTTTTACTTCAACTTGGGTAGGAAGATGGATATGAGAAAGAGGGAGAAGACAAAGGGACAAAGGTGACTTCACCTTCTAACTTTTCTGCAGAAATTAAAGCCCCCTATCAGCTCTCATTGTCTTTAATTATGCTTTTACCCATTTGCCCTTCTTACTTTCACCTTAGCCCAACAACAAACCCACAACACAAGCCCAAAAGCTTTTTTTCAAGCCCAACAAGGCTCTCAAGGCCCAATATGTCGACCCAAACGCGAAACCCATGCCTCGGTTTAACATGACCCTTGAGTTCTGAAACCCGGGTCGTTACACGAGCTGTGTTAAAATCATCGAAGAACGACATATATTGTGTGTGAACCAAATTACTAGATGTATCTGTCATCAATATCCTGCCAATAATTTGCAGGATATAGGCTCGAGCTGCATATATAAGTTCTTGCCGAGTAGATCTCTCTGTTACAATGAATTTACTCTACAATCATGTAATTTTTACACGTAGAAGTTTCACATCTGCCTCAGGAGGAATTTTTCTGAAGAACTGACTGCAAATAGCAAATACATTATATGTATTTACTCCAACCAATAAGTTCCCATTTATTGGGACACCAAGCTGTATAGCTACATCTTCAAAAGTTGTCATGCATCCGCCGAATAGAAAATGAAATGTGTGTGTTTCTGGTCTTCACCGTTCAATCAATCCAGTTATCAACCCGGGGACAATCTTAAATCCATAAAGAATGAAGCATTATAAAATTTGGCTTGGTGTAAGTAATAAACTATGAGGTTGGAATGTTCCTTGATCTTCGTTCCTCGATGGCGAAAGGTATGATCCTGACCCCATAATTAATTTATTATAATAAATTATTTTGTGTTACACGTGACATAGTAAATTCCATATTACTTACTTCTTCTTCACCAATATGAGAGGAAATGTGCTCATGGTCATGGTACAACAAAATTTCTCCAGATCCATTTTCAAACAAATTTGCAAAACTGTTATTTTGAATATATTTATAAAAATTTTAGGAATATATTTATATTATTTTTAATCTATTTAGAATATTTTAATTTTTAATACTAAATCTTTTGAATCTATTTAGAATACCATAATATTCTTATTTTGAAGGCAAATATATTGTATTAAATTTCAAGTTTTTTAATTTATTTACAATTACGTTAATATATATATATATATATTACAATTACGTTAATATATATATATATATATTACAATTACGTTAAGTTAATATACACATTTACATGGGGAAAAAAATCTGAAAATCTAATTATTTATATATATATATTTACGTTAATATATATTTTTAGTACCTAAATGAATGTTGTTAAAGAAACAACAACTACCATATTTATACATTATTTCTCTAAATTTGAAAATCTAATTATTTATGTATGCACATTATTTCACTAAATAAGTTGTTTAATGTTGTTAAAAAACAACAACTACCATATTATGCATTGTATATACAACTACTACTAATTAAAAATTTCATTAAACAAAATAAATTACTTGTGAGAAATCAAGAAAATCTTAAAAAATATCACCAGAATTTTGACCTCAAACCCTCTTAACCTTTTTTCTCAAATAATAACTATATACCCTAACTTCTTTATATCCATATATATATATATATATATATACAACCAACTTATCTGCCCTGCCTGTGCCATCTGTCCAGCTCAAGAGGAGGACGTCACCTCCAAATAGCGTCATGCTTCATGCAGGATTTCCTGACACCGCCAGCTGTAACTAGCGTCCTCTGCATGGTCCAGCTAGTCCTCACGTGAAAGCTGCTACCTGCAACTTTAATCAGCTGACCCTAGCTGACCCAAACGACTAATAATAGAGATAACGTCGTGAGCAGGTGGCGTCCTGCCACACAGACCAAAAAAAATAAAACAAATCTAAAACACCAATAAGAGGTGGCGTCCTCCCCGGTCATTGTAGTTTTTACCGTATTTTCCTAAATTTCTCTCAACATATCATATTTTCTAATATTAATTTCAAATTGGATTATCCCCAAATTTTGCCTAAAAATTTGGGCCAAACACCAAATTTCTTAATTTCTCACCGTCCTTTCCCAACACGCTGTACCACAACAATTCCCGATGATCAGAGCAACTTGCTTTAGTGTCTAGGGATCACAATTTTAATGCCCTTCCAGAACATGGAGTGTTAAGTTCGTGAAAATAGAACTTGTTAATATTATGTTTTGGTATTTTCCACTTATTTAGGTTTTGTGTTTCAAGTTCAGGTTCATGGATTACTAGAGTCATTAAAAACAAATTTGGAGAAAGGTATTCTAATTAGGATGTTTAAAAATACTCGATCTGAAATATCTGGCATGTTGGCTTGGTATTAAATAATCGATATTTTTCTAAAATAATAATTTTTTTAGGTCGGGTACTTGGCCCGCTAAATATCGTTAGTTCATGGGTTGGGCATGGGCCATAATATTGTGCTTAATCAGGTACCCGACTAAGAATTATATAAAGAAAATAAAATTTTATTTTTTAATATATTTTTGAACTATGAAAAATTTTAACATCACAATTTAATCAATAGATATGTCTACATAAAACATATGAAAAATTATATTTATATTTAATGTTCTATTGGCACATAAATCTAAACATTAACATTGAACTTGTAACAACCCAATTTCTGGTTAGTAATTCGGGTATCAGATCCGGTTTGATATATTAAAGTTGAGAGTAAATAGGAAGGATTCAAAACTTGGATAATTGTTTTAATAAAATTTGGTGATCAAAATGTAAAAGAAATAAAGTTGGAGAGCAAAAGTGTAAACTTTCAAATGGTTCAATGACCATGTTGGTGATTTGCCTATTTTTATTTCCCACAATATATTGTGTAGAAGTTGGCGAGATTGGTAGAATTATTAAAGATGAGAGATAGAAAATGTAAGAGAGAGAAGAAAAAAGAGCTAGAGAGAGATGGGACTTTGATCTTTGACTTGTTGTTCAAACTTCGGACCATCGTTGATGATACCACTGACACCATTAGATTCCTCTCGCTAAGACGAGTCGATCGTTGGTGTCTTCGTTGTCACTGTTTACGGGGCTGTGAAGGAAGAAGAAACAATAAAGCTAAAACGTTAGGATTCGTCGCTCTACACTGCAAAATGACCTCACCAACGGACTTACCAACAACAAAACAATTAGTCTAGAGCTTCACCGTCACCGGGCGACCATCGAAGGCTATCGCACACGTCACCGACCGCACATGGACATCGTCCTGGAGTGGTTGTGTTGGGAGGCTCGAACGATCAACCGTGATAGCCAGAATGGGTGAATTGGATTTTGAGTGATTGTAGTGGAACCAATTGGATATTATAAAATGACACAAGGATTTATAGTGGTTCGACTTTCTAACCAAAGTCTACATCCACTACCTTAACTTCTCACTAAGGATTTTCACAAATTTACTATTGAATTTCTTTCTTTTTTGGGCTCAAGGAGCTAACCCTTAAACCCTCAAAGCTTATACCCCAAAGCTTTGAGAACACTCTCTTATAAGAGAAAAGAAATAAGCAAAAAAAGGAAATCCTCACAAGGCAAATATATTTGCAAATTATGCTCACACCCAAAACCTAACACTTGAGCAAATATAACAATTAAGCTCACAAGTGTATTCTACAAAGAAAATTGACAATTAAAGCTCAAAAGCACTTTCTCTATACATGAATGTTGGCAATGTTGTTTCTTGTTGTTCCATGGCTGCTTGAAGAGGTATTTTAAACCATCTAAGGAGTTTGTGGCTGTTACTAGCCGATGGGGTCGATTTAGAGCCATTGGGGTCTTTATTTCCAGCATTAAATGCACTTCTAGGCTCATCGGTATTGGTACACGGGAACGAGTATCAGTACGCTTCCTGAAATAGAAAGTGATGAGTGTAGCAATCAATCAAATAAAGCCAAGAGGGGTGAGTTGGAATTTTAAAGAACTTTGGAAACTAATTGCAAAGAAAGAAAATTGCAAGGGGATTTATAGTGGTTCAACTCCCTCAATGGAGTTTACATCCACTACCTTAGCACACCACTAAGGATTTTCCAATTCACTACTATGAATTCTTCCTTTTACAGGCTAAATAGGTAACTTTTATAACCTTATCTTTTCAATGGCTAAGATAGAACCACTCTAGTTTTTCCTTAGGCTAAACTAGAACATTTCCCTTTTACAAGATAAATTTGTGTAAACAATAAAACCTCACAATGTGGGTATTTACAAGAATGAAGCTCACAAGAGTGTAAGGAATGAAACAATGAAAAACTCCCTATACAATATATACAAGAGAAATGAAGAATAAAAGACTTAAACACTATTTCTCTTGATCATGAAGCTTGGATATGTTCTCTAACCATCTTCAAGTGTCTCGAGTCTTCTTTTAAAGTGTGGAATGAGCTACTAGCCGTTTATGGCCGTTGGGGGTGATTTGGAGCCGTTGAGAAATTAATTTTTGAACATTTTAAGCCCGTACACTCAATGGTTTCAACACCTTTATAAAGGTTTCTATACCTTATAAAAATATAGCCGTTACAGGCTCAAAATTGAGTTTCTAACAGCCTAGTTTCGATACTACAAAGAATGGTTTCGAAACCAGCACTATTTATGAACAGTACCCGTGCATGACTAATGTTGTGAACAGTGCCAAATAGTGACTGAATAGTGGTTTCATGTTTTAAAAGCTTTAATACCATTTTTAAACACTTTAAAAATATTTTAATCAACTCAAAAATATTTTATAATTATAAATCAATTAATAACACATATTTTTGAGGTTTTAAAATTTTGAAATATATTTTTCAAGTTTGTTGGACTTTGAATTATTTTTGCAATATTTGAATAAGTCCAAAAACATTTTTCATTGAGTTATATCAAAATAAATATCTCAACAATATCCCCTTTTTGAACAAAACCACTTGAATTTTTTTTTTGAAATTTCTCCCCCTTAGAAAAATAATTTTAGAAAAGGAGAATTTTTTAAAAAATATTTAAAGCTCCCCCTTTTTGTTATATCAAAAATAATTCAAAACTAAGTTTGAAATCATATTTAAGTTCAAAACACCAATTGTTGAAAGGTTGATACCAATCGTTGGAAATTTAGTACCAATTGATAGAAAAATACCAATTGTTCGTGTAAAATAACAATGAAGAATTAGATAAGACTTTTTTAAAATCAAAAGCTCCCCCTTAATCAAAGCATTCCATTTAAAAAATTTGGCTCAAATGCTTGACACTTAAAGATATTGAATTTCAAGATAAAATCAATTTAAGAACAATGAAATTCAATGTATCCAAGTCTTACAAAAACTTTATGTAATAATATGAATAAAACATGTTAAGAAACATATATGCACAAAGCATTACAAAATGCCATGCACTTAAAAAAACATCAAACAAATATGCATGAACATTTAGAACATCAAAAATAGGTAACCAAATAAATAATAAAAATTAAGGTTAGAGGTTACTCATCTTTCTTCATTTGTGTGACTAGAGCATTCAAATATCCTTGCTTTTCTTACCATTGCTCCAACACACCTACAAGAGACATTCATTTGATTTTTGGCATCCAAATTGCTTTGGATCCATTGCCATTAACTTCAATGTCTCTAGTTCCCTTAGGAACCCATACTTGTCTAGTTTTATAAGATTTTCTTTTCTTAATTGGACAAGTATCTAAAGAATGATCATGATAATGGCAATGTGAGCACTTTGTCATTATGGAACAAGATGAATTATAAAAAATAATTTCTTTCTCTTTAGTTAAGCATTCAAGATTAACTTTTAAATCAAAATTTTCTTTTGTAAAATCTTCACACCTCATTTTTGAAAGCTCTAAATCATTTTTCATAGTTTCATTTTGGCTTTCAAAATCAAACCTTTGTTTCCAAAAGAAAACCATTTTCATTTTTAAAATTTGAAATTATTTTCTTGTATTTGGAATTCATGGTCTCAAATTCCAAAAATAATTTATCAAAAGAATATGAATTAAATTCACTTTAGTTAGAAGATACCTCGGGCTCATCGAGAGCCACCAAACAATCAACCTTAGGAATTGAGAGGAGGCTTGCACGTGATTAAGCACCCATCATCTTTCTTCTCTTCTTTCCCATAGAATTTCTTAAGCTTCTCCCAAATTTCTTTGGCACTTTTGGATGGAGAGACTTTCTTGGAAATCTCTTCATTTAGGGCACAAAGAAGAATGTGCATAGCCTTTGCATTGAGTTGGTTCTTCTTCATGTCTTTGACACTCATTTTCTTCTTCTTCTTAGGAGCTTCCAAATGTACATCTTTGATAATCATCCAAATGTCGAAGTCGAAGCCTCAGATGAAATACTTCATGATGTTGCTCCATTGGAAGTAACCTTCTCCTTTAAAGATAGGAGGACACATGATAAAACTGCCTTCTTCGAATAAAATTATTTTAGAATCGCTTGCCGTTTGAAAACTTGAATCGGAGAACTTCGAGAAATCGATCTTTACTCCAGGATGTTAGTCCTTTGATGGAGATGAGGCTCTGATACCAATTGATAGGCTCAATGCACTCCAACTGATTGTGCCAAGAGGGTTGAATTTGCTTCCAGAATAAATTGGCTAAAATCGAAAAAAGTGGACAATATTACACGATGATTTTAGAGTGGTTCGACTACCCAACCAAGTCTACATCCACTACCTTAGTACACCACTAAGGATTTTCCAATTCACTAATATGAATTCTTCCTTTTTACAGGCCAAAGGGGTAACCTTTACAACCCTATCTTTTTATTGGCTAAGATAGAGCCACTCTTGTTTTTCCTTAGAATAAACTAGAACCATTCCCTTTTACAAGGTGAATTTGTGTAAACAATAAAACCTCACAAGGTGGTGTTTACAAGAATGAAGCTCACAAGAGTGTAAAGAATAAAATAATGAAAAACACTCTCTATACAATATATACAAGAGAAATAAAGAATAAAAGACTTAAATGCTATTTCTCTTGGTCATAAAGCTTGGATATATTCTCTAATCATCTTCAAGTGTCCCAAGTCTTCTTTTAAAGTGTGGAATGAACTACTAGCCATTTATGGCTGTTGGGGGTGATTTGGAGCCATTGGAAAATTAATTTCGAGCATTTTTAATCCCCTGCAAACAATGGTTTCGACACCTTTATAAAGGCTTCGATACCTTATCAAAATGTAATATTTACTGGCTCAAAATTGAGTTTCTGACAGCCCCGTTTCGATACTGTAAAGAATGGTTTCGAAACTAGCACTATTCATGAATAGTATCCGTGCGTGAACAATATCATGAATAGTGCCGAATAGTGATTAAATAGTGTTTTCATATTTTAAAAGCTTTAAAACCATTTTTAAACACTTTAAAAATATTTTAATCAAGTTAAAAATATTTTATAATTATAAATCAATTAATAACACATATTTTTGAGGTTTAAAAACTTTGAAACATATTTTTTCAAGTTTGCTGGATTTTGAATTATTTTTGAAGTATTTGAATAAATCCAAAAATATTTTTCTTTGAGTTATATCAAAATAAATATCTCAACAGAAAGAGTCGTTGGGGCAAAAATGCACTGGGTATCGACACACTATGCAAGTGTATCGGTACACCCCATAGTGTATCGGTACGGCTGAGGCCGTAGCGATACCCTATTTTGCTACTGGAAAATGGAGTTTTGGGAAAACAAAGGGCATATCGGTACGGGTAAAATCGATACCGGTACGGATTACTGAGTATCGATACACTAACAGGTGTATCGGTACACATGGTCTGTTTTTGACTTTTGGGTTATTTTGAAAGCATTTAAACAAGTCAAAAACCTTTTGAAAATCCTTCAAACATATTTTTCAAGTTAATGAGCTTTTGAAATATTTTTGCAAATATATTTAAGTCCAAAAAATATTTTTCATTTAAGTTATATCAAAATCAAAAATCTCAATAATCTCCCCCCTTTTGATATAACGAAACCACTTGAAAAAATTGTTTTTGTGAAAACCTCCCCTTAAAAAATAATTTTAGAAAAAAGAAAATATTTTTAAAGAATATTTAAAGCTCTCCCTTTTCTTTTTGAAATTGAATTTTTCAAACCTATCTCCCCTTTTTGTTATATCAAAAATATTTTCAAAACTAAGTTTGAAATCACATTTAAGTTCAAAACACCAAATGTTGAAAGGTTAATACCAATCGTTGGAAATTTAATACCAATTGATAGAAAATATCAATTGTTGGTGTAAAATAACAATGGAGAAAAGAGACAAAAAATTACATGAAAGAATTTAAAAAAATCGCTCCCCCTTAATCAAGCATCAACAAAATTGTTAGTCCAACAATTCAAGAGAAATAAATTGAATTTCGATAAAATAAAACAAATAAATCAAGAAATTCAATTAAACATGATATTTATCAATATATACCATTATGCACACAAGGCATGGCAAAAAGGAGACAAAATTGTCCCTTTTTGTCTACACGTATCGGTAAGGAGGAGACCATATCAGTACTTGGTTAAAGGCTGCATCGGTATGGTATGGGCTATACTGGTACTGAAGGCACGAAACTGATGAAAATGGAGCAAAAACAACCCAAAAAGCCTTGAAACTTAGTCTTAAGTTCATACAAAGGCTTGGGGAGATCCTAGATATACATTTTGCGCATATTGCTACACATGCTTCTAAAAAAACACATAAAGCATACAAATCACGAATTTCACCAAATTTAACCAAACATTACAAGTTAGTAGCCATAGACATAAAAATGAGCATAAAAGGCCAAAAAACATGTAACTCGTGCAATTTGAGACTCTCCCTAACTATATGAAATTTGGCACAACATGGAGTCGTACAAACATGCTTAGACCAACATGAAAATTAGACATGGAATATGATCAAGCAATTGCATGAAATTAATTTTACCACATGAACCAAGGTAGGATGTTAATCCTCTCCTTCTTCAAGTGTCATTCTCCCTCGCGTGTCAAGAGCTTCCAAATATTTGACTTTGTTCATCAATGCTCAAGCACACCTACAAGTAGACAATCAAGTAATTTTTGGTATCCAAATTGCTTTGGATCCAATGGCATTAGTTCCAAATAACTTAGTCCCCTTAGGAATTTATTTTTCAATGTCTTCTTTTTTGTTTGAACAAATTAGTCCCCTAGGGACCCAAATGTTTTTAATCAATTTGCCTTTTGGAAAATCTAGGAGAACTAGATTGTCTAACATAAAAAATTGATTTAACAAAATTTTCATTTTTCTTTTCAAGACTTTTGCAAATCAAATCTTTTTCTTCTTGAACTTTTAAAAGCAAGTTTTGTAAATCAAAATTCTTTTTCTCAAAGTTTTCAAACCTTGCTTCAAGTTATAGATTAGTTTTGGAAAGAAAATCATTTTTGATTTTTAATTTTGAAATAAATTTCTTATTTTTCAAAAATGAGGCTTTAAATTCCAAAACTAAATCATCATAGACATCTTGTAATTCATCAAATGTATATGAAATTGGAGTAGATGAATTAGAAGTTACCCTTGAATCTCTTTTGATGGCCATGAAACAAAGGTTGGCTACCTCATTATCGGTTGAGTTCTCTTCATCACTCCATATAGTCACAAATGCCTTTTTCTTATGTCTTAATCTCTTCCTTTTGAATCGAGAGAAATCATACTTGGTGTGCCCCTGCTTCTTGCATTCGAAGCATATAATGGGATCCCTCCTCTTCATTCTCGATTCATGTCTTGATTCTTTCTTTTATTGCTTCATAAATTGGGCAAACTTATTGAAGAGCTTGGCCATCTCTTATTCTTTACTATCCTCTATACTTTAAATTTCTTGTTGGCTTGTGGAGGATTTAAGAGCAACATTCAAGTCTTCAATTCTTTGCTCTTCTTTCTTCTTCCCCTTCGACATCATTATTTCATGGGTTAGCAAAGATCTCATTAGCTTGTCAAGCTTGAGCGTCTTCAAATTCTTTTCTTCTATGATGGTGGTCTTTTTGGACTCCCATGAATCAAGAAGTAAGTAAATCAACTTCCTCACAAGCTTGTCTTCCGAGATTATCTCTTCGAATCCTTTAAGTTCGTTCACTATAACAGAAAACCGATCGAACATAGCTTTGATGTCTTCTTCCGGGTCTATCTTGAAGTTTTTATAGTTGAGGTTGAGAAGTCTAATCTTGGTTTCCTTCACCTTATTTGTACCTTCATAGGCGACTTCATGTTTGTCCCATACTTCTTTGGCATCTTCACAAGAGGAGACTTTGGAATACTCTTCTGGACCAAGAGCACATAAAAGAACATACAAGGCCTTGGAGTTAAGTTGAATTTGTATCATTTCTTGGTCACTCCATTCATTCTTATCCTTGAGAACAAGAATGTCTCCAACCCTCTTTCGTGGTAGATTAGGGCCATCTTCAATGATCTCCCAAAGTATGTAATCGATGGATTGAATGAAGATCATTATCCTAAACTTCCAATAAGAATAGTTGGCACCGTTGAAGAAAGGAAGCTTGTCAATGGATTGCGCCATATCTCCGGTTGATGTAGAAATGTTGAGCACTTCAAGGATTGACTCTAGGATGTTAATTCGATGTAGAGACGAGGCTTGAACGATCAACCGAGATAGCCAAGAGGGGGTGAATTGGATTTTGAGTGATTGTGGTGGAAGCAATTAGAATTTAAAAAATGACACAAGGATTTATAGTGGTTCGACTTTCTAACCAAAGTCTGCATCCACTACCTTAGCTTCCTACTAAGGATTTTACCTAATTCTCTATTGAATTTCTTTCCTTTTTTCGGGCTCAATGAGATAACCCTCACAACTCTCAAAGCTTATACCCCAAAGCTTTGAGAACATTCTCTTACAAAAGAAAAGAAATAAGCAAACAAAGTAAATCCTCACAAGGCAAATATGTTTGCAAATTAAGCTCACACTCAAAACCTAACACTTGAGCAAATATAATAATTAAGCTCACAAGTGTGTTCTACAAAGAAAATTGACAATTAAAGCTCAAAAACATTTTTTCTATACATTAATGTTGACAATATTGTTTCTTGTTGTTCCATGGCTGCTTGAAGAGGTCTTTTAAACATTCTAAGGAGTTTATGGTCGTTACTAGCCATTGGGGTTGATCTGGAGCCGTTGGGGTCTTTATTTCCAGCATTAAATACACTTTTAGGCTCATTGGTATAGATATACAGGGAACTGTAATGGTACGCGTCCTGGAATAGAAAGAGTCGTTGGGGCAAAAATGCACTGGGTATTGATACACTATGCAAGTGTATCAGTACACCTCATAGTGTATAGGTACGGCTGAGGCCGTATCGATACCCTATTTTGCTACTGGAAAATAGAGTTTTGGGAAAACAAATGGGTGTATCGGTACGGGTAAAACGGGTACCGGTAAGGATGACTGGTATTAATACACTAGCAGGTGTATCAGTACACATGGCATATTTTTAACTTTTGGGTTATTTTGAAAGCATTTAAACAAGTCAAAACCCTTTGAAAACCTTTTAAACATATTTTTCAAGTTAATGGACTTTTGAATTACTTTTGCAAATTTATTTAAGTCTAAAAAACATTTTTCATTTAAGTTATATCAAAATCAAATATCCCAACAGGTTGGGAAGCCATCTAGCCGTTTAAGCCGAGCCAAGCCATATAAGCCCTTGACTATGTTGACCAGACATTGACCATTAACTTTTGACCGGATTTGACTTTTTCTGGGATACTCTACTCAGGGGTTTTCACCATCTTGAGTCCAATTCTGTAGTTTATTTTGCCAAATTCGAACTCAATAAGCTGTTTTTTCGTATTTGAATATAAGAATTAGTTTAGTGATTAGTTTAAATGTGATTATTGATGAATGTTTGTGTTAATATGTATATGGGGAATTTGAATGGTTTATGATACTTGTTGGGTTATAGTTAATGTATGAATATGAATGGTTTTCATGTGATTAGGCTTGTTTCAATGTTCAAAATAAATACAGTATATGAATAATTTAGATTGTTTAAGACATGTTGGACTAGATAAAAGAATTAGACTATCCAGAGGATTCCTGAGCCAAATTATAAAATTGATAAGCTGCGATTAGCCATGAAATCTTCAAGTTGATGACTATCTCTTTTTAATCCAATTAATTAGATATCTGTGAAAGTTGAAATGACTAGATTGCCTCGTATGCTAAAATGAAAAAAATACTCCTGATGCGTAAAAATAACCTTGATACCCTAGAAGTTGTGTTCTGACCTATTAGAACTCTTGAGTTACTTCGTTAACTTCTGGATTTATTTGGAAAAGCCTAATAAATTGTCTCTAACCCTAAATCTTGCAAAGTACCCAAATTACCTTATTTAGTCCCGATTTATGATTATATATTTTAAGATCAATTTACTAAATACTCTTAGAGGCTTAAATGACCATAATGCCCCTAAAACTTGTAAAGCATGACTTCTATACATCAAATCACTTCTGAAAATGCTACAAGACTAGAGGAACGCCATACAAAGACATGTTCGACTACTTGATGGAGATCTTGTGACTACTTGTGATGATGATCAGATTGACTATGTGACGAAGCTTGAGTTAACATGTGAATACGCGCCTTGTGTACCCGATTGAATGCTTGGTAAGTACATGCACTGTTGGGATATGTTCCGTATGATAAGATCTGGACTCCTTATGAGTTTTTACGAATCCTGATCAACTCTTCATCTACGATATTTTATGTCTTTAGAATCTGATTGTCATCTCGATGTTTGAACTTTCAAAGTGCAGGGAAAGGTTTTGAAATTAGGGAACTCAATTATCATTGCATTAATAAGTGTTTTTGGCTGAAATAACTTTAAGTATTGGCTAATCCTCTAATCTCATGTAGTTATTAAACATGCTAAGCACATATTCATCTGGTAAATTGTACTTGATTGAGCAAACTCACAAATCCTCGTAGAACTTCTCTACCTATTTTGTATGTCGAAGGGCCACTAAATTCGCAAATTGATCATCGAACCCCCTGAAGCAAAATTTTCTCTCAACAACGTCAAATATTGATTCTAGCTCAATTGATTCAGATCACCACTGCTTCGCGATAGGAATTGGTGCCATTGGAGTGCTTTTCCCTCAAGGTATAACATCACAAGCCTTTTCTTAGTTGTTTCGGGTACTGATTCAGCTTCAAAGTATTGATCCAACTTTAGAAACCATCCTCTGAAGTCAGAATCGTCGAACATGGGACATATGAGTTTGTACGCAAAATTTCACATTTGACTATATCCTTCAGCTACCCTGGTAACACAGTTTCGGTTGTTGGGGTTCGAACCCCCGTTGTTGGGTTTGTTAGAGTTGGTCCTAAAATCCCTTGCAAATGACCTATTATAGTAGTTGTCTCCATAACTTTCCTAGAGTTTTCAATAATTTTTGAAAATCAGCCATTATCCGAGTTTGAAACTCTTGCAATATGTCCTCAATCTTGAAATCCAAACAAGTTATCTCTAATTGTAGCCGAATGGCTTCCTATTTCTGTTGAGTAGGTTACATTGTCTTTTGACTACGTGTAAATGGAACCCAATCCAACATTACCAAAATCTAGAAGCTCTGATACCTTTGTAACAGTAACGAACAAAAATAGAAGAAATTTGAGTAGGAAATAAGATTGACGGAGTGGGACGAGAAGAGAAGAATTTTCAGAAGAAAAATTTCATAATATTTCATTCGATAAAATCCTTCTACATCTCGATAACCATTTAACCCTAACATGGATAAAGCGACCCGTTTTATCTAATTACAATCCTGATCCAAAACTCATTGTTTCATTAAACAAACAACAGAACTTAATCTATTAAAAGAAAACAACGTTTTACTTCCTTGACAACTGCCTAACTTCAACATTTTAACAAAGAGAGGTGACTCCCACAATTTAAATCGAGAAATAAGCTTTTCATTCGGTTCAGATGTAAAATTAAAAGCCCAACAAGATGTGCCATTAAACTCAGATTTAGCAACATGTAAACAGTCATGTGGCTAACAACACAAGGAATATCAGTATTTTTAGAATTACTTCAAGCCTGCATTTATTCGAACAAACCTTTCGGCATCAAACTCTGCTGATGTGAATTTCTTTTTCTCTAAGTCAACTTGTGAATGCTTTCCATGTCGCTTGCCTCCTTGAGGGTCCCTTTTTCAATATTATCCCACCACTTGAACAAGAAATTATCCACTACAAGTCTGAACCAAGGTGACAGTTTCAAACCTTCCTCCCCGGCATCCGCTTTACGCAATAACTCTTTTAGCTGATCTCGATTCACATATTTAATATCTGCTACCTCATCGGGATTTGGATGAACGTTAACATCACGGACAATGAATAGGAGGTAATCAACTGCAACATAATTAATTCACAAGGAAACAGTTTAGAAGACAAGGACAGTAGAGAGTGATAGGTTCATGCAATATCCAAGAAATTGTAATAACTTTCCCCTTGATCTAGATCTTAAGTTTTTTAGAATTAGAAAGACTCAAAAGAGTGAACTATTCAAACATAATGCTGAACATTATGCAAACAAAGTGGAGTTCTTACGTTCATGCTCACCCCACTTGCCATCAGAAGGTGCCTTGTAGAGCATTCGACTCAGGGGAATGAACTGATCAACCGGAACATCGTCAGCAGGAATACCCAGCTCATCCAAAAGCTTCCTTTGTGCAGCATTCCTCACCCCTGGTAAGCAGATGATTAGAGAAGGAAATCGGAAAAACTCATCAGTCCCGATAACAGAGAAAGTTCTGCAATAAATTGCAAAAGGTGGAAAAGGTATATACCAAGAGAATTCTCCGCAATAAGCTCAGATTCACGGTACAAAGGATGGCTGCAACATGTGTTCGTCCATACAAGAGGAAATGTTACCTTTGTTGCAGATCGTTGCTGCAAACGACCAGACAGAAAAGGCATGTGAACATAACTTTCCCCATCACCCACTTAGTGCATATGCTACCATTCCAACAAGCATATATATTATCACCACATCACTCAAAATTACTATATGCAGAGAATTTAACATCATTTCCGCTACCAAGCAATAAATTAAGATTAGTTTGGCTAAGAACTGCTACAATATCCTGCTTTTTGACTTTTTTTCTCTTATACTCTTATTCTTATAAACCATTTCATATAACTAAAAAAAACTAAACCAACAGAAGTCGACTTCACAGGGTCACCTGTCCAACTTACAACTACTCTTAAACAATTTTCTCTTTTACTTTGGGCTTTGGCCTCGTAACGTTCTTCAAAAGATAAAAATGGTGAGAGATTTAGGACACCAAAATTATAATGTCCAATAAATTTAAATGAGACGAAAGTGAGGTGTATAAAATGATTAACGATATAACTTACCTGAAGGAGGAGCTCATATTTTGTGTTGAACAAAAATACACTAAATGCTCTATGAAGCATATTTCCAGTTGGAATCTTTTCCCAAAAATGACCTGTAGATTTCCAAAACAATGTTAGGAGTGCAAAAATGAAGCAACTGACTAAAAACAATCAGATGTCACACACACATTCTCATAAAGAGCAGCATGCAGAGAACTGATGACTAAAGCTAATACTTTAGTTCCCAAAATGCAGACGTAAGCACAAACTATAAGATCCAAAACCGAGCCAATTATTCAAGGTTTTCTAAGATCTTAACTTCTTAAATGCCACACAGGATAAAGGATCCACACACAAATGAAATGCCTTTTTTTTCTATAGCCTAATGAAGATGCTTGTTCACATGCAAAAAAATTCTCGTAAAAGATTGGTGTTAAGTACTACTTTTATAAGGCTAAAGAGTTTTAAAAAAAACACCATTTAATATCATCATAAACAAATTGAAAAGATCATAAATATGCCCGTTGTGTATTAAATTCACCTACAAAATTATGCCATTCTCCGCCGATCAAGATGGTACACCAATTAAAAAATATTAATAATCAACCAATGGAGCGTTGGAGTAATTATATGTCATTCTCAGCATCACTAGAGGATCAGAAGGGCTATATTGGCGCAGTTGCGCCAATTGAACATCCATATAAAAAAACTTTGCTTGTAAGAGAAAAGGGAAATAATAAATATTTTGGACATAACTAGTCCTACAAATTCGCCAGTCATAGAAAGGAGTGTTCTTCTCGAAGCTATTCTTCTAAGAGTCATAAAGAAATTGAACCAGTTAAATCAGTGAGGTAAGTAATTTTTAAAAGGCATACGGGCCCAGGAACATTAGGCCTAACCACATATTGAAGAACTTAAGATGCCTAATATTAAACTTTGCAAAGCATCGACACACCCAAATCAATGTGTATAAACTATAAAGACCATAATCTTATAAATACATAAAATGGAACATGCATGAACACTGTTTTACTACAGATCACAACCTACCCAATCTTGCTAATTTAACAGGAAACTGCCCGACCTTATTTTCAGTATCTCAGAGGTGCAGATGCTATGTCATGTACCAAATATGAAATATAAAAAAGAAATTCAAAGGACATATTCATATATATAATAGCTATATAAGGAAAACTCCAAATAAGTTAAAACTACTCTTATGAACAGGAGGAACAGGAGATAAATGCACTACCCAATTGATCATCACAATGGAAAGAATTTATTTCCATGATCAGATTAAGTCATATGAAATCACAATGAAATCATTAGCATTTAGAAAAGAAATATGTAACCAAAGAGAGTGCACAATTTCAGAAAGGGAGGTAAGAATGATGCTAAGTATCATGTTGTGCACTAGGAAACTGCATTGTATACATTTTACTTACAGTTGTACTTGGATTCATGGCCAACAACATTATCACTTTCGTCCACTAAAATGCATCTACAAAAGATTGAAATAGATGGCAGAAGATTACATAAAACACAAGTTTGACATAAAAATGATGAAGCATATATTAGTTGTGAATGAAATTACCCTATCCTATACAATCAACAGGTATTCAGCAATTAGAAAATTAGTATAATAAAAACTCACATAACACTACCACACATCAGTCCTTTCAATTCAAACCAGGTAAGGAAAATATAGACATTTTCTTCATTTCTTCAACATCTCTGTTTTACTTTCTCTCTTTTTGTGTTCTTTAAGATAACATTTAGTGACTCCCTTTTCATAATGCTTCAATGAAGAATAGTTTTGACATTTAAAAAAGAACAGATAAAAGCTTGTAACCCTACCAGCTTTTGGTTTAAGGTTCCATAGGTCACAATAAAAATAGATAAGCATAATAAAAAAAACATAAAGTCACTTTGGCCCCTATTCTTTTTTCTAGAGCAATTTAACTCTCAACGTTTTATTTTGGGTCAAAATACCTCCTATGCGGATGAAAACTGTCAGTCAATTGACTGTAAATGACTTAAAATAACGTGATAAACATATATACCAATGCATGAGTATCCTATAGACAAATGCGTTGACTTGAAAAAACGTTAATCAGTCAAAAAACAATTTTATAAAATTAGGATCAAATTGATATAATAGGTAACTAACATGGACCAAATGTGTAGTTATACAAATTTTCATTAATAGTTATGTCACCCCTCCATTAGATTTTGACGGCTGGTGGTCAGAATAGAATCAATTAAATAGTTCAGTGGTCAAATTTTTAGTATTTTTAATTAGATGGTCAAAATAGGACAGATCCAATAGTTGGGTGGTCACCCAGGTAATTTGCCCTTATTTAAATTTAACATTAGTATTTATTAACCTTATAAAGTGAATACAAAATTAGATTGGGTTGGTGGGTTTCATCAATTTAGGGGTGATAATTTTACTCGGATGAGACGGGTTTTGATCCATCAAGTTTCGCTAGTGGTTTTTTTAAATCGAATTCAGGATGAAGCAAGACGGATTTTGAGAATGAGTGAATCGGACGAGCGAGTTTAGTTTAGGTCATAAAAATTTCGACCCAACCCGATATAATTAGATTAAATTTCAAAATATTTACGAAAATATCACTACATATATATAAATTATTTAAGTTTTTGAGCAAGCACATTTGACCGGTTGGCGAAGCTGCTCATCTTTATTCCTCATATTAGGTAGGATTATGATTAAATTTAAGATTTTTTATAAAAAAAAATTAAGGTTTTTTTTCCCTATCTTTTTATTTTTCTTTGGTATAATGCTCTTCTCTCCTCTCATTCTCCTCCCCTCCTAAACTTTTCATTCTTATTGCTTCTTCTTCAAATCTTAACTTTATTTTCTTTAAACACCTCAAGATCCCCTCTTCACGGAATGATCCAAATGTAAGGTGGAAGGGGCAATTGTCCCCTAACTTTAAATGATTTAATTGCATTTTAGGTCATTAATTGTTTTAAAATTGTTGCAATTAAGCCTTCTCCCTCTAAAAAAATCTTTTGGTTTATTATTTTTAAGTCTATGTCACAATAAATTAATGAGATTATGCCTTGACATTTTCTAGTTTAATTACTTTTTAAGATTTTTCAATTTTAAAATTAGTAAAGTTAAATCTTTACTCTATTACTTTTTTATGAATTAATTATTTTTTAAAACTCTACTTCCTTTCCAAGAAGAACCTAAAGCAAAGATGAAATTTTATTCTAAAACAGGCAAAGCCAGATTAACCATAACTAAGACAAAAGAGAAGAGAGTCAAAGAACATTTTTTTATTTCCAGGTTTAACAATTGATCTATGGGGCATGACGAGTTGGATTTCCAATTTTCAACAATTCAGAAATGAAGAAACTTCATTCATCAAATCCATAACTTTCTCGCAATTTACATGTCCTTCTCCTTGAATCTCCACCATCTCTATATCTCCATTCCACCCACTTTTCTTCATCGTTTCATAGTAAGTCACTCTCATTTCTCTCTAGAAATCTTTCTTTACAATACAGACTAGTACCCTTTTGTAGACCAGACCAGCAGCTAGCTCATCCATGGCAAAACTCGGATTCAACTTTGGGTCATTTGAACCACTGCTAGTTTGAAAGATGAACTCAATCAGCTCATCACACTCGTGGTCGATAAAACATGGGTTCATCAAAAGCAAACCAATGAATTTGAGTCCCATCAAGTAATCGATCGCTGGTAGGTAGGAGAGGAAGGAGACCCTGCGCAAAACGCTTTGCTGTGGATGTAGATGAGAAGCGGGATTTTTGTAGTGAGGGCTGTGGTTTCGGGGAGAAAAATACAGGCCGAGGATAGGATGGACACCGGTGTGTTCTTGGATCTAACATCAGCTAGAGAGTTGTCACACGGTGGCACCATTTCGGTTTACCAAAGTATTTCGACTCGGCAGTCTTTATAAACTCGGAATATGGGAAAAGAATGGAAGAACTCATGGGCTATTTCCACGGGCATTTTGATTTTTTTTTAATTTTTTGCCACATCATCAGTCAGAAAACGTCTGACTTGTAAACAACTAACAGCCACATATGCAGAAGTTAATGGTTCCTTTAGTCAATGTTAGTCATGGGGTTAATTTGATGCAATTCGTGAACTTGAGGACCTAATTGACTGTGTTTTTTCGTGAGGGGTTAAATTGCTTATTTGGGTCGAACTTAGGGGCAAAAATAACCTGAACTGTTAATTAGACCACTGAACTGTTAAAGTGCTCGCAATCAAGCCACTAGATGTCAATTTTAACATAAATGATGGTGTGATAGTTAAAAAAAATTGGTATAATTATATATTTAGTCCTCCATATTTACACACGCATTCAATTTAGTCCTAATTTTAACATAAAAATAATTTTAATAATCCAATCTGATGGTGACATATGTCACCATCTAATTGAGGGAATTAAATTAGAATTTAAGATTTTATATAATTTATTTGTTTTCCTCCAATCATGTGGTGACTCATGTCACCACTTGGTTAAAGGAAAGTAAAAGGGAATGGGATAACCTTAATGGGGATCAAACCTAGTACTTCCAAGGGAAATCCCCACGCCTTTACCACTATGCCAACTAGTCCTTAGTGATATTAATTGCACCCTTGTGTGTGTGCGCGTGTTCATATGTGTGCGTTATAATGCATAAATGCTAGGGAAAAAATAAAACGAAAACATTTTAGATAGATTTAAAGTATATTTAAAGCAAGATTTAGAATGAAAATAGATTAATGGTTTTTTATGCTTTTTAAATTAAATTGAATGTTTTTCATATTTATTTTAATAATTATATATATAATATTGAATCGAGTTCTTTAATATCATTAATAATTTTAATTTTTTATTGAATATCTTAATTCAATGATTATATCTATAATATATAATCATTAAACACTGTGAAGTCTTTACCCAATTCTGGTTGGATCAGAACTGAAGCATGTGTCATGATGTGTTTGAATTGATCGAAGTTCTTTTGTTGATGTTCAGACCACTCGAAAGTAACATCTTTTCGAAGCAATTTTGTTAGTGGAGCAGCTATTATAGAAAATTCTTTAATGAACCTTCTATAATAACCGGCTAACTCGAGAAAAAATCTAATCTCATCTACATTCTTTGGAGCTTTTCATTCAACGATTGCTAGAATTTTTTTGGGGTCGACTTGTATTCCTGCAGAGGATATAACCTTACCGATGAATGAAACTTCGAAAGTTTAGAATTCACATTTACTAAACTTAGCAAAAAGTTGATCGTCTTGAAGTGTTTGAAGCATTATTCGGAGGTGTTAATCTTGTTCATCTTTGGTCTTGGAATAAATCAGAATGTCATCAATGATAACAACGAATAACTTATCTAAATAAGGATGAAATGCTCGATTCATAAGATCTATAAAAGGTCGTTGGATCATTGGTGAGTCCAAAAGGCGTTACTAGGGATTCATAGTGACCATACCTAGTTTAGAATTTCGTGATATTGGAATCTTTAACTTTATCTGATAGTATCTAGATCGAAAATCTATTTTTGAGAATATGAAGGCATCTTTCAATTGATCAAATATATCATCAATTCTCAGAAGTGAGTACTTGTTCTTTATGGTGAGTTTATTGAGCTGACAGTAATCAATGCAAAGTCGCATCGAACCATCCTTCTTTTTCACAAAGAGGACTAGAGCTCCCAAAGGCGATGTACTTGGTCGTATAAAGCCTTGATAAAGAAGTTCATGAATTTGGACTTTCAGCTCTTTAAGTTCCATCAAAGCCATCTGATAGGGTGCGATAGACACGTGAGTTGTTTCTGGTTGTACTTCTATTCCAAACTCAACCTCGCGAACTAGAGAAAAGCCGAGAAGTTCTTTTAGGAATACGCCAAGGTAATCATTTACTGTAGGAATGGTTTTAAGCTTGGGATTAGATTTCTTGATGTCAAAAATAATAGATATTATAGAGCTCAGAAAATCGTATTTTTTATCCATCAACATAATACTATATTGCCTTAAACCAAGAAAGAGTCTTTTCTTTTGGCAATCTAAATAAGCTTGATGTTCGCCTAACTAGTCAAGTCCCAAAATAAGGTCGAACTCATGGAAAGGTAATGTCATAAGGTAGGACAAAAAGGAAATTCCTTGAATCACTAACGTGCACCTTATACAAACTTGATTGATTATCACGCTTCTCCTAAGGTAGTTGTGGCTAAAATTTTAGCTCGAGAACTAACTTGAATTTCTTTATCCAAGTTGTAATAATGAATGGACGATAGATTTGAGATCTATCAATGCATAAACATGATGTGAAAAATAATTTAACAATACTACAATTCTATAAAAAAAAAATAACCTTGTTCCCCATAGAGATAACAAGTTTCATATTACCTACGACATTCGTTTGAATGTTGTTTCAAACAAAAAGTACATATTAGAATCTGAGAATATCGATCGTAACCACTGATACTTTCAACTGATGTTGCACGAGTAGATGATCTAACCACTGATTGAGGTTTCAAAACAAAGTTAAACTTCAAAGGTTGGTTAAAAGTGAATTCAGTTGATTCTTGATTTTGTAGACTTTTCAGAGGTAAAATAGGACGAAGAGTATCTCTGGGTCTCTTATCAGATCTTTGATTATTTCCACTTATTCTCTCTCAAGCCTTCTCTGCAATCTTAGTGGCAATGACTCGATTCACAATATCCTAAAAGTTTGCTATCCTCAAAGCCTTAAAGAGAAGACATAAGTCATAATTCAAGCCATCAATGTGTATACGGCATTTATCTTCATTAGTCTTGATGTATTCAGAACCATATCGACAACGCTTATAGAATTCATGAACACAATGGTCCACATGTCGGTTACCTTACTTCAAATTCAGTAACTGTTTTCTCTTTTCGCCCAAATAGTTGGCACTAATGTACTTCTTTCAAAAAAAGAACTCTAAGTCGCAATTTCTTCAGGAATATCAAGAGTAGTAGTTTCCCACCAATTTTGGGCTTCATCAGTAATTAGAGTCAAAGTACATTCAAGATTATGCTCATCAGAACGCTAAAGTTACTTTGTGATGATTCTCATTGTGTTGTTAAGCCAATATTCTGCGGTTTCAGGATAATCATCAAGACCAGTAAATGTATAAGCTTGATATTGAGCTAGCTTATCAATCGGAGGTCGAGAGTTCGATGTTGAAGCTTTGGGTGTTGGGGCAAAAGGAGAAGATTGAGATTGTTTAATCGATGCCATGAATTGCTGAAATATTTCAGTTATGCTATGGAAGCACTCCACCTAAGCTGGTTGTAATAGGGGTGGTCTTGAATGTGTGTTTTGGACATTCTAGGGTTACGTTCCGTTTCAGCCGAATGCAATAGAGGTGGATTTAGAGGTTCATTCTATGTTTTCTGGGTACCCTGAGAATTTTCATGAATCTGTTCTACCTCATTGATAGAGGAATCCATAAAGTGTCCATCATCATAGGATCCTAAGGTCTTATCTGACATCTTTAACCACTATAGGAGAAAACAGATCATGACAGTTGTAAGTCAAAAATATCGTACTGAAATTGAACTCCTAAGTGACACATGAAAAATATAAACATGCAAGGAGCTTGGATTTGGTTCTATAATTGACTAAACCTATACTCTAGTATCAACAAATGTATCACATACTACTCAGTTTGGTGAAAACTGAGTTGGACATATCACCGGAAATAGAAATAAAAAATCCGAGAAGAAATTTCATTTCAAACATCATAAATCATATAAGAATTCCTTTAATAAATAAAATTAATCAAATTAGTAGCCAAATAAACTTAAATGACCTTTTTATGAAGTTTTAAAAGTTAAGGACTAAATTGTAATATTACAAAAAGTTTTAGCGGCCAAAGTAACAAATTCTTTATATGATATTAAACTATATTACACGGTAATTAGTCATCTTATAATTAATTAGAGGTTCTTTTAGCTCGTTAAAGAGTGTCAATATCATAATTAGGGACTAAGATGTGAAATTTAAGAAATTTAAGCAAGTATATTCATAAATATAATTCAAGTAGTTTGCTTAAGTACTTCTTTTAGTCCCTTGGATCACAAGCAACAAATAGATACGCAAATTTCAACCAATTTGTTGTCAATATAACTTAAAAAGGTCATCACCCTCTTCACCAAAGACCACTACCATCCCTCCTCACAACCAAAAGATCGTAATCCATTCTGTACATGAGCTCAATGAATTCTATGACGTGCCAATTGTACTCAAACTTGTCATCCAGGGTTTACATTCAAAGTCCATAGCTTAATTCATAGAAGAACTTCAAGCTCTAATTTTTACATATTTATGCAATTTTTCATATAAGCATAACTTACTTCCAAAGAACATAATTCAATGGGATTATATATACATATGGAACATAGATTAACATATAAGCTTAACATTGCAAAATTGTCAACCAATCTTGCTCTACATGAGCTATAACACAAATATGACTCACATATATCATATGTCAAAGAAATACAATAGAATGATATTGAATCATTCCAGACTGAAAGCTACACTCATTGATTACTCCAAAGTTATATGGTATCCCTAATGACTATTTCAACTTGATTTTCCTTAGATTTTCCTTGCTGAACTGAGGATTCCTCAATTATAGCTCGATCTAACACAAAAGTTAACAAGGAATTCATCAAAACATATAACAAGGATACAATGAGTCTTAACAAAAATGGCATGAAACCATAATATTCAAAAGATTAGATTTTAATCTTCCATTGATCTAAAAATCATGGAAAAATCACCATAGCTCTTAAGATTATCTATACTTCAAATGAGAACCCTAAATTTATCAAAATATCTAAGTTTCAAATTTAGAGATCAAGAACATATAGACCTAAAATTGAACATAGTTGTACTCATGGAAAGCCTGAGTTGAGTACTTACCGAATATGGTCTTGAATTGAATTTTTGATGGCTAATTTAAAAGAAATTTGAACAAGAAATACTAGGGTTCATAAAGCTTCAACTATGGTGTTTGAATGCATGGAGAAGATGACATAAATGGTTCGTATTGTTCTCTTTCCTCTTTCCTCTTTCCTCTTTCCTCTTTCCTCTTTCCTCTTTCCTCTTTCCTCCTAGTCGTGGGGCATTACCCCTACAATGCCATAATTTCCATTTTTGATTAAGAAAATAAATAGAAATTGTGCCATTTTGACACCTAACTAGGATGGCTAAGCTCCATTCTAAAATTTGGGATAATTACAAGCTCAACATCTCACTTCCCCCTTCTTGCACTATGGTCATACAACTTGCACTTCAAGCTTCATATTACACATTTCATTCAATTTAGTTCTTATTCCTTAAATCTTTTAATTGAACTTAATGAACTGAAATCATTTTTTTTTCAACTTAGAGCTATTCTAGTCGAGTTGTTTGCGTTATTCAATTCGGATCGAATAGCTCGTAAAAAATTTAAGTTCGAGTCGAGTTCGAGTTTGACCAACTAGAAAAACTGAAATACCAAATTTTACAGTTTTGCAATTTGGTCCATGATTTCATTTTTCTCTAGTTCCTTATTCCTTTTAAGTCCATTTTTGACCAAATTTGCACCACATGTTCGCAAACCACTGTAAAATACTGATTTAGCTTCAGTTCATATTTTAGAAAAATATATTTTCTATTTTGTAATTTAGCCCGTCAATTTTGTATGATTTCCTCATTTTTTCAACTCATTTATTTTAAGTCCATTTTTACCAATTTTGAATCACATGCTTCTAAACCACCATGGAATACCTATTTAGCTTCAATTGTTATTTTTTAAATATAATTTCCTATTTTTTATAATTTAGCCCTTTAACTTGGTATGATTTCTTCATTTCTTGAATTCCTCCTCTATTTTTAGTTCAGTTTCAACCAAATTTAAACCACATGCTCCACTACCACTATAGAATATTTATCAAACTTCAATTCATATTTTCAACAATTCCTTAAATTTGTATTTTATTCAATTTGGTCCTTCAACTGTATTTTTTTGTAAGTTATTTCTTCTCATCAATTCCTTGATTCCTTTATACTTTCGTCAATACTTTCCCCCACAAAAATTCCTTCTCTAAAAATAACATTATAAATACATTTTATAGTTGGGTTAATTACCTCGTTGGTACATAAACTATACCGAATTCTCAGTTTCATACATAACATTTTAAAATTCTCAGTTTCATACATAACATTTTAAAATTCTCAGTTTCATACATAGAGTTTTTCGCCGTTAACGGGTTTACCCATTTTCGTGACAGAATCTGATGTGGCATTAGTGAGCCACTCATAAAGTGACATGTGTCACCTATCTTTTTAAAACAATTCTCCATTTACTTAAGGTATAATAACATAATTAGTCCTTGATGTTTCATTGATTTTCAAATTTATCTTTAATTCTATTAAAAATATGTATTTATTTTAAAATTATTAAAAAATATTCAGACCAATAGTTATTGACACGTGTCAAAAAATTGTAAAAAACTAATTTTTAATTATTTTCTATTCTCACTTTAATTCCTTAATTGTTTTTTTTTTATTTTCAGGTGAGAGAAAAACCAACTGGAATCCCTAACTTCTTCATCATCTTCATCTCATCCTCCTCTCATCCATCCCTCTAGAATCCATCAAGCTTTGTCGGTCGCCACAGCCAATCATTGCTACCATTGTGCTACCTACTATACCTGAGGCTTTTACCCAAAATTTCAATATGAGTTTAACAGATTTGGCGATAAATTTGATGGGTATGAGAATTGCAGTGAAAAAAAAAAAGAAACTGATTTTGATTTATGAGTATTAAATCAGATGGAAATGATGAAATCGCTCGGTCTTCTACTCGAAATTGGTCCCATATACACCAACAAGGATGATTGTAGCCCGTACGTGGGCAATAATGGAGGCGGCGTTGGTTGACTGAAAGCCTAAAGAGGAAAAAACGGATTCAACGGCGGTGTTAGAAACTTGGGTTTCACCCTGAAATTGCATTCTAACTTTGATTAAACTCAGTGGGTGGGTTGAACATCTAGCCACCATTTCTTTTGTAATTATAAGGTTTTGGAAAAATGAGTAGATTGGATTTGTAGATTATTTCAGTTTCTCTTTAGGCTAAATGGAAAATGGTTTAGGGTTCAACCATTGACTCGGTAGAATAAAACGATGATGAAAATCGGTGGTCGGGTTTCAATGAAGAGAAGAGGAGAGTTGGGTTAGCGAATATGGTGTATATCTGAAACGATGATGAATTAGTATTGCTCCCGCCGTTGCTGGATCTTTGCTGCCATCAAACGTCAGTGAGATTAAATTAAAAAAAAATCAAGCTTTTATTTTTTTAAAATAATTTTTTGATATATTTTTCAATAATTTTAAATCAAGCTTTATTTTTTAAATTTTAATGGTGAAATTAAAGAAGTCAATAAAATATTGAAGACTAATTATGGTATTATATCTTAAGTAAATAGAGTTTTTATTTTTGAAAAATATCACATGTCAATTTTTGATTGGACCAGGGGGTCCATGTTAGATTCCGTCACGAAAATGGGTATACCTATTAACGGCGAAAAACTGTGTATGAAACTGAGAATTTTAAAACGTTATGCATGAAATTGAGAATTCGGTATAGTTCATGTACTAACAGGGTAATTTGCCCTTTTATAATTTTAGATGACATTTTTTATTAAATAACATTGCAAATCATACTCACACATGTGAAAAAGAATATGAAAAAATATATATGTACCCTTATATGATAAAAGGAAGTCGTTTAAATTAGAATCAATATGTACTATAATATTATAAATAATTACAATTAAATTTGTACAGAAACTTGACAACTCGACTCGACTCAAATAGAAAATATTTTAAATAAATTTCGAGTCATAAAATAAGGCTCGTCAACTCGAATAATTTAAAAAAAATTATTCGATTCGATTGAATGCTTACCCCTAATTTCATGTGGTAATACAATATAAGTTAAATACAATTTGTGGGGAATTTTAAGCAACTTTTTGTTCTAGCTCAGTGGTTAGATGATGGGTTCGACTAAAATTATTTAAAATGACATGTGAACGGTTGATTAGGAGAGAAAAATGACATAACAAATAAAAATATTACATTAATATTATTGTTAATTTTTTAACATCTAATCATCAAAATAGGAAATAAAATCACATAACGTTAGCTACGATTTTGTCAAAAATAATAGTTGGGTGACCAAAACAAAAACACTAGAATAGATGAGGTACCCAATAGGTAGTTTATCCATCCATTTTTTAACATTTATATTATTTTCAAAATACTTTATATTTTTATGATTTTTATTTGTTGTAGCGTGTCATTTTTTTGGTAATTTCATGTGGAATTGTCTAATGGTGTTGTGTACAGGGCGTTTAAAAATATTCGATTTGGGTGATCCAGCTTGTTGATCTGTCGACTCAAATCTTAAAAAAAAGTAGCATTTTTCTAAAAAAATTACCCGACCGGCCCAGATATCCCGCCCCTTATTTTTTCTAGGTAGTCGGGTCGGGTCTGGGCCGAAGTATTTTTGTAATCGGGTAACCGACTCGACCCGGTACTTTTAATATATATATTAGGTTCTTAATATTTTTACCATAAAACTAAATTTAAATTCCTAAATTCTTTCCATGTTTATTTTTAGTATTTTTAAGTTTTAAAATTTTCAAAATATTCGTATTAATTTATCAATAAGAGATTCGAAGAAAAAATACAATTAAAATTCATATTTTTAATGCATTTTTTTCATGATAAACTTTAATATATATATATATATATATATTAAGATTGTTCAACTCAATTAATTATGAAGAAAATGAAAGTAGAGAAGCTAAAGTGGGCAATAGAGTTAAGATTGTTCAACTCAATTAATTATAAAGCAGTAGAGTTAAGAGGAGCAGTGAGAGTGGGCACTTTGTGTTCATTCCCGGTACCCGAAAAATCGGGTACTCGATTCTCTCGAGTTTTTATATGTTAGCTCGTGTCTCAGCCCGCTTTAGCCGTGTATTCGGTTTACATTTTTATTTTTTTAAACTTAAAAGTTTTAAAATATCACATTGTAAACACATAAAATTTAAAAGTTCATAATATATAATCCAAACACAAGTGAAGTTAGTTTTAAGATGATATATATATATATATATATATACACACGTTAAAGTTTATCACCAAAAAGACATTAAAAATATTAATCTCGTTTTTTTCGAATCCCGGTATGAGAATGTAATACCTCTCTATTTAATCAAAAAAATATATTTGAAAATTTTAAAATTTAAAAGTACATAATACAAACATAGAAATAATTTAGAGATTCAAATTTAATTTTAAAAAAAATATTAAGGAACCTAAAATAAAATATAATTTAAAACTAAAAAAATAAATATATTAAAATTATCTGGTCGGGTCAAGTACCCGATAACCAAAAAAATCGGCCCAGACCTAGCCTAACTATCCGAAAAAATCCCAGGTCAGGTACCCAGCCTGGTCGGGTGATTTTTTTAAAGAATTACTCAATTTTTTATGTTCGGGTCGTCGGGTCGGATCAATTCTACCGGGTCGAATATTTTTAAACAAACCTGGTGAGCAGTGCCAAGGGGGTATATATGCAATTATTCAACCCAATTAGTATCCAAATCTTTTAGCTTCGTGAGCCACTTAGGTGTATTTTGCTAAACATATGACTTTAATATTGCAGTCTTTACGCTCAAATCACTACTTTTTTATATATGATTTTTTATTTTTTTAAATTTTTTTAAAAAAATAATAAAAAATATGAACCGGGTACCTAAATTTTACAGGTATCCAATAATCACAGGCCAGTAACAGGCCGATAATATATGATACCCGAAGAACTAGGTATTTAGCATCTCGTGTACCTATATTTAAACACCCCTAGTTGTGTCACTGTCATCCTCTTGGACGAAAAATTGAGAAGAGTTGAAATGTAAATGGTGAAAAATAGTAGTATATGTATTTGGAAGGCTTAACAGCTAAATAGGTGCCCAAGCTATACATGTGGCTCACTTTTAGTGCTTAAATTATTTTTTTCTAAATAGGTGCCTAAAATTTCATTTTAGGTGCTTAACTGTTAAAAAACCCCGTTAGCCAATTAAAATGTGACATATGGCATGCTTTAAATTTTAATTTCTTTTCATTAATTATTAAATAAAATCAAATTTTATTTTTTTTTTAAAAATTAATAGTTTTAAATTTTTACAAAATAGTCCCAAAATCTCAAACCAAAATTCTTAAATTGTTGCCGTTGTCGTCATTAACTGTCTCGTCGGAGACAACCACTACCACCGCCGGACTACTACAACTATTTTCCCCAACTTTCCATCACCGAGAATTGACGGTAGATGTGCCGACTGACTTTCTTTTCGTGACTTTGGTTTCTTTCGACGTTAGAAAGCCGATCGACACGTCTACAATCAGTTACAGGTAATGGGTGGTTGGAAGAATGGTTGCGGTGGTCCAGCGATGGGTATAGTGGGCGACGATGAAATCGGCTGGGGTAGTTAGGGATTTTGAATTTGGGGGTCATTTTGTGAGTTTTGGGAAATTTAAGATTTTTTTAAAAATTAAGTCAAAAATAAATTAAATTTAAAAAATAAAAAATTATTTTTTAAATAATATTAATTAATGGTTAGGCACTTTAAATGACTAAAATAAAACTTTAAACATAAATTTAAAACAAAAAAATAGTTTAATCATCAAAAGTGAACCTATATATAATTTGAGCAACTATTTGGCTATTGAGCCTATTTGCAATATGAAAAAAAAGAACAGTTTAGATGTTTAAAGTAAACAGAACCAATATGTCAGGGGCTATTTTAGAATAAAGTGTATTTTTTCTTCTTTTTTTCGTTTCGTGGCAGACGTTGAAAACTAAGAAGGCATCTGAGAAATCAGAAACAGAAGTGAAAGATGGCCAGAGAGAAAATGAGCCCCGGTTTAAAGATACTCTGGGTCTGGACCATCGGCACCGCTACCAGTTAACTCTCTCTCTCTCTTAAAACCAAATTATTATCTTTCTCTCTTCAAATGTTTATAAACCTTGCACGAATGTAACCCTTTTTTGTGTTGTAGTTTTGGTTACAAATGTGATGAGGACTAGACTGGGAGACATGGACAAAGCAATGAACGCTCAACAACAGCAGCAACAAAGTGTTAGTCCTGATTCACTTATAGTTGACACCCCGCCAGAGTCTAATGAAGGAATTGTAAGAGAAGTTAAATGATGGTTTGATTTTGATTTTCATTTCCAGTCCTCATTTTCTTTTATGCGTTTTGAATTTCCGTTTATCAATGAAATATGAAGTATTGATTTTTTGATTTGAGGTCTGAATTGGGACTGGATTCGTGGTTTACATTGAAGTTTTTGCATTGTTGAACTTTGTGAGGGCGTACCATATGTTTGCTGAAATGTCTAACTGAATTTGTTTTGATTATTAACTGAGTTGCCAGGCGCCTATGAAAACACTGTTTTTGTAGTTGTCAAGTTGCTTTGTGGAGATTTTAGGAAATAAACCACGCTAAATTTCGGTGGTATTGTATAAAGATTTTAGGTCCAAACCCTTGTTTCTATCACAAAATTCTTTAGCGCAATATCTCGATCTTTGTTAATAAATGGCATTGAGGAAATTTGCATGCGAAAAAAACATGCATTCAATGATGTGAGTACGTGAAGTGTACTTCCAAAATAAAATTAGCGGTCATTAGATTTCTTGCATGACCTTCCAACTTTTACTCTTTTATCTATAGCTTTGAATTTTGCATATATATGAGACAGGATCTGTCTACATAGTGCAAGAGTTTTTAAGTTTTATGCGGTTTTTTCGTCGTAGATAGGTGAAATAGATGGTTGAGATTAACAGTAGAATATGCAAAGATTATCACTTGGAAAAAAAAAGTAAGGAGTTACTCTCAACCATCCGTTTCACCCATCAAACAATCTCAAAAACGTGTCAAATTATGAGTTTTACATTGTGCGTAAGTGAATCCTAACCCTATATATATAGACACACATATATAAACAGACATTTGTATCAAATAATCCGTGTTCAATTGATAATTTTGCCATAAAACTGTAGTGATTAGTGAAGGGATTAATAAAAAAAATGGTTTTGCTTGGTTCTACATACTTTGTTGAAGAGATCTGGATTGCTACATAACAGTAGACTACGTATGTCTTTTAAGTATAACAGGTTGGGAAGCCATTCAACATCTATTAGATACTAATACATTTAAGTTTAGTATCGATTAGATACCATACAAGATACCACTACATTTAAGTTTAGTATCGATTAGATCACTGAACTAAAAATCGATACTATTTTAGCATTGAACTTTAGTTTAGGCTTCAATTATACCTCTGGATCGTTAAAATCCCTCCACATCATAGTATGCGGACCGTTAAGATTCATCAAGGTCATCAATTTTAATGGTCCAATTGTATAATTGAAGCATAAACTAAAGTTCAGTGCTAAAATAAATTGAGTTTTAGTTTACTAGTATAATCGATATTAAACTTAAAGTTTAGTAGTATTAAATGTAGTTTACCCAAATATTTATTTCACTTTTTTTAAATGGCTTTTGAGCTTTAAAGAAATATAGGGAAAATTACACGGGTGGTCACCAAACTATGCCAATTTTCCTATTTTGGTCACCAAACTAATTTTTTTATCAAAAACATCCCTAACGTTATGTTCATTTCCTGTTTTGGTCAACCGGCCTTTCAAAAATTAATGGAGTGTTATTATTACACTAAAACATATATTTAAGGGTTAAATTTGAAGGCTCACAAACACATCTCCAAGAAGGACAATTTGAATGGATGATCTAAACTATATTGTTACAATTGGATCAAAAAGTTCACCATTTCGATGAAACGAGTGATATTGGATCTCCTTTTTTGGGCCAAAATTGAGGCAAAGAGACATATTTGCGAGGGAAATAGTTTGGTACAAAATATGTCGATGAACAAACAAGTTGAATGGCGTTTTCTTTAGCTTCAACGGCCTTATCCGTGGCAATTTTGCTGATCGAGTGACACCCGACATAGAAATGATCCGCCTCACCAGTCCGATTCCAGAAAGGGTACTTATGATTGATGTTGAAGACGTAATTTTTGATGAAATCTTGCAGTATTTCGGGGCCAATTCTTGGATCATGGCGCATGTCAGCAATGGAGGAAGGCCTATAAAAGAGATCAGCTTCGTTGGGATCCTTTTGAAAAATAAAAACTAAACAAGACATGCATACATACCGGTGAAGCCAAAGAGATCTCCAAGTGGAAGGGACTACTGAGTCTGCTTTGAATAACTGGATGTTCTGGGCAGATCAAAGAACAAGTCTTTAGCAGTATTGTCGATCGCAAATGAAACTGTGTCCTCGTTATAGGTGGAATCTGGGATTATCAGATCAAAATAAGAATAATTTTTTTGTTCATTGACTAGCAACTTTTCTTTACCATAGTATTTTGATGTCATTAGTGACGTTTTTGACGGAAAATTTAGTTTGGTGACCAAAACAGAAAGAACGAGCATAGTTTGGAACCACCATTGTAATTTTACCTAAAAATAATACTTTAATTTTAGAGTAAACTACAATGTTGATCAATTATGTTTCTTAGGTGTCCACTTTTACTCACCAAATTCAAAAAAAAAAAAATAAAAATTAACGTTTGTTGTCATTTATGTTAGGGTAAATTACTCAAATCATCAGTCAACTATCTTCTCATTCTTATTTTGCTCACTCAACTTTAAAAACTTTCAATTTAATAATTGAACTTTCGAATTGCTCATGTTTTAGTCATTCTGAATTATTTTATTATTATTATTTTATATAACATAATATTTTTTATTATTATTATATATAAAAACAATTTAAAATAAAAAAGAAAGCAATATATTATTAGTCCATTGCCTCAACCAGAGTTTTTCTAACTTCACCTGGCTCTAATCCATTGCCTCATAAATATCATAAATAGAAGTAAAAATGGTGAGAGAATATTGTTCACTGGGTCAACATGATTCATTAGTCCCTGATGAATTCTGATTTTTAAATTTTAACAAATCGTTCCAAAACAATTCAAAATTATAGCTAGATTTTTGGGTCGTGAAAACAAACTTAACTTTTGAAACTTTATTGAACAAAATAAAAACTTACTCAAACTTTAGTAACCATGATTGTAATTTATCCTTTAATAATTATACCCTTTAAATTTTAAAATTTTAATCCTAATTCATATATAAATTAATAGTAAAATTTAACTTAACAGCCCGAGACTAAAATTTAAAAGATACATTGTCAAAAAAAAAATAACATGACTAAACTCACAAGTCACAACTATACAAGGACTGTAGAAGGATTTAACCTATAATATATGATCATTTATCTATGACTATAAACCCCTTGTCCTAAAACTATCAGCGCACTCCTCTCTTTTTCTTCTCAGTTTCTTTAGATTCTCTCTAAAAAATCCTCCCAAATCCAAGAGAGACTCTACCCTCCTCCGATCTTTTCTTCGATTTGGTTTATGAGGTACTCTCTTTCTGGATTCTGACTCTTTGTTTCTCCTTTTTCTTTTTTTCTTAATCTGAGATCTGCATTTTTTCTTTCGCCAAAAGCCAAATCGATTCGCTTTTTCCTGATCTATGTTTCATAATTGTGTTTTTTTTTATAAAAAATTAGGTTTTTCTTCTTGTGGAGACAAAAAGAAATTATTTTGTGATCATTTTCTTGCCTTGATCTGTACTTCTCTATAATTTAGGAAGCTTAGTTTAAGTTCGCTTTTGCGGATTCTGCATAGAATTTTTTCTTTGAATTTTCTTTTCTTTTTATTTCCTTGTATCGGGCTTTCTTCTTAGATCGAAAACTGCATTTTCTTTGAGATTTGACATTTATATATTATACGGAGTATATAAAAAAATGCTTTTTGGGCTGAAGAAGGCATGTATCTTGTGTTCTTTTTTTTCTAAGTAATTTATATTTTATTTATGAGTACTAACTATTTGATTTTAATGTTTGCGCCTTTTGATCTTGGTCCGCATATCTGCAGCTCGAAGGAGAAACCCACTCTTGGGTAAGTTATTATTTTATCCTAATTTTTAGTGCTATTGGAACTGGCGTTATAAAGATGATAAATTGGGATATCTCTAATCTTAGTATTATGAGACCTCGATGCCGGTTACATGCTATGTTCAATGAACTTTTGAAGTAATAGGCCAAAGTTCATTTCTTTTGGCTGCAAAGTATTTTTGATCTTCTTGTATGTCAACCTTTTTATCCGTTAATTTTCTAAGAATGGAATATTCTTTGATTTTTGTTCAGGTATGATCTTCGTACAGTTTCTTGCATTTCCTAGATCTTTATACTTGATTTAGAAGTAGGAAAGGTTGGACATTCTGCTAGACATCCTAATGTATGTTTTATTGAAAAAAAGACCGTGCTCCTTTTCTAATTTCCCTTATTAAATTTGATTTCATTGTTTCATAATTCAGGGCTGTGTATTTGTTTTGATAACTATGGTTCGCTTATAGTACCTATAAGATATGAACTTTTTAAAATCGTTTATAGTTTATATCATGGGCAACGCTGAAAAAGATCCCATTTGATTTCTTAAAAAATCAAACCATGTGCTTACTTGTCTGGGAAAACTAATATTCTATTTCTAACACGTGGAAGAACCTAACAGCGTGCCTATCTGATTTTTCATGCTATTTTCTTAATTTGTGCATAAGTATCATTTATATGTTGTGCAGTGGTACGCGGATTAAGACCCGCAAACGGAATATTGCTGCTCCCCTGGACCCTGCAGCATTTGCTGATGCAGTAGTGCAGATATATTTGGATAATGCTGGTGATCTGGTAAATTTCATACATAATGCACAATCTGCATATTTTTAGTCTAGGCTTAAAACTTGACCGTGATTCTTGAATTTAAAACTTGAGCGTGATTCTTGAATTTAACTTGTTCTTTTATGCTCACTGACCAAACATTTGTGTCTTGCAGGAACTTGTTGCCAAGAGCCTTGAATCTTCAGATCTTAACTTCTCAAGATACGGTGATACATTCTTTGAGGTACAGTTGTTCTTTTTATACGGAAATTCAATATTTTGATATTTTCCCTTTGAGCGTTTGGTTATTCTCTTCTATTTTATTGGATCTTTATATCATGCATTAAGAATGATGATTTACTGGAAAAATAGATATTGGAATTCCTCTCACCATTCTGGCATTATGAATGTTGGGTTGTCACTGGGTTGATACTTTGAGGCTAACACTCTATCTATTATGCATCCCTCGAGGTTTGATGCCAGCATCAAGTTTCCAAGTAAAACTTGATACTGTTAAAAACCCATTAAGAATACTTGACAAGTCACTCTTCCCTTGAACATGATTATGGTGTTCTTCCAAACTTTTGGCTTAAGTATCTGTTGGGAAGTTGGAGTGTCCTTTCTATAGTTTCTGTATTTTCATGCTAATTTAATTTAGTTAGGGTAATAACTGGTTCTCTTATAGGATTATTACTTGGCCTATCTACACAAAACCTTCTCACTTTCTTTCATGCTTAGAATTGACTATTTTTGCATTAGGCCAAAATTTCTTTTAAGTAAAAATATTAAAACTAGGTATTCCTGATGTTTTACCAAGTTTTTTAAGTTCTTCAAATCAGTGGAGTTCTGATTGCTTGCTTCTTCCCTTCTCCCATGGTGAATCTTGGTTATACAACTTTGGTGTGATCTATATTTGGTAATTGCAGGTTGCTTTTGCTGGAGGTCGCACACAACCAGGCACAGTTAAACCTGATGAGGGGGAGCGCCATCCTTACTCTGTCATAGAGTGTGAGGCTAAACGTGATGCCATTTTGCCTTCTGTGATCTACATTCAGAAAATCTTGCGCCGAAGGCCGTTTTTGATAAAGAATCTTGAAAATGTTATGCGAAGGCTCTTGCAGTCCTTGGAGCTTTTCGAGGAAAATGAAAGGAAGAAACTTGCAATTTTCACAGCACTTGCTTTCTCCCAGAAATTATCAGGGTTGCCACCTGAGACTGTGTTCCAGCCACTGCTCAAGGATAATCTTGTGGCAAAAGGGCTAGTTCTTTCATTCATAACAGATTTCTTCAAGGATTATCTGGTGGATAATAGCCTTGAGGATTTAATTTCCCTTCTGAAGCGAGGGAAAATTGAGGACAATCTGCTGCAGTTCTTCCCCTCCACAAAGCGATCTGCTGAAGGTTTCTCAGAGCATTTTACGTAAGGTTTATGGTTAGACAGGATTTTTCATTTATAATTTCCTTCTTATCCTATTTTCTGAGATTTTATATTGTAGGCATCGTCTGGAGTTGGAAAAATTCTTAATATCACTAAGAACTGAACTACATTTGGTTTCCTAAATTATATTGGTGCTAGAGATCAAAGTTTTGGGTTTTGGTGAAAAAGTATTGTACCTTTGTGGTTTGACGTTTGGTGCATTGTACACTCGACTTTGTTCCTAGTAGTGGAATTAGTTAAAGAAACCAGAGACGTAAAGAGTAAATTGCCACCAATATACAATTTAACATGGGTCATGGTTTTTAGTAGTTAAAAAGTATCTTGTTTTTGACAACATCGGTGTTAAATGTGCCAATAACTTATTGTTACTCATAATCGTGATGCAATTGAATTGAACCTTTCTTGATAGTGGGTTTCATGTGATTAAGTACATGTGTTGATATCCAAACCCTTGCGATTTGTCTGTTCAAGAAAATAATGCACTAGGGTGTGTTGCTATTTAGAAAAAAAGGGGCAGGGTAGATGAGGATCAAAATATGTAATAGGCCAATGAATAGTATTAAATGATATTATCTTATGTTTTGTGTATATGCAAGATTAAGACTAGGATCATTTTTTTATCTATTCAAGATTAAGGGTAGGATTGTTTTTTTTTTCATTGGTCAAAATTGCCCTTAATTTCTTTTCATTGGTTTGAAATATCTTGAACATATAATTTTCACTACTAAGAGCTACATTGATTTGTCAAGAGAAAACAAAAGGTAGAATTAGTTTTATTTGCAAATGCCAATCACACTATCCTATTAATCCTCCCATCTACAAATGATGAAGTTATTGTATGCTGAAAGGTTGACGCAATTTATTTGCGATCCCATCCTTTTATCATATCTGTGTATTTGTGATTGAATTATGCTGTCTTTTTATGATTGACAATGTTACAATGTATGATTGACAATGTTACAATTATGCTGAAAGTTATTGTATGCTGTCTCAGAACCAGGCATAGGATTTTTTTCCCATATCTATTAATGTTCAATATGATTGACAATGTTACAATGTATGATTTTATTGTATCTGTGTATTTGTGATTGAATTTTGCTGTCTTTTTATATATCATGATTCATGACTGTTGAATTCATTCATGTTTAATTCGGTTGATTTCAGCAAGGCGGGGTTGGTTCCCTTGGTTGAATACAACGAGAAAAAAATATTTGAGGTAAAACTGAAGGAAATGAAGTCTGCTTTGACAACACAGTTAGTAGAGGAATCTGATGTATCTGACGTCATTGAAACTGTCAAACAACGTGTTAAAGATGCTAAATTACCTGATATTGAGGTTATACGGATTCTCTGGGATGTAATAATGGATGCTGTTCAGTGGTCTGGAAAGAACCAGCAGCAGAATGCCAATTCAGCTTTGCGACAGGTACTGCATTTTATCTGTTGACATTTTTCTTTATCAACGTTGATGGAAACTCAATGCATTGTAGGCTATTCTGCCTTTTGGCAACACCATATCCTCATGACTGAACCTGAAACAACTGATGCATGTCTGGTCTAATGCCAAAACCAGTATCAAGCATTGTTGGAAATAGGATCGTAATCTATAGTAATATGCATAAAAATTATTTTTCCACATGGAAAATATGAAGGTAAAATTATTAGAAAAGCACAATAAAATAGGTTCCAACTGAAACCTAGTGCGGACGCAGTAAAATGAATTGAATCTCTAGCAACTAATATCATATAATGGGTATATGACCTACTGATGATTCATGAACTGTGGAGTATGCATACTTTTGATCTTTTTGTTGCTTTCTCTTTTTATTTTTATTTTTTCCCTATTTTAACATATATGTACATGTGTGGAGATGTGGATGCAGCTAAATTTCTTTGCGACCGTGCATATTTTATTCTCCTTTTGTTGGTTTCATTTATATGGGCTTGGAAGGGGTAATGGTGGTCGGTATTGAAATTGGCCAGGAATGAAAAAATTGTTTATGAAAAAATAAGCTTTTTTTCTTCACGGGCTTCAGGTAAGAAACCTGGATGTTGACTTCCTCAGAATACAGTCTAAGGAAGAAGGTCTGGGGTGAATTGATGCTTATATACATATTTTGAGAAATTAATTGTGGATTAGATAATTGAATGTGAATGAGTACGTGCTAGGTTTGTTGTTACTTGAATAATTGCATCTTTAGATTTATTTTACATATAATTCTGAAGTTCAATACTTCTGGCTTGATATTTGTGAGTGCCCTTTCTTATATTGGTCACTCTTTTGATTCATTTCTTTCTGATTTCTGCTGTACTTGGTTAACTCCCCTCAGAAATAGTCCTTGCGTTAATTAGGGAGAGTGTTGGGCAATTTACATGGTTTAGTTCCCAAGTCTTTTATTTTAAGTATCTGAAAGTTAGATGGATACCTCTTTTAAAATTGAGTAGTGATGTGTAGTAATCATTTTGCAGATTTTTGTCCATGTGTTTGCATTTTGTAGTTTAGTAAAGCTTCTAAAGTAGACTCCTTTTTGAAATGCATTCTAAAGTATAATATTGGCCCAAATTGATTTTATAGACACCTGCCCATACTATGATTGTTTTCTAATTAATGCATAAGTATCTGATGTGAGCATGAGTTAAACAATTACGTTTTCCACAAATGTCATTCCTCAAATGTCAAATTCTGTATATGGTACCGCTATCACTGAATTCTTATTTTTGCTTTTCCCTTTATTTTTTGGTTGGTTGCCTGCCATGTTTTAATGTTATTCTACATGAAAGCATTTGTCTGGCCCGAGCATATGTTCAACTGCTGTCCATTCCCGCATATGTCAACTTTCTACCATTTTCCCATCAATATATGCCTTGTATAGTGCATAAATAAAGTTGTAATCTGAGCATAACATCAACTTTATGCTAAATTATCAGTAGTTGTTTTGAGAATAACATAGCACCTCTTCTTGTGATAAAGGTCAAAACATGGGCAAAGCTGTTAAATTCTTTCTGCACCAGTGGAAACATTGAGCTTGAACTTATATATAAAGTCCAGATGCAATGCTATGAGGATGCGAAGTTGATGAAGCTGTTTCCTGAGATTGTGAGGTCTCTCTATGATCAGGATGTCCTTGCAGAAGACACCATTCTTCACTGGTTCCGTAAAGGAACAAACCCGAAGGGAAGGTATGCATTCATTTCGTATGTGCTGTTGTATCTTTGAGAAGTATGATGCATCACTAGTGGTTATCTTAGTTGGACATGGTGGTCAGTGTCAAATACAGGAATGTATTTGACACGGGTATACTTAACTATTTTTAGGTTTTTTCCATATACTTGAAGGATTGTATTCCATATTGATGTCTTAATATGTGTCAGACATGACTACTTAATGGAAAATAAAGAATTAGGGTAACATAGATCAAATGGAAAATGAAGAATTAGGGAAACATAGATCAGTGGTTCTGTGTCGCACTTGTGTTGTGTTGTGAAGGTGTGCACTTGGGCATTACAGGTTAACACTAAACAACAAAAGTACCTGAGATCCTTCCAGTCATGCGCATGCTTGGTGTGTTGAGGCATAGTTTTTTTTTTGTGACAGTAGGTGCAAAAAAGAACCACATCATTTAAACTCTCTTAGAAAATGACAACATTTAAGGATTGTTAGGAAATCATGTGTGTAGACAAACAAAAAAACAGCTGTTTGTAATTTTTTTGTAGAAAAAATTGGACTGGTTTGGATTTGTTGTAAAAATTAATGTCTCAAGCTTCATTCACATATACACATACAAAACCACACATGTTCGTACTTCATATAGTGCTTTCATTTAGATAAGCATTTTTGCACCTTGCACATATACATTCACTATTTTTATGTGAAAAAAAGAAGGGTAGGGCAATTTTTTGGGAGGACTAAGGTTCAGTGTTCTTGTTATACTTTCTGCTATTGAATTTCCCTTTCTTTGTCCATGTTTCCTTCAATGACCTTTTGAAATGTACCATCAATGATGACAGGCAAACCTTTGTGAAGGCTCTGGAGCCATTTGTGAATTGGCTGGAGGAAGCAGAAGAAGAGGAATAAGCTGTATGGTCAACAATCTAGAGATATTGTGATAAACCTTGTACTTGTTTTTTGTTAGCTATCCTCAAAGACACATGGTGTGGGTACTAAATTATGTGCTGCTATAATATTGATGGATTAACATTTAATATGATGGTTCAATAAACAAAGATGTTGCTTTATACCATTTATATATGCATGCGGTTGTGGTTCAATCAAGTTCACTTGGCATTGATTTGGGTGTGATTTTTAGAAGGGTAAATTACACATATCATCATTCAACTATCTTCTCACTCCTATTCTATTCACTCAACTTTAAAAATTTTCAATTTAATAACTGAATTTTTGCATTGTTCTTGTTTTAATGTATTTTATTATTATTTTCTTATGACATGATATTTTTTTTTTACTATTATTAGATATAAAAATAATTTAAAATGAAAAGAAAACAATATTTTATTACAACCCAAATCTTGAACCCCAGATTACAACCAAACCCCACCCCTTCCTCACCGACTAGCAACTCCCACCTCTCATTCACCCTCACCTTCGTCTATATCCTTGTTCTACACATATAATCCAAAACCAGCGATTAATCGCGTGACAATGACAAAAGGTAAAAGTAAACAAACTATTGACTACAAACACATTATGATCATAAAAATCCTAGAGAACTCAAAATACAAGGCAAAATAAATTGTTGCCTCTTATTTGTTAGGTTACGACTCGCTTGAGTCTTGACTAAGTTTTCTTTGTCAATTCCTTAAAACTTTCCTACTTCTTTTGGCACGATTTCTACACTGTAATTTCGTAACCGTAAAAATAATTAAAAAGAGAAGGAAGTTGCAAATGAACATAATGAAACTGTCAAATCCAAGACTCATCTATTTCTTCAAGGATGATGAGAATGGCCGAGGGGTGTCGGCTGGTGAGGGAGGGGTGGGGGTTTAAGGTTTGGATATAAAATAGAATTTTTTATTTTAAATTATTTTTATATTTAATAATAGTACAAAATGTCATGTTATAGGAAAATAATAAAAAAATAATTCAGAGTAATTAAAACAAGAACAATCCGAAAGTTTAATTGTTAAATTAAGTTTTTTTAAAATTAAATAAGTAAAATAGGAGTGAGAAAATGGTTGAATAATAATTTATAAAATTTACCCTTTTTAGAATTTAGATTTTGGTAGGCATGCTTTATGGGTTCAATTAAGGGCATAGTTAAAATGGCGCAAGCTAAAAGTGAGGCGGTGCATTTTTTGAAAATTAAAGATTTATTGATCAAGGGCAGATAAAGTTGCCTAAATAATATTCATTGTTTGTTTTATTTTTTTATTAGGTAAAGATAATTATATTTCTAATTCTAAGGTAAGGATTTAAACTCATATAAAATAGAGTAGCATGAGCATTCTTGAACACTTAGTTAATTAATGAATATCATTGTTTATTTCATTCTTTCAATGTTGATTGTGATCGTGTAATTATGTGGTTTTAGATTGATAAATACGTGATTATATTATATTTGCCCATTAATGAATAAAAATGCTTTGAAATTGAACTGACAAAATTATAAAATAATTATTAAATTTGTCTGAATAATAAAATTATCTTTGTAAACCTATTTATTCAAAGTACTTTCTTTATTATTTCTCTTTTTAACTAAAGAAGACATGTTAAAATTACTAGAAATGAAAGAGTTGATGTGGTGAGAGGAGACAGATCCTTGGAAAGGAATTTTTACATTGTTAGAACTACTCTGAAAAGATTAAACCTCGAGCTCGAGGACGAAATTATTTCACGAAAAGATCTTAATCATGATTTTCTTACTTCAGAGAGAAAAATCCTTTTTTTGGGCCGATTGTGGGCGATGAGAGATTTAAACTCTCGACACCGTAGTTCGTAGCCACGTGCTCTAATCCTCTGAGCTATAAGCCTCACCTTGTCTCCACTAGATCTATTCTCAAGAATACCCTAAAAAAGGAACATTTTTCTCCTATTCATTTCGGGTTAAGAAAATGTGAAAATACCTTTTTCTTTATAAAAACGGTGTATTCCGAGGTGTGAAGTGGGAGAGAAGGATTTTATAATTGGGGTTTTGAATTCGTTTTTCATTCTCATTACCTTTTCGTGTTGAAAAACAAATCAAGGTATTATCAATCAGTGAATAGGGATTTTGGCTTTGAATTCAGAAAGAAATTTGAGATTCGGTGAAAAGAATTGTACAATTGAAGGTTATTTGGTCTATACATTAGCCTAGAAGTCTGAACAGTTTATGTTAAGAATTGAAATTTATGTTTAATCAAGTCTGGTCTCAGTTGGATTTCCAGTTAAATTTTTGGGTGGGTTCGGGGTGTTTTTAAACTGGGGATGAGTTTTATTGGGATCAAGTTGTAGTCATTGGGACTCGATAATAGAATGATGTTATCTAAGATTGTGAAAGTAGGAGATGTGTATGTGGAACAGGTGAAAAGCTGGTTGATTTGCATATGGACATCAAAGGTGATGAAACTATCAACACAACAAACTGTTGAAAGGTTTTGTAATTTGTAGATTTTTCTCACAGGGACAGTGTGGGTGAATGAAAATATATTTACAAAAATTTATTCAACAAAAGATCACAAATGAAGTTTTATAAATTCATTAGTCTTGTTTTTGATCCCTAAGTAGTGGTTTTTAGTTCTTTTATTTAAAGATTATATAAAAGTTTGCAAAAAAAAAAATTTACTCTTCTAAATGATATATTAATTACCAAACAGTGATTCACCTGGCCTTGCCATGGCAAGGGCTTTTGGAGATTTTTGCCTCAAGGATTTTGGTCAAAGAAGGATGAATTTATCATCTTGACCACTGATGGGGTAATGCAGCCCCAACTTTTTAATTTCTTAATTCAAAATCAAAACATGAAATGGCATTTGAGCCCTCTCTAGTTCTAATAAGGCTTTGCAGATTTGGGATATGCTTTCAAACAAGGGAGTGGTAGATATCGTAGCCTCTTGCCGAGCTCGCTCATCTGCTGCACGAGCTTTGGTTGAGACGGCTGTTAGAGCTTGGACCTCTAAAACTCCAAGATATTTTACAACTCGTTCTTGATGTTGAAGATATCTAAGAGAAAAATTCACAGTTAAAACATTTTATTTTGCAGCCTTTTAACATATACAATTATCTTTGGAGTTGTAGTTTCCAAGCTTCTTCTCATGAAATTTTTATATTTCAGGTAATTTATCGATGATGATGAAGTGATTTAGGGAAGAAAAGTGATTAAATTGATATATTTTTAAGAGTTAAATTTATTAAATTATTTTAAATTAAGACTAAATAGATAAAATATATAAGTTTTGAGAACTAAAACCGTCATTATACAAAGCCTTGTTAGATATACATTTGAATTTTAACGAAATGATGGCCCAATTGTAACCAAACTTTACTTAAGTGACCGTATTGCAAGTTTTAATAATTGAATGGCATGTTTGTAACTTCACTAATAATTGAATTACCTCCAATGTAGTTTACCCTTAATACCATAAATTAAATCCCCATAATAATTGCCCTTCGGTCTCCTAAATTAATAAGCCTAAAACGGAAGAGAAAATAAGAAAGGATCGGCCACCCTAAAGAATTAGATAAATTACGACCCAGGTCCATGAACTTTGGCGTTTCTCCAACTTACTATGATTCTGCAATCTGACTTGTAACAAAATTTCAAATTCTTTCATATAGGCCCTAAATTCTTATTTTATGACCGATTAACCCTTGATTACTTGTAGATGCAAACTAATGTTATCCTAGTAGAAGTGTAAATTCTTTGGATATCCATTGTATAAAAGAAAATGTAAACTATATAATCCTAGTCCTAGCATTTATTTGTAAATACAAACTTAACCAAAAAGTATGGGGTTGCATCCAATCTAGATGTAAATGAAAAGCAATGCTGCAAACATGGCCCAAAGGGCATTCATAATCTAGCAGACTATACGAAATTTATATTGGGGAATTGTACATTGCAATGCTGCAAACAACTCCAAACCAGTTTATTTGCAGTAGATGTATAAATTAATGAAACTGTTGTATCTGAGTTGGAAAAAAAAACCCACATTTTCACTGGAAAAAATAAAATGAATTATGGTACAACAGAATCAATGAATGTTTCACTGCTGGTTTCAACAATCTAAGCTATAGAACTGTGCAGTAAAGCAATTATTATAGACAATAATGTTAGAATCCCTCCAATTCTCAAACTCGAACCTGAAGCAATATCATGTGCGCCGATAGAATACTCCGCCCCCGAACTTTCATCCCTCAGCTTAATGCTCGAAGAGCCTAAAAGTTAACCATAATGACATTTCAAAGAAGCTAATTTCCAGCTACCACATTATGGGTAGGGTGAATGAACAATAATTCTAACTTGAGTATCCTAATTAATTAGCTAAAAGGGTACATAACTTCCTGTTTTAGTTCTTTCTCAGAAATAAAAAAACGATGCAAGTAACACAGGACTAATTTGCATGCTCGCATTAGTGTGGGAAAGAAATCATAAGGAAGTCGATCCATGCTTATGAGGACCAACAACTGAATGTCTATTTTCAATTTGACATATTTTACCAGAAATAATGAGAATGTAAAATTACACACATTATATACAAATTAGTTAAGTTTCAATCTACCTATATATTTGAAAGAATATAAGAAAATTAATTTTAAATACACCAGTAGCTAAATAATGATAAAACAAAACCATAAATTTAAGAAAAATCATAAGTTATATTTGCAGGTGATTTATAACAATTTAATTTAAGATCCAAAACCTTATTTTGAAAGTCGAGTTACCAAACAAACTTCATATATTTCTTTTGTTTTGAAACCTTGACAAGTCTTAATGCCATTTTTTTTTCTTTTTGAAAAATCACATTATAATGTTAGGAAATATAAAAACTTTCGGTATTTAGAAAAACGAAATAGGATAAGGCTTCGAAAGTTCTGAAAATAGAAAGGTGGACATTAAGTTTTGAACTTACAAACAATTATAAAAAAAAAAATCAAAAGTAGACCTATTTAAAGACCTAGAGGATATACAACCCTACAAAAAATAATATGTAGATTTAGGAAGTCAACACGTCTGAACATAGAAAATGAAGCAATAATAAGCAAACAACAACAACAACAATAATAGTTTTAACCTAAAACCGGGTAAAGCTTTTCGAGAGGGTACTTACAGTTGTATTCAGTCCATCCAATGGTCTGATTTTCTATATCATATACAACCAACTTATTTGAAAGCACCAAATCTGCATTGTCAAGAAATTAAATAAATGAAAATCGTATCAAAACCTTTCATGTTAGATTATTAGATCGTTCTCTTGTTCACAATGTAGTAGAAAAATAGATTAGCTAGAATAAATTGCAATGATTGTTGAACTGAACTTGTAATTTTTGTCCGTTTTTTCAGAAAGATCAATGCCACTGATCACCAGTGACATGGAAGCAGTATGAGGGGCAAATTCACATCTTAGGCTTTTGGTTTACGCAGAAACATTAATAATATTATAGGTTGAGATGGAAGTGTCAAATATGCAGAAAACCAAAGTTCTATTTCTATCATGGAAAGTGTTTTAGATGATTTAGAGAAGGTACTTATAAACCACTTCAGAAAAAAAGAGATTATGTAAACCTCATTTTCTTGTAGTCTTAGGAAGTAGAAGTTCAAAGATTATGATCTCTCAGAAGGTAACAGGGTTATGAACAGTGTATAAAATGGCACAAGGCGCACTAAGGCGAAGGCACGCACCTTATCGAAGTGAGGCGCAATTTTTTAAAATTAAAAATTTATTAATCAAGTGCAAATAAAATTATCACCTAAATACTATCCACTATTTCTTCCATTCTTTCTATGTAAATTGCATAAATACTTGGTTTAAAATTGATAAATTTTTTATTACATTATATTTATTATTCAGTATTGAATGAAAATGTTTCAAAACTTAACTTATAAAAAATATTAAATAAATATTAATTTTATTCAAATATTAAAATTATTGTTGAAAAATTATGTATTTAAAGTGATTTTTTTCTTAATCGTTGTTTCTTTTCAAAATAAAAGGTTAAAATTTATAGAAATGAAAGGGAAACACGTTTGTGTAATGTGTAAGAAACTTTGCCCAGCAGTGGGGCCCACACCTTCTTTTTGGGTTAAAAAATTTATCTTTCTCATCCACCCGTTCCTCTTCTCCTTATTTTCTTCTTCGACAACCTCCCCCATCCATTGAAGCAGTTACAGTATTCACCATTTCCCTTCTCTTTCTCTTTCTCTTCTTCTTCAACAAATTCCTCTTTTTGCCCAATTAATTAAACTTTTATTTAAATAATAACATAATAAAACAATAAAAACAATAAAAAATACGTTAAAGACAAAAAGTTGAAAAAGGCTGTGATTTCAACGCCTCCCACCGCCTCAACCATATGTGCTCTTTGCTGCGCCTCCCACCGCTTCACCAAAATCGCGTCGCCTACACCCAAACAAGGCGCTACAACAGTGCGTCGTTGCGCCTCAGCGCCTAGGCGCGCCTCTCCCTCGCCTTTTTAAACACTGGTTATGAAGATGTTTCTATAACAGAAATTGACCAATTGCGAATAAAGGATAATAGATGATTGCTGGAGGTGGAAATTGTGTGGGTTTGGATCGGATTGTCTACAGGTGCAATTCATCCCAAATATGGGTGAGGTTAAGGTCATTCCCTGTTCAAATTTCTTTGATCTAGGGTAATTCTGTGGATTGTAACCGTGTAATTAGAGTTTATTTCTAAGTCAGTAACTAGTAGTTTAGATTTACTAGAAGTCTTCTTTAAATTAGAAATAAAGCCTTATTTGTCTTCTTTAAATTAGAGACAAAAGTATAGTTTTAGCTATACTAAAACTTTGTAATTGCCTATTTAAAGGCTCACCTTATACACATTTAATTAAGAAGAATAAGAGAAAATATAGAGAAACACATTGTTCTCTGTTGAAAATACTATTTTTGTTTTATCGTTAAACTTTAGCTTTTCATATTTTATTGTCCATTGTTCACCGGCGTTCATCTTCTTCGGCCACCATGGCTCCTTTCTCACAAATTCCAATTTTTGGTTGCTTCTAGGTATGCCACGCGAGATTTTTTGTAACTCGAGACACTTTTAGTATGATTTTGGGTTTAGAGCCATTTGAAATCTGGTTATATTCATAATGTTTCAGATTCAAGTTTCTTAGAGTTTTGCTTTTGTGTTCAGCTTGAATTGGTTTGTGCCAAATTTGGGCTTTTTCAGGCAGGCTTTTTATGTTCAGATTATTTTCCACTCTAGCAATTGTCAATCCCAAGGTGAGCTTATGTTAGACTGTTACAGAGTGTAGGTAATACGATTAGGATTAATTGTTGTTTCTATCCTTATCAGATTAGTATTGTAAATAATCCTAGTGTAAGAGTTATACTTAAAGTTTACTACTTAAGAGATTAGAGTTAGTAGTTAATTGTATCTAGGACTCCTAATGTAACTAAAAGTCCTATACCTAGAGTCTTTTTAAAGCATTTCAATTATTGGAATAACAGAATACATAATATAAAATTCTGTTTCTTCCTGTTCTGTCAACTTACATGGTATCAGTCTAATTTCGGTCTTATCATAATTTTCTTCTCATGGACAATCATTCTCAATCAACATCGAGTGAGATGCAGTTGTCCTCAACCTCGACTGTCAGTATGACAGATTTTTCAAAAGTAACAAGTTCTACTGTTACATGTCACAGATTTGTAGGCCATAATTATCTCCAATGGTCACAATCTGTTAAACTTTTTCTCATTGGGCGAGGAACCTTAGGGTACATCACTGGAAAGATTAAAAACCCCTCTGCCGACGACGGGGTTTTGAAAAGTGGGCTCAAGAAAATGGCGGGGTTATGTCTTGGCTTATTAATACTATGGCTCTAGAAGTTGGATCTCGGTTTCTTCTATATGAAACAGCTCATGAAGTGCGGGATCTTTGTGAAGGAAACCTACTCTAGCACAAACAACTCGAGTTGTTTGGCATTGAAAGCAAGGCCTCCAACTTTAAGCGAGGAAGGGATGAATGTTACAGTTTTATACTACCTTAACAAATCTATGGCAGCAAATAGATTTGTACGAGGTAAATGATTGGGAAAGCGCAAATGATCTTTGCCTTATACAGGAAAATCACTACACAAAAGAGGATTTTCCAATTCCTAAATGGGCTTAATAAAGAATGGGATCTGTTAAATCGAGAATCCTTAGCTGCAACCCTCTACCATCCCTTAGAGAGGTTTTTTTACGAGGTTATAAGGGAAGAAAGTAGACGCGTTCCTATATGATTCTGAACCTCCTATTCGAAAGCTCACCTTGAATACTCAAGTCTCTTCCAATCCTAAAAAAAGGGAAGGATGATGTGTGAATTCTGCAAAAAAACCAGGCCACTTTAAAGACAACTGCTTTGGAAGTTACATGGTAAACCGGCCAGATTGGAAACCTCAAGTCCGAAGTCACCAAGGGAATCCTACTCGAATGCTACCACTTCTAATCAACAAAGTGGCTTTTTACAAAACAACAGATCTTTGGAGCTGCAAGAATCTGTTCAAAGAAATTTAATGGCAGCAGGTGAAGGAAATCTAGCCCTAGTACATGATGAAGGTGTCCAGCCCAAAGCCTCCTCCCTTTGCTCTTCTTCTTTCTACTTCAACTACACCTACTTGGATTGTTGACTCTGGTGCTTGACCACATGACTCGGGTACAGAGAATTATTTTTAATTTTACACCTTGCTCAAAGAGTTCAATTAAAACGGCTGATGGTTCTCTCTCACCAATTAAAGGCAGTGGTTCTGTTATTATTAACAATGATTTGATACTTGAAGATGTAAGTTATAATTGTATTTAAGAGATAGAGTTTTATTATGTAAATAGAGTTTTATTTTGTAAATGTAACTAGAGTTCTAGATAAAGTCTTATCCTAAGCTTAGAGATAAGAAGTAGAATTTGAATCTAGGATAAACTCCTAATTGTAGTTGAACTCATTCACCTAAGTCTTTAAATAGACTTTGTACAACACTGTTTTAATCATCAATTCTTTGAGAAATTTTTCTTGTTCATCGATTTTCGCATTTCTTCTTCCTTTAACTTTATAAACTTATTTTCTTCTTTGCAATATCGCTTTTTTTTCCCTTAAAAATTTGGAAAGTTGCTTTTCTACATGGTATCAGTCTAGGAATTGATCCCTCAATCAAAAATCAATGGCTTTTCCTTCCGCATCTTCTGGCGCTAATTCATCGGCATATCCACTTAAAACTGTTGGTGATTTTCCAGAACTCTCGGGTGAAGCAATCACTTGCCATCGATTTGGAGGCCAGAATTCCCTTCTGGTTTTTTTTTAGCTACAGGATAATTGGCATGGATTATCGACTCGAACCTCGACCATATGGTAGTAATAGGGGTTTGTTTTCTACATTTGAATCTTCCTGTTCTCAACAGTCTATTAAAACTGCAGATGGGTCCTTATGCCCTATACAAGAGACTGGTTCTGTTCTTCTCAATAAGTATATAATGCTTACTGGTATGCTTTTTGTACCGAATTTGAAATACAACCTACTGTCTGTAAGTAAGCTTTCTAAGGATTTACAGTGTTCTCTGAAGTTTAATGATGATAGTTGTATCTTACAGGCAATGGACTCGAAGAAGATAATTGGCAAGGCTAGATTGAAAAATGGGCTCTATACCTTTTTTGGCAACCCACCCTTCCGATCTCAAGCTCTTTCTAGTTCTACCTCTTCTATAAAACAATATGATGAAATAATGGTATGGCATTTTCGGTTAGGCCACCCAAATTTCTATTATCTTGCAAAGCTTTTTCCTCATTTATTCATTAATCAAAACCCACAGTTGTTCAAATGCCATGTTTGTTCCCTTGCTAAACAAACTAAAGTTTCTTATTTACCATATTCTTATAAAGCTTCTAAACCATTCTCTTTGATTCACAGTGACATTTGGGGTCCTTCTAGAGTGAAGAGTATTAATGGATATAGGTGGTTCATTTCTTTCATCGATGACCATAGCAGAACAACATGGACTTACCTAATGAGAGAAAAGTCTGAGGTTGAGTATATTTTTAAGAGGTTTTATAACATGATAGAAAATCAGTTTGACAGTAGAGTTCAGATATTTCAGTCTGATAATGGGAGAGAGTATTTTACTACTTCCTTGGGGGAATTTTTTAAAGAAAAAGGGATTGTCCAAATTAACTCTTGTGTGGATTCACCACAATAGAATGGGGTTGCTGAGAGAAAGAATAGACATTTACTAGAGGTCACTAGATCCTTATTGTTTTCTAGTAATGTCCCAAATTACTTGTGGGGTGAAGCTTTATTGACTGCCACTTATCTCATAAACAGGATGCCTAGTAAAGTGCTTAAGTTTCACACACCTCGGTCCGTCTTGTTGCAGAGCTATCCAAGTTTTAAACCCATGTCTTCTATACTTCCTCTTAAAATATTTGAATGTACTGTGTTTGTGCATAATATTGATCATTCTCGGTCAAAATTGGATCCTAGGTCCTTGAAGTGTATTTAGTGGGTTATTCTTCACTTAAAAAAGGCTACAAATGTTACTATCCTCCTACAAAACGATTTTTTGTCTCTTTGGATTTGACCTTTGAACAAGAACCTTATTTCCCAAAGGCTGCAATTCAGGGGGAGATTTCGAAAGAATTTCAGCCTCTTCATATTCCACAGGTATATTCATCCCTAATTCCTTCTATACCATCAAATTTTATTTCTACTCCCTCCAATGATAGAACATCTTTCAAACATATTATACCTGCTGATCCCTCTACTCCAGCACCTGTTTTTTCACCATCAGCCTCCCAAAACTCTATTTCTAAAACTATTCAGACCCCTAAAAAACTCAGTGTTTACACTAGAAGGAAGAAAGTCATTCCTGAGATTGTTTTTCAATCTGACACTTGCCGAGAGTTGGAAATGAGTCCAAATGCTGCTGAAGATATTGGAGGTAATGAAAATTCTTCTTTAACTAATTTGGAAGATTTACCTATTGCTAAAAGAAAGGGGGTAAGACAGTGTAATAAGTATCCCATTCAGAGATATGTTGCGTATGGCAACTTAATGCCATCTTTTAAGGCTTTTACAGCTTGCCTTGATAAAGAAGAAATCCCTACAAATATAGAAGATGATCTGAAGGATCCAAGATGGAAGCAAGCTGTTGAAGAGGAAATGCATGCTCTTGTGAAGAATGGCACTTGGACTATCACAGACTTACCAAAAGGCAAGAAAGCTGTTGGCATCAAGTGGGTTTTTGCCATTAAATACAAGTCAGATGGGAGCATAGAGAGATTTAAGGCTAGACTTGTGGCCAAGGGTTTTTCACAAACTTATGGTATTGACTAGAAGGAGACTTTTGCCCCTGTAGCAAAGTTGAACACAGTTAGAGTGCTATTGAGTGTTGCTATGAACAAAGATTGGGTTCTTCACCAGTTAGACGTAAAAAATGCCTTTCTAAATGGTAAGTTGGAAGAAGAAGTCTACATGAAGATGCCACCTGGGATGGAGCCCAAGCTGGACAGTCAGAAAGTTTGCAGGCTTGAAAAGTCCCTTTATGGCCTTAAGCAGTCACCAAGGGCTTGGTTTGATAGGTTCACTAAAGTCCTCGTACAGAATGAGTACAAACAGTGTCAAGCAGATCACACACTATTTGTAAAGGTAACTTCTAATGATAGAAGAGTCATCTTAATTGTTTATGTTGATGACATTGTGATAACATGGGATGAAGAAGATGAAATCAAAAGTTTGAAGAACTTATTGAGTAGGAATTTCGAGACTAAGGACTTAGGAAAACTAAGGTATTTTCTAGGTATGGAGGTTGCTAGATCCAGTAAAGGCCTAGTGATAAACCAGCGGAAGTATGTGTTAGATTTACTCTCTGAAACTGGTATGTTGGGGTGTAAACCAGTTGAAACTCCAATGGCAACTGATCTAAAGTTAAGAGGAGAAGAGGTGGGGGCTGAAGTTGATAAAAATCAGTTTCAAAGGCTGGTAGGGAAACTCATCTACTTGTCCCTAACCAGACCTGATATCTCTTTTCCCCGTAAATGTAATTAGTCAACACATGACTAATCCTAAAGAAGGGCACTTAGAAGCTACATACAGAATTCTGAGATATTTGAAAGGTACACCAGGCCATGGTTTAATCTTTAAGAAAACTGAAGAAAGAACAATCAAAGTCTATATAGACTCAAGTTGGGCTAGTGAACTTACTGAAAGAAAGTCGACTAGTGGTTATTGTTCGTTTGTATGGGGCAATCTAGTGACATGGAGAAGCAAGAAACAAACAGTTGTTGCAAGGAGCAGTGCAAAGGCAGAATATAGAGCACTAGCATTAGGAATCTGTGAAGGAATGTGGCTGCTTAGACTACTAAAGGATTTAGGAATGAAACAAGATGAGAAGTTCCAAATTCTTAGTGACAACCAACCTGCCATCTAGATTGCTAAGAATCCAGTCCATCATGACCGAACTAAGCATGTGGAAATCGAAAGACCCTTTATTACTGAGAAGGTGAATGGTGGAATAGCAAGCTTGACTTATGTTCCTACAGAACAACAACTTGCAGATGTGCTTACTAAAGCACTCTCCAAACAGGTTTTTGATAAGTTTATATCCAAGCTGGGTATATACAATGTATACACACCAGCTTGAGGGGGAGTGTAAGTTATAATTGTATTTAAGAGATATAGTTTTATTATGTAAATAGAGTTTTATCTTGTAAATGTAACTAGAGTTCTAGATAAAGTCTTATCCTAAGCTTAGAGATAAGAAGTAGAATTTGAATCTAGGATAAACTCCTAATTGTAGTTGAACTCATTCACCTAAGTCTTTAAATAGACTTTGTACAGCATTGTTTTAATCATCAATTACTGAGAACTTTTTACTGTTCATCAAATTATGCATTTCTTCTTCCTTTAACGCAGAAACTTATTTTTTTCACTGCAATATTCTGTTTTTTTCCCTTAAAGCTGGAAAGTTGCTTTTCTACAGAAGATGTTCTTTTTGTGCCTAGTCTAGATTGCAATTTATTATCTGTGAGCAAGCTTTCAAGAGATCAAAACTGCTCTTTGTGTTTTACTGGTAATGATTGTTTCTTACAGGCACTGGCTTCGAGGAAGAGGATTGGCAATGCTAGATTGCATGGTGGTCTTTATGTTCTTTCAAGCACCAACTCTTTTCCAAATCCTCCTTTTACATATTGTTTTACTTCTTTAGGACAAATCGACAATGTTATGCTATGGCATTATAGGTTAGGCCACCCAAGCTTTTATTATCTTGAAAAATTGTTTCCAAAATTATACATTAATAAAAAAAACCTTCTTTATTTAAATGCCATATTTGCCCACTTGCTAAACAAACAAGATCACCTTACTTACTTTCGACTCATAAACCTTCACACCCTTTTCCCCTAATCCATAGTGATGTTTGGGGTCGTTCTAAGGTGAAGAATATAATCGGTAGTAGATGGTTTGTAACTTTTATTCATGATCACAGTAGGACTACTTGAACTTATTTGTTGAAAGAAAAATCAGAAGTATCTACTGTTTTTCAGAAATTTTATGCAATGGTTGAAACACAATTCCATAGCAAAATTCAGATTTTCAAATCTGATAATGGGGTGAGTTTTTACACGGTCCCTAGGCAAATTTTTTCTAGAAAAAGGGATAGTCCAAATCAGTTCTTGTGTTGACACTCCACAGCAAAATGGAGTTGCAGAAAGAAAAAACAGACACTTGTAAGAAGTTACTCGAGCCTTAATGTTCACCAATAATGTGCCAAAATTTTTATGGGGTGAGGCTTTGTTAACAGCAACATATCTTATCAATAGAATACCTAGTAAAGTTCAAAATTTTCAAACACCTAGGGATGTTTTCTTAGAGAGTTTCCCTCACTTTAAACCGATGTCTTATATTCTTCCTTTGAGAGTGTTTGGGTGCACTGTTTTTGTGCAGAATTTAGATCCTTCTAGGTTAAAACTAGATCCAAAGTCTGTTAAATGTGTCCTTGTAGGTTATTCTTCACTAAATAAGGGCTACAAATGCTATCATCCACCTTCTCGGAAATTATTTACCTCTTTAGACCTTCAATTTTTTGAACATGATCCCTATCTTTCCAAGGCTGCAACTCAGGGGAGAACTATATGGATTTTCAGCCTTCTCAAACCTCTCAAAATCTGGTCTTTCCTTCCAGCTTCTCAAACTTTTTACCTCCTAGCTATCCTATATTACTTGATTCACAAATCCCTATTACAGTCCCTAATTCTTTACCTAATCCTACTCCTGTCACTTCACCAACATCTACTCCTATTACTTCACAAAACCTACAAAAATCACCAACACCACCTTCTAAACCTCTACAAGTTTATACAAGAAGAAGAAGGAAAATTCCCAAGACCATTTTGCAATCTGGTACTTGTCAAGAATTGGACTTGAGTCCAGCTGTCGATGAGGAAAATGGAGGTAATAACTCAACAGAAATTCCTTCTCATCTTCTTGAATTTGAGTGTACACCTATTGCTAAAGGGAAAGGTGTTAGACAGTGCACTAAATACCCCATTCAAAGGTATGCAGCTTATGGAAAATTGATGTCATCATTTAAAGCATTCACAGCTTGTTTAGATGATGAGCAGGTTCCTAAAACTATTGAAGAAGCCCTACAATGTCCTAAGTGGAGATTGGCAGTGGAAGAGGAAATTGAAGCACTAAACAAGAACAACACCTGGTCTATTACTGATCTTCCTCAAGGTAAAAAACCAGTGGGCTATAAGTGGGTTTTTGCTGTTAAATTTAATTCTGATGGCAGTGTAATGAGGCATAAAGCAAGGCTGATTGCTAAGGGTTTTACGCAAACCTATGGAGTTGATTTTAAAGAGACTTTTGCTCCGGTAGCTAAACTCAATTCTGTCAGTCTTACTGAGTTTAGCAGTAAATCTTGACTAGAATTTACATCAACTTGATATTAAAAACGCATTCCTCAATGGAAAATTGGAGGAAGAAGTTTATATGGAAATTCCACCAGGACTGGAGAATGATGGAAATTACCAGAAAGTTTGCAAGCTCAACAAGTCACTTTATGGCCTAAAACAGTCACCAAGAGCCTGGTTCGAGAGATTTACTAAAGTTGTTTTGAAAGAAGGGTTCAAACAGTCTTTGTCAGACCATACTTTGTTTTCAAAGGTAACTTTAAATAACAAAAAGGTTATCTTGATAGTTTATGTAGATGATATAATCCTAACAGGTGATGATGAAGAGGAGATTTGTCTACTAAAAAGATTGCTGAGCAGAGAATTTGAGATCAAAGACCTAGGAAAGTTGAGATATTTCTTAGGCATGGAGATGGCTAGATCCGGCAAGGGGTTGGTTATTAATCAAAGAAGGCATATTCTAGATTAGCTTGAAGAAACTGGACTAATGGGCTGTAAACCAGCAGACACTCCCATGGATGCTGGCCTAAAATTCAGCAAAGTGGACTTGGGCCCTAAGGCAGTCAAAGGCTGGTAGGGAAGTTGATATACCTGTCCCTAACTCGACCAGACATCTCTTTTCCAGTCAACATTATAAGTCAGTATATGACTGACCCGAGACAGGAGCATATGGAAGCTGCAAAAAGAATACTAAGGTATTTAAAAGACACTCCCGGACATGGTTTAATTTTCAAGAAAAACTTGGACAGAACAATTAGAGTTTTTTCAGACTCTAGTTGGGCCAGTGAACTCACTGATAGAAGATCTACAAGTGGTTATTGCACGTTTGTTTGGGGCAACTTAGTTACATGGAAGAGTAAGAAGCAAACGGTGGTTTCAAGGAGTAGTGCTGAAGCTGAGTATAGGGCTTTAGCTCTAGGAATGTGTGAAGGGATTTGGCTCTTGAAGTTACTCGAAGAACTTGGAGTGTGTCAAGATAAAAAATTTGAAGTTTTTTGTGATAACCAATCAGCAATTCAGATTGCTAAAAACTCTATCCAACATGATCGGACAAAACATGTTGAGATAGATAGACACTTCATAGCAGAAAAACTCACAAGTGGAGTTGCTTCTCTATCTTACATTCCAACAGAAGAACAAGTGGCAGATATACTTACTAAAGCTCTGCCAAAAGTCCAGTTCGATATGTTTTTGTTCAAGCTGGGGTTATACAATGTATACTCCCCAGCTTAAGGGGGAGTGTAGGTTAATACGATTAGGATTAATTGTTGTTTCTATCCTTATCGGATTAGTATTGTAAATAATCCTAGTGTAAAAGTTATACTTAAAGTTTACTACTTAAGAGATTAGAGTTAGTAGTTAATTGTATCTAGGACTCCTAATGTAACTAAAAGTCCTATACCTAGAGTCTTTTTAAAGCATTGTAACGAGGTATTTTCAATTACTAGAATAACAGAATACAGAATATAAAATTGTTTCTTCCTGTTCTGTCAACTTACACAGAGTACATCGTAAAACTCCTTTTAATGTGCACAATGTAGACCATTACAGAAAAGTATCAGCATAAGATCCACAAAAGCATAGAGGTATTCCACTCTTATATTTTGCAAACTAAATGACAAATGAGTTGAAAACAAGGAATTTAAGGGTATACCTCCCAAAAGAATCATATCTTTGCCATCTTTAGATTGCACTCCACTGCTCTGCCAACCAAAACACCAAGTATCTTCCTGCAAAAGCCATTAATTGATATCTTAATGCACCCAATGATAAAATAGATTTTTTTAATTGACACTATACAGATATTGAAATAAATTATCTGAACAATAATGACATTTGACTGCTCAGGTAGTAATTAAATGATGATGTTGGTGGTAATCACAATTACAAAAGGAACACACATTTTAGCCTTGCTAATTTGTTTGAATCTAGAATAAATGAAAATGATGGAACTACAGTATTTATCAAAAATAAAACTCTATGCATCAAAGCATAACAGCTGACTATAAGAGCATCATGGAACATAAGGCTAAATAGAACATCCGTCAGCTTATGACAAATAGAAGCCACCTTTTGTATGCTTATATAAGTTGCTTTTCCTGATTTACGAGCATTCTTGCCATACCTACTTGTTAGTAGAGGTGTCCGATGACCAAGACAAACCCGATTAACACCTAAAAACCCTTGCCTCAGGCCTGGCCCAGTGGCCCGGAAGTATTAAAATAAAATATTAAAGAACTACTTTTATATTAACATCTTAATAGTTTTAAATATTTTATAGAATTAAAATTAATAATGTCTCTGGCTGAGCTGGGCTTGAAAAGCCTTATCCAGGATACAGCACATCAGGCAGCTCAGCTTGTTGAAAGAACACGTTGTTAGGGATGCATAAGGGAAATTTCTTTGGGCAGAGAAAAGAATCAGAAACTTATCATTGCCCATTGTACTTTCCACCATTTTTGGTTAAGAAAGATAGGAGGGAGGGAGAAAATTAAACTTTCAAGCAGCTATATCTGCCAAAAACCAGAAGCAGCAGCATCCCGGAACAACCCAGTTTTCTATCCCTTTTAATAGTGTCTCACTCCCTCAAGCTGATACCCTCACCCTCCCATCTACCCAGTCCTATAGGTAAATTTGTAGTTTAATGGATTCTGTCTGAACTTGTTGTCAACAAAGAACAGACCTACAGCATAGACATTGTAAGTTAACAGCTGCGTTCTCAAAACTGACAGAACTTCTGTCGGTGATAAGTTAGAAGGCATATAATGGCAGTTATGCAACTGCCAAGTTGGAAGCATTATCGCTGATGGACTTGGCCGATTTAGTTTACTCGGTGCTTCTCAAAATAGAAACTGGATGAAGTAACTGGAATTATTTTCTTTAGTTTAATTCAATAACTCTCAAAAGTGTACTTTGACGAAGTAATTGGAATTTATTTATCCAAAATGTATGTTTTAAATAAAGGCAATTGCACTGGATGATTTATATATATGCAGGAAAAGTAATAACTACCAAAAGGAAAGTGAATATCACTATTAAAAAAAGGGTAAACAACACCATTGGTCACTAAATTATTCCCACTTTCCTGTTTTGGTCACCAAACTATTATTTTGGCAAAATCGTCACTAACATTGTGATTTTTTTTCTTCCTATTTTGGTCACCAGCCATTAAAAAACTCACGACAAAAACAATAGTTTGGTGACAAAAACAGGAAAGAAGCAATAGAACAGGGAAGCGAGATAGTTTAATGACCAATGGTGTTGTTTACCCTGAAAAAATCTGAAACCACTGCTTAACCAAAATTTCAGAAGTAGTATTAAAAGGTCAAATGAAGTTTTTCAGCAGCCCATAACAAAAAGGTGCTAAAGCAAAAGAGGTTTAAAATAAAAATCTTAAAGGTTGATAGAATGATTCATAACAATCACAGAAGTTTACCTATAAAATAAGTGAATGGTATATTAATATGAAGTGGCAAAAATTGCCTGAAACAATAGGCCTAGCCAAATACTGAAAGTTAACCCATTTGCATCTATAATGATAACAGACAAGAACAATAATTTAACATAAATTACACAGTAAGATGATGACTATGGTGAGCAAAAAAGTTCAACATATGATACTTGAGCATAATATGATAGTTAGTATTCTACATTAAAAACAAATGTTAAATGTCTAACTTGATGAAAAGTACAAGACTTCAAAATACCAAAATCTATATAAAAGAGAAACGTGTGCATGGATCATAAAATGAATTCAAAGAAATAAGTTTACTTACACGAATTTGGAACAAATACTCATGAGGGTAAATTGTTAAAGTAAGGGAACCTTCAAAATGGAACTTTACAATCGGAAATCCATCATCAACACTGCAAGAGCACAAGGAAGAAATAGCAAAAAGAAACAGCAAGTCTCAAACAAAGTAATTCACAGGAATTAATGAAAGAAAAAGGCATTGATCAGTCCAACACACGTAACATGATATTGAGATAAAGGAATGGGGGGAAAAAACCATGTCAAACAAAAATTAAACTAAGACTTCTCCATTTCCCATTTTTTACTAGATTATCAATAATGAATTTGATGTTTAAGCACAAGGCGGCAATATATTACAAATCCCTCCTCATAAGATTTCTCAGAAGCAAGAGAGAGCAACAGTTTAGAAAGAAAACAAGAAACAACTGTGAAGCAAAAACATGTTCATGACAAGTCACAAACATGTCGTAAATCTTTTTGAAAAGAGTAAGATGAAAAATATAATCATCAATGATTACAATTTTGCAGTACTTCTCCAAGTCTGTAGAGATTCCATGTTAGCATAAAACTTTCTAATCATTATGGTTCAAAATAAAGAAAAATATGCAACGAGCAAATGTGTTTTCATCTGACAACTCTTAGAAAATTCAGTCTTACACAAAACACATTGACTATTTAATTTTTTTTCTTAAAGATGTATCATTAGCCAAATGTGCATTCTTTATTGTTAGTATTAGGGTACATAAGGAACAACACCTCTACCCGATATTGTATATAAAATGAGATATAAGACTACGATAAAAACAGCATAAATAGTTATAAAACACAAGTATTATTGAATAAAAACATTTATATTTGGTAGCAACAATATTAAAGCATGAAATATTCAAAATAAAGTAAATCTGGGGGGAAATGTAACATGTGGAACATTAGAAATTGCAAACATTGCATCAATAGATCTATTATCCATCTCACAGACAAATGATGTGCATTCCTGACATATATATACCAGAGAGTAAAATTGCAGTAAGTGTCTTACTTTTCCAAATAGCGAAAACAAGTAAATTGGCCTTCAAAAGAATGCAACTGCAATGCAGGTTGCGGGGAGAGAATCTAATTGACAGAAGAGAGAATGTAATTAGTCATAGATAATGTAAAAATAAATGTAATTATCAATGTTTACCTTTGCCATTAGTGGTTCATAAATTGCAGATGGAAGATATGCTAAGGTTGTACCACTATCAACTATTGTTCCTTTTTGATCTCCGCTATCAAAAATATCACTTGGAAGTTGTAGTACAGAATCACCAACCTCAATTTCCTTCATTACAACATTGTAATGTGCCCTAAAATTGTCAATAAAAAGTATAATTATGAATTTATAAACCAAGTAACCTGATTGATGAAAGAGTAAGACCTTAAAAAAAAGTTAAAAACTGCAAGGCAATCCATGAGCAAACTCAAGTAAATATCAAAATGGTTTAATTTGTCGATCATGATCTCCTAGAAATATTTTATTACTGTAGTATTAAAGAAACGCAGCATTTATAATGTTTCTTAAGGCTGAGATGCACCATAAACTTGAAAACCTTTTAGCTATGATCTAAATCTATACTGCTCTCTTCCTAATTTCCATATGCTTCATTTGGGACACAAGAACTTGATAAGATTAATTTGCATTCACATTGACATGCATAAGATGAGAATAAACGCAGACAATACAAAAGGATACCAATGTAACCTGTTTATCTGAGGGAGTATGAAAGGATGGGTTTAAGATAGGTGTTCCAAATTTGAAACATAATAGAGATCTATCAAATCCTGGATTTGAGTCATCATCCAACTTATAGTCAATGCAAAGAATTACTACAGCCAACAACTTGCAGCAACTATTTGTCATTTAAAAATGACAACTTGGAGACAATAGACTATAATTTAGACGTTAACCTATGGGAAAAATAAACTAGAATATATACTCATTCCATGTTCTATAGAAGGCAATATTTAAGCTTTGTATCCCAGAAACAGTGAAACAATCTTGCAACTAATATCACTAAATCAGAAATAAGGGCGGGTGGATAAAGAACCAAAAAAAAGCAAAATGAGGAACCATAGCTTAAAGAAAGAAGCTAAGAAATTTAAGATAGGCTACATACTGGTTTGGAACAATAGGTGTTGTTTTGACTTTTGGTGATACCACTTCACCAATTGCAAAGATTCCACCACCGTCAATATTATCCAAACAGTGTGCAAACATTCTTTTTACTTTCCCAGAAGCAGCTAGTTGTGAAATTACAGAAGAATTTGCTTGTCCGAATCCTATAATCCCATCTAGTGCTTCACTTGATGACCCTAATTCCCCAGATTGTCTAGCACCACACCTAACCAAAAAATAGAAATTATAAATTACATAGATAACCAAAAATACATATCAGCAGCAGTGCAACAGAAAATGCATCCTTGACATTGTATATTCATCCCCTAGAACCAACACATATCAACAGAATGCACCCAAATCGAATCAATACCTCTAAGGAGCATCACCAACTTCTATTTCTTCTTCTTTTTTGACAAAACTTCTATTTTTACTTTTGGTATTGGGGGATGGTTCAACAGCACGTTGAACAACTAGTAGAGAAAGAAAAGGATGGGCACCAAAATCACAGGAAAACTTAAGCAGAAACTTAAGATAATAAATGAGAATTTATTAGTCATAACTAATTCCAATAGCCAGTGAGAAATAGAAGACAGAGGTAGGAAGAAGATCTCAATTAGTATGTCTTGTAATCCAGATATCACAAAATTATACACATCATACATTAGTTAATTTGTAATTAAATGTGCAAGTGCAAAAAAGAAGAAGAATAGGTCTTGTTTAAAGGGATTGCATAAACAAGGGGAAAAGACCATTCACAAATGCTATATGAGTTAATCCCACATTTTCTACCTTGTCTGGTAAGATCTTAACCTATGAGCAGAATTAATATTTCACCACAGCAGACAAAATGGTATCTTATATTAAAGCCAAACACTTAGGACTATAAAACCGTCTATGTAAGCTATAACCTGTTATAAGAGTGATCAACAAATCTATGAATGATAGTCACAAACAATAGACAAATGTAGGACAAATGACAGTCACAAACAAATGCTCCTAGGTCAAAACTGAATGAAAGCCAGCCTCAAACCAATGCTATACTCAAGTGAATTACTAACATTTAGATTCCTAATATACCAATCATTATTATAAGGGTCATTTTCATGAACAATGAGCATAAATAATGGCAGCAAACCGAATTTTGTCCTGGAAAATCAGAATTCCAACTCACCCGAAAACAACAGTCCCATTTGCAGATTTACTCTGAAGGTTACCAGTCACCTGCTCCAATTGTATGTTATCCTTTACAAAGTATCCAGCAGTTGAGCTTCCATCGCCATAAACAACGTTATATTGGCACTGAAGACCGGGCTTGCAACCAGGGAGTGGACCGTCATACATCGAAGTACAAAAATCTTGATCACAAGAAACCAGGCTTGAAGTAGAGGACCTCGTTGGATCATATAATGTTAATCCTATCTGCCATAGAATAACTAAACAATAAATGTTTTCTCAACAAAAGTTTATCATAATTCAAAAAGAACACAACAATTGTAACTTTATAGTAGACATAGTACTTGTGGCAGTTACATATCTGGTAAATCTACAGAGATTAATGTCAAGTTATAAAAGGAACATACACCAAGGTCACTTTTTGTGGGACACTTGTCACATCCAACACAATTCACCCATAGAATGTCACTTCCTGTATCAACTTGAACATAATAGTCCTCTGATGGATTTCCTAATCCAATTTTAGCAAAATAAAGCCTGAAAAGAAAATGAGAAATAAATTAGATGCAAAGAAAATTGAACAATCTTTTTATATACCCAATAGAGCAAGTCAGCTAAATCTAAAGGTACTATTATCTCAAGTAAGATGAGTTTCAAGTATCTTAGCTTTAAAAATAATTATTAATCATACGTATTGGATGGAGTTTAAGCATTTAACCAATTTCACCATGGTACTTGAACAGCTGAAAAAATTTCAACTACATAAAGAAGAAACTGAAAGACAAATTGAAAATGATAATAAATTCAATCATACTTGCCCTTCTAAAGAAGAAAAATTAAAAAAAAAAACTTTTTTTACCGCAATCGGATCTCATGCAATAAGTAGTAAACTCTACTATAATTCACCATCATTATACAGAAACATCAAAATTCAGCCAAACTAAATTTCATTTGGAAAGGAAAAATAACAATTCCCTTCACCTGATTCGAATTTTCTCCAAAAAGAATTCCTTAAAGTACAACATATATAAAACAAGCCAAATATTTATACATGGAACCAAAAATAATCCAGGAAAAAAATCCAGCAAAGGAACATAGAAATGCAAACAAAAGATATGTAAAAACAAAAACAAAAACAAAAAATGAAAAGCTAACCCAGTTTCAGAAGGTTGACCATTGCCACCTAAAGGAAGATCCACATCAATAGTCGAGAGAAGCCTACCATGACGGCGCATATCATGAGCTCTCATTGCACTTAAATCCTTTCCTCGGCCTGCAAATTTACGTTTTACATTTAAAGACAACACGTCCCCTAAACAACCAGAACCCAATTCACCCACCACCATCGACGCCAGAGTCACAGCCAACAAAGCTAATCTCCTTAGATCCATCATCCCCAACAATCACGAACAAATCTCCCCCACCCTCTGTATATAAGAATTTGAAAAACTTATTTTCCCCAAGGGTTTTTCTTAGAAATTTCAAAGAAGTGGGAAAGAAAAAGACCAAAACCCAGAAGAAGTAGGGAAATGCGAGTTTTCAACGCCAAATGACGCGTCTTTATTTGTAAAAGGAGCTAAAGCACCACGAGGAGTGCAAGGTTTCTTTCTTGCCTCTGTAAACTAAGAAAACGTCGGTCAGTAATTCTTCTTTGCTTGTCCAAACATTTTCTTTAATTTTGTGTAAAATACTCAAATAGTGCATTACAGAAATTATATTATCACTTTATTTATGAGATCAATTAATAAAAATTACTCATTTAATTAATTTTTTCATAGCATATTTTTATTAAGTGAATCTGCACTCATATTTATTATAAATTAATTTTAAAAACAGTTTTTACCAAGTAAATATTCACATGGTAAAAATATAACATAAAAAATAATAAAATGGGTGATTTTTATTGGTCGATCCTATAAATAATGTGGCGGGAATGACTCATGATATAATTTCTCTCCAATTATAGAGTTTTTTCATCTAGTCTTCGTACCATGGAAAACTAAAAAATAATCATCCGGTTTTAAAAAAAAATTAAGTTGGCACGTTATTTTTTTTGAAAAGTTTAAAGTGATTATAAGGTGGTATATATTCATGAATATTCTTAGCCCTTTGACAATTCACACACACCTTGCTAACATTGCGATTGAACTCAGGTCTCTTAGAATGAACATTATTTGCTTTTTCACTAGAACCACTTATTGGGTTCTATTGGCATGTTATTGTTAATAACAAATTTAATTTAACTTTTATAGTGTGATAACAAATTTACTCAACACTCACTAATTTTTATATTTTAATTTAACTTGGTCTAATTCTAAAAACGGGTTAAATGTTTATTTTGGTATATAAACTATACTCAAATTTTCAATGTCATATGGATGCACTAAAATTGCACTCACTAATTTTCATGACCTCCAAATATAAGTCTAGAAAATTGCACTAAAATTGTCGAGAGATTCATTTGTTTTGGCAATTACAAGCGTTTGATGGCATAATACTGAAATGTGACACTCCATGAACCAATATATTTTCTGTTAATTAAGTAGTATAATATGGATGCAGCAACACAAGAAACATATATATTTCTCAAAGTTTGCTAAACCAACTTTTGCGACCTTATTTATTATTGGTTATGCACATGTAATACAAATAACAGGTCAAGATAAATCAAAGATTTCATGAGAATTTGTGCATGAGGCAGAGTACTATAATTGATAATGCTGCTGCAAATATCAAAAATGATATTCTTGGTCAACCGCTTCAATTGCTCTCTGGCCTTGTTATATTGAGCAATGCAAGTAGTGCTCTTGGACTTATGAGTAAAGGAGTGGCCGCTTTATCAATGTATAAAAAATTCGTCCAAAACTTGGATTACTAAGCATACACTTATTGCAAAGTTTGTGTTGCTTTGTTCGTGCTACACTAATTTTTGCAAAATAATTGTATAAAACTACGATGTGCCTTGTTAACTGCTCGGGGGCTTGAAAATAAAAGTGTATGTTAATGATTGATTAGTAAAATCCCTTTTTTCTCTGGTGTGCCATCTTTATTTTCCTTTTCTGATTTATTTTTTTTGCACCCTTGAAGCATGTCTACGTTGATGGAATTAAGAAGCGTTTATGTTGGCATGGAATTCTCCGGTCAAAGGCTCTCTTGTAGGACGTGTTAATATGGTATAATGTCTACGTTGATGGAATTAAGAAGTGTTTATTGTACCTATTTTTGCAGACTAGGAGAAAACTTCTGGATTTGGTGGAGGAAGAATCCAATATATTTACTGTTCTTGGGGCAAATTTCATCAACTGAATTTGTTGGTTATTGTACATATTTTTGCAGACTAGGAGGAAACTTCTGGGTTTGGTGGGGAGCGAAATATGTAGAGGGGATTAAATTGCGAATGTACTTTTTGTAATGAAATAAATGTTTGTTTAACAAATATTTTAAGTTTATTGTGATTATATTTTTGAGATGAAATAAATATTTTATTTAGTAAATATTTTAAATCTGTAATTTATATTTTTTTGAAAACATGGTGTTATTCGCGGCGTTTGTAAAAAATAAACGCCACTAAACAATAGTTATTAGCGGCGTTTGTCTTTACAAACGCCACTAAAGAATAGTTATTGCGGCGTTTGTAAAGACAAACGACACTAAAAAACAGTTATTTGCGGCGTTTGTCTAGGTCTTAACCTTTTGGGGCATTTTTTGTCCAAAAACACCGCGAACTGTTGTGGCGCGTTTTTAAGTGCCGGGAAAGTTTTTAGCAGCGCTAAAAAATGCCGCTATAGAACTAAAAAACGCCGCTAAAACATGTTTTGTTGTAGTGTTGAATACATGAATATTTTCATTGTTAACGGGTTTACTCATTCTAGTGAACGAATCTGAAGTGGACTCTTTGTTTCGTTTTTTATAAATTTGTCTCTAAAGTGTTGGTTAATTGTCTAAAGCATGTGATACCTATTTGTATTAATGAAAATCATCGTGTGTTTATGTCCGGCGGACTTATCTCTAATAATGTCTTGATTGCACATGAGTTGTTCCACTCTTGTGTAAAAACCCATTCCCCCGACCCAAACAAATAACCAAACCCAACACTCATATCCTAACCCGACCCGGATCCAATGACCCGACCTAAATCAGAAAAATCCCCAAATTAAACCCATAAAACCCTAAACCAATAAAAACCCTAAACCAGTCAACCCTAAAATACCATAATAAACCCTAAATGACCTAACCCTCTGCCATCCACATGCCTAACCCGACATCATCACCCTACCCTGTCGAACCTTAGCTGCCACCGCCGACTTTTGTAACTGTCGCCTCCCTACGAATTCGGCTCCTATCAGATCTGTAATAATAAAAATAAGGGGAAGGTTATAATTTTATTTTGGTTATAAAAACCAAACCGGAAACAACTTGTAAAGGAAAGTGAATTTTTCGGTTATTCTAAATAACGGAACGTTTCTTTAAATATTTAGAACATTTTCATGCATTTAAGAATTATATTTTAAATTTTAATCGAATTCGTAATTTCCAACACCAAGACATTAAATAATCGACTAGGTACCAATTTTGGGCGGTGTGGGGTGTTAATCCTTCCCCATCCGTAACCGACTCCCGGACTCGAATTTTTTATCTCTGGTTTTATTTTAGTGTCCGGTCTACCATTTTTTAAAATGATCGGTGGCGACTCCATATTTTTGATCTCCAAATTGAGCGGGCTTTTCCAAACTAAATTAAAAAACTGAAAAGAAATTTCAAAACTGAATAAAAAGAGCGCTGGACGAATTTCAGTGATTACAACTGGCGACTCCGCTGGGGACCTTTTAAAATAAAAAGAGAGTCAAGTCACGAGTCGATTATCTTTTTGTCTGGGTCGTTGGAAATTGACGAATTCGATTTTAATTTAAAATATGATTATGTCTTTTGTTAATAAGGCATGCATTTTATTTTCTGTAAATATATCGGTTTATATTTTACTGCTTAGTATAAGTGAACATAAGAATAGGGTGTGTCAAAAGGTTTGAGAGTTTCTCTCCACACACCGTGCACTTGCATTGCATTCCATGAGCTTTCTACCCGAGCTCCGTCCTATTTTAAGTGGAAGTATGATATCGCCTTCGTGTGGGTTACCACCGTATAGGTTGGTGAATCACTTTCGGGATATTTTTCTTATGTTTTTGTGTGGGTTACCTCTGTATAGGCATAAGGGATGTACCCCCTTGAATTGAACTTGGTCCGTTTGAAGCTTATAATGGGTCGGGATCAGGGGCCTTGCTACCTTTAGTAAGGGACAGCGAGGACAATTCGGGTACCCTTCCCTAGAACTGAACCACATGTAATGGACCATAAGAGCCTTGCTCTAGAAATGGAACCCGTTAAAAGTTCAAAGGAGAAATGCTTCTAACCTTTTGTCTACTCTATAGATTTATTTCATAAAAGTATGCATGGTAGATACCATGCCGAGTAGGATCTTTCTTTTTGTAAATAAAAAAATGTACCGGGTAGATACCATGCCGAGTAGGATTTTTTTCATAAATAATAGTATACCGAGTATATATCATGCTGGGTAGGATTTTTTTGTAAATAAAAACATGCCGGGTAGATACCATGTCGGGTAGGACCATTCTTTCTGTAAATAATAATATGCCAGATAGAAACCATGTTGGGTAGGATCTTTCTTTTTAAATAAAAGCATGACGGGTAGGCTTATATTTTTCAAATAAAGCATGCCTATCAGTAGGTTTTATACAGTTTTTTATGATGATTACTTTTTTATCGGTACTAACCCGTTTATTTTGTTTGTGCATTGCAGTTACATCTCATGCATTTTCATATTTGCATTTCATCATAATGCACCATCATTTCCAAATCAAAGGGGTCTGATTCCGTAGATTCCGGTCGTAGCCATTCTGGGGCATCTGAGTCAGCTATATCTGCATCAGCTTTTCACTTGAAGTAAAACTAAAGAAATGGAGAGTCGTCTAGAAAGAGTAGAGCAAGCATGCGAGGATATGAAGAGGGACATAAATGAAAAGCTCGAAAAAACGCAACAAGCAACTCACGATCATATTACACAATCACACGAGGATCTGCTAACTCAGATAGTTGTTATGCTGGCTGGTGAAAATCCTAAAAGAAGAAAAGGAATGGTTATAGACCCAAGTGTACTAGAAAAGACAAAAATACATACGACAAGGCACCTCTACAAGTACCGATTCCAGTTGAAAAGCAACAAGGTCCTCAAGCCGGGTCTTCATCACATGGGGAAACTAATGCCCAAAAAACCCTAATGAGTATGTCATCCATGATCCGAGCATCATCAACAAGATAGGTCTAGCAGGGGTCGAGACAGTCAAGCGGATTAATGATTTGTGCAAGCGGGCTGAAGAGAAGTCCAAAGCTGCAGAAGGGGCAAGTGCATCCTATGAGGTAGATGCAAGAAAATTAAGTCTAGTTCCGGATCTGGTGATACCTCCAAAGTTCAAAATGCCAGAATTTGAAAAGTTCAACGGAAAAATCTCTCCGTCTGCTCACCTTATCATGTTTTGCCGAAGAATAACGGGGCATGTTGGCAACGAGAAACTCCTGATCCATTGCTTTCAGGAAAGCTTAAAAGGCTATGCTGCCAGGTGGTATAACCAACTAAGCCGAGACCAGATGCAATCATGGAAAGATCTGGCCAAAGCCTTTATCAAGCAGTACCACAATATAACAAACATCGATCCAGATCGTCTAGCACTGCAGAGTATGGAAAAGAGGCCCAATGAGAGCTTCCGGCAGTATGTGCAAAGATGGAGAGATATTGTTGTACAAGTACAACCACCATTGCCCGAGAAAGAAATAATGCCTACATTTGTGAGGACTCCGAAAGACCCATTTCTGAAATATATGTTGGGTAATCCATCCAAGAGTTTGAAAGATCTCGTGACATCTGGAGAACTCATTGAAGCAGCTATAAGAGAAGGGAAGATTACTGACTTTAGCCAAGAAAGAGATGAAGCAGAAATTCATACAGTGGGATCTTATTTGACCAGTCGACCTTGGTCCTCACATCAGCCCAGCTACTCGTCCTCACATCGATCAAAAGCTTCTCAGAAAGTCATCTATCCAATCCCGATGACGTATACAGAGCTACTCCCGATGCTTGTTAAAAAGTACTTGATAATCCTAGTCTAATTTCAACTGAAAGAGCCTCCTTACCTAGAAGGATATGATGTCGACGTTGTTTGCGACTATCATATAGGAAGCACGGGCCACACCATAGAGAATTGTGGGGCATTGAGAAACAAGGTGCAAAGCCTGATCGAGACTGGAACTCTGAAGTTCAACAACGGGGTTCCCCAGACAAACTAATCGAGGGTTGAAGAGGAATGAATGACCTGCAGATACTTAATTCTTTTTTGGGGGCATCTTTGTAACCTAAATCTTTTGAGTAATGCATGAAATCAACTTTTTACCTAGGCCTGAAGGTAAAAAATGGAATCTTTTGTAAGGGCATGCGATTATTCAATGCATTCCTCAGATTTTATTTTGAAAAAAAAAACACAAAAACAAAAATTTCAAAATTTAATCCATTCATACTTTTCCAAAACTTTTATCCATATTTTCAAAGAACGACATCGGTTCTAACCCGATAATTGATCCCAAACATTTTGGAGGCACTTAATCCCTCCACTTCATGAAAAATTTTCATTTTGAAAATATTTTTGAAGCAAAAGGATTTCTTCCATTACTTTTTAGAAATATAAGGTGCAAAGACCTAAGGACCATGGCTATTCAAAACAAGAAAGAAAGCCTTCAAAGGTATTCAGTCAAAATGACATCTGGGGCAACATTCAATCAGACAAAGTCTTTGTTCATTCGAGAAGATGAAAGAAGACAAGCCTACAAAGGTCATTCAGCTCAGAAATTGAAAAATGAAAACAAAGAAGATTTGAGGGGCAAGCTTTTGCTCGAGAAAATTAGAAGATCGAACTGAACCAAGGGAAGAATACCCCTACAAATATTTCATGCATGTCCATACATCATGACAAACATAACATTGCATCACCAAAATGTTACCATGCATCATGAAAGCATACTTGAAGGCATATGCATCATTGCATCTTTTAAACTTGACCATACATCATGACATACATAACATTGCATCCTTGCATCATCACAAAAGCATGCGCATGCATCCCATTTGCATAAATACATGAAATAACTTTCAAAAACAAAACTCAATCCTTCCATAAGGATATTTTTCCAAATTTCCGAAAAACTTTTAAAACTCTATCCTCTCATAAGGATATTTTTTTCCAAACTTCTGGAAAATTTTTAAAACTCAATCCTTCCATAAGGATATTTTTCCAAATTTCTGGAAAACTTTTAAAACTATATCCTTTCATAAGGATATTTTTTTCAAACTTCTGGAAAATTTTTAAAACTCGATCCTTCCATAAGGATATTTTTTCAAACTTCTGGAAAACTTTTAAAATTCAATCATTCCATAAGGATATTTTTCCAAACTTCTGGAAATTTTTCAAAACTCAATCCTTCTATAAGGATATTTTTCCAAACTTCTAGAAAATTTTCAAATTCCAATCCTTCCATAAGGATATTTATCCAAACTTCTGGATAATTTCAAAAAAAAAAATGAGTTCCATAACTCAATCTTTCCATAAGGATATTCTTCCAAACTTCTAGAAAATTTTTAAAACTCAATCCTTCCATAAGGATATTTTTCCAAACTTCTGGATAATTTCAAAAAAATGAGTTCCATAACTCAATCCTTCCATAAGGATATTTTTTCCAAACTTCTGGAATTTTTTTTTAAAACTCAATCCTTCCATAAGGATATTTTCCAAACTTCTGGATAATTTCAAAAATTGAGTTCCATAACTCAATCCTTCCAAAAGGATATTTTCAAAAATCGAATTTCATAACTCAGTCCTTTTATAAGAACATTTTTTTAAACTCTATTCTTTCATAAGGATATCTTTTTTGACAAAATAGATTTCCTATTTCCATCCTTAATTAAGGAGAGAGAAAGAAAGAAAAATCAAAACAAAAAATCCAAAATCCAAAAAAAAAGAAGAAAAAAAGAGAGATGGAAAATGAATGAAAATGAGAAGGAAAAAGAGCAAGAGAGATCTTTTCAGAATATCCTAGGCACGAACCCAAAAGGAGGCTAGAAACATTCAAAATGATCACCACATTTATCTCATCTCCCAGGAGTGGCAGCATAATGAGAACCAAAGGAGTTCATATCCTTGAAGAGGCAGCGGAATGGACTTGACCTAGCTTATCTCCCTGGAGCTGTAGTGGAGCAAACTTCATATGTAATTAAGAAATATTTTGTTTGAAGAATAAATAGAAAAAAATGAAAAATGAAAAATGAAAAAAGAGAGAAAAAAAGGAAAAAAAGAAAAAACAACAAGGTGAAAACCCGAACGGTCACCTTGAAAAGGGTCTTTTCAAAATATCTCTAAGGCACAAACTCATAAGGAGGCCTTAGACATCCAAAATAAAGATATGTTAGTCTCATATCTCTGAAGTGGCAACGGAATGAGCACCAACATCAACATCGTCTCCTTGAAGTTGCAACGAAACGAATTTAGCATCAATTTTATCTCCCTAAAGTTGCAATGGAAGAATTGAAGCTACATCAGTTCATATCCCTGAAGTTGCAGTGGAATGGACACAAAATCAACATCGTCTCCCTAGAGTCGCTGTGGAATGAACCCAACATCAATTTTATTTCCCTGAAGTTACAATGGAAGAATTAAAGTTATATTCGTTCATCTCCTTGAGGTTGCAGTGGAATGGACACAACATAAACATCGTCTCCCTAAAGTTGCAGTGAAACGAACCCATGATCAATTTTATACCCCTGAAGTTGCAGTGGAAGAATTGAAGCTACATCAGTTCATATCCCTGAAGTTGCAGTGAAATGGACACAAAATCAACATCGTCTCCCTAGAGTCGCAGTGGAACGAACCCAACATGAATTTTATCTCCCTGAAGTTGCAGTGGAAGAATTGAAGCTACATCAGTTAGAATCCCTGAAGTTGCAGTGGAAGAGACACAAAATCAACATCGTCTCCCTGGAGTCGCAGTGGAACGAACCCAGCATCAATTTTATCTCCCTGGAGTTGCAGTGGAAGAATTGAAGCTATATTCGTTCATCTCCCTAAGGTTGTAGTGGAATGGACACAACAACAATCTCGTCTCCCTGAAGTTGCAGTGGAATGAATCCAGCATCAATTTCATATCCCTGAGGTTACAGTGGAAAAATTGAAGTCACATTGTCTCATCTCCCAGAGGTTAAAGTGGAGCAGACAAAACTACAACATCAGACTCTATCTCCTTGAACTTCCAATGGAGCGAGTCATTCAACAGAAGATGGAGCTTCACAAAAAAAACAAAAAAATCAATAAATAAAAGAAAAAATAAAAGAAAAAAAACAAAAAAAGAGAGAGAGAGAAAATGGCGAGCAAAAACGCATCTATTTTCGACCGAGCATCATTGTACTTCGATAAGTCTCAGCCTAGAGAACAGATGAGCAGATTGATCGAAGAACTCAACATCCTCGAAGAGCGAAGACCTACCAAAGATTGAAGACCAAAGATCAAAGACAGAAGAAGTACCTAAGAAGAAAAGCAGCGAGTCGAACTCATTTTGTTTCCCCAACCCCTATTCTAAAGATTTTGCTTTCCCTAAAAGTAACAAGGTGAATCAATCAAGTCAAGAAAGAAGACATGCACCGAAGAGAAAGAATATCTACTGAAGAAAGAAGACATATGTCAAGAGGGAAATGCTCAACCAGACCGGATGGAACGAGTCATTTTTCGTCTTTGCTCTATTGTTGTTACACAACAACGAGCAAAGAGAGACATGTGTAATAACCCGTTCCCCCGACCCAAACAAATAACCAAACCCAACACCCATATCCTAACCCGACCCGGATCCAATGACCTGACCTGAATCAGAAAAATCCCCAAATTAAACCCATAAAACCCTAAACCAACAAAAACCCTAAACCAATCAACCCTAAAATACCCTAATAAACCCTAAATTACCTAACCTTCTGCCATCCACATGCCTAACCCGACATCATCACCCTACCCTGCCGAACCCTACCTGTCACCGCCCTACAAATTCGGCTCCTATCAGATCTGTAATAATAAAATAAGGTGACGGTTATAATTTTATTTTGGTTATAAAAACCAAACCGGAAACAACTTGTAAAGGAAAATGAATTTTTCGGTTATTCTAAATAACAGAACGTTTCTTTAAATATTTAGAACATTTTCATGCATTTAAGAATTATATTTTAAATTTTAATTGAATTCGTAATTTCCAACACCAAGACATTAAATAATCAACTAGGTACCAATTTTGGGCGGTGTAGGGGTGTTAATCCTTCCCCATCTGTAACCGACTCCCGAACTCGAATTTTTTATCTCTGGTTTTATTTTGGTGTCCGGTCTACCATTTTTTAAAATGATCGGTGGCGACTCCATATTTTTGATCTCCAAACTGAGCGGGCTTTTCCAAACTCTAAAAAAAAAACCGAAAAGAAATTTCAAAACCGAATAAAAAGAGCGCCAGACGGATTTCAGTGATTACACTTTGAATAGCTTTAAGTATGGTCCTAACAAAGGTGTTGCATTAAAATTAGACATGGAGAAAGCATTAGACAAAGTATAATGGAATTTTTTGCGTAATGTGATGTTAAAGCTTAGGTTTGCAAATACTTTGGTTAATTTGATTATGTATTGTGTTACAACCGTTATGTGTTGTGTTCGGATTAATGGTGAAATTTTAGAGACAGTTAAGCTAGAGGAAGACTAAGGCAATGAGATACTTTATCTCTGCACTTATTCCTTTTTTGTGCTCAAGCACTTTCAGCTCTTCTACTCAAGGATCAACAGTCAGGGAGACTACCATGGATTCGAGCCAGTGTACATGGACCAAGAATCAATCATCTTTTCTATGCTGACGATTCTCTTGTTTTTTGTCAAAGATCTGGAGAAAGAGGCTGGGCGTTTAAAGGAGCTGTTGGTCCTGTTCGAAGGAGCCTCGGGGCAAAAGGTAAACTTTGATAAGTCTAATGTTTACTTTAGCCCTAATACTACAGTTCCACAACATGATCATTTGAAAAACTTGTTGGGCATACAAGAAGTTATGGAACCGGAAAATACCTTGAGATGCTGTTAGTGATTGGGAAGAACAAGACTGATGCTTTCGGTTTCCTCGGAGACAAGTTTCTCAAGCATATCATGAGGTGGGACAAGAATCTGCTTTCTTATAGAGGGAGGGATGTGTTCCTAAAAGTTGTTGCCTAAGCTTTGTCTACATACATTATGTCGTGTTACTTGCTGCCTGAAGGTATCATTGAGGAGATGATAAAAACCATGCGTTCATATTGGTGGACAGGTAAATCCATTGAGAAAGGATGGTCGCTGGTAGCTTGGACAAAAATATGTCAACCAAAGATGCATGGAGGACTAGGTTTTCGAGACCTCAATAGTTTCAAATTTCTCTTATTGGTAAGCAAGCAATGAGGCTGCTTCATAATAGTGAATCCTTAGTTTACAAAGTGCTAGATGCGAAGTACTTCCCACAAGGACACATTCTTGATGCAAGAATTAGTGATAAAATATCATATGCATGGAGCCATGCAAGTGATAAAGCTGGGCTTTTACTGAAAAATTGTTATTAATAGCATAGTTCGAATGTACGGTAATGCATAGGTGGCACTTCGAAAACCTCATTGTCTGGTGCATATGTTGATAATTCTAACAATCCAATCCTTTGTGGTGAGTTCATGGTCAGGGATGAAATTATAATCTGGAAAGGTCATTTTACAAGTTCACATGGTACGCTATCGAGATATAATTGGATTATGAAAGCAACTCAAAGACAAGGCATGTGGAGAAAATTTGGAACCAGCCAAAAAAGTTACATACGCTACTAAAGATCAAGATTTTTACATGGAGGTTGTGCCATGATGGATTACTTACAGGTAGCATGTTACTTAGTGCAGGCCTTAGTGATGGCATATGTACATTATGTGAGCAAACTATTGAAACAATGACACATGTATTTCGGGACTGTCCAATGAAAAAGGAGATCCTAGAGTTGAGTGGTGTTCCACCCATTGTGCAAAATAGTCTTGCTCGGAGTGCTAAACAATGGATTACCGAAGTAGCATCAGATCTAATCAAGGAGCGATTCACTGGTCTCATAGTGCTTCTTTGGAACATTTGGAATAAAAGAAATTCAAAGGTTTATGAAGATGTGCTCACATATGCCCGATCGATTGTTGACAATGCATCCTTGTTGCAAACTGAATTCTTCCTAGAACATGCAAGACCTTCCAGTTTACTAAATTTGAGACAACCACCTAGATGGAGGAAGCCTAGTGAAGGAAAGGTCAAAATCAATGTGGACGAAGCGTACAATCCTTCCACATGTTAGGCTGCGATTGATGTTATTGCATGGGATCACGATGGATTTGTGCTTGTAGGTCTGGCTTGGAAGTTAGATGGACCACATACAACATCAACAATCGAGGCAGTAACGTTCCAGCAAGGCATCCATTTGGCTCTAGATCGGAGCTAGTTAACTGCAATAGTGGAAGGCGATGCAATCACATTGTTAATCGTTTAACAAACCCTGTTCTTGATCTATCAACCTTAGGTGTGCACCTTGAGAGCACTCGGTGTTAGCTTAGGCAATTTACAGCTTTAAGTTTTTTATGTTAGTAGGATTGCAAATTCAATAGCACATGTACTTGCCCATTGGGCTCTTGATAACATTATTGAGGTCCGGTTTGATATGGTTCTGGCCCATAGAATATATGATGCAATTAATGATTGATCAATAAATTATCATTTTCTTCAAAAAAAAAAGCTGAATATTATTAAAACTGAGAGAATATTAAATCTAGAGAGAGAATATTTAAATTTAAAAATAAAAAAGAACAATCATAATATATAAGGTAAAAAGATTGATATAATGTTTACTTAAATGGAGGAAGAGAATAAAATGTTTCTTAACGGAGGAAGAAAGAAAAGATAACGTTGATGGAAGGAAGAAGAAATAGAAACAAAGAGCGATTAAATTGGTAAAATATTAAAATTTTAAAGGTTAATTTTTTAGAATTAAGACAATAAAAACAAAGTGTAAAAGTTGAGGGTTGAAGGCCATTTATTTGTCATCAATTTTTTAATGACAATGGTCCAACTTGTTAATTTTTCATGTCAGTGACTAATTGGTAACTTTTTATAATCGAAGACTCAACAAGAGACGTCATAAATCAATAAAAACTTTTCTTACTGTATCATATTTTTTAAATAATTTATATTTGATTTTTTAAAAATAATTCTTACCTTGGGGAGAGGAAGGAAAAATTTGTTACTAATGGGTAATGAACCCACAACTTATGGGAGAGGGTCGGAGAAATTAAATGAATAGCGATAATGATATATTAGATTTTTTAGGCTTAAGGGTTCAATAAGCCCCTAAATTTTTGAAAAAACATCAATTAAGTCCCTACAATTTTTTCACCTAATTAAGCCCTCAAACTCAAGAAAAAAATCAATTTGGCCCTTTAATCAACGTTGACCGTTAACTTTAACGATTTTTTTAAAAAAAAATTTGGCACGTGTTGCAACAGGATAATGCCACTTGTCATTTCTAGGATATTTTAATTTTCATTTTTAAAAATATATAAAAATCAGAAAAAAAAATTAAAAATTCAGAATAATTATAAAAATTATTTTAAAAATATAAAAAATATTTTTCAAAATTTATTTAAAAATAATAAATAATAATTTTCAAAAGATTAAAATATTTTAAAAAATTAAAAATATTAAATATTATTATACAATTATAAAAAATAAATTGAAACCTATAAAACAAAAAAGATATTTTAGTTTTTTAAATAAATTTTATTGTTTTATATTTTAAAAATAAAATAAAATTTATTATTTTATATTTTTCAATTTATTTTTATAATTTTATAATAATATTTAATATTTTAAAATATTTTGAAAAGTTATTATTTATTATTTTTGTATAAATTTAAAATTTTAAAAATATTTTTATATTTTTAAAATAATTTTTAGAATTTCCAGTTTTTTAATATTTTAGATTTTTTTATGATTTTTATATATTTTAAAAAGTAAGTGGCATTATCCTGTTGTGACACGTGTTAAATTTAAAAAAATATTAAAATTAACGGTCAAAGTTGATCAAAGGGCCAAATTATTATTATTTAGTTTGAGGGCTTTTTTAACATCCCTTGAATGAATAAGTTATTTATAAATTTTATTTTAACAAATTATTATTAATGGAGCGGTAAAGTACTTTTATATGAATCCATAAATCTTATGTTTAATTCTCTTTTAAATTATTTTTATTTAAAATTTTATAAAAATATGTAAAAATCAAAACATATTTTTAAAAATATTTTTTTTTTGGTAATAAAGGGCTGAAAACACTAAACACTAGAGGCAGACCTCAAGCAATTTTCAAGCAGTAAATCCCGCACCTGCGAAGGTGAAGTTTCGAACAGGACCTCCCGAATCGGCGGACCACGCTAAGAAATGGCCAATCTATCCGCAATGGTATTAGCCTCGCGACCAACATGCTTCAAAGAAACCTCCCAATCACGCTCCATCATCTCGCAAATAACGATCGCAAGAACATTCCTACGACCTCCACTAATGCTGTCCATAATATTTTTAAAAATATTGATTCTCTTTAAAGTGAGTAAATTTTACTAATTTATAATTAAATGAATGCCGAGTTTACATGCAACTCTAATTCAATTAATTATTTTATCTACTCAAAATTAATTATTTTATATATAATATATATGTTTATATGATTGATTAATATTTATATTACACTATCATTTTTAAATTTCGTAACAAAAATTAAAAAAATATTACCTGTTAATTATATTTATGAAAACTAATAAAAAAATAAATAAATGATAGTTAATTTAAATTGTAACTAAACAATAATGAAATTATTTTAAACTAAAATTTACGAAATAATGATTAAAATTTTTATTAATTTTTGAATGATTTTTTATACATCATAAACATTAATTTTTTGAATAGTTCATAAACATTAATTTTATTAATATTATCATTTAAGATTTGGTATATATCTTCAATGAGCGAATTATCTATTAACTAGTCGTTTTAAATATTAAAAATTCTTATTTTTTCAGAACGGATAAGATATAAACACTCCAACACGAGAGAAAATATATGGATCAACTATTTTAAATAAATTATATATATATTGTCACGGGGCTAGATTTTTGAACCAGCTCACCGTGCGGCCTTAGTCGAGTCTTTAAGACAAACGCCCAAGTAAGCCTTTTCAACCCTCTCAGAAGATCAAACTTCCCAAGCACCGACAAACGCGAAGCGTTCTATGCGAAAATGAATCAAACGAGATGAACGGAGAAGAACACTGAAAGAACGCTCAAGAACAAAAGAAGAACGATAAGAACACTCAGAGGATTTAGAGTAAATGCCTTTATACTATGGAAACTTGGATACTGAATACAAAATGAGGAGGGGAAGGTCTCTATTTGTAGTTGAGTCCCCTCTAATCCAACGGTCTATACAGATTTACATCGACGATCAAGATGAGAGCCTCTATCTTATTTACAACATTTGAATTTTAAATTCCAAATAAGAGATAATGTGAGAATTATCTTCAATTATCTTTAATTAAATAAAAGATAATTTACTATGGTAATTACTATGTCTTCTTGGATCTTCCCACGAATCGGGACAGTCTGGTGGTCTTCCAAGCCCAAAGTGTGCCTTTGAACCCCTTGTGCAGCTTGTTGCGACAGCGACTCGGACCTCAACTCGCGGCCCGTGTCAATCTCCCCCACCAAACTTGGCGACACCCTCGTCGCTCCTCTCAAATAACTCTGAGATCGGTCCTGGAGCTTCCTTTCGCACACATTAGCTTGCTTCCAACTCGGAATCTGGCTTGATTGTCCCCCCATAAGGATCACTCTCCCCATAAAGAGCACCAGACTCTGACTTGGTTGTCCCCACATAAGGACTGCTCGACTTGGCTTGCACCGCCATGTAACATCAATCGTCTCGGGTACACCTCGATCGTAGGAACTCTTTCCTACCAATTTTGACTTACCCCGTTCTGGATTATCCCGATCCTTGTGCACAAACTTGAACACCATAACATTAAACACCGAACGAACCCTTGGAACTCTAAAAGGTTGCTTCAGCCCGTGCCAAGTCTTGCCAACTCCACCATCTGATGAGTTAGGTTTTCTGCTCCCTACACCCAACAAATCCAGCAAATCAAACTGTAAAACACAACTGTGTTCAAGATATACCTCATTCATTTTCCCAGCATTTACTCTACGCATCAATTCTTTGCCCCTGAAGTTTGACGCCCCATTGCTCCTCGGCAATGCAACACCCATCGACACTTCTTCTCCACTTAAGTTAGATGCCTCGGCCACCTCATCCCTAAGTGGCTCCTCGACGGCCTTCACACTAACTTCCTCGGGTAACTCTCGCCCCTCCAAGGTAGTAACACCAACTATCGCCTCCAACTTGATGTCTCCTCGGCTTGGAACATCTTCGACAAGCTGAATGGCTGTCAGCTTCTTGGTCCCTCGCTCGTTGTCTCAACACACGGGCACAATGCATCGTTGTCTCAGATCTAAGATGCACACGATGTCGGCACACGTAATGATAAGAGCTTTAATACGGTCAAGAAATTTTAGTCCCCAAATTAAATCAAAGTCATCCAACTCGATTACCTTAAAATCTTCCTTGGCCTTCCAATCCCCAATCTACAGCTTAATCTTCCGCACTATCCCCACAACTGGAACTTCCCTGGAATTCACTGCCTTGATCTTACCAGTTGAATCCACAACTTCAAGATCAAGCTTCTCAGCAGCCTTCTTGGACATGAATAGATTGCTTGCTCCGGTGTCCACCAAAGTACTCATCGATCATCCCGTCATGTTGATGTCGACAAACATCAACCTATTCTGCTTCTGGTCCTTCTTCGTCTTGGCATAACTTAAAATTATTGAGCCAAGTCTCGTAGCCTCATCACTCTCAGGCTCATCCTTCTTGACTCGATCCGGGCACTTTCGTGCTAAATACGGCCCCTTATATCGGTAACACTTCCATTGTACTTTTTTTCCCTCGGCCTCCCTCCTTTGACGTTGGCGATTGCACCAAGTCTACCTGGTTCTCCATATATCTTGTCGTCCTCTTGGACAATGGTATCGAGATAACTCTTCTTGGGATAGTCTTTCACTACGTGTGGACCATCATAATGGTAGTACCTTACGGGTCCTTGATCCTTCCGATCATATGGCTTCACAAACCAGTTAGGCTTGGTCGATGGCTTCTTCTTGCCATCATCGCTACTATCTCCGAACTCTTTCTCGTCTTTCCTACCATTGCCCTTGCCATGGGGCTTGGAAGACTTGGACTTGTAACCACTATACTCGGTCAAAGACTCCGCAATGGCTAGGGCTTTGGAAGTTCCTTTACATCCCTTCGCTCTAACTCGATCCTGGCCCATGGCTTCAGTCCATCCATAAATGTGAAAAGCACATCCTCCTCACACAAGCCGGGGATAAGGAGTTGTAACTCGCTAAACTCCCTAATGTAATCCACAAAGGATCCCTCGTGTCGAAGCCTCATTAACTTGGTCTTGGCTTCTCTCACAGTATTACTCGGGTAAAACCGCTGCTTGAACTCTGCTTGGAACTCCTTCTAGGTTCCAATACCCGCGCCCCTACTATTCTCATCAAGGCACCTACGCTGCCACCATAACAATGCAACGTCAGTCAAGTAGACAATAGTAGTATTTACCTTATCGACATCATCTGTGATGCACATTCCCCGAAAGTATTGCTCCAAGCACCAAATAAAGTTCTCAACATCTTTTACCGAACGGTTCCCCTTGAACTCTTTTGGCTTCGGGATGTCCTTCGTTGGCCTTGGTATCTTCGTGGTTAACACACTGTTCCGTATGGCAGCCTGATAAACCAACACTTCCATCTTCAGATCCATCATTTCCATCCTCAAGGCCTCCAACTGGGCTTCGAGAGCATCTCTCTTTTCTTCTGACAAATCACACTGGTCATCCAGCTCCTCGAGCCGTGTATCCACCACGTCGAGTTGCTCCACAGAATCCTTCATAGATCCCTCAAGCCTGGTGACCCTCTCCTCGAGCGATGACAACTTGTTCTTCGAGTTTGCTCGACTTCCCTTGTCAGCCTAGGTCTCTACACCCTTCTGGCTCACAGCAGCATTCTCTCCCTTCTTTGGTCCCATCTCAACTCGATGCTTCGTGCCTCGAACTATCTCAAGTCGCTCGAACTGGGCTCTAATACTAACTGTCACGGGGCTAGATTTCTGAACCAGCCCACCGTGCGGCCTTAGTCGAGTCCTTAAGACAAACGCCTAAGTAAGCCTTTTCAACCCTCTCGAAAGATCAAACTTCCCAAGCACCGATAAATGCGAAGCGTTCTATGCTGAAACGGATCAAACGAGATAAACGGAGAAGAACACTGAAAGAACGCTCAAGAACAAAAGAAGAACGATAAGAACACTCAGAGGATTTAGAGTAAATGCCTTTATACTCTGGAAACTTGGATACTGAATACAAATGAGGAGGGGAAGGTCTCTATTTATAGTTGAGTCTCCTCCAATCCAACGGTCTATACAGATTTACATCGACGGTCAAGATGAAAGCCTCTATCTTATCTACAACATTTGAATTTTAAATTCCAAATAAGAGATAATGTGGGAATTATCTTTAATTAAATAAAAGATAATTTACTATGGTAATTACTATGTCTTCTTGGATCTTCCCACGAATCGGGTCAGTCTGGTGGTCTTCTCAAGCCCAAAGTGTGTCTTTGAACCCCTTGTGCAGCTTGTTGCGACAACGACTAGAACCTCAACTCGCGGCCCGTGTCAATATATATGAAATATGAATTAAAGTCTTTAAATACATACATTTTAAGATTGAAACAAAAATAAATATTTAAATCTTCTTTTATTTTTTTTCTTTTCATTGATTTGATGCACATCCTAAATCGAGTCAATGTACAAATAAATTATTTTAGTTAATAAAAAATCATTTTAAATTCATTATTTAAACATAATTTTAAAATAATAAAATGTTTTTTGAGCCAGAGACCGAAGAAAACAATGATAAGCACGATCTATACCAGCAATCTACAACCGATTTTCCTCTAGCCATCGAAGCTAAGCAATATGCAATTACGTTGTCTCTCTGAAAGAGATGACGAATTCTTATCTCCCAAGCACGTTTAACTAACACTATGATCGAGTTCATTAAGGCATACCTCTTAATACAGTCGCATTAGAATTATCTTTTCAAAATTTTCTTTGAACCATTAACAAAATTTTTAAATAATTATTTTATATTTTAGTACTTTATTATTTTAAATTTTTTTATTATGTAGAAACAAACCAACAATGTCAGGAGTGCGTTGAACTCTTTTTTTTTGGTGAATGATGTATGACGTCAAACATGACAATCATACACGGAAATTTATCACATATTTCGTTAAAAGATTTCCCTAAACATAAATGGAAAAAAAGAATACAAGTGATAAAACTCAGAAAAGTACATAACAAATCTAGCAAATAAACCAATAGCAAAGGAAACTAGACAAAGCAAAAACAGCTGCTACTACTGCTAACCAATGTCATCCTCGTGAAATAAACTAATCACACCATCCGGGGATTGAGAGAGATAATGGATCTCCAAATCAGTCGGGGAAGCAGATTTCTCCAGTGAATGCGCCACTCGGTTCCAGGTACGAGGAATGTGCCGAAAAAGAACAGTCTAATTTCGATTCATCAGTTCTCGGATATGCGACAAGACGGTTGGCACCCCTTGTCGAGCTCCTTGTACTTGTAGTAATCGTATGGCATCCATACAGTCCATCTCCACTAGAATCTTGTGTATCCCAATTTCCCAAGCATAAAGAAGGATAATACATGCACCCTAAAGTTCAGCATCAACTATTGGACATATACCAATAAACTTGTAGAATCCAATAACCCAATTTTCACTGTGGTCTCGGATGACCCCACCTCACTTGGCTCTTCCATCCAACAAATCTCGACCAGCATCAGTACTGGCTCGAAACCATTCCTCCGAGGTTAGAAGCTCCGACAGTGGGCCAAAATCTGTCGATACCAGTGAAACTTCACTCGTTTCTTGGCCCTGATGCATCATGGATGATTGTATGGCTTTAGAGCACAGCTGCTGAAGTCGCCGACTCCTATCTAACATTGTTCCATGATCAGTCAATGGAGAGTCAAACACCACTGAATTGCGTGAGAGCCTGAGATTCTAAAGTATTGATCCAAATAGTACATCCCATTCATGGAAATCAACCACTACTGCACTGGGCTTGGACAAATTGATTAGCACTCAGTCCTTAAAATCCAGCGATAGAAAAGTAGCGAGAAAATCTGGTTTAACGAGTAATGACCAGATTTTTTGCAACATCGAAAAAAATGATCAGCATCTTCGGGGGCCATTGCACAAAGCGGGCACCTGTCGTCCTTAGCGAAATGCATACGTACTCTTTCAGCATTCGTCATTAGTTTATTCGAGCTGACAATCCACAAGAAAATTTTAATTCTCTGGAGACCTCTAAACCGATTAATGTATTTCTATAACGCATCCTTACACTCAACTGTTGGACCAATCCTTAACCTATCAGCCGATTTAATATAGAATTGAAAGTCAACTCTACCTTTTCAACCCACTGAGTTGCCTGGTAAAGCTGGTATCGGCCTTTGAATAGCTGCTATACGTAACAATATCTCTGTAGGTAGGTAGTGTTGAAATTTGTACCAACGCCACTGTCCCGTTTCATCCACCATATCAGCGACGGTGTCATTGCCTAAATTCACAGCCAAAGCCGCGGGAACGTAAAAGGAAAGAGGGTCGATACCCTCGATCCAACAGTCGCACCGAAAGTCCGTAGTACGACCATTCCTAACACGTCGACAAACACTATTACGAATGTTTTCTTAGGAATTATTGTCGTCTGCATGGTATAGGTTAGAATCGCTGCTAAGACCGCCTTAGCCAAGGTAATTCGCCCTGCCAAGGATAGGCTCTTAGCTGTCCAGCCATCTAATTTCTTCTAGACCATCCGGATCAGGTACTCATAAGATGTCGAGGTAACACGATTATGAAGTAAGGGAACCCCAAATACTTTCCCAAATCTGCAACCTCAGTAAATCCAAACATATCGCTCAATTGAGACATCATCGACACTGGAACATTCTTCGAATAAAAAATGGTGGTCTTAGCAAGATTTACTTTGTGCCCAAACACCTCGCAAAAGTGATCAAGGACACGACGTATCACCTCAGTCTGATCAATCGATGCCTCCGCAAAAAGAATCATATCATCAGCAAATAACAAATGAGAAATACCTGGGCTTCGCTTAGATGTCTGAAACGACTTCTTTTGACCCTGATCAATTTCAATCTGAATAGACTGTGCAAGGCGTTCCATGCAGAGAACAAATAAATAGGGCGAGAGAGGATCCCTTTAGCGAATTCCGCTCGATGGATGAAAAGAATTAAAGGGAGAACTATTCCAAATAATCTGCGTAGAGACTGAGGAAACACACTGCATAATGAGATGTCGTAGAGCATCCGATATACCAATATCATGTAACGTATCATCAATAAAATCCCACTCCAGCCTATTATAAGCTTTTTCAAGGTCAATCTTTATTGTCATCCAACCTTTCTTACTCGTTTTCCTATGCATCGAGTGAATAACTCCTTGAGTGATGATGATGTTATCTGTAATTGCCCTTTTCGGAACAAAACTGATCTGATTTTCGAATACCCATATTGGCAGCCATGGTTTTAACCGATTAACAATGATCTTTGTAATGGCTTTGTACACAACATTACAAAGACTGGTCGAAATTGGCTAATCCACTCAGGCGTAGAAATCTTCGGGATTAATACAAGAAGCATTTTATTCAAATCAGACGGTAAAATCCCCTCTACAAAGACCTGACGAATACATCTACAAACAGAATCCCCCACAATATTCTAGTTACGCTAATAGAAACAGCTTGTAATCCATTCACGCTAGATGCTTTAAGTTCTACTATGTCAAAGAAAGCCTTGTGTATCCCCTCATTAGAGATTGGGGCCACTAGTGAAGTAGCCTCAACCAAAGTTAATGGTTTGAACTTCCACCGAACCGAGAAACTATGTCCAATAGAACTAGCTGAAGGGAATAAATCACTAAAAATTCACGGGCCATTGCTGATAACTCACCTAGATACGAACAGCCGCTTCCATCTGCACGCTGGAGTGAAAAGATTGTATTCGAGCGACGTCGGACCACGGTAGAGGTGTGAAAATATTTAGTATTTTGATCCCCATATAGGGCCCATTAAGAGCAAGATTTCTATCTCCAACAACTCCCCTCCTGTTCTAAGACTTTTAAAAGCTCACCTTGCAACTGAGATTCCAGCTGAACCAGAAAATCAGAATGAGCCTTGTGTAATGCTATATCAATGCCCCATAGTCGAGCCAAAATTTGTTTCTTCTTTTTTCCTATGTTCCCAAACACGTCCTTATTCCAAGTTGTAGCCGCATTCTTAAAGGATTCAACATTCTCACTAATGGACATGTTACCCCTCCAATATGCTTTCAACATATCTTTAAACTACAGATGATCCTGCCATGCTGCAATGAAACAGAAAGGCCTATTATGGCAATCTCATGTTTGGTCATGTAATTAAAGTAAGAAAGGCCGATGATCAGAACCAAAGCAAGGAAGATGCATGACATGTGAATTTAAAAAAAAAACTAAACCATGAAGCATGCACAAGACATATGTCTAGCCTTTGTTTTAAATTTCCTCTTGAACAGGTAAAAGGCGGTCCTTAAAAACCCAAATCAAGCAGCCTGGCACTATGGATAAAATCTGAGAAAAGACAGCTACCACCGTGTGAGCCATCTAGACCCCCATCCTCTCAATTAGATCCAAAATTACATTAAAATCACCTCAGGCACCTAAAGAGTGTTATCACCAGGATCGAGCTTAGCCAATTGTTCCCAAAATCGTCTCCTCTTAGACTCCATATGACTCGCATAAACGGCTGTGAACTGAATCCTCGAAGATAAATTTGAAGAGCCAAACTTCCCATTGATAAATTGGTTAGATATTTGCAGGATTTCAACTTCCACCAAGTCCCGCCAAAATAACCATAAACCACCACTGAAACCATGCTATTCAACTCTCAATAAGTGAGAGAAGCCAAACCTAGAAATAACCCTGTCCGCATTTGTAACCCCTTGACCCGGCCTAGTCGCAAGACCGAACAGAGCAAGCTATATTAGGTTTACCGAGGTAAACCGTGAAGATGAAACTCAAAAGACGACCATTTTTTTATTTTATCTTATCTAGAGGCATAATTATTAACCTACATGTACATACTAATCATAAGCGTAAACTCAACTCAATCGGGCATCGAATTGACATCCAATTGAACACTATTACAAAATAGGGACCAAAATGTAATTTCCATAAGTTAAGGGTTCAATTAACAAATTAAGTTTACCAATCCACAATTAAGTTTATTTCATGCAAGCTCATGAAATTTCATCGCAATTAGATCACCACAGCACCCTCAAATTATTATTCAAACATTTAGGGACCAACTTATAAATCTGAAAAACTATAAGAACTTACCTAAAATTTGATTTACCAATCTTCAATTAGTCATGTTTCATGCATACATGCCAAATTTCAGCTTAAAACAACCATCCAAACTCATTCAATTGCATACACAACATCTAGGGACCAAACTGCTAGATTTCAAAGCTTAAATCGAACACATAACTGAAATAACGGTCTTTGGCTTCTGTACACGGGTTTCCGGGTCGATACGGGGCTAAATTATATTAAAGGTTTCGAAACCACCCCTTCAAGTTTCGAAACCAGGCCTCTAGAACTTAAAACACGTACCGATACGACTCCCCGCTTACCGCACCCCATAGCCAATTTTGGCCTACAAGTTTCGAAACCAGGGGCCAGGTTTCGAAACCTCTGGGCCTGGAATGAGGATTTTAACTGGTTTTTCATCCATTTATGATTTTTGAAACACTCATACATGCTTCAAACATATATCCAACATATTCAAGGATCGAACCACATCAAAGCATCACAGATTCAACATCGATTCATGGCATCTTGCATCAAATGAAAATCTATAGGCATGCTTCCTAGAAACCAATCGAGCAACGCATGAAACTTCAAACCATCACCAAAAACACTTTATAATGGCCATTTTCAATTCAAGAGCAACTAAACAAACTTGCTCGAACAGAGAGTTTAACAACAATCTCCCGAAACATTAAGGGAAACCTCATTGCCCTTATTACTTATAGTCTAATTCCAAAAACATACTTTGATTACCAAGTCTTGTTGAGATCCCTTGCTTCCCGCTGCCTCCCAAACCTTTAGTTCTCTACATTGATGGACAAGGGGAGCGTAAGCACACTAAGCTTAGTGAGGAGTGCTAAAAAACAACACACCATCAATGCATTTAAAACCATTTTCCTTCAACACTATGAAATTCTCATTTCAAACCATATTTATCATCATATAATACATCATGCCTTTAAAACCATGCACTTTAACACTTTCAAAACCGACATATTAAACCATATGCAATATGTATCATTAACCAACAACAAATCCCATTGCTAACCTCAATTTAAGCCTTCCTATGCATAACAACCATATGCAAAGCTTAAAGAGTAAACATGTATAAATCACATTATACAACATAAACCTTTCAATGATACATTAACAATTATATTGGCTTACAAGTGATCATTAAACAAGTACATTAACAAAAGAGTTCATCGGATACACGGATTCAACAAGTGTTAACCCAACACTTCAGACATTCTCACCGGCAACACAAGGTTTACACACGGGAGATTTCGGTACATATAAACCCCTCCACCGTTGTGACACCCGTGGTGGAGTATTCGATACACCATATAAACCCCTCAACACCACTCATCGGTATATGTATAACCCACTAACGAGAGTTTACGGTACCATATAACCCCTCAACCATTAGCGTACTTGGATAGAGCATTCGGTACACCGTATAAACCCCTCAACATCCAATGCGACTTATTTACAATGCACTCAATCCTATGGCCGGCCAACTATATCCGATAACAATTTTAAAACTACATCACTTACCAATATAATTAACCATTTTCCATTTACCTCACTGTTTTAACAAGCATTCACCAAACCATTTTTCCAAAGCAACATCACATGCTTTAAACACAAGTATAAACCACATACTTACAAGAATCACTTACTATGTGCATCCTTCAGCGTTTCATGCTTAAAAATAGTACATCAAATACTTTAAAACATGCTTAAACAGTAGGAAACATGTAAATCAAAACAAGTGCATAAAATCATTCGAACAAGCATGATCGAGAGAGTAAAACCACTTTATACTTACTTCCGAGTCTAGGTAAGCGTTTCAAGCTCTACCTTAACTTCCAAAACTCTGTTCCCATAATATCAAAACGCTTTAAACCACGTTTTCACTCACCGATACGCGAAACCTCAATTTGCCGACGCGAAAACAAGCGTCTGAAGCCTCCAAAGCTTCCCCGGTCACTTCCGAATCCATCACCCCTATTTTAACCATATTACAACAGAGGATTAATGCATCTCCATGCATTTAAAACACTGCAACAACAGATCCTCACGGATTCACACATTCACCTCACAATTACCCAATCACAACAACCGAAAACACCATCTAATCCTTTCCAAACACAACCCAGGCACAACCTATCAATCTAACACCACTTTTATCATCAAATAACATCTAAAAACAGAATCAAAACAACCTAACACCTCCAGCAACCAAAGAACCACCACAACTCCACAAAAACACAATTCTAACAACCTAAACAATTAGAGATTCAAGAGTTTCGAGATTCCATTGTTAAAAACGACTTATCAACTTCATTATACATCCATAATATGTTTAAAATCAATCTACATCACTGGAAAATAGATCCAATACAGATCTTTCGCTATTTCATCAATTTTACCCAATTAAATTAATTAATTCAATATAAAAATACAAAATCAGATGATAAACCATAAATCAAGGATCAAATACTTGGTAATATCAATAAAGAACCATTCAATAGAGGAGATAACGAACCTTACCCCTATTGTGTGATTTCTCCCTCAATTGGCCTGTTTAAAGCTAGGAAAACACAAGATTTCAATAAGGTTTTGTAAATCAAAGTTAAATAATCAATTGTAGATCAAGATTCTAAGTAAAATTGATCTCTCACCTCTGGTTTTTGATGAAATTTGAGTGTTTGGCAGAAAAGAAGTGGAGAGAAACGTTACGTCAATTTTCATTAAAAGCAAATAACTAACTTTAATATCTAAAATCCCTTTTAATTAACTTTTAAAACACATGCTAAAATGATTTAATTGAAGGGAGAAATCACCAGCAAAAACATAGTAAAATAGCTCCTTAAGGATTCTAAGAATTTGACCCTTTTCATTTTAGTCACTTTAAAAATAGTTTTCAAAAAATTGCATTTTGGTCACTAGCCAAAATATCATACCTCCAAATCTCATTTTCCAAAATTGATTCCACCAATATTAATCATATATTAAAACATGATTTTTAACCATTTTCCATATTTTTATCTCACCGAAAAATATACGGTCCTGAATCAGACTAGAACCTCTAACACGGTCCACCAAACCATCTAACAAACCTCAAAACCGCTAGGCCCAAAACCGGGGCGTTACAACTCTCCCCCACTTAAGAAATTCCGTCCTTGAAATTTACCCGGAAGAAACAAAAGTAGAAACTGCTCCAACATCTCCGACTTACATTCGCGCACGGCTCCCTAACACTGCGGTGTCTTCGCAACACCTTACCAAGGCCAACCAATATGCCACCCAGAACTCTACCGCTGGCAACAAGGATCTCCACCAGGTCCTTCACACAAGATAACTCAGATCTCAACACAATGCCTTACACCGGCACAACAAGCAAGGAATCCAACTGATACCTTCGCAACATCATCACATGAAACACATCATGGAACCCCTCCAACACAGGAGATAACCTAAACAATAAGCAATAAGACCCACACACTCAACAAAATCGTATGGTCCTCAAAACACATCACCTTCTTCCAAGGCGATATCTTCATGATCATCCGACCATCACAACACACTTTAAATCACTACGCCTCAAATTCGCGTAGAATTTCTGACGATCCAAAACTACTCTCAAGTGGCCACATAACAACTTTACCTTCTCACTAGTGCCTTTCCACACATTAGACATGGGAATGTACTTTTCCCTAATTTCAACCCAACACACAGGCGTACAGCTCCTTCAACCACACAACGCCTCATACAGTGCCACCTGCATACTTGCCTGACAACTGCCATTAAAGCAAACTCTACCAAAGGAATGTGCTTTTCACACTTTCCCGAAAGCTCCGTGATACACAACCCAACTCATCTTTCGAAACCTGAATTCCATGCTCTAACCCGCCATCCAACCGTGATAGATATGAAGTACATACACTTAAGCTCAAGCAACACCCTCAGAACCTCACTGTAACCCACGAATCTCTCATCTATAACTATGAACTCAAGTACACAATGCAAATGCACTAACCTGGCAATATACAAATCTGCCACATATTCCAAAACATACATCACAAGCATAGCCACGATAGTGCATACACTTCGCAACTGAATCAACAACCACCCAAATAGAATCATTTCGGCCAGTGCCAAAGGCAACCCAGACACAAAATCCTTGGTGATTCTTTCCCATTTCCATTCCAGTATCCTCAACGGTTACAACAACCCAAAAGAAAAATGATGCTCAGCTTCCACTCGCTGACATACCATGCATCGAACAACAAAATCATCCATATCTCCCTTTAAACCAACCCAACATCAATCCATTTTCAAACCTTGATATATATTGGCATTACTGGAATGCATTTCGCAAGAACTGGCATGCTCCTCCATCAAACCTTACACCTCAACTCAACATCAAAGGACACCATCTTCTGACCTTTAAAACACAACAACCTACAACCTTTAACATGAAAATCCACCAGATTTCCTCCTCCCAATAACCTGAACATGCGATACTGATGCATAATCTCACCGTTACCTTCCTCTAATTAACTTTGGTCTGAATGAATTTACTTGTAACTTGACATCAAGTCTCCATCACGCATCACACTCAACCGCGTAAACAATATCCTCAACTCCGTCGCAACACTCAAAACCCAAGCATCGGCTATAAGCTTAGCTCGAACGATATTCAATCACCAAACTATAGCTCTTAAACAACTCCAACCATCTAGGTTATCAAAAACTCAAAACATCAATCTTTTTATTTTTTAACCACGCGCGACCCGTGTGCACAACACACTCCTCATTATAGAATTGATGTCTCTAAAACATTTAAACAACCACCAACGTGGCAAGCTTCACATAATGCGTAGGACAAAAGCGCTCGTGCACCTTTAACTATCTAGATGCATAAGCCACAACTTCACTTGCAACACTACAACCTCAACAAACCTCGATGCTAAGAACTGGATCTAGCAAACCCACAACCTACCAACTTTAACTTTGGTCGCTCAAAAACCAGCACCAGCCAAACTCCCAAGAACCATAACACCAAAACCACCTTCATACGCTACCTTACTTATACCATCACACCATTGATTTTCGATTAGTCATCCGTAAGTGTGAACATATGTATGCATGATCACTTATATACCCTCATAGATGTCTATGTGTATGTATGTAAAACCTCTAATGTTATGCCCAAATGTATTCATGTACTGACTTATTTACATATACATATAAGTGTTTTTGCATTGTGCATGTTTATTCGTTCACACTTACTAATAACATCCTCAGAACCAGAATTCTTAGCAACATACCCAGAAATCACACCTCCCAAACAAAGAGCAACATTCACCTCTCCCCAAAAATCTACTAAACCAACTATACTTATCGATCAAAGCCCTTTCTGGTGCTTCTGCACACAAAAAAAAGCATCAATAAACACAACAACCAAATGCCCCAAAAACTCAGTCTACCTAATTCAACAAAACTATGAACGCAACCTATGCATCGATCAAACCAAACGGCATCACCAAGAACTCACATCGCCGTCCCCTTTACCAAAGGTAAATCTAAACACAACCACATCCTTTACCTACATAGATACCACCCAGACCTTAGCTCATACTTACAACCACTGAAGCACCCCCAAACTAATCAACAAAACATCAACTTGTTCAGCTACCTAGAACCCAAGCACATTCGCATCATGCTATCCTCTCTTTTCACAATGACATCAGCGCAACCCCTATGAAACACTAAGCCTGATAAACCCTTTTATCAGCAACTCTTGAAGTTGCGTCTTTAACCTCTTCAACTCTCTCGAGCCATGCACAAAGAGAAATAGACACTGAAGCTGTGTTTTCATACAACTCAATGCCAAACTCAACCTTTCAATCCAATGGCAAACCCAGCCATTCCCTTGAAAACACCTAGAAACTCACATACCGCACGACTATCCTGAGCCCGTACTTCCTATAACCCTAGATTCATAACATAGGATATGGATGCCTTGTAACCAAAATCCATCAAACAACTCGCTTCTATTGCCAAAATAACATTAGACAATAATTTAACATTCTCGCCCGTGATTACCGCCTCATAACTATTAGCAAGTTTTAAGGCAACTCACTAGGATTCAAAATCAACCACTGCTCTGTGTTCCAGCCACTTATCCAAACCCAGGATTACATTAAAAACTATAGAGCGGCAACTCCAACAAAACAACCGTAACCTCAAGATCTTAAAACATCGATGATCATTTCCAAACATCCTTCTCGTAACAACCGTCTCACCGAAAGAACTAGCCACATGTATTCCCGCAACCAACACTTACGAGACGATCGTTCAAACCGCAGCTCTCATAAAGGTTATCAACGACAAGCACATGAGTTTATACTCTACATAACAAATGCAGATAATCCTGCCTCATGAGATCACACAATCCACATAATCAACGTGTATTAAATAATGTTTTAGTCTGGATACTCTAACCCCGCGGTCCTCACCCAGCACCATCATCACCTCGCCTCAACTCAGGGCGATATCTTTTATCACAATTCCTTTTAACTGAACAATGGTGAAACTAGATTTTGCAACTCTCTTGCCAGAGCTAGAACCTCTCACACGAAACTGATAAACCCAGGTTCTACTCAATGCACTTCGCTCGTGTATCAACACGTCAAAAAATAGTGTAATTAGAAGCCAACATGTACACCCTCACATCATGTACAAACTCACATCGAATTTGGTCACAACGACACTTCCCTACCAAAACCAGTTCAGGAGTATACCGGCTCAACCGAACAATCTGTATCCTAACTCGACCACATACACGCGACCATGATCCCAACCATGAACTCTCATCTCTTTTCATCCAAGTATCTAAACCCCAGATACTTCTTCTTAAAAATAACATGGAAAAACTCCCAATCCACATCATTGGGTTCCACACCCACAGATACAGTTGTCCACCAACTAAAAACATCACCTTGCAATAGGGATTCAACACATCCCAACTTACGGGTGCCAATACACCCTATTTGATCCAAAACCTAAACAACACTGGCTATCCATATCTCGGATGCCTCGAGTGACAACCCACGGTACTCAACTCCTCCCAAACTACAGAGATATTCCAACGACAACCTCGTTTGCCCAATGGCTTGTGCAAACACATGCACTCCAACAACAACAACTTATAAGCTCAAAACAACGCCTATAATAAGGCTTCAAATCACCCAACTCTGGCTCAACTGGCACAGGTGGTACATACTTCGAGGTGACAAACCCCTAGGAAACACAACATTTTTCTCAACTCACTGCCCAAAGGCAACAACATCTCGCTAGATCTTATTTCTCCTCTCGGTCGTAACATAACACATTTTCTAAGGCATAATATCATTTCAAAACAAAATTGAATCAGGCTAGCTTCAAGCAAGGATCCAAGAATTTCATTTCAAAACCATACATTTCATACGAAAATAATAAGGCAATGGGTTTTCCCAAATTTTCCCCAACATAACATAAACACTCAACGTGCATATCTCAACCACCGTGCATATCAAAATCAAATTATAGCTCATTGCAACATCACAATAATCATATCAATCTTCCAATTATCACCGAACATAATAGACAAGCATCGTGCATGAAAAGCAACAGTAAACGTCCAAATACAACATCCCAACCTTTCGCAAACCTGGCTCTAATACCACCAAATATAACCCCCTCGACCCAGCCTAGTCGCAAGACCAAACTGAGCAAGCTACATTAGGTTTACCGAGGTAAACCATGAAGATGAACTCAAAACACGACCATTTTTTATTTTATCTTATCTAGAGGCATAATTATTAACCTACATATACGTACTGATCATAAGTGTAAACTTAACTTAATCAGGCATCGAATTGACATCCAATTGAACACTATTACAAAATAGGGACCAAAATGTAATTTTCATAAGTTAAGGGTTCAATTAACAAATTAAGTTTACCGATCCACAATTAAGTTCATTTTATGTAAGCTCATGAAATTTCATCACAATTAGATCACCACAGTACCCTCAAATTGTCATTCAAACATTTAGGGACCAAATTGTAAATTTGCAAAAATATAAGGACTTACCTAAAATTTGATTTACCAATCTTTAATTAGTCATGTTTCATGGATACATGTCAAATTTTAGCATAAAACAACCATCCAAACTCTTTCAATTGCATACACAACATCTAAGGACCAAACTGCAAGATTTCAAAGCTTAAATTGAACATATAATTGAAATAACGGTCTTTGGTTTCGGTACACAGGTTTCTGGATCGAAACGGGGCCAAATTATATTAGAGGTTTCAAAACCAGAACTCCAGAACTTAAAACACGTACCGGTACGACTCCCTGCGTACCGTACCCCATAGCCAATTTCGGCCTGGAATGAGGATTTTAACTATTTTTTCATCCATTTATGATTTCCGAAACACTCATACATGCTTCAAACATATATCCAACATATTCAAGGATCGAACCACATCAAAGCATCATAGATTCAACATCGATTCATGGCATCTTTCATCAAATGAAAATCTATAGGCATGCTTCCTAGAAACCAATCGAGCAACGCATGAAACTTCAAACCATCACCAAAAACACTTTATAATGGCCATTTTCAATTCAAGAGCAACTAAATAAACTTGCTCGAACAGAGAGTTTAACAACCATCTCCCGAAACATCAACAGAAACCCTATTGCCCTTATTACTTATAGTGTAATTCCAAAAACATACTTTGATTACCAAGTCTTGTTGAGATCTCTTGCCTCCCGCTGCCTCCCAAACCTTTAATTCTCTGCATTGATGGAGAAAGAGAGCGTAAATACACTAGGCTTAGTGAGGAGTGCTAAAAAACAACACACCATCAATGCATTTAAAACCATTTTCCTTCAACACTATGAAATTCCCATTTCAAACTATATTTATCATCATATAATACAATATGCCTTTAAAACATGCACTTTAACACTTTCAAAACCAGCATATTAAACCATATACAACATGTATCATTAACCAACATCAAATCCCATTGCTAACCTCAATTTAAGCCTTCTCATGCATAACAACCATATGCAAAGCTTAAAGAGTAAACATGTATAAATCACATTATACAACATAAACCTTTCAATGATACATTAATAATTATATTGGCTTACAAGTGATCATTAAACAAGTCTATTAACAAAAGAGTTCATCGGATACACGAATTCAACAAGTGTTAACCCAACACTTCATATATTCTCACCGGCAACACAAGGTTCACACACGGGAGTTTTCGGTACACATAAACCCCTCCACCGTTGTGACCCCCGTGGTGGAGTATTCGGTACACTATATAAACCCCTCAACACCACTCATCGGTAGATGTATAACCCACTAACGAAAGTTTATGGTACCATATAAACCCTCAACCGTTAGGGTACTTGGATGGAGTATTCGGTACACCGTATAAACCCCTTAACATCCAAGGCGACTTATTTACAGTGCACTCAATCCTATGGCCGGCCAACTATATCCGATAACATTTTAAAACCACATCACTTGCCAATATAATTAACCATTTTCTATTTACCTCGCTGTTTTAACAAGCATTCACCAAACCATTTTTCCAAAGCAACATTGCATGCTTTAAACAAAAGTATAAACCACATACTTACAAGGATCACTTACCATGTGCATCCTTCAACGTTTCATGCTTAAAAATAGTATATCAAATACTTTAAAACATGCTTAAACAGTTGGTAACATGTAAATCAAAACAAGTGCATAAAATCATTCGAACAAGCATGACCGAGTGAGTAAAACCACTTTATACTTACTTTCGAGTATAGGTAAGCATTTCAAGCTCTACCTTAACTCCCAAAACTCTTTTCCTATAACATCAAAATGCTTTAAATCACGTTTTCACTCACCGATACGCGAAATCTCGATTTGTCAACGCGAAAACAAGCGTCTGAAGCCTCCAAAGCTTCCCCGATCACTTCCGGATCCATCTCCCCTGATTTAACCATATTACAACAGAGGATTAATGCATCTCCATGCATTTAAAACACTGCAACAACAGATCCTCACGAATTCACACACTCACCTCACAATTACCCAATCACAACAACCGAAAACACCATCTAACCTTTCCAAACACAACCCAGCCACAACCTATCAATCTAACACCACTTTTATCATCAAATAACATCTAAAGACAGAATCAAAATAACCTAACACCTCCAGCAACCAAACAACCACCACAAATCCACAAAAACACAATTCTAACAACCTAAACAATTAGAGATTCAAGAGTTTCGGGATTCCATTGTTAAAAATGACTTATCAACATTATTATACATCCATAATATGTTTAAAATTAATCTACATCACTAGAAAATAGATCCAATTCGGACCTTTCGCTATTTCATCAATTTTACCCAATTAAATCAATTAATTCAATATACAAACACAAAATCATATTATAAACCATAAATCAAGGATCAAATACTCGGGAATATCAATAAAGAACCATTCAATAGAGGAGATCGCGGACCTTACCCCTATTGTGTGATTTCTCCCTTAATTGGCTTGTTTAATGCTAGGAAAACACAAGATTTCAATAAGGTTTTGTAAATCAAAGTTAAACTATCAATTGTAGATCAAGATTCTAAGTAAAATTGATCTCTCACCTATGATTTTTGATGAAATTTGAGTGTTTGGCAGAAAAGAAGTGGAGAGAAAAGTTACGTCAATTTTCATTAAAACCAAACAACTAACTTTAATATATAAAATCTCTTTTAACTAACTTTTAAAACACATGTTAAAATGATTTAATTGAAGGGAGAAATCACCAGCAAAAACTTGGTAAAATATCTCCTTAAGGATTCTAAGAATTTGACCCTTTTCATTTTAGTCACTTGAAAAATAGTTTTCAAAAATTGCATTTTGGTCACTAGCCAAAATGTCATACCTCCAAATCTCATTTTCCAAAATTGATTCCACCCATATTAATCATATATTAAAAAATGATTTTTAACCATTTTCCATATTTTTATCTCACCGAAAAATATACGGTCCCGAATCCGACTCGAATCTCTAACCCGATCCACCGGACCGTCTAACAAACCTCAAAACTGTTAGGCCCAAAACCGGGACGTTACAGCATTATTACCATAGACTCGAGGTTCAAATAACGCCACCATCTTTGAATTTTGTTCCTTAACCAAAGACTTAAATATTCGACGAAATGTAGAGCTAGCCAAGCCCTGAGTGGCAACATGGTCACCATCAATTCTAGTGGCATCAACATTCATGTCAGACAAGGAATTTTCCACAAATTACCCATCCTCGTTCGATGATTGTTCAATTAAGGAAATATGATTTCCAACCATAGGTTGTGCATTGGGGTGAATATTCTCCTATGATGCATATTCATCTGAGTGGCCAAGCCTTGAGCTCACATATTCACATCTCGATTCAGAAAATGCCGAGAATCTACAAGTTTCTGAACTTTAAGAACTTTTTGAGTAGTGTCACCCAATACCTTGTTACCATTTCCTCTTCCTTGACCACTAACAGCAGCATTAGCCTTATACCCTGGCTCAACAATGGAGACTGCACCATGGTTGCCCCTTACCCCGAGAAACTTTATGTGTAACTACTTTCGCCGGTTGGCCTTCAATCAATGGAACCACATCCATCTTCGATGTACCCGAATTGGAAGTCATTGATTTCTTAGTTTTATGATCAGGATTCAATGCTAAATAAGCGGCATTCTTAGTGAATAACTTTTGTTGAACACCATTAGACGGTTTTGTAGATCGGGCATTAGACCTGACATCACCAGCATTTGTATGCGCATCTCCAGAAATCATCTCATGTGCCTTATCCTCATTAGGAATTTCCCCTAAATCCTCAACATGAGAGCTGTAAATCTCGACCCCTTATTATGATCTCTTGTTCTACCATTAGCAGGTGTACCCGGGACGAACACGAATATCTTTCGGTGTCGATTCGAAACAACCATCCATGGGCCATAAAGTTTTGTAAAAGCCTTAGTAGGTGTGACTGGATGCTTCAGTGGTGGAGGCTCAGAATGAGACTCCTCCATAGCCGACGAAAAAGAGTCACAACTTTCCTTGGTATGTCCATACGTGTCGCAAGCAAAACAAATCTAATGAAGGCCCTCATACTCTAACTTCTGAACAAAGTTATCAATTTCAATACATGGTTTAAGAGGCTTGTTTAGATCAACCATCATAGCTAACCTCGCAAATTTACCACTCTTTCCAGCCCGAGTGTTGTAATCCACCTTTATCACCTTGTTCACTATCTGAGCAATCCTTTGAACAATGTCTTGCAATAGTACCTATAAGGTAACCCATGTAACCGAATCCAAACAATCCCATGAGATAGATTCTTTTTCGAAGTCGAAAAAGTATGACTCTATGGTTGAACAGTCAGATAACTCCCAAGATAGTCCATGGGCCATCTGTTAAGACATCAGCATAATCTTATTCATCCTCAAAACGAACAAGATAATAGTTATTTTCAAGATCTATCAACTAAAGATCCCCACGTGGTCGCCAAAGTGCATAGATTTTGTCAATAAGTGCTTTATAACCTATAGATCGTCCAAGAATATGAACTATAAGTGTGTTCCTCATGCTCCAATCTATTTGATCATGAATTCTTTCTGAAAACCTGATCGATGGGAACGCACCCGTCTCATTCACAATACAATCTTCATCCAAAACAACCACCTCATCAATATCAGATCAGGACAAAAGCCCTCATTCCCTTCTACCAAAGGAACTTTCGTAGCCATCGAAGCATAAGATGCCTTATTTTCATTGGTCGGTGCTAACGCCGTTAGGGCTTCCCTTCATAAATCTCGGATCTTCTATATTATTCTATTTCTCTCCGATAGAGAGGCTTATTAAACTTTTGTTATTTATTTAGTGTTATTTTTCACCTAATTATATTTTTTCTATTTTATATATTTAATCAATTCTTGTAAATTTATTATCTAATAATTATTATTTTTATTTTCCCATTAACTTTCAAGTAATTCCTTACATGGTCTAAAAACCAAAATACAAAAATAATAATAGAGCCAATATATCAAAAATTAATTTAAATTGTGAATTTTAATAAAATATGTTAAGTCAAGAAAAACAATTTTGACCATATTAATTATGATATTATTTGTAATTAAATATCATAAAGCAATAAAAAGACATACCGTCATGTCAAGAAAAAACTTTGACCCTTGTTGACTATGATATTATTTGTAATTATATAGTATAAAGTAATAACAAGATGACCAACAGGGTAGCATTGAGTATTGCAGAAAATTTTTTATGGGAGATTCACCCACTAAAGTTAAGTGTGCGATGCGGGTCGGTTCGGATTAGTCACGGCGGAGCTCTAAGAACTGGCCCTGAACTGGGAGGGCAACAAAAAAAATTAATAGCAAAATGAGATCTGCTGATTGGCTTAGTGATTAAGGATACTCATATTTCATCATCTAGTATGTAAATCTTTATGACGAAAATATTTATAGGAACAATCACAAAATCAAAAATAAGGATAATAGAAGAGATATGAAAACTATAAAAAATCAAAAAATAACTTATAGAAAAATATATCACTCAAAATCCGTTCATTTTTGCTTTTAAATTTCAATTTCAATTGATATCACGAAAATCATGAAGAAAATTGATTAAATTTAACCATAATAACGGGAAAAGTATATTATAATAATTTGTAAAAAACTTAAATGAAAAATAAGTGTCCAAACTATACATCCTTTTAACTTTAGGTGCCTAAAGTATTTTTTGCTAAAAATAAGTGCCTAAAATTTATACCGTTAAAATTTTAGGTGCATGATAGTTAACTACTGTTAAAAAAATCGTTAACCATTCAAAACATAACACGTGACATGTTTATTTTATTTTATTCCAAAATTAAAAATTTAAAACAATTTTTTTACACAAAAAAAATTATATTTTTAGAAAATCATAGAATTCTTCAATTTTTACAAAATAACCCCTAAATCCATAAAATTTCTCAAACCAAATCCCCAAATCGGCGGCGGATGTGGTGGCGGTTTGGGGGTTGTTTTGGGAAAATTTAAGGATTTGGGGACAGTTTTATAAAAATTTGAGAATTCCAGGATTCTTTGAAATATTAAAAAATTGGTTTTTTCTTCAAAAATTTAAATTATTGCCACATGTCAAGCATTGATTGGTTAACGGATTTTTTAACGATAGTTAATTATTGAGCACATAAAATTATAACGGTGTAAACTCGAGACACCTTTTTTTAGTAAAAATATATTTTAGGCACCTAAAATTCAAAAATATATAATTTAGATACTTATTTTTTATTTAAGCCATTTGAAAATGAACATTTTCCGTTTTGGTTTGATAATAATCCATGTATTTTTATTATTCTTTGTTTTGGTTTAGGTCTTTCTATATCACAAGACTTCTTTGCTTCACGTTTTCTTTTCTTTCCTTCATTTTTGATTCCTTTCCTTTCTCTACAAATTTGCTTTTGGCAAAAATTTTTTTTTCAAGTAATCTCTTTTAGGAATATTCTCAAATATAATTAATATGATGGTACCTTTAAAGAGATTTGTTTTAAATCCTATATTTGGATTGGTGTAACAGTCTAAATTTTTTACAAGAATTAAATCATTTTGGTTAATGATGGCTTCGCCAAAGTTTTGAATATGAATTTTTTTAACAAGTATTAATTCTAATCTTACTTAAAGGAGAGAGAAATAGAAAATTTTAGAGGAAGAAAGGGTGCTTTTATCGGGTCTAAAACTTATGATCTAAGGGAATGGGAGGGAACAAAGATAAGCAGTTTGGCCAACCAGCCAAATACTTGCTCTTGAATATGAAATTTATAATTATTCCTCATCGATAAAAGTTTGTTATGTAATATTTTAATTATTAAAGTTTTGATTTCAAATTTGAAATTAACTTATTAAAATAAACTATACAAAATACATAATGGAATGAGACACGTTACAAATGTAAAGAAAATAATACATACATAGTATTACAGAAAAAGAATATGAATTCAATACAAATACAAGATTGCGTCGATATATGAATTATTAATTTGTAAATTTTGTGTAAATTTATAAGGCTTAAGGGCGTTTGAAGCCTTTGAAATTTTGGAAAAAAAAATTAACTAAGTCCCTGAATTTTTTACATTCAATTAAGTCGTTAAACTAATAAATTGAATCAACTAAGTTCTTTTGACCAATTTTAACTATCAGTTTTTGACTGTTTATTTATTTAGATATTACTACTATTGTAGCGATGTCCGTTTCGCTAAAAAATGAGTTTTCGAAGTGTTTGTGGTTTTCTTTCGGGTATTAAAATATTCATTCCGTGGGGTTTTAAAAACCGCGTTTTATTTAGAAATTGGAGTCGCCACCGGCCACTTAGGTAGGCCGGACACCATAAAACCAGAGATTCGAAAACTGTTGGGTTCGGGAGTCGGTTACGGATGGGGAAGGATTAGCACCCCACACCGCCCAAAATTGGTACTTTAATAATTACTGCTTTATTAATGTTAGATTTTCCGAATTAAAGTGAGGATTAAGTTAAGATTCGGTTATAAGTGCGAGTGGATTTTAAAGGCCCCGTTATCCGAGAGTAAACGCCCAACCACTATCACTACGCCTGATACTGGCCCCGTTTACGCTCGGATAAAAGGGCACCACATTGACAATTTATATATCTTTTATGCAACCTAAAACATGGCGAATATAAATACAATGCGATAAAATATAAATAAATACTAACATAATAAGATACTAATCTAACATAAATAAAATATTAATCTAAAACATACATACATAAATATTAATCTAACTCATAAATAAAAACAAATCTAACATAAATAAAATACTAACATTCATAAATATTAATCTAACACATAAATAAAAACAAATTTAACATAAATAAAACATAAATTTAAAAACATAATAAATACTAATCTAAAACATAAATAAACATACAAACCAAAGCACAATTTTAAATTAACTACTACTTCATTAAACCGTATAAAATTACAACACAAATAAAAGGGGAAGAAAATATACCTAACTAGGAGCTCGAATGACGAACCCCGACCGAACCCCACCGAAATCTACCACGACCTCTCTAAAAATATTAACTAGATCGGACCTAAAATAGGACCCCGATCGAATGTTGGATCGAACCAACTGGGGCCGAGGGCACTGCCCCCAACCCCTGGCCAGCCTTGCGGCCGGCCTAGCTCCCAATTGGGGAGCTGATTCAATTGCCAAATTGTTGGCAATTTTGGGCGTGCAATCTTGGCTGCCCCATGCCTTGTATTTATAGGCAAGGGGTGGGTGAAATGGGGTGACGTGGAGCACCCTGCTCCACGCAATTTCTCTTTTTTTAATTAATAATAATATATTTTTTTTACCTTTTATTTTTATTATTATTTTTCATTAATTTTATATTAATAATACTACCATTAAAATAATACTAATAACACTAAAACCCGGTAAAAAATGAGTGATTACAGTTGCCACTCTTTGCTTGTTCTTGTGAAACGAGGACAAAGCAAAGATCAAAAACACTCATTTTGACCTACTTTCTTGTCTTTGGCTTCAGAATCACGTGTTCTTCTGGAACTCTCCGCTCTTCCTTAGCTGAATCTTCAAGCTTGTAAGTTCTTCCTATATAGAACTTCTTCACCTTCTGATCTTGGAACTATAGGTCCTCCCTATATAGAACCTTTCATTCTGAAGTCTTGAGTTACGAGTCCCTCATATATAGAACTTTTCACTCTGAGACGGTAAAGCTTGGAGTCCTTCCTATATAGAACTCTTCACCTTCAACGCTGGTTTCTCCTATATAAAACCTTTTGCGCCACTGATGGATTCTTCCGACTAGGAGTTCCTCCTGTATAGAACTGCTAGTCTTCAAACCCTGGAGCCGCCAGTCCTTCATATATAGAACTTTTAGCTTTCGAAATCTCGGAGCTACAGGTTCTTCCTATATAGAACCTTTCACTCTAAGACAGTAAAGCTCGGAGCCCTTCCTATATAGGACTCTTCGCCTTCAACACAACGGGTTTTCCCTATATAAAACCTTATGTGTCATGGGTGAATTCCTTCGGCTGTGAGTTCTTCCTATATAGAACTGCTAGTCTTCACCCTGGAGCTGCAAGCCCTTCCTATATAAAACTTTCAGCTCCTGAAGCCTCGGAGCGGCGGATTCTTCTTACATAGAACCTCTCGCTATGAGAGCTTGAAAATATAAGCCATTCCTATATATAACCTTTATCTTCGAATTTTTCTTTTCTCTTTTTCCTTTTTTCTTTTTCCCTCATTTTCTGCTCTTTTTCTTTTTCTCTCTTTTTCTTCTTTTCTCTTCTCTTTTTTCTATCTCATTTTCATTCTTTTTTACAAGGTTGTTGATATCTTTGGACTTACGCTACTAAGGCTGCCGCATCATGCCCAAAGGACTTACTAATGGCCCGAAGGACTTATCACCATGCTCGAAAGACTTATTGGTGGCCCGAAGGACTTAACACCGTGCCCGAAGGACTTATCGATGACACAAAGGATTTAACATCTGGGCCTCACGCTGCTATGGGTGCCGATTTTTTTGGACTCACGCTACTAAGGCTGCCGCATCATGCCCGAAGGACTTACTGATGGCCCGAAGGACTTATCACCATACTCGAAAGACTTACTGGTGGCCCGAATGACTTAACACCGTACCCAAAGGACTTACCGATGACCCGAAGAATTTAACATCTGGGCCTCACGCTGCTATGGCTGCCAATTTTTTCTGGACTCACGCTGCTAAGGCCGCCGAAATCTTTCTTCACATTTTGGGATTCACGCCGAAAATGGCTACAGATCTTCTAGGACTCACACTACTATAGCTGCCGAAATCTTTCTTCAATTTGGAGATTCATGCCGAAAATGGCTATCGATCTTCTAGGACTCACGCTACTATAGATGCCGAAATCTTTTTTCAATTTGGGGATTCACGCTGAAAATAGCTACTGATCTTCTAGGACTCACGCTACTATAGATGTCGAAATATTTATTCAAATTTTGGGGACTCACGCCGAAAGTGGCTGTCAAACTTTCTTCAAATTCGGGGACTCACACCGAAAATGGCTATCGATCTTCTAGGACTCACGCTGCTATAGCTGCCGAAATCTTTCTTCAAATTTTCGGGACTCACGCCGAAGGTGGCTGCCAAAATCTTTTTTCAAATTTTGGGGACTCACGCCGAAGGTGGCTGCTAAAATCTTTTTTCAAATTCGGGGACTCACACCGAAAATGGCTGCCGATCTTCTAGGACTCACGCTGCTAAGGCCGCCGAAATCTTTCTTCAAATTTTGGGATTCACGCCAAAAATGGCTACCGACCTTTCTTCAGATTTGAGGATTCACGCTGAAAATGGCTACCGATCTTTCTGGACTCACGCTGCTGAGGCTGCCGGAATCTTTCTTCAATTTGGGGATTCATGCCGAAAATGGCTACCGATTTTCTAGGACTCACGCTACTATAGCTGCCAAAATCTTTCTTTAATTTGGGGATTCACGCCGAAAATGGCTACCGATCTTTCTTCAAATTTGGGGACTCACGCTGAAAATGGCTGCCAAACCTTCTTCAAATTTGGGGACTCACGCCGAAAATGGCTGCCAAACCTTTTTTTAAATTTGGGGACTCACGCCTAAAATGGCTGCCAAAATCTTTCTTCAAATTTGGGGACTCACGCCGAAAATGACTGCCAAAACTTTCTTTAAATTCGGGGACTCACGCTGAAAATGACTGCTAAAACTTTCTTTAAATTTGGGGATCACATCAAAAATGGCCGCCAAACCTTCTTCAAATTTAGGGACTCACACCGAAAATGGCTGCCAAACTTTCTTCACATTTGGGATTTACGCCGAAAATGGCCGCCAAACCTTCTTCAAATTTGGGGGCTCACGCCGAAAATGGCTGCCAAACCTTCTTCAAATTTGGGGACTCACGCCGAAAATGGCCGCCAAACCTTCTTCAAATTTGGGGGCTCACGCCGAAAATGGCCGCCAAACCTTCTTCAAATTTGGAGGCTCAGGCCGACAATGGCCGCCAAACCTTCTTCAAATTTGGGGCTCACACCGACAATGGCCGCCAAACCTTCTTTAAATTTGGGGACTTGCGCCGAAAATGGCTGACAAACCTTCTTCAAATTTGGGGACTCACGCCGAAAATGGCTGCCAAACCTTCTTCAAATTTGGGGACTCACGCCGAAAATGACCGCCAAACCTTCTTCAAATTTGGGGACTCACGCCGAAAATGGCCACCAAACCTTCTTCAAATTTGGGGACTCACACCGAAAATGGCTGCCAAACCTTCTTCAAATTTGGGGGCTCACGCCGAAAATGGCCGCCAAACCTTCTTCAAATTTGGGGGCTCATGCCGACAATGGCCGCCAAACCTTCTTCAAATTCGGGGCTCACGCCGACAATGGCCGCCAAATCTTCTTCAAATTTAGGGACTCACGCCGAAAATGGCTGGCAAATCTTCTTCAAATTTGGGGACTCAGGCTGAAAATGGCTGCCAAACTTTTTTCTTTAGTAAATTCTTTGACAATTCTTCAAATACCTGTCTAAAAACAAGCAAAAATTGACATATCTCTATCTAAATGATGCATGCAATGTCGTGCTTTCTTTTTGTTCTTCTCTTTTCCTTATTTTCTTTTTTTTTTATTTTTTCTTCTCGTTTCTCTATTTTACCTCTTTCTTCTTCTCTTTTTATCATCATTTTTCTCTCACTCTCTTTTCTTTATCTTTTTTCTTCTCTTTTTCTTCTCTTTTTCTGTTTGCTCTCTTTTTGTTCTAAAGTCTTGTACCCTGAAAGGTCGTTCCTCAGATTTCTTCATCTCTTTACTTCTTCACTGTATGCTCTTAAATCCTCATTTGATCAATCACTTCGAATCTAGATTAACATGCTTTCAAACCTTTTATGCGGAAGGTTTTCTTCTCTTCGGGGTTATCACTCGTCTTCATAAATGATATTCTGGTTCTTATATTATTCTTATAAGAACCCTTGTCATCTTCTTCGCTTGGCGTTGCACCATTCAACCACGGGCTCCACTGCTTTGAATTTTCTGACCCATCATACAGAGCCTTGATCTATTTCTAGTCACCAAGGTGAGCCAAAATGCTTCCATCCCCTGAGCTCATCCTTGATCTTCTCGTAGCACTTCGACGGGAACTAACTCTTGGTCCCTATGCTTTAAACCTCATCATTGTTCATTTTTAAAGTAATGCAAAAGGCAATTTACTTGTGTATATTTCAAAAAAATAATGATTGTTTGAAAAGATAACATTCATTTTGAAAATCACAACTTGGAGGGGATACCAAACATTTTGAAAACATTGTTTGGGACAAATGGTAAACATTCTCTCTCTTTTTTAAGGACCAAACATTTTTTTAAAAAATTAATGTTTGAAGAGTGTTAAACAAAATTCGAAGTATATTGCCAAACATTTTTAAAAACTAATGTTTGGGGGAAATGGTAAACATCAAAACTTTGGGAGAAAATGTCAAACCTTTTAAAACATGTTTGCCCCCGGAATATCAAACACCATAGCGCATCTGCTTCAAGTTGCCAGAAATCAACTCTAATGAAGCGCATATTTAGAAGATCTTGACCATTGTGGAGATATATGTCAATGTATAGTTTCTTCTGGTCTAATAGGCTTTTGAGAGGAACAACCCTACCTAGTTTCTACCCCGTTTAAGATGGCTCTCTTAATCTTACTATCTCACCATGCCCCATCCTTCCCTCATTTGGGTGTCAATCAAGCACTTCGAAGTTTGACGTTCCTTGAAGCAAAGTTAACCCTTATAGGAGGAATGAAATCTGAAGACATTATCATTCAACTTTGATATCTATGGATGACCAGAATGGTCTTTGGGGGCTTGTAATGTAGGCCTTTGGTTTATGGTTAAGTGAATTAGTATTTCTGTACTTGTGTAACTTGGATATGCCCATTATTCCTTCCCTTTTTGGATCACTCTAGACTGCTCATTTTCGGGTTTTCACCCTAGAGTTCATTTCCTTTATTTTTACTGTAGGCTGCCTTGCATTCTGGCTATATACTAATGTTCGTTTCTTGTTCAAGAATGTTTGATCCTCCAAAACTCCTCGAAACTGAGATTTCTTGAATGAAGGACTATGGATACATTTCTGGGAATTCTTGTGATTGGCACGCCCAGATGAAATATTATTCTTTCTTTCTTCTTTTCTATTTTTTTCTTTTCTTCTTTTTCACTTTTTCTCTTGGATCGCTCTAGACTGCCCATTTTTAGGTTTTCACCCTAGAGGTCACTTCCTCCAGTGTATTTTGGTTGGATATTGACGCCATCAGGGTCAGGCAGACTACTCTTTTTCTTTATTTTTAGGATCACTCTAGACTGCCCATTTTGGGTTTTCACCTTAGAGGTCATTTCCTTTTTCGAAATTGGCAATCTTCGGGCCGACTTGTATTGACTTGGCTTCAATTCGAGCTTCTATACTAATTTTCAAAACTGATATTTACTTGAAATGTGGGTTTCTTGTGTCTCTTGCTCATAGTTGAAGTCTCGTTCTTGTATTGTTTGATCTGTGTATGAAGCATATACAATATTATTTCTTTCTTTTTCTTTTTCTTTTTCTTTTTTTTCTTTTTCCTTTTTTTTTTCTTTTTTTTTCCTTTTTTCTTTCTCTCATTTTCTTCTTTTTTTATTATATTTTCTCTTTTCTTCTCTTTTTTTCTTTCCCTTTTTTTCTCTTTTTTTAGACTGTCCATTTTGGGTTTTTAGCATTGAATCTCTTTCTTCTTATTCGAGTCTATGAATGTATCCTCGAATCAACACGTATCTATACTGGGTATTGATGCTATCTTCTGCTCGAAGTTAATTGCCTCTCTGCAGCTCTTCTGATATTTACTCAATCTGGGTTGCTTCGGCCTTCTGATTGCCATTTCTCTTCTTTTCTTTGGTTTTTCATTTGGACATATCCTTGTTTTCAACCACTTTCTTCTGATGATTTTCTTATCTTCGTATCCAATCTGTCTGGTCTCATCTCTGTCTTCTGGTAAAGTAAAAGAATATCATTCATTGTCAAATTCACAGATGTCCTGAGAATGCCTTCAGGGGGTAGAGGTTTAGGGTCAACTCTCGTTTCAAAGATCTTAAACGAAAAGCGTCTGAGAAGATAAATTCCTAAAATGGGAACTGCCCATTGTCTAAACGCTCACTTTGTTCCTTTGTTGGCCTAAGTAAACTAGCAGATACTCACATTTACAGTATCCACACAACATTCAATCTCTTCTAAATATATGCAACTTAGAGTCGATATTTGGATCTGAAGCAAATGTACTGTTGCATTCAAAATTCGAGGACCTGATATAGAAATGATATATACATATGTCCATTCAAAAATGTGTGTATATGCATATAGGAAAACTACCCCATAAAAATAAAATGTTTAAAGAATCAAGAATGTAAAAATGCTTTCTAAATGGAAATGTGATTTTTAATTCTAAAAAATATCTGTTTGAGAGTTTTTTTTCAAAGCATTGAGAATTTCTTTGCGAACTGATGGGAAAACCATAGGGACCTCCGGACTGCCTCCCGAGTACTAACTCATTACGTCATTTGTAGTGTAGGCTTGCCTCTTCTCTTGTTTTCCACCGCTGGATCAACTCTCTCGTCATGACTCCCTCATCAACCAGCTTATTGATTTTTTTCTATTAATGACCCCAAATTTCTTAGTGTCATGCCCTGACGCCTCAATGTGGAACTCACATATACTGTATGGATCAAAACTGTGAGCATATGAGCTTGGCGTAATCTTTATCGGCCTTGAGGTAAGGTACTAACCCTTGACCAGATGAGGCCATATGTCCGAGATGGAATAATCCGAATATCTCTAAATATGTACTTGTTCGAGGAATTTTTCTCAGTGATTCGGGGGAATCTGTCTGTCTTCTTCTCTTACGAACATGAGAACCTTTGAAAGTGGTACCCGTTTATCTCTTTCTTTCCTTCTGCTCCTAGGCATGTATGGTCTTTTAAACTTAGGTCCCGGAGTGCATGTTTGATTCTCTCTTCGACTGTCATGAAGTCCTCAAAGCTGACATTCATTTTCCTGAGCATCTTATCAAAGAAGAAATAAAAAATGTGGCATGTAAGTCACTTTCCTCTTCATCTACGGGAGGCTGCACCTGGGTCGCTAAACACAGACACCTCAAAGCACATTCCTTGAAGCTTTATCAGGTTTCATCTTTGTACCCTGGAGATACTGACGACTCGGTGCTAGGTCCAAAGCATATCATATCACTGTAGGTCCTGCTAGACCGTCGGGGAAGTAGTGAATCGGTAATTTTTCAATACAACCCTCCATCATTTTTGCAGAATATGGTCACGTGAATCTTGGGGAATCTTGTTCTGTTATCATGCGTAAATCTAGAGTCTTTGGAATCCGGAGGAACGACTAAATTAGGGTTCAAACAGAGCTTTCTTGCATCAAAGGCATCAAACTTCTTTTTTCTTTCTCTTTTTCTCTCGAGCCCATCTTTTAACTGCTCGAATCTTGATTTTTGATTGTCTTCGATTCTTTTATCCATAATAAAACCCTAATTGGTCTTTGACTTGCTCCTCATAAAATTTATGCAAGGTAATAATAATGCAAGGTAATGATAATGTCATGTAAAACATGCCAGGATCGTGGAATGCAATGCAATCCTAAAATATAAACACGAATGCAATAAGGTATTGATTCCAAAAGTGATCCCCATAGAACGACGTTCATTGAGGCCAAAAGGTTTCATTATATCAGATATTAGATATTTACAGTTACTGATAAGCTTCAGTGTCTACTTTCTTAACTTCATCCAGTAGTCCGGTCAGCTTGCCTTCTGTAGTCCAACACTTGGTCCATGTTTTGACTAAGCCTGCCACATTGTTGAGCCGCCTTACCTGCTCGAGTAATATCGATCTTCGGGTCTTCATCTATCCCCTGCTTAGTCTTTCACAGCTTGGAAGTTGTCCTACTTACTTTCCAACTGAAGAGTGTTGGATTGTCATTGCTCTGTCGTAAACTTGTTCCCAAAACTCTTGTTAATGGCTAAGTTATTCTATAGCTCATCTTTGGAGACTGTCGTACCTATTCCCAATTTCCTCAAATTTATCTGATAACAGCCTAACTTGATTCTTGCTTGACTAGTTTCTCTTCTTCCAATATTCTAAGTCGTCCTTCAACTGAACAATACCGTTCATTTACTCTTTAAAGGTGACTCAATCTGATATTCTTAAACACTCAGTAGAGCTTCGGGTGATCATTCTAAAAATTCAATTTTATCAAAGTTATCTCTCTCTTATCTGAGCTGGCTGAACTCGAAAGAATATCCCTCTTCTGGGATGCCCCTATCTTCGATCTTCAAATTTAACTAACTTGAGTGACCCATTTCGGCATTACTTGAACTTTGTCCTAGATGTTGATTCTTCCTCGACTTTGCCCATCGGGTGATTGTTAGCTTAATATAGAATTGGGGAACTCCGTCTTTGAAACCCAAAATTCTCATCGTGATAAGATCTTGAACTTGTTCCTCAGGGCCCCACAATCCTCAATACTGTGACCCAAACATCCTAAACGGTGTCGCAATCTTTCGGATAAGACTGTCTCTTCGCTAGAGACTTTACTGAGTTAATAAGAGTCTTCACGATGAACATTAGTAGTAGTTCGGTGTACCTCACAGGAATCGAGATGTACTTTTCATTACTTGCTTCTTGGGTTTCTTCTGGGCCGAGCTCTACTTTTTTAAAAGCCCAACTCAGACATACCTTCCGTCTGTTTACTAATACGGATCACAAAATAGTTTAATTTGTCGTATTTAGCTGGCTTAGAGGTATAATTTTGAATATCCTGCTTTCTATTTTGATCCTTAATGGATTCTTCTTTCGATTCGATAGATCGCTTACATTTCATCAAGGTATTCATCTGATTCATCACTTCTTCCCTCTACTTCTTTCAACTCTTGCACTTTAATTTGCTCATTACCAGTACCGTGTCTCATTACCGTGTTTGACCTGAAGTCTTCAGATGGTTCCTCTTCTATTGTCTCTCATCTTACTCTGGGACAAAACCCTGGATCCGTGCCCTCTAATATCTGACCAGACAACCCTTTGCCAATTATGAACGATTTTTGAGATTTGAGGAACCACTTCGGGAATCAATACCCTATAAATGCAAGAATGCATGCAAATGCGATGTTGATTCTCGAACAGTCTTTAAAAAACTTTCAATAGAGAAAATGTCTATTTTCCAGAACTTAATAATGAATTACAGGTAACAATTGGATTTATTCTAGAGACCTTGACTTCGAAAAGCAAAACCTGTGCTCCACGTCTCGATGTCGTCTTCGGGATGATGGATAACCTCGTATTCTCCTCTTATTCTATTCCATGGACTCGTGACGTCATGATCTTTATTTTTGTGGCTTCTGAAAAGGACATCAACAAGTGCAGGCATAATGCAGACAAGATCTTTTCTTCTGTAGATCTGGGTGCAAACGAATAATACGTCTAAATAGGAATGGATTCTATCGGTCCTAGGGGAGTACTTTAAAAATTTTAGGGTTTAAATTAAAATTCTCAAAGATCATTTGGTTTAAAAATTTCCCCCTTTTTTATTATCAAAAAGTTTTAACTTAAAATGAAACTTTTAGGTTTCTTTTTTTACTATTATTATTCTGAAAGTTTTATGAGGGAAAAAGATTCAAAGCAAAATAATAATATTTTCAAAAAAAAAAATTTAAATGAGTTAAATTAAAATCTTTGAGATTTTTACAAAATGGTCAAATGTGAAGATTTAAAATTGGGGTTTTGCGGCCCTGACTGAATCTTCTGTGTCGCGTGTGCCTTACTATCGTACCGTCTTCTTTCTCGATTGGTCTTTGCTCGGCCTAACTTGATACTGTAATATTATCGTTCCCGGAAAAGCAGACTTTTTCTATTTTGAAAGCCTTTTAATGAACTGTTCTTGAATCATCACCATGTCATGATATGCAACATGAATGCAAATAAAGGCGTTGATTCCGCTGGTAATCACTCTTTCGAACGACTTTCATGGGAATTAAAGGGTCCAGATTACAAAAAATGTCCATATTACAAAAGGATTCCCTATTACAAAAAGTCTTAATTACAAAACAAAGTTCTACACATAAGCCCTAGCTCTACCTCCTAGCTCATCGACAGCTCTGAGCAACTTGATAAACCTTGGTGCTTCTTCCATGTCTAGGGTTACGAAAGGTCGGAGAGTCGCGGCTTCGGTAGCTAAGTCATTCACAAATCTTGTAGCTCGTTGTATGTCCACCATCAGGGTCTTGTGTGTATACTTTGGCACTACATGCTTGCTCGACAAATTATTACCTCGGATCTGTTGATTAATCTCTGACCGATGTCGCACGACTGGATCGATACCGTCCTTCCTAAGACACATTTTTTCCATGATGAAAGATTTTCTAATCGGGCAAAACACTTGAATCAACGCCTCTATGTAATGTGGATGCAATGATAATGCAACAAAAGTATGTGTAAAATAAAAATAAAACACAAAAAGAAATGAGTTAGTACCGGATAAAAATAATAAATACATAAATAAAAGATAAATTAAATAAGGTAAACAAACAAAACAACCCTATTTATCCTGTCTAAAACACCTAAGGTTACCTGCATGGCTCTAAAGGGGTGGGTTTCTATATATTCTCTACATGCAGTCTTGGTTCTATGAGGTACCTGAACTGTCCTTGCTGTCCTCTACTAAGAGTAACAAGGCCCCCGATCATCACCCATTATAGGCTCCTTTCAACCGGGTTCAATTCAGGGGGACCCATTCGCTTATGCCTGCACGAAGGAACGATATCCTTACGAAAGCATAAGGTACTCGAGCCCCGAAAGTACTTGCTAGGCCTACACGGGAGAACGATATCTCCACGAAAGCATTAGCGTTTTCCCCCCACTTAAAAAATGGGTTTATATGCCAAATTTTAAATGTGTTAAAATAAACGCGCAATTACAACCGAATATTAATTTAGTAGTCACTTTAATCCGAAACTTCTAATATTATTAAAGCGGTAATTATTTGAAAAAGCTTGACTCTCTTTATTTTGTTAAAAAACAAAAAATATCCCCAGCGGAGTCGGCATCTGTAGCGATGTCCGTTTCGCTAAAAATGAATTTTCGAAGTGTTTGTGGTTGTCTTTCGGGTATTAAAATATTCATTACGTGGTGTTTTAAAAACCGAGTTTTATTTAGAAATTGGAGTCGCCACCAGCCACTTAGGTAGGTCGGACACCATAAAACCAGAGATTCGAAAACTGTTGGGTTCGGGAGTCGGTTACGGATGGGGAAGGATTAGCACCCCCACACCGCCCAAAATTGGTACTTTAATAATTACCGCTTTATTAATGTTAGATTTTCCGAATTAAAGTGACGATTAAGTTAAGATTCGGTTATAAGTGCGAGTGGATTTTAAAGGCCCCGTTATCCGAGAGTAAACGCCCAACCACTATCACTACGCCTGATACTGGCCTCGTTTACGCTCTGATAAAAAGGCACCGCATTGACAATTTATATATCTGTTATGCAACCTAAAACATGGCGAATATAAATACAATGAGAGTGTTTTTAGTGGATCTAGAACTCATGACCTAAGAGAATATGAGGGAACAAAGATGAGCAATTTGGCTAACCGACCAAATATGCTTGCGCGAAATGAACACATTATTGACAAAATAACATATAAACGGTACAATATAGATAAAATAAATAAGGATTACAAAATTTATAATTGAAGTACGTTGTTTTGAAAACCAACCAAGCTATATCTTTAGTTTTCTATTTACGTTTAGTTTAGGTAAAAAAAATTATGAAATTTAAGGTTTAAAAAATCATTAATAAAAGGCTTAAACCAAAAAACAGCCCTCAAATTATGCTTTTTATTGCTTTTGACCCTTAAACTATGATTTGGGCAAAATAAGCCCTTAAACTATCATTTTAGGTCACTTTAAGTCCCTAAACTATTTTTTTGGTCAAAATAAGTACCTAAACTATGTCATTTTTCTTCTTTTAGTCCCCAAAGCTATCATTTGGTCAAAAAAACTTTGTGATGTGTCAACATCTTATTAGTCGAAATAATTTTCTTTTGACTTAAATAACTATCGGACTTAAAATGACCAGAAATGATAGTTTAGGGGCTTATTTTGATATATGATATTTTAAAATTTAAAAAGAACATAAATGTTTATATATGTTAGAAAAACCTATAAAATGATATTTTTGTAACCATAAACTTAAAGTGATAAAAAATGATAGTTTAAGGGCTTATTTTGCCCAAATCATAGTTTAGGAACTTAAAGTGACCAAAAATGATAGTTTAAGGGCCTATTTTGCCCAAATCATAGTTTAAGGGCCAAAAGCAGAAAAAATGCATATTTTGAGGGCTGTTTTTTGGTTTAAGCCTTAATAAAACTATATAATTAATAACCAGCGTGCTCTTTTTTATATTTCTTATCCCTTTATTTAAAAAAACAAGAATTTATGTAAGTTTGTGTTCATGAGACTTTTTTAATTAATTTTATATTTATATTATTTTTGTCATAATCATATTCAAAATATTATATTTTTTTTGAAAAATCAGAAAAATATTATATATCAATATGATTTTTTGCACATTTATAATTCATTTTGAGTAAATTTAATACATGATATCATTATTGATTTATATTTTAAATCATATTTATGCCGTATAATTTTGAAGGAGTATTTTATGTATTTTCAAATTTTGTAGGAAATAAAGCAAGAGAAGAAAAAAAATTTAATACATTGTTTGTTTTGTTCTAAAAAATATTTTTAATTTTAATTTAGAAAATAATTTTTATTTTCTATTTTTAAAAATTAAAAAACATGTTATTTAATAGAAATGAAAATTTGATTTTAAAAATGAAAGCTGTGAAAATGTACTCGATATCTGATGTTCTAAAACAGAAATAAAAAATAATTATTAAATAATTAAAGTAAAATATAAGTATTAGAATATGTTATTATAAAAATAATAAAATGTGGTTAACTAAACTAAAGTTTTAAAATCAATAAAAATATTATTAGATGAATTTGAACCGAGTTAAATAGAATTAAGAATATCTATAAACAAATACTACCTTATAATCACTTTAAGACAATTCAAACAAAATTGTACTAAAAATAGAGTTAAAATTAAAAAATATTATTTCTTTTTAAAATTTCTAAAATATTTTCAAATAAAATAATCTTTTTATATTTTCAAAAATATCCACTCATTTTTGTTTTAATTTTTTCAAAATCATTTTTTAATTTTACCATCAAACACATTTTCTTCAACTATTTCTGTTTTTTAAGAAGTTGAAAATGAAATATATCCTCTAGAACCAAAAACGTTTTCTTCAACATTTTCTATTTTTGTTTGTATTATTTAATGTTTTTAAAATATTATAAATATATAAAATTTTACAAGTTAGTACTTTATTTTATGTATATTTTAATATATTATTGCATTTGTGTTTATATTCTTCTCCGAGTTTTATTTTTTTTTTCTTATTTTGTGTTTATATAATGTACTAATTCATTACTAATTGTGCATTATTTTTTCATAGCGATTCAATTCAGATAAAGATTTTTATATTCTATATATTATTTTTGTATGTTTTTAAAAATTATAAATATATATGTTGGGTAAATTAAAAAATTCATCACTCAACTTTGACCTTATTCCTATTTTGGTCACTAAAGCTTAAAAAATCAAATTAATCATTGAACTTCTAATTTACTCCTATTTTAGTCATTCAAGAGTTAATTCAAAAATGAAAGAGTGATATGACAGTCACATGTGTTGACATGAACTGGTTTTTGCTAACATGGAAGCCACGTGTCATCCATACCATATTCTCTTTTTTCTTTTTCCTTTTGTTTTTATCTTCTTCCTTAAAGATGAAACTTTTATAGTTTTATCATTGTGTCACAACGACGCTGGAATCATCATTTTTTGTCGTCTTCTCCGATCACTCAAGACACCAACGAAATCGCCTCATCATCTCATACCTCTCTATCAGTTTATATTTTTTCCCAAAATCACTTTAAAACTCACAAAACTCAACCCAAAACTCAAAACTTACGAAACCCCAAACCATTTTGATCTACAATATTTATTGTTCGATCAACGTGGAATCAAAATATATTTCTTGAGATTTGGAAGATGATGCTTCATTGTCAATAAATCAAAGGGAGTCCAAAACTAAAGTTTTTTTTCAAAAAATGAAGAAAACTTTGGGGGCATTTCAAAATTTTTAAAAGACGAACAATCAGTCATAACGCCTTTAAGTATTTAACGATAGAATGACTAAAATACAAGCAAATTAAAAGTCTAATAATTAAATTAACCAAAATAGAAATAAGAAGAAAGTTGAGTAATTAATTTGTAATTTACCCTCATATTTTTTATACGTAATAATTTATTTTGTATTGATATTTATTTGCTCAATTGTATAAGTATTTATGTCATGTCAATTTTCAAAAAAAATTTATTTTAATTAGTTTTTCATGGTATATTAATATCATATCTTAAATAATCCTTGTTATATCCAGTATGTTCTCCGCTATTATTCTCCCCATCGCAACATATCTTCACATACCAAGTCCTCCATTGACACTTTTTCGCCATCATCCTCGATCATACCCATAGTAGATATTGGTCAGACGATCCTCTAAAGCATGAAATATCGAAGCTCTCTGGAGTACCTGTATCAAAAGGCCACAACGCCCTGATAAAATGGATGTTGAATCAGTCTGACCTATCATCTTAGCCTATAAATTCGACCAACTACAGAAATATAGTGTCCGTGAAGGAACAAAAATTGGTACGACATTGGAGGATGATGGTGAAGGAGGTGATGAAAATGGGTGAAGGGACTGAATTGATATAACTTTGAAATGTTAGGAGTTAAGTTTTGCTTATGTTAATTTTATTAACTGTCACGTCATTTGCCGTTAAATTTTTAATAGCACCGAACAAAGTTGTTAATTTTTTAAAGTCAAGTGATTATTTTATAACTTTTCTAGTTAGGAGACTCGTCAAAATATGTTTTATAGTCAGATGACTATTTATGTAATTTACCAAATTATTTATCAAAATTATTTTATGTGATTTGACACCTTTAGTCGGCAAGGATCAAGTACTTAGATAACATCGGAGGTGACAAACATGTCATTCGGTTCAGTTTCGATTCGGTCATTTCGGTTCGAGTCATTTCGAGTCTGATATTAATCGGTTCAAATTCGGTTTGGTTCAGTTCGTGTCTATTATGATTCGGGTCATTTTGGGTCGGTTGATTTTCAGTTCGGTTCAATTTTGGGTAAATCGGAGATCGGTCAGTTTTAATCGAGTTTTTAGGCCGGTCAGTTTTTTACACCCTATATATAGATTTATAAAGTCAAGATATTTAACTTTTTGGTGAGTTGTGCGGTTGTTCATATCCTATCTTTATTTATTTCTATTAATATCTTTTCTATATTTCGGGTTGTCTTTGGTTCGGGTCCATTTTGTTCGGTTGAAAATCAGTTCGGGTCCATTTCGGTTCAACTAAAATTCGGATCGATTTCAGTTCGGCTCGGTTTGTTTCGATTTCGGGTCATCATGTTCGGGTTGATTTAAAGTCTCGATTTGGGTAAATCGATTCGGTTTTCGGTTCTCGGGTTAAGTTTGCCAGGTCTAGATAACTTTATCACTCATAAGTGCCGAGACAATTTTTTTAAAATAAAATTTAGGGGTAATTTAGTACTAAATTTATATTAAATAATCTATTTAATTTATGTAAAAAGAAATCTTTTAATTAGGTCTTTGAACTTATGAGTTATATTAATTTAGTTTTCCGACCGTTATGATGCTAATATTGTAGTTAATTGCTAATATAAGGGTCTACGATACTAATGTTATAGTCCACATGAATGATGACGTGGTAGGAGGTTTAATTGTTTTTTTAGAATGTTGAATGACTTAATTATTTTTTTAGAGAATCCAAAGGCTTAATTAATATTTAAGAAAAAATTAAAAAATCAAATAAAACTAAAATTTATGAAATTTAGAATTACAAAAATAAAAGCATTTGAAAAGTATTTAAAATATTAAAACATATGAATTTTTTAATTGAAAAGTATTTAAAATATTTAAAAAATATGAAAATTTTAATTAAAAAGTATTTTTTATTCGTAAAAAATGGATAAAAAGTTCAAAAAATATTAAAAATATAAGATTTTGAAAAAGTAAATACCTTCATTTGACAAATCTTCGACCGTTTCTCAACATCTTGAGTCTGTCATCTTTTCTCAAACATATTTTAAATGAATGTAGTCTTCGATTAGAACAATAATGACCTATGAGATTCTCTTTTTACTAAAAATTCATGGAGCCTCTGTCTACATCAAATGTTGATCATTATTATTATTTTGAACATCAAATCTAATTTTTTTAGAAGCAATTGATATAACAAGACAACTATGATTTGAGCTTTTGTATGACTATTTAGTTTATGTTTTTTTTATTGTTTTATGTGAATATATGATAATAATTTGAGTTTTACTGTGGAAAAACTCAAATATGTGTGATCTTATTGTATCAATTACATATGAGAAATCAAAATTTGATACTTAAAATAAGACTCATAAATATTACTTTAGTGCAACCTCTACCCCATCATTTTTAAACTATGCGAATGAACCTCAAAAGCTATTGTTACTCTTAGGGGTGCTTATCGAGCGAGTCGATCGCAAGTTGAGTAGTGCTCGACTCGTGCTCGTTAAAAATCTCGTTGCTTGACTTGACTCATTGCTCGTGAAGTTCGATAAAATTTTGATTGACTCGTGCTCGTTAAAAAATCTCGTTGCTCGTTAAGCTCGCCAAAATTTTTACCTTGTTTTTTTAAATATAGGTAAAATCTAGTGACACAATTAGAGCTTAATATAAACATACAAATTCAGAAAAAAAATATGAGGACTAAGGAGATAAATAAACAAACATGTCATGACCCAGTTAGAGATGAAGTCGGTATTCGAGTGTGAGACTTTTAAACTCTTTTTAGTTTCTCAACAATATTCGATGAACAACAAATGAGAGAAAGCCTTGGGATTTCAGGGTTTTAACTTTCAATCGTATTTTTTATATGAAAACTGGAGACTTTTCCCCTTTTGTACTTTGATAATAATAAAAGAAAAAGGAAATGTTTTAATAAAAAAGAAGGAAAGACTAATTATTATAATTTAATTTTTTATTAATACAAATTAACTTTTTTAATTATTGGGAAATACAAAATGTTTTAGAAATTTGAAATTAAATATTTTATGGGTAAATTACCTAGCAAGTCACTGAACTTTTCTATAATTTTCAAATAGCATTTAAACTTCTCGTAACATAATTTTTTAAGGTAAATGATAACTCTGTAGAAAACCTATATTTTATGCCCTTTTACTTGAAATAATGCATGTATTCGAGTCATTGTAGTTGTATTTAGGATCATTTTGCACATGTTTAGGGAGTTTATGCTTGAGCTTAACGATTCATATATACTGGTGCTACTAATGGGGAATGTAGTGTGTTTTTAGTGATTTTTGCGCAGGAAGCAAAGATGGAAGAAAGCAGTGGAGTGCTGGAGTAGTTGAGCAACATTCTCTCGTGATGAATACGCATGCCACACCATCGCTGGAAGCTAGAGATGCAACCTCTACCTTTGACGACATTAAACGCGTGGTTCCCCTCTCCTTTAAAGAGTCATTAAATGCTTGGAAATCAAGAATTCTCTTTACTTAATTACTTTCCATAATAGAGCATTAAACCCTATGAGAGTCGCCTCTATATAAAGACAAGGAGGGCATCAATTAACACAAGCATTTTTTGAGGAAACAACCCCTTATCTTCTACATCGAAGAACCACCATTGTCGAAGGTCAATAGGAGTCTCTAAGCAACGAGAGCCATCGAGAGAGTCTTGAGGAGTTTGGAGCACTACAGCATCGACTCACGTCACAAAGAAAAAAATATGAGGACGTGTTGATTCCTTTCTCTGTTGCTTTACTTGACTACTATAAATTATTTTATTTGGATGGATATTATTTGCTCAGACATGAGCTAAATACTTTTTAGTTGGGTTTATTGTTTAAGTTACTTTGCTTAATTATTGTTTAATGCTATAGCATATGTTTGCTTATCTATTCTGTTCATTAATCTTAATGCTTAATCTTGTAAGGGCTAGCGAGAGAGGCCTTTGATTATGAATTGTGACTTAATATTTAGAGAGTTAAGTTAAACCGTGTGAACAGTGAAACTTAAGATGTTAACTTGAGTTCTAATCCTGCTTAGACATAAGATTAGGGTTTTAACGACTAATAAAGAGAACTTAAACAGTTAATAAGATTATTAGGGTTAACGCAAACATGTATCGCCGTAGCATTCTTTTATTAGCTTCTAGCTAGAAAGAGGTTAAGAGTTTATACGAAAACCTATCAAGTAGATATGTGCTATTTTGTCGCTATAGCATTCAAATGATAGTTAGCATTGTACTTAGAAATAAACCCAGCTACACATTCATATTAGAAACCTTTGTGAGTCAGCATTAGTTTGTTATTCAATAATCACTTCAAATTACTTTTTATTTCTACAACATTAGTTTGTAGTCTTTATCACCATCTTATCATTCATTATTCTTTTTGTGCGATTACTTTGAGTTTATCACTCTAATCCATGTGGATACGATACTCGATACTCATCACTTTATTACTTGTGTGACAGATATACTTGTTCTAATTGCGTATACTATATTTTACGCATCAGTAGCCACCAAAAAATCATAAAAAATAACGAGTTGCTCGCAACTTATCGAGTCAAATTGGGCATTTCTTGGCTCGACTCGCTAATATCTTGAGTCGAGTTTGAATTTGAGCCGAGTCGAGCGTTAGTCGAGTTTTGACCGAGTCGAGCTCGAACTATTTGCTAGTTGCTCAACTCAATTAACACCTCTAGTTAGTCTAATGTAAGGTTGATTCCATTAAAAATATGTTCAAGAAATATTAGTAGACTCAAGTTAATGAGAGACAATAAAAATCTTTTCTGATGAATGTGTTCAATTTTTTAATATTTTATAAATATTTTTAATTTTTTTAATAATGGATCTTTTCTTATTTTATAGCTTCTTACGTTTGTTATTTTTATAATTTTTTGATATTTGTAATAGTATTTTTATTCTTTTAGTAAATTATTTTTTTAATAATTTTAAATTTTTAAAATTATTAAAAACAATAATTTCTTAATTTTTTTTTTGCTTAAAAATTAAATAAGCTTCAAAATTTCTAAATAATCAATTAATGTCTTTATCACATCGTTATCACATGTGGATTGTCACGTCAACACCATAACAATCAATGACGATTTTCGTTGGTCAAAAGACTAAATTGATGCAATTCACGAGTTTGAGGGTTTAATTAAGTGCGTTTTTGTGAAGTAACTAAATTAATTATTTAGTACGAGTTGAAGAACTAAAATACCTCTTTTAGGTCTTTTTATAGTGTAAATGCGAATAGTCTAATTTAATTTTATATCTCTTCACTGTGCAAAAAGAGTTTAAAATAAAAATGGAAGGGATGAGAAATAAACATTTGGTAATTAATTTTTCATCGTCAGTATTTTGAGAAATAATAAAATAAAATAAATATACTAATAAAGATTGCCACGTCATAAAATGAAACACGTTATCACTTAATTGTACATATCATCAACAAATTTGAAACATATTAAAACACTTTCTCACGTGTGATTAGGATAGTCATGGTTCGAATTTTTGGTCGATTCACACCCAACCCGAAAATATAGCACCTCCACCCGAACCCGACCTGACATTTATGATGTTCGACCGACCCGAACTCAACCCGAATTTTAGAGTAAAAACTCAAATCCGAACTAGACCCAGCTCGACATAAATAAATAAAAATTATATTTTTCATTTTTATTCGATAAAATAGGGAGTTAATTGAAAATTTTAAATAGAGATGATACATTATAATAATTATTCTATTTTTTATTAGACATAAAATAATTGAAATATATATATAAATAGAGAGACATTATAGCAATCAAACCTAAATATTTAGAATAAAATTAAATTATAATTTCATGTCAGATATTTTTCACCTTAAATCCAAACATGACCCGACTCGACACTATCTCAAAAAAAAACTTAACCTAAACCCGACTCGAACCTATTTTTTTAAAAAAAAAAACTGAACTATTATTTAGAGTCCGGTCGAAACCCATCATATCTGGTCAAATGACTGCCCCCTACGTCTCATGTTGACAATTATTATGATTCGAATCCATTAAACGAGTTGAAGGTGAACACTTACAATCAATAGATCAAATAAGTGAACCAATATTGGTGAACAGTACAAGTGGTCTTTATTATGTAATTTACATGCTGAATTATGTGCATTGCTTTTTTTTTTGTACAAGTGGTCTTTTTATGGTCTTTATTATGGAATTATGTGATTTATATGCTGAACTGTGTCGACAATTCTTATGGACATAGGTGTCACATGACACCCTAAAATTTTAGAGGGTTCTTTTAATAATTTTTATATAAAATAATATTAAAAATAAAATTAATACAATTTTAAATAAATATTGACACCCTTTAAAAAAAATTAACACTGTTTAAAAAAAATCAACGCTTATTGTTTGTTCCTAACAACTTAAAAAGTTACTTCGTAAAGTTTTTAAATTATGACACCCCAAACCAGGGACGTATCCTTTAAGTAACTTGTAGGGGCCTCGACCTCTAAAATTTTGAGAAATTTAAATTTTACTCCTAAAATTTTTAAATATTTTAATTTGCATCCATCAAGATTTTTAAAAATTTATATTAAGTTTTAAAATTTTAAATATTTTTAATTAAATTCTCTCTGTAATTTTTTTTAAAAAATTGTTAAATCTCTCAAAATTATTAAAAAATTTAGTTAAACCTTCCTTTTCTAAAAAAAATTTGTTTAAGCCTTTAACTTTTTTAAAAAATTAAATTAAACCTATTAAACTTTTACTTAAAATTCTGCCACTATCTCAAATTAAATTTTATAACTTTGCTTCTCCCAAAAGCGCCAGATGTTGGTGTCGAACGTTTCATTCACTTTGTGTTCGATAATCGCACGTCGGACCACAGAATATTAAAGACACCCGCGCGAGCGCACCAAGTCGCGCGATGAATTTTTCTTTATTGAAGAAAACAGACTTGTCCCTCTTTTTCCACGTTTTCCCAAAATCACCGTTTTCGCCTCAGTTTCCCTTTCTTTGTTTATATATATATATATATATATATCACAACTAAAGAAGATAGATCATATATGTGATCGGTTTCTTCTTCTTTTTGGCAGTTGTTGAAGCTAACGCTGCAGGTTATCAAGGTTTACGAATATGGGAGAGCGTTAAAGTGTTTTGCAGGATCTAAGTCACCTCTATTCTTTCTGCAAAGGCGTGGTAAATCGTCCCAAAGCAAGACTTGGGTAAATTTTCTGTCATCATCTTCTCTTACTTACCTTTTTATCCATTGTTGTTTCTACTTTTTAAACTTGTTCTAAACGATGTTGAAATCAGATCATTGTTATTATAGTTAAATATAGATATATAAAGCTAAGATATAATGCATATGTGTCACCCGATTGAGTGGAGAGAATATGTACAGGAAAAAACTTAACATCTTTTTTCAAAATGATACTCCAATTAATATTGTTGAGGTAAATTATAAATTTTATCTCTCAACTTTACTCTTACTCTTATTTTGGTCATTAAAGTTTAATTATTAGGCATGTCGAATAACCCGTCCATTGGGCATGTATCTGTTAATTATTGTCCACGTTGTCTTAAAATTAAATAAAAAATGTTTGCAACAGAAGAGAAGGCCTGTGAAGCAGAAAAGGGTGGGCAGATTAATGCGATTAAAAACGGAGATGAGGAAAATAAGTGAGGAACAGAGTAGCATCAAGGCGCAGCAAAGACAAGTTAAAGAAAAATTCGAAGCCATTGAATCCGAATGCAAAACACTTCGTCAGGAAACAATTCTGGTTATGCAGCAGAGCGCCTGCACTAAGCTCCGCCTTGCCTTGATGTTTCAGATCCTGAAAGCACGACAGAACAATGATTTCGCCACAGCCGCTGATCTCACTCTTGCTCTCCGGTTAGTTCCCATTTGTTCATGTTGTTTTTATTTCAACTATTTTTTTTAAAAAAGGAAACTAGTTACTTAAAATTATAAAAGAACTGTTCAAAGAAAAATGTTAAAAATTCAATCAAGAGACTAAAACAAAAGATAGTTATGAACATCACCGGAGATAGATCGAGGGGGGCTGGAGGGGACGGTCGTCCCCTGAAAATTTGACATTCGTATATGATTTAGAATTTTTTATGTATTTTATGTTGAAAATCTATTTTCACCTTCTAAAATTTTATAAGTTCGCCCCCTAAAATTTTATAGGTTCGCCCCTTAACATAAAGTCATGCGTCTGCCTCTGAACAACACCATTGACGATGGAGGATAGAAATCATTAATACTAACATAAAAATGCATATAAAATGAAGGAACGTTGACAAACCGGTCATTACCACAACTCAATCACAAACAAAAATAGTTATTGAGAGCCTGTATCCAAATTCAGTACGAGTCCAAAGCTAGAAATATCAATAGGATAACTAAATAAGTGTCATTTTGATCAGTCAAGATGACATAAAATTGAACCTTGAGAAAAAATAAAATAAAAAAGAAACGATCAAACAACCAATAGTGAAGACAAAAAGTGTGTCACACAAGGTAGAAGAAAACGTACCATAAGCTAGAGTTATTCTTATTAAAAATTAAAAAAAATATTGTATAATAAATTAAAGGAAAAAGAAGGATTGCCGACCAAGCAAAGATTTTATTTCAACTACTTAACTCACATGTAAAAACATATTTATCATGTGTAGGCAGAACAAGTCACCCAACTAACAGATAAGGACCGCATGAATTAATGAAATCTAAAACAACTTTAATCATCTCACCTTGCTGCAATCACATACACCTAACAGAAGAGGTAGTACCTAATTTGAAATGATTTTCCGACTATAAAATAAATCAATAATAACAAGTTATTCTTGTTATATTTATATATCTAGAATCCTTAATAGATAACCATACTAAATTCAATTCTCTTTTATATATATATATATATATACAGTGAACTGATAGCACAGAAAAACTAGAATCAAGCTTTGCAACCGAGTGTTGAGACATGTGCAAATCAACACTATGAGAGTGTCCGTTGTTCAAGTAAAAGTTGTGTTGCTGTAACAAACCATGTTTGTTCTCGTTGTTGTACTTGTATTCCTCTTTAGCAGATCTTTGTTTCTATTTTTATCTGTAAACCATAGGCATGGTTATTGTCAATACTAATACATATGTATGGAAGTGCTAAAATAAATTATTTTTAACCTACAGTTACAGTGTCTGATGATAGTAGAATTTGAAAGTACGCGCAAAGAGCTTTTAATAAATTAAAAATACAAACTCAATGAGCTATCTCAATAGAAAAGATTATGATGTTCGTTTTAAGAGACTCGAGTTCAACCAGTTTTGTTTGCAAAATATGTGCATTTTCAAAGAGTTAAAAAATATAAACAGATATTACCTTATAATCACCTAAAATTATTCAAAAAGATATTCACAAACACAAAATTTATTAAAGTTTTGTGTTCCATAGAATTCAAACGTATGTGTAAAGAGATTTTAATAATCACAAACACATAAAACTTGTCGAATTTCAGAGAATGAAAAGTCATAAAGATATAATTCTCATCAAACTCAACATCTTCAATTTGAATCTCACATAACTGACTTGGTAATTATCCAAGTTAAAATAATTAATCATTAGCAATTGTATAAGGGTTAGTTTAGCATTGTTTTTAAAAATGTATAGTGCAAAAACGATTTTGAAAAGTTTGGTTTCAGATTAAAGTGTTTGTCGTAAAAAATGTGATTACGAGAAGATAAATGTCTAATTTTTACATGATGTTGTAAGCTAAAGAAAATATTCATTCAAATGATGTTTAAATCATTTAGCATTATAATATATAAAATATATCAACTTAAATTATGATAAAAGCATAAAAATATTTTTATTTAAAAAATAAATTTATAATAATTGTATGTGCTCTATGAAAATGTATAAAATTTAAAATAATTTTATCTAAAAACTTAACATGATGAAATATAAAATTTTCAAATCAACCAATAATTGTAAATAAAGACACCATAAGATAACAAATGAATGATAAAACTATAATTTTATCTTTAAAAACCCTTTTCAAACGCAAAATTTAAAATTTTGAACCTACCTCTAAATTGAAAAATAAATATATTTTTTAAAAAGTACTTTCGATGTCAAAGGTGATACTAAATGATTTTAAAAGACATAAAACTATTTAGATGTGAGGGCCATAAAGATATATAAATATTTATTGTCAATAATAATTTTAGCAAATATCAGCTTTGATGTCCACAATTTTTAACCTGACTTTTTTTTATTCAAATGCTCGATTTGTGGGTATTAGCCCGTAAGTTCATCAATTTTTTTTATAGGCCCAATATTGTTATTTTGAATAAAAGTATAAAATATCATGTGTTATAAATAAAATAAAAGAAGAATAAGAATAAGAGAGACGAGAAAGAAATTTGTTTTATATTTTCGATGCGGAGGGTATAGGATGTTACAATAATAATCATATAAAAAAATAAAAATAAATTTATTTTTTTAAATAGTTTTTAAATAAGAGGAAGGAATAGAATTTTGTTCCTAACGAATATTGAACTCACAACCAATCAGGAGATGGAGGGTGCCAACAAAATAACTTACCACTACACTAAAATTAAATTGACATAAATTCAATTTTTTAATAGTACAACGCCATTGATTTATTGATAGTGCGCAAATATATAACATGGATGCATTATATATTAACCCTCTTAAAATTATATATAATATACATATTATTTTTTAGGAAATTTTTATATAATTTATTCAAACAATTTGGACCATAACCTTGTGAATATGTAAAAAGAAAAAATATTAAAAAATTATGAAAAAAGGCACACACACCACAACCACAATATGGGCAAATTTTGGTATAAGAAATAAGAAAGAGTAAAGCGTGATATATGACAGATACAGAAGAGAAAGATGTATTATGGCGCAAAAGGGAGCGACAAACGGGCAAGCGGTGGCTTGTTCGCATTGTCCACATGCTTTGATGAGGTAGCTGCCTGTCCCTGAGGGGGCACGTACTTGACGGGGTTTGGTCCCACGCTCACCGCCTTCTCGCATCGACAGCTCAACAACACTCCATTCCCCGATTTCTTCTTCCCACCACCATTGCTAACTGCTGTGCCTGTCATGTTCATCTCCTCCGCTTCTGGTACCCCAACCGACCCTCTCTCCAACCCTTCTGCCGTCGTCACGCTCCAGTCTATGCTTACCTCGCTCGGCTCGTAACACTCAGTGGTCATCGGCGAATAGGGACAGCTGAGCCCTGAGTTGTTGCCGGAAGCTGCTATCGATCTTCTTATGTTAAAGTTGGACGCCTCGTCCAATGAATCTCGACGATGGTACAGTGGATTTGACACGGTCTGGCTCTGGGTTGTCGTGGAAAAACTCTCGATTTCGAACAAGTCTGAGCTGGTATCACTGCCAACATCATCGTCAGCTATGGTAGTTCTGGACACCAGTTTCTTTGGAACAGAAATAGATGGTGGCTTGTCAGATGGTCGGAACACCTCCAACGAGTCTCGAGGTGGATCTTCGTGATCGTTAAGAGAAATATGATTCCCATGCGCCGCCGTTTTATGATGGGATGATGTTGGTTGTTGGTTAAGTATTGGAAACGTGAAACCAGCACTAGTCCTGGGGGTTCTTGCTGTTGCTGAAGCAATCATACGCTGTCCTAAGCTAGAATGAAACTGATTCTCCGCTGAGATCCTGTGAGGATTACAGGCTAATAGTATCTCTTCACGTTTATCTCCCCAGCTTGGACTTTTCTGATCATGGTGTATGATCCTTTGTTTCTGATTCGAACCCAAGGGTGTTTTGGGCTCAACTTGAACGGACTTCTTGCCGGAGCAGGGACACCTTCGCCCCCAAAGCCATTTCATTTTCCCACACCCTTTTCTCCGGTGGTCAGTTGTTGTAGGAGTTTTCATAGTCATAGACACCGCAATGGTACCAGGAGGATTCGACAACAAACCAGTCTGGCTATTCCAACTAGCCTCTGACGAAGCCGTTGGTGTTGCATGGAAGGAATGAGCTCGGTAGCTCTTGCCATAACCATACCCATCGGCAGCTGAGTAAGAGGAAGAGAATCTACCGGCTAAAGCCGAGGCCGTAATATCACACCGGAGCTCGGATGAAAGAGGGTCTTGCAGAAGCGGAGAAATCCTTGCGCACACTCTTGCATCGCCGTTGCTTTCATTGAAGTATCTCTGGGCATCGAAAATGCTAATCTCGGTGTCTTCTTCAGCAGATACGTCCTCTCCGAGTCTGCCTTTGAGCGAACTGAAAGAAACGGCAGGTTGAAGCCCCAGTTCCAGGGAGCGTTCTTGAGAGCTTCCTGCTCCATTAATGGTTTGTATTAGTTTTGGATTTTCCGTCATCTTCAGTAGTCAATAATCAAAAAGGAAAGGAAGACAACAATGCATATGTGGGTGTAGAATTGCCTCACAAGTTGCAGATTTTACAGGTGTATATGTAGAGGCTTTATACGATGTTTGTCCAAAACATCAATCATACACTACGAAGCATACTCCGGCACCTGCTGTCAAAATTTTCTACCAATTTATGAAACCAACATTCCCTGTTATCCATGCATAAATGAAGGGGGTTTTATTAAAAAAAATGAAGGGGTTTAAGCTTTAATCTACAACCACAATTAGGTGTGGGCCTTCGTTGTGAGTTTAGTTTATGAAATTAGAAACGAGTCGAGTTGTTCGAGCTTTTATTCAAATTTAATTATAAATATTTTGTAATGTGAAGATACTAATTAATTATAATATAAACGTTTATTTTATAGTTTCTCCATATTTTAATATGTATATACATAAGGCGGACAAAAATCCTCCGCCCCTTCTCATTGCCTCTTTCTATACCAACACTAAAAAATTTAATTCTAATCCATAATCCTAAATTCTAAATCTTAAACCCTAAGCCTTAAAAAATATACCTTATCCCTGACTCCATAAACTCTAACCATAAACCCTAACCTTAAATCTTAACCCTAAATCTTAAACCTAGTTTTTGAGTGTGAGGCGTACATAGGGGCACTGAAAAGGGGCAAAGGATTTCTATTCACACAAGGCATAATTGAGAGATTCGACCCAAACTTAAAAATTGATCTACTAATAACTAAAAATTTTGAGTTATTCAATTTTTTATTTTTAATTTAAATTTTATTTTAATTTTTTATTCGAATAAAAAATAATCGAACATTTTTATATCGAGCCGACTTAAATAATTTAATTTTTATGAGTCGAATTTTATTCATCTCTAACCGCAAGTACATGCTTGGTCGGGTTTTGCCCAGAATCCGATCCAACCCTACTTTATAAAAATCTCAATTTTCACCGACTCAAATCTCGAAACAATTTCCTCGACTTTGATTCGACAATCCTAAATTTTACAAACGTCTAATTTTTTTTTTAATTTTATAAATTAAATCAAATACACTTATAAAATCTTAGGAACTTATGAAAATTGTAATCAAAATATAAAATATCTATAAAATTGTCAGCTCAAACTAAAAAAATCTCAACAAAATTTCTATTCGAATCAAAATCAAAATTAAACAATCCCTCTCGATACAGGTCGAAACCGCATCAATTTTTTTCCCTAAAAACCCGTCCCTAACCACAAGATCTAACAAACCAGACAATAGGCAACAAGTTTATGGGCTTGTTTTTTGTTGTGTTTCTAGTTTTTCCATCAAAAAATTCTAAAAGCAACAAAAAAAACTCAATTTTTGAATGTCAAAACCTTGATTTACCTCCCAAATTAGCTTCTCAAACTTCAAAACTTTGGTTTCGCACCAAAAAAAAAAAAAAAAACAAAGCCTAAGTCCAGGTGAAGGTACATGGGGATGGTAGGGGTCTGGTCATGCGGTCTATTCTTATGGTCCATTTTATTTTTTATTTGGCCTCACAAAATTTTAAATTATAATTTATTTTATTTGTACTAATGCAATAAAATATTTTTTGCCTAATGATAAAATATATTAGAGAAATTAAATTTATTTTACTTAAAGTTAATAAATAGAATATTTTTTAATCTTTTGTTTTTTTATTCCCGGCCTCTTAACTTTTAATTATTGGCTTTATTCTTGAGTCATCATTATTTCCAATAGATTATATATAGCTTTATTATTAACAAATAATAAATATTAATTTCATTGACTGTATTGCTAATAGAATTACACTGGCTCAAATATATATAATTGTTTAACTTATTTCATAAACTCTTAGAGGAAATTGTGCGAGACATAATATTCCCATTCATCTTACTCTTAGAAAAAAGAAAAGAAATGGTCTCCTATTAATAAGGGATTCGAAGTCTCATAAAATGAGATATGTGGTGGTGTATTTGTGGAAACTGACAAGCAAGGGTAGGGATGTGATTGGCAATCACAACTTGGTTGCTTTATCCAATCTATTTCGCAAGCATGATTGATTTCGGCAACTGTGCTTTCAAATTTATATTTATTTATTTCTATTTTACCTTTTTGGGCTATGCTTTCCCTATCCATCCATTATTTCGTTTTATGTTTAGTATATATTTGTTGTTCATTAGAAATACATTTAACCATCTCACATACATGTGAGTTTTGGCAAATAGGTAGCTAATGTGAATATCTGTAGTATACAAAAAAAAAAATCCTTAAAATACCCAATTTCTAAAAAAAAACCCAACACTATTCCCCTCATTGAAAGGGGAAAATGGATTGTGAATTCGAATCTTCATTGAATTAGGTCACTTTGATACCCTATTTCCGTTGGAATAATCGGGTTTGGTGAGTGTTTGTTTTATGTTTAGATCTTTGGATCGTTGTCGGCTTTCTGTGATTTTGGAGCTTGTAAAATCACTGGTGAGAACAGCTACTTCATTACTGCGAAATTGAACATTTTCTTTATTTATTTGTTACTGTCTTTAATTGCCGCGTTAGGATGGAAGTTGAGAACATCCGACAGCAAGGGTAGACTTTATTTGTGGGCGGATTTGCACTAGAAGGGGCTTTGACAAGCGTTCGATCATGGAAAGGTGCTTGATGTGTTTATATTGAGTAAAAGAGCGAGAAATGATACGCGGTTTAGTTTCGTGTGAATGAATTCGTAATGGAGGCACAAAGAGTGATGAATCGGCTCGACGGTTTTTGGTTGTATGAATCACCGATCTTAATGTCCTTTGCCTAGAGGACAGAGAAACCTCAATTGTGATGGCATAAATGAGAGGGTACTATTTAGGGTTCCGAAATAAAAATTGAACAAATGGATATTGTGTTAGTGTTGTGTCAGTATGGTCAATTCAAATTTCTTTGATTGTTTCTTGGTTTTGGACGGTCATTTTTTAATACTTTCATGTCGTACTCTTTTCCTTCGTCTTAGGCCTAAAGAGGTTTTTAATGAAGTGTATGCTTGCATTTTTGTATGATTATGGTTCTCAATATAATCATACTCTTTAAGATAAGAAAATGCCAATATATGTAATTTTTAAATCATCTATATTTAGATTTGTAAATTTATTTCAAATTTTAAATCTATTTTACATTCACAAATTATACGAATAAATATTATTTTAGTCTTAATTAAAATTAAATATTATTATTCATCAAATATTTAAATTTGTAAAAAATTTAAATTCAAAATTTAAAATATCTGTCAAATATTTAAATTCGTACAAATTTGAATTCCTAAAAGTTGGATGACCAAGTTTCAAATCCACTTAGAGCAAATATATTCTTCAATTAGATACTTGAACTTGATTTTAAGGTTTAAGTTAATAAGTGAAGTTTTTTTGTCTAATTAGGTACATGAACTCGACTTATTGATACAATTTGGTACTTGAGGTTAGCTTTTTGGTTCACTGTAAATGGTTTAATTGAACTATAAAACCAAGTTTAGATATGAATTTGAATCTAAAAATCAAGTGCAGATGCCCAATTAGACAAAAAAGTTTAGGTACCAAATTAAATCTAGAGATGGACCAGTCCTGGTCTGCAAGTGCAAATATGTGATTTGCAAGTGAAAATAGCAAAGCTTCTTGTTGACCTTTCTGCAATAAGATTAACTTTAGATAACTAATTGAACAAAATAAAAAATTAAACGGCAAATTATGCCTCAAAATCAAATTCAAGTACATAATATATATAGTTATGGTTCTCTTACAATTTATGAAAAATTTAGAGAATTTCAATTTGACCTACAAAACTGAAGGGAAAGATCACACGATTTGAAAGAAGTTTTAAAACAAATATTCTCCAACTTTATCCTCAAAATAAATCTCGCAATCTAATTTTCTGAATTATATAAAAAACTAGCAATTAACTTGCATTAATGAACACAATTATTTTATTTAGAGGATACTGATAACTTTTTCTTTTAATTTGTTTAAATGTGTTTAAATGAGTGGAAAATAGAAGGAAAGAAAATAGAAGGGTAGTTTTTTTTTTCTCCTACACAAATAGTTTTCTCTCTAAAATTAGGTGAAAAATAGGAAAGAAAAGTGAAACTCATCATACTTCAATAATAAAATTATTGAGTTATATTTTAAAAATTTTAATTTTATTTTTACCATATTTATAATAAAATTTTATAATTTCATCTAATATTTTTATTATAATTTTATTTTTGTTCAATTTAGTCCCTAAAAATTTTATTTAATATAAAATTTACTCTTATTCGTTTCTAATTTTATTATTAAATTCAATATTTTTAATATATTAATAATTTTTTATTTAGCCCCTAAAATATTCATTTGATCGAAATTGACCCCTATTCGTTTCTAATTTTTATAATTTTATCTAATATTTTACTATGGTTTTATTTTTGTTCAATTTAATCCCTCAAATTTTATTTAATTTGGAAATGACCTCTATTTATTTCTATTTTACAATTTAGTTCAATACCTTACAATTGCAAATTTTACGTTCTAGTCGCTAAATTTATAATTGCAGTTAAGGACTCGTTTTGGCTTCGATAAAACTAAAACTCGATCTATATGTCAGTGATGATTTTGATTTCATAAAGTAAGGTTTAATGTCACTTTTTGAAAAATAGGTCCCTGTATTTTATGAATGTTTTCAAAATGGCCTATAAACTACTTAATTTTGTAATTAACACTCTATTTCAAATCCGATTTCAACACTAATTTACCATTAAGTCTAGTTAGAAATAGTGAGTCTAAAACAGAACTAAAACTAAGTTTTTAACTTAAAAATTTAACTTATGAATTATTTACATTTTAGTCCCTAAACCTCGATTTGAATAAATCTACTTTGATTTGCACTTCTTTTTAGAAAAACAGAGGTATAAGAGGTTTCTTGTAATACCCCCTTACCGGTCTAGTAGGGAACCGGCTCAGAAATGTAACTGGTGACCAACATTGGGAACAATGCAATGAAAATCGATGCGATATAAACAATGATCCAGTCAATGTATGCAGTTATTGTCATATTATAACAAACATAGTCATAAGGTATTCGAATAATTAATCAATTTGTTAATAGGGGTCAAAATGTAATGAATTTAATATCCAGGGACTAAACCATAAAACTTAGTAAATTGAGGTCCTTATCAGAAATTAACAATGTCAATGTTAAATTAAAGTCATATCAGACATCCATGCTAAATTTCACTAAATTTTGAGTATGCTACATACTCAATTAACCATTCTAATATTAAGGATTGTTTTACCAAATTTATGAAAACAATTCAAGCTAATAACAGAATTACCTACATCGGTATCGGTACTCAAAAGGTTGTACCGATACACATGGCCGTTAATACCGTTGGAATTAAAGGCGAGTATCGATATGAGTTGGATCGTATCGATATGCTATGCATAACTCAAATTCCAGTAACTTTTTCCGTACTGATACGAAACTATTAGTATCAATACGTGATTTATATGCATTATTTGGGGATCGGTACAGTCCCCCTCCGTACCGGTACCGAGTTTATTTTACAAATTCCAGTGATGAAAATGCGTACTGGTACAGCTAGGCCATTATCGATACGCCTTTGTAATTTGGTCCAATAATGAATACCGTACAGATACGCTCTCACCTGTATCGGTACGCCCTGACCTGTAATTCAACAATTTGCTAGTTTTTGTACCATTTACCTAACCAAAATGCATCCATTGACTTCCTAATCAATATTAATGGTATCCAAAAGTTTTATGACTCATGTTTCATGTACATATCTTATTTTAACCTTTTTAGCATCATATGAGCTAATGGAGCATATTTTGACCATTTATGCAACCTCAGTAAGCATTCTCAACCCAAAATATACCATGTGTGCATACTTTAAGCTTACATACTCAAAAACATATCCAAAATGCCAACCAAACATATTTTAACCATATGCCACCATTCTAGGAGTTCATGGGGTATATGTACATTACAAAATAAGGGCTCAGAGGTGACTTGCAATCGACTATCCATGATCTACTACACGAAGCTTTAGAAACCTAAAAATGTATGCAATGAACTATGTTAGGCTTACATAGCCTAGTGAGGTAGTCAACAATAAACTATTAAGTAATGCAATGCCTAACAATAGTATCAATGTCATGCTTTTCATATTCAAGCTTTGTATACAACTCAATAAACATGCTAAGATCAATCTATTCTATATATGCAACATGGTTAATAATTATATCCCTTGGATTATAATATCAAATGGATACGTGAATTCCACCAATATCGCCAAGTCAATGAATGGTCAATCCTGCCGATATCGCCAAAGACCAATTACTCAATCATCCCTCCAACATCGCCAGTAAGGGCCTTAGCGCAAGGACCGTAGTCCACCCGTACGTGAGCTCAATGAATTCTATTGGCATGCCAATTTTATCCAATATATAATTGTATCCAAGGTCCGGTGTATATGTCAATGATGTCTACAATGGTCAATACTTACCTTGTTCAATAATGCCAATGTACAATATTCATCACTTGTATCAATAATCAATGTTCAATGCTATAAATCAATGACAATGAAAATGCTATATTGAAATTAAATTATAAATCAATGTATCAATGAACTCAAGCTTACCGAAGCTTACCAATATGGTGAACAAGGCTTACCACAATGATAGACAATGCAAAGGGATGGTATCTAGCCAATCCCATGACACAACTACACCCACCGATGATTTTGAAGCTATTGAGGCTCTCGAATCACAATCCCTTTGCTAGAAGGCTTGTTAGGTGTTGGTGAATCTTTTCCCCCAATGGATTGAGCTATATAAAATATGAAAATCTCATCAACAATCATTTTTATGAATTCTATAGTTAATAACTAATTCTATAGCTATTTCTAACTATGGAAACACAACATGTAAACTTGAGAATTCATGAAAATTAGTTAGGGTTTTACTATGTGTAATTCTATGATTTCTCCATGAATTACCATGGAAATCAATAAAGAATCAATGGTTTTTACCTTGCTTGAGATAAAGATTGAGTTTGTCTAAGGGGATTAAAGAAAACATCAAGCTTTCTTCGAGCTCTAGTGGCGGTGCTTGGTTGGAGGAAGATAAAGAGAGGTGCTAGCTTAGATTGGTCACACGATGGATCAAGCTTTTGTCATCTTTCATCTTATATCTTTTGTTTAATTTTTCTATAGCTATTAGAAAACCTTTGTATGAAGCAATTTCTTCTCCTTAGCCCATGTATGGGATGATTAATCCCTTGAGGGGTTAATCACTTAATTAGTCCTCCAACTTTCTAATTTTTTCACTTGACCACCTAAGACTCAATCCTTGCATTTTAGTCACTATACAATATCTCATAAGCTTTTAATATTTTCAATGTAGTCCAATGTCAATAACAATATCAAATTACATGTGGAATTTAACCACATGGTCGACATTTAATGATCATTTAGTTCACCTGAATTTAAATTTTTGGTCACTAAAATCTGGTTTTCAACTAAACTGGCTTTTAGGGTGTTACAACTCTCCCCCTTAAAAAATTTGTCCTCAAATTTTACTTGAAGGAAACAAATAAGGATACTGCTTCTTGATAGTTTCTTCAGGCTCCCAAGTAGCTTCTTCAACTTTGTGACTCCTTCAAAGTACTTTTAGCAATTGGACTATCTTTTTCCAAAGTTTTTTGACTTCCTAAGCCAATATCTGCACATGTTCTTCCTCATAGGATAGGTTGGGTTAGATTTCTACTGACTATGGTTCGATGATATACGATGGATCTGAACAGTATTTCCTAAGCATTGATACATAGAAGACATCATGGATTTTACTGAGCTCTGGTGGCAATGCTAGACGGTAGGTTACATGACCTATTTTTTTAGTGACTTCGAAAGGGTCAATAAATCAAGGACTCAGTTTTCCTTTCTTGCCAAAATAAAGGATTTTCTTCTATGGGAAGACTTTAAGGAATACTTCCTATCCTACAAAATACTGTATATCTCTTCTTCTAAGGTCAGCATAAGCCTTTTGCCTGTCAAAGGCTACTTTAAGTCTATCATGAATAATGGCAATATTTTCTTTGGTTTCCTGGAGTAATTCTAGGCCTAAAGTTTTTCTCTCACCAAGTTCCTACCAACACAATGGCGTTCTACATTTCCTTCTATATAATGCTTCAAAAGGAGCCATTTAATCAATGCTTAATAACTATTGTTATAAGCAAATTCGATTAGGGGTATGGATTTTACCCAAGATCTTTTGAAGTTAATAACATATGCCTGAAGCATATCTTCCAAGATCTACAAGGAAGAATTCAACTTTGGAAATGTGTATCTAGAACATTTACTGAAGGTTGGGTTCAATGATTACCTGAATCACCTTTTCTGATTGTCTATCAGTTTGAGGGTAGAACGTAGTGCTAAGCTTTACTTTGGTTAACCTTCTTGTAGGGCTTTCCAGAATCGTAAAGCGAATCGTGGGTCATGATTGAAGATGATAGATTTAGGTACCTCATGCAATCAGACGACCTCCTTAATGTACAACTCTGCAAGTTTAGGAGGGCCAAAGTTTATTCTTACCGGTATGAAATGGCTGATTTAGTGAATCGGTTAACTATGACCCAGATGACATCATTCTTCCTAGGGGTAAATGGTAGTCCACTCAAAAAATCCATGGTAATATGTTCCCACTTCCATTGAGGTAATTCGATAGGTTGCAAAAGTCTTATGGGGACATGGTGTTCAACTTTGACTCGTTGACAGGTCAAACACTTAGAAACATAGTCAATAATGTCTTGTTTGATTCCAAGCCACCAATAGAGTTCTCGAATGTCTTTGTACATCTTTACTGACCCAAGGTGAATAGAAAATAGACTACTATGAGCTTTTTTGAGAATATATGTCTTGAAGGGTTCATTATTCGGTATACAAACCCAACCACAAAAACATAAAAGACCTTCAAAATTAACTGGATTTGAACTATTTTGTAGTTTAAAGACGATGGCTTGGAGTTTTTGATCTTGTTCATGAAGTTCTTTAATCCTCGATACAATAGTAGACTGAACTTGCAGTTCAGCTATGAACTTATGGTTTCGTTTGAGTCTGAAGTGAGCATTAATAGTACAGGTAGCTATAATGCAAAATTTATCCGTGAGTTAAGTAATTAGTTAACTAATATTCAAAGACTATGATTAGAGGTTTACCAGGTAATAGTTTGCGGCTGAGTGCATTAGGTACAACATTAGCCTTGCCCGGGTGATAATCTATGACTAGATCATAATCTTTCAAAAGTTTCATCCATCTTCTTTGTCAGAGATTTAACTCTTCTGAATCAGAAGGTATTTCAAGCTTTTATGATCAGTGTATAGGTAGCATTTCTCTCCGTTGAGATAACGCCTTTAGATTTTCAATGCAAAGATAACTACGGCCAACTCTAAATCATAAGTGGCATAGTTCTGTTTATGTGGCTTGAGTTGTCTAGAAGTATAAGCAATGACTTTGCCTTCTTACATGAGAATGCATCCCAACCCTAAATGTGATACATCACTGTATATAGTGAAGTCTTTACCAGATTCAAGTTGGGTTAGGACAGAAACGTGAGTGAATACTTGCTTCAATTGGTCGAAGCTTCGTTGTTGCTTCTCGGTCCATTCAAATAGAATTTATTTTTAGAGTAATCTAACCAATAGTGCTGCTAATATAGAAAATCCTTTTACAAATCTTTTATAGTAGCCAGCAAGACCGAGAAAGCTTCTAACCTCACCAGCATTCTTTGGAGGTCTCCACTCTACAATAGCTTGAATTTTCTTTGGATCAAATTGAATTCCCGTTGATACAATATGTCTCTCGTAAAGTTTGAAGCACAATTCGAAGGTGTTCCTGATGTTTAGCTTTACCTTTAGAGTAGATCAATATGTCATCGATAAATACTACTACAAACTTATCCAAGTAAGGTCTAAAAACCCAATTCATAAGATCCATGAATGCAATAGGGGGATTGGTTAACCCAAAGGGTATCACTAGAAATTCATAATGACCATACCTTGTTCTAAAGACAGTTTTGGGTGTATCACAGTCTTTAACTTTCATTTGATAATGCCTCAATCGAAGATCGATATTAGAAAACATTGTTGCATCTTTCAACTAATCAAACAAATCATCTATCCTTGAAAGAGGATATTTATTCTTGATGGTAAGTTTACTCAGCTACCAGTAGTTAATGCACAAACACATAGAGCCATCCTTTTTCTTAACAAAAAGTATCGGAGCTCCCCAGGGTGAAGAACTCGGTCGAATGAAACCCTTGTCCTAGAACTTTTGAATTTGAGTCTTCAACTCCTTGAGTTCAACCAGAGCTATTTTACATGGTGCAATAGAGACTGGGGTCACTTCAGGTTGCACTTCTATCCCAAATTCCACTTCATAGGTTGGTGGTAAACCCATAAGTTCATCGGGAAAAATATCCAGAAACTCACTTACGGTATCAATATTTTTTGGCTTTTAGTTCATTCTTCGTCCCACTCACAGTGGCTGATGCGCATAATGTAGTATGCATAATTAAGAGTAAGTATACTCTTCGATCAAGTAATAAAGTGATAAGTAGAGTGTCGAACCCACAAGGATTGGAGTGATAAACTCAAAGCAATCACACTTAAAAGTTAGTGAAATAATAATAAGATGATATGGTGATAAAAACTATAAACTAAATGCAATAAAAAGTAAGGTGAAACAATGATCCAAAGATAAACCGATGTAGCAAAGGTTTATATAATTATAGATGATTGGTTTATTGCTTAGGAACTATGTTAATTACCATTCAAATGTTATAGCAGTTGGTAATACATGTCTACATTAACCAATTAGATCTTCATCTATCCGGCAGGGTTTTCTAACATCTCCTGGACTCTCTCGATACCTAGAAGTAACAACAAGAAGCTATGGTAATACATGTCTGCGTGAACCCTAACAACTTATTATTTATTCAAGTTCCCTTTATTAGTCGTTGAAATCCTAAACTTATGTTTAAGCCGGATTAAGAATAAGTTAACATCTTAGCCTTACTGTTCATGTTTGTCTAACTTAATTCTCTCGATATTAAGCCATGAATCAATAATTAAAAGGCCTATCTTGATAGCTCTTACAATAATTATGCATAAAGAACAATGAACAGGATAGATAAAGGAGAAAATATAACATTGAACAAGTAATTAAAACATAGAATCCTAAAATAATAAATCCCAACAAAAAGTATTTAACTCGTGTCTGAGAAAATAACAACAATAATAAAAACAATTAAAAACATAGCAATCGATAAAGCAAGAGAGAAAAAGAATTAAAGCGTCTTAAGATTTCTTCTTCGTGCCCTCAAACTATTACTATAGTGCTCCAAACTCCTAAAGCCTCTCTCGATAGCTTTTCGTCACTTGGAGACTTCTCTTAACCTTCGACAATGGTGGTTCTCCGATGATGAAGACAAAGGGTTGTTATTCCTTGAATAAAAGCTTCTTTGAGTTTTTGTGCGTTAAGTGCAACCTCCTTTAATTATTTTCCTTGATGCCTTTATATAGAGGTGGCTCTCCTAGGGTTTTAGAAACCCTAAAGTGATAGTAATATTTTAATAAGGATCTTGCTTTTCTACTTCATTAATTGCTCAATAAAAGAATATCTTGTCACATGCTTTTAATAAAGTGTCATGTGATCCAGCAAAGAGGATCTTTGCTTTTCACATCATTAATGACTCAATAAAAGAGAAGGGAGTACGCATTAAATCATATTAAAGGATCCAAGATTTCTCTCCAGCATCACAACAAATGCTGTATAATCCAGTCCAGCACGAGAGAATTTTACTCCAATGTTTCAGTGTTTCACTGTTCTGTTACTTCCTACGTAAGAAACACTAAAAACCACTACCTTTTCCATTAATAGAATCAATATAGATAAACATTAAGCTCAAACACCATAGCTCCATAACTATATGAAAACTACTCCTAAATGCAACTAAATAAGCCTAAACACATGCAAAAGTTAAGTAAAAATGGTACACAAAATAGGTTATCTACACATTCATTAGTGGCATATTTCAATGATTTTCTCCTTCCACATTTAGTATTCATCAATGTAATGCTCTCTTTATCGAGTCCATATAGATAGAGCTTTTTCTTCGAGCAATCTACCCAGGCTTAATGCTCACCGAGCTAATCAACCCCAATATCAGATCAAACTCATAAAAAGGTAAGGCCATCAAATTGGCTGGGAATAGAATCCCTTGAATCAATAAGGGACAATTCTTACAAACTAGGTTGATAGACATGCTATCACCTAGGGGATTCGTAGCTATGATTTCTGATGTAGTTGGTTCAAGATTCAATTCAAAGGTTTCAATCAATGCAGTACTAATAAAAGAATGAGTTAACCCTTGATTAACCAATGCATAAAGTGGATGCAAAAATAATTCAATAGTAACTGCAATAACATTAGGATCATCATCATTATCCCTACTCCTCACGTGATACACTTGGGCAGAGGCCTTGGATTCTTAGGGCCACCAGTCTTCCCAAAAGTTCTCGATAAAGTTTGCCATGGTCCCTTGCCCTAAGTGACTAAGCAGGTGACACAACAGCAGTTGGTGTAGTAGGCGCCTTTGCAAAATTCAATGGACAATCTCTAATGAAATGGCCTTATTCTCCATAATAATAACATACTCCAACTTGTTTACGGCATTGACTAGCCGAATGCTTCCTTTGACAATAAGTTCATACAAGATACTAAGATTCTCAGCCATATCTATCGGTGCTTTCAACAGAAGTGGTCCTTGAAGTAGAATGAACCATACTTTGAGGTTTTGCAATGTAACTAGACCCAAAAGATTATTGCAATATAGGTTGCCTAGATCCTTGATATCTTACCTTCTTCGGAGGTAAATGAGGACGAGATTCATACTGAAACCTCTTGTCAAATCGTGCTGACCCTATAAACCTTCTAGCCTTTTGAGTGGCTTTAATATCGGGTTGACCAAGTTTTGGAAATCAGTGATTCCCAGTACAGTAAACATAGGGCATAGTTCATTACACAGTCCGTCAATGAACAAACGATACTTCTCTTCTTTATTCTTTATATATTTAGCCCCATATTTGCAGTACTTGCAGAAATCATGTATGTACTATTCAACGAGTCTTCTACCCTACTTCAGATGTAGGAACACCCTTCTCATTTTGGCTAGGTTATACCCATTGATGTACTTCTTAGGGAATTCTTTAAAAAAAACTCCCAAGTAACAACATTTTTAGGAACGATGAGTGTGGTAGTCTTCCACCAATATTGAGCTTCATCAGCAATCAGAGCCAATGCACATTCGAGCTTATGTTCATCGAAACATTAGAGTTGTTTATTCAAGATTTTCAACGTATTGTCAAGCCAATACTTAGCTATCTCAGGATCATCATTGTCTCTACCAGTAAAGGTATAGGCTCGATATTGAGCCAACTTATCAATAGGGGCTCAGGGAGTCAATAACGTAGCCACAGAAGGCTGAACCACTTGTTTAGGCCTCATAGAGACCATGAACCGTTTAAATATCTCTGCCATGCTCGCGAAGCATTCTTGCTAGGTAGGATGTATCAATGGTGGATTTGATGGGTCATTTTGTACTTTTTGATGAGTCGAAGGGTCATCCCTCATGATTTCCCCTCCATGAGTGGAGGAGCTGGTAGTATGGTCAATATCTTTATGTCCTTGATCTTGACTAGACATCTTGTATACTATATGAAAGAAAGGACGAAGATCGTGTCAATTGCAAGTCATAAATCCTATACAAAAATAACTCTTAGGTGGCATATGCAATGCAAAAAATACATTAAGCCTTGGTTTAGTCCTAGAATCGACTAAACTCTGGATCTGATACCACAAATATAACACCCCTTTATCGATCTAGTAGGGAATCAGATCGGAGATGTAATCGATGACCAACATCGGGAACGGTGCAATGAAAATTGATGCGATATAAACAATGATCCATTCAATGTATGCCGTTATTTTCATAATATAACAAACATAGTGATAACTCATAAGGTATTTGAATAATTAATCAACTTGTTAATGGGGGTCAAAATGTAATAAATTCAATGTTTAAGGACTAAACTATAAAGCTTAGTAAATTAGGTCCTTATCATAAATTAACAATGTCAATGTTAAATTACAGTCATATCAGACATGCATGCCAAATTTCATTGAATTTTGAGGTATGCAACATACTCAATTAACCATTCTAATATTAAGGATTGTTTTACAAAATTTATGAAAACGGTTCAAGCTAATAACAAAATTACCTACCTCAGTATCGATACTCGAGAGGCCATAATGATACGCTTGGCCATTAATATCATTGGAATTAAAGGCGAGTATGGATACGAGTTGGATCGTATCGATAGACTATGCATAACTCAAATTCTAGTAATGTTTTTTCGTACTGATACGAAACTATCCATATCGATACGTGATTTATATTCATTTGGGGATCGGTACAGTCCCCCTTCGTATTGGTACCTAGTTCATTTTACAAATTCTAGTGACAAAAATGCGTACCGATACAGCTAGTCCAGTATCGATACGCCTTTGTAATTTGGTCCAATAATGCATGCCCGTACCGATACTCTCCCACCCGTATCGGTACGCCCTGACCTATAATTATGAATTTGCTGGTTTTTGTACCATTTACCTAACCAAAATGCATCCAATGACTTCCTAACCAATATTAATGGTCTCCAAAAGTTTTATGACTCATGTTTCATGTCCATGTCTCATTTTGACCTTTTTAGCATCATTTGAGCTAATGAAGCAAATTTTGACCATTTATGCAACCTTAGTAAGCATTCTCAACCCAAAATATACTGTAACACCCTTAGCGTATATTCGTAGACCGAATATACACTAAAGATATTACTGAATTATTAAGAAAACTTGACTTGAAGAAATTTTTTTATACCAAACTTTGTCATGTTGTTTAACCCCCTTCTCGATTTTAAATTGAAAACTACATTAGTCTATAGCAGCTAGTTTGACCCTGAATTATTTTAGAAAATTTATAATATGTTATTGAAATAAAAATACAATTCAGGGAGAAAACTATATACCATTCCTAGACCCTTTCTTAATTTTAAAATTTCTACGCGATTACGGTTAAACTATACTTAACTATATCGAGAGAAAAATATAATTACTTATAGCAAACCATTTTTTTCTTCTAAATTCATACATTCGTAATAATGCATAAACACATTATAAACTTAAGTTTACGAAATAGTTTGTCTCTTTAAAACTCACATACATACCTGTACATGCCCACTAAACATCAACCATAAGATGTACGTACCATGATTACCAATGTAACTTGATTTTCCAATTTAATAGCTCATTCTTGTCATTCTACGCGAGAAACCTACGTGTGAAATAACACACACTAAGTGCGAACTTAGTGAGGCAATTAAACTTATTTATTTACACATGAAGTGACGATATATATATTACTTCATATAAGAGTGCATTTCTTATTTCTCTACAACAAGGCAAGTATATCACAATGATCATAATTATCATGTATCTAATATTCCATAAATTTCATATATCATTTTCATGATTTTCATCATGTATATCATATTTTCTTAATATCGTTTAATCATATGTATAGCATGTATCATCATTTTCATATAATTCATGTAGAATCTATCATATACTGCATGTATCATGTATCATATAGATCGTGTATCATCAATATCATGTATCATCACTATCATGTGATGCATGTATCCTCATTATCATATATTTCCACTACCATGTGATTCATGTATCCTCATTATCATGTATCATCATTATCATATATCACCACTATCATGTGATTCATGTATCATCATTATCATATAAATCTTGTATCATACTATCATATAAATCATGCATCAACTCTAACATGTAAATCGTGTGTCATATTGACATATGAGTCATGTATTATCTTTGTCATGTAAAACATGTATCATGTCACATTTCTATCGTATGTCATGTACTTCTTTGTCATGTAACATGTAACTATGTAACATCTGTATCACGTAGATCATATATCACTTCTATCATATAAATCTTGTATCATCATGCAGTCATTTGCATGCTCATGATCTACCATGTAATCATCTTGTTATTATTATCATCGTGTTTGGCTAGAGGCCCATGGAAACCCCATAGCCTATCTGCACCGTAGTGCCTTGTAGAGTACGTACTCGGGAGGACGCTCTTTGCTCCTCATATAAGGACGCTCTTTACTCCTTATATTAAAAAAAACACCTCGTTAGTGCATTTTGCACTATGGGCTTGGAACCCCATGGTGTATCTTGTTTCATTTTAATCTTGTTTCATTTTGCATTTTTCATGTATGCTTAATGCATCATCATTTATGCAAACAATAATTCGTACCCGGTATTCCATCAAGCTGGCCAAGTCGAGCAATGTATCATATCAGGTATCATAGAGAAATGCAATGCCATTTTCAATGTAATGCAAACATTTAAAAATGCACTCACCTGATCCATGAATAGTATGCCTCACCAAATTCTACTCGATCATTTCCTTTAAAATATCTTGAATCCTCTTTGATCCGTATTCAACATGATTAACCACATAAATATAAACAACATTTATTAGAGTCATTTCTAATAATATTTTAATCAAAATATCGAATCATTCAACATAAAAAAATTATATTTTTCCTTCCATCATTATACTGTCCCAAAACTCATCTTTGGTCCTTGATAACCATTTAGAACTTCAAATAGTTCTTTCAAGCTTGCTAACTAACATTAGATACAAAATATCTCACTTTCCATTCTCTGGCAGCTTGTACTACCTTCAAAGAAATATTTCTATAAAATAATCTACAACTCGAAATTCAATTCCGTTTGTTCTGAAATAATCTAGATTCAATAAGCTCTTCAACCATATAAATTAATAGCTCAAATTCAACTTGTACGATTTATGGTGAATTTTCAAAGTCAACTTCCAGGACTAAATTCGAAGCAGACTGTTAAACTATTTTTTTTACCTTTCCTCACTTAAAAATTCATATCTTTTTACTCGAAACTCGAAATCAGTTTCCGTTTGTTGGACACGAAACTAGACAAACAAATCTTTATATCGGTATAAAATTCACCTTCTAACTATTTTTACGGAATTTATGGTGAATTTCCAAAGTTACTGCCAAATCTAGTTTCTTCACAGTTTCATAAATAATTTCAAACCTTGTACTAGTTTCTTGCAATTTAATCCTTAAGCTTTATAAAATAATATTTTAGCCATTACTTCATTTTTGTACATAAATTCATGTACAAATAAACCATTTACTTATTTCTAATAGTTTTAGAAAGTTTTTCTTAAACTTTCAACTTTATTCACTTTAGTCCTTCACTATTCCTTCATTTTCGAAATAGGTCTCTAAACTTTATTCTCCTTTTTTGTCATTTCCATCCTCCAACTTTCACAAAATACTTAAATCTTCATTTCTATTAATTTTCCATAAGTTCAAAACCAATCCCTAATTTTTTTCTCAAATTGCCGAATTGGTCTCTAAGGTTCCAAAATTTTCATTTTGATCCCTAACCGCAAATTCAAGCTTCTTTCATCATAATTCAATGTTTCCAACGCTTAAATAAAATTCTCAATAATTTCCCCTAATTTCATAAATTTTCGAAATAGTCACCAAAACACAAACTTGGGAAATTATTCATTCTAACATCAAAATCAAGCTTCCAACAGCACAATTCAATCAATATCATCCTAATTTTAGCTTCCTAACCAAAACCCCCAAATTTTAAGGTTAGGGTTTATACCTTTCAACATGAAATTTATCCAAAATCAACCTTAATTCCATATCAAAATCATCAATTCAACTAACTATCATTCTAATTCCATCATAAACTTCAACTCCATCATCAATCTTCATTCATGACATAACTTATACTTGACTTTTCCATGCAAAAATAGTATCAAAATAAAGAGAATAAAGTGTAGAACAACTTACGTAATTAAAGTTTACTTGAAACTAGTCTTGTTCTTCTTCAAATTTGACTTGAAAGTTTGCAAAATTCTTTCCCCCTTTTTCCCTATACCATTCGACAGCCTCAACATAGATGAAGAAAAATGTTTTCTTCATCTTTTAATCATTTTAATACACATGGCATTGTTTAATCAATTAAAAATTCATTTAATTCATAAAATTACAATCTTGTCCTTTAATCTAATGGCCATAATTTAATCTCCTAAAATCAATGGCTAGGATTTATCCATGTATAACCTTCTGATAAAATTGCTCTCAAAGTTCCAAAATATTTCAAAATGCCATCCATGGCAAATGACCAATTTGCCCTCCAACTAGACTTTAATTACATCAAAACTTAAAAATTGCCACTCCATAAAGATTGAACCAAATTGGTTCCAATCTAACCAGCCATGCCCCAAAATATCTTAGATTTTTATTTATGGCATTTATTCGATCCAAATATTTGATTTTTACTTAATACGATTTCCAAATTTTCTTCATTTGAACTTTAAAGCTTTATAGCCACTAATATAGGCCTCGTACGAAAAATCCGAGTAAACGAAAGTGTCACTCTTGGGGGTGAACTATTCATTTACGAGGTTAACTTACATAACTTTTGGAAATTACACTTTGGTCCCTAAACTTTTCCAAAGTTTATACTTTGACCATTAAACTTTCAGAATTTCCATTTTGGTCATTGAACTTCAATTCCCACTTAAATTTTCCTCAAACTTTGAAAGTACCCAATTTAACTCACTATCTATCACATGATACTTTTAAACCTTAAAAAAAATTCCTTTCATAAAGACTTAGATTGAATTTTCTCAACCTAGTCTATTATTCCGATAATTATCGAAAATCTCCATAAAATAAAATTTCTCTTAGAAATCTTTTATCGATAATCCATTCAAATATTCTTTACTTTTACTGAGTCCAAAATATCAATTAGAAACACTTTTATGGGACCTTTCCGGAGGTCACCCATCCTAACATTTCCTTGGCCTGAGCACGCTTAATAATTTTATTCAATCCAAATTCAATACCTTCTACTGTATCTTAATTCTCAAAACTGATATCAAGGTTCTTATTTCGATCAGATTCACCCTTATACTGAATAAAATCACTTGTTGGGGAAATTTACGCTTTAGTCTTCAAACTTTTCCAAGTTCACACTTTAACCCCCTAAACTTTCAAAAATTATAATTTGGTCACTAGTCCAAAAATTGGGATATTACATATACCATGTGTGCATACTTTAAGCTTACATACTCAAAAACATATCCAAAATGCCAACCAAATATATTATGCCCATATGCCACCATTTTAGGAGTTCAAAGGGTATATGTATATTAAAAAATAAAGACTCGGAGGTGACTTGCAATCGGCTATCCACGATCCACTACATGAAGCTTTAGAAACCTAAAAATGTATTCAATGAACAATGTTAGGCTTACATAGCCTAGTGAGGTAGTCAACAATAAACCATTAACAATAAACCATTAGGTAATGCAATGCATAACAATAGTATCAATGTCATGTTTTTCATATTCAAGCTTTGTATACAACTCAATAAACGTGCTAAGATCAATGTATTCCATATATGCAACATGGTTAATAATTATATCCCTTGGATTATAGTACCAAATGGATACGCGAGTTCCACCAACATCGCCAAGTTAATGAATGGTCAATCCTGCCGACATCACCAAAGACCAATTACTCAATCATCCCTCCAACATCGCCAATAAGGGCCTTAGCCCAAGGACCATAGTCCACTCGTACATGATCTCAATGAATTCTTTTGGCATGCCAATTGTATCCAATATATACTTGTATCCAAGGTCTGATGTATATGCCAATGATGTCTACAATGGTCAATACTTACCTTGTTCAGTAATACCAATGTACAAGATTCATCACTTGTATCAATAATCAATGTTCAATGCTATCAAATCAATGACAATGGAAATACTATATTGCGATTCAATTATAACTCAATGTATCAATGAACTCAAGCTTACCAAAGCTTACCAATATGGTGAACAATGCTTGCCACAATGATAAATAATGCAATGAGATGGCACCTAGCCAATCCCATGACACAACTACACTCACCGATGATTCTGAAGCTGTTGAGGTTCTCGGATCACAATTCCTTTGCTAGGAGGCTTGTTAGGTGTTGGTAAATCTTCTCCACCAATGGATTGAGCTATATAGAAAACATGGAAATCTCATCAACAATCATTTCTATGAATTCTGTAGTTAATAACTAATTCCATAGCTATTTCTAACTATGGAAACACAACATGTAAACTTGAGAATTCATGAAAATTTGTTAGGGTTTCTCTATGTGTAATTCTATGATTTCTCCATGAATTTATCATGGAAATCTATAAAGAATCAATGGGTTTTACCTTGCTTGAGATAAAGATTTAGTTTGTCTAAGGAAATTAAAGAAAACACCAAAATTTCTTCAAGCTCTAATGGTGGTGCTTGCTTGGAGGAAGATGAAGGGAGGTGCTAGCTTAAATTGGTCACCTGATGGCTTAGGCTTTTGTCATCTTTCTTCCTATATCTTTTGTTTAATTTTTCTATAGCTATTAGGAAACCTTTGTATGAAGCAGTTTCTTCTCCTTAGCTCACGTATAGGATGATTAATCCCTAGAGGGTTTAATCACTTAATTAGTCCTCCAACTTTCAACTTTTTGCACTTGACCACCTAAGACTCAATCCTTGCATTTTAGTCACTATACAATGTTTCTTAAGCTTTCAATGTTTTCAGTGTAGTCCAATGTCAATAACAATATCAAATTACTCATCAATATATGTGGAATTTAACCACATGGTCGATGGTCAATGATCATTTGACTCACCAAAATTTAAATTTTTGGTCACCGAAATCTGGTTTTCAACTAAATCGGCTTTTGGGGTGTTATATTCCTACTTATATTAAACTTGTATTTAAGTTTTGAATTTTTTTTGGATTTAAATTTTGTAAAATTACCAAAATATCTTTTTGTTAAATCATTTTTTAGTTTTTAAAAGTTTATTTTCTCGGGACTTTAGTTAATTGTTTCTACTTTATTTTCATGTTGGTTGTTTACTTTCATGTAATCTAATTTACTTTTTTTTTTACTTTGTTTTAGGCCATAAATGGGCCATTTGTATCATTTGATATTCGAGTTGGATTTGTCTGGACCGGGTATTAGGTGTTACATTGACAATCAAACTCTCAAGATTAAATTATACAAATATTAGACTAAATAATAAAAATTAAAAATAAATAGAGGTTAATTTCGGATTGGATAAAAATTTTATGGACTAAACTGGACAAAAATAAAAACATATTAAAAATATTTGTCTCAATTATAAAAAAAAACTTAGAAATACATATGAGACAATATTGAATTAAAGAAAAATTTTAGGGATTAAATTGAACAAAAATAAAATTATATTTAAAATATTAGATTAAATTATAAAAATTAGAAACAAATAAGGGTCATTTCATAGTAAATAAAAATTTTAGGGACTAAATTGAATAAAAATAATTATATTAAAAATATTGAACTAAATCATAAAAATAAAAAAAATATATAATTTTTAAAGCATAATTTTCTTTCTTCTCAATTTTCCATTGTACCAAGCAATAGAGAAGAGAGAAACTTATTTTTTTTTCTAGTTTTTGATCCTTCCATTTTCCATCACTTTAATTTTTTATACTTCCAATTTTGTTTCCTCTCTACCAAGTAAAGCCTTAGAATCCATTTTCCGGTTTACATTTCGAACTTAATTTTTAATTCATGATATTTCCAGAAAATACATTGGGCGTAAAAGAGGAAAGTTGTGTGTATCAATGTATTAATGTATCAAGATGTTTGGTTACTAGAATTTATAAAAGAAATAAAACATAAGTATTATTTGTTAATGTATCATCCTACCCTTAACAAATATACATAGCATATATTCCATATTCTTTCTTCAACTTGATTAAAAAATAAAATTAACATAAAATTATTGTTAAAATCCTATTCATTTTAGGGAAACAAATCAAATGCATTTAAAAATATTTATTATTGTTGAAAAGCTATTGACCCTGTTTGGCAATTAGCGGATAGCTGATAGCGGATTGTATTAGCTGATAGCTGATTGCATTAGCTATTTTGACTAGCGGATTGTATTAGCTGATTGTATAAAAGTGTTTGGTAAAATTAACTGATAGGCGATAGTTGTTTGATTATTTAAACAAGCAAAATAACGTATAAGGACATGATCATATCCGATACTTGTTTGAATAGTTTATTAGTTATCAATATTTTGTATCTATTAATATTAATTAGATTATAAAAATAATTTTTAATATATCATTACTAGGCATATTTGAAGGATCTATATATTAATTTATTATTTATATAATTATTTTTAATATAATTTAATTTATTATTAAATTTATATACAAATATAAATGTGTGAGAATAAAAAGAAAAAACAAAAAGTATTAGTTTACAAATGTCACAATGTAAATACTTGAGGTTGAAGAATTAAAATAAAAAATGTTAAATTTAGGTTATTTAGAGATTTTTTATAATTGTTAAGGGTAAAAGGGTCTTTATAGGTCTTATGTCAAAACCTCTGATTTCAAAAAGCTCATATTAGGATCTTTTTCAAAATTTGAGGTTTCACCCAATCCACTATTTCAATCCGCTCTTTACCAAACATCCAAATTAGCGAATTTGACTGGTCAAACCTTTAATTTTAGCTCAAACCGCTATTTACCAAACATGGTCATTATGTATATGCATGAACAAGAGAGATTTTCCATAAATGTAAAGATTACAAAAGTTAAAAACATCAATATATCTTCAAAAATAAAAGAAGATGAATATCAAATTCCAAACCCAAGTTCTCCAACAAATATAAATTCTCAACTCTTTCCCTCGTTCATAAATCTGTAGGGGACCTCACACTAAACCAATTTCAACACAGTGTGCAACAAACTGGTTGAGTGAGATAGTAGCAAACTCAATTTCAGGAAATTACTAATCTCAAGTAACCTGCTTTTAGGATAGGCTTAAACAAGGCATGCAGATATCCTATAAATCAACCATTCTCCCTGCTGCTTTTGGCCTTGTAGTTTTAATTTTTAAATGCCTCATTAATTCCTCTAGCAAATAGTTTGAAAAGGGAATAATAAGAAGAAAAAGAATGTGTACTTTGTCACACTCCGGTAATTTACAGTGGTGTGTGATCGAATTTCATCGGTAAGCATCTTAGTTTTAAAAAACGCGCCTAGGTGCGCTTAAAATGAAGGATGCTTGTAGGTGCGGAAAAAATGTCTCGAACCACCCAGACGCAGCGAGGTACACAAGGCCATGCGCTTCTCGCCTTAGGATAATATCCAACCCAACAGCCCCACCCAAACTTACCTGATTTCATTTGAAGAGGGAGACAAAACCCTAAGCTGAAGAGACTACAAGAACAACGCCAGATACGTTGTTCTCTTCTCCTTCTCTTCTATTTTTTTTTAAACTTCGATCTCTTTTGTTGTTCACCCTTTTTTTTCGTTTTCAATCTCATTCTCATCTTTGTTTTCATTGAAGGTTAAATTTGAACAACTACGGTTTTATGGAGGGAGTATTGAATGTCAAAGAAGGGAACGGCCGCGACGGCTGCTTAACAAGATTGTCAAAGTCCTGCAAAATAAAAATTATTTTTTAAAATTAACTTGTAGTGATAGTGTGATCAAATCAAATTCTAATAAAACTGAATTAATTAGAATCTAAAAGATTAAACAATAAAAAGTAAAATGAGGGGTTTGACTTATCAAACTAAAATTAAAGATGAATCGAGGAAATAACTAGAAACTGAATATTAAATTTAACAAAGATCAAATCTTACTAAATTTCCAATTCAAATGTGTAACCTTCATCCAACCGTAACTTTGATTATAGACTTAAAGATAATTCCTCTTTTATAATTGATTAGTCTACTTATTCGGAAAAGTCACACCAAGCACACAAATCAAAACTTACCCTTAAACAACTGGACAAGGTAGCATTCCATATTAAATTCAATGATAGCATTAAGAATCATGAGAATGATTAAAACAACGTCAATTAGTTGAGGTGGCTATGATTAAATTAATCTTGTACATTTATTTTCCTATGGACTATCATGCGGGATGTGTAATTAGTAAAAACAGTAACAAACACAAAACATGAGCTTTATCCTTTGCTACTTGTGTCAATCATTCATTCCAATTATGGATCACAAAACACATGGATAACAATAAAAAATTAAATATTGAATTAAGGCGTCAATTTAATCAATATCAAAATTTTATAAAAATAAGAATGAGAAATAAAGATTATTTAGATTTAAGAAAAAAATTGAGTTTAACACAAACCTCACAAAATCACAGAGAAATCGATTCTCCTTTAAAATTAAAAAAAAAATTAGCCACACATGGTGAAATAAAACTACAAGAGATTAAAAAAATGTTGTCAAAAGATAATTTTCTTAAGGGTCTAATAGACTCCTATAGAAAATCAACCTTAAAAAAATATTCTCTTTTAATTGAGTTTAATTGTGGAAATTGTGTTTGTTTTAATTTAGGAGGTGAAATATAGACTCGACTGTAAAAATCAGCTCAAAAACATGTTTTTAACTTCTCATGTGAAAAATCAAGTCTTTTAGAAAAAATCAGAATCAGCAGAAAGTTATCTTTGATACGCGTGATCACGCCTTGTGACTAACGTGTGATTGATGTTTGACGTGAGAAATCTAAATTTTTGGAGTAAATTTGTGATGAATCCACTTTTATGATTGTTTTTATTATTTTAGAAGTATTTGACCAATAAACAATCTCTCTTATTATATAATTAGAATATGAAGGAATTAATTACAACAAAGTGTATATTATTATAACCTATCACACCTTGAGAATATAACGGCTAGAGAGAAAGAGATAAACCCTAACTCATTATCAAAAAAGATTAACCTTGATTACAAACACTTATACTCTAATTAAAATAGCTCATTTCACTAACCCAAATCCCTATCCATTTTATTTAGGGTAAACTACCCATTTAGTACCCAACCTTTACCAGTGTTTTTGTTTTTGTATCACATTTTTTTTGACAAAATAGTACCCAACGTTACGTTTTTTTTATTTTGGTACTTCACCGTTAAAAAATTACCAACATGCTTACAATAAGAGAGAAAATAACACATGGTCGGCTGACTAGGAGAGAAAATCACACGCGACAAGCTACCACATCATTTTCTCTCTTCTATTTAGCTTGCCCCATGTGAATTTTTATGATTTTATTCAACGTGGTAGATTGACTAGAAGAGAGAAAATGATATAGCAGCCTGCCACATGTGATTTTCTCTTTCTTAGTCAACATGTCGTTAATTTTTTAACAGTAGAATACCAAAATAGAAACAAAACATAACTTTAGGTACCATTTTATCAAAAAAATAGGTGAAATACAAAAATAGTAACACAAGTAAAGGTTGGGTACCGAATGGGTAGTTTACCCTTTTATTTATTATATAGTTAGGTGAGACTATTTTTTAAAGAAAAATTAGATCTCTTCCTCTATACCCTAATTACAAACACTTATTATCCTAATTAAAAGTCTGGGATTTTTATTACCCTAATTAAAAGTCTGGAACTTTTATTTTTATGTTGAAAATGACGACCATGATAAAAATATTAAAATTAAAATTAATTCTTTTATTCTATTGATTTATTTTATTCAAACAATATTCAATTGAGTTATTTAAATTATGAAATCTAAATCTCTAACGTAAACTTTAAATCATAAAGTCTAAACTCTAAACATAACCATACACACAAAAACCGCATGCATGCGCCTTGCGTCTAGGTTCCACGACCCTTTAAGCCTCGATGCGTGCCTTCTAAAACTAAGGTAAGCATTCTTCACTGTGTGGTCACGCTCTTTGCAAGATTCCGAGGCTGGTCAACATTGTATCCCCTTAACACTGTGAGATGATATGCCAGTAACTGCAGAAAAATGCAAAGGTTATGGTTCATAAGCATATTAAAAGTTGTCTTAGTCTTATATACTTGAGAAGATTGCAATGGGTACCCTATACACATATACCTTGCATTAGCCAACTATTATATTTAGTTTTATATATTTTTATTCATAAATTTATTATTAATGTAATAATTCTCTCTCTCTCTCCCCTCATGTAAAACTCATTTAGTTTCATGGCCATTGGATGAATATAATGGACGAATGAGATTACAAGTTGAAAAAAAAAAGGAGATTTTAAAGGAGAGAAAAAATAGGAGTGTTTAATCTCATCCATCCATTATATTCATCCAATGGTCATGGATTAGTGTAAAACTTACATATGTAACTTGATCTAACCCTGTGTGTGTGTGTGTGTGTGTGTGTGTGTGTGTGTGTCAGAACCTAAAGGAATGAAGTTCTCATGCCACTTACAAAATTTATAACGCCCATGATTCAAGTATAGCTCAATATCCATTATCCAGTAAATTGCTAATTTCATAATAACAAGCAAGCTAAAATAATTGTGAAAGGATACCTGAAATGGAACTATATTAACCACAGGTTGAAGACAGTCCTCAACCTGAGGAACTTCAATTACTCTACAGCCTCCTCCAGGACACACTGATGCAGCATCTCCTTTTGAACACATTACTATCAAGCGCCCTTTTCGGGCACGTAGTTGCTGAATAACTGACTGCTGCTTGCTAATAGCAATAAGAAGATGTCAGTGCCAAACAATTGAAAGTATGAAAATAACATAGCTTCTCAATAAGCAAACCAACCTGAAGCAAGCATCACGGGTAGCAATCACAACAATGGGGAGATTTTCATCAACTAGTGCCAAGGGACCATGCTTCATTTCACCGGCAAGTATCCCCTCGCTATGCATAAGCGCAACTTCCTTCACTTTTAGAGCACCTTCTAAAGCAGTTGCATAATTGTATCCTCTCCCGAAGACAAGAAGCGACTGCTCAGCAATCAATAGGTTCGCAAGATCTTTCATTTCCTGGTCAAGCTTCAGTACCTCCCTGATTTTATCTGTGAATTCAAAAAGTAACAGCCACGAAAACAAAGTGAAAAGGGGGGAATCTTTAGAATATATATAGTAAAAGGGGACAAGATTTTAGACTAACTTGGCAGGTCAAATAGACCATCTATTATAGCCTCCCTTCTCTCTTGTTTAGAAATTGTGTCAGCTCCAATTGCCAAAGCTAACATGGCCATAACCACTATTTGACTTGTATATGCCTGTTAATAACAGCGTGAGTTTTTTTAACTACAAAACAAAAGGACAAAGATTCCTTGATCCTGTATTTACCTTGGTACTTGCTACACCAATTTCAGCACCAGCATTTATATGAACACCACAGTGTGTATTCCGAGCTATTACACTCCCAACAGTATTTGTGATGCCAACACATAATGCACCATTCTCCAAAGCATATTCCAAAGCAAGCAAAGTGTCGGCTGTTTCACCAGATTGACTGACAAAAACTACTGTATCCTCTCTGTATATAAGACCTTGCCGATCCAATAGATCACTAGCAATTTCCATTGTAACAGGCACCCCTATTTTCCCACATAAATCAAGCAAACAAGTTGGAAATGAACATAAGAAATTTTAACGTGTACAGAATTATAATTCCCAAACAAATAGCAGTTACCAGACAGTTCCTCCAAGAAGGGTCTAGCAGCTAAAGCAGCATTGTAACTAGTACCACAACCAATAAATACAATCCTTCGGCTCCGACTAATTGTTTTAAGGTGATCCTTCAGTCCACCCAAAAGAACTGTCTTAGCCTTGCAGGAACCTCCACGTAGAAGCCTTCCTCTCATAGTAGTTGTTAGAGATTCTGGTTGTTCATGAATTTCTTTCTGCATATAATGCTTGTACTTTCCCTTATTTATTTGTTCAACCTCCATATCAAGAATAGATAATGCACGTTGCACTGATGCAGGCCTAGCAGTACGACTATCACCATTTCTTCCTTTGCCATTATTAAACTTTAGGATTGATATACCTCCTTCCTGAAGAACCGAAGTAACATGAGGAGAAAATAAGAGTTGATGGGCCACCACTTTCAAAAAGTAATAAACATGGAAGAAAAAAAAGTAGTGTATCTGTGATGAGTAGAAGTAGTGTATCTGTCATAAGTTCAACTATGATTCTATGAACCAAGAGCAAAGATGATGAGATCAAAAGTTGCAGAGTTTAGTCTTCCGGAAGAGTTCAAGCAATGGTCGGGTTAACCTTAGGGCCGCAGAAATTAACAAAATAGAAGGGAAAAGGAGCCAGAAAGGATTGTTTACTCCGAAAGTAAAATACATGGGCCATATTTGGTGAACAGAGTTTTCAGCCAAAATTAGAGGATTGACCAGCTAATTTGGTTGTTTGGTAAACAGAGAATTGTAACGGTGGATTGGGGTGAATTCTCTAAAATTTAAAAAAAAACTGCTAGGAGGATCTTTTTGGATTTAGAGGATTGGATATAAAAGTTGTAACGACTCTTTTGTCATTGACAATTAAAAAGAGGGTTTTCCAAATAACCTAAATTTGAATAACTCATGTATGCTTTTGAACTAAAACATATTTTCATATATAATTTAAATTTGTTTTCCCTTCAAAAAGATGAGATTATTACACATGCTTCAACTATCATTTAATTTTAACAATTTATAAAATTATATTAAAAAGATAATTTTATAAATAAAAAATTAATATATACATCCTTCAAATATGTTTTAGTAATTTTATATTAAAAAAACTAATTAATTTCATATTATAAGTTAATTTTACCAAACACTTTTATACAATTACTTAATGCGATCAGCTAGTCAAATCAACTAATGAAATCCACCATCAGCTATTGACTAACTATTAGTTGCCAAACAGGGTCGTTGTGTAAACATACTTGAATATTCCTATCCATGAGATAAAATGGGATCAAAGTAAAAAGTCATCCACTAAGATCAATTTCAATCTTATATATGTTAATGTGATGGTCTGTCATTTTTGCTTAAATTTGGCAATCTCGTAAACTGGTTACAATTGCAATCAGTCTTTCAACTAGTAAACCTGGTAATGACAACCATCAAACCAGAAGAGTACAATATTGCAATGGTCATAACAAAAGCAAGCCACTTGATCAGAAAACCAGCAGCTGAAATGGTCGAAAACATCCAAAAAAAATAGAAATTCCACAAGGGAAAAAAATTGGTCAGGACATCACTAAAACGCTATTGACAGCTAGGTTAATCACATTTATGACGGAATGATAATTGACAGTGGATCTAAAGGGCTTAAAGCTAAATGTCATTTACTCACCGAGGACATCTTCATATGGATGTTTTTCCTCTTCCTATTCATAACGCAATAACCACAACCTCAATGTTCATAATACATATCATGATTTAAAGTCACTTCTAAGATTGCTATAAGACAGAAGCCTCCTAGTGATTTAGATGGAATTTCTTAAATTAGAAGCCGTGTATTGACATGCCATGAACCAACATGAGTGTATAACTGCAGTGATCAAGTAAAATTAAACTAACAACTTATTAAGAGTCAATTTAGAGCAAACACCTCATTCGATTGGAAACTCGGGTGTTACGCATGAAGTCATGGAATATATCATTTTATTGCATCAAATTATTATTATTATTATTATTATTATTATTATTATTATTATTATTTTAGGAGGATATTAGTTTTATTATTATTAAGATCAATTTATTATTATTTTATTAGAAGTGTTAGGAGACTTTATTTATGAGTATTTAATCATTAGAAGTCTCTCCTTAGCAGAGCTATTTGCCTAGTAAGTCTTTCAGTTGAACTATGTAACCTCTATATATATGAGGGCTAATTGAGAATTGAATAAAACATGTAAGATTTTTTTATCAAAACCCTAAAAGATTTTGGTCTCTTTGCTAACTAGTCCTAAGGTTTTAGTCTCCCTTTGACTAGCTGAGTTATCAATCACCCAATCACTTCTGATGTTCTCGTTAATCGTCCAGTGACTCGATTCTTAACCTTGTACCATAACATCTTGTGTGCTTTCTAAGTAAAAGGGGAAACTGTCTACCAATATAGATTCACAATTATAGACCATGCATCTCAAATATTCCAATACAAATAAAAATTAAAGCTTATAGTCTTATACTATAAAATTATTGGTCAGACCCTACATAGTATTTATTCTTGGAAAACCTACATGTTATAAAAATGTAGGATAGAAATAGAGGGCAAATGAGGGAAAAATTGAAAAGAAAAGAGATGCATATAGAAATAATTGCAGAATAGAACATGAAAGTGTTGTAAGATATACGAGCATAAAAAGACAACTAGAATAAAAGAATATTTGCAACTTATCAAAAGAATGAAATGTACCTTAAGATGAACTACTTCACCATCCTCAATAACCAGAACTTTCTTTGTGTGTTCAATAATTGCATTTGCATCGCTTGATAGAAAAAGTTCCTTAGGATTGCTATTTTTTGAGAGAAATTTAGCATCATGGAATGCTGATCCATTGCAGCCATCATCATTTAATTCCTGAGAGAAAGCAATTTTTAGATAAAAAACACATCAATATGATAAAGTAATAAGCAACTAAAAATAATTAGAAAGTTTAGGTACTGAATCTGTAACCTTGTACCATTTATACGTAAATGTTAGATTATCCGATAGAGTTAGAGTCTTTACGTAAATAGTAGTTTAAATTAAAGTTTAAAGATAGAGTTAGAGTCCTCATGTAAATAGTAGTTTAAATTAAAGTTTACTTCCTAAAAGATAGAGTTAGATGTCTTGTGTACTTAGGACTCCTAATTGTAACTAAAGTCCAATACTTGAGTCTATAAATTCACTGTAAAAGGGATGTAATTTTTCGAAAATATTCAATAACAGAAAATCAATTTTGTTTTCTTCTTTTATGTAGAAACTTAAATTCTGCTTTATTTTTATGCGTTAATTAGTTTTTCCTAAAGCTAGAAAATTGCTTTTCTACATGGTATCAGTCTAACATCGATCCTAGTTAGAATTCTTAATGGAATCCCCTTCGACAACCTTTGAGATGCTGTCCATAGCAGAGCAGGCTCTTTGGATTGAGTTTTTTTCCGAAATTTCAGGTTCGACAAAGAATCTTTGTGAAGCAAATTTAGCCCTCGTGGAGGATACAAGCATCTGAGAATATTTGTTCTCCCCTCGCACTTTTTCTACCAAAGGTGCATCAACATGGATCATCGACTTTGGAGCATCGATCACACATGACCGGTAATGAGGAATTATTCCTTAGTTTTTTGATTCATCTTCTACAAGTTCTATTAAAACAGCCGATGTCTCTTTCTCTCCTACCAAAGGAAGTGGCTCAGTCCTCATTAACGATAATTTGTTGCTTGAAGATGTTTTGTTTGTGCATAATCTACTTTGCAATCTCCCTCTCTGTTAGTAAACTCTCCAAGAATTTGAAGTGTTCATTCAGTAGCCATCAATCTGTTTTTTTTTGCAGCAATGAATTCGAGGAAGATGCTTGGCTTTGCTAGCTTGCAAAATGGTCTCTATGTCCTCGGAAATCAACCATCTACCCTACCAAATACTTCTTGCTCTTTGACTTCTTTAGGGCAAATTGATAATATAATGTTATGGCATTTTAGGTTAGGGCATCCTAATTTTCATTATCTTTTTGAATTATTCCCTGAATTATTTGTTAATAGAAAACCAAGTTCTTTTAAATGCCATATATGTCCTCTCGCTAAGCAGAGACAAAAGCATCCTATTTACCATCTTCCTACAAACCTTCCCAACCTTTTTCATTAATTCATAGAGATGTTTGGGGTCCTTCTCGAGTGAAGAATGTGGCGGTAGTAGGTGGTTTGTCACTTTTATTGATGATCATAGTAGAACAACTTGGGCATATTTTTAGGGATAAATCAAGTAGCCTCTGTTTTTGAGAAATTTTACAATATGGTTGAAACCCAATTTTGAAGTAAAATTCAGATCTTCAAATCTGATAATGGGAGTGAATATTTTACCAAGTCTTTAGGGAATTTTTTAACAAAAAGGGATTGTTCAACTTAGCACTTGTGTGGATACACCACAACAAAATGGGGTTGCAGTAAAGGAAAAATAGGCATTTGTTGGAGGTAACTAGGTCTTGATGTTCACTAGTAACATTCCTAAGTATTTGTGGGGTGAGGCTTTGTTAACTGCAACCTATCTCATTAATCGAATGTCCAAGAAGGTTTTGCAATCTGAGAACACCTAGAGCTGTTTTTTGGAGAGTTACCCCAATTTTAAACCCTCATCCTCTATTCTCCCTTTCAAAGTTTTTGGTTGCACTTTGTGTTTGTGAAAGATTATGTTCCCTCTAGGTCAAAACTTGACCCCAGATCCTTGAAGTGTCTTGGTCGGGTATTCTTCACTTAAGAAGGGCTACAAATGTTATCATCCTCCTTCTCGTAAATTTTTTACTTCCTTGGATCTCACCTTTTTTGAACAGAACCTTATTTCCCCTGGCTGCAAATCGGGGAGAATTGTGATGTTTTTCACCTCCTACCAATCAGGTTTATCCTTCTTTACCTTGAGTTATTACCTACTAATAATCCTTTGTTATTTGAACCTCGTACTCCTTTAAACCCTTCTACTTCTTCACCTATTATTACACCTACTGACTTCCCATCCTTCACCTATTGTTACTACTCCTCAAAATTCACCCAAACCTTCCTCACAAACCCCTCACCTCCTAAGCAATTGAAAGTTTATACCAGAAAACTATTCCAGACTGTTTTGCAATCGACACTTGCCGAGAATTGGACTTGAATTGATCGCCAATGAAAATGATGGAGGTAATGTTCTAGCCGAGATTCCCTCTCATTTACTTGAATTTGATTATTTGCCTATTGCTAAAAAGGAAAGGGTAAGACAATGTACTAAACACCCCATTCAGAGGTATGTTGCTTATGGTAATCTAATGTCATCATTTAAGGCTTTACTGACTTGCTTAGATAAAGAACATATACCTAACACTATTGAGGAGGCTCTAAAAGATGCTAAGTGGAGAAGGGTGTTAAAGAGGAGATTGAAGCACTTAAAAAGAATGATACTTGGACCATTACGGATCTTCCGCAAGGCAAGAAACCAGTCGAATGCAAATGGGTGTTCTCCATAAAATACAACTCTGATGGCAGTATACAGATGTATAAAGCAAGGTTGGTGGCCAAGGGTTTTACTCAAACCTATGGAATTGATTATAATGAGACCTTTGCTCCTGTAGCTAAACTAAATACGATTAGAGTTCTCTTAAGCTTGGCTGTAAACAAGGACTGGAAGCTTCATCAACTTAACATTAAGAATGCCTTTCTTAATGGAAAATTGGAAGAAGAAGTGTACATGAGAGTGCCTTCGGGCTTGAAGTCAGTAAAAGGAGATCAGAAAGTTTGCAGACTTAATAAATGCATCTATGGTTTGAAGCAGTCGCCTAGAGCCTGGTTTAACAGATTCACCAAGGTGATTTTAGAAAATGGATACAAACAATCCTTCGCAGATCACACTCTCTTTATTAAGGTAACCTCTAGCAATAAAAGGGTTATTTTAATAGTATATGTGGATGACATTATTCTGACAGGTGATGATGATGAAGAGATAAGTCACTTGAAAGGGTTGTTAAATACACAGTTTGAAACAAAAGACCTAGGAAAAATCATATACTTTCTAGGCATAGAGGTTGCTAGGTCGAGCAAAGGTCTAGTGATAAACCAGAGAAAATATGTTCTTGATCTACTTAATGAAGCAGGAATGTTGGGATGCAAACCAGTTGATACTCCCATGGAAGCAGGCTTAAAATTCAATAGAGAGAACACAAGCCCTAAAGCTGATAAGGGTAAATTTCAGAGGTTAGTGGGAAAATTGATTTATCTGTGATTAACCAGACTAGACATTTCTTTTCCAGTTAATATTATTAGTCAACACATGACTGATCCAAGGGAAGATCACATGGAAGCTGCAATTAGAATTTTGAGATACTTGAAAGGGACACCAGGGCATGGATTGCTATTTAAAAAGACTCAAGAAATATTCAGATTTATTGATTCAAGTTGGGCAAACGAAGCGATGAAAGGAGATCAACTAGTGGTTCTTGCTCCTTTGTTTGGGGAAATCTAGTGACTGGAGGAGTAAGAAACAAACGATTGTATCTAGAAGCGATCTTGAAGCGAGAATATAGGGCTTTAGCATTGGGAATGTGTGAAGGAATTTGGTTGTTAAAGCTATTGAAGGAGCTAAATGTGAACCAAGAGGAGAAGTTTGAGATTTTTTGTGATAATCAGTCCACCATACAAATTGCTCAAAATCCAGTCCACCATGATAGGACTAAACATGTGGAGATTGACAGGCATTTTATCTCAGAAAAGATTACTAGTGGGACATCTTTATCTTATGTTCCTACAAAAGAACAAGTGGCAGATGTACTTACAAAAGCACTACCAAAAGCTTCTTTCGACAAGTTTCTATTCAAGTTGGGATTATACAATGTATATTCTCCAACTTGAGGGGGAGTGTTAGATTATCCGATAGAGTTAGAGTCCTTATGTAAATAGTAGTTTAAATTAAAGTTTAAAGATAGAGTTAGAGTCCTCATGTAAATAGTAGTTTAAATTAAAGTTTAAAGATAGAGTTAGAGTCCTCATGTAAATAGTAGTTTAAATTAAAGTTTACTTCCTAAAAGATAGAGTTAGATGTCTTGTGTACTTAGGACTCCTAATTGTAACTAAAGTCCAATACTTGAGTCTATAAATTCACTGTAAAAGGATGTAATTTTTCAAAAATATTCAATAACAGAAAATCAATTCTGTTTTCTTCTTCTTTTCTGCAGAAACTTAAATTCTGCTTTATTTTTATGCGTTAATTAGTTTTTCCTAAAGCTAGAAAATTACTTTTCTACAGTAAAACCATAACCCATTTAAAGTAGAAACAGTAAATAGTAAAATGAGCAAGCTAAAACTATATAAATGCTTGTGCTACCCAAGATTTTTTTATACTTGTAGAGAAAGGTGGAGAGAGGAGAAATTGCACTGTATAATGCAGACATCTCTTGGAAAAAAAACCTCCACACGATGGAAGATAATCATGCTTCCCTATATTCATGTATTTGATAGAGAAAAAGTCAAAGACAATCATGCTTCCCTATATTACTCGCTTGTACCAATTGGTTAGGCATTAACACATAAAATGTGTTCCTACAGCTAGTAAGGTTAGATCAAAATACTATCAAGAAAGCATAGAATTCAATCCTTCAAACTTCTTTATAGATGGGCCTTTCAACTGCTCTAACCGAAAGATAAATAGCCAAAACTTGAACACCACACCACTAATCAAAAAGCTATGTACATGAACCTGGAGCTTAATCCAAATGGTTCACCCGTTTCCCTTGGGAGGCAAATTTCGGCAAGGCTAGGTTTGATCCTCAACACCTGCAAATTTCCCTTCCCCAAGGTTCCTAAATTGTGGTTCCCTTCTAACAAAAAAGGAAAAGAAAACTATGTACTTTCAAATTTATATATGGTAAATGGGGAAAATAATTCAAATCTTTTTTTTTTTTTTTTTTTGTATTCCCTTGTATAGAGTAAGGAAATTTGTATGAATGATAAGATTAGTAATGGCCAGGGCAAGTAAATGTTGCACAACTGAAAAGGAAAATATGCTAGAAAAGAGGATAGATATGAGAATGTTGTGCTAGATGTAATGAATAGAGATAAAATTAGCAAAAGGTGCATAAAGGAAAATGCCAGGGTTGTAGGCAACTGAGGGAAAAAATTGAAAACAGAAACAACTTTAAAATAGTCTGGATATGTAAGGGAACCCTACAATGCCAATATGTGTAGATTGTAAAGATATTATGTGTATTTTAGTCATACTAAATAACTAAGTAGCTAAGTCTTATCTAACTTAGTGATAAGTCAAGTCTTACCTTAATTTAAATATCTAATCTTTTAAATGATAGACAGATAGAGATAGAGTCTAACTTAGCTAGGAATGTTGTAATTTAGTCCTATAAAGGGACTCACTTCTTTTCTATAAATCGTCAATTGAGCAGAGAAAACATTAATTCTCTACTATGAAATCTCCATTATTTACATGGTATCAGTTTAGGTCAAACGATCCATACACAAAATTCTTATTAAATGGAGCTAAAAGTACATGATTTAGATATCATGATATATTAATGTAAATGTTTGGTTTTGTTGTTCATGTTTAATATACGTACCTTTTCCATGTTCATGTTTTTATTTATGTTTATGTATGATTTATCATGTTTATTAATTTGCATATCGGTTTATGTTAATGTGGTGCTCCCTTTTTCGATGGTAAACTTGCTACCAGTCTGAGAAGTAGGTGGTAGTTTTCGTTTATCCCTCGAACACTGGAGCCCTTAAAATTTACTCGCACATATAACCAAATTTTAATTTAATCGTCACTTTAACCCATAAAATTTTATATTAATAAAGCGGTAATTATTTGGTATCAATTTTGGGCGGTGTGGGAGTGCTAATCCTTCCTCATCCGTAATCAACTCCCAAACCCAAGTTTTTTTTAAAAAAAAGGAATCTCTGGTTTTTATTTTAATGGTGTCTGGTCTACCAAAGTGACCGGTGGCGGTTCCAAGTTTTCTAAAAAATACGAATTTTCCCCAAATTCCCCTTTTAAATAAAATTTTCAAATAAAAGCAGAACCCCCTTTAATATAATTTATAATTAATTATTTTCGTAGCGGCGCCGGAAAAATAGTCGCTACAATATTCCCCCAGGTATTAAAAAGTATGTAAGCTAGAAAAGTCCTTGTACGGATTAAAGCAACTCCAAGAGCATAGTTCGATAGATTCACCAAGGTTATTTTAAAGAATGGCTACAAACAACGTCAAACTGATCACACTATTTGTAAAAATGACACCAGAAAAGAAGGTAATTCTAATTGTTTATGTGGACAACATTAAAATTACTGGTGATGATAAGGCAAGAGTTGAAAATTTAAAGATGCTCTTGGCAACCAAATTTGAAACCAAAAGCATTGCAAGATATAAAGCTGGAATTGTTATTAACCAGAGAAAGTATATTCTTCATTTAGTTTCAAAGACTAGTATGTTAGGTTGCAAACCAGCAGACACTCCTAATGAATCAAACCTAAATCTGAGGAAGGATGAAATGTGATGTCCAATAAACAAAGAATTTTACTAGAGGTTAGTTGCGAAATTAATTTACTTGTCCCTTACTCGGCTAGATATTTCTTTTTCAGTTAGCATAGTAAGTTAGTATATGAGTGATCTACGTGAAGAGCACCTCAAAGCAGTTAACAGGATTCTAAGGTACTTGAAGTTTACCCTTGAACATGGCTTAATTTCAGAAGAAATGAAGTGAGATCAGCAAAAATATATATTAATTCTAGCTGGGATAGAAAATTAACTGATAAAATCTACCAGTGGGTATTGTTCCTTTGTTTGGGTAACTTAGTTACTTGGAGAAGTAAAATGCAGCTTGTGGTGTCTCAAAGCAGTGCAGAAGATCAGCATAAGGCCATGGCTCTTGGAATTTGCGAGGGGATATGGTTAAAGAGACTCCTAACATAACTAAAACTAGATAACAGTCAAAGTTTTGAATTGTTTAGTGACATCAAATCAGCTATCGGCATTGCCAAGAACTCGGTTCATCATGACAGAACCAAACATGTGGAGATTGACAGACATTTCATTTTCGAGAAGGTTAATAACGGACTTGCAAAGCTTCATTTTGTTCCAATCAAAGATCAGCTAGTTGATGTTCTCACCAAGAAATTATCAAGAGTAACCTTTGAAGAATTTACATCCAAGCTAGAAGTCTACAACATATATTTACCAGCTTGAGGGGAGTGTAGATTGTAAATATATTTGTGTATTTTAGTCCTAGTAAATAACTAAGCAGCTAAGTCTTATCTAACTTAGTATAAGTCAAGTCTTATCTAAATTTAAATTTCTAATCTTTTAAATGATAGATAGAGAAGTGAAAGTCAAGTCTAACTTAGCTATGATTGTTGTAATTTAGTCCTATAAAAGAGACTCATTTCTTTTCTGTAAATAATCAATTGAATGAAAACATTTATTCTTTACTACGAAATCTCCATTATTTACAATATGTGCAGATATGATTTAATAAGTTTTAATGAGAATAAATTTCAATAGTCAGTATGAATAGGGATCACTCTTGGACATTTGTCTTCTAAAAATCCTTTCTCCTCTGTTAAGGACATGGAAAAAGAAAATTATGCGAAATTATCTACGGTAATTTCAATAGTCAGTATCAATAGTCAGTATGAATAGTTAAAATGAATTAGTATTAAAATTCCATTTTAATTAATAGTACAAGTCTTTTAAATGTATCTGTTACCTTAAAAAGAAACATATATATTTATAGCTTGGGCATATTGTTATTTGAATGCAACATGTAATCCATCAACACTCAAGTAAATATCATTGTTACATATCCCAAAAAATATCTTGATTCTAGCGATTCTATGGTTACGGTAGATAATTTCGCATCTTGATTATGGCGGTTCTCTTTATGTGAGGGATAATTCGACATCTTGAGGTGTATAGATTGTTTCACGGTTCTGGAAAACCCGATCTTCTTGGTGTTTAGTGGGTGGATGGATGGGTAGCTAGGGCTTACTAGCTTTCATTGCATTCATGTTGAGTCATGTTTGCAATCTTGATGTTTGTTTGTATGATGACATGATCTTTACTTTGTTTTGTTTGATTATCCTTTTCATGAACTAAGAGGACACACTGAGCTCTTCAACTAACTCGTTTAGTTTATTTCCCTTACTGATACTCTTGACTGTTAGAGCTTGATTTGGTATCCGGGGATCGTCTTGCCCTATATTCTGCATATTTTATAGTACAATTCATATAATCTTGTACTTTTTCTAGGGAATTATAACTACTAATATATTTGGACTATTTTGATGTAATGGACTCGAACTTTAAATGTTCTCTTTGGAGATTTTGGACAAAACTATTACATGCATCTGGATATTTCAGTTTAATAATAATATGTGGTATCTTTTTCGATAAAATTATGAATAATCTAATCAAATTAAGTACTTTTACTTTCATATCAAGAATATTAATTAGATCATTCTTTTCATTTACTTTAACTCTTAAGGTATTATAAATGCTTAATAATGTCATTAATAATCTAAATGTTTTCCAAATGATAATAAATGCATTTTATTTGAATAATAAACAATGTGATCCTCGAGATTTGGCCACAACGTTTGGGCCGAATTTAGGGGTTACAAGTAATACTAAAATTCAATTCAAAAGAAGTTACAAAGAAACATGTCCCTCTTTCATTTCAACTTTTATTTCTTTTTGCCTTCTCATTTTTTCCCGCTTCCTTTGTTTTTTGGCGAAAGACCAATCAAGGACCAAATTCGGCTCTTTTCTACACAACATGCTAATAGGAGCTAGGTCAATACCATGCTAATTTCTATCACAAGTATGAAGGTTGGGGATGAAACCAACCCCCTTCAACTGCTTTCATTCTCCTCTTTTCCACATTTGTATCTTCACCTCTTCTCTCTTTTCCAATTTAGTTATTCTCAACTCCTTTACCCCTCTATGAGTTCCTTCTCCTCCTTCTCTCTTTATGGCTTCATCTTTCTTCTACCCAACTCAATTCCAATGTAGGTAGAATCTCCAAAAATATTGTTTCCTTTCATGTACAACACTCTTTGTTTTGGCCTTGTAGATTGCAGACAAAAAATTAGGGAATTATATCCTAATTGTTTAGTTGCAAATATCTAGGAAATTATTTCCTAATATCAAAGTCAATGCAGAATGTAAAATAGGAATAAGATTTATGTTGTTAATGCAGAAATCAATGGTAATTTTGTGTAATTAAAACTTTCCTAGATTAGGCATTTTTGTAAACTATAAATAACTACTACATTTCCTCTTCTCTATCAAAACCTATGTTTTCTACATGGTATCAGATGCCTAGATTTTTTCAATACACAAAATCTAGAAAATGAATACCTCCACCTCTAAAATTTGTTCAGAAACAACCCAAAATCCCTCCCAAGCAGCCTCCTTCGAGAGCAGCAATAGCAAACATTTCATTAAAGGGCAAACGACAGCAATCAGTGACAAACAAATGGCCTTTGCTGCCCATGAAGGGAGTATTTCATTTGCGAATATTGCGTATAACTTCATCACTTGGATAGTAGATTATGAGGCTTCGGATCATATGTCAGGTGATATTAATATATTCTCAAGGTTCACAAAACGACATCCAAAATCCCATGTGAGATACGCAGACGGGTCTTTTTCCTCTGTTGAAGGGACTGGCAGTGTTCAGATTAATAAGGATATTACCCTGGAATCTATACTTTATGTTCCTAAACTGGCATGCAATCTTATTTCAGTTAGCAAGTTGTCCAAAGATTTAAATTGCTCGACTAAATTTGATTTGAATCATTGTGAATTTCAGGCAATGGACTCGCGAAAGTGATTGGCAGTGCTAAGCTGTGTGGTGGTTTCTATCTCCTGCAAAGTCAGTTACCTCCCACAAGACAAGTTCAATCAAGTTGCTCCTACCAATCCCTTTCTATTTCGAATTCCCCATCCCATGAGATTATGGTATGGCACTTCAGGTTAGGACACCCCAATTTTGTGTACCTTGAAAGGTCATTTCCACAATTATTTATTAATAAGAACCCTAAATCCTTTTCATGTGACATTTGTCAATTTGCCAAACACACTAGGACCTCCTATCCACCATCCAAATATGAACCATCCCATCCTTTTTCCATTATCCATAGTGCCATTTGGGGCCCTTCTAAAATAAAAAATATTAGTGAATCTAGATGGTTTGTTTCCTTCATCGATGACCACTCCCGAACCACTTGGGCATACCTCATGAAAGACAAGTCTGAAATTGGTGAGATCTTTAAACAATATTCCAAGATTGAAAATCAGTTTAAGAGTAACATAAAAATCTTTAAAACTGACAATAGGAGTGAATATTTCAACCAAGCCCTAGGTTCCTACTTCAAAGAAAAGGGGATAGTTCACATTAGTTCTTGTGTTGACACACCTTAGCAAAACGGGGTAGCCGAGAAAAAATAGGCATATCCTAGAAGTGGCGAGATCCTTATTGTTTTCTACAAATGTTCCTAAACATTTCTGGGGGGAAGCAGTCCTTACTGCCACTTATCTTAGCAATAGGATGCCTAGTAAAATCCTTAAATTCCAAAAATCGAGAGATGTCCTTCTTGAACAATTCCCACACTTTAAACCTCTTCCCTCTAACCTTCCCTTAAAAATATTTGGGTGCTCAATGATTGTGCATATTCACCAACAATTTCGAACCAAACTAGATCCTAGATCCATTAAATGTAACTTTATTGGTTACTCACCCACGAAGAAGGGCTACAAGTGTTACTTTCCTACTACCAGAAAAACAAATATTTCCATGGATGTCACATTTTTTGAGAATAAACCATATTTTCCCAAATCTAAAATTCAGGGGGCGGTTTTAGATGAATTTCAGTTCTTTGATAGCATTCAGCAAATTCAATCCACACCTTTGCCCAACAAGGGTCCTATGCAACCACAAAGAACTCACACTTCATCCAAAACTCCACGAAAAATCAGAATTCCACAAAAAATACAAACTTCAAAGAACCAACTTGAAGAAAGAGAACTTCGTGTCTATACAAGGAGGGAAAGGCCAACCGAAGAAGAAATTACACAACTTGGGACATGCCAAGAACTGGAACCAAATCCAGCTGCCTCAGAAGATGGTGAAGGTATGGAATTCTCTCACAATGAAAATCTAATTCCTCTTGTTGATAACTTTGATCTACCCATTGCTCAGAGAAAAGGGGCAAGAAAATGTACAAGTCATCCCATAGAGAGATATGTTGCATATGGGAAGTGTGAGAAACAGAGTTTTTCTCTGTGTTTTTCTTATCATTCATTAGTGAAAGAGAGTCTATTATATAGACTTTTACAGAGGTGTTTAACACCAAGTGGTTAACCTATAGGATAAGACTTTTATCCTTTACAAAGATCAAATTTAAAATTCAAACTACTAGTTAAGATAAAGATAACATACAACTCCTACTCTATCTAAAACTCTTTACAACACACGGTTATGCATACTAACTAACAGGAAGCTAATGCCTTCATTCAAAAATTTCACTACTAAAATTGACAGTATTCAAATTCCACAATCAATACAGGAGGCTCTAAAGGATCCTAGGTGGAAAAAGGCAATTGAGGAAGAAGTGAAGGCCCTAGAAATTAACAACAATTGGACTCTAACTGAGTTACCACCGGGAAAGAAGGCAGTAGGCTGCAAATGGGTCTTTACTGTCAAATACAATTCGGATGGGAGTGTAGAGAGGTTCAAAGCAAGGTTGGTAGCAAAAGGATTCACACAATCCTATGGAATTGACTACCAAGAAACTTTTGCAACAGTGGCCAAGTTGAATACAATACGAGTCTTGCTCTTCTTAGCTATGAATAAAGATTGGCCTCTCTATCAAATGGCCTTGTGAGGAAAGATGACATGGTCGTCCCAGTAGATAAAGAACAATATCAACGGTTAGTTGGGAAACTAATCTATCTATCCCTCACAAGGCTAGACTTAGCCTTCTCAGTCAGTGTTGTAAGTCAATACATGAATGATCCTCGAGAAAAACATCTTGAAGTACTAAATAGGATTCTGAGATATCTAAAAATGACACCGAACATGGCTTGATTTTTAAGAAAAATGATAGAGATTTTCTCAGATGCAAGCTGGGTAAGAAAGTTAACGGATAGAAAGTCCATTGGTGGGTACTGCTCATTTGTTTGTGGGAATTTGGTCACTTGGAGAAGCAAGAAGCAGCCGGTTGTGGCTAGAAGCAGTGTAAAAGCAGAATATCGAGCACTTGCACAAGGGATTTGTGAAGGTATATACCATGGCTGCTAGCCGAATTGAAACTAAGTTATAGTGATCATTTTGAGCTAAAGAGTGACAGCCAATCAGCCATCAGTATAGCGAAAAATCCAGTCCACCATGATAGGACAAAACATATGGAGATAGATAGGCACTTCGTCTTCGAGAAGGTCAACAATGGTGAAGTAAAAATTAACTTTGTTCCTACAAGAAACCAACTAGTTGATATTCTCACCAAGGCCCTTCCAAGAACTACCTTCGATGAGTTGACATTCATGCTGGGACTCTACAACGTATACTCACCAGCTTGAGGGGGAGTTCAAATTGCAGACAAAAAAATAGGGAATTATATCCTAATTGTTTGGCTACGAATAACTAGGAAATTATTTCCTAATATCAAAGTCAATGCAGACTGTAAAATAGAAATAAGATTTTTGTTGTTAATGCAAAAATCAATGGTAATTTTGTGTAATTAAAACTTTCCTAGATTAAGTATTTTTGTAAACTATAAATACCTACTACATTTCATCCTCCCTATCAAAACCTATGTTTTCTACAAGCCTCTGAAGAGAAATAAAAAAATCAAGAAATAGTCGAAAGTCTAATCCCTCAAGTTTGAAGCAAGGGGATAAAACCAACTCAATTTAGTCATCCTCAACTGCCTTAGCCCTCTATGAGTTCCTTCCCCTTCTATTACTTCCTCTCTCTTTCTCTCTCTAGATTCCTTTTACTTCTACCCAACTCAATTCTAATGAAGGTAGAATCTCCAAAAATATTGCTTCCTTTCATATGCAACACTTTTTTTGGCTTCAAAAAAATAAAAAAAAATCAAGAAGAAATAATCAAACGAAGTCTAAATCCCCCCTCCCTTCATCATCCTTGATGATCAAAATTCGTATCTCCATGATAAGTGCTTAGAATATTTTATAGGATTTAAAAAAGTAAGAAGACAAAATCATTTACCTTCATGTAGCCAAAAGGAATCCAAATTACTTTTCACTCATAAATTAACTTTAACACTAAAGCCAAAGATTCTAGATATATTCTATATCCTAAGAGCAGTAAAGAATTCTCAAAAAGCACCACAATTGAAAATGCTTTAAGTCTTGAACTAAAGAAACTATGTTCAATAAGATGATAATACTAAAGTGAAAAAAAAAACAGAAAATCAGAAAACAAATAAAAGTCATTATCTAATAAAAGTTTGCTAATAAAGCAACAACACAAAGCAAAGCAAATGAACAACGAAACTGATCCTAAAGATTTCAATAGAGTAGTGGCTAATCAAAAGCACAAAATGGCACCTACCAAAAAAACTTGATATGCAGAAAAATTAGAAAACGAATTTTTTGGTGCAGAAATCAATGAAAGAAGAAGCTTGGTTCATAATTATACTTACTTTGACACCTAAGAGCAATGGACTACCTCGCTTGCAAGCAATAAGCTCATTTGGGTAATGCCGACTTTTGAAAATGAGGGCATATGCTCCCTCAAGATGCCTCATAACTTCAAGTACTACTTGACTGAACGTGACAGTCTGGTCACCTGCAGAACATATATAAACACTAAGTGCATTTGATTTGAAATGTCCCCTCAAGCACGTGAACAAAAAGCATTTTTAGTAAGGTATTAAACTAATTGCAAAGAATGTACTTGGAAAATGATGAAGGCAAAAGACAACATTACACAGTAAGCGCCCCACTTAATATGCCTGATCAGCGAAGGTAATAGAACACCAGATGATTGATCTGGCATTCAGTCAGTGTTTCAACATGATTAAATTAAATATTACAATATATTTAGAACTGAAGACGGCTATTCTTGATATGGTGGCATGATGGTCATGCAAACAGGTTATTATCAAACAGTAACTTAAACAGCCCTGGTGTAGTGGTGAATGAAGTCCACAAATCAGAAAATGTGTCAAAGTACTTCAAATTGTTAGCTTTGATTTTATATTTGATATAACATTTAAGATAAATTATTCATATTTATTTCCTAATTCAGTTTCTGAAACTTTAATTGAAAATTTTATGAAATATTTCAAAGTATTTAAAACTTCAAAAACATGTTCCTGAAGAGATTTTATTATATCTAATGTTTTTTAGTTAATTAATATTTTTTTTCAGTGTTTTGAGAAATGAAATTTTAATTCAAAATTATTTTGTTGGACAAATATTTAAAACATTTTTAAAGTGTTACAAATGCTCAAAACATGTTCTAATATGATGATTCATTATAATAAAAAAATTTAGTTTGATTGTTCAAAAAAAATCTTGTGTTTGAACAAAATGATTTTGACATAGTTTAACTAATGTCTTGATTTATATTTTTAATTTCTAAATTTATTTTGTGAAAATATTATTAATATTTTATTAAATATTTCTAAAGCTTTTAAAACCCAAAAATATGTGTTATTAGTTGTTTAATATATCAAATATTTTTGAGTTTATTAAAATATTTTTAAAGTGTTTACAAATGTTTTAAAAGCTTTTTAAAACATGAAAACGCTTCAAGAATTCATGTCCAAATGGATTTTGAAGGGGTATTGATTTTAAGCCTCTAGCAGCTATATTTTGAAGAGGTATTGATACCTACACTCTAGTATCGATACCACACAGCGCAGAGGCCTAAAAAGTCACAAAAATTTATGCTCAAATGGCTATAATTCATCCCAATAGCTATCAACGGCAACAAACTCATTCTTTAAACACTTCAAGAAGAACACTACACCTACCCAAGCTTAAAGATTGAGAGAAAAGAGATTTTCCTTCTTTGTTCATTCATTTATATTGTAAATATTCGTGCATGAGTATTGTTCATTAATAGTGTAACTGTCGATGCCACTATCTCGATATCAACTGCCAAGAAATCGAATTTGAGCCTCTAGCAACTATATTTTGAAGGGTATTGATACCTATACTCTAGTATCGACACCACTGAGCACATAGGCCTAAAATGTCACAAAAATTCATGTCCAAAGCTATCAACGGCTACAAACTCATTTTTTAAACACTTCAAGAAGAACACTACACCTACCCAAGCTTAAAGATTGAGAGAAAAGAGATTTTCTTTCTTTGTTCATTTCTTTTTTAAATATTCGTGCATGAGTATTGTTCATGAATAGTGTCAATATCGATACCACTATCCCAATATCAACTGTCAAAAAATCGATTTTAAGCCTCTAGCAGCTATATTTTGAAAGGGTATTGATACCTATACTCCAGTATCGGTACCACTGAGCGCAGAGGCCTAAAAAGTCACAAAAATTCATGTTCAAATGGCTATAATTCATCTCAACGGCTACAAACTCATTTTTTAAACACTTCAAGAACACTACATCTACCCAAGCTTAAAGATTGAGAGAAAAGAGGTTTTCTTTCTTTGTTCCTTCACTTCTCTTGTAAATATTCGTGCATGAATATTGTTCATGAATAGTGCAAATATCGATACCACTATCCCAATATCAGCTACCAAAAAATCAATTTTGAGCCTCTAGCGGCTATATTTTGAAGGGGTATTGATACCTATACAATAGTATCGATACCACTGAGCGCAGAGGCCTAAAAAGTCACAAAAATTAATGTCCAAAAGGCTATAATTTATCCCAACGTCTATCAACGACTACAAACTCATTCTCTAAACACTTCAAGAAGAACACTACACCTACCCAAGCTTAAAGATTAACAGGAGATTTTCTTTTTCTTTTTTGTTTTTTCATTTCTCATTGTAATATCCGTGCATGAATATTGTTCATGAACAGTGTCAATATCGATAACACTATCCCGATATCAACAGCCAAAAAATCAATTTTAAGCCTCTAGCAGCTATATTTTGAAGGGGTATTGATACCTATGCTTTAGTATCGATACCCTGAGCGCAGAGGCCTAAAAAGTCATAAAAATTCATGTCCAAATGGCTACAATTCATCACAACGGGTACAAACTCATTCTTTAAACACTTCAAGAAGTACACTACACCTACCCAAGCTTAAAGATCGAGAGAAAAAAGATTTGCTTTCTTTGTTCCTTCATTTCTCTTGTAAATATTGGTAGGGTGCTTTATTGAATATCTTTTGTATTCATTCATTAGGAGCTTCATCTCTTTATCCCTTATTTACACAAATCAAACCTTGTAAAATAGAGTGATAATAGTTTAGTCTTAGAAAAACTAGAGTGGTTATATTTTAGTCATTGAAAAAGATAGGGTTGTAAAGATTAGACCTTGTCCTTGAAAGGTTTAATTCAAATTAGTGAAATAAGAAATCAAACTAGGGTAGTGGATGTAGACTTTGATTGAAAAAACCGAAGTAGTCTAAATCGATTGTGCAAAAAGTTTTTAATTTGCTTATCAAGCTTCCACAAAATCTTTTTAAACACAAATTGTGGTTGATCGATCGAGCTAAACACAAATTGACCCTCATGTCAAACTAACACAATTTAAAAGCAAGCCAATCATTCAAGAAATCATGTAGGTAAAAAATTGAATATTGAGAATAAAACAAACCACTCAAAGAAGATTTAGTGACATCGAAAATCAGAAGAAAATGATGAGATAATGGCAACAAAACATAGACTTTGTTCCTTTATGAATTGTTGTTTCAATGTTGAGTTGTCTTTTTCTCTTGTTCTATGTCTATGTTGTATGCTAACTGATGTATATGAATGTGTAACATAACCCAAGTCCCACTTATGTTCAGTTTCCCTGACTACACTTTTACAGCAACCTCTTCCAAGCCATTTTGAGGATTTGATGCATCCTAGCCTACCTATGTGCCACAAAAGACAAGATCTAGTTTAACGTTGAAGTTTGTGGGACTCCTAGGCTGAAATATAACATTTAGATTCCAGAAAATGAATCAGCATTTTAAGACAGGTGTATTATTAAGTCCATTGCCAACAGTATCATCCAGTGAGAATCACAACACCTTATAAAACAAACAGCTGCTTGAACCCCTTTCCCCATAACCTCTCCAGCCTTCGCAATACTACATTTCTCATACTTGAGCTCAACTAATGACATTTTTAATTTGACGAGATCAAGTTACTATGATACTATCATAGTAATGTTCAACACACCATTATAATTGTTGATTTACATGCAAGCATAGCAGCAGAAACTAGTGAAAGATCACTGCACTTGTTAGTGCATATCACATCCAAAAAGATCAAGGGAAACTCTACACTAGGACCTTTACATTGCCTCAAGTACAAGGCAAAAAAGAAGTGCAATGTAACCATGTAATAGGACTAAATATTAAGTGCAAAAGCACTGGTATAATGCATATACGAAAACTGCAAGGTTGCAAATCGATAGTCATTGAAAAATAAAACTACCTTCTTCATTTGCTTTGTCAAAAACAAATTTGGCAAGCTTTGGTATTACTTCTGTGTCTGTTTCAGATTCAAAAGTGAATCCATGTCGAACAAGGGTCTCTTTCAAGACCTGAAAATACAAATATACCTCAAAACTAGCTTACATTCAAAAATATTAAAGAAAGTAAGCTTATGATTATTCAGTTGCATACAAAAAGAATGGACAGAATCACATGAAAAGCTCGTAAGTGTGAAAATTTGCTGTGAGTAAATATATAAGCATAAAAGCTGCACATAGATTCTATAAAACCATTAACTGTTGAAGCTAGCAGCTTTTAGCTGCATAACCATCCTCAGACAAAAGTATTGTCTTCTTGCACCCTAATCACCCATTAACAATTGTCAGATCCAAGCAGTACGTTTATTTACCAACATTAGGCCATAAAAACAGTTAAAGAGAGTTGAAGAGGCGCTGCAGAAAAAAAAAAAAAAACTAAGATAAAATATCAAAATGTAAAAGGCTGCAAACTGTTTGTCTTGCTGGCAAAAAAAACTGTTATGACTCTCTACCTTCTCTCTCTCATTCTCTCTTCTTTATCTTCTTTATTCAGAACATTAGTAAAATTTGATAAATCGTTAATAAGTATTCACTAGCAAGAAACCAAAAGTAACTACTTCCAAATTATCAATAAAAAAACAATGGGAGAAAAAAACAGAAGAGCAACGCCAGACCAATACCTACCATTTGAACTTTGTATATGCTATGTTATTCTTTGAATTTTTTCTATCTTATTAATTCATATGTGAACTTTGTTCTTTAAGAATATACGCTACTTTAGTCACATTGTTTAACATAGTTTATTCTATCTCAGTGGTATGGGAAAAAGCGAGAACAGAGGGAGAAGATGAAGGTAGAGAGACTGAACACTAGTGGTTCATACAAACATAACTAGAGAGTTATCTATCACTCTCTCTATCAGTTATTTACCTTATACACATGCAATATCTTATCCTCTGAAACAAAATGTTAAACAAACAACAATTGCAGCATAAAAACCTGAGTTGCAAATCCATCAAGAATGCACAAGCGATCTTAGTTTAGAAAATGAGAAACGTAGCTGGAAATTTAAGCAAACCTCATAATTAGTGATAACACCATTGTGAACAACCACGAAGTCGTTCCCAGGCCCAGAAGTCTGAGGATGACTATTCCTTGGAGCAGGCTCCCCATGGGTAGCCCATCTGGTGTGTGCTATACCAGCATGGGTTGTAAAGGATTTCTCCAAGTTCAACTCTATTCCAGCTACCTCTGAAAGTACCAAACCACCAGTAATTCAGCCACTGGAGAAAAACAAGTCATATTTACTTTTATTTTTTTATTTCTAATATTAACAAACGGCAGACAAAGAGCATGGGAAAACTCCAGCTATTTCACTCAAAATGAATTCTTCTCATAAGTGATAATTACATGGCGAGAAACAATTAAGATAACATTTCAACTCACTAATAAACAAATCATATACTTCAATTTTGATTTAGTGATAAAAATAATAATTTGTACCATTTAATTAATTAACTTACATTTGAGCTTCACAGAATTCTGTGGAATATATACATATACAAGAAAGATCAAATTACACAATTAAACACTTCCACAATTTTGTATATAATTAAAATTTAGGTAAACTACTGCCATGGTAACTTTCAATTTAGTCTTTTTTGCAATACTGTCAAAGCATGCAGACCCATAAGATCCAAGCAATAGTTGGATAAAGGCATTCTACCATAAAGCAGCAATAAGTTACTTTTAGATTGTTATTCTAACAAGAAAGTAACATGAAAGTAAATACATGATGAAATTTAAAAAAAAATAAGTTATATTTATTGAATTGTTTCGAATTACTAAAAATGTTATTATATTAAGTCTCGTCACTATTCTCATCTAATATTTAAAAACCTTTAATTAAGTGAACTAGAGTATAGTTTAACCTTAAAGTTTTAACAACCCAACTGCCATGTCTTATATTCTATGCATTAACTTCCAAGTAAATTAAAAATGTATAACTATTTCTTTCACGTAAAATTTTCAATCTTAAGTATATATCAATAAAAAAATAATAATTTCAATCGATGAAACGATAGGATATCATATTGATTTGAAATCTAAGGGTCCGAGAGGTAAAATATCAATCATACAAAAAGTTAGTAAAGAATATACTAATTACAGTAAGAGCATCCATCATTTTTAAAAGAGCAAACTTTGCACTTTACTTTTCTTTTCTTTTCTTTTCTTTTCTTTTCTTTTCTTTTCTTTTCTTTTAAGTTAATACTTCTACCGGACCCGCCAAACTTTGTCCTACAGGCTAAATTTGACCCGACCCGGCACTGAGAAACGGAGGAATTCAATATAACCGATTAAGAAGTGAATATGACCAGGTTGTGGAATCAACCCGACCCGGTTAGAAACTCAGGGTTCCTCCCTTTTCTTGGAAGCCAACCGAGAAAATCCGAAACATCAGAACTCAGAAAATTGAAATAGAAACCGTGCAGGTTAGAGGTTACCTTGGTAGACAGATTTGACGAGGGACTCGATATTGCCTTCCTGGCGAAAAACGAGAGGCGGGGAAGAGAGAGAAGTGTCGGAGGATGATTGAGGGGTGTTTGGATTGCGAGAAGAGGAGATGTCGTTGTCGATGGAAATTCCTGCGGAATCGTAGCCTCTGTACTCGAGACGACGAAGGCCATTGAAGAGAACTTGAAGAACGTACCTTCTTTCTCTGTTCACGTTGAAATTCAAATACGCAAAAATTCCACACATTTTTGTAAATGTTGTTTGTTGGAATTTGCAATTGCAGAAATAAATCAAAATTCTGAGGGAAAGAAGAAAACAAAATGTGTTGGGTTTTTCTTCGATATCTGTTCCTCTCGCCTTTCTGGTAAAGATCAGAGGTGTATAATTTTGACTCTTGATTTCTTTTTCGGATAAAGCAGCGTTTAGTTCTTGAACATGTCAAATTTTCTCAATTTGGTCCCTAAATTATTTTTGTGTACACTAATCTTTGAATTTGGATTTTTAGTAAGTTTCCTGATATGACACTCTTATGTTTTACAATGTGATAAAATCTTAAAGCATTAAGTTATTAAAAAAATGTTATATTCAAAATTTCCAATTTACTATGTTGCAAAATCCAAAAATAATATTTTTTTAAATAATGAATTGCTTGTATATATTTTAATTAATTCAATTTGAATATAAAGTTAAATACTTAAATTTAATTTTTTAAATATAAATATCTAAATATTTAAAGAAAAATATCTCCTACACTAATGGTGGAAGAATTTTTTTTTTTCACAAGCCGACCATGTGAATACATCTGAATGGGCCCTTAAGACTTTCATCAATGATCATCTCTGGCTTGAGGAGGGTAGTGACTATTTGAGTGGTTTTATCTTCGTCTCCCTCAAAGAGAGGGAAATTCTATGTTTGCTCAGCGAATCCGACCCTTCTAGAGTCTTGGTTTCTGGTTACATCTAGGCTTTTCAAGCTGAGCTCCATCTTCTGCAATATATTGACTCTTTGGTTACATCAAGATATGTAGGGACCTGAGGTGACAGTCTCTTATTGTCCGCTGATCTGACTTCATATATCCTTCTCCGTTCGGGTGGAAAATTTCACCGTCAAGTTGAAAGTTGCTAAGATTAGCTTGGTTTTTCTCATCAGAGGTCTGCTGAAGATAGCATTGTATGTTGAGGGTTGGTCTACCACAAGGAACTCTGCATCTACGGTAACAGTATTTTCTCGTCTCTGAGAGTGACGGGGAGGGCGATAGACCTTTTGACATCAATAGGGTGGTTTGAGAATCCATATATTGGTCCGCATGGCTTCAACTTATCAGAGAATTCTCCCATTTGCTGAAAGACACCCCATTGCATCACCTCTACAGCGCTTTCATTGTCCATTAATATTCTTCTAACGGAGTAATCATTGACTCGTACCATCACCACCAAAGGGTTGTCCGTTGCTTTGTCCAAGACCTTAGAAGAATTTGTGTCTTGAAGTTGATCTTTCAATCTTCCGTGGGCTAGGGTCTCTTCACCGTTATTCCCATAGACAAGACACTTCTAGGATTAGGCCTTCATCCGGAGGTGTTATGGGAGGTATCATAAGGTTGTGATCCTCTAATTATCACATTAATTACTTTGCGGATAGGTCGTTGCTCGCACTCTTCGGCTCGGCCCTTGTTCTGTTGTCGGGGTTGCTGGACGTATTGGTCTAGCAGGCTCTTCCTAACTGCATGTTCTGCTGTGTCCTTGAGGTGGACACATCGAGGGTACTATACCCTTTCTAGCCATAAAATGCACAGTAGAAAAAGCTATCTTGACGAGATCCTAGTTTTATTAGCGGAGGGGGCCTTAGAGTTCCTGAATCTTTGATTTGGTGGACGATCTCATGTAAGGTTTTGTTTAAAAAAGTGTAGTTCGTGTAGGCCCTATGGGGACCCCCTTGGTTGCTCCGTCACATGGATTCGGCAGTTGACGCCGCTACATTTCTGCTCTTTTCTCTGCTCCCTAATAAGAAGGAGCCTTCGGACGTATGGTTCACCCTCAAAAACTCATAGAATCTTGGTTCGGGTCTGTGATTCTTTCGAGTTTGTTGGTTTTGGGAGAAATGTTGTCACGGGAAAGAGCTTTGAGCTTGTTATCCATCATAGTATATAGGTCATCCCTCAATCCAAAAATGTATGCTGAGATGGCTCAATCATCTGACAGGTCTCGGATGTCATGGGTGGCTCTGAAGAATCTTTTGGTGTATTCTCTCAAAAACTCATCGGGCTTTTAGATTACGTTGAGCATGCTGGTCTTAGATCTGAGAGTTACTTTGTTGGCCAGGAAGTGTCCGATGAAGAGCTGCAACAGCTGCTTGAAATCTGCAATAGACTTAGTCGGTAAGGATTCATACCAGTTTTTGGCTCCTCTAGAGAGTCGTAGGAAAAACTTTGCACTTTAATTCATCACTTGATCCCATGATGTCCATATAATTTTTGTACTGGATAGGTGGTCGTAAAGGTCTCTAGTCCCGTCGTAGGTTTCCCTAGGGAGCTTAAAATGCTACGGATAAGAGGTAGCAAGTATATGAGGCATGAGAGGACTTTTCTCCTCTTTCATCTACTCGTCAAGGGGTCGTTCACTGTGTAGAGGTCGTTAATCTGTCGTTGCATCATTTCTATTTGTCTCCTCCATGCTTTCTTTCTAGGGTCCGGCGGAGGAATTGCGTACTCAGCATTGTCCTCCTTCCGCTCTGGCACCTGTAGCATATGCGTAGGCTGCTATTTGTTCTTATAAACAACATCCCTCAGTGTTGAAAGCTCTTTCTTCTTCTTCGCTCCTTCGTCTACTCCCCTAACGCTGAGAGATCAACGGCTCTTATAAAGTCTTTTGTATTAATTCTTGTTGTTGTTGGTTCTGCTGCTGGACTTGCGCTTGAGCCACCTAAGAGGCTTGAAACTGCGTCTGTAGACTTCTTAAATCATTTTACAAAGTTGGGGTTTGCTAAGGATTCTGATCGGTAGGATACACGATTTGTTGGTATTGAACTTGTGGGATTGGCTGGCCGGCTTAGTCGTAAGGGCCTTAGTAACTCTGGTAGGATCCATAATATGTCAAGTAGCAGTATTTTAGGGTTGCTGGTTTGAAGATTCAGGCAAGCTGGTGAATTTTTGGGTGAAGGGTTGGTGATCTTGGGATTGTTGCTCGTTAAGATACATTTTGATTGATTCCTTTGGTCGTCCACGCTTCATCGCACTAATTATTGATGGTATGGGGAGAAGTTGGTCAATTATAGCGATTCACCCGCTCTGGATTTGGGTCGAGAGTCACGAATAGTGGTCAGAGTAGGGGATTTTGAGAGAGAGAGGTCCACAGGGAGAGAAGGATCACTTCCCCTCTTCAATGTTCCTCTATATATTTGTGTCTCTGTCACCTCTTTGATGACGAGGGCTTTGCGGACCTTAATGGCGGGAGCTACCAGGTTTAGGGTTATGATGGTTACAGACAGGTTGGCAGGATTAGGTTTGGCTGATTGGGCAATGGTCATGTTTGTCAGTGGCCTGGGAATCAACAATCCGAAGACAAAGACTCTAGAGGCACGGGGATTTCCTCGGTGGTAATATTGGGTTTAGATCCTAGAGGTATAGGGATCTTTTTTGAAAGTAATAAGATTTAGCATTGTTGATGGCAGAGGCATAATAATAATAGTTTCTAATGGCATATGTCAAAGAGCAGCATGAACGCATGCTCATGGCCCAACTTTCTACTTTCATAATTTCATAAATTTTTTAAATATTTAGTAAGTTAGTGATTGTGTCTTATTATTTTAGTTGTATTTAAGATATTTTTTTAAAAAAATAAAAATAATGTATTTGATAAATTTTAATTATATTTCTATTATTTATTAATAAAATATTAAATTAATTTTTCAAAGTAATAGAACATATTTTTGTTTTATAAGGTCCATTTTTTAATCGGTGCCATCAGTAGCGTTAATGAGAATTAAATTTGGGAGCCAACAATTTTGGTCTCACTAATCTCCTAGACTAGGGATGGCAATAGGCGAGGCAGGTTTTTGGTCAACCCAACCCGACACTTAGAAGCTTCAACTCAATCCTGCCCCGCCTCCCCATTTTTTTTAATGTTTCACCCTCTCCGAACCCGCCTCGAACTTCAGGATGAAAATCTGACTCTGATCTGTCCCGACCCGAAACAATCAAAAATTTTAAACTTTTTCACATTTTCTTACCTAATCTCATATTTTCTTAGCAACCAAACAAATCATAACAAATATGGAAAAAAAATTAAAATCATAACATATACTAAAAAACATGCAAACAACAAAATGAAGCATAAAAAATTAAAAACACTCTTAAATATCTCAAAAAAAAACTAAACATCCATTTTAATAAGAAAATTCAAACATCGTTAAAAAATCATAAAATAGATTTTATAGAAAAAAAACTCAAATCTAAACAAAATTATCAAACTCGAATCTATACAAAAAAATTTGAATCTATACAAAATTATAAAACTCTAATATTGAATATTATAATTAAAAATATACAATAAGATGAAGAACCTTCTATCTATGGAATATAAAACTAAAAAGGAAATCAAGAAAAAAAATGAAATGAAAATTAAAGAAAAAAGAAGAGAAAATGAAATGAAATGAAAAATAAAAAAAGAAGAAGAAATGAAGAAGAGTAGAGGAGAGCTGCGACTAGAGGTAAAGAAATGAAAAGTTAGGGGAAATTTTAACCTAAAAATTATATATATATATATATATATATATCCAATGGCGTCTTCGTAAATATAATAAATATATATAATTAAAATATATCAGGGCAGGGCGAGACGGGGCAGGGCGGGTTGGAGAATTTTTACGCTAAATCCTACACCTCCCAACACCGACTCTATTTTTTTTAAAACCCACCCTGTCTCTCTTCGTTCTAAGCCCAAATTTTAAAAGAAAAAAAATTGTCCATATCAGATCGGGACGGATCAAAACCCATTGAATACAGGTTAAATCGTCGTACTTGTCTTAAACATGCGTGCCATAAATCTATCACCGCCCAATAAATCAAAATAACTCCATATCGATACCTTCGAATTTCAATCATTCCATCCTTGAATTTATAGGCATAAGAGATAAAAATAAATAAATTTATTTATATTATATTATTAATATAAATTATTTATAATGTTTTTTTCACATTTTATATTGATAGAAATAGAAAAATAAATATTATATGAAATTCTAATCTTAGTAAACATAAAAGTTATAATTATAAAATACAATAAAATTATATTTAATATATACAGTTCAAATCATAATGGACATTTATAATAAATAAATATTTATAGCAATAAAGAGAATGTATAAAATAATTTTTAATCAATAAATTTTCATCGGTTATAGAAAGTCATATCAGACTATTGGGAGAGGTGTTAATGTGGTTGATTAGACATATTAGGAGAGGTACTATTGTGGTTGCCGATCACCTAGCTGCTGCGTTGCGTGGACATGAACTTGGGGAAATAATTCATGCTTGTGAGCCGGCTGTTTTGCACGATTTGCTTATGGGAGATCTACATAACGCTACTGGAATGGGATAAGCTTTACTTGTTTTGTTTCTATGGTGCTTTTGTACTTGGGGTGTTAAACCTTAGTATGTTGGCTCGGTTTGATAAATTGTATTTGTTTTTGCGGATGCCGGGCCTTTTTTTTGTATTGTTGGCTTTGTAATTGCTACCACATGTACTCTTTTTTTGTTTAAGTTTGAGAGGTTTTTTAACGAGGCATGTGGTAGGAATATCCCTTCTTAAATAAAAAAAAAGTCATATCAGACTATAACATAAGTAATACACAACATATAATGTGACATTTAATATCTAGATTAACAGTTTCAATAATAAAACAATTTAGTTGACATAGATTATGAACCTAACAACTGTCACAGTGAAAAAGCGGATGATGTTCATCTTAAGAGATATGAGTTCAAATCGCTTTGTCTACAAAGTGTATGGGCATTGTCAAAGAATTAAGAATATATATGAACAAATATTACCTTGTAATCATTTTTATACCATTCAAAAGGAAGTTGACAAGACTATTAATTTGAGAATGTAACTATTGTTTTTAACGAATTTATCAAAAAAATCAACTTATTAAAAATCCAATTTTATTTAATTCTTAAATAACCCCAAATTATTGTTGTTAATGAATTTATCAAAAATCAACTTATTAAAAAGCCTTTCAAATCAAGATCGCGTTATTTAACATAATTTTTAAATAACCCCAAATTATTGTTGTTAACGAATTTATCAAATATCAACTTATTAAAATCCAATTTAATTTTTCGAAACTAATTACTTAGTTAATTTCTCGATTAATTTCCAATCGATCTAATCAAAATACTCTAAACTCCTAACTCGGATTTTAGGTGTTAGAAATATTTTTTTATCTATTTAACTTAATTGATTTATGAAAAATATAAGTAAAAAATTTTGAATTTAAATTTATTTATTTAAATATTATCTTCTTTTACAAGTTTCGACAAAAATAACCGATAAATATATTACATTTTATCATCTTTTAAGTTATTTTTCTAAAGATACTAGAGACGCGTTATAGGCTTCTACTAAAAAAATATTTTTTAAGCTTAATTTTGATCATAATTTTAATTTTGTTGTTGTTTGTATTCTATAATCATTATGTTATAGGAATTCAATTTTTAAAAATATATTTAATTAATTAGTATAAAAAATATTTTTGTTAAAATATTTCTATATTATTTATAAAATATAATGAAAATATGATTAGTCCCATTTTTTCCCTATTTTTTACCTTTTATTTTACTTGAGTTTTATTTTTCGAACTAATTTAAGGCTTGAAAACTAAACTAGACTTCTATATTAGATAATTTTTTTTCTTACTTACCAAAAACTCAATATATATTATTATATAAAATAAATGATAATTCATTCCAAAAAATTAATAAATGATAATTTTTTGGCATGACCTAGGTATTCTCCCCTGTCTAAGTAGACTAACAAATAAATACCCACATGTTTTATTTATGAATAACAGTAATTTTTATTTGTTAATTATTAAATCAACCAAGCAAGAAATTCATGAAATATGAATCATAAATTAATAATTAATTTATAAAGAGTTTAATAATTTTTAATTCTTATGGATAATTCATAAAAACGAATATTGATCTATAATTTATGAATAAAAAATAACGTGTATAAATAAATCTAATAAAAATAACCATTCATCAAATATAAGCACTGGTATTTGGTTTTATAAATATCTAAAGACGGGTGGGTGAGTCTTAAAGAAGGTAGCTAAAATGCGGCTAATTTAAGGAAGTACCAATAATGTTGTTGGATGGATTAATTAATAAATAAAAAAATGTGAATTGATGTTTTTAAAAAAGAAAGAAAAAGAAAAAGAGATAAAAGGATAAATTTGCTACCAACAAGGGTTGAGTGTATTGGTAAGGCGCATTATACTCTCAAGGAGAAAATGTGAGTTCAAACCTTGGAGACGACATTGTTGGGAGGGATAGTTTCACACTCCAAACATGGACCGTAAGACGGACATGCATATTATCAAAAAAAAGATAAACTCGCTAACAAGTTATAACACAAATGTTACTCGATTATAACACAAAATGTTAAAAAAATTTAAGAAAAATATTCCAACATAATTTTTTAGCATAGTTAACCAAAATTAAAACCCTTCAACCCGTATCGATACGCTTGAGGACCGTATCGGTACACCTTTATATTTCCACCCCGTTGTGATACGGCAAGTGCCGTACTGATACGCCAGTCGTTATTTTAGTTAGGATGCCTTCTGATGTTTATATTCTTTGCAATTTAGTCCCTATTTCATAATTATGCAATTAAATGAGTTTTGATGGTTATTTTAAGTTGAGATTTAACCTAAAGGTATGACATATGACTAATTAAGGATTGATAACTTTAATTTCATGGTTCACCTCATAAATGTTGGAAATTGCATTTTAGTCCTTGTTTTGCGAATTCGTACAATTGAATGTCAAATTGATGCCTAATTGAGTTATAACCAGCATGATCACCTTAGGACTTAAACATGCGCTTAGATAAGATAATAAAATGGACTATTTTCAATGTAAATCTTCTGGGTTTGTCTCGGCAAACCCTAATGTAGCTCGCTCGGTTCGATCTTGCGACTAGACCGGGTCAAAGGGGTTACATGTGCCGCTATGTAAAGGACTACGAATTCGTTGCTATATTTGATGCCGATTTCCAGCCTAACTCTGATTTCCTTAAGCAAATTGTGCCTCACTTCAAGGTATTCGATAAAAGTCTGATTTGAAAGATTCAATTTTAAGTTCATTTTAGTTTCTGTGATGATTTAAAAGAAAGTTGATCTGCATTGCAGGGTGATCCTGAGCTTGGTTTAGCTCAAGCTCGTTGGTCATCAGCGGGAATGTTTCCGTTAGCGGGAATGGGATGGTTATCGTAAACCAGCTTGTAATCTTAATCTGGGAAAAAATTGGGGTTTGGGGAAGAGGACGAGGGAATGGGGTTTGGTAAAATAAAATCAATTTAATAAATATTTTAATATATTAAATCGAAAAATAAGAAAAAAATAATTAGGCGACGTGACGCGTTTTGATTGGTCATGACAAATTTTTTTAACGGTATTAGTTTATTGGGACAATATGGGTAACGATGCAAACTTTAGGGGACAAAAGAGCCTAAAAATACGTTAGACAACAAGTTAAAAAAACATGTAAACGATAGGGCGCAAAAAATGCATTAAGCCATTAATATTTTTGGGTAAAATTTTATGTTAGAACATAAATTCTTACGATATATTTGAAGAGTTTTGATTTTAGTTAAATAGGTTATGAATTTATATTACAACCTTTATATATATATATATTTTAAATTTAGGTTAATAATACCAATAAAAATTTATGTTAAAACTTAATATTTATACGACTGTCCACGCCTTACATTAGCCGTATATTTGTTGCCGCACAGCAGAACCTCCAAACCAAAAGACAGGTTTCCTTTGAATTTTGCAACTTCTCCACCAAATCCCTGGTCTTTGGATTTTCTATCATTCCTAAACGTACGATCCAAAATATCGTAGGGTCCAAATGTCGACAGAGACTATAATTACTCCCATCAGTTTGGAAACAAACAACTCCTTTAACCTGTGCAGCCGACTCGAGTGGAGAAAAAAATCTCCGTTTTCATCACTGCGATTAATAAATTACGTAATTATTATTAAACTTTACGTTTAAATTTATTTTATTCAATTTTTTACACATTAATTAGATAATTTTATTGATAAATAAAAATATAACTAAAACATAATTTTAAAACATCCAAAAAACATAAAATGGTGAATCTAAAAAGAAAAGGCAAATGATGTACCAATCATATTAGACATTTCCTCTTTGCACCAAAGAAAATCTATACGGTTCATTATAGGAAAAGTTTATGGGGAGCTGTCAAAACACGAACTAGATGAAATCCCCAAAATCGACAACTATCTTTTACGCTTATTCTTAAAAGCAAAGATCCGCTACATATTATATCAGCAAACAACCTAAAAGAGGATCAAACTTTGCGTGACCACCGACAAACATAAATCAGAAACAAGCGTCGTGAGCGTCACCGTGCTAACTCCAAAAATCCACAAAATAACCATAGAAACGTGCCATAAAGCAGATATGTGCCATAAAAGAAGAGAAAATATACCAAAAAGACAGAAGAAAGCGCAACATGTGCGAGGAAACAAAAAGATATAAATAAAATCAAACAAAACGAAAGAAAATATGAATTATCGGTGGTTGGCAAACAGTACCAAGGCCGATGCCACCGCCGATTAAGCAAAGAAAAAAACAAGAAGAAATATGCTGCTGGTTTGGAGCGGCTAAGGTTTGAATAGGAAGTAGCTAGGGTAAAATATTTAGACACATTAACTCTTATCCCTAAATATTTAAACACATTTTGTTCCAATTTTAAAATGTTTAATTTACTTAATAAAATAAATATTGAATATTTTTTTGTCACTTCTCTATTAATTTTTTGATTACGTTATGATATGGATGTTGTCTACCGTGATGTCACTGTCGACGATTGTAGATGGCGGTCGTTCTGTCTCAATTTCACCATCCCCTTTGTTTTCACGGGATCCGAATTCGACCTTCATTTCGCCAAAAATTTTTCCAAAGCCCATGAATTTGAAAAAAAACGATTTCTCTCCCGCCGATCTTCTTCTTTTGCCTTTAGATTAAGCCTATTTTTCAGTATATTGCTTCTCTTATGCCGATAAAGTTTTCTACCGTTTGAATTTTAAAAAAGTTATTATGTTTTCCGGTAAATGAACACTGTCAAAAAATTAACAGAGGACTGACAAATAATCATTCAATGTCTAGACTTTAGTGGGTAAATTGAACGTTTTAAAAGTTTAATAACTAAAATAAATTTTAGAATAAAGTTTAATAATAATAATAATAATAATAATAATAATAATGTACCATCAGTTTTTGAAAATTGAGAATTAAATTTGCGAGCCAACAATTTTGATCCCACTAATCTCCTAGACATGCGTGCCATAAATCTATCACCACCAAATAAATCAAAATAACTACATATTGATACCTTCTATCATTCCATCCTTGAATTTATAGCATAAGAGATAAAAAAAAAGAAATTTATTTATATTCTATTATTAATATAAAGTATTTATAATGTTTTTTCACATTTTATATTTATAGGAATAAAAAATAAATACTAGATGAAATTATAATTTTAGTGAACATAAAAGTTATAATTATAAAATATAATAAAATTAGATTCAACATATACAGTTCAAATCATAATGTACATACATAACAAATAAATATTTATAACAATAAAGAGAATGTATAAATTATTTTTAATCAATAAATTTTCATTGGTTATAAATAGTCATATCAGACTATAATTCGGACCTATTTCCGAAATTCACAACATTATTAAAGCAGAAACATTTTTTATTGTCTTTTTGGTTCTGTAAAGTTTTATCCTGATTAATTCGAATCTATTTTCGTTGTACACTTAATTTTAGTAGGTAAGTCACTTAATAAAAATGTTCAACATACACAACATTTATAACTTAAAATTTACTTAGGCGATGGTAAATTGCTTATTACTTAGACAAACTAATTAATTAGCGGAAATTTTAATTCCGTAGGCGTAGTTACATTGTTAAAGTATATATATATTTTTATAATGCACATAGGAAATTTCTGATTTTTTATTTTATTTTTAAGAGTGGCGGCCTAGTTTTGGAGAACTGGTGAGGTGTAAAATCTGGTTTAGTTAACGGTTAACAAATTATTTCGATTAATCGATAATTTTAATTATTTTAGATTATTCAATTCTCGATTTTAAATTGTATAAATTAAATTGGATAACCAATTAACTGATTAATTAGAATATTCAAATAATGTTTCTTTCTACTTCGCTTATAACAATACCAAATTTAATAATATTAGAAATTTAATAATTGATTGGTTGCGGTATAAAAAAACAAAAAAGTCAAAATTTGAGGGTTCACACTTTTAAGTAACCGAATTCAGTATCAAAATTTCTTCAAAGGGACATCATAATCATTGAACAATAAGATATTTTAATACATAAAATTTAGATAACCGATCTCATCAATCAGATAACTGATTTTGCCCAAAACTATGCATCTTAACCGAATCAAAATATATATATATATATATATATATTAAAAAGTGTACAAAAACCAAAATTTTCGGTTTGAATAGTTGAATTTTGAAATCGATTTTTTTGAATTTCAAATTCGATTCTTCAGATTTTTTGCGAAGCTCTACCTAGTGGCATACAAGATGCAAGTTACGGTACTATTTAAGAAAAACGTGAACAACATTTCATTCATTCAAGAGGCGGTTGATACAAAGCATTACAGATGAATGCTGAAAGCAAAATCCGAAGGCAAACATTGAAGAAGAAAATCCCCAAAGCAGTAATGAAACAGAGCATGCAATTTATTTATTCATTTATGATATGTAGCTAGGGTTTAGGGTTCATTTATTGGGGTAGCTTGTTGAGCTTGCAATAACTGTACTCCTTGAATTTCTTGGCCTTATATTTAGGAGGATCTTGGGGATCAACAAGCTGAGCAAGTGGCCCAACTACAAACTCCGCCGGGGGCTCCAAGAATACCGGCCATGACATCCTCGTTTTCTCCTTGTCCACCGTAGTCCGGTGCTGCACCGCCTTGTACTTTCCATTACTCAGTATCTGCATTTGTTATGCTCATTTCATTAGCAAGATATACTTTTAATTTAGTATAACTACTTTTTAAAATATAAAAAAATTAAAGTAATATGTTAAAAGCTCTTGGTTGATACTCTTTCTTCTCTCCTACATTATGGGTTCAATATCGATTAGGAGCAAATTTCCCTCCACTTTCTCTTAGTAAAAATTATTCAAAAAAATATTAAAAAATATATGAAAATCATTCTAGGTGATTTTTTAATTTTATAAATTAGACCAAGCACGATAAAAATATTTTACCAAACAAATATATATATATAATTTATTTTTTTTAAATAAAAGTCAATTGGTTATGACCCATAAAATGCCTTTTTTACTGTCTCTATCAAAGCAGAAACACTATACAATATTGCTAAGAGCGGAACAAAGAAGAAATTATAGGAGATGTCAAGCTATTTATCGTTAAAACAAATAAAGTAGTAAAAGAAATATTGCCCCCTGTATTTATTTAAGCGCAGTTTTTGTTAGGAAAGAGAAGAACAATTTGCATTCTAGCTATGACGGAAAAAACGAATTGTACAGTCAAATTAAACCAATCCATTGGAATAGGAAGTTAGCAAAATCATTAACTGAAAAAGAAGACATAAAAGGGAGAAACGTAATTACCTCAATCTGGTCGCCAATGTGAATAATGAGGGCGCCGGGGATGTATTTGGCGTTAATCCAAAGTCCATCTTTTAAGACTTGCAATCCAGGGACCTCGTTGGGCACCAAAACAGTCATGGCGGAGAGATCAGTGTGGGACGGCACCCCGAGAGTAAGATCAGGCCGTGGACATGGCGGATAATAGTTTATCTTCAACATATACTCAATCTCCTCACCTCCCGCTCCATGTTTCAGCACATCTGCTTCAAGCCCTAGCCCCACTGACAACCATTTAAACAGCTTATTCGCCACCTTTCTCACCTCCTGTGCATACTCCTCGTTCACCTTTCTGCAACCAAAATTTGCACCAAACGTAAATGATTATCGGATTTAAATCGTGGTTGCAGACATAAACAGATACTATTGTTGACATATTGTGGACAGCTATTTTATATAAAATTTAAAAACAATTTCGGATAATGTTGCTACCGCTATATATTTCAATCACCTGTAAGAAGGAGGATTTTGGGGCCAGAACTGGTAGTTAATACAGGCAGGTGGCCATATCCTGTGGAAGAGGTGATCGGCCCAGTTCTTCTTCCCATTAACATCTCTCCCAAGCTTGCTTCCGTACCCTTCAATGGAAGCTGCACCATGTGGCTTAGCGTACACCTCTTTCTCTTCCTGTGGAAGGTCGAAGAACTCCTTCCCAACCTGTTGCAGTCTCTGGATTAGATCCAAGGGTATCCCGTGGTTCACCACCTGGAATATCCCCCACTCCGTGCTAGCCTCGGCCATCGATCGGATGACCTTTTCGTGATCAGGGTCGCCGAAATCGACGACGGGGATATCGGGGATCGGACCGTGGAACGTTGTGATCACCGGCTGTTCATCTTCCGGTCGAATGAACTCTATGGGGATGTTGTCTTTGGTTAGGGATGATGAAACAATGGCTTGCACTCGCTCCACCTCCATGTTATGTTACTCCTTTTTTACCTCCCTCATATGGGGTGCATGACTGTTTTTATAGCAAACGTCCAGGTAACATAAAATTAAATAAAGAAGACAGATATAAACGTAAAACAAACATCAAAATATTAAATGAATAAATAAACATCAGAGGGAACTTCTAAAATAAAATCACCAACTTTAAAAGTAAAATAAAGCAAAAAAATTCAGTCATTGGATGAGACTTGAGAGTTGGTGGTATTACAGTTGATCTACACCGTTAGATTCAGAAGAAAAATCGGGAAAAGAAGAAAATAAATAGATATGAAAATATAAAGAATATCAAAATCATGAGTTTAATTAAGAGACAAAGGAATGGCTAAGCAGACGTGGAGCTTGGGAGTTCACTTATTAGAAACTAACAACCACGTAAAGAAGAGGACACGTCTTTTGTCTTTCAGCTCTTCTCCCGTGCTCTATATAAAGGACAACACGCTCTACCAACCCTTACAAAGGTTGGGCGGATTAATTAGTCTCTCATAAATTAATAATAATTCGGAAATTAAAAATCGACTGAGAAAATGAAATTGAAATAACTTGATCCATATACATCAGTCGGTCATGTTGAATAAATCGAAAAATACATTATCATTTTATTTTGTTATGGATCATACAACCAGAGTGATACGTAGACAATTTGGAGACAGTACCATAATGTAATTTTTATATCCAATTTAGATGTTATGATCGAATTTTAAAGTTTATATTGGTCACTGAAGTAACCTTGAAAATGTTTAAGAACTTTTAATCAATATGCATATGAAAAATTGAATCAAACCAAACGATTTAATAAATCGACGTAGATAGTTGAAAAATAATGAAATTCAACTCATACCACAATTAAAAGTGAATTAAGGATAACTCGAGAAATTACTTTAAATGAGCGAAAATTCAAGACTAGATCCTCCAAAGTCGAATTGGTTCAATCAACCCGAGTTACTGAGCTAGAAAGCCAATATGGTCTAAAAAGTAAGATACAATAAAACACGTACATGTTAATAAGGCAATAAATCATTTCACAAACAGTCAATAAAACAAACGCCAATAACATACTATCGGACATTCATTTCAGCAAAATATAAATTAGGTTTTATGTCCATTCAATTTACCTGTACGACAGGAAATCATGTTATCAGGTCACATATGTTATGCTTATGCACGATGCAGATGCGAGCTAATAATCCCCTAAACTATCCAACATCCTTTACGAGTTTCCTAGAACCTCGTAATCAACAACACGAGTACAATCCCCTAAACTATCCATTCAAACACGTGTCTGTCAAAACGGTTCGATTCAATTTGAACGGCTTAGACAGGTTGATGGCAATGGTCAAGTCAGACGAGTACAATCTCGAATCATCAAGTTAGGTCACTTCCATAACACGATCATATATTAGGGTCAACGTCGTTGGATGAAGCTTATAAAAGACTATAATTTGGTTATTAATTACCATCTGGTAAAGCGAACGTTGTGGTGGATGTACTCAGTCGCAAGTAATCATTAATCTTAACTTAGAAAATTTCGAATTTACCCTTGAATCTTTGTATTGTAGCAACAAAGGCTATAAGCACTCACTTCCGACTTTGAAAGAATCATAAGTTTGTTGGTGAAATTCAAATTCAATCCACCATCATTTCGAGAATTAGAAATCTTCAGCAATCCGATGGTGAGCTCAGAATTATCAATGATAAGCTTTAAAGTAAACAAGACCCTAACTTCTTGGTCAACTCTTAAGGTTTACTTTGTTTTTGTAATTGGATTTGTATAATTGATAATGAGGAACTCAACGCTGAAATTCTTCAAGAAGCCCATAATAGCTCATTCTCTATTCATCTAGGATAAGTTAAAATTTATAAGGATTTCCGATAACTCTATTGGTGGCCTGGGATAAAGAAAGCCATTATGGAAAATTTTTCCTAGGTCTTTAACATGTTAGTGAGTTAAAGCTTAACATAGGATTCTTACCGGGCTTTTGCAACCAACTGAACTACCTCAATGGAAGTGAGGATATATCACCATGGACTTTGTAAGTGGGTTACCTATGACTTTGAGGAAGAATGATGCAATTTGGGTGATCGTCGATCGATGCACTAAATCGGCTCACTTTTTACCCGTTTGAATGGATTACAGTCTTCTTAAGCTAGCTAATTTATACATCAAAGAAGTAATTCGGTTACATGGAGTTCCAAAATCCATCATCTCCGATAGGGATCCCCGATTTACTTATTGATTTTGGAAATCTTTTCAAGAAGCTTTAGGAACTCGTGGAAATCTTAGCACAACCTTCCACCCTCAGTTTGACGGTTAGTTAGAAAGGGTAATTAGGTAAATACTCAGTCAATTCGATGAATTCATATCCTTGCTATTCTGATTTCAATTCCAATAATTTCTATGTAGATTCAGGAAGATATGCTTAGGGTCTGCATAATCAATTTTGAGGTCAATTGAGAGGAATCATTACCTTTAATCGAGTTTTCTTATAAAATAGCTATCAAGCTTCTATTTAGATGGCTCCATTTGAAGCTTTGTATGAAAGAAAATGTCGAACTCTGCTCTGTAGGTATGAATTCGGGGAGAAAAAAGTGTTAGGTCCTAATTTACTCCGAGAAACTAAAGTGAAAATTGCAATAATTCACGATAGACTCATTGCAGTGCAAAAAGCTTATGTTGACCCTAAAAGAAGAGACATTCAGTATTCTATTGGAGAGAAAGCTTTCCTTAAAGTATCTCGGTGGAAAAAGATAATTTGATTTAGTAAAAAAGGGAAACTTAATCCCTGTTTCATCGGGCCATTTGAAATGACAGAGAAGATGGGCCATGTGGCTTACCGACTAGCTCTTATTGATGATTTCAGTTGAATCTCAATATCTTCCATGTATCTATGCTTCAGAAGTGTCATTTTGATCCATCACATGTGATTGAACCTAAATCGGTGGAAATTCAGCCTAATCTAACTTATGAAGAATAGCTTGTCCAAATCTTAGCTTGTGAAGTAAAATGACTACGTAATAAAACAATACCGTTGGTGAAAGTTTTTTGGAGAAATCACAAGTATGAAGAAGGTACTCAGGAACTAGAAGAAACAATGAAAGCTCAGCACATCACCCTCAATTCGAGGACAAATTTTTCTTAGGGGGAGGAATTGTAACACCCCTAAAATCGTTTTGGTAGTTAATTTTATTTTCGATAATCATAATTTACTTTCCGATAATCAAATATAGTCTCAAAATACATAGTTAGATTAATTTCGGAGTTATAAGTTTAATTTGAAGACTTAAGGATGTGCGGACTTATATGTAAGAAAGTGATATTCGAAGTTTGGAATGGAAATATAGTTTCTGACCATAGTGCAAGGGGTGGAAAAAATTAAGGATTATGTTGGTTATTAAACTAGATTTTTTGCTAGATGACTCATGGGCCATGTGTCTTTATTTAGATATTTGTTATTAGAAAAGGAAAATAGTGGGGTGAACCAACGACAACGAAGAAGAAAGAGAATAAAATTTCTCTAATACGTTGTCTTCAACACATTCCATTGAAGAAGTTTAGAAGAATACTAACTTTTGGGAAAAAAATTCCCCATGAATTATCCATCATATTTCCAACCTAATTATATATTTGGTAAGCTTGCATCCTTAGCTTCTTGTAGGTATAAATTTTATTAAGCTTTTGATAGTTTTCCATAGATTGAGTTTTTGATTAATTAAGGATTTCTTTAAGAACTAGGTTGAATTCTAAGCTTAGTGATAATTTTTCTATAGTTTTTGAGATATTGGAACATCAAAGCCTAAATCTTTGAAGATTAGAAATATCCATGTTATGTTATCTTAGGATGTCAAGTGTTTTGAATGTTAAATTGATGAATTCTATGTCATTACCTTGTTTAGATCAATCCATCATTGAAGGATCATCAATTCCACAAGGGAAAGCCAAATCTATCAATCAAGGGATCGTTATTCAAGAGCAATATTAGTTTTGGAATTTTTGGTGAGTGTAGTTCGAGTCTCAGGATAGACTCATTGCCATCCCGAATGCATTTGTCTTTATATATGTATTATACTTTTGTGGCATGTTCTATAAGATCACTTACAACAATCTTTGGGGGCAAACTATGTGTGGTAAGCTTGATAAGCTTATTCTTATGTTTCTTGCTTTGTAAGTGGCATTGCTTATGTTATGTTAAGTAAGATTTGATACTATAGAGCTTTATGCTTATCAATGATTCATGATATGTTATATGATACTTTGGAACTATAAGTTCATCCTTGAAATTTAACTATGAAATATGATTAACTTGGATACAAGATAATTTATGGTACAACTGATATGCCATAGAATTCATTGAGCTCATATACGGGTTGGATTATGATCCTTATTGGTGACAGTAAGAGAGATGTTGTTATGGTCACAGACAACATTTGGAGGGATTGACCTTATATGTTGATAGGCAACAATTGGTGTAAATTTGAGCATCCTTACGTTTCTTGTAATACAAGAAAATAAAAGTAATCTTATCTATAATTCTATGAATTCATAAATATGAGTATGCATATGTAACACCCTGATCCAGATCTGGATCTAAAGTACTATATTCGGGTCACCCAAAACTAGACCCATCCAATTTCCATTTAAAACTATAAGTTTAGCCATTATCAAAACATCAAATCATCTATAAATCCATGTAATTTAATAAACATTCAAAATAAGTTTACAAAACAGGAGCTCTAAGTTTAAAATACTGTGTATCAAAATAATATTTCAAATAGAGTTTACAGATTCAACCACTGTAAGGTCCTATGAATACAATGACCCAAACTAAACATCAAGTATTGTACTCTAAAGCGATCTGGTGCTTGGAAATCCCTTCTCGATGTGCTTCTCGGTCACGATCAACCTACAATGGCCCAACCACACCAGAGATCTCATCAGATCATCAAGGCAAAAGCATACAAAGTAGAACCACAAACCTTGAGTGAGACCCGAGGCTATACATCACCGGGAACGTACACTCTGAGCGAGACCCAGGTCCACACAGTATCGGGAACGTATGCTCTAAACTTTGCAATACCTGAGTGAGACCAGTGCCACATAGCATTGCGAACGTACACTCTATAGTCTATACTCGGAATCCCCCTTCAAGTATCTTCAAATGAGACTCGGTGCCACACAACATCGAGAACGTACATTCGATATCTGTAACCATGGTGTTGCAACACTCTCATTGGGTATCCGGATTTCATCAATCAAATGACTCAACCAATCAAATGTCTACTTGGCATACAAGCAACGTGATCCTAGGGATCTCTATATCGTTGCTAAATGTCATTATAACATTTATTTTACATTACCGAGTAGTTAATACATTATGGAAGGGTATATAATTAATCTCATTAATTGTTTCCATAAATCTACATTATCTCATTAATCAATATGACTCAGCCAACAAGTGCCTACATGGCACACACAACAATATAGGATCAAGTGACCCTACAGTTGCTAACAGTTTATGAGTCACCCATTTAAATTACCAAGTTCTTACATATCGTACTCGTAAATAAGGGTAAATACCCGGTTTCTTAGTTTTACACTTTATTTTACCATATTAGAAGCATATTGGACCACCGTCCTCGAATTACCGTCCCTTCGAACTCAAAATCATATTTTTGGGTAGATTACCCAGTGGGTACCGATACTGGTCCTTGTGTACCGGTACGGTACCCTGGGTATTGGTGCCTACGATGTACCGATAACAAAATAGCTTACTGGAATTTTAGTTGCCCTTGCGTACCGATACGGGTCAGCCCGTACCGATACCCATTTGTATGACGTACTTGTACAGGTTAAGCACCATACTGGTACCCCTCTAAGAGTTCATCTTCAAAATGAATAGTGTTTTTAACCTATAACACTTAGGGTACCAGTGTGGTCCCCATGTACTGGTACCAAAGCCTATAATGGCTTTCTAGGCTCGAGAAATTATCCCCAAAGCCCTCTAAATCTCAGCCAACAACCCCTTAACTCGATCCTACATCTTATGGAAGTTAATTAGGGTGGTTTGCTACCATTTTCCTCATTATTAACTTCTAATATGAGTTTTACCATTTTAAAGTCTCATCCACCCAAAATACACCCAAACAACCAATAACACCAAATCTAGAAATCCCAACCATAAAATCAAGCTAGACAATTAATTTATGATCTTCAAGAAAAGTAGGAGTTAGAAATGAACTGACCTTAGCTAAAAATCCCATATTAAAGCTTACCCACAACTTTCCTCAAGCTTTTTCCTTGCCTCAAGCTTGGAAAGACCCTTTAAACTATTTTCACCACAATATTATGCTTTCCTTGAAGCTCTTGAAGAGGGGATTAACATATCTCAATCTTGAAACCCAAAATAAAGAAATGATTGGTAAAGTTTGGATCTTTAAAGCTAGGAACAAGCTTGAAAGAAGAGAGAAATAAGGGTGTGTGAGAGAAGGTAAAAGATGAAAAAGATGATATCATCTTGTCTCTTACCCCTTTTATTCACGTGATATACCAAGGAAAATGTTGGTAATCAGCCATCTTTTTGAATAAAAGTATAATCACATCATAAACCCCCCAAGTTCCATCTTTTCTACAAAAAGGTCTATTTCCAAACCCACAAAGCTCAATACTCAACCAATTAAGCCCAAACTTGGCCCAATGGGTCTAATTACTCAAGCTAACATGAAGGTTTATGACTCGGGTCAATGTCGACTTTTGCTAACACTTGGAAAATAATTGAATATTGACTGTAGAAGTGTAAGAAAATAATGCCAAGATGAGTCTTATGCATGCAAGTATACACGGTCAGCAAGTAATACAACAATAAGCTAAGTATCGAATCTACAGGGATTGACCAAGAACTTATTTGCTTAATGTTTACTTGTTTGCAGGAAAATAAAGTGTTGGAATAAATTGGGTTTTTTTATTGAAAGATGAAAAAAAAACAAAGTAGTGAAAAATGAAAACAGTCTGGCAACGAAATTGTTCAATTGAATGATGAACGTTGGCAAGGGATGCTTGGGTTTCATGCTACTTATGCCAGCCTTTAATAATGTCCTGCCTTGGTTTTATTACCGAGCAGATTAAAAGTAGTATTGCCCCTCTCAATGGCAATACCCTAAGTTAACCATAAATAAACCCCTATATATCTATAGTGAAGCTTTTCATTAATTAACTTGATTAAGAGTCAAACTTTACTCCTAAGGGGTAGAATCACTTCTGAAGTAAGCTCATCTACTTGAACATCTTCTGTCAAAGCTTCTCGCCTTAGTATCTGACAACTGATCTTTGCCCCTTAAGTCTGTTAAGATATTAAGGTGTAATAAACACACAATGCCAACTGTCATATGGTAAAGGATTTGAGAAAATTAAGTGCTAACAGATAGAAAATAATGCCAAGGTATTTTTAAAATGTTAAAAAAATTTAGCGTTCATCGCAAACATTTCCCAACCAACTGTAAAAGCTTAGTTCATGGTTGGGGGTCCATCCACAAAATACCATCGTATCTTAACATCACTAATAAAATAAAATTAAAACTAAGAGAATAAGCACGAAGGAGATCCATTGATGCGGCCCTTCTGTTGCTCTAAAGCTATCGGTCTTAGCTGGTCGGACCACGTTACCTCTTGGTTCACCACGGTGCAACCTCTTCCAGTTCGATCCCCTCAAGTGGTGACTTGAGCTTCTTTAAATAGGCTTGCGTGGAAACCTTAGGATAAGCTCATTGAGTTTAAAATTTAAACTCTCAAAGGGATAAGATGCGGTATCTTCTTATCCTGATTTGAATCCTAAGGCCGACGTCTATAGGGTCTAACGGCTACCTTGACTGGTCAACATCATCAATCCTTTACCTGCCGAGCTTTGGCATTGTCTGGTCCATCTATGCCAACTGTTACTCGATAATTCTCTTGCTTTATTTCCTACGTTCTTTGCCAGCGTCGTTCTGCTATGCCTACCTGCCATCAAAACCAACAAAACAACCTTTCATCCTGACAACAAAATAACTTCCATCTCCTTATGCAAATGCATGGATTTTAACAACTAAATGCAAACATATCTACTTAAAGACAAGCAAAAGCATTGCGAAATAGGCGTAAAAAATGAGTACTCTTGAGGAGTTAACACACCCCCAAACCTAGCTCATTGCTTGTCCTCAAGTAGTGTAACTAAAAATTTAGAAAAACAAAAAAGGTACCTCGGTAAGAATTGTCATGGTTCCCAACACCTACCAGCTAGAAAAATATTATCCTAGGTCTATCCTCAGATATTCAGTTTATCAATGCCAGGCAGAATAACAAATCCAAATGCAACAATAAAGTTCTAGTCTAGAGGCATCTAGTGTATAGAAAGTGCGGGCAATATGCATCAAGTTTATGTGACTCCCTTAGACAACTCTACTATCCAAACTCATAATTTCACTTATTTGCCAATGGTGTTTCTTTTTTATATAAATATAAGCTGGTATTTAATTAGGGTTAAGTCATGCACTGTTTGGCGTGAGATATAAGAATGAGCAAACCATGAATACCCACGTTAATCCAGATTACATCACCAAGCTAACCCTTTACACTCATACCCTAGAGCTATGTTGTTTGAGAGCTAAGAGGGAGGAAACAACGAAGACCCAAGTTAATTATTTTCCCTAAGGCATAGAAGTGTCTTAAAGTTTCTTCAGCTTTTGGCAAAACATTTTTGCCTTATTCATTCTTTTTACCCTGTCAATTTTTATTATTATTGATCTTAGATTCAGGCGGACCAAAGTTCGCAAACTAGATACATACATCATGTAAAGTGAAACAAAAGTTTCCTAAACTAGAGTTCAATTGCCAAGCCACTTGACAATGCTAACCTGCTGGCATAGAAGTTTTAAATTCCAGTTTTCTTCATCGGACAAATGATCTATTACAACTTCTCCTAACCTAGCATTGTTGGTAACAAGTATAAAATTGATCGAGGTAAACTTTCTCTTTTTTTACGGTTTGGTATGCATGCATTAAATCCTATATGGCAAACAGAATATAAACTGAAATATAAATATAAATGTCATGGCAATAGATGTCAGACAACCCACACCCCCAAACCTAAGATGCGTATTATCCTCAATGCATAAAAACGACACATACATACAGATAAAATTAAAAATGAAATGAAATGCAATACATGAGAATGAAATGAAATGCAAGGAGTTTAAGAGGATGAGGACTCCCCTTCAGAGGGTTCTGGCTGTGACATGTGTGTTTTCTTTTTGATGAAGCTCCCTCTACTGGGAGCCATATGTTTTTTGTGCTTAAGGCTGGGTTTTGATGCAGCTATGGAGGCTCCAAGGTCATAGAGAACTTTTTCAACGATCTTCAATGGCTTAGATACAGCTGGGATATCAGTAGCAGCAAATGAGGTAGGTACTGCTAGTGTGGCAGCAGTATTGGCATGGCTCTAAATTTCTTCATTGTCAGATTCAGGTGGTGTATCAGTTTTGGTAGATTCAACTTGTACTGGAGATATTGGGACAATGGTATTAGATTGTGTCAGAGTGTGGACAGAATGAGGACTGGCTGGCATGTCATCCTTGGCAAGGAGGTCGACAGAAAACTCAAGGAACACTAGCAATATTTGCTTGGATATGCCTTCAAAGTTTTTCCTCATGGCATTGTCCCAGGCATACACATATTGCTAGAACATGGAGTTCTGTTCCTCGACTTTCTCAAATTTTTAGAGAATGATTTCCTGGCTTTGGTAGATCTTAGAAAGTATTGGCACTGATCCAGTTGGCGTCGAAGTCACAGGTTCTTCCTTTGGCACCTTTGTCTTTGGCACAGACTATGCCGTCTTTTGTTTGCCCTTCTCCTTTGCCTCCATAGCAGTCAGCTGTCTCTATAGGGCATAAGTTATGGTGGTCCCTTTACTCTTTTGAATACTATCTAAATCGATTTGTGGCACGTCATGATGCATGCAAATGGTAGAGATTAGAGAAGGAAAAAAGTAAACTCCTATTGCTCTTACCAGCACATTTAAAAGTCTCTTTGATGGTAAGCTGTCTAATATTAATCTTGCGGCTAGTCATGATAGAGTGCAGCAGTGCCAATTTTTCCTCTAAAACTGTTTCATTGTGAGTAGTCGGCATCAAGTTAGCCTTCAAGAAGTGATTCCAGCCCCGTGGCTGAGGTTTTAATGCTAACCATTTTACAGTTCGATATCCTTTCGATGAGACATTCTATTGAGTGTCAGCCTCACACGGCTCCTTAAATATCATATTCCTCTTGGCATTATCCAAAGATTCCACAAACTTGGTATGTTCATCCTCTATTTCATCCAAAGAAAACATATCATTTATATACCCTTCATCAAAATGAACAAACTTACCTCGCACCATCAAGAAAGGTGAATCATTGGTTGTAAGATGTGCATAAAATTCCCGAACAAATTTGGCATGTATTTCCCATGGAGGTTGGCAAATTTTTTCCCACTTATGTGTCTTTATCTCTTTGACAAATTCTGGGGATTAACCCAAGTTGGGTTCGTTCTTGAACTCAAAACTTTTCTCATAGCAAAAGGTTCTTGATGCAAAATTCTCCTCATACTTCTTGTGGATTTCTTCATTGAAAAAAAAATTCAAAGGCGTTGAAGATGATGCCATGAAGATTTCTTGAGTGATCTTTTTGAAGACATGGATTTGTGAGAATAAAGAAAGAATAGAAAGGCCTAGCTAAGAGTCAGTTAGGGTTTAAGTAGATGAAGGGGTATAACAGCTTAGTGTTTTAAATGGTATTCTTAATGTGGCCGGTTGAGTAGGGATGGTAATAAGGGTTTTGCGTGTTTAGGGAAATTATGATGTGATAAGAGGTAAGATGATAAGACTGCACGAGAAGAGATAAAGGGATAAGGTTAAAATTTGAATTTCAACTTTTCACCTTGGGCGACTAGGGTAAAATTCAACCTGTCGTAAAGAAGGTTTCCTCTTTTCTTGGGTCTAGCTCATCAACCCTTAGGCTGTTAAGATAAAAACTCTTCTCCAAATTTTTTATTTATCGCCCATGCCAGCCCTCTTCTTTGGCATTCTTCCTGGCAATAAATTTCTGTATCCACTCAACAAAACCTTTCAAAGTAGCAAAAGAGAAGTAAAAAAAAAAGAAAATGAATAAATGAGAAATACCGAAAAATAAAAACATCTATCGTAATATATACAAAAATCAAACTATGATGACATTCACAGAACCTCTACGAAAAGGACAACTTTCTTAGCATCATTGAGAGTACCTTCCAAGTATAACTTCAATCTTGGCCGTTTACTTTGAAAATTGTTCTCGTTTTCATATCCTTGATGTAACACCCCAAATTTTAATAAGTTGATTAAGGATCATTTAGTACTAAGATAATAGCTTAAAAGTTATCTTAGTGACTAAAATGACAAAAATGCAAAATTTAGGATTTCTTCGATTATGGGTTATGGAAAAGGAATTTCTGAGATTTAAAAGCATCAGATGATAGAGGGAAAGTTAATTATGGTACTTGCAAAGTTTGGTCGAAATCTAAGGAAAATTGGAATGAGAATTCAAGGTTAAAGTTTAGTGACCAAAATGATAAGTTTTAGAACTTGGGTGGTACAAGTTAAAATATGAAAAGTTGAAGGACCAAAGTTGTAAATTCACAAAAGTTAGGGATTTTCATTTCATAAATAGATAGATCACCTAAGGGTGTGGATTTAATGAGGAATTACTAATTTGATCCGATATTTCGATTATTAGAAAATCACAGTCAAAGCTTAAGTGAAATTTGGATACCCGGATCGAACTGAAAAATTATGAAATTTTACTATATGATAGAAGAAGGATATTAAAATAATTCCCAAGTTTTGAAAATATTTTTAGTTCGATTCAGGATGAATCCTATGATTTATTTTGATTAAGGAATTTATTTAATAGCCGATAAAATTCTCGATAATTGTCGATAAATCGAATCGAGCTAAAATTTCAAAAAAAGTTCCATGGATCTTAGAAGAGACATAAAATATTATTTTATGAATATTTGGATGCTAAAAAGATCGGGAAAATTTTAGATCGACCGAAATGATATGGAATGACAATTTTGTGAATAAGTTGATCGGTAGAGGGCATTTTGGTCATTTTCCCAAAAGGGACATGGAAGGAATTTTGAGATATCTTTATTGATGAATAGTGGCTGATTAGAATCCAACTAAGTCTAGTTGGAATGTTACAAAATGGCAAATTAGAAATATCGATCTAGGTGGAGGGTATTTTTGGAAAGTGGAATTTATTGAATTAAAATTCATTTTTTATAATACAAGTGGCATAAATACATGAAATATGAAGGATTTATCAGCCAAAATACCTTCAAAAACCGTGGTGAAGAGGAGAAAGAAGAAGGAAATTTTCCAAGCACGATTTAAGCCCCAAATCTCGGTTTTAAGGTAATTTTTTGAACTACAAAGTTGTTCTATTCTTTGAGCTCTATCTTTTGATGTAAATAATTCATAGAATACTTTCTTGATTGATTATATTTGATATGAGAAAGAAATTAGGGTTTATGAACAAATTGGGGGTTTTATGATTTTATGAATCCATGGTTGATTTTAAGTTAGAATCATGCTTGTATGATGTTAGAATCAAATTATTGAGTTAGGATTTAAACCCTACATATTTTGGTTTGTATATAGAAGATTAGGGTTTATGGATTCAAGTCTAACTTAGGGTTTGTGATGTTGGATTAATGATCTAGTAAGCTTGATTTGTTGTTTGGAAGCAAAACCCTAAGTTAAATATATAGGGACCAATTCAGAAAGCTTCAAAGTTAAGGGAACGAATCTGAATTTTATGAAATTGGAGTATATTTATGTAATTAATGATGTTGGAGATGTGAAATTGGTGTTAGAATGCTAAACCGATGTTGAATCGAACTAGTGATCATTTTGACAATTTGTCAAAATCAAGTGACCAAATAGGAAATGAATTCTTGGATGAGGATTAAATCTGATTTTTAGTTAAAATAATAGAATTAAGGTATTAATGTTTATTTGGGGACTAAATTGCAAAGTTAAGAAGTTTGAATCCTTATCTTTGCATTTTAGTGACTATTTTGGCAAAGAAAGAAAATTAGAGGGAATTATTTTGAATAATTATTTGATGAAAGATGATGAATTGGTGGTTTGAAGCAAGTTACGGGACTAAATTGACAAGTATAAAAATAAGAAGAAGTTAGTATAAATTAGAAGTTAATTATGGAAAGCTATGTACAAGATTGAAATTTGGCAGTGACTTCGAAAACTCACCATAGATTCTACAAAAATGTTTAGATGATGAATTTTATATCGATGTAAAGATTTGTTCGTCTAATTTTGTCTCCAACAAATGGAAAATGATTTCGAGTTTCGAGTCAAAATATATGAATTTTTAAGTGACGAAAGGTCAGAAAGTAGAGCACCAGTCTGTTCCGAATTCCAGCATTGTAATTGACTTTGAAATTTGCCATTAATTGTATAAGTTGAATTTGGGATATTAATTTATATGGTTGAAAAGCTTATTGAATCTAGTTTATTTTAGAACAAATGGAATCAAATTCTAAGTTGTAGATTATTTTATAGAAATATTTCTTTGAAGGTAGTGCAATCTACCAGAAAATGAGAATTGATACATTTTGTATCTAAGGTTAATTAGTAAGCTTGAAAAGGGTTAATGGAAGTTCTAAATGGTTATTAAGGACCATAATGGGTTTTTGAACAGTACAATGAAGAAAGAAAAAATATTTGGAAATTTTATATTTGAATGATTATATTAGACAGCGTGTTTAAGGTATTATTAGATTTGAATCTAACAAACATTTTATCTTATTCATGTGATTAATCAAGTCAAGTCCGAATCAAAGAAGGTTCGAGGTTCTATAAAGGAAAAGATCAAGTAGAATTTAGTGAGACATGCTAATAAATGGCCCAGGTTAGTGTATTTTTGTTTATTTATTATATGCGAGATGAATAAATGCATTTTTATCTGTATATATATATATAATGTGAAGAAGACTTACAATAAGTCAACTTTGATAATAATGAAAATGTATGTTGATTAATGAGATATTAAACGACATACGTGATATATGGATATGGAAGAATGATTTATCTAAAATAAAATGAATTTCAGATTTTGGGTATGAAATGCTCATTATCAAATTATGGTTGATAGTATTGATGAATTAGATATTGAAGATGAAATATGGGATGTGAATTGCCCTATTATATGAACAACGATGATTGATCTATAAGGAAATAAATGCCCAAGTACTAGTGTGATAGTCTTTGGTATAATTGGATATCCAAAAAGAGTCTTAGCCGTTGTGCCATAGCATTACTGTGCGAGATAGACTCTTCGGGGTCGAGATAGACTTTACGGAGTCGAGTTTAAACACTACGGTGTTACATAGCACAAAAAATGCGAGTATGAGGAGCAAATGGCGTCCTCGAGTATGTACTCACCATCAGACGCTACGGTATTATAGACACTACAGTGTCGAGATAACTCGTATACAATAGGTTCACATGAGAATCTTTGGTATAGTTGGATATCCATAGAGTCCTAGCAGCTACGTCATAGCAGTACAATGCGAGATAGACTCTTCGGGGTCGAGATAGACTCTTAGGAGTCGAGTTAGACTCTATGGAGCTAGTTCAAACACTACGATTTTACATAGCACAAAATGTGCGAGTATAAGGAGCAAGAGCGTCCTTGAATATGAGGAGCAAAGAGCATCCTCGAGTACGTACTCATCTCAGCCGCTTCGGCGATGCAGACGCTACAGCGTCATAGACACTACGATGTCATGATGACTTGCGAACCATGGCATCGCATGATTTTTTTACTTTGGGCTATATTAAAGGATATGATAAGCAAATGATTGTATGACTATGATAAAGGATATAATATGCAAATGATTGCATGATAAAAGTATCACTATGATAAAGGATATGGTAAGCAAATGATTGCATGATGAAAGTATGACTATGATAAAGGAAATGATATGCAAATGATTGCATGATGAAAATATGATTATGATAAAGGAAATGATATGCAAATGATTGCATGATGAAAGTATGATTATGATAAAATAAATGATAAGCAAATGATTCATGATGAAAGTATGATCATGTTATAGAATAAGATATGCAAATGATTACGTGATGAAAGCATAACTACTTGATGATCATAAACCATGGATATCATGATTATATGACAGAATTGATAGATAGCATGAATCTTATTGAAAGCATGTATATGTTAAATAAATTATTATGCGTGTGATTACATGATGAACATAGAACAATAATGACATGATTTTGTACTTTGGGCTATAATACATGAAATGCATTTATGTAGACAGTTAAGCTAAAAAGCTTAACGTATATTTGATTAATAAAAATAAAGGTTTGAAGTTATGATATAAACTGAAATTGAAATTCGCTTTCCAATTTGCAGGAAATGTATAGCACTGTTAAATGACAGGGGAATGACTTCGATTAGTTTATTTTATGTTATTTTTATACATGGAAATACTTTACTTCAATTTATAGTTTTCTTACTATGTGAATACTTAGCGTGTGCTGTTTCACACGTAGGATATTGGAAACTTATCAGGAGAGGAGTCAAGCATGTTAATCAAGCTGCAATCTGCTAAACATCAGTAAGACATTCTAAATTTATGATATTCTTTAGTAGGCATGTATTAATTTATTCGTTGGTTAATTTATAAGCTAGTTTTATGTCAGATGTTAAAAAAAATTTACAAGTCACGAAATTAGCTAAATAATTTAGTAACATATTCAATGTGTATTTAATCACCGAATATACATTGAGGGTGTTACAATTAGTGGTATCAGAGCTACAGGTTTAGCCGGTTCTGGATGCTAAACCGATTTTGTTATAAGTTGTTAGTGAATACATGCCCCTAGAATGTCATATTACTGATGTGTTGATTGTATGACTTGAAACCGCTCCTCATTAGTATAAGATAAAATAAGATTATAATAATAAAAGTAAGACGCTACTGGATTTCGTCAATTGACGAATCTCAAAGGTCAAGAAAGGACTCACAGCGAGTACAATGAAGTAAAATAGTTATTGTAATTAACTTCAGTTTGAGTTGAGTTACCTGCATTTTAAGGAGCTGATGCAGTAATTATAAGATGATAGTCTTTAACATCTATACATGCACTTATATTTATAACATCATAGATTACAAGGGAATATATTGACTACATGGAGTACCACCCTCGATAGTATCTAATAGAAATCCGAGGTTTACTTTAAGATTTTTAAAGGTCTGAAAGAAATGAATATTGAAAAGTCAGAAGAAGTAATATTATTCTTAAGGGAACATGTTTGTATTTGGGTGGATTAAAGCCACAAAGTAGTATTTACAATAGAAGTGGCCTGGAAAATTTTCTATGAGTTATAATTAATCCAGTGTACTATTGTGAGAAGCTCTAGAATTATTCGTAAAGAATGAAGATAGTTCTTTACGACTATGTAATGATTATTTATAAAAGGAATATAAGAAAAAGATAATGATATATTTTATATCAGGAATATCAATTAACCTGAACCAGAAACACTGGATGTGAGTTTGGTTATTAAAAATGGCTTTCTTAGGTCATATTACTTCAGCTATATGGATCCGAGTTGATCCTAAAAATATTACAGAGGTTTGCAGTTTCTTAAGACTTATTGGTTATGATCGAAGGTCTGTGAAAGATTTCTTGATGAAATGTTATGAGCTTGTATAATTGAGTTTGAAATCGTGGAAAAGATATATACCGTTAATATAAATTGCTTATAGTAATAGTTATCAAGAAAGTATACAGATGGCACCCTACAAGGCTCTCTATGGTCGAAAGGGTAAATCACTATTAAATTAGTTTGATTTGAAGATTATAAATTAATTAAGTCAGATTTACTAAAAGAAATGGAAGAAAAAGTAAAGATTATACAATGTAATCTTAAAAAGATTAATGATCGATAGAATTCTTATATAGACTTGAAAGGAAAAAAATATTCAATTCGAAGACAAAGGAAGAACATGATGTCTAACTTCGCATTGTTCTTCATACTCTTCGAGAAAAGAAGCTATATGCTAAGTTGTTAAAGTGTAAACCTTGGTTGCCGGAAGATTGCTTTTCTTAGTCATGTGGTTTTGACAGAAGAGATAAGAGTAAATCCCAAGAAAGTACCAACTATAGTTGAATAGAAACCTCTGAAAAATGTTTCTGAGGTTCGAAGTTTCTTGGGACTTGTTGGTTATTATCGAAAGTTTGTAAAGAATTTCTCGATGATTACCTCCCCACTGACCAAGCTATTGAGGAAAGGTATGCCATTCAGTTGGACACATAAGTGCCAATAAAACTTTGAGACATTAAAGAAGATATTAATCGAAGCCCTGGTATTAGTACAATCAGAATTAGGCAAAGATTATGTAGTTTATAATGACTCTTCTCATAAAGATTTCTGAAGTGTACTTAAGTAAGAAAGAAAAGTAGTGGCTTATGCTTCGAGACAATTTAAGATGCATGAGAGGAAATTATCTTACTCGTGATTTGGAGCTGGCAATGGTTGTATTTTCTTTAAAGATATAGCGTCATTATTTATATGGTGAATAATGCTATAGTTATATGGATTAAAGATGTTTAAAGTATCTGTTAACTAAAAAGAAGTTGAACCTAAGGCAAGAAGGTGGATAGTCAGTATAAAGATAAATCTGATCGAAATAAGAATTTTGATATCGAATTTTGAAATTAAAATGCATTAGAAGGTATTGGACTTGGATCGAACAAGATTGTTAAACTTGCTCAGGCCAGAGAAATTCAAGGATGGGTGACCTTCTGAGAAGTGTCATGGAATCGAATTTTTGATCGAATAAGTGAAAAAAGGTGAAACCGAAGACTTTGAAATTAGTTTGATGAATGTTTGTATTATCGAGAAAAAACCTATTTTTTTTCAAACGATGAAGAATTAAAGAAACAACTTATCTTTGAAGTACGCTATAGTCCTTTGATTGTACATCCAAGTGGAAATTAGATGTATCAAGATTTAAAGAATCGATCCTGATGGACAAGCATGAAAAGAGTTATAACTGAGTTTGTTCCCAAATATCTGATATGTCAACAAGAAAAATGTAGAACTTCAGGTACATTCTAAATTTTCGTGACTAATTTTAATTTCTCAGTGGAAATAAGAACGAGTGATGATGGATTCTGTATTAGGACTATCCTTGACACCGAATAAGAAGGATTTAATCTGGGTGATTGTTGATAGATTGACTAAGTTGGCACACTTTATCCTTTTTCGAACAGATTACCCTAGGGATAAGTATGATGAGTTATATATTAAGGAAATAAGTCAATTTAGCTTGTTAAAGTTCTTTGGCGAAATCATAAAATTGAGAAAATGACTTGGGAAAGAAATGAAGATGTGAGAAAATAGTTTTCTCAACTTTTTGAACCAGATACGTGTTAAAAATTCGAGGACTAATTTTCTTAAGGGAGAGAATTGCAATACCCCAAATTTTACTAAGTTGATTAAAGATCATTTAGTACTAAGATAATAGCTTAAAAGTTATCTTAGTGACTAAAATGACAAAAATGCAAAATTTAGGATTTCTTCGATTATGGGTTATGGAAAAGGAATTTCTAAGATTTAAAAGCATCAGATCATAGAGGGCAAGTTAATTAGGGTACTTGCAAAGTTTGGTCAAAATCGAAGGAAAATTGGAATGGGAATTCAAGGTTAAAGTTTAGTGACCAAAATGATAAGTTTTAGAACTTTGGTGGTACAAGTTGAAATATGAAAAGTTGAAGGACTGCAATCACTCATTTTTATTTATTTATGTTAATATTTTAATATACTAATATAATAGTTAATTAGTATTGCTATTGCATGTTTACATATGAGCATGTGTGTTATTAATATGCATGTAATATACGTGTGATGTGTGTAAATGCATGTATAGTACGTTATGTGGTGTATGTGTGCTATATGTGTATTGTTAGTATATATGTCAGTGAGTGCGTATTCATACTAAGTATGTGTGATTAAGCTATTATATATTCCAGTTGGTATGTTATTTTAATTATGTGTGTTATGGATGATATTTTGCATGTGTACCCGTATGTAGTTTTCATGTGCGTGCTTGTGTGTATATGTATACGGTATTATTGTTATAATTATTATTATGAATATTATTAATATTAGTGTTACCGGGCTGTATTAAAACATAAGCTAAATAAAATAAAACCTAAATGCATGTGAATCCAAAGTGCTAACAGTCCAGTTGTAAATTACATAAAACCCAAAAATTTATTAATGTTTACATAGGCCCAATCTTTTAACCTAAACCCAAACCTAATTAAAATCCTAGAACCCAGGAGACCTAATATCATTTTTTTCTTCCGTGCAGCTGTGCAATCTAAGCCGTTGGATCGAGGCTTGATCCAATGGCCCAGATCAAAAGGATGAGAGCCGTTCATCTGCCATGTAAGCCTACGCGCGGGCTAATCACCTTCCCATGCGCGCGTAGCACGTACGCCCGTAACTCTTCGCCTTCCACGCGCCCTCACCGACGACCACCACATGTCTAGATCAACGGTGAACATCGTTCGCTCTGCCACCGTATAACCACCGTTGTGGTAACCTGCAAAAAGGACAGGAAATCATGGGGGAAAATTACAGCTAGCAACCAGGAAGCAATTGATTTTATTTTATTATATGTAAAAGGATATATATGTATCAGAAAATCTTGTAAAAGGGGAGATCAGAATCCAGTTTCCAGAAAAAAAATAAAAAAAACCCAAAAGTTTCAAGTGGTAATTTTTTTCTCTTCTTTTTTTCTATATGCATGTCTTTCGAATACGGACATAAAACATAAAAATACAAAAAAGGGTTAAGGGTCTACCTTCGCCGTAGTCACTGTCCAGTGATAAGCCACTAGGTTCTTTAGAACCGTGTAGGGTGAATCTGACGGTGACGTGTTTTAAAAGTGGGGTTATTTTTGAAAAAACAGTTTCGGTTTCCCTAGATCTAAGGCAAAGGGTGTTTGGTTTTTGAAATCTAGGTTGGTATTTCATTTCTAAAAGTGAGTACGCTTCGTTTGCGGGTTTTTGGGATGGTGGCCGGTGGTGGCGTACGGCGGCCGGAGTGGCCAACCACCATCGTGTTTGGGAAATGGTTGAGTGTCTGGGGGCTTTGGGTTTCAAAATGCAGAGGATTTGGGAAGTGTCTATAATCGGTTTGAAAAAAAATGAAAAGGGTCCAAAGGTTGGATGAACGGTGTGTTTTATAGTGTTTTGTTTTTTTTAATTGGTAAAATTACATAATAAGGACCCCCGCGTTCTTGGATTTTCAAAACGGGCTTGCCTCTTGGTCCAATTGCAACTCCAATCCCTCGTCCCTTTTAAAATCTCTCAATTTAGTCATTAAATTAAACCGAAATCAATTTTTAAAGGGGAAATTATGCCCTAAGTCCCACCGTGTTTTGAAAATTTTCATTTGAAGCTTGCCCCTTGGTTTTATTTCATGTTCAGTCCCCATAAGTTTTACTCGGGTCTCGATTAGATCCCTAAATGTCATTTTTTATTTAACTTATAAGCTTTCTGTTTGGATTTTATTTTATTCCAGTCCCCTATTGTTTTTATTATTTTGTTTTAAGTAGTTATGTTTTTGCATTAATATGATTTGTGGTTTTTTACATAGGTATTATATATGTTCTTGTCACCTCTTTATTTCATGCTCGTTTTTTGTGTATCATTATGTTAATATGACCTTTAGCTTGTTTACTCATATTCTAAATGTTTTAGCATGTTTTATTCTCTTTTAGTATGTTTGCATTTTTTAGTTTTTTCATGATTTCATCTATGTTTTTCTCGTATTACATGTGTATTTATGTTTTACAACATGTGTTTTTGTGATGTCATGCCTTTGTGTTTTAATTTAGTTTGTTCGTATACATGCCTTTTATATGTTTTAGTTTTATTTGTGTATCATGTCCACATGATAGCATGCTTTTTGTTTGTTTCTTTTTTGTGATATCATGCTTTTTTGTCTTTTAATTCTTTTGTTCATAGTATATATATATATATGTATGTATGTTTTAGGTGTTGTCTTAGTTTCTTTGCATGTCATGTTCTAGTATGCTAACACAATTTTCCATATCCCCTTTTTTTAGGTTATATGTTAGTGTATTTTTCACATGATGTGTTGTTTTTTATTTTGATGTGTGCATAAAATATGTCATATGTTAAGTTTTAATGTATTATCATGGTATTGATGTTTCATTAATTTAACATCATAGTACATTTAGGTCATGCATAATGTTATATTGTGTTTTTATTTTTAATATGTATTTATTCTCGAAGCACGTGTTTTTATTTCCCGCATGTTTTTGTTCATGCCTAGTTATTATTATCATTATGATGGGCTATTTTCGCGTTTTTTTACTGTATCCATTTAATTTTGTGAGATCCATGTTTTTCATTATTTTGTCCTTTACTATGTCAACGCAAGTATATGTTTCCGAATTATTTCACTAAGTTTGCATACTGGAATATATAATGTCAATGCGGTGCCCTTTTATCCGAGCGCAAACGGGGCCAATATCAGGCGTAGTGATAGTGGTTGGGCGTTTGCTCTCGGATAACGTGGCCTTTAAAATCTACTCGCACTTATAACCAAATCTTAATTTAATCATCACTTTAGTCCGAAAAGTTTAATTTTAATAAAGCGGTAATTATTAAAGTACCAATTTTGGGCGGTGTGGGGGTGCTAATCCTTCCCATCCGTAATCGACTCCCGAACCCAACAGTTTTCAAATCTCTGGTTTTATGGTGTCCGACCTACCTAAGTGGCAGGTGACGACTTCATTTTTAATAAAATACAGTTTTCTTAAAACCCCGCAGAATATATTTTTAAATACCCGAAAGACCCCCAAACACCTTCGAAAATACCTTTTTAGCGTGAAAGGGACATCGTTACAGATGACGACTCCGCTGGGGATATTTTTTTGTTTTTTTCAAAAACAAAAAGAAAAGTCAGGCTTTTTCAAATAATTACCGCTTTATTAATATTAGAAGTTCCAGATTAAAGTCACTATTAAATTAATATTCGGTTGTAATTGCGCATTTATTTTAACGCATTTAAAATATGGCATATAAACCCATTTTTTTAAGTGGGGGGAAAACGCTAATGCTTTTGTGGAGATATCGTTCTTCCGTATAGGCCTAGCAAGTACCTTCGGGGCTCGAATACCTTATGCTTTCGTAAGGATGTCGTTCCTTCGTACAAGCATAAGCGAATGGGTCCCCTAAATTGAACCCGGTTGAAAGGAGCCTATAATGGGTGATGATCGGGGGCCTTGCTGCTCTTAGTAGGGGACAGTAAGGACAATTCGGGTACCTCCTAGAACCAAGACTGCATGTAGAGAATACATAGAAACCCACCCCTTTAGAGCCATGCAGATAACCTTACGTTTTAGACGGGATAAATAGGGTTCTTTTGTGTGTTTATTCTATTTAATTTGTCCTTTTATTTATATATTTATTAATTTTATCCGGTACTGACTTGTTTTCTCTTTTTCTTTTTCTTTTTTTCATACATTATTGCATTTGCATTACATAAAGGTACTGGATCAAGTGGTTTACCCGATCAGAAAGTCTTTCACCATGGAAAAAATGTATCTTAGGAAAGAAGAGCTTAACTTATCAGTCAGACATTGGTCAGAGGTCAATCAGAAGGCACAAGGGGACAGTTCGCCGAGCGAGCGTATAGTAGCAGGGTACACCTACGTAAGTCTCCAACAGAACAACTTATGGGATCTTCAAAGCATCTGGGAAGGATGGGACCGAAGACTACAAGACATGTTCTGCGGTAGTTATGGCGACATTGCACAACTGTTATACGTTCGGGTCAACCAGCCCCTGCTCCGAGCTATTTTTTAGTTCTGGAATCATGTCTTTTGCTGTTTCACTTTCAATGGACAGGACATGATTCCTACAGTAGAAGAATACACTACCTTACTTAATCAAAAGAATGTTCAGAAAGATTGGATCTACGCGAAACCTCCGAGGAATCAGAATTACACTTCGAAGCTCAAAACCTTTGCCAGAATGAGTGACGATTGGGTTAATGGCCTGATTCAACTTCGAGGAGACAGTACAGTCTTTGCATGGGAGAATATTCGAGACATCATACCTGCACATCCAGACGATGGGAATAAGATAGACCTATTTGCCTTGGGAATATATTGTTTGGTGATCTTTCCGAGAGCTCTTGGGAACATTGATGTAGCCATTCTGGACCTATTTGAGCGTATGAAATGGAGGGCAAACCCAGTACCAACGTTCTTGGCCGAGACCCTTATTTCTTTAAATGCCAGTCGAAAGCACGAAGAAGGACGTTTTCGAGGATGTGCACAACTGTTACAGGTATGGATTCAGAGCCACATGTAGAAGACACCGACGAGGGTCTTACCGGGGATATCCTTCCAAGGCTTTTCGCCCTTACAGAAGTACTTAGCAAAAGAGTGGTGAGAAAAGTTGAAGACGAAGAGATGGTCCAGTTTCTTCAAGAATATTCAAGATGAAGACATAGTCTGGAGAGTTCTGTGGCTCGGTAGAGTTAATTACTTCTTGTACAGTTGCGGTGATTATGACTGGTTCATGATGTTGGGGCTGCATGGTGGGATTGCTTGTGCTCTGCTTCTCGTGTCCCGACAGTTCGGATCACGACAGTTTGTTCCCAATACCGCCGGATTGAGCCAAAGTGAATTTCCTTTCAAAGGTGAGTTCAAGGAAAAAGTTCAGACTATCATGAGGGCTTGGGACCATTGTTATCGGATCAGAGTGGAAGGAGACACCGAGCGCATGACCACTCCGGACTATGATCTTTGGAGGCGTTCGAGGATTAATGACAAGATTCAAAACATGATCAGGGACCAGTTGTGTCACTTGAGGAGCTTACGAGGGTAGTACCGTCTGAAGCTGATATTTTACGGAACGAACTCGAAGAAATCAATAGAAAGATGGAGACCCAACAGATCAGCATGCGGGTGAGCTTTATAAAGTGAGCTTAGAGGTCGACGAGCGAGACGAGATCATTAATCAATTGGAGAAATTGAATGCGGATTTGAGCGAGAAGAACGGTCTTTACCAGAAGGATACCCTCATACTCCAAGCGAAAATATAGAAGGCCAGCCGAAGTCAGTTCATAGCCGTGGAAAAGAAAAGGATGAATGGTATCCGTTTCGTAGAAGAAGAACGAAAGGTCGGCAAGCGAGCGATCGAGAAAGAGATAGAAAGCTACAGGTTGGCTATCGATGAGGAAATGCAGTCTTTCGAGGAGGCCATCGACCAAGAAAATGAAAGAACTAGCCAAGAGATCAGCAAAGGAAAACAAACAGTCAGCTACGAAAGAGAAAACACCGCCGCTTAGAAAAGAGGTCTATGGGTAGCAGGAATAGACTGTTAGAGATGCAAAGATTGTACGACGACACCATCCAAAGTCTAAATCAGAGCCAAAGTCAGAATGTCGAGTTAGAGGGAAAGTTGGCAAAATTAGAACACTCCTTTCAAACTTACCGTAAGAGGAATGACTTCATCGAACTACAAGAAAAGAATCGTGAAGTTGGCACGTTGCGAGCCCAGATTGAGTCGCTTGAAGCAACTATTCAGGACTATAGGGAAAGAATCAGAGTATTCGAAGAAGCTCCAGCCGGAGGAGACAAATATTGGCAAAGAAGACTGCGTGATGCTGCCCGGATGGTGTAGGATAGGGACCAATATTATGCGAACCTAATGGTGGACATACATTGAGTCGCAAGACATGTGAGTGACTTAGCTGTCGAAGCCGAAGCACTCCGACCTTTTGTAGCCGCAGGCATGGAAAAAGCACCCAGGTTCATCAAGCTGCTCAGGGCTATTGGAAAATTAGGAGATAGAGCTAGGGCTTATCTGTAGGACTCTGTGTTGTAATTAGGACTCTTTTGTATTAGGAACCCTCCTTTTGTAATATGAACTCTATTGTAATCTAGATCCTTTAATTCCTGTGGAAGTAGTTCAAAAGGGTGATTACCAGCAAAATCAGTACCTTTATTTGCATACATTCCTGCATTTCATCATGACATTTACATCATTATACATGCATTTATTTTCTTTGCATTCATCGAGCAATACAAGCACGTGACAGACATGACGCCCAGCAGAATTATGTTAGAAAATATGGGGCAAAAGTTCAACGAAAGTCTGCGACAATATGCTTAGAGGTGGCAGGAAGTGGTCGCCCAGATTCAACCACCCCTCCCAGAACATGAAATTATGCCATTATTTGTTAATACTCTGAAGGGGACACTGTTTGATCGCCTCATTAATAACACGACTCAGAGTTTTGTTGATTTAATTAAGACCGGGAAGTCTATTGAATTGGAAATCAAGAGCGGTAGAATTGATAGCGGAGAAAGTTCTCGAAAGTACAATAAGAAGAATGAGGTGAACACTGCCAGTACTTACACCGCCCTGAAGAATTTTACAGTCTCGCAGCCACAAACGTCTACTGGGAAAGCACAAAACTCGAATCAAAGAGAGGAGAGAACCCCGAGAAAGTAGAAAGAGAGGCAAACTTTTACTCCCTTACCCGTTTCATACTCTGAGCTTTACTCTCAGTTGTACGAAGTGGATCTGGTTCGTCAATACTACGTTACTCCGTTCAAACCGCCATTCTCGTCCTAGTATAACCTGAACGCACATTGTGATTATCACGGTGGTGCCTCTGGTCATCCCACCTAGAACTGTCTTGCTTTCAAGAAGCTCGTGCAAAGCCTAATCGATCCTGGGATACTGAAGTTTGAAGAACTAAGTGTAGTTGTTAACCCATTGCCTAATCACGGGAACAGGGGAGTAAATGCCATTGAGGAGTACTCTACCAGGAAAGTTAAGGAGAATGTGTCAGAAATCAAGTCTCATTTGCGGTGGATATTTCAGCAATTGTGCATGGCCCGCTTGATTGACAGGGGCATGGTAGTAGCACAGAAGGGATGTGGAGCGTACTGTGAATTCCAGCATGACGGAGGACACGACATCTAACAGTGCAACGAGTTTAAGAGATTGGTGCAAAAATTGATGAATGACAAGCAAATAGAGTTCTTCGAAGAGCCTACGGGAAGGAAGGGGTCAGACGTACATATGACGGACAGCCCCAACGTTAAATACAGGAGAGACAGACTTTTTGTCATCTCCTCCAGGCCGGAGAGTGCAAGTTCCTCCCAAGGAGAAACTACTCAGGTAACTCCCAAGATCATCATCTCAGCGCCATCCACATTCCCATTCAAGGATATACGGCAAACTCCCTGGAATTATGTTGTAAATGTGACCATACCAGAAAGGCCAGAATCTGGTGAGATAAAAGAGCATAAGGTTAAAGAAGAGCCTACACCGAAAGGTGAGTAAGACAAGGGTGATGTGAATGTCAGTGAGGTGGGCCACTTCACGAGGAGCGGCGGATGTTACTCCTCAGAGACCTTGAAGGCTGCTGAAGTGGCCAAAGATAAATGAAAGGATACATCGGTTACCCCCACGCAGATATTCGGCGAGGAACCACCCCTAAAGATAAATAAACCAGTAACCGAGGCTCAGGCCAAAGAATTTCTAAAATTCATGAGACATAGTGAGTACAGCGTAGTGGAACAACTACAAAAGCAACTGGCAAGGATTACAGTGCTAGAGTTGCTCTTGAGTTCAGAAAAATACCGTGAGACACTCTTAAAAGTACTAAACCAGACTTTTGTACCCCATGACATTTCTGTATCAAAGTTGGACAGGATAGTGGGGCATATCATTGCCTATAACCATATAACATTCAGTGATGATGAGATCCTTGAAGGAGGAATGGGGTCCACCAAAGCTCTTAACATCACAACCCACTGCAAGGGGTATGTGTTACTGGGGGTATTGATTGACAACGGGTAAGCACTAAACGTACTACCTATGGTGACTCTGAAAAAGCTACCAATAGATAATTCTCACCTAAAGCCCTGTCATAACTCCGTGAGAGCCTTCGACGGCACACAAGAGGAACACTGGAAAAGATTGAGGTGCCTCTATTGATTGGGCCGACTGAGTACGTGGTCGACTTTGTGGTGATGGACATAAAACCATCCTACAATTGCTTATTAGGAAGGCCATGGATCCACTCTGCAGGAGCCGTCCTATCATTACTGCACCAGAAATTAAAATTCGTGATCGAAAGCAAGTTGGTCACAGTGGAGGCTGAGCAGGAGATCATTACTTCAGTGACATCAGACGCCCCCTACATTCAAAATGATGAGGATGGTGCAGAATGCTCTTTTCGAGCATTAGAGCTGGTGAACGCCACATTCATCGCGGAAGGTAATCGGATCCCCTGCCCTAGGTTATCTAATTGCACCAAGATGACCGTTGCTGAAACTTTGGGCCGAGGAGCCCAAGCAGAAAGAGGGTTAGGGAAAAGATTGCAAGAGAGCCTACAAGCCAGGAGCGTAATAACCAAGATGAACCGTTTCGGGCTGGGTTACAAACCAAGTGTCCAGCAAGGAAATGAACAATATAAGAGAAAGGAAGAACAGAGAAGAGCCAGATTTAAGGGAGATGACATTCCATGGAGACCAATGTCTTTCCCTAGTTTGAAAAACACTTTTGCCTCCGGAGGATTCTGCCGACCAGGACAGGAGGTCGAAGAAGCAATTAAGGAAAATAACATACTCAATGAGAAAGAACTGTTTAGTGAATCACTTGAGGGGATGTCCATCAATATGGTAGCTGGAAATGACCAAGTCAGCAGTATGTTGACCAGCATCTGCCCCTACCGCCCCGGGGAAACTCTTGATAACTGGAGCCACGTTGATCTACCTGTGGTTTTCAGGACTAGATCAGAGTAATGCTCCGAATCAACTTTTTATTTTCTTCCCATAAACAATAGGGATCTTTTGTATAAGGCACCTATGTTAACTTTTTGTTTGAAATGAAAAGATGCCTTTCCCGTTTTCTCAAATGGCAAACATCTCATTCATTTCATTCATTCATTATTCATATTCATTCACCTCATATAAAACCATTCTCTTCCCAATACATTAGTTCTCGTTTAATGCAGGTCTCCCATAATTAACCTTATGAATGATGCTGAGTCCAATCCTGAAGTAGATTTTGAATGCCCCGAGATCTCAACAGAAATTGAAGAAGAGGGTGATGAGATAGAATGCGAGGTTCCTGCAGAGCTGATGAGGATGATGGCCAACGAAGAGAGGCAAATCATTCCCCACCAAGAAGAAATAGAAGTTGTAAACTTGGGGACTGAAGAAGAGAGAAAATAAGTAAAGATCAAGACTATATTTTCATCGAAAACCAGGCACGATCTGATAGCCCTACTCCAGGAATTCAAGGATGTTTTCTCCTGGACTTATCAAGATATGCTGGGTTTGAATACTGATATAGTGGTACACAAACTGTCGATGAAGCCAGAATGCAAACCAATACAACAAAAACTCAGGAAAATGAGATCGGACATGTTGTTAAAGATCAGAAAAGAGGTGAAAAAGCAGTTTGATGCTGACTTCTTGGAGGCCAAGTACCCTGATTGGGTTGCAAACATCGTACCAGTACTAAAGAAGGATGAGAAGGTCTGTATGTGTATAGATTATAGGGATCTCAACCGAGCTAGCCCCAAAGACAACTTCCCTCTACCACATATTGACACGCTGGTTGACAACACCGCGGGACACTCATGGTTCTCATTCATGGACGGCTTCTCAGGGTACAACCAGATAAAGATGGACTCAAACGACATGGAGAAAACCACATTCGTGACCATGTGGGGCACTTTTTGCTACAAGGTGATGCTTTTCGGGCTCAAAAACGCGGGAGCAACTTATCAAAGAGCGATGATGACTCTTTTCCATGACATGATGCACAAGGAAATAGAGGTATACGTGGATGATATGATCGCTAAGTCCCGAACAGAAGAAGAGCACATGTACAACATGAGAAAACTATTCCAAAGACTGCGGAAATACCAGCTGAAGCTTAACCCGGCCAAATGTACATTTGTCATTATATCTGGAAAACTCTTGGGGTTTGTGGTGACCATAAGAGGGATTAAAATTGATCCGGATAAGGTAAAAGCCATCCAGGATCTCTCACCGCCCCATACTCAGAAGGAAGTTCGTGGTTTCCTGGGAAAGCTAAATTATATCTCCCGTTTCATCTCCTAGTTAACAGATAGGTGTGACCCAGTCTTCAGACTACTTAGAAAGAATAATCCCGGTGTCTGGGATAAGGAATGTCAAGAAGCCCTAGAGAAGATCAAAAGGTACCTAACGAATGCTCCAATTTTAGTCGCGCCGGTACCAGGCAGGCCTTTAATCCTCTACCTAATAGTCTTTGAGAATTCAATGGGTTGCGTATTGGAGCAACACGATGAGTCAGGGAAGAAAGAGCGAGCCATCTACTACCTAAGCAAAAAGTTCAATGATTGCGAAACGCGGTACCCGCAAATTCAGAAGCTATGTTGTGCTTTGGTTTGGGCCACCAAACGGCTTAAGCAGTAAATGCTATACCATACCACATGGTTGATATCCAAGCTAGACCCCTTGAAGTTCCTAATGGAAGCGCCAGCATTAACAGGGAGGATGGCCCGCTGGCAGATGCTCTTATCCGAATTTGACATTGTGTTTGTAAGCCAGAAAGCCATGAAGGGAAGCGCCATAGCGGATTTCCTAGCTAGTCGTGCTTCAGATAATTATGAGTCGTTGAAATTTAATTTCCTGGATGAAGACTTGATGTGTATTACAACCGAGGAAGATGTTTCAGACGACAACTCATGGAAGCTTTACTTTGATGGAGCCTCCAACGCCCTCAGACACGGGATAAGGGTCGTGTTAATTTCTCCGGAGAATGTCTACTATCCCTTCACCAGCAGACTAGAATTCTTCTACACCAACAATATAGCCGAATACGAAGGCTGTGTTATGGGACTGAACGCAGCTATCGAAAGAAAGATTTAGGAACTTTGAGTATTCGGAGATTCATCCTTAGTGATTTACTAGTTGCGCGGAGAATGGGAAACCAGGGATTCAAAGTTGGTTAAATATTATGAATTGATCCAAGAGCTCACCAAGGAGTTTGAAAAGATCAGTTTCACTTACCTTCCTAGAGAAGAAAATTAGATGGCAGACGCCTTGGCAACCTTGGCTTCCATGTTCAAAGCAAACACGGGTGCAGAAATGAAGCCCATTGAGATGCAGACTTTTGAAAGGTCGGCTCATTGTTGTAGTGTGCAAGAAGAGATTGATGGCAACCCGTGGTACTATGACATCTTGCAATATGTCAAGCTTTAAAAGTATCCCGAAGGGGCAAATGACAATGACAGAAAAACACTCAGAAAAATGGCAGCGGGATACGTTCTGGATTGGGAGATCCTATATAAAAAAAGCCATGATCAGACATTATTGAGATGTGTGGATGCCCGGGAGGCGAATGAGATTTTGGCCGAGGTACACGATGGTCTATGTGGGACGCACGCCAACAGGCTGTCTATAGCCCGAAAAATTATGAGATATGGATATTTCTGGTCGACCATGGAGGGAGATTACATCGATTACGCCAGAAAGTGCCACAAATGCCAAATTTATGCTGACAAAATTCACGTTCCCCCGTTACCTTTACACACCATGAATTCTCCGTGGCCTTTTGCGGCGTGGGGCATGGACGTCATTGGGCAGATTCACCCAAAGGCTTCCAACGGGCACCATTTTATTTTGGTCGTCATAGACCACTTCACTAAATGGGTGGAGGTAGCATCTTATGCCAACATCACAAGGACGACGGTATGCAAATTCCTAAAGAAGGAGATCATTTGCCAATACAGTTTGCCAAAAAGGATTATCACCCACAACGCTTCCAATCTGAATAACAAAATGATGACGGAGGTGTACAACCATTTCAAGATAACACATCATAACTCCACAGCCTATCGCCCTAAAATGAATGGGGCAGTGGAATCAGCAAACAAGAACATAAAGAAGATCATCGCGAAGATGACAGATACCTACAAGGATTGGCACGAGAAGCTATCATTCGCTCTTTTCGCCTATAGGACATCCATTCGCATATCGACAAGGGTAACGCCCTATTCTTTATTATATGACACTGAAGCAGTACTCCCCATTGAGGTTGAGATTTCGTCGCTCCAGGTCTTAAATGAAGTAAAACTGGAAGAATCCGAATGGGTGCAAGCCAGATTCGACCAGTTGAATCTCATCGAAGGAAAGAGGCTAAAAGCCATCTACCATGGTCAAATGTACCAAAAACAGATGATGCGGGCATACAACAAGAAGGTGTGCCCGAGAGAATTCAAAGAGGGAGATCTGGTGCTTAAGAAGATCCTCCCAATTCAGAAAGATTCTCGGGGAAAGTGGATGCCCAACTGGGAAGGGCCGTACGTTGTCAAGAAGGCCTTTTCAGGAGGAGCATTAATCTTAACCAAAATGGATGGAGACGAGTTGAAAAATCCTATAAATTCTGATGTCGTCAAGAAATACTATGTTTGAAAAAAAAGAGAAAAAAAGGAAGAAAGAGAAAAAAAAGAAAATAATAAAAAATAAAAAAATAAAGAAAGAGAAAAAAAGAGAAGAAAAAAGAGAGGTGGAGCGAAAACTCAAAAGGGCGTTCCAAACCAAAAAAATGGAAAGCTCAAGGCAAAAACCCAAAAAGGGCGTCTTGAAGCAAAGAAAGGATCTAAGTCGAAAACCCGTAAAGGGCGACTCAGATAAATTTGGAATTTGGGCCTCTAGAGAGATAAGTCGTCCCCATGAGCCCCATGAAGAAGAAGTTTCAGGTAAAGATTCTACTCTGGTTGACAAGATCATGCATCATTCATACTGTGGATACTAGGAGGTTTTGCATTTCATGTTTGGCTTTTCCTTTTCCTCATGTTTGCCACGATCTTCTCAAAATTGTTCCAAATCCTTAACCATAATAAAATCACATTTTTGAGCTCCCGGTCCTTGTCTTCTTGTTATTTGCCATAAACATCATGCAAATAAGTTAACATAGGCTTATGATAAACAAGAGATTTCTGAGCATTACTGTGATCTAACCCTGAAGATGCAGGTGATTAGAAAATGGTCTTAACCTTGCCCTCCAGCTACCTACATGATGTATGTTGAAACAGGGCGAGTAGAAGGCTTCGAGCACCAAGGTAAGATGACCAATGGCACATGCCTTGCTTGTTTAAAGAAAGTATTTGAGACAACAAGAGAGATTTCCCAGGTGAAAACCCAAAATGGCACAAAAAAACACAAAACAAAAATCTCTAAGGTGAAAACCCGAAAGGGAACTTTAGAACCCCGAACCAGAAATTCAGAAAAGAAAGGTTGGAATGGTTGAACCCGACAGTGAAATGGGGTATCACCACTAGAGGAAGAAAAAAGGATAAAACAAGCAGCGGAGAGTCGAGATTGACTGATGGCCGAAGTAGGCACACCAATATATTGACTCTCATGCATCATGAATAGTTAGACATCCCTAGGATTAGGAGCATGCTAACTCATTTTTCATAGCGTTTTATCTATTTTAGACAGGTATCTGCTGATTTAAAGAAACATCGGTAGCCATTTTAGTGTGAATCCCAAATGTGAAGATAAAGGTTTTATATAGGAATGGTTTCAAGTGCACGCAGCGAGAGGTTCTATATAGGAAGAATCCGCCGCTTCGAGGCTTCAGGAGCTGAAAGTTTTATATAGGAAGGGCTTGCAGCTCCAGGGTGAAGACTAGCAGTTCTATATTGGAAGAACTCTCAGCCGAAGGAATTCACCCACGACACAGAAGGTTTTATATAGGAAAGACTCGTTGTGTTGAAGGCGAAGAGTCCTATATAGGAAGGGCTCTGAGCTTTACTGTCTTAGAGTGAGAGGTTCTATATAAGAAGAACCCGTAGCTCTGAGATTTCAGAAGCTAAAAGTTCTATATAGGAAGGACTGATGGCTCTAGGTTTTGAAGATTAGTAGTTCTATATAGGAGGAACTCCCAGTCGGAAGAATCCATCTGTGGCGCAGAAGGTTTTATATAAGAAAAACTCATCGCGTTGAAGGCGAAGAGTTCTATATAGGAAGGACTCCAAGCTTTACCATCTCAGAGTGAAAAGTTCTATATAGGAGGGACTCATAACTCGAGGCTTCAAAGTGAAAGGTTCTATATAGGAAGAGCCTATAGATCCAAAATTAGAAGGTGAAGAAGTTCTATATAGGGAGAACTTACGAGCCCGAAGATTCGGCCGAGGAAAAGCGAAAAGTTCCAGAAGAACACGTGATTCCAAAGCTACAAATAAGGAAGTCGGATAAAAATGAGTGCTTATAATCTTTGCTTTATTCTCGTTTCACAAGAACAAGCAAAGAGGGGCAACTATAATCACTCATTTTTATTTGTTTTTGTTAATATTTTAATATACTAATATAATAGTTAATTAGTATTGCTATTGCATGTTTACATACGAGCATGTGTGTTATTAATATGCATATAATATACGTGTGATGTGTGTAAATGCATGTATAGTACGTTATGTGGTGTATGTGTGCTATATGTGTATTGTTAGTATATATGTCAGTGAATGCGTATTCATACTAAGTATGTGTGATTAAGCCATTATATATATCAGTTGGTATGTTATTTTAATTATGTGTGTTATGGATGATATTTTGCATGTGTACCTGTATGTAGTTTGCATGTGTGTGCTTGTGTGTATACGTATACGGTATTATTGTTATAATTATTATTATGAATATTATTAATATTAGTGTTACCGGGATGTATTAAAACATAAGCTAAATAAAATAAAACCCAAATGCATGTGAATCCAAAGTGCTAACAGTCCAGTTGTAAATTACATAAAACCCAAAAATTTATTAATGTTTACATAGGCCCAATCTGTTAACTTAAACCCAAACCTAATTAAAATCCTAGAACCCAGGATACCTAATATCATTTTTTTCTTCCATACAGCTGCGCAATCTAAGCCGTTGGATCGAGGCTTGATCCAATGGCCCAGATTAAAAGGATGAGAGCCTTTCATCTGCCATATAAGCCCACGTGCGGGCTAATCACCTCCCCACACGCGCGTGGCACGTAAGCCTGTAACTCTTCACCTTCCACGCACCCCCACTGACGGCCGCTACGTGTCCAGATCAACGGTGACCATCCTTCGCTCTGCCACCGTACAACCATCGTCGTGGTAACCTACAAAAAGGACAGGAAAGCATGGAGAAAAAATTACAGCAAGCAACCAGGAAGCAGTTGATTTTATTTTATTATATGTAAAGGGATATATGTATCAGAAAATCTTGTAAAAGGGGAGATCAGAATCCAGTTTCCAGAAAGAAATTAAAAAAAACCCAAAAGTTTCAAGTGGTAATTTCTTTCTCTTCTTTTTTTCCTATATTCATGTCTTTCGAATACGAAAATAAAACATAAAAATAAAAAAAGGGTTAAGGGTCTACCTTCGCCGTAGTCACTGTCCGGTGATAAGCCACTAGGTTCTTTAGAACCGTGAAGGGTGAATCTGATGGTGACGTTTTTTAAAAGTGGGGTTATTTTTGAAAAAATAGTTCTGGTTTCCCTAGATCTAAGGCAAAGGGTGTTTGGTTTTTAAAATCTAGGTTGGGCTTTGGTTTTTAAAAGTGAGTACGCTTCGTTTGCGGGTTTTTGGGATGGTGGCCGGTGCTGGCGTACGGCGGCCGGAGTGGCCAACCACCATCGTGTTTGGGAAATGGTTGAGTGTCTGGGGGCTTTGGGTTTCAAAATGCAGAGGATTTGGGAAGTGTATATAATCGGTTTGAAAAAAATGAAAAAGGGTCCAAAGGTTGGATGAAAGGTGTGTTTTATAGTGTTTTGTTTTTTTTAAATTGGTAAAATTACATAATAAGGACCCCCGCGTTCTTGGAATTTTCAAAACGGGCTTGCCCCTTGGTCTAATTGCAACTCCAATCCCTCGTCCCTTTTAAAATCTCTCAATTTAGTCACTAAATTAAACCAAAATTAGTTTTTAAAGGGGAAATTACACCCTAAGTCCCACCGTGTTTTCGAAATTTTCATTCGAAGCTTGCCATTGGTTTTATTTCATGTTCAGTCCCCATAAGTTTTACCTGGGTCTCGATTAGATCCCTAAATGTCATTTTTATTTAACTTATAAGCTTTCTGTTTGGATTTTATTCTATTCCAGTCCCCTATTGTTTTTATTATTTTGTTTTAAGTAGTTATGTTTTAATGTTTTTGCATTAATATGATTTGTGGTTTTTTTACATAGGTATTATATATGTTCTTGTCACCTCTTTATTGCATGCTCGTTTTTTGTGTATCATTATGTTAATATGACCTTTAGCTTGTTTACTCATATTCTAAATGTTTTAGCATGTTTTATTATCATTTAGTATGTTTGTATTTTTTAGTTTTTTCATGATTTCATCTATGTTTTTCTCGTATTACATGTGTATTTATGTTTTACAACATGTGTTTTTGTGATGTCATGCCTTTGTGTTTTAATTTAGTTTGTTCGTATACATGCCTTTTATATGTTTTAGTTTTATTTGTGTATCATGTCCACATGATAGCATGCTTTTTGTTTGTTTCATTTTTTGTGATATCATGCTTTTTTGTCTTTTAATTCTTTTGTTCATAGTATATATATATATATATATGTATGTTTTAGGTGTTGTATTAGTTTCTTTGCATGTAGCATGTTCTAGTATGCTAACACAATTTTCCATATCCCTTTTTGTTTTTTTAGGTTATATGTTAGTGTGTTTTTCACATGATGTGTTGTTTTTTATTTTGATGTGTGCATAAAATATGTCATATGCTAAGTTTTAATGTATTATCATGGTATTGATGTTTCATTAATTTAACATCATGGTACATTTAGGTCATGCATAATGTTATATTGTGTTTTTATTTTTAATATGTATATATTCTCGAAGCACATGTTTTTATTTCCCGCATGTTTTTGTTCATGCCTAGTTATTATTATCATTATGATGGGCTATTTTTGGGTTTTTTACTATATCCATTTAATTTTGTGAGATCCATGTTTTTCATTATTTTGTCCTTTACTATGTCAACGCAAGTATATGTTTCTGAATTATTTCACTAAGTTTGCATAATGGAATATATAATGTCAATGTGGTGCCCTTTTATCCGAGCACAAACGGGGCCAGTATCAGGCGTAGTGATAGTGGTTGGGCGTTTGCTCTCGGATAATGGGGCCTTTAAAATCTACTCGCACTTATAAACAAATCTTAATTTAATCCTCACTTTAATCTAGAAAGTTTAATTTTAATAAAGCAGTAATTATTAAAGTACCAATTTTGGGCGGTGTGGGGGTGCTAATCCTTCACCATCCGTAACCGACTCCCGAACCCAACAGTTTTCAAATCTCTGGTTTTATGGTGTCCGGCCTACCTAAGTGGCCGGTGGCGACTCCATTTTTAATAAAATACGATTTTTTTTAAATCCCGCGGAATATATTTTTAAATACCCGAAAGACCCTCAAACACCTTCGAAAATACCTATTTAGCCTGAAAGGGACATCGCTACAAGGACCAAAGTTGTAAATTCCCAAAAGTTAGGGGTTTTCATTTCATAAATAGATAGATCGCCTAAGGGTGTGGATCGAATAAGGAATTACTAATTTGATCTGATATTTCGATTATTGGAAAATCTCAGTCAAAGCTTAAGTGGAATTTGGATACCCGGATCGAACTAGAAAATTATGAAATTTTACTATATGATAGAAGAAGGATATAAAAGTCATTCCCAAGTTTTGAAAATATTTTTAGTTAGATTCAGGATGAATCCTATGATTTATTTTGATTAAGGAATTTATTTAGTAGCCGATAAAATTCTCGATAATTATCGGTAAATCGGATCTAGCTAAAATTTCAAAAATAGTTCCATGGGTCTTATAAGAAACATAGAATATTATTTTATGAATATTTGGATGTTAAAAAGATTGGAAAAAATTTAGATCGGTCGAAAATTTAGATCGATCAAAAAGGGCATTTTGGCCATTTTTCCCAAAAGGGATATGGAAGGAATTTTGAGATTTCTTTTATTGATGAATAGTGGCTGATTATAATCCAACTAATTCTAGTTGGAATGTTACAAAATGGCAAATTAGAAATATCGATCTAGTTGGAGGGTATTTTTGGAAAGTGGAATTTATTTAATTAAAAATTCATTTTTTATAATTCAAGTGGCATAAATACATGAAATATGAAGGATTTATCAGTCAAAATACCTTCAAAAACCGTGGTGAAGAGGAGAAAGAAGAAGGAAATTTTCCAAGCTCGATTTAAGCCCCAAATCTCGGTTTTAAGGTAATATTTTGAACTACAAAGTTGTTCTATTCTTCGAGCTCTATTTTTTGATGTAAATAATTCATAGAATACTTGCTTGATTGATGAGATTTTATATGAGTAAGAAATTAGGGTTTATGAACAAATTGGGGCTTTTATGATTTTACGAATCCATGGTTGATTTTAAGTTAGAATCACGCTTGTATGATGTTAGAATCATGTTATTGAGTTGAGATTTAAACCCTACATATTTTGGTTTGTATATAGAAGATTAGGGTTTATGGATTCAAGTCTAACTTAGGGTTTGTGATGTTGGATTAATGATCTAGTAAGCTTGATTTGTTGTTTGGAAGCAAAACCCTAAGTTAAATATATAGTGACCAATTCGGCAAGCTTCAAAGTCAAGGGACCGAATCTTAATTTTATGAAATTGGAGTGTATTTATGTAATTAATGATGTTGGAGATTTGAAATTGATGTTAGAATGCTAAACCGGTGTTGAATCGAATTAGTGACCATTTTGACAATTTGTCAAAATCAAGTGACCAAATAGGAAATGAATTCTTGGATGAGGATTAAATCTGATTTTTAGTTAAAATAATAGAATTAAGGTAGTAATGTTGATTTGAGGACTAAATTGCAAAGTTAAGAAGTTTGAATCCTTACCTTTGCATTTTAGTGACTATTTTGGATAAGAAAGAAAATTATAGGGAATTATTTTGAATAATTATTTTATGAAGAAGATGATGAATTGGTGGTTTGAAGCAAGTTATGGGACTAAATTGACAAGTAGAAAATAAGAAGGAGTTAGTATAAATTAGAAGTTAATTATGGAAAGCTATGTAGAAGATTGAATTTTGGCAGTGACTTCGAAAACTCACCATAAATTCTACAAAAATGTTTAGATGGTGAATTTTATATCGATGTAAAGATTTGTTCGTCTAGTTTCGTCTCCAACAAACGAAAACTAATTTCGAGTTTTGAGTCAAAAGATATGAATTTTTAAGTGACGAAAGGTCAGAAAATAGAGCACCAGTCTGTTCCAAATTCCAGCATTGTAATTGACTTTGAAAATTTACCATAAATCGTACAAGTCTTTTAGGATATTAATTTATAAGTTGTAGATTATTTTTTAGAAATATTTCTTTGAAGGTAGTGCAATCTACCAGAAAATGAGAATTGATACATTTTGTATCTAAGGTTAATTAGTAAGCTTGAAAAGGGTTAATGGAAGTTCTAAATATTAAGGATCATAATGAGTTTTTGAACAATACAATGAATAAATAAAAAATATTTGGAAATTTTATATTCAAATGATTATATTAGACAACGTGTTTAAGGTATTGTTAGATTTGAATCTAACAAATACTTCATCTTATCATGTGATTAATCAAGTCAAGCCCGAATCAAAGAAGGTTCGAGGTTTCTATAAAGGAAAGGACCAAGTAGAATTTAGTGAGGCATGCTAATAAATGGCCCAAGTGAGTGTATTTTTTATTTATTATATGCGAGATGAATAAATGCATTTTTATCTGTATATATATAATGTGAAGAAGACTTACAATAAGTCAACTTTGATAATAATAAAAATGTATGTTGATTAAAGAGATATTAAACGACATACGTGATACATGGATATGGAAGAATGATTTATCTAAAATAAAACAGATTTCAGATATTGTAGTCACTTAATTTTATCCGGCCATGCAAGGAAAAAACAGCAAAGGGAAAGAAATTAGTCAAAGAAAATGAAAAAAGGGAAACAAATCATCAAATAGGAATCAATTCAAAGAACAAGGAGAAACAAAACATCGAAATCGGAATCAAGAGCAAAAAAGGAAGGGATCGAGCAATCAAACCCAAATCAAGCCAAATCAATAGAAATTAGGAATTTATTTTATTCTCTATAATTTTGGCATGTATATGGCTATATACAGCCCGACCATTTCATTGTAAAAAACACACAAATTATTGAGCAATACAAGCGGTAGAAGCAAGAAGTTCTATGTATTTTTTGTATTATTTTCTTTTGAGTATTATTTCTATTTTGATTTTCAAAAAACGAAAGAAAAGGGGATTTTTACCGGATCGTTTTCTGAGCCGCCACCGCCATGTTCTTCATCCCATGAAGAACATGATGAACATGTTCAGAGAAAATCATGGGAGAGGTTTTGATAAAAAAAATTTAAAGGAGGAAGAATGAAATGCGTTTACGGGAATGAGTTTTATACCTATATATTTTAAAACGAAATGGGATAATTGGGCTCATTAAATCCCTCCGCCCAAATTTGTTTCTCTTCGCAATCTGCCCAATTTTAAAATATTTTGATTTAGTCCTTATTTTAATTCGGCCTATATCTTTATTTCTTTCTAATTTAACCATTTTTTTCATATTTAACTTTGTTTAGTGCTTTCATCACCATTTTAACCCCTTTTAATTATTTTAACTAATAGCTTTTCTACCCATTTTAAATCCTTACTCTTTTTTACAGTTTCATTTATTATTTTTTTGCTAGTTTTTATTTTCTTTTAAATTCAGCTAGAGTATCAAGTGTTGACCCAATTTAGAAAAGGATACACATTAAAAATACTTGTCTTATCCTTTTTCTTTAAATTTGTACGTGTTTAATTTTATGCAATTTAATTTTGAATTGATTACCTTTTTATTATTTCCATGTTGATGTAATTTCCTTGAAAAAATTTAATTGCTAGCATTTTTTTTTAAATCCTTAGATTAGTTTAATTTTTTAAGATTGAGTTCTGTGTAATTTAGGCCTTAATTTAATTTTAGAACCCCAAGATTAGTTCTCTTTAGAGTAGTCCAGTTGCCTTTTCACCGTAGGCTTAATTTTCTTTAATAAATTAATATTTAACCAAACTTGAACATTGTAAGTAAAATTTACCTAGACTGTTTAATCTTTTGATTAGGTTAATAACAGTTAGCTTAAAATAATGGGGAAAACATTAATTTTATAATAAATATGTTCATTAATGTCTTTCTATTCCATGTTTAATTTATAATCATTCGACATATAAATCGCAATGCGATGTCCCACTAAAAGGGGGGTAAACTGGGTTAGCTCCAGAAGTGTTGGCGGTGATTATTTGTTCACTTTCCGAACGGTGGGTCCGTTAAAATGAGATCACACTCATAAATGGATAATAATTTAAATTTTATACGAACTTGCAAATTTCGACATTAAGACAACTTGTAATCAGCTAGGTACCAATTTTTGGGTACTATGGGAGTGCTCACCTTTCCCTACTCGTAACCGACTCCCGAACCCGTTTTTTTTGTGTTTTCGCAGACCAAAATTGTTGTTTTAAGAAAATAAAATGTTTTTTTAAATAACTCATTTTTAGGTGATACAATATTACCTCAAAAAAGATTAGTGGCGATTTTGTTGTTTTTTAAATCATATCGAGCTTGAAACTGCTGCGACATATATATGCATGAAATAAAGTTGTGCGAAAAATGCATAACTTTGGACTCTTGCTTGATTAGATTGAAATTTGAGGTGTGATATATGTTTACTTAGCCTTGATAAGTATGAAACTATAGAAGCATGTTTAGGGTGATTTAGAATCCTTTAGAATGGATTAAAACTGATTTTTGATCTCAAATCTGCAATTTTGTGTAGAGTGTACCTGTAACAACCACTACCCGGATGCCACATTTGGGTCTCAAGTCCAATGCATAACCATAAAATTTTTGCAACTAGATTTAGCCAAAATCTCATTCATTCATAAAATTCATTAAGTTTGAATATTTCAAAGTAGATAAACCATTTAAAACATTACATGGGAGCTCCATTTAAAATACATAATAGAAAGCATTTGACTCATGATATGAAATCCAAAATAGAGTTACAATACAACATAGGATCATACGAATATATAGCCCAAATAATCTAAGTAATACACTAGGACAACAAGTCGATGTTGAGTTTCTACTCCGATGGTGCTCTAACGATGCACGTCAACTTACTAAACTGCAAACGGAAACAACAATTCCGAACACTGAGTTAACTAAGCTCAACGGATACACTTTCACTCAAACATGCTTCATGCAAATCATAAATATGAGCATGCAACTAAAGATGATAACATGACAATAACATCATGTAAATATGGTGCTACCTCTATCTTCCTAAACATATAACAACAACAAGTAATCACAGGCTCCACATAGCATAAGCCTTATTCCACAATATAAGAGTGAGGCTCGCGCCACAAAGCATCAATATTGTACAGTCTGAGTGAGGCCCACAACCACTAAGCATCGGGATCATTCACTCATAGGGGTGATGCCTACGACCACTAAGCATCGGGATCATACACTCATGCTCGGAATCTCTCATCAAGCATCTTCGAATGAGGCTCGTGTCCACGAAGCATCGGGATCATACTTTCAGGAATCTTCAACCCTGGTGTTGCAATACATTCTTTGTCTCACTAGGTATCTGAATCCCATCAAACAAGGTGACTCAACCATACCAATTCCCTTACGTGGCACACAACTATCATTCGATCCACCAAGGATCTTTATTATTACCACACAACAAGTCACCCAAGGTTTTCAATAGTTATTACTCATTAAGCTCGTATATGAGGTTTAAATATTAGTTTCTTGGTTTTACTATTCATTTTACCACTTTAGAAGCCCATTGAGTCTTATTTCTAGAATTATATGTCCCCCAAACTCAAAACGTATTTTTTGGGCAGATTGCTCAGTGGATTTCGATACCCACATGCGCGTATCGATATGCCCCTCTAGGTATCAATACCCATCCTATGCGTACCGATACCTGGCTTAACACTCAAAGGGGTTATACCAGCAACCCTGTATCGGTACACGAGGCCGTGTATCGATACCCTTATGGTACTAATACGATCAAACGTGTACCAATACTCAATTTTGCCACTAGAATTTGGATAGAACATGGGGTACCAATACCCCTCTTAGGCGCACCGATACGCTATTAAAGAAAGGCTTGATCGTTAAAACACCAGGTACTGATACGCGTTTAACCCGTATTGGTACTCGAAACCGAAATTTTGGGGTTTTTAGATCACCTCTCAAGCCTCAAAAACCCGAAGTTAAGACCCCAAAATAAACCTATAGATTATGTAAAGTGGTTTAACTGATTTTCTACCATTTTAAGCCATTTTAACACCAAACTCATAATTTGCCATTAAAGAAGTCTTATGCATTCAAACAACCAAAAATATCAACCAAGCAACAAAGCAATCAATTTTTATGATTTCCAAGAATACAAAGGAGTTAGTAGTGTACTAACCTTGATATAACCACTGAGAGTGAAGCTCCTAGCCCAAGCTTTAAGCTTTTTTCTTCCCTTGGTCCTTGGAAGAGTTTCCAACTTCTTTCACTACAAGAAAATATTGTAAAACGAATTACAACATTGCTGAAAACTTAAAATATGTTAAAGAAATAATTCTTCAACAAGAAAGGGAGTTAAATTCCCAAATCTCGTTATTCTTTTTCAACCTCTACCAAACACCTATTTTCTCCAAACTCCACCATATCCTTACATTCTTACCTTGATGTTAGATCCTTTGATGCTGAACAAATTATCCTAAACCCAAAAGTTCGTGATTCCCACTCAAAATAACAAAGGTCCATCCTTTCACTTAGGTTTCAAGGAGAAGGGAAATAGAGGAAGGGTGAGATGAAGCAAGAGACAATGATGATATCATCCTTCAAAATTTGCAGGGACAAATTAAAAGAGACTCAACCTTTCTCCTTTGAAAAGGAAATTTACCTTATTACCCCTCATTCATCCTCTCAACACAAAACTCAAGCCTAACAACTCAAATGAGCCCACAAGAAAGCCCTCAGGCCTCCAACGGTCTAACTTCTTGTCCCAAAACACGAGTCCAAGACTCAGGCTAAACTGAACCACTAATTCTAAAATTTGATTTGTTACAGTACTGATACAGTATGCTCGTGTACCAATATAGCTTGGCTTATAAATGTAGAAATGGTACAGGCGGACTAGCACGATACTATCGAGTACCGATAGAGATGGGTTCATACCGGTAAGAGAGCTTAGTACCAATATGAGAATTAGGTATTGAAATTTCATATTAATTACTATACTAGTACGAACACCTGAGTATCAGTAGCCATGTTAGTTAGGTTAGTTATGGCATGTTTTAGGTTTTAAATTCTCACAAAACAATCCCTAAACCTTTATGGTGCAATAGTTTGAATTCTAAATACCAAATTGTGTAAAAATTTGACATGTATGCATGTATATATATGAATTCCACAAGTGTAATCTTAAATAACTACAAGGCCATTTTTTGTAATTAGATTTTAGTCTCTAAACTTTAAAAATCTTGCAAACTAATCCCTAATGCTTAAATCGGAATTTGGTCACCTTCTAATCTACATTGATGATTAATTTGTATTGAATTTGAGTGTGTTTGATATTAAATTTATTGTTTAATTCTCCGTTTTGAATTCTAGTGACATCTCGACTGGTTTTCTTCCAGACCAAGTAGGGGTGTTACAAACACTAAAACTATCTAGATTTTACACTCTGGACCCCAAACTTTCTAATATCAAATAACAACCCCAATACTTATAAAATATATGAATTAACACCTAAAGTTTTACACACACAAAAGTCCAAATTGTATTTTGGTAAAATTTATGAATTTATCCCTAAACTTAAGATTATTGTTGATACAATCAAATGACTTCCATAAGTAGTTGTACTAAAAAGATTATTGTTGGTTATATTACAATCTAGTAAAGAAATATGAATGATGAAAATAATATTATTCTCTACTACATAATGAGAGTGATATATTGGACCATTGATCAACTAAGACTAGAAAATGTGTGCCATGTTCAAATAAGTTGATAAAAGTTACCATATTCACTTGTTTATCTTAGTCTACTCGAGATTCAAATAGATTAAACTATGCAACGCGATTCAAATAGATTAAACTATGCAAGCGTGATTGTTTCATGACTTGTGTTCAACCAGATATCATGGTCAAAAGGGTATACTAGGTAATACTATCATAGAAAGATTATGTCAAGCTATGACTTCCTGCAACTTGGTAGCTATGTTACATTATTAGATGCCACTTATAGTTTGTAATATTAAAAGGTTTTTAATATTACTTCCGACATTATAGGAAACTACAACGTCACACTATATGATTAAAATAATCAAATTAAAAGAAATTGAGATTATATTTAACTTGTTATACAAAATACATTAATTATATAAATCTTTAATAATTAATTTAATAATATTAAATACTAAATATGATATTTATGTGCATGCTTGAAGCACATGCTTAAAGGATCCAAATTAAAATGGTAAGAAATTGTTTCACATAGATTTAATTGAATATATTTTCTTTAATAAAATTATTAGATATATTTTAATTAGCATTAAATTTAAAATATTGTTAGTGGATTGGAAATCAAAGAGATATCATGAGAAGTTAAATTCCCAACTTCTCATCAATTTCATTTCCATGGTTTTGGCAAAATGTTGGGGGGCCATAAAGTTTGTTAACTTTTTAGGCCAAACAACGTTGTTCTAGTGATATTTTTAGTTTTCATTTTTTCCCTGAAAGAATTATTTTAATTTTTATATTTTTTTAACCCTCAAACTTTTACTTTTAACAAAATAAAACAAATGATTTAAAAAATAGATATTTATTGTTATTTTTACTTATTTTTTCAGTTTTTCATATTTTTCTGACTTTTATAAATTTTAATAATATAATTTTTAACCATATTTTAATATTTATAATTTTTTTTTTTTACTTTTGCATAAAATGACAAAATAATCGATGCTAACAATTAACATTGATGAAAAGATAAAATATTTGATTTCACATTAGCACATTGAATATTATTATTTTTTGTTGCCTTCTCGGTTTTTAGGGTTTTGCCCTGATTAGTTCGGACCGACCCGCATCACATACCTGGTTTTGGTGGGTGAGTCTCCCAACGGGCTACATACACAAGGACTCAAACTTGAGACTTACTTAAACGATATCAAATTGCTTAGCACTTGGACAAACCCCGTTGGTACATTTAATATTATTTTTTAATCAATTGATTTTGATAAAAATAGAAAAAAGTAATTTAAAGATTAAAACCATTATTTTAGAAAATTTGAGGACAAGTCATCGAGCAGAAAATGTATCTATAAACTCGCCCACATGATTTGAGCTATGACAAAAAGTATGGCATGCTACATCTATTTAAGTAAAGTAGGTGGCTATATATAATTACGAATTTACCATCTTCATTAAGTACACAATTAATATTGGAGACGACGTCCAACCTACTCAACTGACAAACGCAACTCTGGTAATTAATAATGGAATGAAGTTTAGGTAGCGTTTTTTTATCACCATTTAAAGAATTATTTTTTTAAAATCTTTTGAATATGAAATGAGACCGAATTAGTACATCAAATTTTCATAAGCCTGTTAAGAGGATCATTAACGTCTCTAAACAGTACATTAACCAAGCTGTTTGGAGGTAAGTCGAAAATTTTAAACGTGAAGCATGCAACGTAATATATATATATATATATATTAATTTTAAAAAATTACTTAGCACTCTAGAAATGTACAAAGTGATTAGAAAATGAAATGTATTTGTCAATTTAAGTAATTTCCCTTATCTATATCCCCATGTAAATATTAGAATTTTACATACATGATATGAGCAAAAATCCATAACCATGTTAGCATGTTCAAGTTAAACTACACATACTAACATGATTGACAGCTCTAGACTCTTGTCTTGCACATGCTTTTGTTGCCTAAAACTTGAACACCAATCTAATGCAATGATCAAATAAAGCAAGTTATTAATGCTATATGTTTTCTGGGAACAAAATAATGCTAACTTGAGCCTAATTCGATGTACAATTACAATCTTAGTCTTTATTTATTTTATTTTTACCAAGCATACCAACCTAAAGTTAACCATAATTTCCAGCAGCTGAATTTGTCTCATTTCATCAATGTTTTGAAGATTAAACAGAACATAGCAAGTTGAAACAAGGAACTTACTTCGCTACTGTTTCGAGCACATTTAAACACCATTTTAGTATGACAATATGTGCAGAAAACGCTAAGACATATTGCAGCATGAACAAAGCAGTACTTACAAATGTTTGCAATTTTGTAGGAAGAGTAAACAGATCGAACCAATAAATGTGTAGGGTAAATGGGTTGACCCAATAATTAGGTCACATGAAAAAACATTGTTTGAGGACACTGGTTATTTATAATGAATAGTTATGGACAATTGTCCCGGTGGGAGTTTTATGAATTAAAGAAATGGTAATTGTTGTAACTGTTTTTATTGGCCCAGTTAGTTTAGAGTAGGGATGGCAACGGGACAGGCGGGCCGGATTTTTAGACGCCCAAACCTTATTTAAAAATTTAAAATTTTAGCCCGACCCGATCTAACCCGACCTTGATATATTTTTATCCCCGATCTGACATAATAATGGTATAACTCGACTCCGATCCGACCTCAAAATTTTAATAAAAAATCCGATTAAACCCGAACCCGAAGAAAATTATTAAAAATAATATAAAAATATAATAAATATAAATATATATTTATAAATAAACCGAAGCAGGGCAGGTCGGGAAAATTCCACCCTAAACCCGAACCTGACCCGACCCAACTTAAGCTTCTTAAAAACCCGACCCGACCCAAAAACCGAAAATTCAAAAAAAATTCTACCCTATCGAATTGGATCAAGTCAGAACCCGTCGGGTTCAAATTTTTTTTGTCATCTCTACTTTAGAAGCTCAATTATTATTATTATTATTATTATTATTATTATTATTATTATTATTAACAATGAAATACAAACTTAGTACCCATTACAACTCAAAATCAACCCAACAACAACTACAAACCCAATAACCAAATGGTAACGCTAAAACAAAATCTTAACCACCCATTTAACCCTAGCCCTAAAACTAAGCCCTAGTCACTGCACCTAACCCTAACTATCCTATAACCCCCCTACTCGGTGTTATATAAGAAAAAATAAAATTAATTTATCTGCTAAAATTGAACTTAAGTACTATTTTTATCAAATTATTTCTAAACCCTTGCTTAGCCTGTTGATATCCTTACATATAAAAATTTCATGCTTAGCCCAAAGCTTATTAGGTTACCTCGGAGTTTAGGGGATCAATTGAGAAAAATCAAAATCTAAGGACTAAATTGTAAGTTTTGAAGTTTAGGGGAACTTTTCTAAATAATATAAAAATTTGATGGTTAAAGTGTAAATTATAGCAAAAGCAAAACCAATAGCAAAGTTTCAATAATTTGAGGTCAAAGGTTCAAAATTTGAAAAGTTCAATATCACTTCTAAAAATCCAAGAAAGTTAAGTGGCTTAATGTGTGATTTACTTAATTTTAAGGACGTATCAAGGCTTCAGTTAGTCATTCTAGTTATTGAAATGAAAGTTTTTCTTAATAGCAGTGACTTTAATAAATGTTTTTAGATTTTATTAACTATATTGAAAGTCTCCTAAATGTTTAATGACTACTAGTGTAGCTTATCCAAAAATTAGAAGAACAAAAATCTAAACGCTGCGTTTTCTTCCTCTAACCAGCCCTAAAAGTAAATCAGTGATACAAGTAGGAACTTCCAAAGGCAAAAAAGCATCAAAAGTCTCTGCTGAAAACAAGAAAAGAAAAAATGGCTTCCCTCTCTTACTCTCTTCCCTTAACCCTAAAATTTCCCCCTTTAAACCCTAAACCCTTCCCCAACCTCTCCTTCCTCAACCAACCAAAATCCAAGGTCCGTCTTCCAAAGAGAATCGCTGGCATCACCCGCATGTCACTGAACCCAACTCCGGCCACAGATCGGTTAATCTCTGTCGCTGCCTACAGTCTCCCGTTCTTCAACTCCCTCCAATACGGCCGCTATCTGTTCATCCAATACCCTCAATTGGGTATTCTATTCGAGCCCATTTTACCCTTCCTAAGCCTCTACAAATCTGTCCCATACGCTAGCTTCGTGGCGTTCTTTGCTTTGTACCTGGGGGTGGTTCGGAACCCGAGTTTCAGCCATTACGTGAGGTTCAATTCGATGCAGGCGGTTACATTGGATGTGCTGCTGGTGGTGCCATTGTTGCTAACAAGGATACTGAATCCGGGTCGGGCTGGGTTGGGGTTCAAGTTGATGGTGTGGGGACATACAGGGGTCTTCGTGTTTAGTTGTTTGTGTTTTGTTTATGGGGTGGTTTCGAGTATTTTGGGTCGGACTCCATATTTGCCTTTCGTCGCTGATGCTGCCGGTAGGCAAGTTTAGGCCATACTCTATTGAAATTATTATGTTTTCCCGGTAATGTTGTTCCTTTTTAGTGATTTTTGAATGCATTTCTGTTTGAATTTAAATGCAACTATTGAAATTGTTTTAGATTTTAAGTGAAATTTTGTTTCGGTACAATCTCTGCTTTTGTGTTATAATTGGAACTTGGTTTCAGGTTTACGTTTTGATTCGATTTTAGTACATATAAAATTTTGAACCAACTTTGATTCAATATATCTTAGATCAAAATTCATATGTAATTTTTAAATTTATGATTAAATATAATTATTTATTTGAACTGAATGAGAAGAATGGAAATACCAATGCTGGGCGAAACCTGGTATTTCCCATAGCCCTTGTAGAACAACTTGCGGGAGCACATGAAAATCAGCTATGTTTAATCTCATCAAATCAAAAGATATGCATGTTTTGTGAATATGCTTATCTCATCCAATGCAGAAATTTTTGGGGGGTGAAGTATGTCAGGATTATGCTATTCGCAGCGGCCTAGTGGCCCACTTCTATGCTTCCTTAGTTGTGCTGTGATGTTTTGCTATGGCCTCTCCTGCCATGACATCCCTGCATGGACATCAACAACCGACCTGTACAAAAGAGAGGTCTTCTGACCCTATAAGGATGTTTTTTAGGGCAATTCTTCATTCACATTGGTTAGTCAAAGAAGTTTAAGGAAAGAAACATCATTTTCAATCCAATTTTGGTTTCACAGCATAGGTACTTGCCTCATGTATTAGACTAGTTAGTCCCTGAGATGCTTCTATTGTTTCCAAGCATGGCCGAGTGTAAGGCTGAGCATGGTTAACCGCAAAACCGAAAACCGATTCGAACCGAGGCGTTTAGACGGTTTATGGTTCATAAGTTTACGAACCGTGGTTAACCGAATTGAATTGAACCGAATTTAATTTATAATTATTTTTGTAAGGTAAAAATAAGTATTTTGTACTTAAAATACTATAGGTGCATTTATTGTTATTATTATTATTATTTACTTAGAAATTAAGTTTTTAATAAATATTTATGAAAAACACTTTAAAACTTTACCTTTTAATGTTTAAAAGTTATAAAATAAAGTTATTTTGTCAAAATAAAATATAAAATTTCAAAAACTAACATTAATATGGAAAAACGAAAATCGAGGCTAACCAAACCAAAAATTGGTGGTTACTAAAATAACTTGCCGAATTAAATCGAAACTGAACCGTATGTACCCCTAGCCTAGCCGAGTGTCACTGGAATAAACAACCTTCCAAGAACCATACCAAATGCATCAGGAAAACTGATGAGTTTTTTGGCCCTGATTTATTCACAACTTTCTTCAGGCGCTTTAACATTGTCAACTAGAACACTTAATTTCAGTCTTTTTGAACTGCCTTGCAAACAACTTTAAAAGAAGATTGTCTATTCATAACTTTACATCATCTCTTCGTATATTTTCCAGACAACAAGGTTGTCTATTTTCATCCAAGATTGCTTCTTCAATCATAAATTCACTATCTTGCTGTTAGGAAACTAGTGATTATTTCAATAACATTTACTGTCAATGGCAGATTACATACATAATTTCCTGCCACACACTACAAGGTACATCGAGGGACCTTTTTTCCTCCCAAAACTGACCCAAAATACATCAAAGAGAAATTGGTAAACCGCAACAAAGAGAGATCTCGTCCATAAAAGCTGGAAAAAGGGTCAACTTGGTAAAACCATGATAAGTGGTAGTGAACCCATATTTAGCTCAAGGATAACCATGCAAACACACAATCTCGTTTTTCTGGGAATATGGGTAACGGTATGGGCAGACATTAGGCAGCTGAGACCCTTCCTTGAGTTCGACAGCATGATCATGACATCTACTCAATGACAACTCTTTTGGTTCCTCAAATAAATTTCAAATTCTACCAATAACTGTTGCAAATAAGAATTATTAGTTCTGTATTTGCATTCAATTCGGCCAATTCAACAAAATATCCTCCTCCATTTTCTTGCAATGCTTTGAACCAAGTTTGAAGTGAAGCTACTGATTTGGACAACGAAGAATCACCTTTAATAACCTCTGTTTGCCCTTTTACTTTAAACTTCAGCATCAACATTTTTTAGTTGACTTGAATATCCCCTGACCACTCGAATCCTAGGACAATATTAGCACTGCCCAAGTTAAATAGAAAATAATCTTGTAGGATTCGGAAGCCATCAATCCACAATTCTACTCTCTTACAACTACACATACTTTCGACCCTCTGACCAGTCCCTACTTCCACCACAAAGGATATAGTTGTTGTTTGTGTTTGTTCTAACGCTTCAACCACGATTTGGGAGATGAAATTGGTTGAAGCTCCACCATCGATCAACACAATAACCTGTTATTTTGGACTAAATTACAAGGAATGGATGCCACTATTCACAATTGAAAATGGTATAATTACAAGGTTAGTCCTTCCTCTTTTCTATTCATTTCATGGCTCAATTTAGTCATTAGTTCCCTCATCTTTCCATTATTACACCTTTGGCACTCTAATTTACACTTTTAGCATCCAAACTTTCATACTTTACATTTTAGTCAAGAAACACTTTTTTATACTCTTATAATTTAGTCCTATTTTAACTAATCACCTTTTAATATAATCATTACATAGAAATTCTCGGAAAAAATATTTTCGATCGTAGGAAGTCAAAAATATTCTAGTCCGGCTTTTTAGAGTGTTACAAAATGGTTAAAATGATTTATAGAGATTTTGTTATGTTTTTTTTTATTACCATTTAGGCCAAAATGACCAAATAGAACAATGAATGTTGATAGGAAGCATGATTTGAAGTTTTGGTGCAAGTTATGTAGGTAAGTTGGCATGATTAATTAGTTGAAAAGTCAAATCCTTAGATTATGTTGATTTTTTTTGTTTGTACAGGTTTTAAAGCATGAAAATTATACGTTAGACTTGATGGAATAGTGTAATGACTAATAACGCTTAAAATAGAAGTGCTAGTTCTTAAAAGGCATAAAAATTTCATAGTCGGAACTTGAGGGTCTAAAATATTGATCTAGTGTACTTTTTTTTTCGTAAAAATTGGTATTCTAGTGTATTTTCATGTATGTGACTTGTTTATGTTGCACTAAGAGCATGTACATGTTGTTTGAGCATGTTTGGAATCTAATTGTGTCTATAAAAGACTATTTTTCTGTAATTTTGGGTTTGAGTTTCGAAATTGGATGAACAGAATCTGTTCGATACCTAAACATGGATATTTTTCTCACTTTGATACATTTTCTTTGTAACGGTTTTAATTTCTATTTCCTTATATTGTAATTGTGTCCATCAAAATAGTTTTTAATTAAGGGATAACTCTTATTATAGACCCTAAACTTGTCCACTTTTCTCATACTAAAACCTAAATTTGTTTTTGTCCATATTTTATCTGAACTTATATAGTTTTCTCACATTAGTACTTAAATTTTTTTTGTTCATATTAGTACCGAAAATTATATGCTTTTCGCATATTGATACTTTTTGTAATGGTTTTAATTTCTATTTTTTATATAAGTTTCTAAATTTTTTATTATACAGTTTATACTCTAGAATTTCTCGCAATTTCTTATAATATTTACAATTTTTTTTATTTTTTTATGATATGGTACATTGTAATAGTGTCACAACACCATTTTTAATTACAAAAATATCAACATGAGAAAAAAGACTAATTCAGATGCCAATGTAGACAAAATTTTAGGTACTAATGTCGAAAAAGTAGGCACGTTTAAGTCTTAATGTGGACTAAAACAAAGTTAGGATATAAATGTAGGAAAAATCGACAATTCCAATGACTAAAATATTACATAACTCTTCTTTTTGTTGCCTTCCCGGTTCCCCAAAGCTTTGCCCCAACTAATTCGGACCGACCCGCATCGCACATCTGGTTTTGATGGATGAGTTTTCCCACAGAAATTTTCTGCATACACAAGGTCTCGAACTCATGATCTACTTAAGCGATACCTCGCTGATTACTACTTCAACCTACCTAATCTCTTTAACTTAGTATACTTTTGAGTTTTGTATTTTTCCTTGTTGAGGATCAGATATGATAAATGTTAAAGAAATAAAAAGAAGATTTGAGAGAGACATGAAGATCGATAGTATTAACTTTATTAATTCTCTATTCAATAAAATATCATTTATATATGAATCAATCAGTGGATTTTTGCCAACTGGCATATATGATATATCCCAATCCAATCACTTCACATGCATGGTTGCAGAGCGGTAGGTATCAGTGTATCAATATTTTAGAAAGGGTAAATTACTTAGATAGTCCCTAGTATAAAATGCTACAAATTAATCTTTCGAGTTGTCGAAAATTACAAAATAATCAATGAACGTTAGTTTTTAAACGAATTCGGGTGAATCCTCTAAAATATAAAAATTGATAGGAGCAGTGTTTTGATTTTAGAGGATTGAATATAAGAATTACAAAGACTCTTTTGTCCTAGACAATTACAAAGAGGGTTATGTAAAATAACATAGATTTGAATAACTCACGCATGCTTTTGAAGTAAAACATTTCTCATATATAATTTAAATATTTTTCGTCAAATAGACGAGATTAGTCAATATGCTTAAAAAATTATTTAAGTTTAATAATTGGTAAAATTATATTTAAAAGATAATTTCATAAATAAGAAATTACTATATACATTCTCCAAATATGCTTAGCAATCTTAAATTAAAAAATTAATTTTCATAATCTAATACATATTAATAGATATCAAATATCGATAATCAATAAACTATTCAAACAAATATTAAATATAATCATGTTCTTATATTATTTTACATGTTCAAATAAGTAAACTATCATTTAATTTTACCAAACACTTTATAAAATTAATTAATATAATTTAATATAAATTATCAATTAAAATCATTCATTATCAACTATAAGCTATATGCTACTTGTCAAACATGACTCATATCTTAAAAAGAACAAAAAAGCATTAACTGACATTACACAAACGACACATCTCCAACTTTGGATTAACACATTTTCCTTTCTTTTTTACTTAATGTTTTTTTTTATCATTTTTTAGTCTGTTTTTCTTCTAAAACAGGTTTTTTTACTTATATTTTTTTTAATTTGGTGTAGCTATTAATTTTGCTAATTATTTCATTATAAGTGACCAAAATAAATAATTACTGGGTAAAGTACAAAAATGTTATTAAACTGTATTGAAATGATCTTTTTAATTATTAAACTTTTAAAAGTTATAAAAATATGGATTAAACTTTTAATTTTGTTATAAAAGGAGAACCACATCATTAGTAATCGTTAATTGTCGTTAAGAAGATGATATAAATCAAGTAATGTCTCATTTGACCATCGACTATAACTAAAATTTTATTTTAATACTTTTTAAATATTTCTAAGCAATAATTTTTAAAATATTTTTAAAAAAATATATGAAAATTCACAGTTTTTTAAATTATATTTTTACAAATAATAAAGTTTTAGTAAAATCCTTCATATTTTTCATTACTTACACTCTCACTCTCTATAACCTATTACAAAGTTTGATGATCAATATGTTGTATTTCTTGTGACCATAATAAACTTATTCTTATCTTCTTTAAGCTTTTTATAAAACCTGTATTGAATTTAAAACATATGCTCTATTTAGTCCTGCAACTATATGTAAGAATTTGATTATAATAATTTTGAATAATATCTTCAATGATTTGTTATGCCAACAATAAACATGCTAAATCTTTTTTAAAAAAAATTTAAAATCTACTCAAAAATAAATCTTTTTAAAAATGTAGTACAACTAAAAACTTATTATACATTATATTTTCTGTTTTCTTTGCCTTGGTCCATATTATACGTAACTATATACTACATATTATCATATTATATTATCATACTATATTATATATATTATATATTATACATTATGTTTATTATATATAGTATGTTACATTTATATACTGTAGTATTTATACTATCTATATTATATTATAGTATAGTATGTTGTTATATATTATTATATATATATATATGTGTATATGTATTATTATTTATTTTATCTTCATTTTGTTTATTTTCTTATTCGAATCGGCCTTACGGTGACCCGCAACGGAAAATGACCTGTATTATTATGGCCCGTTTAGTGTAGCTTTTAATCCTTTAGTATTTATCTTTTTGCATTTTATTTTCTTGCATTTTAATTTTTGCCTTTAAATTATCGCATTTAATTTTCGTGTTTATTTTATTCACTTTATCTTTTATTTGATCCGGTCCTTTTCCGGATAATTTAATTTTCTCCCTTTTTATGCTTTTGCTTCGTATATTTGCTTTGCTTTATTTCCTTGCATTCGAATTATATTAACTGTTAATGCGGCGCCCTTTTTATTCGATAGTAAACATGGCCAGTACCAGTTGTATTGGTGGTGGTTCTTTCGTTTATTCTCGAATAACGGGCCTTTAAAATTTACTCGCATTTTTAAACGGATCTTAAATTAAATTAAAATTTGAACTCACAAATAAGGAAAATCGTATTCGACTAGGTACTAATTTTTGGGCGGTGTGGGGTGCTAATCCTTCCCCATCCGTAACTGACTCCCATGCCCATTTTCAAAAGAATCACTGGTTTCATTTTGGGTGTCCGGTCTACCTTTAAAAATGATCGGTAGCGACTCCAATCTTTATTTTTCAAAAATATAATTTCCAAAATAAATTCCCCAAAATTCGAATTATCAAAATAAATTCAAAATTTTCAAATTCTTTCCAACAAAAAATTATTCAAATCATTATCTTTTTTAGCAATCTCGAAAAAGGTCGCTACAGATGCGAAGCGAGTGGATGCGGGGCAGGTAAGGTCTCAAATTCATCACCTATACACTACCTATGACATGTATGAATTTTGAAATCCACTCCCGCCCACTACCCACCAAACTTACACCCATCTCCGCCCCAACTGGGGCGGGTGCGGTGCAGAATCCACGAAATTATACCCGTCTGCCATCTCTAGGAAAAAACTTTGATACACAAGCTTGTGTATACAAACTTGTTAGATTTAGGGTTTAAAGTTTAAGTTTAGGGTTTAGAGTTTAAAATTTAGGATTTAAGGTTAGAGTTTAAGGTTTAAGTTTTTGAATTTTAGGTTTAGCAAGTTAGGATTTAAATTTTAAAGAAGAGTTATGTAATATTTTTTAAAATAATTTTTGTATCAAAATACAATATTAAAAGTTTAAAGTTATTTTTAGATTTTTTTAAAATTTTAATAATTAAAAAATGATTTTAACCTATTTTAATGATATTTTTGTACTTTTCCATAAATAATACTCCATAATAAAAATCGGAGAACAACTGACACAAAAACAAGCTACCGTTACATCGGAAAAAAGGTGAAAGTGTAAAATGCTGAAATGAGAACTAATTATTTGAAATCAAGAATCGTTGGGCCGGAAATGTAAAAGTGTAGCGGAGATTAGAAGCGTAAGTGCATAAATATACAAGAAGTATTCCATTTCCTTCTCATTTCTCTGTTTGAGATTTGAGATAGTAGGGGAGGAAATGGCGAAGAAAGAAGTGTTTAAAGAAACTGCGGAAGAAGAAGAAGAAGTGTGCAGAGCTGATTTCCCTCCTAACTTCGTGTTTGGGGTGGCCACTGCTTCATATCAGGTATAGTATCTCTGTGCAAAACTTTAAAAATGCATTCAGTTTCAGAGTGCGATCCGTCCTCCAAATTTCTCGTCTTTTCTCTTCATTTATTTTGAGATTTCATGACACGTTTCTAATTTGTTTCATTTTTAAAGATTTTTTTCTCAAAAATTAAGGAAATTTAACGAACCAATGTTCATTCTTGTTTTTGGATGACCCTAGTTTTCCTCACTCGATAATGTCAGGGTTCTGAAACAAATTAGAAGGCACCATATATATTTACTATTTTCTTTGATCCATATTTCCATGAACTCATGGTTATAAGTTTGATGGAAGTATAATCAATGCTACAATTGATCAAATATATGGAATAAAAACTCAAATAAATTCCATTGATAATCAGACTTCTTTCTTATTGTTGTTATTTTTTTTGTGGGTTTGAAACCTTGTCAGAATTAAATAAGAACATATTTCTATATTAACTTATGAAGTAGAGATGCAAGGAGGTATCAGCTTTGTTTTTGTTTTCCCAGAAAAAGAAAAAAGAAAACTTAAAGCTTGGATCAAAGAAATGGTAAAAAAGATGCTATTTTCTTTTTAACATCTTACTGGATTGCCAACAAGGGGTTGCCTTAATTGCTTGAACTTGGTCTCCTTGCTATGAAATGCCTAGATTTGAGTCTCAGTGGTGGCTTCTTGTTGATATTAATCTTGAAAGCAGCCATGAATCTTTCCGAAGTGCATATCTTTACTGGACTTTTAGCAGTTAACACTTTATAAATAATTGAACCCCTTTAGATTTTGTAGTTGAGTTACTTTTTGCATGATTTCAGATTGAAGGAGCCTGCAATGAGGGCGGCAGGGGTCCTAGCATATGGGATTATTTTTCACACACTGAAGGTATACGACTTTTCTCTTATAAAACAACTGCTACTAATAATATAGAAAAAATGTAACGGACACATTCTTGCTGTAACTATTTTGGTGGATATAGGATTTTTTTTTCTTGAACTTGATTGGGAAACTCTGTTTGTTTTTCTAGGAAAAATTATTGATGGAAGCAATGGTGATGTGGCAGTTGATCATTATCATCGATACAAGGTGGATAATACTAGGATTAGTCATGTTTTGCTGTGTTTTTTACTTGTTCATTCTAAGAAGTTAAAGTAATTAGAATTACAAAACTTCTAAATTTGATTTTTTTATTAAGGGAATTCTTGAGATTTTTTGCTTTTTTTTAATAGTGGGAAGTGGATCTTTAAGCAAAAGCTAGGTGTTTATCAAAAAAAAAAAAACATGTCTTAAAATTATAACTTAGACTCAGATCTTATTAGCTTGACAACTGTTTATGCATTTGAGTGACTCTAGAAGGGGAGGGGTGGTGAAGAAAATATTCGCAAAGAATTATTGTTTGAATGATTTTCATAAATTTCTACACAATATGAAGTATATTTCTGACTTTGGTCTTTCAGATTTCAGTTTTCTGATTTTCTAATGATCTACAGGATGATGTTGACCTGATACACAAGTTTGGATTTGATGCTTATCGGTTCTCCATATCATGGTCTCGTATCTTTCCAGGTATGTTTTTATGCATATATATACCTTAATGTTGATTCTAGATATAGGAAAGAGCTAAACTTAAAAAACATTGAAATATTTCATTAATTCTTTTAATCAAGCCTTACCACACCAATTAAGGGAGGGTGTATCCCAATTAGTTTCTGAAGTCTTCATTATAATGAATTCTTTGATTGTCATCCAAAATTTATCTTTGTTATTGTGATGCATACTTCATGATATTATGACAATTGGGAAATTCAGGGTTTCCATGGCAAATTATTTGATGGCTGCATTATTATAGAAAGGAAAGTTTGGTTCTAACTACAAGCAGTCAGCTATTGGTGGTCTCAAGCTTTATGTATGTGTATAAAACTTATTCAATGGGAAAGTACGCCATAAATGTTTGTCTAATACACAAATTGTTGACACCATCTTATACGGTTGCTTAATTAGGAGTAATGGTAATTAATTTTAGGAAAAGATTAGTATTTTAGAAGATACCAGTTATTATTTTATTAGGAATGTAGTAAAGATATTATTTATGAATATCTTACACTATTAGAAGTCTTTCCTTAGAGTCTTTGCTTTTAATTACTTGCTTATCAAGTATTTCAATTGAACTATGTAGCCTCTCTATATAAGAGTCAAATTGAGAATTGAATAAGAGAAGTCAGAATTTTATCAAAAACCTAAAAAGATTCGGGTCTCTTTTAACGATTCCTAAAAAGATTAAGGTTCTAGTCTCCCTTTGATGAGCTAAAAGGTTTCGGTCCCCCCCCCCTCTAACGAGCTTAATCATTAATCCGAAACAAACAAGATCACATGTTCATAACACCATCATTTCTTTGGTGCACAAAACCAAGCAATTACTAGTTTTCTGGTGAGTAGATAACAGAACTAGTGTTGTCTCGTGACCATGAAATGTGTAACCGAAGAATGTAGACAAGAACTACTTTCATTGTCTGTCTCTTTCTTTTATTCATTTTTAGCGACTTTATCACAAAATAAGTGCCCAAATTGTACTATTTTTTTTGTTTTAGGCCCCTAAACTTTTTCATTCCGTATCATTTTCTAGGTTGTTCGCTAAAAAAGTTGTTATCCTCCTTTGACGAGTTCAAGTTTTGATTTTTCTTTTTTACCCAGCTTGTCATTTCAAGCAGAACCGAAGTGTTCTGGGACTAATTTTTGAGAGTTGAGTTCTTGATTTCACGTTCGCATAGATGATTTTTCACAAAAAGATAAGAATGAAGACTTATAGATTGAAATTGATGCACTGAGAGAATAGATAGGTTCTCAAAATCGAAGTGTTTGAGAGCCATAGTATAAAATGGCGCAAGGTGCACTAAGGCGATAGGGTCCTAAAATTAAAAATTTATTGATTAAGTGCAGTATCATCCATTGTTTCTTCCATTCTTTCCATGTTAATTGTGATTGTCTAAATATGTATTTTAGATTGATAAATATTTGATTATATTAGATTTCTTATTCACTATTGAATGAGAATGCTTTGAAATTGAATTTATAAAATTATAAAATAATTATTAAATCATCCAACTAGTAAAATTATTGTTAAAAAACTATGTATTTAAAGTGTTTTCTTTTCTTATTCATCCATTTTTTGAAAGGATGATGCTAGCTTTATTAAAGATAAACAAAAGGAAAATAAAGTATCTAAAACAAAAAGCAATAAAGAAGCAAAGTATGATCACATTCATCACCCGGACCAGACACGTAAACAGTGGGAATGCATCACACTTGTCTAAGAACTAAAAAGAAGAAAGCACAGCAGCACAAATAGCAAAAAGTAAAAAAATGTATAAAGAAAATAAAAACCGAAGAAAAAGAAGGCTTTTCTTCTTTTTTCACATAAACAAAGAGATATGTGACTCAAACGTTTCAAAAATTGTGCCCAACAGTGGGCCCCACACCTTTTGGGTTAAAAAACTCCTCTCCTCTTCTTATTTACCGGTTCCCATTCTATCCTCTTCTTCGATAATTTTTTTTGCAAGTTTTTCTTCCCATGATTGCAAGCCACATACCTCCCCATCCATTGCATGTATTAAGATGACCATTGAAGCAGTTATAGTACTCACCATTTCCCCTTCTGCTCTTTTTCTTCTTCTTCTTCTTAGAATTTGATGAAAATAGTTTGTTTTCTCAGTATTTCATCCAATATAAAACTTTTCAATGTGAGTCTTGTGAATAAAGTAGAATTGGAGAGAATAAACTTGAGTTTCTCATTCTCATTTGATGAAAAAAATACATTGAGTACATATCTATTTATAGGCTATTTACACAAGTGTTTCTAACAAATCAAACACTCTAGGTTAGCCTTATCTTATCTAAAGAGAGAAAAAGATTACAAATATTCAAATATTTAAAATATTCAAACTTTCTATCTTATCCTACTATAAACAAATTCTATCCTATTAAAAGATAAGAGTTAGGATATTAAACTACTTAATTATCTAAACTAATTAGTGTAGAAAAACAATTTTCTAGCTTTAGGAAAAGCTAATTAACGCATAAAAATAAAGCAGAATTTAAGTTTCTGCAGAAAAGAAGAAGAAAACAGAATTGATTTTCTGTTATTGAATATTTTCGAAAAATTACATCCCTTTACAGTGAATTTATATACTCAAGTATTGGACTTTAGTTACAATTAGGAGTCCTAAGTACACAAGACATCTAACTCTATCTTTTAGGAAGTAAACTTTAATTTAAACTACTATTTACATGAGGACTCTAACTCTATCTTTAAACTTTAATTTAAACTACTATTTACATAAGGACTCTAACTCTATCAGATAATCTAACACTCCCCCTCAAGTTGGAGAATATACATTGTATAAGCCCAACTTGAATAGAAACTTGTCGAAAAAAGCTTTTGGTAGTGCTTTTGTAAGTACATCTGCCACTTGTTCTTCTGTAGGAACATAAGATAAAGAAGCTGTCCCACTAGTAATCTTTTTCGAGATAAAATGCTGTCAATCTCCACATGTTTAGTCCTATCATGGTGGGTGGATTTTGAGCAATTTGAATGGTGGGTGATTATCACAAAAAATCTCAAACTTCTCCTCTTGGTTCACATTTAGCTCCTTCAATAGCTTTAACAACCAAATTCCTTCACACATTCCCAATGCTAAAGCCCTATATTCGCCTTCAAAGATCGCTTCTAGATACAACTGTTTGTTTCTTACTCCTCCAGTCACTAGATTTCCCCAAACAAAGTAGCTTGATAACCACTAGTTGATCTCCTTTCGTCGGTTCGTTTGCCCAACTTGAATTTGAATAAATCAAGCAGTCCTTTCTTGAGTCTTTTAAAAATAGCAATCCATGCCCCGGTGTCCCTTTCAAGTATCTCAAAATTCTAATTGCGACTTCCATGTGATCTTCCCTTGGATCAGTCATGTGTTGGTGATAATATTAACTGGAAAAGCAATGTCCAGTGCAGTTAATGACAAATAAATCAATTTTCCCACTAACCTCAAATTTACCCTTATCGCCTTTAGGGCTTGTGCCCTCTCTATTGAATTTTAAGCTGCTTCCATGGGAGTATCAACTGGTTTGCATCCCAACATTCTGCTTCATTAAGTAGATCAAGAACATATTTTCTCGGTTTATCACTAGACCTTTTTGCTCGACCTAGCAAAGTATCCGAGCTTTCCTAGGTCTTTTGTTTCAAAATGTGTATTTAACAACCCTTTCGGGTGACTTATCTCTTCATCATCATCACTGTCCGAATAATGTCATTCACATATACTATTAAAATAACCCTTTTATTGCTAGAGGTTACCTTAATGAAGAGATTGTGATCCGCCAGGATTGTTTGTATCCATTTTCTAAAATCACCTTGGTGAATCTGTCAAACCGGGCTCTAGGTGATTGCTTCAAACCATAGATGGATTTATTAAGTCCGCAAACTTTTTGATCTCCTTTTTATCGACTTCAAGCCCGAAGGCACTCTCATGTACACTTCTTCTTCCAATTTTCCATTAAGAAAGACATTCTTAATGTCAAGTTGATGAAGCTTTCAGTCCTTGTTTACAGCCAAGCTTAAGAGAACTCTAATCGTATTTAGTTTAGCTACAGGAGCAAAGGTCTCATTATAATCAATTCCATAGGTTTGAGTAAAACCCTTGGCCACCAACCTTGCTTTATACCTCTGTATCCGCCATCGAGTTGTATTTTATGGAGGACACCCATTTGCATCCATTGGTTTCTTGCCTTGAAGAGATCTGTAATGGTCCAAGTATCATTCTTTTCAAGTGCTTCAATCTCCTCTTTAATGACCCTTCTCCACTTAGAATCTTTTAGAGCCTCCTCAATAGTGTTAGGTATTTGTTCTTTATCTAAGCATTTGTAAAAGCCTTAAATGATGGCATTAGATTACCATAAGCAACATACCTCTGAATGGGGGCGTTTTGTACATTGTCTTACCCTTTCCTTTTAGCAATAGGCAAATAATCAAATTCGGGTAAATGAGAGGGAATCTCGGCTAGAACATTACCTCCATCATTTTCATTGGCACCCAATTCAAGTCCAATTCTCGGCAAGTGTCGATTGCAAAACAGTCTCTGGAATAATTTTTGTTTTCTGGTATAAACTTTCAATTGCTTAGGAGGTCGAGAGGGTTTGTGAGGAAGGTTTGGGTGAATTTCGAGGAGTAGTAACAATAGGTGAAGGATGGGAAGCTGTAGGTGTAATAATAGGTGAAGAAGTAGAAGGGTTTAAAGAAGTATGAGGTTCAAATAACAAAGGATTATTAGTAGGTAATAACTCTGAAGGTAAAGAAGGATAAACCTGATTGGTAGGAGGCTGAAAAACATCACAATTCTCCCCTTGATTTGCAGCCGCATGGAAATAAGGTTCCTATTCAAAAAAGGTGAGATCCAAGGAAGTAAAAAATTTCTAAGAAGGAGGATGATAACATTTGTAGCCCTTCTTAAGTGAAGAATACCCGACCAAGACACACTTCAAGGATCTGGGGTCAAGTTTTGACCTAGAGGGAATATAATCTTTCACAAACACAGTGCAACCAAAAACTTTGAAAGGGAGAATAGAGGACAGAGGTTTAAAATTGGGGTAACTCTCCAAAAAAACAGCTCTAGGTGTTTTGTATTGCAAAACCTTACTAGGCATTCGATTAATGAGATAGGTTGCAGTTAACAAAGCCTCACCCCACAATTACTTAGGAATGTTACTAGTGAACATCAAAGACCTAGTTACCTCCAACAAATGCCTATTTTTCCTTTCTGTAACCCCATTTTGTTGTGGTGTATCCACACAAGTGCTAAGTTGAACAATCCCTTTTTTGTTAAAAAATTCCCCCAAGGACTTGGTAAAATATTCACTCCCATTATCAGATTTGAAGATCTGAATTTTACTTCCAAATTGGGTTTCAACCATATTGTAAAATTTCACAAAAACAGAGGCTACTTTAGATTTATCCCTTAACAAATATGCCCAAGTTGTTCTACTATGATCATCAATAAAAGTGACAAACCACCTACTACCAGTTACATTCTTCACTCGAGAAGGACCCCAAACATCACTATGAATTAATGAAAAAAGTTGGGAAGGTTTGTAGGAAGATGGTAAATAGGATGCTTTTGTCTGTTTAGCGAGAGGACATATATGGCATTTAAAAGAACTTGGTTTTCTATTAACAAATAATTCAGGGAATAATTCAGCAAGATAATGAAAATTAGGATGCCCTAACCTAAAATGCCATAACATTATATTATCAATTTGCCCTAAAAAAGTCAAAGAGCAAGAAGTATTTATTTGGTAGGGTAGATGGTTGATTTCCGAGGACATAGAGACCATTTTGCAAGCTAGCAGTGCCAAGCATCTTCCTCGAGTTCATGGCCTGCAAAAAACAACCAGATTCAGTAAACTGTAATGAACACTTCAAATTCTTGGAGAGTTTACTAACAAAGAGGATATTGCAGGCGAGATTAGGCACAAACAAAACATCTTCAAGCAACAAATTATCGTTAATGAGGACTGAGCCACTTCCTTTGATAGGAGAGAAAGAGCCATCGGCTGTTTTAATAGAACTTGTAGAAGATGAATCTGAAAAACTAAGGAATAATTCCCTGTTACCAGTCATGTGATCAGATGCTCCAGAGTCGATGATCCATGCTGATGCACCTTTGGTAGAAAAAAGTGCAGTAAGAGAACAAGTATTCTGTATGCTTGTATCCTCCACGAGGGCTAAATCTTGCTTCACAGGTTATTGTCGAACTTGAAATTTCTAGAAAAAACTCTAATCCAGCAGCCTGCTCTGCTATGGACAGCATCTCAAAGGTCGTCGAAGGGGATCCCATTAAGAATTCTAACTAGGATCGATGTTAGACTGATACCATTTAGAAAAGCAATTTTCTAGCTTTAGGAAAAACTAATTAACGCATAAAAATAAAGCAGAATTTAAGTTTCTGAAGAAAAGAAGAAAACAAAATTGATTTTCTGTTATTAAATATTTTCGAAAAATTACATCCCTTTACAGTGAATTTATAGACTCAAGTATTGGACTTTAGTTACAATTAGGAGTCCTAAGTACACAAGACATCTAACTCTATCTTTTAGGAAGTAAACTTTAATTTAAACTACTATTTACATGAGGACTCTAACTCTATCTTTAAACTTTAATTTAAACTACTATTTACATAAGGATTCTAACTCTATCGGATAATCTAAAAATTAGTTATTTACAATAGTAATGACTCTATTTTACACGGAATAATCCACACTCCCCTTCAAGCTGGAGAGTAAAGATTGTAGATTCCTAGCTTGGATGTAAATTCATCTAGAACAGCCCTTGGAAGAGCCTTAGTAAAGACATCGGCTAGTTGGTGTTTTGTAGGAACATAGCTAAGCTTTATAACTCCATTGCTGATTTTTTTAGAGATAAAATGCCTATCTATCTCCACATGTTTAGTACGATCATGTTGAACATGATTTTTCGCAATATTGATAACGGATTGGTTATCGATTTGCAATTCAAATTGTTTATTGTGATATATTCCCAGTTTAGTCAGCATTCTTTGTAGCCACATGCCTTTGCAAATTCCTGGTGCAGGGCTCGATACTCGGCCTAAGCACTGCTTCCTGACACCATAGCCTGTTTTTTACTCATGCAAGTGACTAAATTTCCCTACACAAAGGCACAATATCCATTGGTTGACCTTTTGTCAGTCAATTCGCCAACCCAACTAGAATCTATGAAGACCATTACTGTCATTTCTTCACTTTTCTTGAACAATAAGCCATGTCCTGGAGTCATCTTAAGATACCGTAAGATTCTGTGTACAACCCTCTATTGGACCATTCATATGCTGGCTAACAACACTAACTGAAAAGGCTTTGTCACGCCTTGTAAGAGATAAATAAATTAACTTACCAACCAATCGTTAGTATTGCTCTTTGCACACTGGAACTCATCCTTCATCTTTTTTGAACTTCAAGTTCGGCTCCATTGGGTTTTCGGTTGGTTTTGCATCCCAGCATGCCAGTTTCTGTCAAAAGGTCGAGGATGTATTTCCTTTGATAGATAACTATGTTAGTTTTAGACCTCGCCACTTCCATTCCAAGAAAATACCTAAGACCGCCAAGGTCTTTGGTATCAAATTTCTTGGATAGTGAATATTTTAGCCTTTTTATTTCTTCAACATCGTCACCAGTGACTATTATGTCATCCACATAAACAATCAAAATTGTTATTTTACATTTTTTATTTACCTTAGTAAACAAGGTATGATCAGTTTGACATTGCTTGTAACCACTTTCGATGACTACTTTGGCAAATCGATCGAACCAAGCCCTCGGGGACTGCTTTAGGCCATACAAGGATTTTTGCAATTTGCATACCTTGTGAGCTGTCGAATTTTCCTTCATACCATGAGGAATCTCCATGTACACTTCCTCGGTCAAGTTGCCATTCAAGAAGACATTTTTAATGTCTAATTGATGAAGTGGCCAGTCTTGATTCACGGCCAAAGACAATAATACCCTCATCGTGTTTAGTCTAGCAACCAAATTAAAGGTGTCTTGGTAATCTATACCATAAGACTGTTTGAATCCCTTTGCCACCAATCTTGCCTTGATTTTTTCATTGTTATCGTATGAATTTATTTAATAGTGAAGACCTATTTGCAGCATACTAGTTTCTTCCCTTGAGGCAAATCTGTCAGAGTCCAGGTCTCATTTTTTTCAAGAGCCTTGTTTTCTTCCTCAATAGCTTTTCTCCACCTAGGATCATTTAGAGCCTCATCAACTGTTCTTGGAATCTGTATGTTATCAACACTAGTCGTGAAAGCTTTGAATGAGGGCATCAATCGACTATAGGCAGCATATTTCTGTATAGGATGAGCAGTACACTTCCTCACACCTTTTCTTTGAGCAATCAATAAATCACCAATATTAACAAAAGGAATATGATTTTCATTATGAGGAGATTTCATACCTTCCAAATTTTCCATGGTAATAGGATTTAGTTCCAACTCTTGGCAAACGTCTAGGTTGTAAAGTGGACTTTTTTCTTCCTGTGTAAACACTAAGTTCTGGAAGGTGATGTATAAGGTCTTGAAGGAGAAGCAGATTGTGAGGGTTTGCAATGGTTGTAAAGGTGAAGAAGACAGTGGTTGTGAGGGTAATATGGCATGTGGAGCGGATGTAGGTTGTGAAGTTAAAGGCAAATCAATCGAATTCTAAAGGCTATCAAAAGATTGAAACTAAAATTCATTTTGATTCTCCCCTTGGATTTCAGTTTTGGAGAATTAGGGATCATTTTCAATAAAGGTAACATCTATAGAGATATGTCTTTTTTGTAATCGGAGAATAACATTTGTAGCACTTCTTAGTGGATGAGTAACCAATATAAATACACTTAATTGACTTGAGATCTAATTTTGACCTATGTTGATGAATATGAACAAAGATAGAACAACCTAAAACTTTTTGTGGAAGGTCACAAGAAATAGGTTTAAAGCAAGGAAATTTTTTAAGGACATCTCAAGGTGACTTGAACTTAAGAGTTCGACTGGGCATCTTATTAATAAGATGAGTGGCAGTAAGGATAACTTTCCCCCAAAGATATTTAGGAACATTCAAAGAAAATAAGAAGACCTAGCTACTTCCAAATGATGTCTATTTTTTCTTTCGACAATCCCATTTTGTTGTGAACTATCAACACACGAGCTAATGTAATTATTCTATTTTTCTTAAAAAAAATATCTTAAATTGTTTGAGAAGTATTCACTCACATTATTAGTTTTAAGGATTTGGATTTTGCTTTGAAACTGATTTTGATCCATGCCATAAAACTTTTTAAAGATCCCATTGGTTTTGGATTTGTCTTTTAGGAGAAAGGTCCAAGTTATCCTAAAGTGGTCATCTATAAAAGTCACAAACCATCTAGATCCATTTGCATTTTTAACTTGAGAAGGGCCGCAAATATCACTATAAATGATGGATAAAGGATTCGATGGTTTATATGTAGATGGAGGGTATGTAGTTCTTTGATGTTTAGCAAATTGGCAAATGTCGCAATGAAAAGACTTGATTTTTTAGTGAAAAATAAATTAGGATACATTTTGGCAAGATAAAAAGAAATTAGGATGTCCTAACCAAAAATATAATAACATAATCTCACTCTAAATGTTGTCTGATGTGGGAAGAGGTTTTGAGATGAAAGTGGAATAGGCTCGGTTCGGTGGAGGTTGAGATCTTTGAAATATGTAAAGTCCACCATACAACCGAACATTGCCAATTATCTTCCCTAAATTAGTACCTGAAATTCACAATCATTCAAAGAGAAATTAGTGGAGCAGTTTAAATCTCTGCAAACTTGCTTACTGATAGAAGATTGCAAGTTAAAGAAGGAACATGAAGGACAAATTGAAGAGTAATATCCTAAGTAAGAAATATTGCTCCAGTTCCTTCTACATGTGCTATAAGTTTCTATCTGCATTCTTGACATGCTTTATTGGATTCTGCTTTGTAAAATCTTGAAACAAATTTGCATTTCTTGTCGTGTGGTTAGAAGCACCATAATATACTATCCATATGACAAGATCACGATTGGCAATAAAAGAAACACTACATGCATGTGTAGTGCTCACCATAATATGATCAATGGTGGAATTTGAATTAGTTCCTAAATTGATTTCGAAAGAACAAGATATATGCATTTTCTAGGTTTTAAGGATCTTAACCTAAATTGGTACCATGTGAATAAAGTAGGATTAGAGAGAATAAACTTGAGTTTTCTTATTCTCAATCGATAAAAAATACATTGAGTACATCTCTATTTATAGGTTATCTTATCTAAAGAGAGAAAAAGATTACAAATATTCAAATATTTAAAATATTCAAACTTTATATCTTATCCTACTATAGACAAATTTTATCCTATTAAAAGATAAGAGTTATAGGATATTAAATTACTTAATTATTTAAACTAATTAGTTATTTACAATAGTAACAACTCTATTTTACACGGTATAATCGACAAGTCTCTTAAAAAGACAGGTACAGAGAGTTGCACTCTTGTTAGGAGTCCTATAGCTCTACAACTCTTATCTCTTAGACTAAGGATAAGAATAATCTAAACTAATTAGATTTATCCACAGAAAATAACAAACTCTAATTATCTTATCTTTTTTACAGCCCACACTCCCCCTCAAGCTGGTGAGTATACGTTGTATAATCCCAACTTGAATGTAAATTTATCAAAACTTGCTTTTGGCAGTGCTTTAGTAAGCACATCAGCTAGCCGTTCCTTGGTATAAACATAGGATAGATATGCTATTCCACCATTAACCTTTTTTTAGATGAAATGCCTATCAATTTCCACATGTTTTGTTCTGTCATGATAAATTGCATTTCTTGCAATCATGATGACAGATTGGTGAATAAGAAGCTTGCAGAAAAAAAACTATCGAAGAAGATGAGAAGTGGAACGGGTGAATAAGAAAAGGAGAGGAATTTTTTAACCCAAATGTTGTGTGGGCCCCACTGTTGGACACTGTTTTTGACACGTTTGGGCCATGTGTCTCTATTTATGTCAAAATCCCTTGCCACGAATCCTTCTCTCACCGCATCTACTCTTTCATTTCTATAAATTCTAACATATCTTCTTTGTTAAAAAGATGAATAACTTTAGATACTTAGTTTTTCAACAATAGTTTTATTATTTGGATAAATTTAATAATTTTTTTAATTTTTATAAGTTCAATTTTAAAATCTATTCATTCAATAATGAATAAAAAATCTAATGTAATCACATATTTATCAATCTAAAACCACATATTTACACAATCACAATTAACATTGAAAGAATGAAAAAATAGCAGATAGTATTTAGGTAATAACTTTACCTGCACTTAGTCAATAAATCTTTAATTTTTAAAAATTGCGCCTCACATCAGTAAGGCGCGCGCCTTGTGCCATTTTACACTATGAATTCAGCTCCAATTCCTTTAGAAGTCTCAGCAACCACATTCCTTCACATATTTTGAGTGCTAAAACTCTATATTCAGCTTCAGCATTGCTTCTAGAAATAACATATTGTTCTTGCTTTTCTAGGTTACTAAGTTTCCCCATACAAATAAACAATAATCACTAGTTGACCTTTCAGTTAGCTTTCCAGCTTAACTTGCATCTTTGAAAACCTTTATTGTTCTATCTTCTGATTTTCTGAAAATTAAGCCATGGCCCGGGCTTAATTTCAAATACCTTAAGATTCTATGAGCAACGTCAAGATGCTCTTCTCTAGGATCTGACATGTGCTGGTTAATAACATTAACAGGAAAAGCTATATCTGGTCGTGTTAATGACAAATATATTAGCTTTAAATTTGTTTCCACGTGCTGGCCCGGGTTTGATCAATGTTAAAAAGTGCACAAGGCGTACTAAGGCGATAGGGGTTTTATAGCCAAGGCGCAAGGCGGCGCCTTATTGAAGTAAGGTGCACTTTTTGAAAATAAGAGATACATGTTTTTTTCCAGTTGTATAATCAAGCAAAAAGAGCAGTTTATGCAATGTAAACACCAAAGAGTATTTATCATCAGCAATTTATGTATTAAGCATCACTTCAAAATTCTTTACATTCAATAAAATTTTGGGTGATACAGATAATGAGATTCTTTGAATGTTCAACTTCAACATGAACCAATCAAGGAGAATGTATAAACGCACATGAAGCAGAGTACTAAACAAGAAAAAAAATAGTACTTTAAAAAAGACTATAAGTTCAACAAAAGCACTTCATTTCATTTACCTTTAACTTTCCAATCAAAAAGCATGACATTGCATTTTATCATGCAATATGAAATTTTTTATACTGTAAATAGGCAAAGCTAATTATATAATAATTTCAAAAGGATATATGATAATATGATTTAATTAAGGATTTATATCCAATACACTAGCGGTGAAAACTAAAACAAGCGCCTTAGTTTTAGGGACTCGGTTTAGGGCATATGGTTTAGAATTTAGGGGTTAGAGTTAGGATTTAGGGTTAAAATGTTAGGGTTTAGGTTTTAAGATAATATGTTGAAGATTTAGGTTTTAACCTATAAACACTAAATTCTAACCCGAAACACAAAATTCTATTCACAGTGACTAAATTCTAAACTACTAAATCTAAACCCGTAAACCTTACACTCTAAACCCTAAAACAATTAAATTTAGTTCAAGTTTTAAAACTCAAACAAATTAATTTAAATTTAAATTCGATCCAATTTAATTAATATTTGTATATATCGTGTGTTATGCTTCAAGTTCAAATTACACATTGACTCGACTAGGTTAATTTAAATTTCATTTGATTAATGTTATTTTTGTGTGGCCCCCACTTTTGGCGCAAGTTAGTATGTAAAATATAATAAAAAAATAAAAAAGACAAGAAGATCAAAAAATTGAACAGGCGGCGCCTTTTTGCACCTCGGCGCCTTAAGCGAGCCTTGCTGCGCTTCATTGAAATCTCCTCGCCTAGGCTCAATTAGGCGCTTCACCCTCGCCTTTTTAAACACTGGGGTTGATACTTCTCCTTGTTCACTGGAGGTCCCGTTTCTTTCTTCTTTAACTTCAAATTTGTTTCCATTGGAGTTCCTGCAAGCTAGCATCCCAACACTCCAGTCTCAGACGAAACATCCAGAACATATGTTCTTTGGTTAAGTACAAGCCCTTACTCGATCTTGCTACCTCCATACGTAGTAAATATCTCAGTTTTCCTAGGTTTTTGATCTCAAATTCACTGTTCAGTAGCCCCTTTAACCTGTCAATTTCATAGACATCATCTCTAGAAATCACAATGTCGTCTACGTACACAATTAAAATAACCCTCTTTTTGTTAGGTGCTACTTTAATAAAAAGTGTGTGATCAGCCTGACATTGCTTGTAACCATCTCTCACAATGACTTTAGTGAATCTCTCGAACCAGGCCCTTGAAGATTGCTTTAGGCCATAGAGAGGCTTCCTCAGTTTGCACACCTTTTGAGCCTCTAAATTTGTCTTCACACTTGGAGGAACCTTCATGTAAACATCCATTCAAGAAAACATTTTTGATGTCTAGTAGATGGAGTCCTCATTCTTTAGTAACTGCCAAGCTGAGCAGAGTTCTCACTGTATCAAGCTTGGCTATAGGTGCAAATGTCTCCTTGTAGTTGATCCCATAGATTTGTGTGAAACCCTTAGCCACAAGCCTAACCTTGTACCTTTCAATGCTGCCATCTTAGTTATATTTAACAACAAACACCATTTGCAACCTAATGGCTTCTTTCCCTGTGATAAGTCTGTCATGACCTAAGTATCATTCTTCTCGAGTGCTCTAATCTCTTCCTTTACAGCCTTCTTCCATCTAGAATCTTTTAGAGCCTTTTCTATGGTTGCTGAAATTTTCACCTTATCTAAGATGGTTGTAAAAGCTTTGAAAGAAGGCATCAAATTTCCTTAAGTAACAAATCTTTAAATAGGATGTTTTGAACACTGTCTTACACCCTTCCTCTTAGTAATATGTAACTCATCATGATTTATATCAGTTATTGGAGCTTCAGAAGATTCATTACCTTTCACATTTTTTGAAGTAACTAGACTTGATTTCAATTCTCGGCAAATATCAGATTGTAAAATGGCCTCTAAAATGGGTTTTTCCTTCGTTTACACACTTAGTTTCTTGCTAGATGTTCGAGTATTTTGAGGAGCCGCTGAAGGAGACAAACGGCTTGTGGTAGATGTAGCAAAAGATGGATTAATAGGAATGGGACTGGTAGGAGTGTCTGGTGTAAGAGCTGGCAAAGTATTTGAAGGTGCTGATTAAGATGGAAGGATATGACCAGGAAAGAGGTTGATCATTCTCAAAGGACTGTGAAGGTTGAAATGCATCTAATGTATCCCCTGGATTGCAATCTGCTTGAAAACAGGATCATGTTCAAAAAAGGTCACATCCATAGAAATGTAGGTTTTGTGAGTAAAAGGAGAGTAACATCTGTAGCCCTTTTTTAGAGAAGAATAACCCAAAAAGATGCACCTTATAGACCGAGGATCTAATTTAAAGATACAGTCTCAGAGACTAGTGGGTATTGTTCTTTTGTTTGGGGTAACTTGGTTAAATGGAGAAGTAAAAAATATGTGGTTTTGAGGAACAGTGCAGAGTATAGGGCAACGACCCTTGGATTTTGTGAGGGGATTTGGTTAAAGAGACTTTTATCATAATTGGAACTAGATGACAGACCATGTTTTGAGTTGTTTAGTGATAGTGAGTTTGCTATTAGCATAGCCAAGAACCCAGTTCATCATGATAGAGCCAAGCATGTGGAGATTGACCGACATATTTACTCAACACAATTAACATAGAAAGAATGGAAGAAATACGGATAGTATTTAAGTGATAACTTTATCTGCACCTGGTCAATAAATCTTTAATTTTTAAAAATTGGTGAGGCGTGCGCCTGCGCCTTGCGACTAGACGACACCTTGCGCCATTTTATACTATGAATTCAGCTCCAATTCCTTTAGAAGTATAAGCAGCCACATTCCTTTACATATTTTGTTTGTATCGAGAATATCGATTAATGCCACGTGGTTCGTTAGGTCAAAAAGCTAGGCCTATAACAATTAGTATCAGAGCAAGTGGTTCTAGTAAGACACTGATCGTGATATGTGAAGAAGGAAAGATCCTTGCAACAAAGATGGGTGTGGAGACCCATGTTGAAGAGATCAAGAGTCTGTCCGAGATACATTTTTTCACAGTTGCAGAGGTGGGTGACCCGATTCGAAACCACCCTGGTCGAGAGAAAGATCAACATCGAGGGGATGAAAGACTAGAAGGGGGAGTAGAATGCATCACCAAGACGACCGACAAATGGGGGAACAATGTAATGCGTTGGGAGCTGAGGTGCCGGCTATTTTTGGATTGAGATCGAGGAGACTTCGCATGGAGAGGAGATGCCATTGAGTGGAAGAGATGAGATGAGGTTAGCGAGTAAGCAATGAAAGTGCTATATTTGCGCTGATACACACAGGATAAGAGACTGCCTAGAGAAGAATCAATCGAAGTGCTATATCTGTGATGGTCCACATGGGTTAACCAAATGTCCAAAAAGGAGTAACTTCATTGCCCACATAAAGAAAGGAGGGAAACTAGAGTGTTATCGATGCAAGGGGCCACATAAGTTTTCCTACTGCAAGGATCACGTTAAGCAGTCCAAGGAACATGACAAGCTTGAAGAGAGCGAGGCTTTGAAGCTTCGTTCGAAGTTGCCAAGTCCTGACAAGATGGGTGAGGCGTTAAACTTCAAGGAAAAAGAAGTGTCGATGTGCGAAGAGCAGCCAGTGGACCTACCACCAGTGGGCAAGGTGGATGGTACATTGAACTTTGTGGACAAAGAAGTGTCAAAATGAGACGGGGCATCGAACTTTAAGGGAGAAGAAGAGCTGATGCGTGAAGAGTTGCTAGAGAGCGATGGAGCATCATACTTAATGGGCGAAGGGTTGATGCGAGATAGAGTGAATGCCAAAGAGCTGGAATTGAGGAAGGTACATCTTGAACACAATTATAGTGTTTTAAAGCTTGATTTGTCTAGTTTGCTGGGTGTAGAAAGTGGAAAAACTAACCCAACAGATGGTGGAGGTGCAAAGCCTTGGCGAGGACTCAAGAGGCCTTTTAGTATTTTGAGAGATCACCAAGTGTTCCACGTGGAGACCCTGGTGCCCAAGCCTTTGTTCAAGGATCGAGAGGATTCGAGTCAAGACAAATCACAACTTGTAGGAGGGAGCTCCTACGGCCGAGATGCACGAGTTAGAATGACGAGTGATGTTACATAACAATGATTACCAAAGTGAGCAGTCCATTTAGGAGAACGACCCAGCTCGAGTCGGGTGCTCATTGTGGGAAGAGCGGTATTTATAAGGGGACAACTAAGCCTGATTTTAAGATGGGGGAAGTCGAGGTATCGAGAAGTTCCCAGGATCGTTTCCAGCTTAATTCTAGAGGCACGATGAAAGCATCACCGAGTTTGGTGGGGGAGAATATCAAAGATCGCGAGTTGAGGTCCGAATCACATGCGCAACACTACTCAAAAGGTTCTGAAAAAGTCTTTGGGCTTATAGAGACCACAAACTATCTCGATTTAGGGGAAATTCTAGAAGACTTATTCATCCACACTTATGTGAACATAAAATGTGAATATATGAAATACTTTCCTCAAGTAGAGATAGGAATCTAAAGAACATACTGATTTTGTATTGATTGTGGTTGGTAGGTTTTGATTTAAGTCGTTGATGTAAATCAGTAGGAATAATCAGAAGTAAGGGGACTTACCTCATTTATAATCATCCAATTCTCTGAGTAATACAAGGCATTTTCTTGTTCTTGAGAGTTTTTTCTGCTGTTATTTACTTGCCTTTTTTAGTTTGCTTCCGTTTAAAACGATTCTTTGTTCGAGTGCTTTGAAAGAGTTTAATATTCTGAAAAGAGAAATCAGTCTAACTTAGTCATTTGTCTCGAGAACATCGACTAAGATCGCGCGGTTCGCTAGGTCGAAAAGCTAGCCCCGTGAGAAAATCCTCAACTTGTTGTTTGGTAAAGCTGCAGAGAATGTCAGTGGTAACCAGATTCGACTGAGGCTCCTTGTGAGATCTGTTGGAGGAGGGCTTCTAGGCCATTGGTTTGCCATAAAGCTTCCAACATTGCTTTCAAAGATGCCCTATTTTCTTATGTAATCACATCAGGACTTGTCCTTTCTTTGTCTAGTTGTGGATAGGGGTGCTAATTTAAGTTGAACAACTCGCAAACAACTCGAGTTCAACTCCGTAAACGCTCGACCAAGGATCTTAGCGAGTCGAGCAAGGTCCAACTCGACCTAAAAAGTTCGCGAGTAGCTTGCTATTTTTTATGATTTTTTGGTGGCTACCTTAAAAAATATGTTCCAAGAAGTTTAGATGCTAGTTGAAAACTCTAGAAAAATTTAGTAACCCATAAAATATTTGGTTTCAAATTTCCAAAACGTTTTGTATTTTTGAGAATTTATAAAGTTAATTTGTACTAAAAGTAATTAAATTGTAATAATTAGTCTTTCCTTAATTTTTTATTAAAGCCTTTCCTTTTTCTTGTATTATTATTTTATGTAAAAAATGGGCAAAGTCTTCAGTTTTCATATAAAAAGTATGATTGTAAGTTAAAATCTCTCTTTTGTTGTTCATCGAAGATTGTTGAATTTTTTTTTATTAATCTCACACTCGAAGATTGTTCTCGAATCCCGAATATCAATTTCATCTCTAACTTGGTCATGACAAGTTTGTTTATTTATTTCCCCAGTCCTCACATTTTTCTGAATTTGTATGTTTATATGAAGCTCTAATAGTATTCTTGACGAGTTTAACGAGCAACAAAATTTTTTAATAAACACGAGTCGAGCACTAGTCAACTTGCGATCGATTCGCTCGATAAACACCCCTAGTTGTGGATGAAGAATGAGTGAGAAGGGCCGAGCCATCAACTTGGGCTAATTCATCTAGCATAAGAGTCCTACTCTTTTCTCGGTGAACCTCAGAAAACACCTCTCGAATCAAAGGAAGGGGTTTTGTACCAAGAATTCTCCCTCAAACTGCATCCAAATCCTTGTGCAAACCATTGAGAAATTGAAAGATTCTCTTTTAGGTTGTGATCTTTTTGTAGAGGGTTGCATCAGTTAGAGTTTCCCAATCATTGGCGTCGTACAAATCAATTTGCTGCCATTACTGAGTCAGGGTGTTATAATATAGAGTAACACTCATGACATCTTGTTTAAGATTCGATGCCTTACTCTCAATACCAAATATTCAGATATATTATCAAAGCTGGAATAGGTTTCTTAAACAGCACACCAAATTTCATGTGCGAAGGCCACGTCACACATTCATTGGAATTTTTTGATGGGCGACTTGGAAATGGTTGCGAAATGAAATGTTAGCCACCTACTTTGACAAAAAAAGGTTTTGCACCTAAAGTAAAAAACAATATAATTTAGGCACTTATTTTGTATTAAAGCATTTTTTTATTTACTCTCATCTAAGTGTTTCTAGGTTAGCCTTATCTTAAGAGATAAGAAGATTACAAATATTCAAATATTTAAAATATTCAAACTTTTTATCTTATCCTACTAAAGATAAATTATATCCAATTAAAAGATAAGAGTTATAGGATATTTGAACTATTTAGTTATTTACAATGATAATAACTCTATTTTACATGGTATAATCCACATAAACTTTTGACATATTTTATGCCCTTTAATTAGTAAGGGTATGATCGCAGTTATGATGATGATAGATATGTGCAATGTATGCGGTACTGAATGATGTTTTTCATACATTCAAAGTGAAAATTTTTAATAGGTGTGGCTCTTTATATTCCTAAGAATAAATCCATTCATATGTAGCTTTATCTTTTTTTAATTCTTTCTCATTTGTATTTGGCTATTTTCTTCATGTTAACTTTTTCTCAACTTGCTCTTGATTTTGGTTCTTTTATGAATAAGTAGGTTCAACATTATAAATTCCTTTTATTAATGTAACTTTGGAGGATCTAGGGAGCTTATTTTGACCCCACTTAAGACCAAATCATGTCCCCAATGCTAGTTTATTTGCATTTGAAGTGTAAATAGCTCTTATGTTTTTAGCTTGTAAAATACGTGTACCTTGAATTTGGTAAGAAATGAAATTATTATATTGTTTTATGTTGTTCTTGTAGATGGATTGGGAACCAAAGTTAATGATGAGGGAATTGCCTTCTACAACAATCTCATTAATGCTCTTATTGAAAAGGGTATGGAACCCTTTGTACTTAATCCCTCATAGCTGTGATGGTAACATATGTTAATTAAAGATCTCATTTTTGCAGGCATTCGGCCTTTTGCAACTTTGTATCATTGGGATCTCCCTTTGCATCTTCAGGAATCAATTGGAGGGTGGTTAGATAAGCAAATTGTGTAAGTATTATGTGTAGAAAGGTAGTGAAAAGAGTCTCAGTTTGAGTACTCTAATTTCTATCTATTATTTGATAAGGAAGAACATATTTATAGATTACAAGAGAAAGCCTAAACTAGGAAAAAGGAATTACAAATAAGTTACGAAAATCTAATTCCTTATTTACCGCCATTAACAAGATATTAGGAAGATAATTGCTAACTAATAACAACTTGATATTAGGGAATTTACATCCCTAATTTTCTGCAATCACACAATCCACACTCCCCCTCAAGCTGGAGAGTATATATTATATAATCCCAACTTGCATGTAAACTCATCAAAGGTTACTCTAGGAAGTGCCTTGGTAAGTATGTCTGCAAGTTGATCTTTAGAAGAAACAAAATTCAGTTTTACCAGACCACTGCTAACTTTCTCTGAAATGAACTGTCTATCAATTTTCACATGTTTAGTCGTATCATGATGGACTGGATTTCTCACTATACTGATGGCAGATTGACTATCACTGTATAGTTCAAACTCTTTAGAGTCACTGAAGCCCAATTCAACAAGTAACCTTTGTAACCATATCCCCTCACACATTCCAAGTGCAATAGCTCTATACTCAGCTTCGACACTGCTCCGAGACACAACATACTGCTTTTTGCTCCTCCAAGTTACCAAATTGCCCCAAACAAATGTGCAGTACCCACTGGTGGATCTTCTATCTGTCAGTTCTCTAGCCCAGCTAGCATCAGTGAAGACTTTTACTAGTCTGTCATTGGTTTTCTTGAAAAGTAGCCCATGGCCAGGTGTCATCTTTAGGTATTTTAGTATTATGTTGACAGCTTCAAGATGCTCCTCACGAGGGTCACTCAAATATTAACTAACAATGCTCACAGGAAAAGATATATCAGGTCTAGTAAGAGAAAGAAAGATACCCTTCAGGTCTAGTAAGTTTCACTTTGTTATATCAAAACAAACATCTCAACATTTATGTTTGTTAGAATGATATTCCAACCCTTATGGAATTTCATATATACATCTTCTTCAAGATTGCCATTCAAGAAGGCATTCTTGATGTCAAGTTGATGTAATTTCCGGTCCTTGTTAACTGCCAAAGACAAAATAACTCTCACTGTATTCAGCTTTGCTATTGGGGCAAATGTCTCACGGTAGTATATCCCATAGGACTGAGTAAATCCCTTGGCCACCAGCCTTGCCTTGTAACGTTCAATGCTCCCATCAGATCTATACTTGACAGAAAAAACCCACTTGCAGCCCATTGACCTTTTTCCTGGTGGTAAATCAATGATTGTCCAGGTTTTATTGTCTTCCATATCCCTTATCTCTTCTTCAATAACCTTCTTCCATCTTTTGCCTTTCATTGCTTCCTATATAGTTTTTGGAATGAAAGTGTCATTAACACTAGAAGTGAAGGCTTTAAAGGCAGGCTTTAGGTTCCCGTATGCCACAAACTTCTGAATGGATGTGTTGTACACTTCCTTACACCATTTCTCTGTGCAATAGGCAAATTATCAGTATCCACAGTCGGAGCAATAAATTTTGAGAATTTTTTATACCTTGTGGATTCTCTGAGGATGTAGGAATAGGCTCCAGCTCTTGGAAGTTACCAGGTTGTATGTTAGTCCCTTTATTGGGCTTTCCTCTCCTTTTATAGACATTGAGCTCTTTGGCCTCAATTTGCTCTGATTGGGTTCTTTGTGGGGTGTAAGGTGTACCTAGAGGCTCCAAGACAGTAGGTTCAATGGGGTTAGGAATGATGGAAGGTTCATTTTTAGAATAAATAATAGTGGGAAGTTCAGTGGTAGGAAAAATGTCAAAAGCTTGGAATTCACTTAAGTTCTCCCCCTGAATTTTATGCTTGGTATAGCATGGCTTTTGTTTCATGAAGGTGACATCCATGGAAGCATAGGTTCTTTTAGTTATGGGAGAGTAACATTTGTAGCCTTTCTTAGTAGAAGAATAACCTAAGAAGATGCACTTTAAAGCTCTAGGATCTCCTCAAAGCTCTAGAAAAATACTCACTACCATTATCAGTATGAAGGATTTGAATTTTGCTTTGAAATTGAGTTTCTACTAGACTATGAAATCTTTTAAACACTTTTTCGGTTTCTGAATTTTTCCTCGTAAGAAATGTCCAAGTGAGCCTAATGTGATTATCTACAAAAATAATGAACCATCTAGAATTATCAATATTCTTAACTTAGGAAGATCCCCAAATGTCATTGTGTATGGTGGAGAAAGGTTTAGCGGTTTTATATTTAGAGGAGGGATAAGTATTCTTTGTATGCTTATCAAGAGGACAAATTTTAGAAGAAAATGAACGAGGATTTTTACCAATAAACAACTACGGTAACATTTTGGCAAGGTATTGAGAAATAGAATGCCCTAATCTATAATGCCATAAAAGAACATGTTTTCTCGGAATTTGTATGGAAGTAATTTGGGTGGTGGAGATATCGATATGTCATCAAGAATAGGATTTTTGTTACATTTTAACTGATTTTAGCGGAAGTAGAAGTATCAACCATGATGAAAGTTGATAGGATCGAGAAATTAGACTGATACCATGTAGAAAGGTACTGAAAAGAGTCTCAGTTTGAGTACTCTAATTTCTATCTTTTATTTGATAAGGAAGAACATATTTATAGATTACAAGAGAAAGCCTAAACTAGGAAAAAGGAATTACAAATAAATTACAAAAATCTAATTCCTTATTTACCGCTATTAACAAGATATTAGGAAGATAATTGCTAACTAATAACAACTTGATATTAGGGAATTTACATCCCTAATTTTCTGCAATCACACAATCTACATTATGCCTTCAATGAAATATTTGATAGTCTATGAGAACCATGGCTATAATCAGGGGATGACTAGCTCAAATAGTGAAATGCTTGAGCTCGACTCCAACTCATAACATGAAATAATGCTTGAGCTCAGTAAGGGTCTGTTTGTCACCACAAACCTTTTTTGTAAAAGGTTTTCAAAGTTTTCCTGTGCTTGTTTGAAGAAAATGAACTTGGTCAAAGTAAAACATTGCACAAGTCAACGAAAAAAAATCCTCCCTTTTAACGCAAAATGTCTTTGACTTTTCGAAAGCAGAAGGCATTGGTCTTATTGCTTTTTAAAAGTTTTGCCCCTTATTCAATTTGGTCTTATTGCTTGCGTCATGCCTGGGAGTGGGGATATCGACGCGTCTCGGTGGAGCTGGATAATTTGACAGTGGTTGGGATTCTTTTGGGTAGGTTGAGTGGGGTGCGGTTGGATCATTGGTGCATTACATTGCTCACATGCTTGACCGTGATTGGGAGGTCTCCTTTGCTCACATATTTCGCGAGGCGAACAACGTTGCTGATAGGATGGCTAAGTTGGATGGCCGGGGTATGAATGGTTCAAGGATTCTCCTTACGCCACCAGATTCGGTCCTAGATCTGCTGCATAATGATTTGGTACATGAGGTTGCTGCACGGGTGCCGGGAAGGGGGAACCAACGGACTGTTAGTGGTGTCGGCCCTTAGAGGTGGTCTTGTGTAATGTGGGTATCGAGGGCATATTCTAGTTATTTTCTATAAATATTATGATGTGTACTATTTTCCTCCGACTAGGTTTAGGGGTTTTAATGAGGCACGCGGTGATATCCTTCTTATTAATAAAAAAAAATCCTCTGTATGACTTTTGACTCTCAGAAATCGGTTTAAATTATTATTATTTTAAAAAATCCAAAAATTTATTCATTTTTTCAAAACTATGTGAATTTCATCAGGAATTCGAATAAACTCCAGGGTTCTCTATTCCGAATCTACCAACCCAAAATCCGGGCGGTGACAATAATGGCTTGCATTGGGACAAGCTTACTATATTGCACATGTAAAGCGTAGAATATACCAATAAACCTTCATGGTGAATCCTAACTCAAAGTTCTTGTAATATCACTAGAAATATTCTTCTCAGATTGGGGATTAAGTCCATTCGAATTATATGACCCCCCTTTTTCTGACTAGGGGAAGGGGGTCGGATGCATGGATGCGTGGCATGTTTTCTTGTAATTTTTCTTTTTCCCCCCAATATATATATATAGATTTTACTTCTACATATCATAGCATAGCATGGATAAAGCTGCACCCTTTCAGGGTAAGCGTACAGTAAGTATAAATTATTTGCATCGTCTGCATGGAAAATCTCATGCTAAACTATTTCATTTGAGTGTCGCTATAAGATTTATGAACTTAATAAAATGTATACTGACTTTGATATGACTTCTGCTGGGCCATTTCCAGAAAATACTTTGCCATCTATGCAGATACTTGCTTTGCACACTTCGGTGACAGAGTAAAGAATTGGATCACTATAAATGAACCACTCCAAACTGCAGTGAATGGGTATGATGCTGGGATATTTGCTCCTGGAAGACGTGAAGGTTCTTCAGCAGAACCGTATTTGGTTGCACATCATCAGATCTTGGCCCATGCAATGGCTGTTTCAATATACAGAAGCAAGTACAAGGTACTGTAAAATTAACATATCTAGAGAAAGATCTAGGGATCGGTACACATCAATCATCAAAAATAGAAATCATTGGTCATGTGTTGTACATATCTTGAAATTCACTATACGCACATAACTTACCAAAAGAAGTGAGACTGTTTTTTAACAACCTTTTCTCTTCCTTATTTCCTTTATTTCTTCTCTTTTGTTGGAAAAACTAATCTCTTGCCATCAAAAGAGAAAAGGCTGCCTTGGGATTTAATCTAGCAGATTTTTTGAGTTACTGATGTTGACCTTTTCGTTTCTTTTTAATTTCCAAAAGATTACATGTTCAAATGCCAGCCTTAGGTTATGTACTTATTTTATTTTTACTGATTTAGTCCTTGAAGGCATATAAAATTTTGATTGTTGTTGCATCATTAAGCAATGGAAGTAAAGGGTCCATTACTGATTATTGTTTGTAGTTGAATACAACCTGCTGTCATTTTAAATAACATAGCTTCTTACTCTCATCTTTAATGTTTCACTACCTCAACCAAAGTTAACAATGTAAATTTTAAATATGTTTCTTGATGAAATCCACCTTTGTAAATACAACCGCCTTATTTGGTTATCTTGTCCATTCTCTAAGAATCTCCAAATGAAAGCAAACGTTTATACAAAAAACATACTACACAGTACTTTTCTGTAACCATCATTTCATATTTGATAATATTTTTTTATGATCATTATATGATTTTCATTCGCATTTTTTTGTGTGTGTGTGGGGGGGGGGGGGAAACTATTATTTCTACACTGACAAGAATAACATTCTTTCTGCCATTGTTGTTGCTATACTTGTTCTAGGATAAGCAAGGGGGACAAATTGGGTTGGTGTTGGATTGTGAATGGGCAGAGGCTAATTCTGATAAAATTGAAGATAAATCTGCTGCAGCAAGGCGCCTTGATTTTCAACTTGGATGGTATTTCTGCTTATGTTCAATATGTTTTCACTTTATACAACAAGTTCATTATATTGATCACTTGGTGGTATTATTTCTGCATTCATTGATCGATTATATGAGAGGGGGGAGTTAAATTTGAAATCAATCTCTTAAGGGTCCTAATAGGACTCAACCGACTTAGTTAAGTATAGTTTGATTCGTAATCATATTCCTTGCTCAAGTGAAACCCTTTCATGATGCAAGAACTTTTAATTATTTCATATTATTTTAGTTTTATTTATTAATTATTAGACATATGGATGGATCGTTAGGATTATAAGATACCTATAAATCTAGGGCTAGGATTAAAACTTTTCTATAGCCCTAGTATAAATAAGCAATAAAATATTTTCTGTCAGAACATTATTATTATTTTCTCTAGTAATAGACAAAAACTAGAGTTTTTTTTATAACGTTACGTTTGAAGAGTTCCAACTTCTACCTTACTCGATTTTTATCCTTATTTCTTTCAATTGTTGTTGTTTTCTTGCTAGATCACATTGATCTTGGCATCAAAGCCTAATTTGATCCTAGGATTTACATTACTGTTTACTTTTAAGTCATGACTAGACATAACAGAGGTCGAAGAAGATGAAATCAAGGTCAATAGTCCTCCAATTTCAAACTCCCTCTATTATCTTTTGGCAAATTGGAATGTTCAATTCCTAGCCCCCAAAAGTCTTTGCATGCTTTTCATTTTCAATATTATCAATGTTACACGAGAAAAGTTAGATCCTATATCACATCGTACCAAATTGTGACCATGTGTTTCGATTGCTGGTGGAACTTGTCCAAGCAAGTTCCAGACAATAGAGTCATTAGAGAGGATCTTAAATCTTGAAGGGGTTTTTCTTTTTTTGTACTATTAGGAAGAGAGATTGAAATATGTCATTCAAAATCATCCCTATTGAGATATAGAGAGGGAGATTTTGACAATAGTAAATGAAATATTTGTTTTTTTATGTCTCTTTCCTTGAAGATCTAGCATTCTGCCCTATTGAGATATACATACTATTAGGAAGGTAATTCTCAAGAAGAAATAGAGATTTAGAATGAAAAGAGGAGAATTTTGTTCGTATATTGCTTAAAAGAAAAATCAGCCAGCTTTTATAGGCTGAGAATTACAAAAAGTAGAATTTAACAAGGTATTTTTTTCTTAACCTTTATCTCCTAAGAAAACACATCTTATCAAAATATTATTGAACATCTTACGTACAGTATCCCAAACTAACAGTTGTTAAAAATACATCCTAATTGCAATACTTTCTCTCTCTCTCTTTTCCATTCTAAGAACCTTTTTCACCTAGTTTCATGACTATTGCTACAGGTACTTGTGCCCATTATATTATGGAGACTATCCTTCAGTTATGCTTGAAAAATTAGGAGATCGGCTTCCCAAGTTCTCACAGGAAGAAAAAAAGTTACTCTTTAATGCATTGGACTTTCTTGGTCTTAATCATTATACATCAAAGTTTATTTCTCATGCAACAAGTAGTTCAGAAGAATGTTATTACTATAAAGCACAAGAGATGGAGAGAATCGGTAATAATTTCCGTGTTTATATTGTGCATACGTGTCTATCTGTGATTTGTAGACTAACGTCCTTGGTAATTATCAGTTGAATGGGAAGGGGGTGAGAAGATTGGTGAACAGGTGCATATTCTTTTGTCTCATTGTTGTGCATGTATATTTTATACAATAACACATTTCTTTCTTTGGGCTTATTTCCATTTGCTAAAAGTATTAAAGCTTGGCAGGCAGCATCAGAATGGCTTTTCATTGTCCCTTGGGGCCTCAGGAAGCTTCTCAATTACATAGCACAAACATACAACAATCCCCCAATATATATCACCGAGAATGGTATGCAATTTGACTTTAAGAATTACAATTATAATCAGTTTATGGTTTCTGCTTTTGAATCTAATTTTTCATGTGCAGCTGTTGCATGGTTTATTTGGTGACACCCCATAAAATCATTTTTTACTTCTGGAAGACATTTTGTAACCTCCTAAATTTGACCTAATTTCTTAAGTTGAATCTTGGAAGTTAAGTTTGAAAAACTTGCCCCTTAAGAAAGATTATTAGGTTTAATAATTCAAATTACAAATTAGTTATAAAAGATCGAAACCACAAAATTATATTATTTAAATAAAACGTAGTCGTTTAGCAAAATTTCAACAGTCATAAAATCCAAAAGAAAATTCAAACAATGCATGGCAAACCAATAAGTCTCAAATAATAATAATGTCCCAAGTCCCAAATACAAAATCGTCTAAAATAATAATAATAAAAAAATTCAAATGTCTGAATAATCATACTGTAAAATAAGGTAAAGTCTGATGATAGGAAAATCCTCCAAGTACTGTATGCCTAAGCCTGAGTATCTGAAAGAGAAACTAAGGGGAGTAAGCTATGGAGCTCAGTGTGTCTCTAAAGTGCAGATCAAAACACATAACAGAAATCCGAGCAACAAACATAGTTTAACAATCAATTCATTATACATATGCATATAACAAGAGACATAAATGTAATGTCGTGCACCCATCTCCATACACCATCTGGAGAGTAAGGTTCCCCAGAACCACTCTAACTACATCGTCACCATCCGAAATGAAACTCGACCCGAGGGTGGAGCCACTGATCCGAAGCAGAATTCAGCCCGAAGGGTGAACCCACTGAAATTCCCCGTACAATTTCCCAACCCAAATGATATGACATGTTCCGATTTATATTTTTCGAATAATAGTGTATATTCGATCTATTAATTTAATCCGAGTGCATACGATATATGTCCGATATTAATTTAGTCTGATTCTGATATTTGATGCGTGACATGCCATCATACAAAACATACTATAATTCACAGATCATTCAGTCAGTTACATATACAACATGCACGCATAACATAGAACACATACATGATATAGCACAAGAAGAGACACACCTTAACCCAAACAAACTCAACCTATTGAATGATGCGTTCCGCACGATCAGAAGCACGAAGTCCAGCTATAATAGAACCTACGAGAAAAATCCTACATTAACACTATTACTATGCCACCTAAATATAACCGGAGAATTATTCGTACATACTTAATCTACGAATTCACTGGTACATAACACTTATCTGATTTATAACATGGGTCTTAAAATCAAACGAAGAAACAATTGGATAGAACTGTTTAAGTAAAGTCGGTCTGATAGTTCAGATCGGACTAGTCGAAAAGATGAGTATGGGTAAGTTCAGTTCAAAAGATTGAGGCTATGAATTGTTCAGAGTAAAAGTATAATGGTTTTAATGGACATAAACAGTATAGCAAAGGGTGAGTTTGTGAAAACCTAAATTAAATCCCTTGTACTTAGACTCAAAATATCTATAAATATATCTGTACACATTATTTCCTTCGAAATAAAAACCATTTAAAACAATGCTTATTAGAAAATGGGAAATTGGATTAGACACATTTAATACAAATATTATATATGTAATAATAATTTTAATACAAGTAAATAAGTAAAATAATAATGAAATAACAATACCATTATTTCCAATTCAAACGTGGCACAGGTTGGAGGGATATGGGGTTTTGGGATTTAATCTCCAGTGAGGATCACGAGCAGTTGGGGAATTATAGATTTAGAGGGTTGGGGTTGGATGGTTAGAAAAGCAGGATTAAGTTACGTATATTGAGTATTTTGGAACTGATTGTTTTAACAAAATGACAAGGAGCATGGGTCTTACCGAGACCAGGCCAAAACTCACCCAAGAGGGCATTCAAAGACTCACGACGCGGCTGGCATTTGAACAATGGTGACGGCACGTATCCATATAGTTAACGACAGAAACATTGCATAAACACCCTATAAACACAGGCCGCGATCAACAAACAAAAACGAACACAATAAAATGTTAAACGTGTGTAAATAATATAGGTTTTATCAAAGAGAAAAGTAGTTTCTCCTCTATTCGATTGATACTTAATTTACAGAAAAGAAAGTCCTATTTATAGGACTTTAAAATACAACAAAGCCTAAGTTAAGTTAACTTTTAACTCTATCTTATAAGTAGGTTAGATAAGTAGGACTTCTAAACTAACTCAATTACTTGAGTTATTTACAATAGTTAAAATACTATAGTATATTTCATATGGCTTACAATTTACACTCTCCCTCAAGCTGGTGAGTATACATTGTAAAGTCCCAGCTTAGATGTGAGCTCATCAAAAGTAGTTCTTGGTAATGCCTTGGTGAGTACGTCGTCAAGTTGTTGATGAGTTGGAACAAAATTGAGCCTGACTGCCCCATTTGCAACTTTTTTAGAAATGAAATGGCGGTCAAGTTCCACATGTTTTGTTCTGTCGTGGTGTACTGGGTTCTTTGCAATACTTATTGCAGACTTATTGTCACATTGAAGTTCAAAAAATTCACTGAAATTCATTTTCAGTTCTGTTAACAGCCTTTGAACCCAAATTCCCTCACAAATTCCTTGTGCCAAAGCTCTAAATTCTGCCTCTGCACTGCTTCTTGATACTACCGTTTGTTTCTTGCTTCTCCAAGTCACCAAGTTACCCCAAACTCGAGTACAATACCCACTAGTGGATCGTCTAGATGTAAGCTCTCCTGCCCAGCTTGCATCTGTGAAAATCTCTGCCTTTCGACTCTCATTTTTGGTGAAAAATAATCCATGTCCTGGTGTCATCTTCAAGTATCTCAAAATTCTTGTTACTGACTCTCGGTGCTCTTCTCTAGGATCATTCATGAACTGGCTTACAATACTAATTGAGTATGCAATGTCTGGTCTGGTTAGTGATAGGTAAATCAGCTTACCTACCAACCTTTGATAGTGTTCCTTGTTAACAGGAACTCTCTTGTTATCAATTATGAACTTTAGATTGCTCTCCATAGGTGTCTCGGCAGGTTTACACCCTAACAGCCCTGTTTCAGATAACAAATCCAGAATATATTTCCTCTGATTTATGACAATTCCAGTATTCGACCTAGCAACTTCCATCCCTAGAAAATATCTAAGTTGTCCTAGGTTTTTAGTCTCAAATTGAGTGGCCAAAAAACCTTTCAACCTTTCTATTTCTCGAGAATCATCACCTGTGATGATTATATCATCGACATAAACTATTAGGATAGCTTTCTTGTTTTCAAAAGAAGTTTTAATAAACATGGTGTGATCAGTTTGACTGATAATAGCCACATTTCAAGATGGCCTTAGTAAATCTACTAAACCAAGCTCTAGGAGATTGTTTGAGCTTATACAATGATTTCAGTAACCTACATACCTGACCACTTTTAAAATTCCCATTCAAACCAGGGGGTTTTGCATATATACCTCTTCTTCCAAGGTGCCATTTAGGAAGGCATTCTTGATGTCAAGTTGGTGAAGAGGCCATTCCTGATTGACAGCAAGAGACAACAGAATTCTGACTGTGTTAAGCTTTGCTACCGGAGCAAAGGTTTCTTGATAATCAATCCCATAAGACTGAGTAAACCCCCTTGTAACTAACCGGGCCTTGTACCTTTCTATGCTCCCATCTGCATTGTACTTAATTGTAAACACCCATTTGCAGCTCACTGCCCTTTTTCCTGGTGGTAAATCAGTCACCACCCAAGTTTTGTTTTTCTCTAGAGCTTTAAATTCATCCTCTACAGCCTTACGCCACTTCGGATCCTTCAAGGCTTCTAGTACAGAATCAGGAATCTGCTCTTTGTCGATCTTGGCAGTAAAAGCTCTGAAAGAAGCCTTTAGTTTCCCATAGGCTACATACCTTTGTATCGGATGTTTAGTGCAAGCCTTGACACCTTTCATTTGAGCAATAGGTAAGTATATATCCAAATCAGAATTTTCAATTGAAGGAACAACATCACTATTAACAGGTTCCATACCTTCATTTCCTTCAAAGGATAGTGGAATCGGTTCCAAATTTTGAGTAGTCCTAGGCTGTACAGTTTCCTGCAAAACAAATCTTTTTTTCTTCCTTGTGTAAACACTAAGTTCCTTTGTTCGAAGTTGGATCTCTGAAGTAGGTAGGTTTTGTGGAGTTTGAGGTAGGTTTTCTGAAGGAGATTCAATGTGAGGTGGATTTTGAGGTAGGTTTTCTGAAGGAGATTCAATGTGAGGAGAAGAAATAGGGTCATCAGGAAGAAGAGGTAGGTGAACTTGCTGAGGATGAGACTGAAATTCATCCCAACTCTCCCCCTGAATTTCAAAATCCTAGAAAAAAGGTGTTAGTTCGGAAAAAGTGACATCCATAGAAACATAAAATTTACGAGTAATGGGGGAATAACACTTATAGCCCTTCTTAAGAGAAGAATACCCAAGAAAGACGCATTTCACAGCCCTAGGATCTAACTTATTTCGATGCTGTTTATGGATGTGAACAAAGACTGAGCATCCAAAATCCTTGGTAGGTAAGGTACATGTCATAGGTTTTAAAAATGGAAATGCTTGAAGAAAGACTCCTTTAGGTGACTTAAATCCCAAAACCCGACTTGGTAACCTATTGATAAGATAAGTAGCTGTAAGTAAGGCTTATCCCCAAAAGGATTTAGGTACTTGAGAGGAAAACAATAAGGAGCGAGTGACTTCTAAAAGGTGTTTATTTTTCTCTCAGCCACTCCATTTTGCTGAGGGGTGTCGACACAAGAACTAATATGAATGACCCCTTTGTCCTTAAGAAATTTACCCAAGGTAGTTGTAAAAAATCACTCCCATTATCACTTTTTAGAATCTTAATTTGGCTGCCAAATTGAGTTTGAACCATCATAAAAATTGCTTAAATATGCCCTCGGTTTGAGACTTGTCTTTCATTTAAAGGTCCAAGTGGTCCTTGAATGGTCATCAATAAAAGATATAAACCACCTTTCCCCAGTTATATTTTTGACTCTAGAAGGCCCCCATACGTCACTATGGATGAGTGAAAAAGGTTGAGAAGGTGTATAAGGAGATGGAGGGTAAGGACTCCTTTTATGTTTTGCCAATTGACATATATCACAAGTAAAATCTGTAGGACTTTTATTAATAAATAACCAGGGAAACAATTTCTGAAGATAAAATAAGTTTGGATGGCCTAATCTGTAATGCCATAACAAGACATAACTGTTTTTTAAAGTAGAGTATGGAAAAGGAGAACAAACAGATGAAAAAGTGCAAGGTTGAACTTGTTTCTTAGGAAGAGTTTGGTCCTTGATGATGTAGAGTCCACTACACAGCTCAGCATTGCTAATCTCCTCCGAAACCACTTCCTGAAAAACACAGCCAGAGGAACTAAATTTAGCAACACAATTAAAATCCCCGCATAATCTGCTAACTGACAAGAGATTGCATTGTAAGTTCGGGACATAGAGAACAGAGTGAATCATAATAACATCATTTATAACCACAGTGCCAACCCCTTCTACTGTTGTTAAGGATCCATCAGCAGTTTTTATATTCCTTTGTTGAGGCTGTCGAGTAAGGCTGAGAAATAAATCTTTATTCCCTGTCATATGGTCAGTAGCACCAGAGTCCACTATCCAACAATTTTCAGTAACCGTAGAAAGAAATGAAATACTATTAGTTGAGGTTGGACAAGTAGTATTTGGATTACTAGAAGAGGTCATTTGGCTTATCAAGCTGCTGTTTACTAAAGCTGTCTGGATTCTTGAGGGTGCTGTATGGACTATCAAATCTCTCTGTCGCCTCACTCTTTGAGGCTTCTAGTCTGTTGGCTTGCCATGGAGTTTCTAGCAAGTTTCTTTAAAGTGGCCCACCCTGCGGCAATGATCACACCATGGCTGTCCAGGCCTTGGTTTACTGCTGGAGAAGGCAGCAGAACTGGAATGAACAGCAGTTCCAGAATTTATCTCTGATGAAGAAGAATTTTCCATCAGCTAGGTTGAGGATCGAAACCTAATCTGATACCATGTAAATAATATAGGTTTTATCAAAGAGAAAAGTAGTTTCTCCTCTATTCGATTGATACTTAATTTACAGAAAAGAGAGTCATATTTGTAGGACTTTAAAATACAACAAAGCCTAGGTTAAGTTAACTTCTAACTCTATCTTATAGGTAGGTTAGATAAGTAGGACTTCTAAACTAACTCAATTACTTGAGTTATTTACAATAGTTAAAATACTATAGTATATTTCATATGGCTTACAATTTACAACGTGTCTTACCCACACCCAAATCTAACCAACAAAGGCACCGCAAAAGGGGAAAAAGAGAAGTTCTTTCCTCGCATCATATGAACTGAGAACGTCAATGGAACACTGTGGTAAAGACTTTGATTGAGATCTCGTCTTAAGAGTTTTCATTATGAGGGAAATAAAGAAGAGGGAGATCTTTTGGGGAAGAGGCGGCTAAGAAGAAAATACGGGGAAAAATAATCGTAACAAGTCTAGGAAGAGAAGCTTAAATACCCAAGTTTAGGTTCGAATTAAAACAAAGCTCAAAAGAGTTTGAAATTCAGTACAAGACACAATTCTGTGTTAACTCAAATGGCAAGACATGGTGAAAGGCATGGGGCCGTGGGTTTAAATCCCAACAGACCCTTTTGCTATGCTCTTCCCTCACATCACACTTTTAGGCATAAAGGTTAAAAAGGAGAAATTACTCGCTTGGTACCTAAACTTTGAGCAAATTTCACATCAATGCAACATTTAAGGTTTTAAGAAGAAACAAAATTCCCAAATACAAGAATTTTAATTTAGAGATTTTCAAAATATTAGGCTTTAGAATTCATGAAAAATTCAGGGTGTTACACGTTTTCATTTTTAACAACTTAGGATTATTCCTTATAAGCCGATTTGGTAGAACCTTCTGTATTCAGCATACAATTGTGCAATCAACTGCTATCATTACAATTAAACAATTTTGGTTCACTGCCCTTTCCCTGAATTTTTTTGTCAAATCTTTGGTAGGGATGGATGAAGAAGAGGACAACAGTTTGCCCCTTAGTGATATTCTTGATGACAAATTAAGAGTCCGCTACTTTAAGGGATACCTAGCCGCAGTTGCTCAGGCAATCAAGTAAGTTGGTCCACTTTTAATCACCATATTGCATGCATACTTTACAAATTAAATCAATTACAATCCTGGAAGTCCTCAAGGGGGTATTCTAGTGATTGGAAATTACAGATTTTATCTTGAAAATCTCAAGCTCAAGTGAGATTAGTGGGATGGAATTTACATGATACGGTTTTGCTTTTGTACCTATAAAGAACACCTACTACCCACATTTTTTTTAAAAAATTAAAAGGGTAATCAAGAGAAGAATGGATAGCCACCAGAATTACAATTCATATGTTGAGTTGATAGATGATCCATCAAAAACAACATTAGTGGATTGAGTTCACATAGTTGGTTTAGTGGGATGAGGTGTTAACCCCTTAAACAACAACCAGGAGTTGCCCCTATTGGGTCGAATACCGGTGGATATACAAAAAAAAGACGGATAAAATTTGCTAATTGAGCATGATCTTTAGAGGTTTATTTGAATGTGGTTTGTGTAATTAAAACTTCAAACATTTTATGATTGTATTTATACATATATTCTATATGATGGTATTGTCAAAGTCGAGTACTGAACATACTTAGTTGCTTGGAGTGTTAAATGTTGCTTGTGGTTTATGGTCAATGGAAGAAATGAATAAGTTCACTACATTTTACATTTACATTTATATGTGCAGGGATGGAGCAGACGTGAGGGGATACTTTGCATGGTCATTATTAGACAATTTTGAGTGGGGTCAAGGCTATACCAAGCGCTTTGGTTTGGTTTATGTAGATTACAAGAACGGTCTGGCTCGACATCCCAAATCTTCAGCGTATTGGTTCTCACGGTTCTTGAAAGGCAGTGAAAAGAAAAATGCCAAGGAAGACTAAATTGTCTGAACCTGAAATTACCAAGCCACAAATTTAGTCTTTCATCTCGAATCCATAAGAAGAATAAAAAAGTTTTACTCAAGTGGTTGGCAAGTGTCCAAAGAAAAGAACTGAATTAGCTGTTTCGGATGCTCTGTCTGGTTTCTGTAAAGCTAAGATAACATGAACTGTCTGGTATGCTTTCTTTGCTGCTCTATTGTTTTGATATGTCATATTATCTATCTTATGCAGTACTCTTATTTGGAACCCCTTTGATATGAAATAAGCTGGTTTAGCATTCCAAGACGTATTTGTTGTTATTGTTTTCAATTATCATAATTTACCAAGAGTATTAAGATAATTGATATGAAGAGATTGAAGTGTGTTCTTCCGGATTATGTGATGTTATATTCTCATGATAATGTTAAATTTTGGATAATTTTCTCTAAGTTTATAGATTTTGTCAACTTAATCCTTTAAATGAAAAAATACAAAATAAAATTTAGGAAGAGGGAAATAGTTTTATGAACTTTCATACCAATATTTTTTAATTTAATATTGAAGATTAAATTTGTTTTTTAATCTATCATATTTTAGTAAGATATGCGATTAGATAATCATATATTTTAAGAATCAAACAATAAGTTTATAGTTCAGTATAGAGGTGGCAATCAGGTTGTTCATATCTGGTTTAGGTTGGGTTGATTTTCAGTTCGGGTTGTCTTCGATTTAGGTTCGATTCGAGTCAGATTGGGTTTGATTTAGATTTAGTTTGGGCATGTTATTTTGGGTCGGGTCTGTAACACCCTCGACCCGAATTTCATATTTGGGCCTCAAGCCCAAACCTAAAACCATAAAAAATATTTTCAAACTGGATTAGCCCAACGAGTAATTCGCAAAAACATTTAAAACCAACGATTAATAAATAAATAAATATATATAATATTACAAAGGAGCTCCAATTTAAATTTAAAATATTTAAATGTACAATTTATATAATTCAACCTCAAATAATAAATATAGACTCCAACATGTAAGGTCAAATATCGTACTGTGAAGATCATCATGTGCTAGAATCTCGGTCTGGTAGTGCTCTTCGATCCCACGATCTAATGTGCAACCTAGGTCCGAAAACAAGCGCTGAGCTTACAAAGCTCAGTGGTATACATCTACTATACTTCATGCTAATCATAAACGTAAGCATGCAAGCTAGTACGGGCAATAAGAAGAGATAAATAAACATGTGGCTCTACCATAATCGCCTAAACATATATCAAGCATATATACAACATCACAAATATCACAAGCACATCAATAAGGCAAACCAGGAGCGAGGCCCAATGTCACCCGCCACTGAAAAACCCACCCATGCTCGGAATCTCACATCGAGCGAATATACTTAGAATCTCACATCGAGAGGGGCTCAAAATCTCGCATCCAGTAAATATCATCACCTGGAATCTCACATCGGATGATCTTCATTTCATCACTTGGAATCTCACATCGAGTGGCCTTCATGTGTTGCAACACTCACTCACTGGGTATCCGGATCCCACCAAACAAAGACTCATAACCAACCGAGTGCCCACACATGGCACAACCATATATGATCCATCAAGGATCCCTAAGGTTACTATTACAAGCAATCACCCAAGCTTTACCAAGTTGTTAATATATTATGGAGAAGTGTATAATTTATCTCATTCATTGTCTCAAGTAATCCATATTATTCCATTTATCATAGTATAATTCAATTATTAACATTCACACTATTCCTCGAATCATGATGTTTACTATTTTTTAATCAATCCCTACAGCTTATGAAAGTCGTTTAAGTGTGTGGCTAACACATTTAAGTCATTAATATTAATTATCAGCTTTTTGCCCATTAAATCAATTATTCATCGATATTATCTCTTAACTGTCATTTTATTCGAACCTATCCATTTATTCAAGCTAGCATACAAGGCATCATCATTTATCAATCAATCAACCAATCATCAGATAATCGCACGAGTATTTAAAAAAACCTACACAGTTTCTAAAGCTCATAATATACTCGAACATTCTCAAAATATGATCTCTAAGCCCATAACAAACTCGAACATCCTCAAACTCATCAAGTATCTCAATAACTACCAAGCCTCGTAATATCAGTATCGATGCATGCTTATTACTCATCTCCTATTTTGCAACCACTAACATGCAAGACAATTACACTTATGATGCTAATGAAGCATTTCGGAGTTCGAGGTGTACTAACCTTAAGCCGATAGTGCTAAAATCATCATCCAAACTTCTAGAACAATCTACTTGATCCAATATCAACAATTACGAAAATATTTAAATTTCATGCATCTCCTATACTAAACGAAAGGTCAAACACGTAAAAATAGCTTACTGGGTTTAAATTTGGCAAAACAGACTACGCCATTGAATCCGAAACGTCGAGAAACCCCAGGGTAAGGTCTATCAGAAAAAGTCAACGCAGGTCAACGGTTAACGATGGCGGTAAACGTCGGCTGGCAGTGGCGATGGCGGTCGATAGCAGAGGCGGCGGTCAACAACGGCAGCTCAGCTTGGCTCGGCTGGCGACGGCTCGGCTCGACTCGGGCTGACTCAGCTTGGCCTAACTCGACCGAGTTGGGCTGAGTCCACTCGAGCGACTCTGTCCCCTGAAGCAGGACCACGCGCAACGGCGGCGCGTGATAGCGTTTTTGACAGTTTTTGGCGACCAAACTTCACCCCTGACTATTCTTAAGCCGATGAACTCAATGGTGGCCTTCGTTTCTCAATTTGAACCCTCTAACCCCTTCAACTCAGCAACTCAAAACTTTTTCTCTCTTACCTCCTCAGACGGCGATTATGATGGTGGTGCTGTTGGTACCGACAAACTCGTCTCGGCGAGATGAATATAATGGCGGTGATGGTGTCGCGATCGGATGGCTGAATCTCCATAGATCAGAGTTTAAAACTTTCTCTCCAAACTTTTCTCTTTTTTTCTCTCTATCCCACCATTCTCATATTTTTTCTTTTCTCTCTCCTCAATCATCTCCTCTCCACTTTTCAACCATCCACCCACCTATTTAAAATTCAAACAATTCTCTTTTTCCTTTTTTATATTCTTTTCCTTATTTCCTTCTTTTTCTTTTATTTCCTTTTATTCTACAAAATAATTAATAAAACCCTATCATCTTTTACCATAAAGCCCAAATCCAAATTCTTAATTGGGCCCTCAACCTAAGGCCCAATACCCAGGTCTAAGACCCAATTCGCTAACCCAAATTTGAGTCGTTACAGGGTCTATATCGGATCAGTTGTTTTTTTTTGTGTTGGGTTAATATCTAATCGGTTGGTTTTCGATTTGAGTTAATATGTGAACATGGTCTTTCAAAGGAGAAACATGATATTAAACCATTAAACTATTACTACAGGTGGTTGTTAATTAGTAAGTAATATAATACAAAAAGAGAATAAAACATACATATTTGAGCAAATTGAATTCGTGTTGCTTTCGGTTTGAGTTGCTTTCGGTATAGGTTGATTTTCGGTTCAGTTAAAATTTAATTTGATTTTGTTTCGGTTCGGTTTGCTTTGAGTTTAGGTCAAGTTTGGATCATCATGTTCGGGTCTATATCGAGCTTCGAGTCAGATAAGCCAGTTCGAATCTCAGATCTCGGATCAAGTTTGTCAAATTCAGTAATCTTATTTAGAAAGATAATTTTGATTATGTGACAAAACCTCCTCTAAGTTCCTTTGATAAAAAGAGATTTTATTGCTTTTTCCAATTCGTCATGAAGCTTTGATTTAATGTCATTTAGATTTAAGATTTCTTGAAGAAAAAAATCTTTGATTAATTCATGCAATGAAATTTTTCAATGCTTACCAACATAGCTTAATGCATTGTTTGATGATAAATCATTGAAAAAAATAAATGAATTAGAAATTATCTGATAGAATTTTTTTATAAAAAAGAGTAAAAATGGAAACAAATAAGGAGTTATTTATCGCTTAAAGTGTGTTTGGTTTAGGTAATGTAAGATTACCTTCGGGATGAGAATATCTTATTTAATTTGGTATATCACTTAAGCATTGTGAGACACTCCAAATCCGACTCGAGTTCCGACCAAATCTTAGAGGTCATACATGTCATCAAAGTGACTCGGTTTAGTTTTACAGTCTATACATTCCATTCGACCAGTAACAACAAACAAATAATTAACATGATATGTAGGTTCTTATTCTCACTTTAGAAAATCATGAAATAATCAGAATTGAAAAAGACAACACGTAAAAATTAATAAATTATGATCTTTATGGACTAAATACTAATGCTATAACCAAAGTTTTAAAATTTGAACAAAACACGAGTATTTATGAGTTATCATGTAATTAGAAATATAGTCAATCAGAACTGTGAATATTTCATAACAAGGTGAAACTAGATCATACTTGAATTATTAATTAAATTAAAGAACTCAATTCAATATTTAATAAAAATTAAATTAATTAAATTAAAGAACTCAAATCAATATTCAATAACAAATTAAAATTATTAATTAAGTTAAAGAACTCGATTCAGTATTATATATATGAAATTATTAAAATTAATGTAAAAAGGAAAAATATTCAATTTAATTTTAAATTATAAAATCATAAATGCTTTTTCATTTTAAATTTTGCTTTAACTATACTTTAAATATATCTAAAATATTTTCACACTTAATTTAATTATTTGAATTGATCTAGTGGTTTGTGTGTTTTTACACATCATAAGTTTGAGTCCCCTCTCAATCATTTTTATTCTTTTTTCCTTAAAGTTTACTGCATTATAACATATATATATAAAAGAGACTTATGGAATTGTCTTGCACCTGGGTGGGTGAAAGTTAATGCGGATGGTGCTGTCGGTGGGGCGCGAAACATGGCTACTATAGGTGGTGTGATCAGAGACTCTTCTGGAATCTGGCTTTTTAGTTTTTCCTAGAGTTTAGGGTCACGCTCGATTTTAGTTGCAGAATTATGAGCTGTTGATGACTGTATAAATAACCTATTTTGTGTACCCTTTTTACTTGGCTTTTGCATGTGTTTAGGCTCATATAGTCGCATTTAGGAGTAATTTGCATATAGTTTATATATAGTTAGGGAGTTATGGCGTCTGCGCTTAAATGTTTATTTTTGATGTGTTTAATGGGGAAGGTAGTGCGTTTTTGTGATGCTTGTGCAGAAAGCTGTGGAGGCAGAGGAGCGCTGGAGCAGTGGAATGGATCTTTCTCGTGTTGAGATGGCAAAATAGAAGAGTTGGAGATAAATCAAACTTTGGAAAACGTGAATTCTCATTTAATACGGAACTTATTGAATGAATCGGGAAAGCAAGATCCTCTTTAAGAGGTTTTCGTGCATTTTAGGGTTACAAAACCCTAGTTTTTTGCCTATATAAAGGAGACTTGGGCCACAAACAAAAAGGAGTTTGATATTGGACAGCAGCCTTTAGTCTTTAGCTATCGAAGAATCACTAGATTCGAAGTTCTAGAGGAGTCTCTACACGACGAGAGCTATTGAGAGAGGCTGAGGAGTGTGGAACCTGCAGCACAGTTAGAGAGCTTGGAGGAGAAAGTCGAGGACGCTTGATTCATTCTTTTCCTTGCTTGATAAACTACCATGTTCTTATATATTTGTATTATGGGTGTTTTAGGCTCAGATATGAGCTAAATACTTTGCTTGGGCTTATTGTTTTTAGGATATTATGTTTTGATTGATTGTGTAATGCTATAGTCTTTTCTTTTATCTATTCTGTTCATTGTTCTTCATGCGTAGTTATTGTAAGAGCTATTGAGAGAGGCCTTTTAACTATTGATCTGTGGCTAAATATCGAGAGAGTTAGGCTATACAAACGTGAACAATGGGACTTAAGCTGTCAACTTAGGTTCTAATCTGGCTTAGACATAAGTTTAGGGTTTCAAAGACTAATAAGGGGATCTTAAACAGATAATAAAGTTCTTAAGGTTCACAAAGACATATATTACCATTGCATCCTTGTTATCAACTTCTAGGCATCGAGAGAGTCAGAAGTTAATTAGAAAACCCTATCGAATAGGTAAAGACATAATTGGTTTACATAGACATGTATTGCCAATTACTATAGCATTCAAATAAGTAATCAACATAACTCTTAGGCAATAAACCTCGCTTTCATAATCATCTTATATCTGCTACAACATCTGTTTATCTTGATCATTACTATATTTACTCTTATTGCAATTAGTTTTGATAATCACTATCAAACCAATACTTTCTCATCAACTCTTAAGTACAATCGCTTCGTATTTATTGATCAAATCCCTTTGGGTTCGACACTATTCTATATCACTTTATTACTTGATCGGCGAATATACTTGCTCTAATTTGCATACTTGTTTACCGCACATCAGCTGCCCGTAATGCTCTTGTCTATTCTTGGAGGCTTGGTTTTCGAAGGATTGAGTTGGAGCTAGACAACACCACGGTGGTGGCGATCCTGAATGGTGGCTTGCCGTGCCTTGCAGAAAGCACTCTTGTGCGGAGAACTTAAGAAATCTGTTTTATAATAAAAATTCAGTAGCTTACGTGGTAGCAGTAACTAAAACTTGAACTTTTGTAGAAAACTATGTGGTATAGTAACTAAACCCTGAAGGTTTCCATAAATAATTTTAAATAGATTTCAAAGAGTTTAATTTTAATGTAGCTACTAATTACAAACCTAACTCAAAAAAATAATTATAAATATCTTTACAAATATAAGTTTGAGTATTAGATTAATTAATGATTTTAAATGAAGTACTCTAGTGTTAATGAGGATATACAAGTGATTTTGGAGAAGAAAATGACTAAATTGATATATTTTAAATATGAAGGGTTAAATTTATTGAATTACTTTGAATTAGGACTAAGTTGATATAATATATAAGTTTTGAGGACTAAAACTATCATTATACCAAACCTTGTTAGATATCCGTTTGAATTTAACGAAAGAGTGACCCGATTGTAACCAAATTTTAATTGAGTGACCCGTTTGTAACTTCACTAATAATTGAGTGACATTTTTGTTACCCAACGACAACATTTTAACGTTCGTTTGCATTTAAACGAGAGATTGACTCAATTGTAACTAGAATATTAATTAAGTGACTCAATTATAATTTTGGCATAATGTCAAAAAATGCCCCTAACATTTGACTGAATAGTCATTTTAGCCCTTATTCTTTTTTTTGAAGTAATTTAACCATCAACATTACATTTTAGGTCAAAATGGCCCTTTTGCAGATGAAAACTGTTAATTAACTAACGATAAATGGCTTGAAATGATGTGGCAAACCTACATGGCAGTGCACGCCGCAGTAACAATGTCATATAGACAAATATACTGACTTTACAAAATGACACACTAGTCAAAAATAATTTTACAAAATTGTATAAAATATAAAATATTTTTTCTTATGTCATTTCATTCTATCAAGTCATTTCAAATTGTTTATTGTTAGTTGGCTAACAGTTTTCATTCACAAAGGAGCCATTCTGACCCAAAATGAAACGTTGAGGGCTAAATCGCTTCAAAAAAAGAATAGAGACCAGAATGACTATTCAGTTAAACCTTAGAGGCATTTTTAGCATTATACCTATAATTTTTTTAAATTGAGTGACTCAATTGTAGCCTTACTAATAATTGAGTGACCTCTAATGTAATTTATACTAATTTTAATTTATAAGTAACATGTATTTAATTCAACACATCTTGTAGCTATAAAAAGTTCAACATGTCAGAGTCACAAAAATGTTATTTAAAAATAACAAATACTATTATCAAAAGATTAAGAAAAATATAAACAAATACTATCACTCACATCAATATATTAAGAAAATGTTATTTGAAAAATATGGATTACTAAAATTTTTAAACAATGATGGATGAGGGAATGTATGATAAGTAGGGATGGGTGTTGCGCGTAATAAGTGCTCCGCAATTGTGCAAGTGTACACGTCGCAAGTTATAGTATAAAAGATATCGTCTACACAGGGATTGGTACCACTTCAAGAATCTAATCTCTTGCACTGTAACAAGTAAAAGATTGTAGGAGTTTTAACTAACAACTAAACTAGAAAGCAATAAAGTAAAAGAAGATGTAATCAAATGAGAGAGAATAGGCCAGGTTATCGTGAGTTGATGTGTGATAGCCGATTGGATCATCTTGGTAAAAGATTACAAGGGCAACTCAGTTGTCGTGGCAACTTGCACAGCGGGGTTGCCTTGGCAACTAATCGACGGTTGCATGGGCAACTACTTGGGCGGCTGGGTAGCAACTTCAAGGTTCGGCGGAGCGTTTTTCAATGGTTTCTTCTTATCCCTAAGTCGAAACTCTAGCTAATTGTGCATGCCTTGACAATACATCCCTGCGTGAATCAAGGGTGAACAACAACCAATCTTGCGCTCCTCTTAGCCGTTGAAATCCTTAACTTATTCCTAAGCCGGATTAATCTTCACCATCAACAGATTGAATAAAGACCATACTCATTCGTTTCTTGAATCTAACTCTCCCGATATTAGATAAATAGATGAAGTTACGAGATCATCTCCTAATTCACTCGCAAACAAGAATAAAAACCAATAATGAGTAAACCTTGAATTGAAAGTGCAAACTCTTATTACCTAAACAAAATCCAATTGTTTCTCACAACCACAAAACACAATAACCTTAGCCAAGTAGATTTAGTTCATGGCTAGGTTCCAAAGAAACACAAGACAAATAATTCCTAGCATAAACCTAATTGAACAAGAAAGAAAAATATGAAGAATGGTTGAAGCCTTGTCGAAATCTCTCCAAAGCTCTTGTCAAAATCTCCCTTGATCTCTTTGTCGAAATTTCTCTCTTATCCCCTTTGGAGTTGACGGCTTGGTCCTCAATTTATAGGGCTAGGTCAAAGTCTTTTTTTGAGGAGGAAGTTAAGTTGGAATTAAATATCTTTAAAGAATATAATTCTTTATTATAATTAAATTCCTTCTAGAACTTCTCCTATCTTCTTGGGAATTAATTTCTCTTTAACCTCTTCATGGAAATCAAACTCCTTTGGGATTTTAACTTTGCTCCACGTCATCTTGGGCTTATCTAGTCATCAATTTCGACTACCATATCATCTTATCCCTTATCGAAAATTGCCCTGGCAACTAGCTAGGCATCTCCTTCATGCATTGCCCTGGAAACTGGTTCCATCCTTTCTTTGGCAAGTGATTCTGTACACACGTACAAAACACACCAAAACAGTATCTTTTTCCACAAAATTAAGCAAAATATGAAATCAAGCTTGTCTACCAAGGAAACAATGCAAATATGCATGAATGGATAATAATGCAACTAATATGAGCCTAAGTCTAGCAATAATATGAATAAAAGGGGTGAATAAAATAGTACTTTTAGACACTTAACACACCCCCAAACTCAAACTATTGCTTGTCCTCAAGCAATGCAAACTAATAATTACCAGCCAAGACTTCAATTTTCACAAACTTAGCTTTGAACTTGATTTCAATTCTCAGAACCGGGGCACAAAGTATGATTGGCTTTTCATTTTTCAGAAAACTTATAAGTTTCTCGGAATCAAACTATAATGCTCGTGAGTGTGTGCGGAGTTGTGTGCAAGTTGATTTTTCTATGCCAACAAGAGGTTTTCAAATTACTTAATTGGGTTCTTTTAACATGTTTTAACTAGAGCCGGTTTCGGGCACCTCTAGCGATCAATTTTTAGCACATACTAGAGCCAATTTCGGGTACCTCTAGTGATCAATTTTTTAGCACATACTAGAGCCAATTTTGGGCACATCTAGCATTCATCCAATTTTTATTCTAATCCCCCAATTTTTTTAATTATCAACCTAAGTTCGCTAGAATTCCTTAAATCAATCAAACCACACAGTGTTTCATTAAGTTTAGCATCATAGTACGATTCTAAGTGTTTCCACGTTTATCATAGAATAAAAAGTTCTATCAATTAAGTACATTGGCAAAGTCATCATCGGATATTCATCAAATCTAGGCAATTCTTGTTCCAACTAAAGGTATGGCAAGCAATTTATGTATCCTAAATGCAATCCTTAAGATGAATGCAACTAAACATAGTAACTAACTAATAACAATCCCCCCAAACTCGAGTGAGGCAATGTTCTCAATGCATGCAACAAAGAAAAATAAAAATAAAGAAAAGTAAAATGCAAACGATGACTTACTTTGAGAGTTCGTCGTCGTAGATGATTAGTTTTCTTTTGGTTGGTGCCTTGATTCTTTTGCTTGAACGCGGTGGTTGCTTCATTGTTGCCGATGGTGGAATCGATCCTCGTACGGGGTTGTCCTCATCGTCCTCTTTATCAATGTCATTGGCTTTTCGCTTGGGCTTGGAGGATTCGACTGGTGCGGTCTTTGTTGGTGCAATAGAGGACTCGTCCGAATCTGAAAAATCAGACAATGATTCAGTACGAGTTGATTCGGGCATAGGTGCTTTACCTTTGGCTTTTGTAGTGGTTGTCGGGGCGTCTTTAGCTTTGGTTGCCGTGACATCTTCAGTGTTGGTTGCCGTGGCAACTGCTTGAGAAGGCGCAGTGTAGGTTGCCGTGGCATCATCTGTTGCGGTTGCCATGGCAACTGCTTCATTGGTTGCCGTGGTAAGGATTTTGGCAGGAAAGATGGGGAACGGCACGCGGCTGTCTGGGTACTTTTCCAGGATAACTTGGGTGATGGAATTGTTGTGATCCTTCATGTACCACATGAACATTAATTGACGGTCTTCAATTTGCCTAAGGCGGTTCGCCAACGGTTGTAAGAGTGCTTCAAGTTGTCCTGGGGTTGCTGGCCGAGTTGCCCAGACATCAGTTGCTTTGGCATTAGGGGTTGCCGAGGCGGCAGGAGTTGCCGCGGCAATTGAAGGTGTTGGGGATTTTACCGATGCCTCTCCCATTAGCTTTCAGATTTGTGCTCGATTCCAACCAGACTTTGGTAGGGCCTTTTCATCAGTGGACTCACTTGGGACATGTATCTCCTTGCAAAGATTGGAAATTAAGCACGGGAAGAAAAAAGAACCCTTGTCTTTTGTGCTACATACACAAATCTCATCACAAATAATTTTTCCAATGTTAATGATGCGATTATGCAAGATAAAATGTATGAGCAAAAGGCGAGGTGTATCAATGGTGGTATTGTGTGTGGTGGGCATTAAAGAAGTTTTAACAAACTTATTTCATAATTTTGCCTCGGGTTTAAGCCGAAGGCGATTTACCGTGCCCTTGTATTTACCGTCGTTCCAATGAGTTCCCGGTAGAGTGAGTTCTTGAAGCACCTTGTCAAGTTGCTTGGGCGTGAGTTGATCAACAAAGGCTTGATGCTCGTCTTTCTCAACGTAGAGCCCGTAAAAGGTGTTGATGTTTTCGGGGCTTATGAGTATAGCCTTGTCACAAACAAAAACATAAGGATTATCCGGGTTAGGTGAGTGAGCATAGAATTCTCTTACCCATGAGATGTTACCCGGTTCCGATTAATGGCAAAAGATTTGCCACTTTTGATGTGCAATCCTTTCGAAGATGAATGGTTTAAGGCTAAAATCTTGATGAGAGTTGGAGTATTCAAAGCCTTGTTCTTCGCAAATCTTTCGGCTTTCAAACTTGGAGTGAAATCTTTCTTGAACCACCGGTGTAGCAAACTTCTTGTATCTTGGTTCTTTGGAGGAACTTGGATGAACCAAAAATTCGATTTTGGATGCCTTGGATGATCTTGGTTGTGAGTTTGGTAAAAACAAAGAAAAGAAAGCAAAAGAAACTAAAGAGTTGCAAGGTGAAAAGTAGGAATAGGTTTCTTGGAAGTTAAGGGTGATGGGTTAAATAGAAAATATAGGTAGTAAATATGGTGGGTGGGATTAATTTTGGAATAAAGAAAATAAGGGTTTCGATTTAGGGGTAGGGGACGGCTAGGGTATTTAGGCAAGGTGAAGGGTTTGGCCGGTTATGTAGGGTTTATTTAGGGTAAATTGGAGGCTTAATATAAACCTTAGATTCAGCCCATTAATTTCCTTGTTGAAGAAGTTTCCTTCTTGAATCAAAATTCCTCTTTATCTTGAACTATTTTCCTACAATTTAAAAACAAATAAAATAAGGATTAAAATTAAAGATAAACTAATTAAAGAAAATAAAGAAAGATATGCAAAGAAATTCTTAAACTTAAAATTAAAAAAAACAATTAGATAAATATGAAAGAAAGATGTAGTTTTAATCTTAAAGAAAATAAATAAATCTATCCTAAAAAGAAAAATAACCAAAAATAATAAATAAAAATGAAAAATTAAATAGTTTGAAAAAAAGAAAATATCGAAAGGAGAGCATGCTCATGCATCTCCTAAGGTGACCACTTCTTTGTTACGTTTCACATGGGCACCGTTGTAGTGATTCAATCTTTGTCCGTTAACTTTAAATTCATGTTCGTCAGTGATGGACTTGATTATCACGGCACCATGGGAGATGGTTTGACAACTTTAAATGGTCCCGACCATCTTGATTTCAGTTTTCCCGGGAAAAGTTTCAGCCGAGAATTGAATAAAAGAACTAGTTGCCCTGGCATGAATTGCCGCGACAATAGTTTCTTGTCATGCCATTGCTTTGTTTTCTCCTTGTAGATTCGTGCATTGTTATAGGCGAGTGCACGGAATTCTTCTATCTCGTTGAGGTCCAACAAACGCTTTTTGTCCGCACTTTCCCAATCCATATTCACGGTCTTGATTGCCCAATATGCCTTGTGTTCAATTTCCACCGGTAGATGGCATGTTTTGCCATAGACAAGTCGGAAGGGAGACATACCTAAGGGTGTTTTGAATGCAGTGCGATATGCCCAAAGTGCGTCATCTAGTCTTACTGACCAATCATTCCTAAAAGGATTTACAACTTTTTCGAGTATACCCTTCAATTCTCGGTTGGAAATTTCTGCTTGCCCATTGGTTTGTGGATGATATGCCGTGGCAATCTTGTGAGATACACCAAAGCGTTGTAACATCTTGACGATCAGTTTGTTGTCGAAGTGCTTGACTTCATCACTGATAATTGCTCTCAGCATCCCAGACCATGTAAATATATTTTTCTGCAAGAATCGTTGCACGGTCTTAGAGTCGTTGGTGGGAACTGCAGCTGCCTCAACCCATTTAGACACGTAGTCGATGGTAAGTAGAATGTAGAGTTTTCCGAATGACGATGGGAAAGGTCCCACAAAATCGATCCCCCATACATCGAACAATTCCACCTCGATGATGTTTTAGAGCGGCATCTCATGCCGTCTAGAGATATTACCCGTCCTCTGGCAATGGTCACATTGCTTGTAAAATTCTTGGGCATCTTTGTATAGTGTTGGCCAATACAAACCGGATTGCAAAACTTTGGCCGCGATTCGTGTCCCTCCAAAATGTCCTCCATAGGGTGAAGAATGGCATTGCCAGAGTATATTCTGCTGCTCCTGTTTAGGGACACATCGGCGTATAACCTGATCTGCACATTGTTTAAACAAAAGAGGCTCGTCCCAAAAGTAATGCTTAGCATCATGGCAGAACCGCTTCTTCCCTTGGTGAGTAAGGCCATAAGGTAAAATACCACAAACAAGAAAATTAACTAAATCCACGTACCAGGGTATTGCCGAGGCATGTGTTACCGTGGCAACTACTTTCATGGTTGCCAAGGTATACGCGTCTAGAGTTGCCACGACATGCGCATCCATAGTTGCCGAGGCGTGCGAGTCAAGTGTTTCTAAGGCATGCACGTCAAGAGTTACTGAGGCATTAGGGGTTGCCGAGGCATACGCGTCTATGGTTGCCGAGGCAACTAACAATTGCTTATCCGAGAATGCATCGCATATCTCTAAATCTGCGTTCTCCTCCCTATTGCGTTCTAAGCGTGATAAGTGATCGGCCACTAGATTTTCTGTTCCTTTCCTGTCCTTAATTTCAATATCAAACTCTTGTAAAAGCAATATCCAACGAATCAAATGAGGTTTGGCATCCTTTTTAGCAAATAGATACTTAATTACCGAATGATCCGTATGAACAATTACCTTTGTACCAATCAAATAGGATCGAAACTTGTCAAATGCGAAAACTACGGCTTGTAACTCTTTCTCCGTTGTTGTGTAATTCACTTGAGCACTATTAAGAGTTTTACAAGCGTAGTATATCACATGAAAGGTCTTACCTGTGCGTTGGCCTATGACTGCTCCTACCGCGAAATCACTTGCATCACACATGAGCTCAAAAGGTAGCGTCCAATCGGGTGGAACGATAATGGGTACCGAGGCAAGCTTTTCCTTTAGGGTTTCAAATGCTTGGGGTGCAAGAATTGTCAAAATTGAAGACTTTATCCTGTTCAAGCAAATTGCACAAGGGTTTAGTAATTTTAGAAAAATTATGAATGAACCTCCTGTAAAAACCTGCATGTCCAAGAAAGCTTCAGATTCCTTTAACAGAACTTGGTGGGGGTAATCTCTCGATCATGTCCACCTTGGCTTTATCTACTTCAATTCCCTTGGAAGAAATCTTTTGGCTGAGCACTATTCCTTCATCTACCATAAATGGCACTTCTCCCAATTAAGAACTAGGTCAGTTTCTTCACATCTTGACAACACATTCTCTAAATTGCCGAGGCAACTGTCGAAGTCATTACCAAAAATGGAAAAATCATCCATGAAGATCTCAAGGAAGTCTTCGACCATGTCTGAAAAGAGTGCCATCATGCATCTTTGGAAGGTTGTGGGGCATTACACAATCCGAACGGCATCCTTCGGAAAGCATAAGTATCGTATGGGCATGTGAAGGTTGTCTTTTCTTGATCTTCTGGTGCTATGGCAATTTGATTGTAACCTGAATAACCATCAAGAAAACAGTAAAAGGGTTTACCTGCAAGACGATCAAGCATTTGATCAATAAAGGGTAATGAGAAGTGATATTTCCTAGTGGCTTTGTTTAGCTTTCGATAATCTATACAAACCCTCCAGCCGGTCACAGTCCTGGTTGGAATGAGTTCATTGTTTTCATTACTTACCACCGTTATACATTCCTTTTTCGGTACACATTGTACTGGACTTACCCATGTACTATCAGAGATAGGGTATATAATGCCGGCATCAAGCCACTTGATGATTTCTTTCATTACAACCCCTTTCATGGCATGATTCAGTCTCCTCTGGGCCTCAATCGAAGGTTTGTGATTATCTTCCAACAAAATCTTGTGCATGCACACTGTCGGGATAATTCCTTTCAAGTCGGTAATTGTCCACCCTATTGTCTTCTTGTGTAGCATCAACATTTTGATCAGCTTCTTTTCCTGCTCAGGCTGTAACTTAGAGGAAATAATTACAGGCAATGTATTATCGGTTCCCAAGTAAGCATATTTTAGTTGTCCTGGCAATTGTTTCAACTCAAGAATCGGTGGTTGTTCAATGGAGGGCTTTTCGAGTTTACCTTCCTTACCTGAGTAATCCAGTGGTTCAAAGTATGTACCTGGTCGATTGACTAACCAATTTGCTTCTTATTATTGTTCCTCATCGATCGGTTCTTCATACTCCTCAGGTTTCTCTTGATCAGTAATGTAGTTACCGAGGCAACTAAATTCCTCGTCGAAGTTAAACTCTGCCTTGGCATGAAGAAGTTGGCATTCTTCCGGATCATCGGCATGCCTTAGTGTTTGGAACACATTTAGTTTAACTTGCTGGTCATTCACCCTCATTGTGAGTTTTCCTTTTTCAACATCGATCAAGGTTCTCCCTATTGCTAGGAAGGGTCTCCCGAGAATGATAGGTGCATGTTCATCTGCTTCACAATCAAAAACAATAAAGTCAGTGGGAAAAATAAATTTATCAACTTTTACCAGTATGTCTTCGATTTTTCCCTCTGGATGCACATAGGATCTGTCGGCTAGATGTAGCATAACTGTTGTAGGTCTTGCCTTCTCGATTCCTAGTTTCTGGAAAACCAATTTAGGCATCAAGTTTATGCTTGCTCCAAGGTCACATAATGCTTTCTCGACATAGTGGTTTTCGATGGAACAAGGTATTATGAAACTTTCAGGATCCTTCAACTTGGCTGGCATGCGATTGTGCAACATGGCCATGCATCCCTCTGTTGTGGCAACTGTTACAAATTCTCATAGCCTTGTTCTCTTGGACATAATGTCTTTAAGAAACTTGGCATAGTTCGACATTTGTTCAATTGCTTCAACCAATGGCAAGTTGATGTGGACTTGCTTTAGGATATCGAGAAACTTATTGAATTGATATTCTTGCTTTTGTCGCTTCAACCTTTGTGGGAATGGTGGTGGAAGTCAGATAACTTCGATCCTTTCATTGGTTTAGAACCTGATTGACGGCATTGCCGAGGCAACTGGAGTTGTCAAGGCATTGTCAACTAGGGTTGCCGTGGAGTGCATATCGTTGGTTGCCGCGTCATCCTTATCCTTAGTTGTCGAGGCATGCTTATCGCTGGTTTTCGCGGCAATTACTGGTTCAACATCTGAGGCTTTGTCGTTGAGTTCGTATTGTTATTTTTGTGGAGTTTTGTTTGATGAGCGAGCTTGAGCCTCTTTAAGTTGTTGGCCACTTCTAGTGGTGATCGCCTTACATTGCTCATGGCCAGTTCCTCTTGCGACTTCAGTATCGCTAGGTAAGCCTCCTTGTGGTTTAGTATTCAGGTTTTAAGCAAATTGTCCGACTTGATTTTCCAATGATTTGATTGTCACCTCTTGGTTTTGCAATCTCATCTCGGTTCTGTTAATAAAAGCATCCGTTCTTTTTATAAAGTTACTATTCTCAGCCATATAAGATTCAGTTTTCAAAATAAAAGCATTGAGAGAATTTTCCAAAGATCTAGATGTTGTCGGTTGTTGCTGCGGCAACTGTTGCCGTGGCATATTCTGCTAGAATCTCGATGCTTGTGCATTCTGATTGTTCTGGTTTAAAGCATTGTTGGGATTACTCCATGAAAAATTTGGGTGCTTCTTCCAAGCTGGATTGTATGTATTGGACATCACATTGTTGTTCCGGTTGTAATTCCCCACATAAAAGATGGATTCTGCATACATTCAGAAGAATCATGGTTACCACCACATAACTCACAAAAGGAATCTATTACCTTGACCTCCTATGTGTTGTTTAGTTTCTGCATGTTCTGGACCATCTTGGTTAGAGCGACCAATTGTGCCGAAATTGAGTCTGATGATCCCAGTTCATGTATTATGGCTTGGCGTCTAACTCTTCCTCTTCTAGCAGATAGGAATTGATAATCATTCTTGGCAAGCCTGTTTAGAATTTGCATTGCTTCATTCGGTGACTTATCTAGGAGTATGCCGTTTGCCGAGGCATCTAGCATCATCCTTGTTGGTGTATTCACAGGGTTGTAAAACATTGTTACTTGTGTCCACATTGGGAATCCGTGTAGGGGGCATTTGTGTAGAAGTTCTCTATATCGCTCTCAAGCCTCGTACATGGATTCATCATTTGCCTACCGAAAAGAAGTAATTTCGTTACGAAGCTTATCAGTCAAATTTGTAGGATTAAATCAAACAAGGAAATCATGACAAAGATCTGTCCAAGATCCTATTGATCCGCCAGGAATACTATTCAACCATGCTTTCGCCCTATCCCTCAGTGAATAGGGGAATAATCTTAGTTGTAAAACATCGGGGGCGACTCCTTGTATTTTGAATGAATTACAAATCTCGAGGAAAGATTTAAGATGTTGTCGTGCATCTTCAGTTGCTGAGCCGCCAAATTGACCAATTGTGTTGATCATATTGAACATCACCAGTTTCAACTCAAAGTGGTCGGCTTCAATTTCAGGTGTGACAACTCCTGGATTAAGTCCTTCATGATCTTCTTCAAGATAGTCTTGAATAGTTCTGCTTCGTGCAAGAATCACTCCTCCTGCTGGGACATCCTGATTCATATTGCCGTCTTGATTAGCCATTGCTACTCTTAACCTTCGTCTGAATTTTTGCAAGGTCCGTTCGATTTCTGGATCAAAGGGATATTCTGGTGTAATCGATCTCGCCCTGGTCATATACCAATGCAAAACCAAAGTTTGTTAGCCCTTTGAATCTTAAACAAGGAAAATGAAAAGTGCAAGAAAATAAAAACAAAGTTGCTATTGCCAATCCCCAGCAACGACGCCAAAAACTTGTTGCGCGTAATAAGTGCTCCGTAATTGTGCAAATGTACACGTCGCAAGTTATAGTATAAAAGATATCATCTCTACAGGGATTGGTGCCACTTCAAGAATCTAATCTCTTGCACTGTAAAAAGTAAAAGAACACAAGTAGAAGATTGTAGGAGTTTTAACTAACAACTAAACTAGAAAGCAATAAAGTAAAAGAAGATGTAATCAAATGAGAGAGAATAGGCCAGGTTATCGTGAGTTAAGGTGTGATAGCCGATTGGATCGTCTTGGTAAAAGATTTCAAGGGCAACTCAGTTGCCGTGGCAACTTGCACAGTGGGGTTACCTTGGCAACTAATCGACGGTTGCCTGGGCAACTACTTGGGCGGCTGGGCAGCAACTTCAAGGTTCGGCGGAGCGTTCTTCAATGGTTTCTTCTTATCCCTAAGTCGAAACTCTAGCTAATTGTGCATGCCTTGACAATACATCCCGCGTGAATCAAGGGTGAACAACAACCAATCTTGCGCTCCTCTTAGCCGTTGAAATCCTTAACTTATTCCTAAGCCGGATTAATCTTCACCATCAATAGATTGAATAAAGACCATACTCATTCGTTTCTTGAATCTAACTCTCCCGATATTAGATAAATAAATGAACTTACGAGATCCTCTCCCAATTCACTCGCAAACAAGAATAAAAACCAAGAATGAGTAAACCTTGAATTGAAAGTGCAAACTCTTATTACCTAAACAAAATCCAATTGTTTCTCACAACCACAAAACACAATAACCTTAGCCAAGTATATTTAGTTCATGGCTAGGTTCCAAAGAAACACAAGACAAAGAATTCCTAGCATAAACCTAATTGAACAAGAAAGAAAAAGATGAAGAATGGTTGAAGCCTTGTCGAAATCTCTCCAAAGTTTTTGTCGAAATCTCCCTTGATCTCTTTGTCGAAATTTCTCTCTTCTCCCCTTTGGAGTTGACGGCTTGGTCCTCAATTTATAGGGCTAGGTCAAAGTCTTTTTTTAGGAGGAAGTTAAATTGGAATTAAATATCTTTAAAGATTATAATTCTTTATTATAATTAAATTCCTTCTAGAACTTCTCCTATCTTCTTGGGATTTAATTTCTCTTTAACCTCTTCATGGAAATCAAACTCCTTTGGGATTTAACTTTGTTCCACGTCATCTTGGGCTTATCTAGTCATCAATTTCGACTACCATATCATCTTATCCCTTATCGAAAATTGCCCTGACAACTAGCTCGGCATCTCCTTCATGCATTGCCCTGACAACTAGCTCGACATCTCCTTCATGCATTGTCCTGGCAACTGGTTCCAGCCTTGCTTTGGCAAGTGATTCTGCACACACTCACAAAACACAACAAAGCAGTATCTTTTTCTACAAAATTAAGCAAAATATGAAATCAAGCTTGTCCACCAAGGAAACAATGCAAATATGCATGAATGGCTAATAATACAACTAATATGAGCCTAAGTCTAGCAATAATATGAATAAAAATGGTGAATAAAATAGTACTTTTAGACACTTAACAATGGGCATGAGTCTAATCGGGTTTTTAGCCCACCCGCACCCGACCTGACCCGAACATATTCTTTAAAAACTCAACATAACCTGACCCGAAAATAAATATGCTAAACCCGACCTATAGAAAAATAATAATTTTAGGGACCTAATTGTAAAAAAATAATTTTAAGAGACTTAATCATAAAAAAATATATTTTGAAGGACTAAATTGTAAATAAAAATTCAATTTTAGGATCTAATTATAAAAAATATATATAAAGAGGGGATATTATTATAAATATCTCTAAAAAATTTAGGGAAAAAATTACACAATTAATCTCAAGTTGAGTCAGATATTTTCCACCCTAAACTCGAATCCGACCCGAGTTTATCCTTAATAAAAACTCGATCCGACCCAATCCGAACTTAATTTTTTTATTAAAAATTTAACTCGATCGGGATGGGTCATGTTAGAATTCGACCGGATCGGGTAAAATGTACATCCCTAATTGATAAGACGAAATGGCACCATTCAACCTAGCTAAAGCATAACGGCCACAAACTACCGCCACTTCATCAAACTGAAATAACATTATAAAAAATAATAGGCTAAACTATAAAATAAGTGCCCAAATTATATTTTTTTGTAATAGATGCCTAAAGTATTTTTTGTTTGAAATAGGTGCCTAAAGTATTTTTTGTTTGAAATAGGTGCCTAAACTTTTATTTTAGCTGAAATAGGTGCCTAAACTATTTTTTTTGCTGAAATAGGTGCCTAAATTTTTATTTTTGACTTGTTTTAAAGTTAATTTTGACACCTTCTTAGGCACCTATTTCAACTAAAAATGAAAGTTTAGACGCCTATTTCAGCCAAAAAATACTTTAAGTACCTATTTTAATTAAAAATAAAATTTAACTTTAGACACTTATTTCGGCTAAAAAAATATTTTATGCACCTCTTACAAAAAAAAAAATGCTTTTATTTTGTAGATAAGCCAAAATAATAATTATTAAAAAAACAAGGGAGGAGAAGATGGCAACCAAAGCAGTAGTTGCAGTTCTATTACATCTGCTTCACCTTCAAAGTTTGTAATAAATCCGGCCCATCGGTTTTTTGTCCGAAAAGGCTGTCTTCTTTCAACTCCTCTTCTGCTTCTGCTTCTGCTTTGGCCATCAAATGGAGAGGTATCAGTAATTGCAGTTCCAACAAGTCCGCCAGAAAAATGGAGGGTTTTACAACAACAACAACGGCATCCGCTCAACCTTTGGAGAATGCCGACGAGCTTATCGCCTCCGTCGAGACTTTCATCTTTGATTGTGATGGTCATCATTCTAATTTCTTTTTTATCTCACTTTAGTGGGTTTTATTTTTAATTACCTTTTTCTAGAAAGATAAAATTAATAAAGTTATTATCTATTGATGGTAGTGGTAGTGATTAATTTCTATCTGATAATGCCTGTTGATGGGGTTTTTAGTTAATAGTGTGACCATTCACTTGAAATTGCCTTTCAGGAATTTGGTGAAAAATATGAGTAAAATCATTATAGACAATAGTTTTCTGCCAATAACACCTTTGGCCAAGTTGGAAAATGCTAAGAAATTCAATAAAAAGAAGAAAAAAAGGAAGAGCCCTTTTGTTTGGAATCGGTTTCTTGATAAATTGATGTGGCATGGAACTTATGATAAGTTATGAGTTCAATAATTAGATTTAGTGATTGAAATTGATATGACCAAAAGAATTTTTTTTTGCTAATTGATGGATATTTTGCAGGAGTTATATGGAAGGGTGATAAATTAATAGATGGAGTTCCAGAAACTCTTGATATGCTTCGGTCAAAGGTTTGTAATTGAGCATGCATATGTGCATTTTTGTATCCCCTGGGATATATGCAAAATCAAGTTGCTTAAAAATTGTTATATTTTATAGTTAACAGACTGTTGATCCTATTGTTCCTCAGGGGAAAAGATTGGTTTTTGTCACCAACAACTCAACCAAATCCAGGAAACAATATGGTAAAAAGTTCGAGACACTTGGTCTGAATGTCAGTGAGGTTAGTCCAAGAATCTTCAATGGTGTTTACATCTAGCTGTCAGTCATAAGTTCTGACTTGATTAATGATTTCAGGAGGAAATTTTTGCATCTTCATTTGCTGCTGCTGCATATCTCAAGTCCATTAATTTCCCAAAAGATAAAAAAGTAAGTGTTGTTGGATTTTTGAAGTTGGCGTGGAAAAACTGGAAATCTGCTGTTAGATGGACGTTCCTTCTTTTTTCCATTCACTGTTTACTACCCCCATTATCTTATCAGTTTTATATATCAACGAGCACTTTCTTCTCACTATTCTTGCTTTCCGGATTCCACTTTTGATCTAGCTTACTAAACTTTACTTTTCATTATAAATTTGGTGATTTGATATGTACGATTATTGACTGATAGCTTATCATGATATAGGTTTATGTCATTGGTGAGGATGGCATCTTAAAGGAGCTTGAGCTTGCAGGATTCCAATACCTTGGTGGGCCGGTATGTATGTGTTTCAGTTTGCATATAGCACCATTTATTCTGTAAACAGTATGGAATCTGCAAAGCTCCCTAATCATATATATATATATATATATATATTGATATATCATTAGTTTGCTAAACTCTTGTAAACAGTTTAAGGATCATTTCCCTAAATTAAATATGAAAGCTAGAAGTATTACCACAAAAGAGTAGATTGCACTGAATTTCTTTTACCTTAATCCTCTCCTCATCCCACAAGTCAGTCAAAGGATGCTAATGGCTGTTTGATCAATTGGATTGTAAGATTGGTATTACTACTCGATATGTTTCTTAACTGAACATCTTTGCTTTACTCTGTGCAGTCTGACCTCTTTTGATATAATGAAAATTTAGTTTCTTCCAGTAACAAACTAGGTTAAAGATAATTGCTACGAGCTGATTTATACGATATAAGAAGAAAGAGGATATAGCAGATCGTAATAAATGTATTTTAGGATTTCCTCATTTTTCCTGTTTTCAACATCATAATGGCGTGTCTTTACTGAAAACCAAATTAGATGGGCAGCTCGCCATGTATGTAGCTGGCACAAAGATCCATATCAATGATGATACATCTATTATATTTCCCTGCACATCATGTACTTCCAAGCTTTTAATATCAACTGAAAATGATCCTTGACATGTTTGATTTTGCTTGAGTTGCACCCACAGGCTTTGTAGAAGTTTGGGCAACAGGGATGTGGTCTAACCATACAAAACATAGCACCTGACAATCATGTCTATTTCACTCATTAGCGGCTTCTTTTTATTTATTTCTTCATTTATTTTAGCTGGAATCTTCTATGTGGTTTTCTCTTGGCATATTTTTTATGCCATGTATTAATTGTTTTGCAGGAGGATGGTGGAAAGAAGATTGAGCTAAAGCCAGGGTTTCTAATGGAGCATGATAAAGATGTGAAGTCTTATTTTGTTTCTTATCTGTCATTTTGTCCTTTAAAAAACAGAGATTTGCAAACCTTGAAAAAGAAATTGTCTCAATGTTTGTAATGTTAACTTTTTGGCTCTCAACAAATATAAAGCAGCTTTTGAACTTTCATTTTTGCTATATAGGTCGGGGCCGTTGTTGTTGGATTTGATCGATACTTCAACTATTACAAAGTTCAGTAAGTTCACTTTCTAATAGAAAATCTATGTGTGCAAACAGTTAACTTGTCCCATGAGGTTTTACAGCCTAGAGATTTTTTAAAGGAACCAGAATATACGTATAACAAATAGGATTAAATAGATCAATTAACATTTTGTTTCACATTACTGTTGATTGGTAGCTAAGGATTGATAGTTTGTGTTGACAAGTGTTGACAAATGGCATATTTTAATCAAAGTGAACTGCAATTCTTGGGATTAAAATAATGCTCTGAATGAAAGAGTTTGGGGATGAAAATATGAGTCCGACATTTCATCATTAGAATTTCAATGACAGTAATTATTTTAACTAATACTTACATGCTAAATATTTACGTTTTGTTGATTTTACGAGGTTACTAATTGTTTTTTTTCTTCATATTAATGGAGGTATGGGACACTTTGTATACGTGAAAATCCTGGCTGTCTTTTCATCGCTACGAATCGTGATGCTGTCACTCATCTCACAGATGCTCAGGAATGGGCAGGTTCTATTCACTTCTCCCTTAACTAGACTTTTGTGTTCACAGCATCATCTTCTTCTCTTGTATAGCTTTGGTAAAAACTGTGAATATTAGGACAACGTATGAATCAGTAGCGGAATTCTGGACCATAAATTATCAAAGCAGCATTTATTTTCACCTGGTATTTAAAATTGTTTAGGGTACATTGGACATGAGGCTGAATATTGTTTCTTGCCAAAAAAAATCATGTTTCTCTTATATTCTGTTGCTTTATTTCTTCTGTGTTTTCTCCTCCCCTATATTCTAAAGAGTTCTGTGTCTTTCCATATCTCAGTACCTTTTTGCCTTTTTGGGTATATGTGATGTCTTTTTGTTGTTATAATGCTTTGATAGACATCAATACATGTTAGCTCTGCTAAATTTGATAGTGCAGGTACATTAATTTGTCAGTTGATGAAATACCCGAAAAGGAAAACTCGTTTTTTTGAGGTTTAACTATCATAAAAATTAGCAAAAGAGTGTGATTCAAAAGTTTCAAAACTGTAAGGCAACGCATTCATTTGACATTCTAGGAAGATAAATATCCTTAAAAACTCTTTCATCCTAATTTTGGTCTTTTAACTTAATCTTGTAATAAAATATTTTTTCCCTCAATTATGCAAGTCACTGTGTAGCACCATATTTGATTTCAGGTGGTGGTTCTATGGTTGGTGCCATCTGTGGATCCACTCAACGTCAGCCACATGTTGTGGGAAAGCCTTCAACTTTTATGATGGACTACCTTGCAGACAAGTATGTTTCTGAAATTGTATAGTTTTTATCCTGTTTCTTCTACGCTCCTCAGGCAAGCGATAACATGAGTGATTTTGACTTGGGAATTGGTGCATTTTGTTATTAAGTGCCTGGGTAGGCATTATACTGATATATTTATTATTCACAAGATGCCATACTGGAGGTTTTAATTTGTTACTAGTCTTACTATATTTCTATCTGTAGAGAACAAACATGAATTCAATTAAGTACAGTTGAAACCCATCGGAATTTCCTTTGTAATTGACATACAGAACAAAGGAGTTAAATGGGTAGCAAAGAGCTGAAGACGGGTGGATCTATAAAGCCCCCAAGGGGAGCAACTGCATCCCATTTTTTGGGGAAGCAAGTCTAGTTTAGTGTGTAAAGGAAAAAAAGAAATTTGCATACCCATTTAGAGAAAAAAAGAAATTTGGACCCTCATTCTTTAATTTCTGGATCCACCACTGGCTGAACGCATGCGCCTCTATCTTTTCCCTTCTGGATCTTTTCTGATTTAAGATTTGGATCATATTTCAAATGTTTATCCTTTTCCATTTTTGGTATTTTTTTCACACTTGTCTGCCTCCTCAATTGTAGCTCACTTCACAGCAGATTGAACCGTTTGCAGGCCGTCTAGTTTACAGGGTCCTGCCCTGATTCTAGACAAATGGACACTGGCAACAGTTCAGTTGTAGTAAATCTTAAGTATTGCTATCTAATAGCATTGTTTTCATGTAACGCAACAGATTCGGCATCCTCAAATCGCAGATATGCATGGTTGGGGACAGATTAGATACAGACATTCTGTTTGGACAAAATGGCGGCTGCAAAACTCTTCTTGTTCTCTCAGGTATAACTAATTACTGCATTGTCATTCTTCTTTCCAATCTTAGGTTCTGTATATATAAACCCTCATGATTTGCAAGGCATATATGATGAAGTTGTTTTTTCCACTGTAATAGGCGTGACAACATTGTCGATGCTTCAAAGCCCCAGCAATTTGATACAGCCTGATTTCTACACCAATAAGATCTCAGATTTTCTTGCTCCCAAGGCTGCAAATGTGTGATGATGCAAGCATTGTATGTTTTCTCTCGGCATAACTAGTTTGTCAACTACTACCATCAGACAGGGAAGGCAAATTCCATTCTTTCTTCCATTTTCTGTACAACAGTTTTAAAATGTAGAGGTTGTTCATCAATGAATGATGCAATGTTGCTTATTCTTTCCCTATCTGACCATTATAATTGCAAATTATAAGGGATTTATTTACATTGTGGTACGTTCTTCGTAGAGCATACATGCATGGACGGGGTTAGAAAATTTATATTAGGGTGTCAATTATTTTAAAAGTGGTATTGATATTCTATTAAAGGGGTGTTAGTTTTTTTTATATTAAATTTTATAAAGTTTTTAAAAAATAAAAAAAGTTTACACCCTGAAGGCCCAGCTGTCTCTGCCCATGCATACATATACTTTAGTTTTGTACTATGGAATAGGATGTTTAGTTTTAACTTTACTTTTATTCATCCCATTTATTATTAGTTTTTTTTTTCATCCAACTTTAAAAAATTACAAAATCATCATTAACATTTTCAATTTTGTCTTTTCTAGAAGTCCTTTGTTAACTAACTAAATGATTACATGGTGACTTTCCCAATTAGAATAAAAACAAATTTAATTTGTGATCATTACACATTATATTAATTAAGTCCTTTGGCCAATCGCGTGGGGCAAATAAGTGATCCTATCCAGGCTAAATTCAATGCTACATGGGCAGCACCTCCCCCTCATTGGATAAAGATCAATATCGATGGGGCGAGGAATACGAATTCAGGAATGACTACATGTGGTGGAGTGGCGTGGGAATCCAACTTGAACTGGTGCTTCGGATTTACGAAAGCTATTGGGGTATGCACTGTTTGGAGGCTGAGTTGCGGGGTGTTTATGAAGGGCTAGGAACGACATGGAGCTTAGGTTGCCCTCGAGTTATTGTTGAGATGGATAGCAGAGATGCATATGAGCTGCTTGAGCATGATAAATCATAACATTTACAATGAGAGTATATATCAAAGTACAGTGAGGTTTAATTATACAAAGATAAGGTAATTCAAATGTTACACACAAGATAATATTTAGATAAGATAAGATTTAAATAAGATTGATTAAGATTTATCTTATCTTTATCTTTGATACGCCCAGCAAGATAAAAGATCCATCAGAGACACCAATCTTATATCGAAAATGGATGAAGAGATTCCGTCCAAGCAGTTTGGCGAGAGTGTCCGTAATTTGAGCTTTAGAGGGAATATGTTGAACAAGTAGTGAACCCACATCAACTAAGTCACGAATAGAGAAGTAATCAAGTTCAAGATGCTTCATACGAGAATGAAAGACTGGATTTTTGCAAACATATGTGGCACTGAGATTGTAACAAGAGAGAGATTGTGGTTTTATTAATGTCACGCAATTTCTTGAAGTATATGTTGAACCCAAAGTACTTCAGCAGTTGCATTTGTCACAACACAATATTCAGCCTCTGTGGAGGAACGAGACACATTTTTATGACGAGATGGCTTCCATGAAATAAGATTAGATCCAAGATAAATAGCATATCCAGTAGTGGATATATCGTCAGTAGAGGATCCACCCTAGTTTGCATCGACAAAGGCAATGAGATGAAGTGAAGATGTCGAGCGAAAAAGAATGCCATGGAATAATGTACCTTTTAGATAACGCATGATGCGCTTAGTCGTTGTCCAATGTGCAAGTGAAGGACCATGCATGTATTGTGACAGATGATTCACGATAAAGGCAATATTCAGATGAGTAAGTGTGAGATACTGAAGCAGACCAAGTAATCATCGATAACTAGAGATATCTAGTGTCGTGGATGGCTCCAACGAAGGTAGTTTGTCGAAAGAAGACATAAGTGTGGAAATTGCCTTGGCATTTTCCATATGAAATTGAGCCAAGATGTTTGAGAAGCATTGCGCCTGAGATAGAAATAAACCAGTTGGAGTAGAAATAGCCTCAATGCCAAAAAAAGTAGTTGAGCAAGCCCATGTCCTTTAGAGCAAACATTGTAGATAATAAGTTGGTGAAATGGAAAATAAAGACAATATTATTACCAGTAAGCACAATATCATCCACGTATACTAGAAAGTACAAAATAACTCCATTTACATTATAAATGAAGAGTGATGCATCAACCTTTGATTTCTTAAAACCAAATTGAAGAATAAATTGAGAGAGTTTAATATACAATGCCATCGGTGCTTGCTTTAGTCCATACAAGGCTTTACGCAATCGACAAATATGAGGTGGTTTTGTAGAGTCAACATACCCCGAAGGTAGTTTTAGATAGACTTCCTCATGTAAGGTGCCATTTAAGAAGGCATTATTAATTCCAAGTTGCTTGATAGGCCACACATGATGTAGTGCAAGAGTGAAAATAATATGCACCATAACAGGTTTCATGTAACGACCCAATTTTTGGGTTAGCGAATCGGGCCTCAGACCCTAGTTTTGGGCCTTTTAATTTGTGGTTCAAATAAAAGAAAGTTTAGGTTGAGAACCGATTTGATGAATTTAAGGACTAAAATTTGTGACTGATATAAATTTGGAGCTTAAAGTGAAAACAATAAGGAATATTAAGGTTCAATTAATTGGTTTACCCATTTTGTTGGGGTTGGTTAAATTAAAGTGGGCTGAATCGTGGGGAATATATTTTTATTTTAGGGAGAAAAAGTGAATAGTGGGAGAGGAAAAAGAAAAGTAAGACAAACAGTGAATGGGGAGTTTTGAACTTCGATCTACCATCGTCCAAGCTGTCGTTCGTATCACCGCTGGCACCATTGGATAGAGCTTGTCGAGACAAGTCGGCCAGTGGTCGTCGTGTCACTGCTACTTCTACCGTTCACCAGGGTGAGGGAAGTAAAGTTTTGGACAATTGAATCAGGGCTATTTTGGTGGCCAAAACCAGAATCTGAGGCCATCGATGTGCTCACTAGCATCGGGATAGATGGACTAGAGCCTTTCGTCGTTGTTTGACCACTAAACCCCCCCAAGAATGGGCGTACGTCTGCCCAGACGGGTGCATATTGCTATGGTGCACCACGCCACACCAAAACCTGCTCTGCCGGGTGCACATGCACTCGTCCGCATCGGATAACGCCCCGTGGGTGCACCATTCTACCATGAACCGCGTCGCACCTGATCATCTGGAATGCTGACCAGTCGTTGATCATGTTGACCAACCGTTGATCGGTATTGACCAACCGTTGACTTTTCTAGGAATCTTACCTGGGGGTTTTCTATTTCTAAGTCCATTGGCGTAATATGTTTCACTAAATTTGAACTCGATAAGCTATTTTTACACATTTGACCTTGTTAATTAGTTAGTGAATACGAGAAATTAAGGCATATTGTATTCATATTTATTTAAGGAATTTTCGGGATCGAATATTGGACCAATTAGAGTAATCAAAAAGATTGGGCAAGGATTTATCGCTAGTGTTTGAGGTTAGTAAACTTTAAACTCTGAAATGCTTCATGAGCATTATAAGTGTAATTACTTTGTTTGTTAGTAATTGCAAAATAGGTAGACGAGTAGTAAGCATGTTTAGAGACTGGTGTGATGTGATGATATTTATGAGATGCATTGATGACGTTTAAAAATATGTGAGACTCGTAGGGGTTTTAGAGATCGTGTGGGGTCATTCGGATATTCGCATAAATATTTAATGATTGATTGAATTATACGTTGTAATGATTGGTTGCTAATGGTATGAGAATTTACGTGTTCGATGGAAATTATGTCTAAGGTATTTATAGCGATAAATATTTGAATAAATGATCATAATGTAGCAATTGATATTAAATAATTAAATGCTCTAGCAAACAAACCCTAATGACTTTCATAAGCTTTAAGGAATCGAATAAAGCCGTGTAATATCATAGTTCGTTTAAATGATACGAAGGAGTAGGGTATCGGTATGGACTTACACCGTACCTATACGTTATTTAATGTTGTATCGATACAAGTCGACTCTTATCGGTACTCAGGGAAATTTAAAAATTCTAGTAAGCGATTTTAGTATCAGTACGCGTGTGCGTACCAATACCAAGGGTAACGTACCGATACTCGTGTTCGAGTACTGGTACCCACTAAGCCGAATAACCTATAAGGTTAGCTAAAGATGAGAATTGAGGTGGAAGATTAATGGATCGATTAATATCTTATTTAATGTGAAAATATGGATTAATGGAGATAATAAATAAGATTAATTATATACTCTTCCATAATGTATTATCAACTCGGTGATGTAAAATTAATGATGTGTTGATGATTAGCAACAATATGAGGATCCTTGGGATCGCGTTGCTTGTATGTCGGATAGGCATTTGATTTGTTGAGTCGATGACCGATTGGATCTGGATACCTAGTGATAGAGTGTTGCAACACCATGGTTAAAGATGCCGATTAAAGGCTATCGATGATGTGTAACCCAAGCTTCATTCGAAGATACTTGAGGGGGAATTTCGAGTATGGGTGTATGTTCTAATGCTATATGACCCAGTCTTACCTAGGCTGTATGTTATGATGCTGTGTAACCCGGTCTCACCCATAGTGTACGTTCCCGAGGTTGTGTGACACTGGGCCTTACTCTAAGTTGTTGTTATATGATTTGTGTGCTTTTGCCTATATGATCTGATGAGATCTCGGGTATGGTTGGGCCTTGTGTACCATTGACGCGACCATTTTTGAAATCGGGTGTAAAAACAGTACGACGATCAATCTTTTGGAAAATTAGGGTTTTTTGGCCGCTTTTAATTTAATCTTGAAAATTTAGGGTTTTTAAATGATATTTTTCTTTATTCTTTATAAAAACATTTTGGAGTCGCCACCGGTCACTTCGAGGTAGACTGGACACCGAAAAAACAAACCAGAGATCCTGTCTTAAAATTGGGTTCGGGAGTCGGTTACGTGTAGGGAAGGATTAGCACCCCCTACAAACGCCCGTTATCGGTACCTTTAATTTTACATGGCATTTTGGCATTTCGAATAATTATTTGAATTTAATTTGTCCATGATTATTAATTGAATTTAAACTCCGAATGCATATATCATTTTATAAGGAAATTCATTTTGTTCGAATACGAGATTAAAAGCACCCCGTTAGGTGGCACCCCTATTCATATTTAAAAATGAATTTCCAACATAAAAGGTTTAAAATGAATGCCCTTTTATTGTCTTGTTAATTTTAAGTACTATTCCGAAAAGGCTATAATCAATTAGTTATTTAAAACTATGAATATTAATTAATTTAATGACTTTTATGAGAAAATGACAATTTCTTGAACACCTTCCATATATTTAAAGCCTTTAAATTAATCATATTCCTAATTAATTAATCTTTCTAATTAATTAAATTTCTAGTCCTAATTAAGCCCCTAACAATTTATTATTTCAATATTATAAATGAAAATGTATATCGAATATACACCTTTATGACCAATATTGAGATAACACCCCATTGTAAAGAATGGAACACCATCCAAATTTGAGCCTCAAAGATTCTATTCAATATACATTTAATTAACTACAATGCATCTTAATTAACTATTTAATGTTAATTAAAGAACTAAATCAATATTCAATTATAAGTGTGATTTATATATTAAATATATTCATTAAAATCCATGTTGAGATAACACCCCATTGTAAACAATGGAACACTATTCAAACTAGGATTTTAAATATTATATTTAATATATTTAATTACTACAATTCTCTATCCTATTTTAATTATTGAATCCTGATTAGAGGAACCTAGGTTAAAGGCTCTATCAGTTATAACTAAGTGATTAAGTCACCTAACAAATACTTCTATATGCATTAATTTGAAACATGCATCACACAATTAAATTAATTGTATCTAAAACAATTAAATAAATGACTAAATTAAAAACAATTGGAAACAAAGTTTACTTTTATTATTATAAGGACTAAATCTAAATAACTACAAAGTATTACAAATCTGGAGATTCAGTTACAAAGTATGGGGATTCAATCGCATCAATTACAAAGGCTATGGGAGGAATTAAAAGGAAATAAGGTCCAAAATGATATACATCCAAAAACCACAGAGATTAAATCCCGAATTAACCCAAAAGCCTCAAAATACGCGGATCCTCTACCTGACCCGACTCTCAGTTTGCGGATCCTCTCTCCTAAACGCTGTCGTTTCAGATAGGCTTTATAAAGCCCTTTTTCATTTTTTGCCTCATTTCTGATATAACTTCCTCTTACCTCTCTCTCTCTACACCAAATCCTCTGTCTATAAACAACTCCTAGCCCAGAAATTATCAACCAAACAGATCTAAAAATAGGTTTTAGGATGAGCATTCAATGTGTTCATCCTTTTTTAGTTGAACTCGTATATCGTCGGTGCCAAACCACCATGAACACCACCCCTGAATCCTCAACCGCCACTCTCAGGTGACCAACAACCATTCGCCGGTGACCTATCCCGAACTCCAACCACAACCATCTTACGGCTGGCCGCCACGAGGCGATTTCTGACCGCTGGCCGGAACCCTTAAAATTTCCCTAAATTTGATTTTCGATCCTAAAAACCTTAAATCTAACCCTAATCCAATAGGACTCCCGACTTCAACGAAACTAGATCTAGCTACCCACACCCAATTCCCTCTTCGACTCCACCTTTACCCGAAAAACAACTCTGACCACTATAGAACCGACACCGGCTTCAAAGATGAGTTCCAACTTCTAAATCTTTTCTATTTCCATTTTGTATTTACATACGTGCACTGACTTTATTTCTTTTTGCAAAAATCGAAAATAGATAGGGGGTTTTACCTTATCGTCTCTTGAATGACGGTTCGATTCATTTTGCTGGTAACATTCTACAGATTCGATGGCTCTTCAACTTCAGCGACAGTTTAGTTCTATGATGTCCGTTCGACAGCTTCGACGTCTTATCGAGCGACATCGGTTGGGTTGTAGTAGCTCTTTGACTACCGCAAGGGTTTGGCTCCCGAGGAGGTAACACTATTTCACTTCCTTTATTATTAGTATGATTATTATTTAGTAGCTTCAATTAATAATTCATTTATTTTCTTGACTTTTTCTCTCTCTTAGGTATTTATAGGGGTGTCAGTGCTGAGGTAAGAAAAACCAGGATCCAAGTGAAACTAGTCTGAGCCAACAGATGCTTGCCACATGTCCTTTCAAACTGGCATTTGGGCGGAAAAACAAATTTAGGTTGTATTTTGTGTTTCTTTGACCGAAAATGAGAGGGAATCTGTATTTTAATTAAACCTTCAATTTTGTAAAGTGGGCTTTGGGATTTTTACCATGTAATTGGAAATTAGACATTTATTTATTATTTATATTGTATTTTTTGGGCCTTATTTAGTTATATATTCGAACCCCAAACAAAATACGGGTATTACAGCTGCCCCTCTTTGCTCATTGCTGTGGAACAGGAAGTGGGCAAAGACTGAAAAGACACGAATTTTGTCTGAATCCACTGGCCATCCTCTAAACTACTGAAGCTTGAAGCTATTCTTCTCATTTCGAAATTCTTCAAACTTCTGCCAAACTATGGAATCTGAAGTTGTTCTTCTCATTATGAAATTCTTCATCTTCCAAGGTTTGAAATTGCTCTTGTCATTCTTCATCTATTGAGGTCTGAAGTTGTTCTTCTCATTATGAAATTCTTCTTCTTCCAAGGTCCGGAATTACTCTTGACATTCTTCATCTCTTGAGGTCTCAAGTTGTTCTTCTCATTATGAATTTCTTCATCCCTCTGTCAAACAATCTATCTTTTTACAAAGGTGTCGAACGAGCGAGTTTTTCTTATCATGAACTCCTTATTCTTTGTCCTAGTTAACCGTAAAGTCTGAACTAGTTCTTCTAATTATAAACACATTCACTCCTCTTGGTCACGCTGATCTACCTCTTTACAAAGGTATCAAACAAGCGAGCTCTTCTCATTAGGAACTCCTCGTTCTTCTTGAAACCATTGATCTGCCTCTCTGTAAAGGCGTTGAATAAGCATTCTCTTCTCATTATGAACTTCCTCATTCTTCAAAAAGGCTAACTCTTCTCATTATGAGTTCTTCATTCTTTGTTGGACGAACTCTTCTCATTAGGAATTCTGTGGCGAATTCTTCTCATTAGGAATTTTTCGTTCTTTGCTGGACGAATTCTTCTCATTAAGAATTTCGGGGTGAACTCTTCTCATTAGGAGCTCTTCAATCTTTGCTGGGCGAATTCTTCTCATTAGGAATTCTGGAGCGGACTCTTCTTATTAGGAGTTCTTCAATTTTGTTGGTCCACCTCTCTATAAAGGTGCAGACAAAGTAAGCTCTTCTCATTATGAACTCATCTCATTCCTCAGCAAACGAACTTCTCTCATTAGGAGCTCTTCAATCTTTCTTACCGGGTTCTTCTTATTGTGAACTCTGAATTCTTTGATGGTTGAGCTCTTCTCGTTAGGAACTCTGGATTTTAAAAATGTTGATTCTCCTCTCCTATGGGGAACGATTGATCCTGCAAAAAGAAACATCATCAATTAATTCAAATTCAATATGAAATATCATATTTTTTTATTTCTTGCTTGAAGCACTGAGTTCTTTGATGTCATTGCTTTTCTGTCTAAAGTGTCTTGATCTTTTTGTCTGAAGCTCATATGGGATCTCATCTCCTGTTTCTCTTTCATTGTTAATCAATTTCTTCTATGCTTGGAATGTATATGACTGACTAAACCAAACATCTTCCTCATCTGCTCGTTGTTGATCTATCTGGCCTTTCAATCAAGTAGCATAGACTTTCTTTTTTTCTGTTTTCTTCTTTTTCCTCTTTCTTTTTCTTCTTTTTCACATTTTCCTTTTTTGTTTTTATTTTTCTTCATTTTCTTCTTTCTCTCTCTTTTTTTTATTTTTCATCTTTTTTTCTTTCTCTTTTTCTTGTTTCTTTTTCATTTCTTTCTGTTTTTGAACAGCCGGCCCAACATGCCTCATTATCTTATTTTGACAATCCTCAAAAAGTTCTTGTCATCTCCTAAGGTATCAACCCAAAGAACTTAGCATCATGTCCAAAGGACGTCATTGGTGACCCAAAAGATATAGTATCGTAATGCACTTCTTTGCTGTAGCCCGCAATAAATAGAGCTTTTGCTGAAAACCATTTCTTCAAACAAAGCAACCCTGCTAAAACCTGCCTCCATATTTGTTGAAATCTACCTTCATAAACAAAATGTCCTACTGAAATCTACTTCTGTAGGTGGAATACTTGTTGAAATTCGCTTCTACCATTGTATCCTCCCACTGAAATCTGCTTCTACAAACATCATGTCTTACTGAGATCTGCCTCTCTGCAAATGGAATATTTTAGGGAAATCTGCCATTATAAATGGCATGTCTTGGGATCTGCCTCTACCAACAGAATATCTTAAGATCCGTCTCTGCCAACAAAATATTTTAGAGAAGTCTGCCTCTGTGAATGAAATATTTTGATATCCCCCTCTGCAAATGAAATATTTTAAGGAAATCCGCCTTTGTAAGCGGAATGTCCTGAGATCCGCCTCTACCAATGGAATATCTTGAGAAATCCGCCTTTGTAAGTGGAATGTCCTGAGATCCGCCTCTACCAACGGAATATCTTGAGAAATTTGCCTCTATAAACGGAATATCTTGATATCTGCATCTGCAAGCAGAAAATCATGAATTAATATATTTGCTTTCTTACAAACACGACTAAAATCTTTGTTAGATCTATTTCTCTAAGATCTATGCTCGCTCTTTGTCAGATTTTTTTCTTTAAGATTTCTGCTCATTCTTTGCTGGATCTTCCTCCTCGAGATCTTCATTCATTCTTAACTGGATCTTTTCTCCAAGATTTCTTCTCATTCTTGATTGTATCTTTTTCTTCAAGATCTCTATTCGCTCTTGCTTGAATATGTTTTTCAAACTCGAAGCTATAGATTGATTCTAGTTTTTCCTTGATTGAATCTGCAAATTCCTGCCAAAATATGAAAGAATGCTTTGAATGTATGAATTAGCATGCTCCTACTTATGAATGCCTAACTATATGATGTATGAATGTTGTCACTTGATGATCATTTGGGAAAACTTTCATCTTCAAGGAAACTCCAAATTTCTTCGCTTCGTCTTTCATTAAAACATCTTCCACCAACAGCGTAACCCATCTCACACTCAAGTTCAATCTTCAGGATCTTTGCATCTTAACTCTAAAGCGCCTTTTCAGGTTTTCACTTTAGTTTTTTCTTTTTCTTTTTCTTTTCTTCTTTTTCTTCTCAAGGCTCCCTTTTAGGTTTTACCTCGATTTTTCTCCTTTTTTTCCTCTTTTTTTCTTTTCCTCTCTTTCTCTCCTTTTCTTTTTCTTTTTTTTGCAACATTATTTTCTTTTGTTCGCTCTGATGAGATTTTTCTTGCCTTCATGGGTTCAGCACATGGACCTTTTTTTGCTGCATCTCACCATGTATTTCTCACGATTTGAATACCAGGGACCACTCTTTCCTTAGAAAAGCCACTCTCTCTATATATTCATTCAGCTTCTTTGACAAAATTCTTTCTCATAGTTCAAAAGATCATGATTCACTACTGTTTTAGCCTGCAGATCTTGTTTACCAGTATGTGATGTTCTGTAAGGTTCTTTTTGCAACATTGCCCCACTCCATCTTGAGTTCGACTACTTTCTTTGCTCACATTCTCCTCACTTTCCTCCTTTGAATAGCAAAAACCCTCAACTAGTTGTTTCGGTTGCATCTTCACTCCCAAAAGATAGCTTATGTTCTCTCCTTTTGCGCTAGAGTTACTTGCATCATTTCCTTGCAGCTTTGTTTGAATGCTGCTGACACTCAGAGTTGCATCTTTTCCTTGTCATACTTTCCATCATTAAACAAGTACCGAGGCTACCTCATGTTCTGCCTGCACTTAAAAGATTAGTACGTCATAATAATACCCAAGAAATCCTTTGTTTTTTTGTATCTAATCAATTTATCTGCAAGATGCTTGTTGAAAAGATAAGTGAATGGCTCATAATATTATTTTGCTAGATTTGAGAAATTAGAATAATTGGATAAGTCATGGCAAACAACAAAAAAATCAAGATTAGGCCCTTCAACAGAGCCTTCGAATCAAACTACAAAGATCAACTCCAATGTGACCCCTTCTGAATTATTAGACTTTTGAGAAAAACACTTCCCGTATACCTAATTCTATCCCATTTAAGGTGGCACTCTTTACCTCACTAGCTCACCATGCCCAATACTTCCCTCTTTTTTGATCTCGATCAAGTATTAGAAGTCTAGAAGTCCTTGAAGAAAGGTTAACCCTAATAGGTGGGATGTATTCTGAAGACAAACTCAACTTGCTCCAATACCCGTATATGGTCAAAATGGTCTTTTGAGGCTTATAATATAGGCTATGGCTCACGGCTACCAAAGAAAATATATATATGCTCAAATAAATATTTTAAGGGTGGTGAAACCAAGGATCATCTCTTCCAAGTGAAATATCATTTTTGCACTAATCTGAATATGTTCGGATGAAATGCCCTTTTCTTTTCTTCTTTTTTGCTATTTCTTCTTTTCTTTCTTTTTTACTTTCTTCTTTTTCTTTTTTCTTTCTTCTTCTTTTTTGTGGATCGCTCTAGACTGCCCATTTCTGGGTTTTCACCCTAGAGTTCATTTCCTTTCCTTGAAATCAATCCTCCATGGCTCCTTTAGAAAGAGATTTGTTGAATAGAAGATCTCACATATATATTGCCTTTCTTTTGCACTTTCTAACTTAGTGTTTTCTTTAGTTGCTTCAGCTTGATTTCGCTGACTTTTGAACACAACCTCCCACTGTTTCTTTTTCTTTCTCTCTTTTTTTCTTCTTTCTTTCTTTTTTTTAATTAAATTCAATTCTTCTTCTTCATTCATCCTGCCTTTCTGACTTTTGTGCTTGATATATTCACTTTTGTTTCTTTTGCCCCTGATTCACAAGGCATTACTATCATAGCATGATCAAAATTGAACATTTTCCTTGCAAATAAACTTTCATCCTTTTTGCCCTCAGTGTAGGGGTGATCCTTGGTTTGGGTTGAATCGAAAGAAAAATCATCAGGCTCAAAGGGGTCAACAAGTGATATTTTTCTTATTTTCTTTCTTTGTGAAGGGAGATGAAGAAACGCCAAATGTCCTCCCATACTTGGATATCTTTGAAGAAAAGCCATCTTCCGGTGGATGATGTTTTGGGTTATCACTTCATTCAAAGACCTTAGCCAACAATACTTGAGAGGCAATTCACTCAAAAATTGTATTTGGGATTTTCCCATGATTCCTGAACACTCATTAATGTCTTCTCGTTGGTCTAAATAAAGTCGAAGAGAGTCGCATTTTGAAGTTGATCTATGGATTTGATTCAAGGTCACTCTTACAATCAACATCCGGGGACCTGAGGGAAAATGTTAGTGAAGATATATATATATATATATGTATGGGAGAACAAAAACTAACCCATAACAAAGAATGAATGAAATATTAAAAGAATCAAAGGATGTAAAGTGTTTGCCATTTGAGAAATACATAGGAAACAAGTATAAAAGCAAATAAACCGAAATAGCCTCCCTTACAAAGGACCCTAAATGCTCGCGGGCAAAAGCAATTGGGATATTCAGGGTATTACTCCGCAATGGCCCTAAAATTGCAGATAAATCTCCCGTGGTTCACTGTTGACCATTAATCAAGGAATGACTGAGTTAATTTTGGTCACTCCATTTCTATCGCCAATTTTTATTTTCCATCACTACAAAGACATGCCTATTCTTGTTCATGTTCTGATGCTCTCATTCTTACTTAACCAATTTTTCAATTCTTCAGTGATCAAATTCCTCAATGTCGCTCCACTGATCTCTCACCATAATAAGTTTGCCCCACTTTACATTTTAGGGTGAACAAATACTCCAAGTCCTGAACTTTCATCGGGTTCATCTTTAATTTTACAGAACCACCAAAACTCCATGGGAAAACTTGCTAAACCCCTGAGCTGGTTGGTATATGTATTTCATCGTCATCATGACCTCTGATAGGCAATTTTTCTGAATAAAGAAATACCAACTGCAAATGATTACCCCATATTCAGTCCTCCCCATGAGTGATCGAACATCTGCAAACATGGTCTTACATTTTGAAATCATCTCTGAAGCAATACAAAAGAATCCTTGGGCTTGAAGTAACAAAATTGATTTTATATACTACTTTAGAGATAATTCTTGCAAGCTGTACCCTTTTGATGCATAAACATGAATGAGACATACTTCAAAAACTCCGGACAATCTTGGAAGCATTTATTCTGAATCTCTGACTAACCCACTTCTTGATTTCCTCCATTAAGGGCCTACACTTCTTAGTAACACATCCAGGTTCCCTATGTGAAACTTGCAAATATTATCGAGATCATAACCACGGGCAGATGGGTTTGACATCTTCTTCACCAACCTAGAGGTAAAATAGGAATTTCAAATATATCAAAATTTACATTTGCTCGAAGAATTTTCCATGATAGACCTGGTAGTCAGTTGACCTTTTTCTCTTACGATGTCAAGGAGTCCGATCACTGCATTCATCCACTTCTTTCTCTCTTTTCACTTAACATTTTCAGCATTTGTTTTCTAAGAAAACCAATTGCATTTCTTCAATCAGGGGCTACTTTTAAAGTTACATATCTTAATAGCTGATCTTCAGTGTCAACTTCCAAAATCTCCCTCTTCGGAAAATTTTGAACTTGCAGCTTAAAAAGTAGCAATCTTCAATGTCTCAAATCATAACTCAGAATAGTCTTGATATTGTAACAACTAGATTAATAGGGCTCTGATAATTCCTCATGATATGGCAAAGCTTCGAGCAGTTTGAAATATATCTCTCAATAAAAACATGAATGAGATCCGGTTTGAATTTTGACTCTTCACTGGCAGAAGCATCTTGAGCATCTGATCTTGGAGTATTACTTGATAAAGAAAATATTGCAGAAAAGATTAAGATATTACTCTAAATCTGATAAATCTCAGACTGCAGCAAGTTATTCATAAAAGTTTTTCATAGTTTCTGTCATTTCTCTTTTATTTCAACTCTTCTAGCAAACAATAATCTTCGATCGAACCATGCTCTTTACTTTTGAAACATAAACACCTAGTCCCGATGAGAACAAAAGCTTAAATGGGGCCATTATATGAAAGTGATTTTGAATAAGGCAGAGCCACAAATCTGGACCTGACATTGGATAAGAATAATTGTCTCCCTTTTCTGACTGAACTCCCCAGTCTCTTTGTCTTGTATCTGTATTATGCTTCTATTGCAATTGACTCCTTTTTTTTTTATCAAACTTCAATCTTCAACTAACCTTGACGTTCATCGCTTTAGAGAAAGACTCTTCTGTTGCCCCTCGTCCCTGTTAAGATCATTATCCTCTGACTGTTGTTAAACCATCGATCAATGAAACTTTCGGTTATACTCCAGAATTTGAATTCATGCAACCCTTCTATGCCAGTCCACTAGGCTTCCTTCATTTTAGCATTTTCAAAATCCACTCGTGCCTCTAAGTCAAGCATTCTATTGTTCTCTTCATGATCCAAACTAGGCTCTTCTGGATTCTGTATAAATGCCCCTCAGCTATATCGATCCGTACTGGCCCATCTCTTTTATTGGCTTTTTATTTCCATATCTCTCTTTTTTATTTCCTTTTTTGACTTCTCTCTCTTTTTTTGACCCTTTTTACTTTTTTTGATTTTTTTACCTCTTTTTTACTATCTTTTGCATGAAGAGTCCTTTCAGATTGAACCCTTATGTGAGATAAATTTCTATCTTGATCACTCTTGTTGGTGCTTCATACTAGCTCGTACTTTATCTCGTTCTCAGACTGATCAACCTTTTACTTTGTTCGATCCAAATGGCCCTCAACAATCTTTGTGACTGCTCAACCTTGATAAATCTGTTACCCATATTTTTCGGAACATAAATCTTACCAATGCAATGTTACTCTTTTTTTAAAAAATATAATATTTTAAACAAATATGCAATTTTTTTAATTTACATAACGTTTAAATGTTGTAACGTATGAATGCATGAGGTATCGATTTCAAGAACTAGTCATTAGAACAACACTCATTTAACCGAAAGGTCGAATACAAAGAAAAGGCAATATGTTCACTAGCTCCAGCTCTTTTGGTCGATCACTTTGTTCAGCCTTTGAATCAATGTCTGCCCTAGCTCGATGGTCGATATCAGAATGTTGTTGCAGGTTCATGACTTCGTCGAACACAATCTGTACATGCCTGACAACTCTCAGCACTTGGCTTCTGAAGTTAATCATTTTTACAACTCTATTTCTGGATAGTCTGGATTACTGCTTTGGCTTGATTTTCAGTATTCTGTCTTTCATTGCGGTACTTCTTCAAAACTTACGAGTCAATCTTTCAGTTGTTATACCGCATTTTCTGATTCTTCCACTTTCCTCAGCTCCTTATTTCATCATTTATAAATCCTGGATATCGACTCTGAGTTCAAAGCTTTCTGTTCTTCCTCGAGTTCTTATTTGTCAGCAACAACCCCTGAATGCCCCTTCAATTTACTCGTCTTAAATACCCCTTTAATTTATCTGTTATCTATCCTCTTTTTGGTTATCACTGTTTTTCAGATATTGCGTCTTGCATATCTCTGTAATTACCGCTGACTCTATCCTAAAACTTGAACTGTCGTTGAACCTTGTATAAATCTTATCCTTTTGACTATTAGAGCAGTGTAGCAAAGCCTCGTATTTCTCTATTGTTGGTGTGTATCCTTCTGAAAAGTAAACAATTATACCAGCTTCATAAACAAGGTCATGGACCTAAACAACCATTAATCTATTTGACTGTCTAACAGCAACATTAATCTAGAACTCTTATTGAAAATGACTCTTCGCATTCCCATTCTATAGTTCTCAAATTTAATTTGGTTCTGGAAAACATTCATTATGCTCTGAATTTCCTGTTATAACTTTGCATTAGTGACATCTGGCCTCCACGGACATTGTCTTCGTTCTTGTATTGAGTCTTCTCGAATCTGATCCACAGTGACATATTGTCCTCCACTTTTCTATCAGACCCTTCAGTTTTATGACCACTGCCTATTCGACTAATCCCGAACCGATACCTCTCATGAATGTAATGTACATAAGACTAAAAAACAAAAACAAAAAAACTGTGTCAGTATGGTGAAATAATATTGTAAGCAAAAATAATTACTATAAAACAATTTGTATTGTGTAAAAAATAACTAGAGAACAATTTATGTTGCACACAAAATAATCAGAGAAGTGAATCAGCAACACCATGTCATAGGTCCCTGTCTGGCTTTAATGGGGTAGGCTTCTATTACAACATGTGGTTTTTGATCTAGACTTTGGGTACCCGAACTGTCATTACTAGGCAGTAAGACATCGATTCGGGAGTATACGACCCCTTATAGCTAAGGCGTAACCTCACGGTGTATAAGGTTGGTATACCGGAAGGAGGACAAAATTCCGATCACGGAGCTGAATAACTCACATAATATCATACCTCACTCCCACTTAAAGGTGAAAAGCCCGGATGATAGGCTTATGCATGAATGACAATTTATATCACGAAAGAAAAAGCTATCTGTATTTTTCCTGAGAATTCATCCAATAATTATGAAAAAAATCAAATTCAAATCACTATCCTAAAATGCCAAAATTCCAAGTAAAATTAATTAGGCTTGACTCTCGATTTTCAAAAGTCCCCAGTGGAGTCGCCAAGCTGTCGCGACCATTTTTGAAATCGGGTGTAAAAATAACCCGACGATCAATCTTTTGGAAAATTAGGGTTTTTGGCCACTTTTAATTTAATCTTGAAAATTTAGAGTTTTTCGTATTAAATTATATTTTCCTTTATTCTTTATAAAAATATTTTGGATTCGCCACTGATCACTTCGAGGTAGACCGGACACCGAAAAAATAAACCAGAGATTCTGTCTTAAAATTGGGATCGGAAGTCGGTTACGTGTAGGGAAGGATTAGCACCCCTACAAATTCCCGTTATCAGTACCTTTAATTTTACATGGCATTTTGGCATTTCGAATAATTATTTGAATTTAATTTGTCCATGATTATTAATTGAATTTAAATTCTGAATGTAGATATCCTTTTATAAGGAAATTCATTTTGTTCGAATACGAGATTAAAAGCACTTCGTTAAGTGGCACCCCTATTCGTATTTAAAAATGAATTTCCAACATAAAAGGCTTAAAATGAATGCCCTTTTATTGTCTTGTTAATTTTAATTACTATTCCGAAAAATGCTCAAATCAATTAGTTATTTAAAACTATGAATATTAATTAATTTAATTACTTTTATGAGAAAATGGCAATTTCTTGAACACCTTCCATATATTTAAAGCCTTTAAATTAATCATATTCCTAATTAATTAATCTTTCTAATTAATTAAAGTTCTAGTCCTAATTAAGGCCCTAAAATTTATTATTTCAATATTATAAGTGAAAATGTATATTGAATATACACCTTTATGACCAATGTTGAGATAACACCCCATTGTAAACAATGGAACACCATCCAAATTTGAGCCTCAAAGATTCTATTCAATATACATTTAATTAACTATAATGTATCTTAATTAATTATTTAATGTTAATTAAAGAACTAAATTAATATTCAATTATAAGTATGATTTATATATTAAATATATTCATTAAAATCCATGTTGAGATAACACCCCATTGTAAACAATGGAACACCATCCAAATTAGGATTTTAAATCTTCTATTTAATATATTTAATTACTACAATTCTCTATCCTATTTTAATTATTGAATCCTGACTAGAGGAACCTAGGTTAAAGGCCCTATCAATTATAACTAAGTGATTAAGTCACCTAACAAATACTTCTATATGCATTAATTTAAAACATGCATCACACAATTAAATTAATTGCATCTAAAACAATTAAATAAATGACTAAATTAAAAACAATTGGAAACAAAGTTTACTTTTATTATTATAAGGACTAAATCGAAATAACTACAAAACCTTATGTCCAATTACAAAGGCCCAAGCTGATCACATTGAAAGGATTACAAATCTGGAGATTCGGTTACAAAGTATGGGGACTCAATTGCATGAATTACAAAGGCTAGGAACGAATTAAAAGGAAATAGGGTCCGAATTGATATACATCCCAAAACCCCAGGGATTAAATCCCGAATTAACCCAAAAAGCCTCAAATTTTACGGATCATCTACCTGACCCTACTCCTAGTTCGTGGATCCTCTCTCCTAAACGCTGTCATTTCAGGCAGGCTTTATAAAGCCTTTTTTTCATTTTTGCCTCATTTCTGATATAACTTCCTCTCACACCAAATTTTCTGTCTATAAACAACTCCTAGCCCAAAAATTCTCAGCCAAACATATCTAAAACATAGGTTCTAGGATGAACATTCAATGTGTTCATCCTTTTTTAGTTGAACTTGTATATCACCGGCACCAAACCACCGCGAACACCACCCCTGAATCCTCAACCGCCACTCTCCAGTGACCAACAACCGTTCGCCGGTGACCCATCCCGAACTCCGACCACCGCCCTCTTTCGGCCGGCCGCCAGCCGAAACCCCTAAAATTTCCCCAAATTTGATTTTCAATCCTAAAAACCCTAAATCTAACCCTAATCTAATAGAATTCCCAAATTCAACCAAACTAGATCTAGCTACCTGCACCCAATTCCCTCTTTAACTCCACCTTTACCTGGAAAACAACTCCGACCACTATAGAACTGAAACCGACTTCAAAGATGAGTGCCAACTTCTAAATCTTTCCTATTTCCATTTTGTATTTACATATGCGCACTGACTTTATTTCTTTTTGCGAAAATCAGAAATAGATAGGGGAGGGTTTTACCTTCTCGTCTCTTGAATGACGATTCGATTCATTTTGCTGGTGATATTCTGTAGATCCGATGGCGCTTCAACTTCAGCGATAGTTCAGTTCCACGGTGTTCGTTCGACAGCTCCGACGTCTCATCGACTTTCGACGTCGGTTGGGTTTTGGCGGCTCTTTGACTACCGCAAGGGTTCGGCTCTCGAAGAGGTAACACTCTCTCTCACTTCTTTTATTATTATTATGATTATTATTTAATAGCTTTAATTAATAATTCATTCCTTTTCTTGACTTTTTCCCTCTCTTAGGTATTTATAGGGGTGTCAGTGCTGAGGTAAGCAAAACCATGATCTAAGTGAAACTAGTCTGAGCCAACAGATGCTTGCCACGTGTCCTTCCAGACTGGCATTTGGGCAGGAAAACGAATTTAGGCTGTATTTTATGTTTCTTTGACTAGAAATGAGAGGGAATCTGTATTTTAATTGGACCTTCAATTTTGTAAAGTGTGCTTTGGGTTTTTACCATGTAATTGGACATTGGACATTTATTTATTTTGTTATTTATATTGTATGTTTTGGCCTTATTTATTTATATATTCGAACCTCAGACAAAATACGGGTATTACAACCATGTATGATGATTTGCATGATGTTAGCATGCATTTAGGCAACTAGTGGCAGCGCCACATTATTATTATTATTACCTTATTGCTCTACTAGCTTGCATGCTTATAATTGTGATTAGCATGAGGTATAGTAGAGTAGATGTGTACCACTGAGCTTTGTAAGCTTAGAGCTCGAAACCATTGTTTCAGTGCGTAGGTTGATCGTTGGATCACAGAACCGAGGAGCACAATCGGCACAAGATTCCAGCAAGAGGTGACTATCGAAGTACAACACTTGTATTTAGTAGACTGTGTATTCATAAGAACGTACGTGGACAAGTCTGCAACTCTTATTTTGGAATTATATTGATCAAGTTGAATGTTCAAATGTTTTAAATTAAACTAGAGTTCCTTTGTAATGATTTAATCATTTATCTATATTTTCAAATGTTAGATTTAAATATTTTTGGAAAATACTTTGTTTGGGCTAAACCAAGTTGAGGAATTTTATGTTAATAGGTTGGGCTTAAGGCCTAAATGTGACATCCGAGTTTAGGGTGTTACATTTCATCACAAGACTGAAGGTCTCAAAATAGTCTCGGTCAGCTTCTTGAGAATACCTCTTATCTACCAATCTTGCTCTGTATTGGTCAACAGGGCCATTAATACGTCGTTTCACATGAAACACTCATTTGCACCCTATTAAACCTATATTTGATTTTGATATAACAATGACTATTTTGTAAAAAGGAATAAATTTTTAATACTCAACTAACTCACTAAATTGACAAGGATTCAAACTTAAAATAATTTTTAAGTCAAAACCTTAAACCCCAAAGTTTTTCTAAGTGTTTTGGTACTCAAAATAGCCAATTTGGTACAGGAGTACCGATACGGCCTATGGCGTATCAATATGAATTTTTGCTACTGGAAAACTGGTTTATGCTTAAAGGCTATAGGGTACCAATACAACTATGTGCGTATTGGCACGCTCTTTGAAACATGTAAACCAAATTGCTTCTGAGTATCGGTAAGGCTTATAGCGTACTGGTACAGGGGTTAAAGATTTTTCAAATCTTTGTATTTATTATTCGCATGTTTCCTTTCAGTTTATTGGAACAATAACTTTGAAAATTAGTTAGCACGTACCAATACCCTTAGAGGCGTATCGATACGAGTTTTAACCAAAACTTCTAAGGATTCCAATAAGCAAAATTGGTATCGATACAGTACAGACCGTACCGATACTCCTTGTAAATTATTCACTCCGTACTGATACGTCATTTCATGTACCGGTACCTCTTTGTTGCAACAGTTATTTTCTCTTATGACATGTATGGATAGGACTGTTCACGTACCGATACCCGGTGTTGCCAGACAACATTTATTGCAAGAAAAATGTAGCCCAATGGCTATAATTAATATCCCAATTACCTAAGTGGCTAGAAATCAGTGATAGGGTATAAAATCAAGTCTCCAAAGCTTCTTCAACAACTATTCAACAAGTCTAAAGCATTCAAGCACACATCCAACAATCTTTGAGCTTTTAGTGTCAAATCTCGTAAACCCACTTGAGTGATTTCAATTGTAATCTTTGTATTCAATTGTTGGGGTTTTAGTGAGCCAAGAATTATGCAAAAAATTTACCTTGTGAAGTGAATAGTGTATAAATGATCTATTTTGTATGCCCTTTTTACTTGTCTTTTGCATGTTTTAAGCTCATATAGTTTGCATTTATTTTAGATTGAAAATATTTGCATGTAGATATGGAGTTACACCGCTTATGATTTAAATGTCATATATATTGGTGCTTTTATGGGAAAGGTGATGCTTTGTGGTGCATGTGTAGGATGCTGGAGGATTGCTATATCGAAAGAGTAACAGACTCATGGCTGGAGCTTACGAGGCATAAAGAGTTGGAGATAAATCTACTTTTGCCCACATGGACTTTCTCCCAGATACACATCATTAAATATAGTGGGAAATCAATGGCCTTCTTTAATGAAGCTACACGCGCATAGGGTTCTAAAACCCTAGTTTTTATAGTTTATATAATAGAGACTTGGATGCCACTTCAAGAAGAGCGCGATTAAAGACAACAGTCTTAGTCTAAAGCTTGCGGAGAACCACCAGAGTGGAAGCTAGAAAAATCTCCTCATGGTAGAAGCCATTGAGAGAGGCTAACAGAGTGGAAGACTTGCAACGTAATTGGACAGCACAGAGGGAGTTTGTCGAGGACACTCAGCTCTTTTCTTTGCTTGATAAACTGTCGCACTTAACACGTTTATTATGGATGTTTTAGGCTCAAAAATGAGCTAAATACTTTAGTTGGTATTATTACGTCCCAAGATTTTATGTTTTGATTACCTTTTTATAATGATATAGTTGTTTTCCCTTTATCTATTTTGTTTATTGTTCTTCATGTGTAGTTATTGTAAGAGCTATCAAGAGAGTTCTTTTAACTATTGATATGTGGCTTAATATCAAGAGAGTTAGGTTATACAAACGTGAATAGTGGGGCTAAGCTATTAACTTGGTCCTAATCTGGCTTAGACATAAGTTTAGGGTTTCAACGACTAAAAGGTAGTTCTTAAACGAATAATAGAGTCGTTAGGGCAGACATGTATTACCTTAGTTCCAATTTTATTAACTTCTAGGCATCAAAAAAGTTAGAAGTTCATTAGAAAATCCTATTGAGTAGATCAAGATCTTAATGGTTTACGCAGACATGTATTGCCAATCGCTATAGCATTGTAATAGGTAATCAAGCATATATCCTTAGCAATAATCTCAGCTTTCATAATTATCTAATATTTGTCGTAGTTGTTTGTCTTAATCATAGCTATCTTTAGTTTAATTGCTTTAGTTTTAATTAAATCAACAATCACAATTACTTGCAAACACATTCTTAAGTTCGATAACTTCATAGTTATCAATCCAATCCTCGTGGGTTCGAAACTCTACTCATCACTTTATTACTTGATATGATGAGTATACTTGCTCTAAAGTGCATCACTATTCGACAAGCATCAAGTTTTTGGCATCGTTGCTGGGGATTGGCAATTGATAATTACATTGTAATTGCGCTTAGGACTTTATTTTATTTGCATTTAATTTTTGTTTTTGTTTTTATTTTTCTTTCTCAGGTACATTCCAGTACATGACCAGAAGGTCCAACACAAAACTTATTCTTCTATTAAACCCAGAGATAGAAAGAGCTTTAAAGAATCTACACCGAGAGAAAAAGAATATGGTGAATGACAATGAAGTGAACGACCCAGAAAACGTGCATAATTAAGAAGTACACCCAGTCGATGGACAATGAGCTGTTGGTGCTATCCAAAATAATGGCCAGCTACGATTGGAGATCCACCACGTATTAGACCTAGAAAGCCTATTAGAGATATCATTGAGCCCGTTATCAACAATCTCAATCCATCAATTGTTGTGTTTGATCTAGGGATAGCTCACTTTGAGCTAAATCTTGTTATGCAACAATATTGGAAAATTTGAAAGATCAGCAAGAGAAGATGCTCGAGAGCATATTCAAGCTTTATTAGAAGTTTTTGATTACTTTCGCCAACCGAAAATTCTTACCAGTGCTTTGCAACTCAAGTTATTTCCCTACTCTTTGCGAGATCGAGCCAGAGCATGGTTGAAAACTTGTTTCGCGGGATCTATTACATCTTGGGATAACTTGTGCAGTAAGTTTTTGCACCAATATGATCCACTGAACGTGCACAATCAAAAGTGAAGTGATAGCATCTCCTTCCAACAATATGATGATGAATATATGTATCAAGCTTGGGATAGATACAAAAATCTGCTCCGCAAGTGCTCAATCCTTAGATTATATGATTGGCTACAAGTCATGACATTTTATATTGGTGTCAATGCACCAACAAGAATGGTGATCGACTCGTTAGCTAATGGTACTTTGCTCGATAGAGAACCTGACGAGGCTTTCAAGATACTTGACTAGATCGCCAACATTGACTACCAGTTCCCAAGAGAGAGTTTAAAGCCTAGACGTATGGCCTCTAGAACACCCAAATTTGATAATTCTCAGACTATTGTGGCCCAGCTCTCTACCGTCACCAACTTGCTCAAGAATATACAAGGGACATTTAATGTCCGAGAGGCCAAGGTGATTGTTGCGCGTAATAAGTGCTTCGCAATTGTGCAAGTGTACACGTCGCAAGTTATAGTATAAAAGATATCGTCTCCACAGGGATTGGTGTCACTTCAAGAATCTAAACTCTTGCACTGTAAAAAGTAAAAGAACACAAGTAGAAGATTATAGAAGTTTAACTAACAACTAAACTAGAAAGCAAATAAGTAAAAGAATATGTAATCAAATAAGAGAGAATAGGCCAGGTTATCGTGAGTTGAGGTGTGATAGTCGATTGGATCGTCTTGGTAAAAGAGTGCAAGGGCAACTCAGTTGCCGTGGCAACTTTCACAGCGGGGTTGCCTGGGCGACTAGCTGGGCAACTACTTGGGCGGCTGGGCAGCAACTTCAAGGTTCGGCGGAGCGTTCTTCAATGGTTTCTTCTTATCCCTAAGTCAAAACTCTAGCTATTTGTGCATGCCTTGATAATACATCCCTGCGTGAATCAAGGGTGAACAACAACCAATCTTGCGCTCTTCTTAGCCGTTTAAATCCTTAACTTATCCCTAAGCCGGATTAATCTTCACCATCAATAGATTGAATAAAGACCATACTCATTCGTTTCTTGAATCTAACTCTCCCGATATTAGATTAATAGATGAAGTTACGAGATCCTCTCCTAATTCACTCGCAAACAAGAATAAGAACCAAGAATGAGCAAACCTTGAATTAAAAGTGCAAACTCTTATTACCTAAACAAAATCCAATTGTTTCTCACAACCATAAAACGCAATAACCTTAGCCAAGTAGATTTAGTTCATGGCTAGGTTCCAAAGAAACACAAAACAAAGAATTCCTAGCATAAACCTAATTGAACAAGAAAGAAAAAGATGAAGAATGGTTGAAGCCTCTTTGTGGAAATCTCCCCCTTTGATCTTGTCGAAATTTCTCTCCTCTCTCCCATTTTAGAGTTGACGGCTTGATCCTTAATTTATAGGGCTAGGTCAAAGTCTTTTTTTGAGGAGGAAGTTAAGTTGGAATTAAATTATCTTTAAAGAATATAATTCTTTATTATATTTAAATTCCTTCTAGAACTTCTCCTATCTTCTTGGGATTTAATTTCTCTTTAACCTCTTCATAGAAATCAAACTCCTTTGGGATTTAACTTTGCTCCACGTCATCTTGGGCTTATCTAGTCATCAATTTCGACTACCATATCATCTTATTCCTTGGCGAAAATTGCCTTGGCAACTAGATCGGTATCTCCTTCATGCATTGCCCTGGCAACTAGCTTGGAATCTCCTTCATGCATTGCCTTGGCAACTGGTTCTAGCCTTGCTTTGGCAAGTGATTATGTACACACACACAAAACACACCAAAGCAGCATCTTTTTCCACAAAATTAAGCAAAATATGAAATCAAGCTTGTCCACCAAGGAAACAATGCAAATATGCATGAATGGTTAATAATGCAACTAATATGAGCTTAAGTCTAGCAATAATATGATTAAAAAGGGTAATAAAAATAGTATTTTTGAACACTTAACAGTGATGCAATACACTTGTAAGTACTGTGATAGGGAACATCAATCAAGTGAGTGCCCTCAACAATAGGAATATGGATGTTACGTAGGGAACACCAACTGTAACAACAATCCCTACTCTAACACCAACAACCCAGGGTGGCGACAACATCTAAATTTTGGTTAGGAGGCTACAAAGAAAATTCAGAAGCACAACAAAATGCGACAACTGAACCTTATAGATTCCAACAAAAGACTCTGAGGCGGAACTAGGGAGCTTATAACTCTAATTCTAATTCTTTTGATAACTTTTATCAAAATTTTATGGAAACTGCCCAAGTTATTTTGCAGGATCAAGCAGCCAACCTGAAGAATCATAGTGACGTGCTCACAACGCAGGCTGTCATGTTGCAAAACTAGCAAATGACCATGTAAAACAACACCGTCTCTATACGGTCCTTGGAGACTCAAGTTAGGCAAATTACCCAGATGTTGAAGACAAGACCACCTAGCAGATTACCTACTGACACTGAAGTCATGAAAGCCTTTAATACAAAGCAATGCAATGTCATCACTCTACGTAGTGGCATACAACTGAGGACAGAAGCCAAGTTTGGGAAAAGCTCTTCAGTAGACTCCAGTCCAAGTAAGCCATCTACCGATGCTCCTGCACCTAAGGAACCAACTCTTATGTCTGATACAGTGAGAGACCTTGCTACTAAAGGTCAGTAAACCACACGACGAGCCCAGACCACCACCTCATTTTCCTACAGTGATTGAAAACTCAAAAGCAAGATATCTAGTACCAAAAGTTCCTGAAGATGCTCAAACAAACCACCATCTTCTTTTTCACAGCGATTAATCAAATGTCGATCTATGCAAAGTTTCTGAAGGAGATCGTAACAAAAAAGAGGAGACATGTGAGGTTGAAAATGTCACTACTATGGGCGAGTGTATGGCTGTCTGAGTGATTTCCCGCCTAAAATGAAAGACACTAGCAGCTTTACCATTCTTTGTGATCTTGGAGCAAGTGTAAATTTGATGCCAAATTCTATGTTCAAAATACTAGGGATGAGAAAAGTAAGGCCTACATCAACGATCCTTCAATTAGCTGATCAATCACAAATTTGACCTGAGGGCAGAATTGAAGATGTGTTAGTTAAGGTGGATAAGTCTGTCTTTCAGTAGACTTTATCATTCTTGATTACGAAACTGATGAGAATGCTCCCATCATTTTGGGGAGACTATTCTTGGTCATCGGGCATATCGTGATCGACTGTGAGAAAGGTGAATTCACAATAAAGATAAACGACCAAAAGATCATATTTAACGTCTTTAGCATATTAAAGTACGCGGATAATTATGAGGAATGCCAGCTTGTGGAAACTGAAGAAGCCTTGATCAAAGAAATTTTGCCCAAGATGTGTTGCAGCAACACACTCACTGATGAAGAGCAAGCTAACATAGACGAGGTCATGCTTGTAGCTGAAGAATAAGGTAAAAATGAGATTGAGCAATTCAATGTTGTGCTTACCAGATCAGGTATGGCTTTTGATCCTTTGGATTATGCTGAGTTCAAATCTCTCAAACCATCACTTGAGCATCCGCCAGTACTTGAACCTAAACCTCTTCTCTCTCAATTAAAGTATGCATTTTTAGGGGAGAGCGATACACTGCCTGTAGTTATGTCTGCTTGCTTAAAACCTTACCAAGAAGCTAAACTGTTAAATTTCTTATCTTGATATAAGAAAACTCTTGGATAGAGTATTGCTGACTTAAAGGACATAAGTCCTATCCCATGCATATATGAGGTTTTGCTCACAGGACATTACATCAGCTGGATAACACCACAGTGGAGACTCAATCCAATTGTAACAACTGTGGATGAAATAGAGATCATCATATGGCACAATGGACATATTTACCTTATACTGGATAATTCATTGAGAGGCTACACACTGGAATTCCTTGATCAATATCTGAGTAAGCTCACTCGAACGTTGCAATAGATGAAGATTTTTAAGGGAGCACCAGTTCATTGCGATAAACCCTCTAATTTAATTATCGATAATTAGCACTTCTATTTCCTATTTACTTTCTTGCATTTTTAATTTCTCGTAGTATTTTATTGTTATTTTCTGTTTTAGTTTATATGATTAGATTTCTCTCAATTTCTTTTGTTTATGCTAGTAGATATTAAGATCAAGACAGAAAATGAGCCGAGCCAATCACGAATTTCCTAACAATCATGAGCTGGAATATAGGGTTTCAGTGCTACAACATCCCGTTCAAAGGATTGATTCTATCACTTCAAATATTTTTCCCATTAACTCACCACACGGCATTTTCCTATTCATCACGCCGCTTACCTCTTAACTTTCACACGAAGTCAAGTGTTAAGTGTTCAAAAGTACTATTTTTATTACCCTTTTTACTCATATTATTGTTAGACTTAGGCTCATATTGATTGCATAATTAGTCATTCATGCATTAATTCATGTTTCTTTCCACCGTTGAGCTTGATTACACAACTTGGTGATTTTTGTGGAAAAGATACTGCTTTGGTGTGTGTGCAGAATCACTTGCCTAAACAAGGCTGAAACCAGTTGCCAGGGCAGTGCATGAAGGAGATGCCGACGCGGTTGCTAGGACAATGCATGAAGGAGATGCGAGCTAGTTGCCAGGGCAATTGTCGATAAGGGATAAGATGATATGGCAGTCGAAATTGATGACTACATAAGCCCAAGATGAAGTGGAGCAAAGTTAAATCCCAAAAGAGTTTGATTTCCATGAAAAGGTCAAAGAGAAATTAAATCCCAAAAAGATAGGAGAAGATCTAGAAGGAATTTAAATATAATAAAGAATTATATTCTTTTAAAGTATTTAATTCCAACTTAACTTCCTCCTCAAGAATGATTTTGACCTAGCCATCTCCTATTTAAAGAAGATCAAGCCGTCAAACTCAATGAGGGGCAAGAAGGGAGAGATTTCGACAAGAGAGTTTAAGAGGGGAGAGTTCGATTGGGAGAGAGTTCAAGGGGTTGATGGATTTCTTCTTCTTCTTCTTTGCTTCTATTAGATTCATGGTTTAGGGATTATTCTTTGTATATCTTTTAAACCCAACCATGAACTAACTTGATTGGTTGGGGTTATTGTGTTTTGTTGTTGTGAAATCTTTTGGATTTTGTTTAAGTAATAAGAGTTTGCACTTTCAATTCAAGGTTTGCTCATTCTTGGTTTTTATTCTTGTTTGCGAGTGAATTGGGAGAGGATCTCGTAATTCTATCTACTTATCTAATATCAGAAGAGTTAGATTCAAGAAATGAATGATTATGGTCTTTATTCAATCTATCGATGGTGAAGATTAATCCGGTTTAGGAATAAGTTAAGGATTTCAATGGCTAAGAGGAGCACAAGATTGGTTGTTGTTCACCCTTGATTCACGCAGGGATGTATTGTCAAGGCATGCACAACTAGCTAGAGTTTTGACTTAGGGATAAGAAGAAACCATTGAAGAACGCTCTGCCGAACCTTAAAGTTACTGCCCAGCCGCCCAAACAGTTGCCCAGCCAACCGTCAATTCGTTGCCAAGGTAACCCCGCTGCGCAAGTTGCCACGGCAACTGAGTTTCCCTTGCACTCTTTTACCAAGACGATCCAATTGGCTATCTCACCTCAACTCACGATAACCTGGCCTATACTCTCTTATTTGATTTCATCTATTCTTTTAGTTTATTGCTCTTAGTTTACTCATTAGTTATAATTCCTACAATCACCTACTTGTGTTTTTCTTTTCCAACGCAGTAACTTAAGCAAAGTGGCCCAAACCAATCCCTGTGGAGACGATACTCGATACTCGTATCACTTTATTACTTGCGACGTGTATACTTGCACCGTTTACGTAGCACTCAATACGCGTAACAAGTTTTTGGCGCCGTTGCCGGGGATTGGCAATTGGTGTTAGTTGTTTTTGTTATTGCATTTTTTTCTCTTAGTTTTACTAAGTTTTCTTTTTGTTTGTTTTATCAAAAAAAAATTAGGTGTGCTACAAGTTAAGGAACATCAACATGTCGGGAAATAAAAGCTGATCTATTCGAGAGTTGATGTTGGAAGATATGAATCAATCCAATCAAGAGTTTCTTGCACCCTTTGATGATTACCTATACCAACCGAGAAAAGCCCAAAGAGCCTATACCATGGAAAAATCTTGTGCTATGTGTGGAGAACATCATGTGTTTGAAAATTACCCTCACATTTTCGGTGCATATGACTATATGGAGGACCATAGAGGAAACCAGCAGCAAAATTCTTCATGGTATGGGAAAAAAGCTAAAAATTGTTTTTACCATAACAATTTTGCCGCAGCAACATATATGCCATAACAATGTAGTACTTTTCAAGAGCATTCCAATTCCTTGGAGGAAACGTTGCTAGCTTATTTGGCTAGACTTGACGGATCAATTGAAGAGATTCGAGAGCTATCAAAGTTCATGGATACGAGGATAGCTCAGTGGGATGCAACCTTGGGGGATTCAGAAGATCAATTGAGGAGATCCATATATGTCATGGATAACATGCACCAACAATTCATTCCTAGGGATACTAAAGTCCCAATGCAAGAGAATAAGGAACAATGCAAGGAAAGCTCTTCGATGTGTGAGGAACAACTAAAACCTCAAAGTCGAGAGTATGTTGATGAGAAAGACTGCCCAACACATGATGAGCCTGAGCAACAAATTGCCTCGGCAATGATTGAGGAGCCTGAACAGAGTAATGCCGCGACAACACTCAGTGAAGTTGAGAACAACAATACTACAGCAAATTCTGAGGATCCTGATGCCCAGAAGGGTACAACGTTGATGTTGAAGCAGAAATCTGTAGATTGCTCTCATCTACAGTTGCCACGGTAATTGCACGACCATATGCAAGATCAACGAGATGATAATACTTTGCCAATGGAATATGAGCAGGTAATGGTTGAACCTTTTGAATTCTTTAAAAACTCACCTCGTCCATTGCAGGTATGTCTTGAGGAACAGATGTTGGTAGATTTGAAGCCATCGAAATCTTTACTGATGGAGATGTTTGAGAGGCCAAAAGAAAAAGATGTTTGGATTCGTAAAGATTTTCAAAAAAATTGGTTCTTCCCTTGACTTACAGCAAATTTTGGCAACTGATTGCCACAGCAATTGGCTAGAGCAACAATTACCATGACAACGAATGCTACACCCAACCATGATGGAGGACGATGAGATTGAGGTAATTAAATGGTTGGATGTTGATATAATTTTTCCTAATAATAAATTCATGCCTTCAAGAACAGTAGAAATGTGGAAGATGTGCATGGACTACAAGGGAACACGGAAGAAAGACACATCCACCATGGTAACGCAAAGGGGAGTAGCTGCGAGCACATTGGCCCAACTCTTTTGAGGCAATATTGTCACTCTATGGAGGGTGCATATGGACTATAAGAAGTATCGAAAACGTCTCTCCTCAAGTTTTCTCAGATAAGTAGTAACATTAGAAGATGCATGAAAAATTCTCTTCCTAAGAATCTTTAATTTTTGTTTTAATTTTTGGAACTTTATTTTATTTTTGGGTATTTTTGTTGTTTTTGTTTTCTTTATTTATTTTTGGAATTTTTAGGAGATATTTTATTTGTCTTCATTATCTTTAGTTTCCAGGTTTTCTTTGTTTTCTTTTCTTTTCCACAACAAGCCTCACAACCACCATGCTAAGGAAATTCCCTGCCGACTACTTGCCACGGTAACCACAACAGATGATGCCCCAGAAACCGCCCCAGAAACTACCTCAGCAGTTGCCACGGCAACAAAAACTGGAGATGCCCAGGCAACAATAATGGCTTCGGCAACCACTGATACCCAAGCAAGTGAACCTACCTCAGCAAACATGGATCAAATCAAAGCAATGATATTCACGCGGTACCAGCCACAAGCATTCAACCACCGACCGGAAAATGAATCAAGCAAACGACACAAAGGAAACTTATCACTTGAGGTGACGACCTCTCCGACTAACTCATTTCATTTAGTTTCTTTTAAATTTTGTTTGACTTTTACATGCATTGAGGACAATGCTTCTCTCGAGTTTGGGGGGTGTTGGTTTCGAGTTAGTTTCATGTTTAGTTGCATTCATCTTTAGCAATCACATATAGGTTGCATATGTTACTTGCCATGCCTTTAATTGGATTTGATTGCTTAAGACTTGTTGAATATCCAATGATGAATTTTTGCCACTGCACTTAATTGAAAGAACCTTTAATTTTAGGATTGCATGAAAAGAACTTAGAATTTTACTATGACGCCGATTTTTTTACACGTTTGTGGCTTGTTGATTGAAAGAAACTTAGTAAACTTAGGTTGCTTAAAATTTGGGTAAATTTAAAATTGAAATTTAAAAGTTAATTTCTTGCTAGAGGTGCCCGAAACTGGCTCTAGTAGTAAATGCACTTTCTTGCTAGAGGTGCCCGAAACTGGATCTAGTAGTTAATGCACATTAAAGAATCGCTAGAGGTGCCCGAAATTGGCTCCAGTGAAAATAAAAATAAATGTCCCGATAATTAAATTGATAAAAGCCTACTGTTCACATAGAATCTTGAAAATCAACTTGTACACAACTACGCAGACACATTGTCACGAGCATTATAGTTCGATTCCGGGTAATTTTTGTGCTATTCAAAAAATTAAAAGATGATCATACTATGTGCCACGGTTCTGAGGTTTGAATTCAATTTTGAAGCATGTATTTGATGATTAAAGTCTTGGCAGGTAATTTTTAGTTTTGCATTGCTTGAGGACAAGCAATAGTTCGAGTTTGGGGGTGTGTTAAATGTTCAAAAGTGCTATTTTTATTACCCTTTTTACTCATATTATTGTTAGACTTAGGCTCATATTAGTTGCATAATTAGTCATTCATGCATTAATTCATGTTTCTTTCCACCGTTGAGCTTGATTACATAACTTGGTGATTTTTGTGGAAAAAGATACTGCTTTGGTGTGTTTTTGTGTGTGTGCAGAATCACTTGCCTAAACAAGGCTGGAACTAGTTGCCAGGGCAGTGCATGAAGGAGATGCCGACGCAATTGCTAGGACAATGCATGAAGGAGATGCCGAGCTAGTTGCCAGTGCAATTGTCGATAAGGGATAAGATGATATGGCAGTCGAAATTGATGACTAGATAAGCCCAAGATGACGTGGAGCAAAGTTAGATCCCAAAGGAGTTTGATTTCCATGAAAAGGTCAAAGAGAAATTAAATCCCAAAAAGATATGAGAAGATCTAGAAGGAATTTATATATAATAAAGAATTATATTCTTTTAAAGTATTTAATTCCAACTTAACTTCCTCCTCAAGAAGGATTTTGACCTAGCCATCTCCTATTTAAAGGAGATCAAGCCGTCAAACTCAAGGAGGGGAAAGAAAGAAGAGATTTCGACAAGAGAGTTCAAGAGGGGGGAGTTCTATTGGGAGAGAGTTCAAGGGGCTGATCGATTTCTTCTTCTTCTTCTTTGCTTCCATTAGATTCATGGTTTGGGGATTATTCTTTGTATATCTTTTGAACCCAACCATGAACTAACTTGATTGGTTGGGGCTATTGTGTTTTGTTGTTGTGAAATATTTTGGATTTTGTTTAGGTAATAAGAGTTTGCACTTTCAATTCAAGGTTTACTCATTCTTGGTTTTTATTCTTGTTTGTGAGTGAATTGGGAGAGGATCTCGTAATTCTATCTATTTATCTAATATCGGGAGAGTTAGATTCAAGAAAAGAATGAGTATGGTCTTTATTCAATCTACGATGGTGAAGATTAATCCGGCTTAGGAATAAGTTAAGGATTTCAACGGATAAGAGGAGCACAAGATTGGTTGTTTTTCACCCTTGATTCACGCATGGATGTATTGTCAAGGCATGCACAACTAGCTAGAGTTTCGACTTAGGGATAAGAAGAAACCATTGAAGAACACTCTGTCGAACCTTGAAGTTGCTGCCCAGGCAACCGTCGATTAGTTGCCAAGGCAACCCTACTGCGCAAGTTGCCACGGCAACTGAGTTGCCCTTGCACTCTTTTACCAAGACGATCCAATTGGTTATCACACCTCAACTCACGATAACCTGGCCTATACTCTCTTATTTGATTTCATCTATTCTTTTAGTTTATTGCTCTTAGTTTACTCATTAGTTATAATTCCTACAATCACCTACTTGTGTTTTTCTTTTCCAACGCAGTAACTTAAGCAAAGTGGCCCAAACCAATCCCTGTGGAGACGATACTCGATACTCGTATCACTTTATTACTTGCGACGTGTATACTTGCACCGTTTGCATAGCACTCAATACGCGCAACATCAAGACTCCACATTAATAATCGGTGTAACCTTTTATGATTACACCTACTCTTTTTCTTCTTTATCCTTCCACCTTCACCTTAAAAAGATAACACTTCGACCTTTATCAGACTTCTCGCCTCCTATAACAAACCACTCAGAAACTCGAACTTCCCAACTAGTTCACCCATCTCCCTGCTTGAATCATGGTCTAACAACTTACAGTAACTCGTAGAAACCAACAGCCTCTTCGAATGAAGACAAACAATAGCCCTCATTCCTCTCCATCACCTCCTCCATCCCTAGAAGCTAGCCTAGAATCCATAGAAGATATGGCTTATGAGGAATTCGCAAAACTTGAACCTCGTCTATTCAAAGAAGAAAGTGCTTGACACCTAGGTATAAACACATGATCCAATAGGACCTTATCCTAGAGGAAGGATTATAGTTTACTCCAAATATCCGCTATAAGTTTAAAACCAATATGCATACGGTCATAACTACACAAAGGTAGGGAGACTTTATTCGACAACCAGGATAGGTTAACAACGACTGGGTACATGAGTTTTACACTCATTTGGGACACAAGCCAAGCGAAAGGACCTACGTACGTGGGGCGACCATTGTATTCTCAGTCACAACGATCATAGACCACTACAACCTCTCCACAATTGATGGCAACCATAGAAACTTTGTAGCCACAGCAATAGCCGATATATATGCACGGCTATTGGCAGACCTCTGTATTCTTGGAACCATATGGGACTGGGATAATTACTATGTTCAAAAAGTAGACTAGGCAAAGCTTAACCTGGTGTCAAAGTTCTGGATATACTTCATCAACAACTGCATTCATCTAACAAAAAATGATCTACTATTTCTTGCCACTGGTTGATGCTTTTACACTCTATCCTTTATAATCGGGACATCAACTCGTATGAGTATATTTACGAAACCATCGTAAATAGAGCAATGTTAACAAGAAAGCCCAAAGATTTACCCTTCCTAATCTCATCATAGCCTTATGCCAAAAAGTAGGGGTTGAAGAATGGGAAGAGGATGATATCATAGAATGCCATACTGGATGGTTGCCCTATCAGGTCTAAAAAATGAAAGGATATGGTATGTCGGTTGAACTTGTTGCCACATCTACTAAAAATCTTTGCCAGATCGTCCAGGGTGTTGTTGCCAGTTTCATAGAGCCCTGTTTCTAATACGTCCAAACAATGGTGTCGATAGAGCAATCCTTAATCAACAAGCTTCTACCAGAAGCCCAGGAAGAGCCCAATGAGACATCACTGATACCTGCACCCACCCCCACCAAAATGAGACAATGGCCAGATACTGAAGCTGGCATCACCTCCTACCCTGCCAAGAAACAAGCGTCCGCCCGAGACAAAGGCAAGGGCATCATTATCCGGGAACCATATCCCCAGTAACTCCCTGGGTTAGTTTTTTATTTTCTTTTTATTTTATGTTTAGTTCAGCTTTTCATATTTTGCATCTGCATATTTATTTTTCATTAATTTGTTTTTTTTTTGCATTGGGGACAATACTCTTCTCAAGTTTGGGGGAGTGCATACCCTTAAAAAATATAATTTGTAAATAGCCTAATATATCCCATAGGTTCTCTTTGCTATGATTTCTTTGATTTTAAAACTATTACTGCATTGATTATGACTTCCTATGATGAATCTATGTTGATGTCTTGTAGTGTATTAAGAGCTTTAGGTTTTGAATTTAATGATGAATCTGTTGTAGCCCTTAAAAACACATCAGTAGCAGTGTTGACAACTGGTGATAAAAGTTATTGTTATGAAGAAATCGAGCAAACTTACGGCTATGCCCTGGCGAATTACAGAACTTGCACACAATATCTTGTCGTCTTGAATGGCTAGATTGAGTAACAGGACTACGACCGCCACCTGAAATTGAATGACCAAAGCAACCACCCTTCCCTCGAGAGTGGTTGGTAGAATAACCATGATTTGGATTAGCTCGCTACGCAAAATTTATCGTGGCAAGAAGTGTAGATTCTTTATATTCCTGAAGAAGTCTCTCATGATCAGTTAAGATCTTAGACAACTCAAGCATGGTTGTCTGTGTGTTACGCACACGAAGGATAACAACTATTGGATGATAGTCATCGCCTAATTGATCGACAATAGAAATCAGATGATCTATATAGGAGACAGGACAGTTTGCTAAGGCAAGATCAGAGGCAATATCTTGCATGTCTTTCATGTAGTCGAAGATAGACCTAGAACCACGCAGATTGCGAGCGAGTTTGGATTTAAGAGTAAGGATGCGATCATGAGATGTTCGGGCATAACTTGCGACCAGAGTATCCCATGCAATTTTAGCAGTGATAGTGGATGAAATAAGTGGTTGAACTAGATCATCACAACTGCCAAGAAAAAACACTGATAAGAATTTGATCCCGACGATACCATTGCAGTTATTCAGGATTAGCAATCTTTGTCGCGACATCGGTAAATTGAGATGGGCAGGCTACGAACCATCAATATAACCTATTAGCCCAAAACCAATGAGAGTGTCCTCCATTTTTTGACACCAAACAAGAAAATTGGCGGACGTAAGTTTGATTGGAAAATTAGTCGGTGCAATAAAATGCACAAGATTATTGGTGGTAGAAGACAAAGGCATGAGAGGATATCCAGTTTGAAGGAGAGCAGAAGAGAGAAAAAATATAATAGGGTAGAAAAATTCTACGCGACTCTAATACCATGTAAAGGATTTATATCATTGATAAATCATAACATTGTAATAGGAGTATATATAGGATTACAGTGAGGTTTATATAAAGATAAGGAAATTCAAATGTTACACATAAGATAAGATTTAGATAAGATAAGATTTAAATGAGATTGATTAAGATTGTAATACCCCCAATATTTGCATAGTGACTGAAATAAAAAGAATTAAAGTTTGGTGGTTTTAGTTTAGTGACTAAAACATAAAATTTCAAAGTTTGGTGGTCAAAGTGCAAAGTTGGGAAAAGTTTAAGGACCAACACAGTAATTTCCCAATAATTATTTTTATGGCAAAAATGAATGGTTTATCCCGGTATAAGAATTTTGGTGGGAATCAGATTTTTTGTACGGGATTTGTGTGAAAAGCTATAAAAAGGATAAGTTTCAGAAATTAATTCGAATAAATATTCGAATTCAAAAAATTATGAAAATTTTATGGAAGTCTTAGAAATACTAGAAGAACATGATATTATGGTTTTTGAATCGTTTTCATTCGTTTTAAATTCGATTCTATGTAGTATTTGGTGAAATAGGTGAAAATGGCATTTTTGAAGATAAGTTAGTTTATCAAGGGCAAAATGGTCATTTCACTCTTACTTTTTGAATATTTATGATTATTATGGATAAGAATAAACAAGTGTTGGCTTGTGATTGGTTATAACTCAAGGGTATAATGGTCTTTTGACTATTAAAGGCTTTTATTAATTAAATAAGACAATTATAATGTCATTTGGCATTAAAATAGAATATAAAAAATTGGAAAATTATCTCGTCTTCTCCCCCAATCTACCGAACTCACTCAAGGATATAGGTAAGAATTTTTTATTCAATTTTTAAGCTTCCATGGTTAGATTTGAGCTTGAGACATGAAACAACCACTTAGGGTTGATGAAGAGCATGATTGAATATTGAGTTTTAATGGTTTTTCTTGTTAGAAACATGCTTGTGATGTTGTTTTCATGGTACAAATAATGAAAATTCCATGAATTGTGTTATAGGTTGATTATGGGAAAATTGAAAAATTAGGGGAAATTCTTGCAAAATTTTTATTTAAAGTGGAAATGATTTTAGAAGCTTGAATATGATGTTTGGAGGTTGAATTTGTGCTTGAATCACGTTGAGAAAATTGGTCAATATGACCTTTCATATTCAGCTAGTAGAAGAAAATTGGGGAAAATTATGGAAAACTTTTCCTAAGGTTAAGAATGGTTTAGAATGATAATATAAGTTGATTGGAATGAAAATCCCTAATTATTTTGCATTAGGGACCAAAATGTAAATTTTGGAAAGTTTAGAGACTTGATTGTCAAGCTTGTTTTTGAAGTATGTTATGTTGGAAAATTAAGTTAAATCATTGGAATGATGATTTTGAAGTTTATATTGACTTTGGGACCATTTCAGAATTTTCGGCAATCTTGAGGACCAATATGTAAATTTCTAAAGTTTGGGTCCTAAAGCATAAGGAATGAGAAATGAAAGGATTAAATTTGAAAATGACGGTTAGAAGCTCAAAAGAGTCCTTAGTGACTAAATTGGGTATTTTGGAAAAAGTTGGAGAGTTATGGAAAAGTGTAAAAAAAATGTGATTTGAATATAGAAAGTTTTATCGAAATCAAGTTAAGCATAATGGATAGTTATTTTAGTTACTTTCCATTATTGGTATAGTATGAGTATGTACTCAAAAATTTCTTGTGTTATGTATTTAATATACATACAGATAATAAGCAAGTTTGTGATCGAAACAAGTTGAAGGACAAAGAAGGAGTTTCAAAATAGATACGTTTTGGTATAAGTAGCTAGTGAGGCATATAAGGTGAGTGCATTCATATGTTTCAAAATATGTTTTGGTTGATTTCAAGAATTCTATTTACTTGATTTTATTAAAATGATAACATGGTTTTTGTATAAGTTATATGATATTTTACAGGTAAAGAAAAAGGTTAGTACATAATGGGGTATTAACTGCTCTATTATGTTTTGTTATGGCAAATTGTTATTGAATAACGATGATATATGAATTGTTTATACATAATGATTTACAAGTATATGATATGGAATTTACTAACCAAGTAATGATAGAGAGTTATAGTATAGTGGCATGCCATTAGAGGTCCAATAGTCAAGGACTACGTGTAGCTACACACCGATCTTCGGATCCTATATGTTTATCAGCACTTATGTGCCTATATGATGCCGACACTTATGTGTCTATATGTTTATCGTCACTTTGATGACCAGTACTCAAGGAGTACAGACCTTGCATACTTTAGTTTCTCTTTATACAATTCTTGGGACAATTACAAAGTTAAAGTAAATGAAAATCATCATTCTCTTATATATGATGATTTTGAACTAAAAAAAGATTTATTATGATCTTGCTTAACCATGTTTTCATTTATTTTATTACTTGATTTTATGATTACTTATAATGCCTCACTAAGTTATGCTTAGCGTGTGTATTATGCTTGTGCACACGTAGGTTGATCACGTGGTTCGTAAGCAGGAACGTTTTGGCATCATCCCGAGCTCGAAGGGAAATTACAGGTTATCTTAGTAATATTTTGACATCCGATATCATATTTTGAGTAGTGGCATGTATAATAATGGATTTGCATATTTTGTGTAAATGAGATTTGAAACTACTCATTAGTTTGTATGTTTATAACTTAAATATGGTTTAGAATTACTAGTACATGATTTGGGATGGTTTACGGGTAGTTAGTAAGTTTATAATGGAACTAAACTCTACTAACATTATATTTATTTATGATTAGGGTAAAATATGGATTAGTATTATTTATTAAGTTAGTTAAAATGGTTTATGAAAATTTTAGTAAACTCATTCTTGAAACAGGTGAAAATAGTCTTGATGCTCTGTTTTATGCAGTGACTTTGAAAAATTGTTATAAATTCCACAGATTGATTTAGATGTTGAATTTTATATGTATGAACCAGAAATTGAGTCTAGTTTATTTTTAAAAAAACGGTGAATGATTTTGAGGTCTATGCCAAAAGTTATGAATTTTTATTCGATGCAATGTCAGAATTTTCAGACAGCAGAACTGCACTGTAGTGCATATTTGACGAATTTTCTGCACCTGTGTGCCATGAGTTAAGATCTCTAATTTATATGGATTGATAGCCTGATGAATATAGTTTACTAGGAATTTTTCCAAATGAAGTTTTGAAGCTTACAAAAATTTATAAAAATTTTAGTTTAGTGACAGTGCAAGCTACCAGTTTTTGTTTCAAATGGTGAAAATTGTTTAATCTTGTTTTGTGACATCATCGACTCTTGTTTGGTAACAAATACGGGAAGAGGGTGTTACAAAGATCTTTATCTTTGATAGGGTCCTCATTGCTGCCATTTTTGGTCGAAATGCGTAACCAGTGCTGGAAGTCAAATTTAGTTTTGTTCATCGCGAAGGGAATGTCGCTGCAGACGTAATGGGTGGTTTGGCTTGGAATGGACCATCGGAGTATCACATGCTCCTCGACCCTCCGCAGGCAGTGCAAGACGCTCTCGACAAGGATCGGACAAACCTTAGATCTATGACTAATAATATATAAGCTTGTGCCTTCTTCTCTTTTAAGGTCAAAAAATTAAGTCCTTTGGTAACTTGTTCTGAAACCCATGAAACCTTCTCTTTAGCTCCCATTAACTCCAATCTCAGTCAATAATTATTCCAGCCATATCAATTCTGAAAGTGAGTTTGCAAGACTTATGTGTTCAGCTTAAGAGGTTGATCTTGACACAACACTTGGTTTTTTCAACACACCAAGCAATTGGATTCCTTCCCAAATAAATAGACGATGATTCTTGTTTATTACTAGTTCGAATCACTTAAGATCCATTTCAATTACTTCCAATCATCCTAAAAGAAATATTAGAAATACTATTTTCAAAATTAAATCTCAGATTTATAAAGAAAATATTAAAAAAATCAAGTGAAATCCCATCATGAGTATGTTGCTAGAGTCACCATGCATATGTCTTAGGGGTTTAGTAATAAACATGTCATTTTTCTTCTAAGAATAACAATTTAGTCATTCTAGTATAGGTTTGGTAACAAACAAGTTACTTTTCTTCTAAAAGTAACAATTTAGTCACTCAAATAAAATTTGGTGACAAACATGTCACTTAATTATAGGTTTAGTAACAAATATGTCACTTTTCTTCTAAAAGTAACAATTTAGTCATTCAATTAAAATTTGTGACAATCATGTCACTCTGTTGTTAAAATTGAAACAAATGGCTTTGTATAATAACAATTTTAGTCCTCAAAACATATAGATTCTATTAATTTGGTCCTAATTCTAAACAATTCAATAAATTAAACCCTTCATATTTAAAAATTCCATTATTGAAGTGACTATATCTACTAACAGGAGACATTAAGGTCATAATGAGTATGTTTCATTAGTCTGTCAGTTGTCCAGTAGTGAAGTGATTATGTGTGTCGAGCTATCGCATCTGTCAAATATTGAGTTGAGGGACAATAGCATGGAGTGCAGCAAGTGATTAGAGGGTGCAATGTCAAAATTTTAAATATGAAGTGTTAAATTTATTGAGTTATTTTTTAAGCAGGACCAAATTGATAGAATTATAAGTTTTGGGGGACTAAAACTGCTATTACATCAAACCATGTTTTAGTTTTAACCATAGAGTGACTTGTTTGTCACAATTTTTTTTAATTAGATGTCTAAATTGTTACTTTTACGAAAAGTGACATGTTCGTCATAAAATTTTAATTGAGCGAATAAATTGTTACCTTTAGAAGAAAATGACTTGTTTGTTACTAAACCTATAACTAAGTGACTTGTGGTGTAAATTGCCGTACAATGAAAGATTGAACTAGGAGTATCTGAATTAACCATGATTCTTTTAAAGCTTGGATTTCCTTGCTGAATTTGAGATGATAAATAACTTCGTGCTTACTTGGTGATTTGGAAATATTTTAGAAAGATTCTGGTATATATAATGCCTATGGATTTGAAATGGAACTTAGTACAATTAACTCATACAATCAAATTTTAAGAGTTGATATCTTTGGAAATCCAACTTTGCAATACCAAATAACTGATTAAGATGTAGGATAAAGAGAAAATAGAGTGGCAGGGTTTATTTCCATGCAGAATGAGTTCTGAAATTATACAATAATATAGTGCAAAAAGTGGTAATCTTAGGTAAACTCTGTTGACTTGATTCAGCTTTTTCAGAGACAATAGCACAAATGGAAGGCAAGTAACACCACACAAGGTGGAGGCAAGGAGCAAGCGAGACCCTCTAGAGCTCATCCTGCAAACCAAACAAAAGGACTTGTTATTTGGTGATCTACCCGGTTCTGCAGTTTCTTTAAGTTATGTTGTCTTCAATCATAGAGTAGTCACATAAGCTGGGGACCAGATTCGAATTTTAACGAGTGATATCCGACAGAAAATAAACGAAAAAAGAATTTTGGTTTACTTCTTCAAGAAAATATGGGAGAGCTAGGAGTTGTTATGAAAAAATAGTTGAAGTAGAGGTTAATACTTACATGGTAGTCCATGTAATCGCGCCGATGCTGCAAAGAAAAGCATATAGGTGAGAAGTGTTTCGGTTTTTGCTAATGCCACATTAAGGACAGAACACTGAAATTGACACCAATATTTTCTAGAACTAAACAGACCCTTCTATATTTGTCAATTTAATCTAGGAATGAAAAAGGTTTAGTATGAAGAGAAGACATACCCTTCTATATTTGTCTCTATAGCGATCCTGGTATCGTCGATCATGGCCCCTTTCTCTTCTTCTTTTCTCTCCTTCCTCTCTTGCTCTTTGAGCTTCCTGCAAGTGTTTGACTCAATCAATTCAAAAAATCCATTCAAGCAAACGAATTACATAGTACAACTTATGGATGAATATGGGGAGCAAGGTTCTATTGGTAACCTCTTCCTCTCGAGCTTTTCTCACTTTCTCTGCTTCCTCAAATGCTTCTTTCTCCAACTGAAGAGCTCAAAAAAATGAAAATCAGGCACCCCTATTTGAGAAACTATCTTCTAATAAAAAGGAGAAAGACATGGGGCACACCTCTCGGTTGGCAAACACTTCATCTACGACTTGTTTTGCGTACTCCGGATCATCACAGATCAAAACATTGTCAAAAACCGAACCAGCCTTCACCTACACGGACAGTATAGTTCAAATTGCATTATAAATCAAGGCTATACCATATTTGTAAAAGCTTATATCCATGTTTGTTAGAACTACCTGCCAAACTTCAATGCCAACATATTTGATTGGCTTAAGCACATACAGATCAGGATCATCTTCAAACTCTGGAGAGAGAAGAATATCATTCGAATTTTGTTGCAAATTCTTTAATTACAAATATTCTTATCTTGAACATATATAAGAAAATATGCATATGCATTGCAGGGTACCTGGATTGTCAATATAAGGAATCTTCCATTTCCCCTTATAGTTAGGATTCTTGATTTTCTGTAGTGTAAAAGAAAGACTGTATTGATGAGAAACTGCTGTAAAAAAATTACGCCTCATATTCACTTGTTAGCATTAGAACAAACCTTGGGCTTCCATGGTCCTCTGTATTTCGGATTCGGTATCTTTGGTGCTTTCCAAATACCATCCTCTTCTTCATCCCAATGATCAGGCTAACCAGTGAAAATAACATGAGTTGATTGTAGAAACTTTTGAAATACGAGAAACGATGGAAAACGTGTGGCCACTACACTAAACATAATCAGGTGCATGGCTAATGGCTTAATATTTTTGCTTCATAAGTTACAAACTAACCTCTTTAGCATCAGGATCAGGAATTTCTTTTGGAATCTTATCATAGCCCTGCAACATCAAAAGGGGGTCAAGCATATTTGACATTTGGAAACATATACGACTCGAAAATCATTGAGATGAATTAATGACATGAAAAGTTACCTCGGGTTTAGTGGCATTCGGATCATCGATGTATTCTCTATCATCCCAATCAGCAGGCTGCAAAAGATGGAAATTTTAAGGTTTTAAAATTTGAAGCTTCAAAAAACAGACCTTATGGAAGGAGCCTGAAATCATAGTCAATATTGGAAAACAGGCCTAACTGAGATGGTTGAAGAAAGTAGTGTTTAATAGAGAAGGGCAAATTGTCACCTTTTTAGCTTTGAGATCTCTGATTTTTCGGGGAGGAAGAATATCCCAGTCCGTATACATGCTGCCGGAATCCCTTTCGCGATTATCGATGAGGATACTATAACTTGCATCTGGCCTAAGAATGAAAGTGTAGAAATGAGTCAACTTGTCGGTTTCACATTCCAATTCCTTCTTGATAGGGTAATTCTGGCCTTGGTAAGAAAGTATAACATGGAGCTTCTTTGTTTGTGTGCCACATATATCTGGCCCAAACATTAAGCTGCAGGGTAAATATAGTGAGGATTAGTCAAAGAAAAGATCTTGAACAAGTAAAAAATAGGAATATTAGTCCAATATACCAAATTGCAGGTATATGCAGTGTAAATATATGGTAAACTAAAGTTTGATACAAACCTATATGGGGTGTCCCCTCCAAATTTCTTTTGATTGACAAATCCGGAGAGAAGCTTGATGTAACCGCCACCGCATTCGATGTCCTGCTCGAACCTTATGGAGTATTGGAGGACCAATGTCCTGTTCTTATTTGTAAACTCGGGGATCTTTGCGGATATCGCAAAATGTTTAGCATCACCGGTCGTCTGAATACCTATAGAATTATATAGGCATTGTCAAATCCAACGTCCTTTGTTTTTTTGTTCAAAGAACACAATCCATTGGGAATATTAGCAACAAGAAGAGGTTAGAGCATACCTTTATCGTCAGGATCTCCGGACCACTTTCCGGTAGTATGCTTGAATGATCCTGCTTTTCCGTCTGTGCTTTTCCAATCAGATTTCACCCAACGGTGTTGCCATCCGTCTGTTCACAGTTGAGGGTCAAACAAGCAAAAAGAAAACATATGAATCATCGATTACAAGCTGATGCTTAAGGTTCGAATCCTGGTATTTGTCTTGAAAGATATTTATGACTGTATTGTTGCCATGGATTTAATTTCACTCAAGTGAAACAAGTGACATCTAGGACACTGAAAAGGTAAGAAAGAAAGAAAGAAAGAACAACAGGCAATACAAAAAGCAGTTTATTAACGACCTCACAAAGATTTTCAGTTGATGACGTGGCAAACTGAATTTTTAAAACTCTCTTATTTTTCTCAGTAGCAAAACAAAACATTCCCTTGCCACAGTTGGATCGTAATGATTTAAGAAGAAGCTTGAAGAGTGAAATAAATGAAGTTTCAAGTAAAAAGCATGCAGTGTAGAAGAGTACCTTGGAAAGTCTCTTCGAAAATGATTTCTGAAACAGAGAAGCGAAACAAAAACAAAAGTAGAAGCAGTTTAAGCGTGAGAATGGAAGAATGTGGCGCCATTAGAGGAAGATACCACGGCTGCCCTGCCTTCCCTACTGGGAAACCTTGAGCTACTTATGGAATGTTTCATAACTCATTCACCTTCATTCTTTCTATTATTTACGGGAATGCCATATATTGTTTAATTAAGGCTTAATATTTCAAAAAAAATTGCCCAAACTATACATTTTTACCGGATATGTGTTTAAAGTATTTTTCGGCCTACTTTAAGTGTCTTGTCGTTAACGGCCGTTTAAAAAGTTTTGTTGGCTAATAAAAACATGACACATGACATGCTTTATTATATTTTAAAAAATTCAGAATTTTTTAAAATATCTTAAAATTCTCAAAAATTCATAAAATAATCCTCAAATCCATAAGTCTCAATCCTGATTTTATTTTTTGCCGCCGTCAATCTCCAACGGCATGCTCATCACTTTCATCGCCGGACCCCACGATTATTTCCCTCATTCTCCGCGTGTCCACTACTTCCATCATCGGACCCCTACGATCATTTCCCTTATCTTTTCATCGTCAAAAGTCGACGACCGGCGTGAAGAGAAAAAAAAAGAATAATGGGCGGCAAACGACGGCTGATCAAATGGCGAACAGTGTGCGGGTTTTGCGGTAAGAGGGGAAGCTTCATTTTTGTCGCCGACAGCGTGATGAACGACGGCAGTGGTTGAATTTGGGGATATAGGGATTTTGGGTTATTTTGTGAATTTTGAGAAATTTAGCGATTTTTTAATATTAAGTTAAAAGAAATAAAAAATTAAAATCAAAGCCAAGTGTCATGTTTTGATTGGTTAAATGAATTTTTTTAAACGACCATTAACGGCCAAACACCTAAAATGATAACAGTAAAAACCTTAGGCACCTACTTGGGCCGAAAAATATTTTAGGTATCTATATGGAAGAAAGGTATAGTTTGAGCACTTTTTGACTATATTAAACCTTTTGATTAAAATGCAAATTTTCTACCATCAATCGGCTAGTTCCCTTAAGCAAGGTCGAGAGTACGAATCATAGTGTTGTGAGGGGAAAAACTAGGTTGAGAAGATTGTCACATGTTGGCCTCTGCAGAACTCGATCTGAATTAGTCGATTAATTAATCAGATACTGATTAAAAACAAAGAAATTTTCTAGTGGGAAAACAAGGTGCTTGCTTTTGAGATGAAGGGCTTGGGACAAAAGACAGCCATAGCCACAATTTTCACGTTGAATCGCTCAAGACCCCACGTTCCTGGTAATCCTAGCCAATGACAAGTTTGGACGACGTTGCAATGTCCAATTGTCTTTCAAAACGCTTGGAATTTTAATTTGGAAATGACAAAAAAAAAAACATTCTATTACTTTCAGTTTGATGTTTAAGTCAGAGTTATAAGGAAAAAATAAAGAAACCATAACTTTGAATATCATAAATATATTGTTTAGTTTATTTAACTAGTCTTTGATGTTTTCCAAATTTTCTCCCTCTCCTTGATGTTTGAAATACAAAATTGAATATCTTTAATTTAGAATTGCATCAAAAACTATACTTTTGTTTATTAATTGATGTAATTAACAAAAGAGCACGAATACAATGATGTGAAAAAGGAGAAAAAGGAGCGGTGGAAGGACATGTCCAACGGGCATCACACCGTTCATCATAAAACTCGTTTTCTAGGAAACTGCAAAATCTTATAGAATTTGAATCACTCACAGATAATATTTTTAATATAAATAACAAATTTAATGAAAAGAAAGACAAACGAAAAATAATTACTAATAAAAAGAAGAAATGGGGGGGGGGCTAAACTAAATTTACCCTGGTTTTTTAAGAGGAATTAAAATTGGAGTAGATTAATTAATATATATGATTTATTTTTAAATAAATAAATTATAATTATAACCTTTAAAATATCTTATGGTTTACCTTAAAGATTGGATTTCTGATTATTGAAGGAGATTAATATGTGTAAGATTAATATTTGGTATATTATTGGTGTATTTTTTTTACACAAACATGCTTATTTAAACTTCACGATAAAAACTTTAAACTTCAAAAATTATAAAATCTAATCTCTAAACCCTAAATTATAATTTTAAAGTTTAAATTCAAAACTTTAAAACCTAAACTATTAATCGCTAAATTAAATCTTTAAATTGTAAATTAAATCCACCAGTGAAAAACAATTTTCTCAAGGTCAAGACATGAAATATTTTGTGGAATTTCCTAAATCCCACCCCCAAAGGAGGGGGCAAGAGGGGCATTATTGAAGATTCTTGTAATTCAAAGGGCAGAAGACTTTTTTTTTGTTTGGGTGGTTCCTTGTAAGATGGTGTGTGTATAGACAAAAGACAATTGACTTGGCGACCGTTTCAAAGTCAAAGTCTTCGCTTGGGTTGGGTCTCCACTCTACTTTTCCGACTCAGTGCTGGTGTAGGGAACAAATCATAGCCCCAATTGTTAACGTCACCAACAGGTTTTAAAATCTTAAAATATGGGTGATATTGTTTAGCAATAATGCTAAAAAATTATTTTTAATGTTTCACTAATAGTTATTTTAGTCCATATTTTTATAAATTAATTTAGTCTTTATATTTTATTTTGAGTTAAAATGACTCTTCTGCGAATAAAAACTGTTAGTCAACTAACGATAAACAACTTGAAATGACTTGACAAAATAACACGTCAGCAAAAAAAATAATTTTATATACTTTTATAAAATTATTTTTTGACTAATGTGACATTCTTTCAAGTCAATACCTTTGTCTATATGACATTGTCATGTCAACATGCACTCGGTATAGGTTTGTCACGTCATTTCAAGCCATTTACTGTTAGTTAACTAACCGTTTTTATTCGAAAATGAGCCATTTTGACCCAAAACAAAACGTTGGGTGAAATTAGTTCAAAAAATAAAGACTAAAATGACTATTGAGTCAAACGTTAGAGATATTCTTTTATATAATTCAGCAGAAAAAATAATTTTATATACCTTTATAAAATTATTTTTTAACTAATGTGACATTCTTTCAAGTCAACACCTTTGTCTATATGACATTGTCATGTCAACATGCACTCGGTATAGGTTTGTCACATTATTTCAAGCCATTTACTGTTAATTAACTAACCGTTTTTATTCGAAAAGGAGCCATTTTGACCCAAAACAAAACGTTGGGTGAAATTAGTTCAAAAAATAAAGAGCAAAATGACTATTCAGTCAAACGTTAGAGATATTTTTTTACCCTTATACCTTTTATTTATTGGTGTTTAACCTTAGGTGTCGTCGTATCGGTTTTATATATGGTATCATTATTATTATTATTATTATTATTATTATTACAATAATCAAGGAGCAGGATCGATTATATAATTTTCTTGACGCATCAATTAGACAACTTCATTAATAAACAAAAATAAAATCATAACATAATTTTATAAAAATTTTAAAACATTCATAAAAACAAAAAATAGTAAATATAAAATATATAATTTAAATGTATAAATATAAAATATTCTAAAATATAAATTTTTTAAATAATAATTTGAATAATTATCAAATATAAATTTATAATGTTTAAAAAGACAAACATGTAAACATAACAAATTACCTAAACAATTATAAAATTGTAATAATAATTAATAATTTTTTATAAAGTTAAAATAGTAAAACTTTTTATAAAATTGTAATAGTAATTAAAATAGGATAAACTACACCACATACATCAAATTATTGACGTTGACTCGTTTTTGTCACCGAACTTTTAATTGGCCAAATTTTAACATTAAATTTTAGTTTTTGATTTATTTATGTCACTCCACTGTTAAATCTTTAATAACATAGTGACTTCGCTAACGATGGGTGATGTGGACGTCAAGCTAAAACGACGTTATTTTTGGTAGGCTACTTTGATGCCATATCACCTAAAACAGTACTATTTTGCAAGAGGAATGTAGCAACTAATTTAAAAAATCGAAGTATCCCTTGTTTTAAAACTTGAATTTTGGGGATTTTTTAAAAATTACATTTTGAAAAATAAAACTTGGAGTCGCCATCAGTCATTTGGATAAGGTATACCAGAGAGCATAAAACTAGAGATTCGTTTAAAAGTGAGTTCGAAAGTTGATTACATGTAGGGAAGGATTTGAACAACTGAAGTGAAAAATATATCTCAAATTGTAATTGAGATTAATGTGGTTTTATTTTTGTTCAGTTAGTCCTTAATTTTTTTATTTAATCTGAAATTAACCCTTATTTGTTCCTAATTTTTATAATCTAGTCCAATATTTTAATATAATTTTATTTTTATTTAGTTTAGCCCCTAAAGTTTTATTTAATCTAAAATTAACCCCTACTTGTTTCTATTTTTATATTCTAGTCCGATTTTTTAATATGATTTTATTTTGGCTTAAATGAAAAATAAGTGCTCAAACCATACCACTTTTAAACTTTAGGTGCCTAAAGTATTTTTTTTGTAAAAATAGGTGCCTAAAGTTTCAACTGTTATAATTTTAGGTTCCGATAGTTAACTGCCGTTAAAAAATCCATTAACCAATAAAAATTTGACATGCGTCATATTTTAATTTATAAATTCTTTTAATTCACTTTTTTGTTTTTAATAATTTAATTTTTTTAAAAAATCTTGAAAATTTAAAATTTTCTAAAATAGTCCCCAAACCCTAAATCCTCAAACCTTCACCGTTGCCGTCGCCGATCGTCGTCATTGACCCCACTTTTCGGCCGCCGGACCAAGCCGACCATTTTCCCAAACGTGCCATCATTGAAAACCGGCGAACGTTGTGCCAGTCGAACATTGAACGACGAATGTTAAATAACCGTTTGATTGGCACACCGTTTGTCAATTTCTAACGACGGCACATTGGGGAAAATGGTCATCTAGGTCTGGCGACCGAAAGGGTGGGGTCGACGACGACCATAGGCGGCGGTAGCGGTGAAGAGTTGAGGTTCTGTTATTTTTAGGGATTTAGGGACCGATTTGAAGATGTTTGAAAGTTTTGATATTTTATTAAGAAAATTGAAATTTTAAAGTTTTTTTCAAAAAATTAATATTCCTGCCACATGTCTCGTTCTAATTGGACAATGATTTTTTTAAAATGATCATTGATGGTTAGCCACTTAAAATTGTAACTGTTAAAATTTTAGATACATATTTTTATAAAAAAAAATACTTTAGACACTTAAAGTCCAAAAGAAATATAATTTGGACACTTATTTTTCATTGAAACCTTTTTATTTTTGTTCAGTTTAGTCTTTAAAGTTTCAATACTTAGGGATACGGAGACCAGTGGTCGAGAGAGTGCTTTTGGTTTGCGGTAGTCCGGTATCAATGGTTTAGGGTAAGATTGACGAGTAGAGAATGGAAGACGAGTGGTTTTGGCAATGTTTAGTCGTAAATCAAGGAGCAGAAATGCATCCTGCGTTATTCTTTTAAAAAAAAGCATTGGCACATTGTGAATAATTTTCACTTTCCAATGTTATTATACAGGCTAATTTCCAAAGTCTAGTGAATCTGCTTAAGGTTTGGTTATTATTGTCATAATTGTACAAGCTTTTACCTGCATTTTATGAATACCAAATTGATATCAATATTAAAAAAATACAAGGACTAAAAATAGTTACATTATAGTGAAGTGAATACATTCACCAAAAACACAAAGTAAAGAAACGCTTCCATAGAATTAGACCTAAACAATAACTCTTACATAGGGCGATAGAATTCTCAGCAAACACAAAGGTTTAAACCTTCCATTTGATCAAACTGGATTTTAAGGTTAATTTCATGACTGATTGAATCACCATGTATGGATCATGACAGGAAGCCTAAGTTTTCAAAGATCCAACTTCTTTTACAATTAATGCACAACAAAGTGCATATAAAAAATATTCCCTTCCGATATTCAATGAACCAATAAGAAACCACTCGACTTGCAATGAAAGGAGCAGCAAACGAGCCCCCATTCTCACTGTTAACTCTACAGACCGGAAAACGGTTAACCAACTTGTATAATTTACATGCAAAAGCTCTCTTTGTCTCTCTCTCTCTCTCTCTAAACAATTTTTATAGACATTTGAAGGCATTCTCAGTCCAGGTAATAGAGAGTCACAATTTTCCGGAGATTCTTGGCTTCTTGGCATGTTTCCATCAGCAACTTGCTATCATGGAAGGCAAAGCAAATGACTTGTTGTACATGTGAAATGATGTCCCTATTACACAGCCTGCAAATTTGACCACAGACAGATAGCATGTAAGATGAATTTTTGTCTACCAATCACAAGCTTTCCACTTGCAAGAAACTACCATACATGGCCTTACCAGTTCACAATCAAAATGATGAGCTCGATAAAAGACCATGCATGTGACAAGCTAGATAGTCTTCAAGCAAGTTTTGTGATTCAATCACTGATGGATTTACTTCATTGTCTTGCATTGTGTTAAAGGTTGTGATTTTATATAGTTATGTTAGGTTACATGTATAGTTTTACCTGTTTACCAAGTACAAGGAAATGGAGGCTGATATCTCAGCTATTTTTAGTTTACAGATAGTTGTTTCTCTAAGCCTCTCTTTTGTGCCCTGGTTCCTCTCTTTCTTCCCTCTTTTCCATCCAAATCATATCCAGTTGCCTCATTTCTCTCTCTCTCTCTCTCTCTATCCCTTCATCCTATGGCACCAAACTAGTTGCATAATGGCAATCGATGAACCTATCAACAATAATTTAAGCACAAGCTAGCACCAAATCCTCCGCTTTTTCATTAGTATTCATTAAGCTTAAAAATATCTCAGCTGTCTTCATATACAGGCTTTACCTAAGTTAAACTGAATAGTGATTAACTAGGATAAAATCAAACTGAATAGGGGACTAAGCTAACTTAACCAAAGTCAAAATGACTGGTGACCAACTTAACAAAGATTACTGTACCACATAAACTGAAATTTGTAGAATTATGAGTTTCCGCTACTCATCCAAAGCTGACAAGCTCAGTAAGTGAATGAGTATTGATTGCTAGAACCGCTTAGCAACCAGTCTAGGGGTGTTCATGATTGACCGTAGTAGTATTTTGGTTAAACATAATGAGATGAACACATTTCATCTAATTACACTAAGAACACCACCTACAGGTTAACCGTTGTAGTATGTTGGTTAACCATGAACACCCCTAGCAACTACCTTACCATGCAACCATGTAATAAGCATCTCAGGAATTTACTGCCTATCAGCTTCCATTGAGATTTTATCACAATCTCATTATTATTGGCTTGAAACCTAAAATCGATGACCAATTCCACCTGGAGGTGAGCTGAAAGTATGATCAGAAGAATACAGAGTTATGACAAACCTGCTGGCTTCTATCAGAGGTAGATGATCATTATAAGGCTTCTCTATCACAGTTTTGACCTGAAAATTTGAGAATTAAACAATAAATCACCCCAAACTGAAATATACAATTTCAGTTACACCTTCACAATTAATTTGAGATCTTCAGTAAAATATTTTAAAAACACCCAATTAATAATATTTAATGATCTAACTGCACTAAAGGCATTGAAATTCATTACAACCACTGGCACCCAGCGCTTGGACCATGGTGGCCACAATCTTCTATAAAGCAATAAAATCCAAGCAATTAAAAACTTTTCCAATAAAAATTTCAAACAATAATGACACTTAAGTTACAGAGTGCTAAATTCAAAAGCGGTATCATCATTAAGTTGCCACAAGACTAGACATAAACAGTCAGACTAGATACTGGAAACGAACTGTGGCCATAAGCCATGTCCTCCATAGGAAGTGAAGTAATTAAAACCTAGGTATAAGACTGTTTTCAAATGACACCAACAGCAATTCAATTTATAACTTCCAGTGATCGACCAGCAGCAATGCATCAGTAACACTGAACAGAACACTTAAAAAATAGCTAGAGGTTAACAGCACAACCTTTCAGGTTACAAGAAACTGATCACGAATTTTCAACAGGATCTCCTTCTATGGATATATTAAACAACATGTTTATTCATTAAACAAAAAAATCTAACAAAACGCAAGGAGATTGGCAGTGTCAGATGAAGCCATAGCAAACAGATAGCACAGACAAGTTTCCTAAGAATGGATTAAATGTATTTCACATACTTACCTTTTCCAACAATTCCTGGCTCTCAGGTGGTTGTTTCTTCAAGCTCTGTGGCAAAATTACTGTAAGCAACTCTGGTTTCTCTGCTCTTAAAGCACCTCTGATGACAGCTGCATTAGTACCTGATGTACCTGATGTATAAATATGGTTTTTCTGCAAGCCATGTTAGCAGCATGGTCAAAACAATTTCATGAGGAAGTATATATATTTTCTTTGAGAAAAAAGACTGTGAGACAGACCATTGAAGCAGGTATCCATATTGTTGTGCCACATATAGAAGGATAACAAAAAACTACAAGCATGGCACTCACAGTTATAACTAATGCATAGCTAAGAATCTCAATAAGCTCTTGGTGCATAAATCCCATATTTCGTGTTCCAAAAAAACCAATAGCTCTAGGCCCTTGCTGCTGAATTGCCAATAACTCCTGCAAAATATAGGAACACAGAAAGTTAGCAGTCAAACTCAAGACCATTTCCAAAATGCTAAAAATCAGTAAATGTTTTCAATCTGCAATGAAGACTTGGCAAAGACATGAATTACATATCATTATGATTAAAGGTCACTAAAAGATGGCCAATTATCCTCTGCTCATTTAATAGTAATTAAACCAGAGACAATAAGTTAAAGAAATTGTGTTCCCAACTTTCATTTCACAAGCTACCAAAAGTTTCTTGCAGGGCTATATATATATCATAAAACAAGGCTCTAAGAAAGATACACAAGTAAGGACACTTGTGAAAAATCCGTTATAACCAATAAATTGCAGGCAAAGCAGGGGCATCCATTGTACAGGTTCAGTTCTTTACTGGCATCTGCAAAAATAAAAAAACATTGAACTTAAGTGGTATTGTCCTATATAAAAATAACATACCTGCAAATAATCTACATCAGGAACCGGTTTCAGCTCCGAAACCATAACTGCCTCTGATCCCTCCACAATAGATTGGGCTTGGGTTGGAATTTGCGTCCCACTATCTTCATCATAACTAAATAAGCAAACCGCATTCTCCTCATCATATCTATAGCCATCCATCTCTTGCTCTCTTCTAGTATGTCCACAAGGCCACTAAACCAGTACATAAAAACAGAATCCCTGACAGTAAATCATTAGTGAAAACTAACTGTCCACAAAGAGTGGTGATCAACCGAGACCTCAGACTAATCTTCAGACATGTTGAAAATGGAGTATCCTTCAATCAAAATATAAGAGTAGAAAGGGATGCATCTGTACAAGTCAGATCATACAATTTAAACATATTCAACAACCAGGATTGAACATCTGTTATCACAAACTTAATATGAAAATTTGTCAAAAAAGAATGTGATGTGGGTTAGATTGGTGTCACCAAATAATACTAACATAACGGATACAAGAAGATTGATTAATTAGGTGCAAATTTTACAAAGTTAGAGAATCAATTAAATGAGTTCATAAATAATGCAAATCTTTCTTGCCCAAGTGACTAAAAAATCAACTTTAACAAGCAAAGCACCTCATGGGGTATTTGCATAAACAAATTAAAGTATAGTTTTCTCTCAGTAACTTAGTACAGGATCTTAATTAAACAGAATATGCAAGACTGATGCCTCAGAAATATCCTATTTCAAGCAAATGAAAAATTCCTGACAAACTACACCCAGGATTACACAAGCTTTTCTATTAATATTTCGGAGTTCAAAGGCAATAATCAGATAAGAAAGTAGCACTACCAGTAATCAACAACAGAATTGCTGACAAAAATCATTCTCTCTCTCTTTTATTCCACAGACAGAATGCACTTCACTGTTTACTTTTTCAATATTTATCTTACACTCAGTTAGATACTCTACATTACAAACAACCTACAGACATTACCTTCGAATAGCAACTAAAACATTTGGAGTGGAATGGAAATAAAGATGCCATAAACCAATAGAACCAGACCAATATCGTAATAACAAGTCTTCCACCAAGTTTCTATTTGGTTTGACGTGCAATTTCTCCTGCTCCCTAATTGTAACCGACCACCCCATATTGGGAAAGACATGTATATTATTAATAGTATTAAATTGCGGCCGCAACACAGTGTAACAGCCGCATCGTAACGGTTTCGAAGGTCTCCGTAACGCAATATTGGTGCAACGCGACAAGGGAACCGCATCACAACTTTTGCGGTCTAAAGCTGTTACGTAACACCGCAACATGCAATATATTGCGCCGCCACAAACTTCCGAATTGTCCAAAATGTGATGTCTTTTTCACATGTTTCCTACCTATGACGAATGAGAAGGGATCAAAATCAAGGCAGTGATCAAAATGGAGATACTTTAGATTCTCAAAGTCATTCAGTTTAGTGGCGAATTGTAAGAAATAAAGTTTTCATATTTGTATTTATGTATTTTTTTTAGTTATGCAAATGAGCTTTTCATCTTAAAATGTAAGAATATTTATGTATTTTTTCCAACACTACAACTATATCTACATCAGAAACAGAGATCTTAGCCAAATCACATCCATCCACAACTCCTGTTCAGGTCGCAGATACTGATATAGCCTAAGTGTTAATAACTTTTTTTTTCTCTCTCTCTCAGGAACAAATAGCTAATCTCTAACAGACAATGCTACATTCTCATCATTTTCAAAAACTTATTGAAGGAATAAACAATCCAAATGACATGTTTAGATTATTTTCCCTAAACATCAGAAGTTACATAAATGACTCCATAGATTCATAATTAAGCCCTTAAGAAAGAAAAAAAAAACGAGCAGAAAACTGAAAACCCCAAATTCAAAAACTAGTTAATATTCCCATTAAAAAAAGAAAACCAAACAAGACAGAACGAAGAGCTTGAAAAGACAAAATCTTCATTGAGAATACCTTTTTCTTGGAGATAAAATGTGGGTTTCTTCTGAAAGTACACGAGTGATGATAAGAAGAGGAGAAACAAAAATTAGGGTTTGCAGAAGAGAGAAAATAAGAGATGGAAATCCGGTAGGAGTTGTTAAAGGCAAGAACAGCTTCATCGGTAGAGTTATGCTCATTTGCTTATTATTAGCTGATTAATTCTGACTGTTTCTTTTCCTGAGCAACTTTTCTTACTTGCTCTTCCCTTTGCTTTTAATCCCGATATATATATATATATATTCCTCCTGGAAAGTTTAGAGAAAGTTAAGAAGAAGAAAAAATAGTATTTAGAAATGAAAGATTTTTCTTTGACAAAATTTTGTGCATCTTTATCTTCCAAGTGCATTAGGTTATTTCTTTATTTATTTATTTATGAGTAAACTACATCCATGATCAACTAATTATAGGTTTAATTTTATTTCAACCACCAAACTATAAATTTTATTAATCAAATCATTCGATTATTAAAATAGTTTTAATCAAGCAATTGACAGTTAATTTTAACGGTAAATTTGCATAATTATATATTTAACCCACTTTACTTATATATTTTTTCCCAAGGCAGCAGTACGGAGGGCTAACACTCCAACCGCTGGACTTCTTAGACTTTGCATATCAAGGCGGGTTGTTTCATTATCATAGCCGTTTGCATTTACATGTTTAGAAAAAGAATTGTTCAAGGTTGAGATGAGGAAAGAGAAATAAAACATCTCTATTTGAGGATATCAGCCGCTAGTGTCGGATCCACTCTTGGCACAAGGTGGGTACGTGACCATTTTGGAATCTAAATTTTTTCATTATTATATTTATTTTATTAATTGTGCACTCTTTAAAATTTTATTTATGTTTACCTTAAAATTTATGAACTCTTAAATTTTATTTCTCCTCACCCATATATAAGTAATAAAAAATTGACTAAAGACGATCATGAATGGTAATTTATTTTTCTTAGAAGTCCACAAATAATTTATTTGAGCCAAATTTATTTACATCTCTACATAAAAGTTCAGAAAATGTAACCAATTACAAAAGAAGAGGGAAGCTAACTAAACAAAATAAAATTTCTTTGGATTCTGCAACTCTTACTTCTACTATTGATGTTTTTTCTTTCCCAAACACAAAGTTATCGATTTTCAAAGTTCAAGTGTCCTAAATCTGTCAAGATTGAAAGTACATAATTTTTTATTTTTAATTTATTCAGTTATTCAATATATAGAAGTATATTTCAATTATTATTTAAATTTTTTTACAAGATTTTAAGAGTTCAAGATCATTTGTTCTTTTTTTACAACGATAGCAATATAAATAGAGATAGAATAATTAAATGTTTTAGTGAATTTTTGTTTACATTTTCCTTTTCTAACTTTGAGTTTTGAGTTAAAGATTAAATTAATTGAGAGTAAAAGTAGAAAGACACTTTATGAATTAATGGTTCTTTATATTAATTTCGTTGAATCAATTTAACAAAGGCATCCATTTTTGTTTTTTTATTGATTGAATACAAATTGGTAATAGACAAAAATTGAGTTGTTTCGAATATTTTGTAGCATTGTAGGTAATATATATCACATTGCTTTGTAAAATGTAATTTGGAGATTTCCGATTCACTAATTTGTTTTTATGGCTAGCATGAATGATATGTTTTCTTCTCCTTTGTTATGCAAGATTGTATTCAATCCCCACGACATTTGGGAGCAAATGTTTGAATAAAATTGTTCACATCATGAAGATGTTATATAAGTCTGTCTCTGTAAGTTGTAACAGAAGGCATTGTTTTTTCTTTTTAAACAAATTTTAAATTATATACGTATTAACCACAGTGGCATATCCATCATATAGTCAGAGTTGACAAGTTATTTACACCGTTGTTTTCTGATTCACTAATGTTTACATTGATAACTTATTTACACAATTATACAAGCACTATTAACTTATTTACACCTAGTTGTTTATGTTCGTGAACATGTAAACAAATATGTTCGTGAACGTTAAATGAACATGTTCACAAAAGCTAAAAGAACCGAGCCTAAGTACACTAAATAATAAATAAATCAAATTCAAACATGATGTTAATATATGTGTCCATCTTACAAAAAAATTTTAGATCCGCTACTGTCAAGTAAAAACAAATGTTGAGAAACTTTCCAAGTTTTTGGAAGAGCTCTTTCATACCAATGATAAAGTTATGGAGATATGAATGCACGCCATCAATCTTAAAAGGGAGAAATTATATTATGAGTCATTCTCGTCACGTTATCCATATGACCAACTAATAAAAATCGCTCATCTCATTATTTTTTCATGTCATATTTTTTACCAAGTGAATATTCACTTATATTTACTGTAAATCAATTTTAAAAACAGTTTTTTACCAAATTAAGATTTACTTGGTAAAAATATGACATGGAAAAATAATGAGATGTATAATTTTCATTGGTTGGTCCTATGGATAACGTGGCAGGAATGACCCATGATATAATTTCTCCTTAAAAGAGGTGTCATAGATTAAAAGTTAATAAAATAATAAAAGTTTGATACACATTGTGTAAAACTAATTTTAAACAAGTATGCATATTTACACAATAAAACTTAAATCCTAAATTCCTAACCCTAAACCTTAAACCATATACCCTAAATTCTAAACACTAATTTTAAATTCTAAACCCTACAATCTAAACCCCTGAACTTTAAACCTTAAACGAAAACATAAACCCATAAAATTAAAAATCGCGTGTAAATTAAAGTTTACACGACTTGTGTATCAAATTTTTTTCTATAAAATATTATTAAATGATGGATCATGCAAGATGTCTCTTGCATTCTAGTATTCGGTCGATGGGAATATGTGGGTTGGGTCTGGACATTATACAATCAATTGTAATTTTCACCAACAAACTACTTTTAATAAAAAGGCTTAAACATCATAAAGGTGTCCAAATTCTTTTTTTTAGTTTAATGTCTAACGTTTATTTTAGGTTAAATTGGTGCCTAAAGTTTTAATTTAGTAACCCAAATTAGGTTTTTTCGTTAACGATCGTTAGAAAAATACCGTCATCCAATTGTAACATGACATGTGGCATGTTTTTTATTTATTTAATTTCTGAATTTCTTAAGAAATATGAATTTCTTAAAAAAACTAAAGTTTTACTTTCTTTCAATCAAACCCTCAAATCACATCTCCCTCACCGTTCGGTATCCCCAACACGTCGGTGGTTCACCGTTCACCATCCAAGCGTTGCATACCTCACCGTTTGGTATCCCCCACCCTCTAGTCGTCGGTCGGAACCCAATCGACCTCTTTTTGCTTCATTGTTGGGTATTCGTCGACGGTGCAATCGACGATTTATTCATCAATTTTCGACAACAAGATGATAGGGTTTTTAGTAGTGGGGTCCGATGAAAACAAGGATGGCGGGTGGTGGTTGAATTGGTGGTTGGAGCGAAGGAATTTAAGAATTTAGGGTTTGGTTTTGGGGTTTTAGAGAATTAAAGATTTTGGGTTTCTATAAAATTAAAGATTTTCCAATTTTATAAAAAAATAAAAAAAACTAGAAATATTCCGTGTGTTAGGTTTTTATTGGATAAGAGAAAATTGTTAACGTCTGTCACGAAAAAACCTAATTTAGGTTATGAAATGAAATATTAAGCACCAATTTAGCCCGAAATAAAAGTTAGACACAAAACCGAAAAAAGTAGCACCTTTCTGACGTTTAAGCCTTAATAAAACAAAGTTATGAAAATATATCAATTAATAGGGGTTGGCTCAGTGGTTCGAGTGTTAATCCTCCATTCTATTGGCTTCAGATTGAATCTCGCTGGTTGCAATGCTCTCTTTTTATTTCCTTTCTTTGCTTTCGCCCAATCAGATAATGACACACTATCTGATTGACTAGTTAATTAGGTTAAATTTATTGATTTAAAATAAAATCAAGATCAAATTGAGAAAATGTGTAAGTAAAGAGGACTAAATATGTAATTATATAAATTTCCTTTCTTTGCTTTCGTCCAATCAGATAATGACACATCATCTGATTGATTAGTTAATTGGGTTAAATTATTGATTTAAAATAAAATTAAGATCAAGTTGAGAAAATATGTAAGTAAAGAGGACTAAATATATAATTATATAAATTTATCTAACTGCCACATCATCATTCTCCGTCAAAATTATTTATCAGTGGCTTGATTGAAATCATTTTAATAGTTGAATGGTCCGACTGATAAAATTTATAGTTATGTGGTCAAAATAGGATTAGACCTATAGTTGGGTGATCATGAATGTAGTTTAGCCCTTTATTTATTTATTTATTTATTATGTGTTGTTTAGACAAAATTATTATTATTATTATTATTATTATTATTATTATTATGAAAAATTCTACAATGAGTGTCGCACATCGTTGAACACCACTAACAATGAGCATCGCTGAACACCATTAAATTGATTAATAAAGATTAAAAATATGAAGGACTCAACATACAATTAAGAATTATTTAAAATAAAATTTCAATTAAATTATTTTCATATATATATTCTATTTTTAATTTTATTTTCAAATAATTGGATCAAATATCAACCATAGTCAATCCTTAAATTAAAAAACCCTAAATCTTTTTCTCCTCCTTGTCGTTCCAGCCGTTGTCGTTAGCTAACTGTCCGTAGGCGAGATTGTCGCCATCGTGCTTTCGTCCCTACAACAGCTTGGCCGTCGTTCCCTGCCGTTCGCGCAGCAAGATAAGATTTTTGTATTTTTTTATTTGGACTTGCCGGAAGTCGTCGTCCATGTGTGAAGCCCGACATCCCCAATTCTAGCATCCTCTAATCCTCAAATTCCCAAACTCTAATAACCACCCAAACCCTAATTTTCAAATTAGGCCAAATTAATAATCCTAATTCCCAAATTAGAACCATAATTTCCAAATTAAAACTCGAATTTTGAAATTAAAACCCAAATTTCAAAATTAAAACTCGAATTCTCAAATTAAAACCCTAAATCTGTATCGGTACACTGTTGCACGAGTACTTGTACGCGGTTAAATGAGTACCGGTACTAGATGCGTACTAGTACTAAAATAGCTCACTGGAAAATATTTTTAAAGGGCATACCAGTACGCGAGGGTACTGTACCGGTACTCTAAGTTGGAATTTTGTACTTTGCTGTGAGTATTAATTAATTAATTTTAAATACATACAGGCTTAGATTTTATCTTTTAAAGTAGCTGATGGATCTAAACTTAACTCATTCAAAATAGGTTAAGATGCTGGAGTGTAAGATTCATATTAACATGAATTCGAAGAAGACAAACAACGGGGTACATTCATTAAAATTAACTAAAATTTTAATAATAGTGTTGAATTTCTTTTTGTCAATATATTTTATTTAAGATTATTGTTCAATTTTTATTTATTTTATGTACATATAGGAAAAATTGAAATTGTGCATGAGGAAAAGATAAGAACTCCTTATGAGAGTGATCACAAGTTCGAGACACTCATTCATTCGGTGCAAAATTATTGAAAAGGAATTTGTTAAAATGAAAGGTCAATTTGAAATATTAAATGGTCAATTTAAAAAATTAATGACCATATTAACATTGAGTAATGCTAAAGGTTCAATACAAGATGGTGATCCATTAAAAAGGAAAGGTATACATAGTCAATCATTAAAGGAGGATGTTTACATAATAGATCAAAAGAGACTAGTTTACATATCGGTCTATTGAAAGATGAGGGTTTAGAAAATAAATCACACAAGAAAGATTGATTAAGTGCCGCGTCATTGAAGGAAGAAACCGAGAGTCATATTAAAAAAATGAGTTTGTCTATATTTTATAAATTATGTGTTAGAACCAAACCATAAATTAATATGAAATCTAAACCCAAGATCTATCATGTCAAATCATCAAAAACAATAAACCGAAAGCGGAAGCGTACCTGGATTAATCGATAGATGAAAACCTTGAATCATTTGATGAAGATCGCCTAAAAGGTGGTTGTGATCTTCCAAGAAGATAGGTTAGCTCTTACCGTAAAAACTCTCTGACGGGGACAAGAGTAATTCAAGTTAACCTATTTCTTGGGGACCACTACCTCTTTATATAGTTGATTATTAAATCAACTATTAAATATTTATAACTCTTCCCCTCATTGAATTATAAATATATCTTACAGTATCTATACTTTTATTTCGATGACACTTTAATACCTTTGACACGCCTAACATAATTGGTCACTTGATTTTGTGTTATACTTTATAATAGCATCATACATTTTACATATGTGCCCACAATTGCGGATTTTAATCCAACAATCTCCCACTTGGGCAACATATGTTTCCTAATAAATATACAACCTTATGAGCTCAAAATTTTGCTATTATATAATAGGTGTTCTATAACAATCTCGTCCATCAATTATATCCATATAGGATCAAAGCACCCTTTTCCATATCAATCATGACTAGAGCCATCAATGGTCACGTATAAAAATATAGTCAAATGACATAGATCAATCATGGATGCGTAGCATGAAAAATTGTATGAAATGTGAACCGAACATGTCTATTTCCAACTGGTCCTCCTAAACCTTAGTGAGATCAAACTTTACTGAATTCAGAGTGTACATAAACCAAAAGAACTTTATTTATGCAGAAAATAATCTTAAAATATCTTTAAGCTAAAGTAACTGAAATAGTGTCTAAACCGAATGAGCATTTTTTAAATTGCAAACTCCCACTAAAACTGAATTCTTTTGCATCAATATGTGAGCATGTAATTTTGTTCTCTAAAGATATTTCATAACCCAATTGGCTGTTATTCAATGGTCCATAGTATGATTGCTTAAATATCTGTCTAACATTCCAACAATGTACGCAATATCTGAACACATACATTCCAACAATGTATCCAACTATGTCACACTTTGAAAAAAAAAGGTTTTGAAGGGGGAGTACAGGTTGTGGGATTTGAACCCACAACCTATGCCTCTTAAGCCGGTTGCCCAGCCATTTGAGCTAAGGGAGCTCTTGGCTTTGTATTACCACATTTTAATTTTAAACCTTAATTATTGAATATGGAAAATTTTTGATATAACCGATCTGGCCTTTTAGCTTCTCATGGTTCGAATAAAAAATACCAAATACCCAAAATAATTTTTTTCTCTCTTGACCTAACCGTTCGGCCACCACCCGATCTCCCTCACCGCTGCACCGTGGCTGCCACCGTCACCACCATCCCGTTCTCCGACCTCACCCGGCAAAAACCCCCTGGCCACTCGTACGATCATCATCCCGTTCGCCGGCAATCCAAGGTTGAAAACCAACGAGCCTAGGTTTAATTTTTGTTAGAACTGATGTCGATTCTGACTGTCTCAACTGCCCGTTTGTGGTTCGATTACCACCACCGTCTTTCCCGTGTTGAGACAGTTTTAACCCATCTACCCAATTGCCATCCTAACCTCGGCAAGGGCCTCGTCGAAGCAATGCCCGTTTCGGCCAATTTAGGTAAAAATAAGTAAGATGGTTGTTTTTATTTGTGGTTTTTAGCTCAAATCTGGGTTCAAGGTTGTAGTGGATGAAAAATTCGGTCGAAAATATGCATTTTGGTGCATTTTTGGGCCGTGCAAGGCCGCGCGTGAACTCCACGCGTCGGCCAGGGTAATTTTTGGCCACCGTGACCGGTTCGCCTGTAAACCGGTCTGGTCCGATCTAGCCTGGTTCAATCCGGTCTGATTCAACCCTGTTTAACTCAGTTTGGTTCGATCTAACCCGACCAACCCGACCCGTTGACCGAGTTGACTCAGTGAGTCAACTCGACCGAGTCAACCAGTGAGTCAACTCACTTGAGTCAAACCTTTGACCGCTGATGTAAGCGTTGACTGATGATGTCAGCATTGATTGATGACGTCAGCGTTAACTTTGACTGTTGACGCCAGCATTGACTTTAACCCGAAAAGTCAAAATTTTTGAAAACCCCTATTTTATGTTTTTCGACGTCCCGAGTCCATTTTTGAAGTCGGTTTTGCAAAATTCAAACCAGAAAGCCTCTAAAACTAACATTGAACCCGAGTGAGCTTATGTGTAGTTGTTCAGATTATGAGCAAGATTATGGATTATGTTAATTGAAGGATTTTGTGACTCTATGTACTTAAGTTCATTGAGGACGTCAAATTCAGGATTCGAGAATAATCGAATGGACCTTGGATCGATAGATGTAGCACCGAATTGAGGTAATACATTACTACCTTTGGCATGCTTTGTGAAATATGTTGGTAATCGGTTAAGGTATGCATGATTGTGATTAAGTGTAATTTCAACTCTGCTTGTGTTATTTCGATTACGAAATAAAAAGAAAATAGTAATCTGGATAAGATTGAACTTTTTGAAAGAGAAGTTAATAAACCCAAAGGATCTTGAGTTCAGTAAATGATTAATGAAATAGATAATCTCCCGATCCAATTAATAGAGTTTAAAGATTTGGTATTTGAAATATTCATTAAGAAATAACGATAATACCCTTGAGAAGTGTGAATGACTTAAATACCCCATAACAATAGAAATGTTCTGAAATTTTATACTCGACCTAATAAAATGATGATTTTATCTTAAATCCATATTCTATTGGGAAAGACTTTGGTATCAAGATGCAAATATGTATGATATCAGAACACTTGGATTTCTCGAACCTTGGACAAACATATGAAGATAATTACTTAGAATATTCCTAAACTAATCCAAAAGACAGTAGAGAATGAATTGTTTGGAATGATTAAAATGACCGAAATAACCTCAGACACTGAAATTACCAAATTAAATGAAATAATGGATAAACTCTTGAGTTTCAAAAATGAATAAAATATTGGAAAACATCAAAGATAAGCCAGAATGTTGGTAATAACCAAAAAAAATATTTGTGCACCAAATCTGTCAACGACTAAGACATCCGTGACCCTCGGAATAAGTAATTTACCCTCATATTGTTGTATAAATGTATACCTGGATAAGTCTTAATTCAGATAAAGTGTGATAACTGTGTCATTTCTAAAGAATGAGGAACCGAATCTAGAAATGTTGGCCATCTCTTATACTACTGAAAAGTTGGTTTATCAAATATAAAGAAATGTTTGACTATGCGGTGGAATATCAGTAATGAATATGATGAAGATAGGTTCAGCTTATGATGATGTTATTATTAATGAAGGAACGCTCGCGAGTTGTATCTATCGAAACTCTGGGAACCATTTTAATATGGGTTATGATTAAAGTGAATGATTGTGAAAGTCGGATTAGCCCCATAAAATCACATACATCGCGAGTTCAATTTTACCCTTTTGGGTTAATTTACCAAATTACCTTGGGAGTCAAAATGACCTATTGAGCAAATTGTATGGTACTCTCCGAGTATATTTAAAATTCTGAATAAATTTGTTGTACTTGAAATCTTGCATAATCATAAAATATCGAACTTTTTGAATGACCATGAGGTACAAAACCCTGTGCACCTGGATGAAGACGATGATTATGGGATTCTTCGAATAAGTGCCTTGATTATGAAATCAGTATAGTATGGACTAAAGTTCAGTATATTCTATATGTATTTATCAAGGTTCTTTAAGTAATAAATTGAACTATCTGGTGTGTTCTTTACACATGTATACTCTCTCTGTTTTGAAATTAAGACTCTCTGTATCTGATCCGAACTATGAATCCTGTCTGTCTAAAAATATACTGTTATGTTTGATATGAAAAATATGCTTTCTGAATTCTGACACTCTGAAAATATAAGTATGATTTCTGATTTTTCTTGTTCCGTCTGTCTACTAAACTATCTGAATTAGGGTATTTTTGGGTTATGATTGAAGATCTGTAGGCTCGGCATTGGTAAGTCCTTCTGGACCTAAGACATCCCCTTAGGTAAGCTTCTAGTCTTAATGGACCTAGGGTAAGCCTTTCTGTAAGCCCCTACGCCTAATAGGCCTAGGGTAAGTCTTTCTGGATAATGTTTTGAAATTGTATGGTTGAAGGGTAGTCAAGTAATTAAAATAAAAACTTTCTATTCCCTTCTATAATTCTACTCTATTGAATTAATTTATTAAAGTCTGAAACTCTCTTTATGCTCTGAACCTGATATCCTTGTAACATACTAATTTTTGCATTTCAACTTTCGTAATCTATACCTCATCTGATTCTTCAAACTATAGGTATCTTGTTTGGTACTCAGGTGATCAGATAGAGAACAATCCCATTACCTAAGTGTAATGATGTTACGAATATCAATATCATGAATAGAAATCGTTGTTGCATAAATCATCATGTTAGTACTATTGATTTGTCATTACCTGCTTGTTTCTACAACATCAGTTGGTAGTTCTGTATTACTGAGCTTTCCTAAGCTCACATTGTTTTTATCATCATAGGTTAAAATAAATCCATCATGGTATAGTGATCGACATCAGTGGTTAGGGTTCTATCAGCGTTGCTCTCTGAGTACGGTACTGGTACAATTAGTGGGCATGTATGTCGTGTCTTATGTTGTGTCAGATGTCTGTAATATGTTTTCTGAATTTTCGATATATGTTTATATAATTTTCTGGAATGGTATTTAAATAAAAAAATTTATTTTATACTTTTAAATGTATTTTTAGAGTTTTCTTCTATTTTTTTTATTGTGGGTTGCTCCGGTGACCCGAATATGACCTCTTAGACTAGGCATTTCGTATAGGCGAGTTTAGGGGGTTACATTTAGTGGTATCAGAGCTTAGAGTTGCATTTTTCTGGGAAAATCGGCCGATCATCTGTCCTAGGGTGTCTGGTCTGTTCATGCCCCTAAATCATAACCGTACCTCATCGAGCCAAGACTCTGATGTCGAATCATTTCATGTAATAAATGTACCTAAGCTTTCTGTCTCTTGCGGCCAAACTCTGCTGGCAAATGATGCCCATGATGTTTGTGTTTCAGGTTCGCATGATGGATCCAAATTCGGATAAGAATCTAAAATAGTTGTGGCCTGAGAGAATTAACGATTTGGTTGAGAATGAGAATGAATGATCAAGTCTGTGAAATGATGAATTATGATGGATTTTGGCAAGATTTAAGGTTGAATTGGATTCAGTCACGGATTAGATTTAGAGTTCGATATGTGTCAAGCTCTGTACCGTTATGATATGACCATAGTGTGATTATCTGTGAGAAGCTTTTCTGCCAATACCAAGTATTTATACAAGATGTTTGTGTGTTTAACAAAAGCCTAGATTCTGTTGTGATTCTGTAATATCCAAAAAAAGTTACATTCGGATGTTACACTAGTAGTTATTGCAGAACATCGACGCTCTTTTATTCTGTTATATCTTGAAATAATTTATGGGTGGATGTAGGAGTAAATTTCTGTAAACCATGTTGCTTAAATATCTCTAAACCCTTGTACAAAGGATTCTACATGAGTGACTGTTGAACGACTCGACAAGCTGACCATGCTATGTGATTCAGAGAATTGATAGGCTATACGGAGTACAATTATATATATTTATGATTGAGATTAGTGATTAACCCTCTATTCTGAAGAGATTTGTATGAGGTTTTGAGTGTATGTTCGAACTTCAGCTCAATTTCTGTCTACAAATGGATGGCCAATTTGATAGAGTAATTCAGATTTTTAAAGATACACTTCGAGGTGTATGGTTGACTTTCGTGATAAATGTGAAGGTTTCCACCCGCTGGCAAAGTCAGTTTATACGACGGTTACCTGGTAAGTGTATGCATGGTGCTCGATAAGGTTTCATGTGATGGCAGCTATTGTATTCTGATTAGTTGGTCTAAGATGCATGATGGAATGGTTTGAGTCCAAAGTCAATTTGAGAAATTGTGGATACTGGTAGATTAATCCGGGACCATATAAGAGAATCTATAATCTAACAGGCTCTAACGAAAATGTTTGAATAGATAGATAAAAAGTGGTTTTTGTATTTCTCCGACTCTAGTAAAGTTCAAGGATGAAATTTCTTTTAGGGGAGAGAGTTGTCATACTCTGAAAAAAAGGTTTTGCAGGGGGAGTGCAGGTTGTGGAATTCGAACCCACAACCTATGCCTTTTAAGCCGGTTGCCCAGCCATTTAAGCTAAGGGAGCTCTTGGCTTTGTATTACCACATTTTAATTTTAAACCTTAATTAATGAATATGGAAAATTTTTTATATAACTGATCTGGCCTTTCAGCTTCTCCTGGTTTGAATAAAAAATACCAAGTACCCAAAATAATTTTTTTCTCTCGTCTAACCATTCGGCCTCCACCCGATCTCCCTCACTGCCGCACCGCGACTGCCACCACCACCACCATCATGTTCTCCGACCTCACCCGATAAAAACCCCTCTCACACGATCATCATCCTGTTTGCCGGCAATCAAAGTTGAAAACCAACGAGCCTAGGTTTAATTTTTGTTCGAACTAATGTCGATTTCGGCCATCTCAGTTACCCGTTCATGGTTTGGTTACCACCACCGTCTTTCTCGTGTTAAGACACTTTTAACCCATCTACCCGATTGTTGTCCTGACCTCGGTAAGGGCCTCGTCGGAGCAACACCCGTTTCGGCTAGTTTAGGTAAAAATGAGTAAGATGGTTGTTTTTATTTGTGTTTTTAGCTCAAATCTGGGTTCAAGGTTGTAGTGGATGAAAAATTGGGCCGAAAATATGCATTTTGGTGCATTTTCGGGCCGTGCAAGGCCGCGCGTGAACTCCACGCGCAAACCAGGGTAATTTCCAGCCATTGTGACCGGTTTGCCTGTAAACCGATCTGGTCCGGTCTAGCCTGGTTCAATCTGGTCTGAGTCAACCTGTTCAACTCGGTTTGGTTCGATCTGACCCGATTCGACTCGATCTGACCTGACCCATTGACCGAGTTGACTCAGTGAGTCAACCCGACCGAGTCAACCCAGTGAGTCAACTAGCCTGAGTCAAACCTTTGACCGCTGATGTCAGCGTTGACTGTTGACGTCAGTATTTACTATTGACCGTTGACCAATGACATCAGCATTATCTTTGACTACTGACGTCAGCGTTGACTTTGACCCGAAAAGTTAATTTTTTTGAAAACTCCTATTTTATGTTTTTCGACGTCCCGAGTCCATTTTGAAGTCGTTTTTGCAAAATTCAAATCAGAAAGCCTTCGAAACTGACCTTGAACCCGAGTGAGCTTATGTGTAGTTATTCAATTTATGAGCTTGAGAGCAATGACTGATTATGGATTATGTTAATTGAAGGATTTTGTAACTCTATGTATTCAAGTTCATTGAGGACGTCGAATTCAGGATTCGAGAATAATCGAATGGAGTACCTTGGATCGACAAATGTAGCACCGAATCAAGGTAATACATTACTACCTTTGACATGCTTTATGAAACATGTTGGTAATCGGTTAAGGTATTCATAATTGAGATTAAGTGTAATTTCAACTCTGCTTATGTTATTTCGATTACGAAATAAAAAGAAAATAGTAATCTGGATAAGATTGAACATTTTGAAAGAGAAGTTAATAAACCGAAATGATCTTGAGTTCAGTAAATGATTAATGAAATAGATAATCCCCCGATCCGATTAATAGAGTTTAAAGATTTGATATTTGAAATACTTCGTTAAGAAATGACGATAATACCCTTGAGAAGTGTGAATGACTTAAATACCCCCTAACAATGGAAATGTTCTGAAATTTTATACTCGACCTGATAAAATGATGATTTTATCTTAAATCCCCGTTCTATTGGGAAAGACTTCGGTATCAAGATGCAAATATGTATGATATCAGAACACTTGGATTTCTCGAACCCTGGACAAACATCTGAAGATAATTACTTAGAATATTCCTAAACTAATCCAAAAGACAATAGATAATGAATTTATTGGAATGACTAAATGACCGAAATAACCTCAGACACTAAAATTACCAAGTTAAATGAAATGATGGATAAACTCTTGAGTTTCAGAAATGAATAAAATATTCGAAAAGATAAAAAAATAAGCCAGAATGTCGGTAATGACCAAAATATATTTGTGCCCCAAATTTGTCAACGACTAAGACATCCGTGACCCTCGGAATAAGTAATTTACCCCCATATTGTGGCATAAATGTATACCAAGATAAGTCTTAATTCAGATAAAGTGTGATAACTGTGTCGTTTCTAAAGAATGAGGAATCGAATCTAGAAATGTTGGCCATCTCTTATACTACTGAAAAGTTGGTTTATCAAATATAAAGAAATGTTTGACTATGCGGTGGAAGATCAATAATGAATATGATGAAGATGTGTTCAACTTATGATGATGTTATTATTAAGGGAAGAACGCTCGTGAGTTGTATCTATCGAAACTCTGGGAACCATATTAATATAGGTTATGATTAAAGTGAATGATTGTGAAAGTCGGATTAGCCGTACAAAATCACATGCATTGCAAGTTCAATTTTACCCTTTTGGGTTAATTTACCAAATTGCCTTGGGAGTCAAAATGCCCTATTGAGCAAATTGTATGATACTCTCTGAGTATATTTAAAATTCTGAATAAATCTATTGTACTTGAAATGTATAATCATAAAATACTAAAATTTTTGAATGACTATGAGGTACAAAACCCTATGCACCTGGATGAAGACGACGATTATGTGACTCTTCGAATAAGTGCCTTAATTATGAAATCAGTATAGTATGGACTAAAGTTCAGTATATTCTATTTGTATTTATCAAGGTTATCTAAGTAATAAATTGAATCATCTGGTGTGTTCCTTGCACATGTATACTCTCTCTGTTTTGAAATTAAGACTCTCTATCTCTGATCCGAACCCTGAATCCTGTCTGTCTAAAAATATGTCGTTATGTCTGATATGAAAAAATATGCTTTCTGAATTTTGACACTCTAAAAATACAAGTATGATTTCCGATTTTTCTTGTTCCGTCTGTCTACTAAACTATTTGAATTGGGGTATTTCTGGGTTATGATTGAAGATCTGTAGGCTCAGCGCTGGTAAGTCCTTCTGGACCTAAGACATCCCCTTAGGTAAGCTTCTAGTCTCAATGGACCTAGGGTAAGTCTTTCTGTAAGCCCCTACGCCTAATAGGCCTAGGGTAAGTCTTTCTCGATAATGTTTTGAAATTGTATGGTTGGAGGGTATTCAGGTAATTAAAATAAAAACTTTCTGTTCCCTTCTATAATTCTACTCTACTGAATTAATTTATTAAAGTCTGAAACTCTCTTTATGCTCTGAACCTGATATCCTTGTAACACACTAATTTTTGCATTTCAACTTTCGTAATCTATACCTCATCTGATTCTTCAAACTATAGGTATCTTGTTTGGTACTCAGGTGATCAGATAGAGAACAATCCCATTACCTAAGTGTAATGATGTTACGAATATCAATATCATGAATAGAAACCGTTGTTGCATAAATCATCATGTTAGTACTATTGATTTGTCATTACCTGCTTATTTCTACAACATCAGTTGTAGTTCTGTATTACTGAGCTTTCCCAAGCTCATATTGTTTTTATCATCATAGATTAAAATAAATCCATCATGGTATAGTGATCGACATCAGTGGTTGGGGTTCTATCAGCGTTGCTCTTTGAGTACGGTACCGGTACAATTAGTGGGCATGTATGTCGTGTCTTATGTTGTGTCAGATGTCTGTAATATGTTTTCTGAATTTTCGATATATGTTTATATAATTTTTTGGAATGGTATTTAAATAAAAAAAGTTATTTTATACTTTTAAATGTATTTTTAGAGTTTTCTTCTATTTTTTTATTGTGGGTCGCTCCGGTGACCCGGATATGACCTCTTAGACTAGGTGTTTCGTATAGGCGTGTTTAGGGGGTTACACATTATTTAACATAAATTAGATTCTCAATAGCTTATGCATATGGAATCTTTTGTATTTTTTAAATTTCAAGGTTACTTTGAAGGCATTGTGTAAGACTAAATTTGTCTTCTTTAGCAATATCAGTATCACTTGGTTTACTCCCACTGAACTTGTAGTATATACAATTGTCAACCAAATTTATCTCAAAGCCGAATGAGATAATCAATATGAAATTTATAATTTCATTAACGAGAGTCCTACTGAAGCTCGTAGATGAATTTATTTAATTTACATATCATTGATTTTGTATCGTTAGACACAAATCTATGATTGTACCATATAATTTGTTTCTTCAATGTCACCATTGAAAAACACAAGCTTAACATCCATCTTACGTAGCTCAAGATTAAAATAAGCAACAAGCGTCATGATTATCTTGAAAGAGTCTTTCAATGAAACTTGAGAGAAAGTCTCCACAAAATTAATGTCTTTTTTTAGAGTATATCCTTTAGATACAAGACGTGCCTTATACTATTCCACATTACCATTTGCATCCCTCTCGGTTTTAAATATCTATTTACAACCAATTGGTTTGCACATTAAGGTAATGAGACAAGTTCCTAAACTTTATTGCCTAGCGTAAAATTATACTCTTCTTGTATGACATCAATCTACTTTTGAGAGTTTGAACTTTTTATGGTTTGATGAAAAAATGATTAGGTCATTTTCTATCATTCTATTATTATCCTTATTTTCTTACAAAATAGTAATCCATAATAGTATTTCTCCTTCCTCTCTTGGATATCTTTAATGACACTTGTTTTTGAGTTTGTTCTTCTAAAAACAATTACCTTATCTTGAATGAGAGTTTTTCAACATTGTCTTGTTGAGGTTCTGGATTCACTTCTTGATCAATGATAGGTGTGAAAACCTAAACTTTGTCAAAAGTGATTGTAGAAATTAAATTATAATCCAATTCCTCCTCAATAGCAATGCATCTAACCTTATTTCTCCCTGCAAACTCAACATCCTAAAAAAGTTATAAATCTCTCCTTAAAATAATCCTAATTGTGGGATCATAAAAATTATAGCCAGTGGATCACTCAAAATAACCGAAGTAGTTGCTCTCTTTTGAAGTTTAATTACTTCACATGTGTCATAACTTGTTACAAAAGAAATCAACCATTTGTAACTTATTGTTATTTCTTTTGAGTTGGACCTTAGAAACTTTATTCTAATATTTTTTATTGCCCTTATTCTTAAAGACACTAACTAAATAAGCACTTACCAAATGATTATTTTACACTTATAATGCTTCAACCTTTCTTCCTCTTGAATACAATGAGAAATGAGCCCAAATAAAGTTTATTTCTCCCTTTTACAATTGTAACTTGAATTGGTTAAACTGTATAGGAAGCGGTGCCAAAACCATAAGAACAAACAATTGTTAGAAAATTCGATCTTATGTGCCTTAAATTTTGAAGCAATATTAAACATTTTCATAATTTACTCCCTCACATTTCCTTGACCCTTATACTTCATAGACATCAAAGAAGGCATAAGTGATGTCATCTTAACCTTAATGTTTTGGGTAAAACATTTCTTAATTGCGTCAAGGAAACCCTTAATATGAGTAATCTCTTTACATTTTTTACTCCTAAAGACTTATAGAATGTTATTCATTATAATCATTAGACTTGTGCGATTTGAACAATCTCACCTCTCAAAATTCCTTTTATGGGTGCTTACCGCGGTGAGAGGTGCAAGTTATTCTTCCCTTAGTGCAAAGTCTATGTTCATACAACCAAATACTATATGTAAGTGTCTTTTCTATTCCTTGAAACTAGTTTTACTAAACATGAGTGTAGAATGTATTTAACAGATATTGTGTCAGTAAAGATAAATTACCTAAATATAGAACAAAAATAAGTAAATAAAATAAAAACAAGCTCACATAAATATTCATAAGTAAACAAATAAATTCAAAATAATGGCTAGTTCCCCTCAAGATTCCAAGCACAACATTAATATCAAGTCTTTAAACAATAATATTAACTGTAAGCGGTACTCTTGTTGTAGCAATCAAACATTGACAATAAACTATGTCAAACAATAGATTAATCTTTGGACTAACGTATTGCTTACATAAAATACCTTATAATTGTCACACATTTATCGCCACAGTTGTCGTTGTAATTCTGCCAAATATTAACTTTCCTTTGGGCCAATTAATAAACGCATGAATTACAAAAACCTATAATTATCTTAATATTTTAAATAAAATAATCTACACAAAAACGGTCACTTTGGTGACATTATGTTTCAATTAATCCATTAAAATATTAGACATCCGAAGCCAAAATAAGAATTTAATTGTTTCAAAATATTTCTCTTAATTTTATCTTTCAATAAAATAAAAAGTAACCAAAATAATAATAAATTTGAATAAAGGTAAACCTCATATTGAAATACCGGACACTCCATTAATATTTCATCTTTGGACAAAATATTAACTTGTAAGTGATATCTTGGTACAGTAATCAAACATTGATAATAAGAACATGTCAAACAGAAATCTTCCTTTGAGCCGATTTATTGCTCACATATAAAACTGAATAATTATCACATGTTTATTACCACAGTTGCACATGTAATAATGTTAATTATTAACCTTCCTTTGGGCCGATTAATACTAACATAATCCGACTTACATGCACAAAACCTTCTATATATTAAAATAAAATAATTTCTACAATAGAGGTCACTTTGATGACTTAATGCTTCAATTAATTTATCTTAAAATATATAACATAAAAGTACCGGTATCCAAATTTAAAATTATGTAACAGTCAAAACTGAAATTTCTAATAACACTCAAGTTTCTGAAATAACGCAGATAAAGTTGTCTATATGGGGCTATCAGAAATCGAAAAAACCGAAATCTTTGACTGTTTCTCAAAAAATTCCTTAAGCATTCATTTACCAAAATTAAGGTTGAATTCAAAACAATTAATCTTTAACTAAAAGTCAAAAAACAAAAGTATCATGTAAATAAGTAATTCATATAATGATCACATAAAACCTTAAAATATTCATAATAACCTAATGATCAAAATTGAAATTCTTGATCAAACTGAATAGGATATTAATTTCATATGATTAATGTATGCCTTCCAAAACCAAAACCAAAACCAAAACCAAATGTATATTCCGTAGATGACAATAATAGCATAATTAAGCATAATGTCAAACAAATTTAAGCTAAAGATTCTGTACAAAACTAAACAAGATTCAACAAATTCAACCATAGTATATTAGACTAATCCGAATATAAAGCTTCGAGAGTTAACCTGATTATAAAGTTTTCAAGTCACAGTGAATTTACCACGACCAAGTCCAAGTCAAACTTTTTTTTTAATTACTAACTTTCAAAACTAAAGTTTTTGATAAATCTGAATTGAATATATATATATATTTAATAACTTGATTTACTGGATGCTATTACAACAAAAACAATAATAACTGAATCCAATCTCTGAAGCCAATCGAACAATTAATGTATTGAGCAAATATTGCTCAACTGAACTGACAGCGAGCAGTAAACGAAAAAACTCAAGAAATTGAATATATGTATATAACATCAAATGTATGTTCTGTAACATATTCAACTAAAAGACAAAAAATAACAGACGATTGCACAAATCTAAGTGGAAACTTCTGAAGCAATAATCTTTTTCTTAATCGCAGATCCAAAATTTTAAGAAACTTTCGATCTTAATGTCATAATCGATTTAATATCAATTAATGCCTTATTATAATAAAACCCTAAAACCGAATACCAAAAAAAAGTCCAAACACCATATCGTAATTGAAACCCTTAAAAAAGATTTCAGAACAAATTAATCCGAAAATAAATCAGTTAGTTTTCAATGATTCAACACGACGAGGCACTGACGCCACTTGTTAGAACCAAACCATAAATTAATATGAAATCTAAACCCATGATCTATCATGTCAAATCATCAAAAACAATAAATCGAAAGCGGAAGTATACATGAATTAATCGATAGATGAAAACCTTGAATCCTTTGATAAAAATCGCCTAAAAGGTGGTTGTGATCTTCCAAGAAGATAGGTTAGCTCTTGCCGTAAAAACTCTCTGACGGGGACAAGAGTAATTCAAGTTAACCTATTTCTTGGGGACCACTACCTCTTTATATAGTTGATTATTAAATCAACTATTAAATATTTATAACTCTGCCCCTCATTAAATTATAAATATATCTTACGGTATCTACACTTTTATTTCCATGACACTTTAATACATTTGACTCGCCTAACATAATTGGTCACTTGATTTTGTGTTATACTTTATAATAGCATCATACATTTTACTTATGTGCCCACAATTGCGGATTTTAATCCAACATTGTGATCCTAATTATTCTTCTCCCTCATTACAACCTATTGGTAAAAGAAAACTTGAAGTTAATTCTGAAGACAACATCAAGGATGACACTGATGGTTTCCCAAAAATTCCTAGTGAGGTTTTTAACTTTTAATTTAGTCACCATCGATTTCCTAGTCAATTAGTTACGATGAATGAAGCTCCAATGAATACAAAAATGCCGCCTAAAATGTCAAACGATCCTAATGCTTCATCATAGAGTAAAGACTCTCAACATAAAAAAAGTGTGAGATGTTCGACTACACGTTCTGATTTTACTGATGATCCAAATTCGAAAGATATGACATCGAAAAAAAGAGCTTGAACTTATAAAGTGAATACAATGGTATGTATTAATCATTCTTTATTGGTTATATTTCATATTATACTTTTATATTATTTGTTTGCTTAAAACTAATTTTTGCTATATGATATGTAGATATAGGAAAAATTCACAAAATTTCATGATAATGGAGAAACATCGAAGGTTGAAAGTTATAAAAAAATGAGATAGTAACATGAAAAATTTATAATTAATATTGTACAAATATTTCATTTGAGTTGAATGTATGATCAATTACTTTTTGATTGTGTAGGTTGGAAAAGAAAATAAGCTTTGTAATTTTGAGATTGAACCATGATTACAAGAATTATTCGTATAAGCTCAAATCAAATGTAAAACAAGAAAGGTGTAAAATATAAACATATTGTTTAACATTTACATTTAATTTTAATGTTATTATTATTTCCAAGAGTTATATGTTTTTTATGCAGGATAAATATGAGACAGGTGATTTGTTATTAGAAAATTCTAAAGAAACTGGTATGATAACTGATGCGTACAAGTAATATTTAGAGTACCTAACGCCTGAAGAACGCACAATTTGTATGATTGTTGCCACTTGGAAGAATACATGCAACACTCTTAACGTGGACAAAAATAATATTCCGGACGTTGACGATGCTCGTACTGTAACGACCTTTCGAAATCGCTAAAAAGGAAAAATAAATAATTTGTTTTTGCTTTATTTTTTTGAAATTTTGTTGTTGTTTTTAAAGAGTTTTGAAATGTGGGGATTTTTTTGAAAATTAAAGTTTAGGGGATTTTCATTTTAAAAGTTTGTTTTTTTGACAAATAAAAGACATGAGTCACCACCGATCATTTTTTTAAGGTATACCGGACACTAAAAATAAAACCAGAGATTCTTTTGAAAATGGGTCCGGGAGTCGGTTACGGATGGGGAAGGATTAGCACCCCTACACCGCCCAAAAAATTGGTACCTAGTCGAATATAATTTGCCTTAATTGAAAATTTGTGAGTTCAAATTTTAATTTAATTTAAAATCCGCTTAAAATGCGAGTAAATTTCAAAGGCCCCGTTATTCGAGAATAAACGAATGAACCACCATCACTACGATTGGTACTGGCTACGTTTACTATCGAATAAAAGGGTGCCGCATTAACAGTTTATATATCCAAATGCGAGAAAATAAAGCCAATATATATGTGGAATAAGAGCATAAATAAAGACAAAAATAAATAAAAAAAATCCGAAAAAAAGACCAGATCGAACAAGATAAAAGAAATATTCGGAAGAATGACCGAATTGAACAATATAAAAAGGCATAAAATAAAGAGCAGAAATTAAATGTGATAATTTAAAGTGCGAAAATTAAAAGCAAGAAAATAAAAACGATAAATGAAAGGCGGAAATTAAAATGTGGAAATTAAAACTACACTAAACGGGCCATGAATAATATGGGTCATCCCCCGTTGCGGGTCACTGTAAGGCCGGTTCGAGCATAAAAACTAAAATATATAAATAATATAATATGGATAATACAATAATATATAGTAATAATATATAATATATAAATATAATATAACATAATATGTAATATATACTATAATATACTATGTTATAAATAGCATAAAACTATAGTGTATATATATATAACGTATTATATACAATAAATATTTAGTATATATAATATAATGTAATATAAAAAAGGAACTAAAATAGAAGGAAAACGAAATAGGGGAAAAATTAAAATAAAACAAAGTTTAAAAAGGTTGAAATTGGTTTTAAAATCAAAGATGAGGGACTAAAAAAGAGATTTAACCATGGTCGATATGAAAGCAGGCAGAAAAATCGATGATCGATCGTGTAAATAACCTACAGATCGAAATGCGCGGATCCTTCCCTCTGGGTCAGGTTACCGCGCGAATCTTAAGGGACTCAAAACGGCAGCGTTTTATTGCTCGAATATAAACAGAAAACCAAGGCCCAAAATGCTTGAAACCCTCATTTGTTTATTACTCAGACTTTGAAACAAAAAATCACTTTCTCTCTAAAATCAAACCCTATCCCACCTTTTCCAAAACATTCTCTTTTTTATAACCGAATCTAAAGCCGATTAAAAAATCAACTCTTTTTTTATTTTTAAAAAACACTTAAATCTCCTTTTTTGGAAATAGATTCGAAACACTTGAATCCCCAAACAGAAAAGTTAAAACGAAAATGAAGAGACGACCGGAGCAGCTATCCCGGCCCTCTCAAGGTAAACCCTAACCTACTTTGTTTTTTTGTGTTGTATATTCTAGATGCAAAAATAAAAAAAAATAGAATACCTTATAGGAAACCTTTTTTGCTTCTATTGATATGAAAAAAATCTCCTCTTTTATATAGCTTTGATTCGGGCTTTTGTAGCAGAAAATAAAAAAAAACAAAAACCTAAAGGAAAATGGTTGTTGCAATATGAAATTCCTGCTGCGTTTTGTTGCTTGCATGTGTTTTTGCAGCTTCATACGGGGAGGGGACCAGTCTTGGCGTCTTGCAAGATAAGGCTGGAGAGTTTGCTGGTGATGTGGCAGCTTTGTTGGCGCGGCGTGGAGACGATGTGGTAGCAGAGGTGGCTGTTGGGGGGAGCTAATCGGTCAAGAGACCTTCTCCAGAAGCTTCTGGAGTAACCTAAAAGGTGGAGAGGCGGCTGAAGGCTTAGGGAATTAGGGTTTTTGGTTAGTCGGGTCTGTCGGGTTAATGGGTAGAACCGGGTAGGGTGAACCAGGTTAGGCAAATGGGTCATTCGGGTTTACTTGGTGTAACTGGGTAATTGGGCTTGCTTAGGTTTTGGGTTTCGGGTAGGCAGATTTGGGTTAGGGTGGTTTGGGCTCAATTGTAAATGGACATTTGGGTATAGGATTGTAAAATGGGCTTGTAATTTGGACTGCTAATAATTTTTGAATTTTTAATTATATTGGATTTATTAATTTACGGTATTCGAATGAAAAAGGCCAGACAAAAATGGTTATTACAGTTGCCCCTCTTTACTCATTGTTGTGAAACGAAAAATAGAGCAAAGACTAAAATATAACCATTTTTGTTCGGCCTAGCTAGAACACCCCTTCTGGCACAACTCTTCCTTCAACTTTAACTGAACCATCTTCCAACTTTTGGAGAAATAGAACTAGTCTGTTGACCCGCTACACCACCGAGAGAGAGGCAAGATCTGGTCAACTTATTTATTTCATCATTTTTTCGAAAGCTAAAGCCTGCAAGAGTAAAAGAGAATTATTTTAGATTAACTATTCATTTATTTTATTTGAAACTGTAAAATTAAAAGAGAAAAGGTAAAGAGATGTTTGAATATGAGTGATCTGCTATGCCACCGACAGTGAGACAAGATTGGGAGATTGGATTGGATCAAGCTACGACTCTGAAGAAGAGGCATGCTCCGGTGATTAGATTGCGTCAAGCTACAACTCTGACGAAGAGACATGATCTGAAAGGTTAGAGGCGATCAAGCTACAACTCTAACGAAGAGGCATGATCTAAGGAGTTAATAGCGATCAAGCTACAACTCTGACGAAGAGACATGATCTGAGGAGTTATTTGGTGGTGATCAAGCTACGACTCTGACAAAGAGGCATAATTTGAGGAGTTAGTTTGGCGATCAAGCTACAACTCTAACGAAGAGGCATGATCTGAGTTAGTGGCGATCAAGCTATGACTCTGACGAAGAGGCATGATCTGAAGAGTTAGGTTACGATCAAGCTATGACTCTGACGAAGAGGCATGATCGAAAGAGAAATTTGATCAAGCTACAACTATAACGAAGAGGCATGATCTGAAAGATTGGTTGATCCGCTACACCACTAACGATGAGTCAAGATCTGAAGAAAAGGTTTGATCAAGCTATGACTCTGACACAGAGGCATGATCTGAAAGATTGGTTGATTCGCTACACCACTGACGATGAGTCAAGATCTGAAAAAGAAGGTTTGATCAGCTATACCACTGACGACGAGTCAAGATCTAAGGATAAATGCGAAAGATTCACCATACTACTAACGATGGGGACAAGATCTAAAGAATAGGAGTGATTTAATTCGCTACGTCACTGACGATAAGGCATGACCTAAAAAAATAGAAGTAAACAATAGTTAGTGATTGTTCATTTAGAGTTTGAGTTTAGGTTTGGCTTCCTTTTCTTTAAGGGTTTGCCGCTTCATGTTGGGTATTGTTATACTCTCTATTTGAGGTTTCAACTTCTTTTCTAGTTTGGCTTTCTTTTGTGGCTAAGGGCTTGCCAGTTTGTTATTGTCCTTCATGATTGAGGCTTCTCATCCTTAACCTGTTTGTTTTATGTATGAATAAAGTAAATGCACTTAGTATGAATGCATCTAACATGATGTGTATGCATTTAATGCATGATGATGAGTGAAATGGCATGATGTTGATAATGAATGACATGCAATGTAGTTGGCCATGATGTTAACTTCAAAGGGGATGCCCTATAACCCCCTGCCCATATTGGTGGCTCGGTCTTGTTTTCGACCAAGTTTTATCTTACAGACTGGATGGGCTTTTGCCTTGTTTGCGCTGATGCCTCAACCTCTTGCGGGTTACCCGTCTTCTTCTAAAATATTGCCTTTCTAGACGAAGGTCAACTAGTGAATGCTTTCTTGAGCTGAATCATCAACCTGAGGGCCTATTTTCTGTAGGTCCCTATACTTTTGAACTTCTTTGTAAGTAATGCAGAGAAATCCTTTTTTGTTTCAAATCTTAGACCACGTGTTCTAATTTCAATGTGAGATGCTTATTAAGAACTGGGTTTTTCTTTTCAAATTGTGAATATATTAGGCTATATTGAATACCCCGAATATCAAGTGAATGAGCAACATCGAAATGGCTTACCGAGAATTGCCCTAAGCGAATCCTGTGTCTAGGAGACCTCGAAAGCTGAGTTGATGTTTGGAAATGTGAAATACACTTTAAGTTATTTTGGTGCTTGACCATCTTGCCTTTGGCAGGTTCGTTTTGTATCTTATTTTTGTTTAGGAAATTCAATTCATCATATTTCTTTGGCTCGAAATAAATGATAGAGAAAACAACAAATCCCCGAGCTACTCGTCATTGTCATCATTTTGAAAATATTACCATCACTCATGAAGCGAAGGATCTTAATTAGAATGAGCTTCAGCGGAGTGCCCCAAAAAGTTCACACTCTTATCCGAAGAATGCCTATTACCAGGTTTCGAACATTAGAGTGCTTATTTGATTAATTTTGAAAAAATGCCTATTACTAGGCTTTGAAGTGTTTTTTGTGAAAAATGCCTATTGCCAGGCTTTGAATCTTCTCGTTTTGTTTTGAAAATGCCTATCACCAGGCTTCAAGCATTAAATTGCACCAATTTGTTATAATTTGTGATCCTTAATATGAAATGCGAGTCACATACATAATCTCCACAGCTTAAGATTTCAATTAAACACAGGTTATTCGGGCTCAACCTCTGGGATAAAGTTAAGGCCCCTTGTGCAATTTATATACGGGGACCCAATAGAAAAATATATACACAAAATAAAGAAAGTTGAACAACAAAATGCATCGTTTTATTAAAAATTAAAGCATATGGTCTTAGGCCCTTTACAAAAGATCAACACCGCTTTCAGGCTCAAGCAAGTGGATTTGATTTACATGCATCACTTAAAAGAAGTTAAAAACAACAATGACCTACTGAGGTTAATTATCTTGACATCTAGATAAGGGATCAAGGCGAGTTCATTCTTTAAAGAATTTAACTTTTGTATTGTCCATTAGACCTTGGACCGTGTCTTTGAACTCTTGGCAGTCTTGAATAGTGTGCCCCTCTTTGGCATGGAACTCATAATACAGACCGACATACCTCTCGGGCATTATCATTCCTTGACCGATCAGACTCGTATCAAGTAGCTTCTTCCAAACCCAACTAAGGGGTGATTTGACTTCTGACACCTTGGACTTAGCCGTTCGGTCGCCCTCCTTGGAGATTGCATTCACTCCACCGGTATGATTTGGTAAAGGGTTGGAGGTTGTAGCCGACCCACTAGATTTGTCAAAACTTATGACCCTGATCTTGATTAGCTTTTTTATGGCCCCTTAAAGTCAATACAAGTCTCAATAGAGTGCCCTACTTGATCACCATGGTATACGCACTTTGCGCTAGAATCATACCATTTCGGGAAGGGAGGTTGCAACGTTGCCTGATACAAGGGTGCCACCACATGGACATCGAACAGTTGCTTGTACAGTTCACCATAAGAGATTGGCAACGGGTTAAACTCTATATTCTTGGGGTTTCTTCTTTGACTGGGGTCTTGGCTCGAAGAACCCTGGGCATTTGGTGCAACCTAGGGTTGAACAACTGTAATAGGCTTGGAATAACTGAGATTGCAAACTCCCAAAGAGTTTACTTCATGGTCTTTCTTTGCATGCGAGGTCTTCTTGTGGGACAAACTACCTCCATCATCGATTTTGCCACTCTTGACAGCATTTTTATAAGCTCACAAGATAACACAAGGTCTGTAAAGTTGGTAGTCACGTTGTCTATCAAGCGACCCAAGATCGGACCCTCCAAAGTCTGGATAAACATGACCACCATCTCTCTTTCACTAAGCAGGGGTTGAACTTGAGCCGCAACGTCTCTCCAACGCTAGGCATACTGTTTAAAGCCTTCATTTGACTTTTGTTTCATGTGTTGTAAGGTCTAACGGTTTGTCACCATGTCACTGACATGTCGGTACTGTTCTAGGAAAGCTTTGGCCAGGTCTTTCTATGACTTTATCTGATGCCGGTTCAGTTGATTATACGATCTTGTGGTAGATCTTGAGAGACTGTCTTGGAAACATTGGATCAACAGCTTGTCATCTCTCTCGTATCCCGTCATCCTTCGATAGAACATGGAGAGATGTGCATGGGGAAAACTCGTTCTATCATACTTTTCAAATTCTGTGACCTTAAACTTAGGAGGTAAAACCAGATCCGGGACAAGGCTAAGTTCACAGGCCTCAAATCCAATAAAAGCGTCAATTGCATCCATGGCTTCCATCTTTTTCTCGAGCCGCTTGCATCGGTCCTCAATCTCTTTAGAGGTTTCAACTCTAGGTTTCTCTATTTTAATTAATTGGTCCATCTCTGAGACAAAGTTTTCAGCCTGGTCGCCCCCGGGCTTGACTTCTGATGCGGATGTTAAATTTACAGTGAATGAGGTGCCGACTTGATGAAGTGGTGGTTTCCCTCGAGAAAGTATTACTTGAGGATCCATTTGACCCCTAGCATGAGGAGGAGTAAAACCTGGCAGATATGTGAGACACTCATTCCCATCAGTGGTATTGGGATTTGCCGTAAGATTTATAACAGATGTCTCTCATTGTCCAGAAAGCTTAAATCCAAGCATTTGGGCTATTTGGCCTAGTGTATCTTGCTGAGACTTTTTGAACTGCTACACCATGTCTTGTCGGGCCTTACCTAACTGTTCTTCCATCTTTCTGGCTAAATCTGTTTGCGTGTTCCTTTGGGTTTGCTCAATTCGATCTAATCTCTATTCGTTCACCATCTTGTTTTTTTGTCGAGTTTCGTAGGGGTGCTGAATTGACTAAATTTTCCTTTGATCCAGAATTACTGTCACGGGACATCCCAAAAATTAGTCTTGGTGTTTTCAAAATAAATGCATGTAAATGCATGGTAACTACCCTAAATGCAAAAGTACCGATTTAGACATGGTTTCCAAGGAACAACACCCATGAATATATGAGTGAAATGTGTAACTTTTGAATATTGCATTTAATTGTTGTCTAGGTTACTAGATTTTCTCTCGATTCATGAACGATTTCCACTGTGTCCACCATTCTCGGGTCAATACCTCATGATGGTGTAATGCAAATGAATGAATAATGATGTTATGACAGTGTCATAGGAATGAATTGTATGCTGGCTTGATGCAAAATGTCAAAAGAAAACAATGGTTAGCATGAATGAAATATTTATAGAAAAAAAGATAAAAATAACCAACATGTTTTAGCACGAAATAAACCCTATTTGAAGGATATTCTAATTTTCTAGGGTTACCGCATGGCTCTAAAAGAGTAAGCTTCTTGGATTTTACATGCAGTTTTGTTGCTGAAAAGGAACTTGAATTGTCTTTGTTGTCCCCTTCTAAGGGTAGCAAGGCCCTCGATTATCACCCATTATAGGCTCCTTTCAATCGAGTTTAATTCAAGGGGACCCATTCGCTATATCCATACGGGGAAACAGTATTCTCACAAAAACAAAGGGTACTTGAGCCCCGAAGGTACTTGCTAGGCCCATACTGTAATACCCCAAAATTTACTATGTTGATTAAGGGTCATTTAGTACTAACATAAGGGCTTAAAAGCTAACTTAGTGGCTAAAATGACAGGAAGTCAAAAGTTGGTGTATATAGCCTAAAGATGGGAAAAGTATAGACACCTGATGGATAACTCTTTCCATTAATAATTTTTATTTCACAGATAAGTAATACAGGTTACATGAAGATGATATGTATAGTCAGATTTTCGGTATAAAATTTATGTAGAAATTTATTCTCGGTCGAACAATTAAGGGAATGAGCAGATATTGGATTCAAATAAAATTACATGGAGAATTTATCAGAAATAATGTTATCCTGTACATGGATTAAATAGATTATGGAGAAAAATCTGCTATAGATCCCGGGAATAAAAATGCAGTTTAAAATATTGAATTTCGATTGAACTGCAAAGTTAAGCGTGCTCAAGGCATAGCATGGGTGACCTAGTGGGAAGGTCTTATGTCAGTAATTGAGACTGTCAAAAAGGAATCAGTTCAAGTTAATATTATTCGTATAGTTATCTGATAAAGGATTATTAAGAGAATTTTTATCCGATAAAGATTTCGGGTAAAATTATCAGTATATTGGAACGAGTCAAAAATTTAAGTTTGACTTCATAAATATGGAATATTTTATTTGATAATATTATTTATTTTTCAGATATGGAAATAAAGAATTTTTAGAATTTATTTGATAGCCCGGTGAAGGGAAAATCGCAGAAGAAGTAGTAAGTGAATATCGGGAAATCGGATCGATTCGAAATTTCAGAGGCTGTACCATAAGTCACGGAAAATTCATAAATTATTATTTTATGAATAAATTATTAATTAGTTGATTGTGATCCAACTAGTATAGTTGGATTTTTACAAAAAGGCAAAAAAATTGTGATTTAAGTGACTAGTTTTGGTAATTTGGTCACAATGGCAATTTTGAAATATTTTGAAAGTACCATGGGTAATATGGTAATTTCTCATGTGAAAGTATTACTCTAGTTTGGTTAGAGTTGAATGGAATTTGGTTGGAATTGAACTAGAATGGCAATTTGTAAATTATGATTCAGTTGGAGGTTAATTTTAGAAAAATGACCAAATTAATAAAAAAAATCAATTTATTCTTTACATGTGGAATAAATTAAAAAATATGAACAAAAATATGTTCATCCTATTTCTTTCATTTTGAAGGCTCCAAAGCTAGAATCAAGGTATGTTGCTTTGGAAAAAATGATCTATGCTTAATGCTCTTTCTTTTGATAGTAATTTTATCAAGAATTATGAAGATTTGATTATGTTCTTGAAGAGAGAGAAAATAGGGTTTCATGTTCCATGTTTAGATTGAAGCTTGAACTATGCAAATTTAGTGTTGTAGAGATGAAATCAAGCTTAGATTGTGATTAATTTCATGTTTAAGGATTAAAAACCCTAACCCTAGAATTTAGGATTTTATTTAGGGTTTTGAAATTGATGATGAAAATGAAAGATTGATGATATTAGAAGCTTGATTTTGATGTTAGAATGAAAAGTCCTCAACTAGTCCTTTAAGTTACCATTTTGGCATACATGGGGAAATTTGGAGAAATATTGTGAAAATTATCCTAGTGATTGATTTGAAGAGATTATGAATTTAGAAGCTTGATTATGGCAATAGGACCAAAATAAAGTTCTTGAAAAGTATAGACACCCAATTTGGCATTAAGGAATAAATTGGGGTTCTAAGTGTTAATTATTGGAAATGAAGAATATATGTTGGGAAAAAATTAATTTGAACATGTTAGAATGTTGTTTGGATGAAAAATGAGCCTAGAGATGCTAAGTGGCCAATTCGATCACATGGAAGAATAATGGGAAAATTTTATGAAAATTATGATTATGAGATTTTATGATTCGAATATGTTGTAAAGTTAGAATTGAAATTAGAATACAAGGGACTAAATTGACAAGAAAGGAAATGGCAATGGACCATTTTGACAGACCTCGTTAGTTCAAGGACCAACTCAGTTTTAGTCTAAAAGTAGGGGGGAAATGTGAGAAAAATTATAGAAATTTTGGATTAATTACTCGATACAAGTTTGCAAGTTATGTGTAAAATTAGTGACTAAAATATCGCTTTGGTAAAAGTTAGTGAAAGAAGGGTATTAAATAAAAGTTAGTGAAAATGATGGAATTGTTGAATAATTGTGATTTGAACTTGAATAAATTGCAAAATGTACAAAATGGTCATTAGGGACTATAATGAACAATTCAGCATTATTAAAGGAAAAAGTAAAAAAATTTGGAAATATTTTATATTCGGATAATTATAGTAGTGTAGTATAGTTAAGCAATGTTAGAATATTCGAATATGTACTCATCATCGTCAAAGAGCGTCCTCGAGTATGTACTCATCCTAGTCGCTTCGGCGATGCAGACGCTACGGCGTTGTAAACACTACGGTGTCGTAAGATGACTCGTATACCATAGGTTCACATGAAATTGTATGAGAATCTTTGGTATACTTGGATATCCATAGGGTCTTAGCAGCTGTGTCCTAGCACTATAGTGCGTTTCAATCACTTCGGTGATGTTTAGAAACTTCGGTGTCGACTTAGACGCTACAGCATTGTACAAACACTTCTGTGTTGTTAGTAAAGAGCGTCTTGGCTATAAGGAGCAAAGAGCGTCATCGAGTACGTACTCATCTCAGTCGCTTCGATGATGTAGACGCTACGGTGTCTTGATGACCCGCGTACCATGGCATCACATGATTTTGTACTTTGGGCTATAATACATGAAATATATTTATGCAGGCAGTTAAGTTAAAAAGCTTAATGTATATTTGATTGATAAAATAAAGGTTTGATGATATGATATAAACTGCAATTGGGACATGCATGCCATTTTGCAAGAGCTGTATTGCACTGTTATATGATAGATGAATGACTTGATATTTACCTTGGGCCATAAGATTTTACAGTATAGTTACATGATTTTGCAGTACAAAATTATTGCAGAACGAATTTCTTACATGATTATTCCTGCATTACAAATTACATGATTCTATACTTTGGGCTATAATACTTGAAATGCATTTATGCAAGTAGTTAAGCTAAAAAGCTTAATGTACACAAGACTGGTAAGACAGATTGAATCCTATGATTTGAAGATGATATTGGTTAAATGAACTATACATGTAAGATAGTTCTATACATGATAAAATGATATCATCTGAAATTGGAAATCGCTTGCCATTTTGCAGGGCTGTGATATTTATAATTATTGTTTTACATTGATATGATTATGCCTCACTAAGTTATACTTAACGTGTGTTTCGTATCACACGTAGGTACTTCGAAATAGATAGCAGAGGAGGAGCTGCACATCGTTGGATCAAGTTAGCCTATATTATCAGTAAGTATCACCACATCCTAGTCTAGTGGGGCATGTATAGATACTAAATAAGTAGTTATTTTGCATGTCTAATTTTCGTACTCTATTTATAAGTTAATATGGATGTATTATCTAGAAACATGACTCAATTTGAGGAATTAAGAATATTAGAAAAGATGTTTTAAACGATTTTAAACTTAGTTGGTTGTTTATCGCGTAGCGATTTTAAAATCAAGAAAGGGTCTAGGCAGCACACATAGTTTTCACCCTGAATCATATTTCCATTTTAATAACTGCTTAAAGTATTTTATAAACCAATTCAGGGTTGAAACTAGCATTGGTTGCCAGACATAGTTTTGTTTGAAAACTGAGAAAGGGTCAACCACTGAATTACTTTGTTGAGGTTAATAAAAAAATTTTACAAGTTTGAAAATCAGTGTAAATCAGTTAGTAACATCTTTAATGTGTATTCAAATATCGAATATACGTTGAGGGTGTTACACATACGAAGGAATAATATCCTCACAAAAGCACTAGCATTTCCCCCACTTACACGAACATGTTTATATGTTAAATTTTAAAATGTGTTAAAATGAACTCGTGTTACTAAAAAGACATTAAATTAATTTAAAAATAAACTCACAATTTCCAAGTAAGGCAAAGGGTACCCGACTCGTGGCCTGACTCTTTTTTTTTTGTAAAAACAAAGTGTCCCCAGCGAAGTCGCCAGTTGTAGCGACCTTTCGAAATCGCTAAAAAGGAAAAATAAATAATTTGTTTTTGTTTTAAAATTTTGTTTGCTATTTTTTTGAAATTTTGCTGTTGTTTTTGAAGAGTTTTGAAATATGGGGAATTTTGAAAATTAAAGTTTAGGGGATTTTTGTTTTAAAAGTTTGGTTTTTTGAAAAATAAAAGACTAGAGTCGTCACTGATCATTTTTTAAGGTAGACCGGACACCAAAATAAAACCAAAGATTCTTTTGAAAATGGGCCCGGTAGTCGGTTACGGATGGGGAAGGATTAGCACCCCCACACTGCCAAAAAAATCGGTACCTAGTCGAATATAATTTGCCTTAATTTGAAATTTGCGAGTTCAAATTTAAATTTAATTTAAAATCCTCTTAAAATGAGAGTAAATTTTAAAGGCCCCGTTATTCGAGAATAAACGAATAAACCACTACCACTATGATTGGTACTGGCTACATTTACTATCGAATAAAAGGGCATCGCATTAACAGTTTATATATCCAAATGCGAGAAAATAAAGCCAATATATTTGCGAAATAAGAGCATAAATAAAGGCAAAAATAAATAAAAAAAAATCAGAAAAAGGACCGGATCGAACAAGATAAAAGAAATATCCGGAAGAATGACCGGATTGAACAAGATAAAAAGGCGTAAAACAAAAAGCGAAAATTAAATGCGATAATTTAAAGTGTGAAAATTAAAAGCTAGAAAATAAAAACGATAAATGAAATGCGGAAATTAAAACTACATTAAACGAGCCATGAATAATACGGGTCATCCCCCGTTGCGGGTCACCGTAAGGCCAGTTTGAGCATAAAAACCAAAATATATAAATAATATAATATATACTATAATATGGATAATACTATAATATATAGTAATAATATATAAATATAAATATAGCATAATATGTAATATATATTGTAAACACCTATTTTGTCTGGGCCAAACCCTAAACCCTAAAAAAATTAGACCATTTTAAAATATTACCCTATTACCCAATTACACCTAGCCCAATAACTATAGCCCAAAACCCTTTACAAACCCATCTGAAATAAAATTAAAAACCCAAAACCGAACCATTACCAGATTTAACCCTATTATCCCAAAATTACCTAAACTACCCAAATTACCCCTAGCCCTAATATCCTAAACTAAACACTAATGCCCTCTGCCGCCGCCAGCTGACCATTCAACTCCCCCTTATGCGTGGCCGCCACGCGCGGCTTTTCACTTACCACGTAGCTGCCACGCGTCAACCGCCGATGCTGCGTCGTCCCAAGCCGCACTACTCCGCTGACCTACAAAAAGGAAAAAGAATTGATAAATCTAAAAATATGAAAAATCAAAGCAATATTTTTTTTTCTTTCTGGGTTATAAAAACCCAGAAATGCAATGTAAAATGGATAGGACTTTTGATTTGGGGTTCGAATATAATAAAAAAGAAAGAGGATTCGACATAAATGAGAGAATTCGATCTAAAAAAAATCACCAAACTTTTGCATGTTCTTCCATATATTTGAAATAAAAAAGCAACAGAAAAATAAAAAAGGGAAATCAAAAGGAAAAATAAAAAATGGTTAAAAGTAAAAGGTTTTCTTACCGATTCACTCACCTAGGGGCTTCGGTTTGAAAAAAGTAACATTGAAATCGGACTCTACGTGGCCAAGAGAGCTAAAAAGGTGATCCCTTTCGTGTTTTGGGCCACCGTGGACGGCGGCAACCATCATTGGTGAGCGGCGACCGACAGCGGAGCGTGGTAGAGACGGTGGCTGACGTCTCAGCTCGGCCAAGTGAAGGTAGATTAGCCTGAGAGAATCTGAGCCTTTTTTTTGGGGAAATTATCTGATTCAAATGAATATTTTTGCAAAATTTGGGTATTTATGGGGATCTCAAAACGGCGTCGTTTTGGTGCCGGCCCTTAAGGCCCAAAATGACATCGCTTAGCCAGGCGACCCGTATAGCTGACCCGACCCAAGGGGAAGACCCGCGCTATTTTAAAAGGGGAAATTATATTTTTAACCCTTCTGCATGGGTAAATCATTCTCCCAGTCCCTGTAAGTTTTAAAATATTAGCAATTAGGTCACTAAATTAAATTTTATCAAATTTTCGAAGGGGAAATTACATGAAAAGTCCCTCCGCACTAAACATGTTTTAATCAATATTAAATGGGATATTTTAAGAACCTTGCAATTTGGTCCAGAATTCAGTTTTAATCAATATTAAATGGGATATTCGCATTTTCGGTCCCCCAAACTTTCAACGCCTTTCAATTTCATTCCCGTCCAGTGGTAAAATTGTGGATTTAGTCCCTAATTTTGTATGTTATTTATATATTATTATTTATATGTTATTATATATTTTTTATTATTATTATTATTATTAATTTTGTTATTATCATATGTATTTATATATAAGCTTATTACTTTTTAGTATTTTGTATTATATACTATTATTATTATCATTACTACTATTATCGCTTTTACACTATTATTTTTATTATTATTTACATAATATTTATGATCTAATATATATTCTTATACACCCCGTATGTATTTTAATTGAATTTCAAAAATGATTTTAGCGGTTATCGTGAAAAACCTATCTCGAACGTAAGAGGTGCCGCTTTCCGTTAATTTCTACCGCGAAATACAATTTTTAATCCTGAACTATAATTTTCAAACGAGATTCCTTTCATTCGGGAATCTAACAGAAATTATGCCCCGGGTGTAGGGGTGTAAATTCCTTTCTTACAAAAAATATATTATTTTCAATATTTTAAAAGGGATCACAAATTTTAAATCAAATTCGAATTCTTAATTTCTATCTTTAAGACAATATGTAATCGACCATGTACCAATTTTGGGCGTTGTGGGGATGCTCACCCATCCCCACATGTAACTGACTCGCTCACCCTTCCCCACACGTAACTGACTCCCAAACTTGTTTTTCTGGTTTCGCGGACCAAAATTGTTGTTTTAATAAAATGAAGCAAAAATAGATTTTATTAAAATAGCTGGGTTTTCAGGTGATCCAATCTCACCTACACTAAAAAGATTGGTGGCGACTCCATTCCATCCAAAATATTTTTCGTAAGAACGCGTCAAGCACCCATCACGGGGCGAGGCCGTTGTTACAGCTTGGCAACTCCGTTGGGGATTCCTTTTTTTAGAGTCGAGCCACCGGTCGATTACTTTTTGTCTTAACGATTGGAAACTATAAATTCAATTTAATTTATTTGTAATCCCTTTTCCTATTAAACTTTTTACAAAAAGGCTTTTTTTAATTCTTTCCCTGATTTTTTGCATATCATGAGCTCTGCACTCGAGCTCTGTCCCTTTTCAGTATGAGTGAGAAGCTACGCCTTCGTGAGGTATCACCTCAGTGCATGATAGTGGATCACTTCCGGGATACATATTTACCCTTTTCTCCGTGAGATCTTCATCTCCGCACAAACTTAGGGAAATGTATCCTCCTGAATCGATGTCCTAGCGACAGTTTTGGTACTGTTACTCTAGAACCTAAACCACACATAGTGAACCATAGCAGCCAACCTTGTCTAGAGTCGTACCGAACCTCTGCCTGTTTAGAGAGTCACCCCATGAGAGAATAGTAGAGAATGTTGGGGGTTTAATTTCTTTCAATTATGCCCTTTAATTTCAATATTTATTTTTTTGTTTATTTATTTCGCAATAAGTAGATATCGTGTCTATATTTTATTTATGCAAAGCATGCGAGTAGATAGCATGATAGGGTAGGATGTAATTTTCTTTTCTGAAAGCATGTCGGGTAGAAAAGCATGTTCTAGGGTTATTTTATTTCAGCTTGTATCTATTATTTTTTATTGATACCGAGAATAACGTGTTTTGTTTTTGATTTTCTTTGCCCTTGCGTTGCATTCTTTATTTTTATTATTAAAAAGGGTGTTGAGGCAAGTTCGACCGTTATAAAGGATCTGCTATGGAGAATCAATTTCTTGATAAGGTGGAAGGAAACCTAGACATGCGAAGGTGGTTAGAGGAGACTCAGCGCCAAAAAGAGGACAGTCTCCAGGAAGGCGAAAAGTCAGGGCCCTGGATTTCACCAGTATTAGATCAACTCAGAATCAACAGCAAGAATTAAGAGAAATCTGGTACCAGTGGGATAAAGAAAACAAGTAGTTGTTCTACAGGAACTATGGTGATCTACCTTATCTGCTAGATGTCAGTATCGATAAAGTTTTGTTCCGAGCCCTTATCCAGTTCTAGAATCTTGCCTACAGTTGCTTTACTCTAGGAGATGTCGATTTCGTACTAGTAATTAAAGAATACACTTCTTTGATCCGTTACCCAAAAATCCAGGTTGATAAAGCCTACTTCAAGTCTCCTAATTCTCCAGCATTTCAGAAAAAGCTCCTCAAAATGACCGACATGAACGAACAATACGCCAAAGCCAGGATTAAAGAAAATGGCGAAACTAAGTGTATCTCATGGGAATTCATACGAGACTTGATTCAAGTTCAACCCAAGCGAGAAAAATAGGTCGAAATGTTTGCCCTGGCCATCTATGGTTTGGTTATCTTTCCCAAATCATTAGGGTATATTGATGATGCTATTATGGAACTTTTCGATCACCTCAACAAAGGGATTACCCCTGTTCCAACATCTCTAGCTAAAAATTTTAGGCCTCTCAATGCTTTTAGAATAAGCGGGGAGGGAAGGTTCATCGGTTATGCTCAACTTTTGTTGACCTGGTTTCATAGCCACTTTTGCAAGCTGGAGAAAGTTCCTTATCGAGCATGCTTTGAAAATTACTCACCGTTAAAAGTTCAGTCGTCCAAACCAAGGCAGGAGAACACCTCTTATGACAAATTGATGGCTGTTTTCTAAAACCTCTAGGAGAAAGACATCGTCTAGAAAGCACGTTGGTTCTTCCCTGAGAATATCATATACAAATGTGGAGACTATGACTGGGTCCCTCTACTCAGAATCTAGGGCAGAACTGGATATGCTCCGTTGCTAGTATCCAGGCAATACAGGTTGAGGTAGTTCGTCACAGCAACAAGAGGGCTGGCTACTTGAGAATTTCCATACCAGGGTAAAGACTATAAGAAAAATGTTTCCATGATCACTAAGGCATGAAAGCATATTTATAAGATGGAACCGTTCGATGAAAAACCTAGAGTTACCCCCGAGTATCAATAATGGAGAAGCAGAAGAATCAACAACGACGTCTCTTTACCAAATCTAGAAAATAATATACCGGTGGAGGAGCATTTGCAGGTCGATCATTTGGAAATGGAAATCACGAATCATGATTTTGAAAAGAAATACTTCATGATGGAAAGGCAACTATCAAGGCTAGAAGACAAAAGAAACCAGTTGAAATTTGGTATGCAGTCCCAGGAACATGAGATCGAAAGGCCAAGGAAAGGAAAAAAAGCAAAGCCGAAGAAGACTTGAGCAACTTATGGAGTGATTACAAAAAGCTCCGTGCATCAGCAAGGTATTCCAATCTCGGAAAGACATCTACGAAATGGAAACTTGAAAGTCAAGAAGAGATTGAGAGAGCTGATATCTGGGAAAAACAATTCAAAGATGTGCAGACACAACAAACAGCTATGGAGAAAGAATTGTCCAGTAGCAGAACCGAAAATATAAATCTGAGAGGCTGAATTGTTGAACTAGAAGAATCCCTACAAAGGCACCGTAACCGAGACTTCGTAGCTGAATAAGAAGCAAGTAAGGAGAAGAACGAGACTCTGTAAAAACAAGTCGAGAAATTAGAAGTAGCTTTGCAGACTTGCCATAGGCAAATTGACAATTTTGAAGAAGTTCAAAAGTGGAATGATCACCGTTGGAAGGCACAGCTGCAACAATCTCATGATCAAGTCTGGGATAAAGACCGTGTTATGACGGAAGCTCTCGTCCAAGTGCGAGGAGTAGCAGAACACTTGTAGACCCTAGCCATTCAGACTGATGTTTTAAGGTTGCAAAATGAGTCAAAATCTAATAAAGACAAGAAATTGGCATGGCTCTTCAGGAAGATCAAGACTCTAGGTGTTAAGGCTAAGTAGTATATGTGAAATAGGCCCACCTTATGTAAACAAACTTGTTCTAATGCAAGTTTCCTTTTGAAAGTTATACTGAAATCAACACATTTTGTGTAAAATATGTTGTGGTACTAATATAATATGTGTTTTACATGTATATCATATTTTCTTATTTGTATTCGCATCATACTACATCATATCATATCATTTTTACTGAGATTGTAATTTCTTAAAGAATTATCATCGTAGTAATTTTGGGACATACAAAACCACATATTCAACACTCTTACTTCACTAGAAGCAAAGTTAAAAGCATGGAAGAGAGTTTGGAAAAGGTTGAAAAAGCATGTGAAGATATAAAGAATGTCATGGAGCAAAACCTGGAAAAGGTGCAACAAGCAACTCGCGACCACATCTCATAGTCACAGGCGGATCTACTAGCTAAGATAGCTGTGATGTTTGCAGGCAAAGATCCTGAAATGGGAAAAGAATTGGCCATTGACCTCAGTGCTCTACAAAAATCATAGAATCCTTGCGAAAATACACATCTACAAGCATCGACTTCAGTTAGAAAGCAACAAGGTCTCCAGGCTGGATCTTCATCGCACAGAGGAACTAAAGAACGCTCTATCCCAGATCCAAACGAAGTAAGTAAATTGAAGTTTGAACTTCTCAAGCAGCTAGAAGATTGGTGTCAATGGGTTGAGGAAAAATTTAAAGCTGTAGAAGGGGCAAATGCAGTATGTGAAATGGATTCAAGTGAATTAAGCTTGGTCCCTAATATGGTGTTACCTCGAAAGATTGAAATGCCAAACTTTGAGAAGTTCTATCGAACAATCTCTCCATCCGCTCGCCTCACCATGTTCTACTGAAAGATGACAGGGCTGTTGACAATGACAAGTTTTTAATTCACTATTTTCATGACAGTTTAAAAGGGTCTGCTGCCAGGTGATAGGATCAGCTTAGCCGAGACAATATACAATCCTAGAAAGATCTGGCTAAAGCCTTCATAAATCTGTACAAACATATAATAGAGCTCGAACCCAACCATTTAACATTACGAAAAGGCCCAACGAGAGCTTCATACAGTATGTACAAAGGTAGAGGGACGTAGCAGAGCAGGTACAACCGCCATCACTTGAAAGGGAAATAACACCCACTTTTGTCGAAACCCTAGAAGATCCATTCCTAAAGCGTATGCTGGGAAATGCAAGCAAGAACTTCGAAGACCTTGTGATATCAGGTGAACTCGTAGAAGAAGCCCATCAGACAAGAAAAGATTATAGATTCCAACAATGCGATCATCAAAGGAGAAAGTGGAACAGAAGTTTATATGGTAGGGTCTTATCCATCCAATCGACCTTGGTCCTCGCACCAATCAAACTATTCATGCTCTCATCGACCTACGATGTTTCAGAAAGTTATCCATCCAATCTAGAGTTACTTTCGATGCTTGTTGAGAAGAACTTGTTAGCCCCGATTCGATCTAAACCAAAGCAGCCTCCTTATCCAGAAGGTTATGATGCTAAGGCTGTATGATATTATCACCCAGAAAGTACAGGCTACACTACCGAGAATTGTGGAGCTCTAAGAAACAAGGTGTAGAATCTGATTGAAAATGGCACTTTGAAATTCAACAGTGGAGTCTCTGAGATGAACTGATGAGGGGATAGTGTTGGATCTGCCCGAAATTTAGACAACCTTTTAGGACACCATTATTGTTTGCATTTCACCATCATGAAGTATTGATTCATGACTGGTTCCCAATTTGATGAAGAATTATCATCTAGAGAAAATCTAGTACCCAAGATATCAATGCAATATCCAAAGTTACGAATAAATCCTGTGAATTTAGAGATTAAGCCACGGGAACCATTTTTGAATCAATACCTTTGCATCTAGGACATGCACATTGCATTTACATGCATATATTTTAAAATTTTGAAATCGACCCCCTGGGATGCCCCATGTCAGTAAATACTGGATAAAGCAAAGTCAGCCAATCTAGCAAACGAGAGCTCGATTTAGGGGCATTTTCAAGAATAACCTCCACGTTCATAAAGACACCATGCTTCTACAAGGCACTACGTCTACGGAGCATTTCCAGATGAGTTCTAAAAGTGAGCCTTCGATGCCAAGTCAGACTTTCGTACCCTAGACGACTACATTAATTATCGTCTCTAGTATTTCGCTAGAGTCAAAAGTAATAAGCTGACGTGAACTATCACCAAAAATTTATAGACCCGACCAGGGGTAACATAATACGTTCAAGATGACAATGAAAGCCCATCAAGAAAAGGTGTAAACATACTTCAAGCTCCGAGAGTAGTCTTAGAAGAAATGTTAGGGCATTCACCCAAAGAATTAATCCAAAAGATGATCGAACCCAAGAAAGGTTGGGGCATCCTCACATACAAGGCACTGAACACTACCTAATCAGAAGCAAAGATCTGACCAGCGGAGGGTCGGGGGCATCCCTTTGAGGGACAAGAAAAATAATGTCACATTTATTATGCCATATTAAGCATGTGCATCATATGTACATCTAAAGTTTATCATACATTTAGACTAAACACATACATTTAGGCAAAAAGATGCATTCATACTAAATACATTTATTTTTTTGCTCGTATATATAAACAGGTCCAGAAAAGAGACCGGAAAACCTCAACTATGGGGGTAACAACATGACGACCAATCTTTAGCCCTGAAAGAGCCCGAATATGCAAAAAGCTCAAAGATCCAGATAACAACGGTAAAGTTTTTTGAGCAGATTACTAACTAATGTTTCACTTTGTTTCCAGTTCATGACTTATCCGCCATGAAGTAGCAAAATCAAATTTTTCCCGATCTCACCTCCGTCAGTGGTGATGGGCCAGTTTAATCCAGATTCTGCATCTCCGACAGTGGTGTCGTGAGGTAATTGCCCTTAAGAAGAAGATATGAGATGACATCAGGGTCATTACAGCTGGGTAAATAAGCTAGATGTCTGCTTAGGACAAAAGCTTGAAGCCTTCGGAGGTATCCAAAATATATAAGCCCGAGAATAAATAGGGCATCTGAGCTCCAATCAATATTGAATTCAATCTCCCTCGAGAAGAAGAAAATAGATGACGTCAAAGGTCATTCGGCTCAAAAGCTCAAATTTAAAGATTATGAAATTTAGGGGCAAACGTTTGCCGGAGCGAACTTTGAACAAGAGTTGAATCCAAAGAGAAGATAAGCAAGAAGGAGATGACTTTTACAACTGCTCTATCATGAAAACATATGCATCATTGTATCACCAAACATGTTCATACATCATGGCATCCAATTTGTCATAAGGCATACATGACTTGAAGGTATTCGATCCTTTCTTAAAGGACCAAGGATTTACAGGACTGACATCCTCAAACACGAAGGAACATATCATCGTCGTCAACAAATTCAAGTATCCTTGATATGAAGAAATGGGGCAAATATTGTCCGGCGCCTTCAACCAAGAAGAAATAGATAAACATTAACAAGATCCAACATCCTTGACACGAAGGAGTGAATCAATCAAATAGAATATTCAGATCAAACTTTTTAGCTTTACAATTTTAAAATAGAGCAGTTAATTTGTGGCTTACGTTGACCAACCAATTTTTTAACTTTTGCAGGTCCTATCTCACCGATAACATGGTGTAGCGGATCAACTAATCTTTTACAGATCCTGTCTCTCCAACAAATGATGGAATAGATCAAACACAACAACAAGTTTATCTCTCTAAAATTACAGTAGAATGGACGCCTCAATCGTCTCATCTCCCTGAAGTGGCAGCAGAATAAGTACACCAACAAGTTCATCTATCTGAAATTACAGTAGAATGGATGCCTCAACCGTCTCATCTCCCTAAAGTGGCAGCGGAATGGGTACACCAACAAGTTCATCTCTTTGAAAATACAGTAGAACGGACGCCTCAACCGTCTCATCTTCCAGAAGTGGTAGCGGAATGGGTACACTAACAAGTTTATCTCCCTGAGTTTACAGCGGAATAGACACCTCAACCGTCTCATCTCCCTGAAGTGGCAGCGAAATGGGTACACCAACAAATTCATATTCCTGAGTTTGCAGCATAATAGACACCTTAACCGTCTCATCTCCCTGAAGTGGCAGCGGAATGAGTACACCGACAAGTTTACCTCCTTGAAATTTGTAGTAGATCCCATATTTTTCAGATCTCGCTTCGCTGTTGTTGGTGCAACAGGTCAATTTTTTTTCCATGTATAGTTTCTCCAATGATGGTGCGACTAGACCAGATGTTTTTCTCAGATTTTCTCTTCAGACATATGGGTAAAAAAGATTAAAAAAATGAAAAAGAAAAAAAGAAAAAAAAACAAAGCTCTCTTCAGATTACGTCTTTTCATTAGAGTGGAAGCCTGATCAGAACTCTCTTCAGATCACGCTACTTCGTCAGTGTGTAATCACTCATTTTTATCTGGTCCATAAATACATATTAGTATAATTATTAGTATACTAGTGTTGCATGTATACATTGTATTATATTATGTTATATGTTTATTATGTGCATAAGTGTTACTAATATATATAAAATGTGTGGTGTGTGCATGTATATTATAAACTATGTATGTATACGTATTAATAAGTAATACGGTGTATGTGTATCGCGCATGTATCTATATTTAGTACGAGCGTATTTGTTTTTACGGATAATGTGTGTACATGTTATGTTAATTATGTGTATGATTATATGTACGTATGCTAGTATGTTATATTAATTGATGTTTGCATAAGTATATACATATGTATTATCGTATGTGTATTATTATTAATTGTTGTCATAATATTAATGTTATTATTATTGGGCTAATATAAAATGAAATCCAAAAAATACATATTAAACCCAAATAAATAAATTGCCAGTCCAAGTCCATTTACAAGTATAATATTATTACAAGGCCCGGTTGGCCCAAACCCAAACCCTATTTAATTCTAATTATTTTTGTGCATATAACTATGGGCCGTTGGATCAAGATCTGATCCAACGGCCACGATCAAGCCAAGATAAAATATCTGCCAGCCGCGTGCACTACACGTCTGGACGCTTCGAGTGCCACGCGCGCGTGCGGTCCACGCGCAGAATCTTCGATATCCCACGCGTGCGTGAGCCCCACGCGCTATAACCCCTCGACTGCTGAGCCCCACGTGGCACGATCTGGAGCCGCTTCAGCGATCGAGGTTTTATCTGGGCCGTTCGTCCTTCAAACCAGCCCGACCGTTAGATCAGATCTGATCTAACGGCCGAGAACGCCTCTGGCCAAAGACAGAACCCCCACACCGCCACCATGCTTTACCATGCCTATCTTCAACCACCGCGCTCAGACATGTCAAAATACAGGAAAAGAAATATTATGTCAGTAATCAGTCCAGATCTGAAAAAAGGATATTATATTACTTGTACCAAACCAAAAGACAAGCATATATGTATGAAACAAACATTTTTTTGAAAACGGAGGCAAGAGTTGTAATCGAAAAGAAAGAAATACAAAAAAGGTCTTCAGTGGTAAATATTCGTCTCTTTTCTTATTTTGTTGCATGCATACAAAAAATACATAGTAAGTAAAAAAAGAGAGATTCAGAAGTCATTACCATCGTCGTCTGTGGATCTCCCCTTTACTAGTAATAAGCCTCTTCGGCCTTCCCAGGCCGGATATGGTGAACTGAAAGGAGTGGGAGATCCCCTTTTGGTTTCGTTTTGGGTTGGAATACAAAAAAAAGGTTTTTTACATTTCGTATTTCTTAGATCTAGGACGAATGAAGGCTTTTTTCTCCGAATCCAAGTTCGGATTCGTGTCGAGGGTAAGGAGGGGTTCGTTTTGGTGTGTTTTTTTGGCTCACTGGCGTCGGTTAGCGGTGGCCGGCGGCGGAGAAGACGGTGGCCGGCTGCCGGATTTTGGGTTCATCAGGGAGAGTTGAGAGAAAAATAAGAACGAAGGTTATTATAAAAACTGAAAAATGAAACGAAATGAGAAAATTTGAGTCCGGCCAAAAAAAGGGGGATTTATAGGTGTTATTAATTTGTGAAATGGGTAAATTACGTAATAAATCCCCCTGCGCTTTCAATATTTTCGTTTTTGTCTTGCCGCATGGTATAATTTCAATTCCAGTCCTCCTTATATTTCAAAATATTGCAATCCAGTCCCTAAATTACACCGAATCAGTTTTTAAATGGTAAAATTACCCCTTTAACCATCCTGTATTTTTGAATTTTTCATTTCGGGTCTGCCCCTTGGTCTAATTACAGTTTCAGTCCTTTCAAGTTCGGTCTTTTTTGCATTTTTGTCCTTAAATTGCATATTATTATCCTTTAATTTCTGCCACTGATGTTTATTTCTTTTCATTTCAGTCCTGTTTCCATGTAAATATTTATGTTTGTTTTATAATCGTGTATGCTGATGTAGTCTTTTGCCTTATTATATATCTCTCGTATATGCCTTGTATTTTTATGTTTACATGTATATGCGTGTTAAGTTCATGATGATTATGTGTCTTTATGTATCGGTTCAGTTATTCGTATCATGTATATTGTATTCTAGTCGGCTCGTACACAACATGTTTTGTATTTTAGTACGTATTGTATGTTTTCTTGGCTTTAGGTTACGTGTTAGTATATTTTCTTTTTATGTATAATATATTGCTTTATATGTGTTGAAATGTGTTTTATTTCTAATATGTATGTCTTCTTGAAATATATATTTTTGTCCATACATGTATTTATTCATGCCTTGTTATTGTGACATGTTAAATTTGTTTTTTTATCTACTATTAAGCTTGATATGTATATGTGTGTTTTAATTACGTATTTTATTTATGTTTGATTAGTATTCTGTTATGTGAATATTTACTATCTTTAAATCATCTGCCATGTTTTATATTTTGCCACTAAGATTGCATATCGAGATATAAATTATCAATGCGGTGCCCTTTTATCCGAGCGTAAACGGGGCCAGTATCAGGCGTAGTGATAGTGGTTGGGCGTTTACTCTCGGATAACGGGGCCCTTAAAATTTATTCGCAATTATGACCGAATTTTAAACTAATCGTCACTTTAATCCGAAAAATCTAATATTAATAAAGCGGTAATTATTAAAGTACCAATTTTGGGCGATGTGGGGGTGCTAATCCTTCCCCATCCGTAACCGACTCCTGAACCCAATAATTTTTAAATCTCTGGTTTTATGGTGTCCGGCCTACCTAAGTGGCCGGTGGCGACTCCAATTTTTAAAAAAATGCGGTTTTTTCTTAAACCCCACGGAATAAATATTTTATATCCAAAAAATCACAAACACGTCGAAAACCTCGTTTTTTTAGCGATAGAAAAAAAAGACATCGCTACAGATGGCGACTCCGTTGGGGATGATTTTTGTTTTTTTTTCAAAAACAAATGAGTCAAGCTTTTAAAATAATTACCGCTTTACTAATATTGGAAATTCCGGGTTAAAGTGACTATTAAATTAACATTCGGTTATAATTGCGCGTTTATTTTAACGCATTTAAAATATGGCATATAAACCTTTTTTTATGTGGGGGGGAAATGCTAATACTTTCGTGGAGATATCGTTCTCCCGTATGGGCCTAGCAAGTACCTTCGGGGCTCGAGTACCTTATGCTTTCGTGAGGATATCGTTCCTTCGTACGGGCATAAGCGAATGGGTCCCCCTGAATTGAACCCGGTTGAAAGGAGCCTATAATGGGTGATGATCGGGGGCCTTGCTACTCTTAGTAGAGGACAGCAAGGACAATTCGGGTACCTCCTAGAACCAAGAATGCATGTAGAGAATACATAGAAACCTACCCATTTAGAGCCATGCGGATAACCTTAGGTTTTAGACGGGATAAATAGGGTGTTTTGTGTGTTTATTCTATTTAATTTTGTCCTTTTATTTATATATTTATTAATTTTATCTGGTACTGACTTGTTTTCTTTTTTCGCTTTTTTTTTTTTTTCATACATCATACATTTGCATCACATAAAGGTCTTGGATCAAGTGGTTTGCCCCGATCAGAAAGTCTTTCACCATGGAAAAAATGTGTCTTAGGAAAGAAGAGCTTAATTTGTCATCGGACATTGGTCGAGGTCAACCGAAAACCCAAGGGGACAGATTCGCGAATGAACGCGTAATATAGGGTACACCTATGTGAGTCTCCAACAGAACAATTTATGGGATCTTCAAAGCATTTGGGAAAGATGGGACCGAAGACTACAAGACTTGTTTCTGCGATAGTTATGGCGACATTGGACAGTTTGTTATATGTTGGGTTAACCAGCCCCTACTCCGAGCTATAGTCGATCCGGAATCCGGCTTTTTGTTGCTTCACCTTCAATGGGCAGGACATGATGCCTACAGTAGAAGAATACACTGCTTTACTTAACATGAAAAACATTCAGGAAGATTGGATCTACGCGAAGCCTCCAAGGAATTAGAATTACACTGCGAAACTCAAAACCTTTGCGAGAATGAGTGACGATTGGGTTAATGGCCTGCTTCAGATCCGAGGAGACAATACAGTTTTTGCATGGGAAAGTATTCGGGACATCATACCGACACATCCAGACGAGGCAAAGAAAATGGACCTGTTCGCCTTAGGAATATATGGCTTGGTGATCTTTCCAAGATTACTAGGGAACATTGACATAGCCATTCTAGACTTGTTTGAGAGGGTAAAACGGAAAGCAAACCCAGTACCAGCAATCTTGGTCGAGACTTTCATTTCCTTAAATGCTAGCCGGAAACATGATGAAGGACGTTTTCGAGGATGCGCACAGCTGTTACAGGTATGGATTCAGAGTCACATGTGGAAGACACCGACGAGGGTCCTGCCGGGGATATCCTTCCAAGGTTTTTCGCCTTTACGGGAGTATTTAGCAAAGGAATGGCGAGAGGATTTGAAAATAAAAATGTGGACTAGTTTCTTCAGGAACATTCAAGAAAAAGACATAGCATGGAGGGTCCCATGGCTCGGTAAAGTTAATTATTTTCTATACAGTTGTGGTGATTTCAACTGCTGATGATGTTGGGATTGCACGGAGGGATCGTATGTACTCCGCTTTTAGTGACTCGACAGTTCAGATCATGACAGTTTATTCCCAATACCGCCGGGTTAAGCCAAACTGAATTTCTTTTCAAATGGGAGTTCAAAGGAAAAATTCAGACCATCATGAGGGCCTGTGACCATTGTTACCGGATCAAGGTGGAAGGAGATACCGAGCACATGACTACCCAGACTACGATCTTTAGAGATGCTTGAGGGTTAATAATGTGATTCCCGAATCTGATCAAGGACCAGCAGTGTCACTCGAAGAGCTTACAAGGGTGGTACCGTCTGAAGCTGACATCTTAAGGAATGAACTCGAAGAAATTAAAAAGAAAATGGACATCCAACAGACTCAACATACGAGCGAGCTCTATAAGGCAAGCTTAGAGGTTGATGAACGGGACGGGATCATTAGGTAGTTGAAGAAATTAAATGCAGATTTGAACAACAAAAATGCTCTTTACCAAAAAGATGCCCTTCTACTACAAGCAATAATACAGAAGGCCAGCCGGAGTCAATTTATAGCCGTGGAAAGAGAAAGAATGAATGGTATCCGTTTGGTGGAAGAAGAACGAGAAATCAACAAGAGAGTGATCGAGAAAGAGATGGAAAGCTGTCGGTTGGCTATGGAGGAAGAAAAATGGTCCGCCAAGAAGGCCATTGATCAAGAAAAGGAAAGATTCAGGCAAGAAATCAGCAAGGGAAAACAAGCTGTCCATCATGAGAGAGAAAGCGTCGCCGTATGGAAAAGAAAGTCCATGAGTAGCCGAAATAGACTATTAGAGATGCAAAAACTGTACGATGACACTATTCAAAGTCTGGAGCAAAGCCAAAGTTAGAATGGCAAATTAAAAGGAAAGGTGGCGGAAGTTAAACACTCCCTTCGAATGTACTGCCAGAGAAATAGCTTTACTGAGCTGCAAGAAAGAGAGCGCAAAGTGGGCGTGTTACGAGCACGAATTAAGTCCCTCGAAGCAACTGTTGAGGATTACAAGGAAAAAATTAGTGTGTTTGAGGAGGCTGTAGCCGGAGGGGACACCTATTGGCAAAAGAGATTGCGTGACGCTGCCCGGATGGTACAGGATAGGGACCAATATTACGCAAACCTGATGGTGGACATACAGCGAGTCGCCAGGCATGTGAATGATTTGGCCATCGAGGCTGAAACACTCCGAGCATAGTCCCAGAAATGGAAGAAGCTCCCAGGTTCCTCAAGTTGCTCAGGGCAATTGGAAAATTAGGAGATAGAGCTAGAGCTTATCTATAGGACTCTGTGTTGTAATTAGATCTTTTGTATTAAGGATCTTTATTTTGTAACACGAACTCTGTTGTAATCTAGACCCTTTAATTCCCGTGGAAGTAGTTCAAAAGGGTGATTACCAACAGAATCAGTACCTTATTTGCATACATTCTTGCATTGCATCATGACATTCGCATCATTATACATGCATTTATTTTCTTGCAACCATATTAACATTATGAATATTGTGGCGTTGTGTGTAGTTAACCCACAATCATTCATCATCCATACCTTACCCGGTTATAAAGCAAGCTCATGGAAGACAGGATAATCAGTCTAGAAAAGGGCAAAAAGAGCTCGAGACAAGACTTGAAGAGACTCAAAGAAGCCTCAGTGATCAGATTGCGCAGTTGCAAGCATCTATAGTATCTGACATAACCGCATTGTTGGCTAAGAGTCTTGGAAAAAGAGGGGAATGAGAAACTGTTCAAGAACTAGAAGGTACCCCAGCTCACTACAAGGTTCAACCAACTGCACCAAACCCGGCTAGAAAGGTGTATATCGACCCTGAAGGAATGTCATCTAGTTTTCAAATAGGGGTACCTGAAGCTCAACCCCTCGACGCTGAAGCACTCTATGAAGAAGAGGTGTCGGACCTGAACATGGTTGAAAGGATTAGGACCGAGGTAGAGAAAAAGTGGGAGGAGAGATTTCGCCTCATGGAGGAAAAATTTAAAACGTTACAATCTAATGAAGAATCAGGAAATGAATCTATCGACTTAAGTCTGGTGTCCGATCTTGTCCTACCGCCAAAATTTAAAACACCAGAGTTCGACAAATACGATGGAACCACGTGTCCTTCCGCACACATAACAATGTACTGTTGAAAGATGGTGGCCTACCTTAAGGATGAAAAGCTACTGATCCATTGTTTCCAGGACAGCCTAACTGGAGCGGCGTTACGGTGGTACACCCAGTTGAGCAAGGCAAATGTTAAGACATGGAAGGATCTATCAAGAGCATTTACAGAGCAATACAAGCATGTAACAGATATGACCCCTAGTAGAATTATGTTGGAAAATATGGGGCAGAAGTCCAACGAAAGTCTACGGCAATACGCGCAAAGGTGGCGGGAAGTGGCCGCCCAAATTCAGCCACCCCTCCCGGAACATGAAATTACGCCGTTATTTGTTAATACTCTAAAAGGGGCACTCTTTGATCGCCTCATTAATAATACAACGCAGTGCTTTGCTGACTTGATCAGGACTGGGGAGTCCCTTGAATTGGCAATTAAGAGTGGTAGGATTGATAGCGGGGAAGGGTCTCGGAAGTATAGCAAGAGGAATGAAGTAAATGCCACCAACACTTATACCACCCAGAAAAACTTCACAGTCTCACAGCCACAAGCACCTGTGGGAAAAACACAACACTCGAATCAAAGAGATGAGAGAATCTTCAGAAAAGAGAAAGAGAGAAGAACTTTCACTCCTCTACTTGTTTCGTACTCAGAACTTTATTCCCAGTTGTATGAAGCAGACCTGGTCCGTCCATACATCATTACTCCTGTCAATCCGCCATTCCCTTCTTGGTATAATCCGAATGCATATTGCGACTATCATGGCGGTACCCCTGGACATCCCACTGAAAACTGCCTTGCTTTCAAAAAACTTGTGCAGAATTTAATCGATTCTGGGATATTAAAGTTTGAAGAACCGAGTGTAGCCAATAACCCGCTGCCTAATCATGGGAGCAGAGGAGTAAATGTTATTGAAGAATACTTTACCAGGCATGATAACAAGGGATGTGGAGAGTATTGCGAATTCCACCAGAATGAAGGACATGACATCCAAGAGTGCGATGAGTTCAAGAGATTGGTACAGCAATTAATGAATGAAAAACAAATAGAATTCTTCGAGGAGCCCATGGGGAAGAAGGGGTCGGACGTACACATGACGGATAGCCCCAAATCTAAATACGGGAATGATAGACCTTTTGTCATCTCTCCCAGGCAGGGGAATACAGGTGCTTCCCAAGGAGAAACCAACAAGATGAGTCTCAGGATCATCATTTCAGCACCATCCCCATTCCCATTCAAAGATATGCGGCAAACCCCCTGGAATTATGCCGTAAATGTGACCACGCCAGAAAAGCTAGAACATGGTCAGGTAAAAGAGCCTACGCTGAAAGACCAACAAAGCCAGAGCGATGTAAACGTTGGTGAGGCTGGCCATTTCACAAGGAGCGGAAGATGTTATTCCTCTGAGGCTTTGAAAGCAACTGAAAAAGATAAAGGGAAGAATACAGCAGTTAGCCCCATGCAAATATTTAGAGAAGAACCTCCCCCAAAGATGAATAAGTCGGTAACTGAGGCCCAGGCCAAAGAATTTTTGAAGTTCTTAAGACATAGCGAGTACAACGTAGTGGAACAACTACGAAAGCAACCGGCCAAGATCACAGTACTGGAATTACTCTTGAGCTCAGAAAAGCACCGGGAGACGCTATTAAAAGTACTAAATCAAACTTTTGTGCCCCAGGATATATCTGTGACAAATCTGGACAGGATAGTGGGGCATATCACTGCCTATAATCATATAACATTCAGTGATGATGAGATCCTTGAAGGAGGAATGGGGTCCACCAAAGCCCTTAACATTACAACCCACTGCAAAGGGTATGTAGTACATGGCGTACTGATTGACAACGGGTCAGCATTGAACGTCTTGCCTATGGTGACCCTTCAAAAACTACCAATAGATGGTTCTCACCTAAAGCCCTGCCACAATTCAGTAAGTGCCTTTGATGGTACGCAAAGGGGAACAATAGGGAAAATTGAGGTGCCCCTACTGATCGGACCGACTGAATATGTGATCGATTTTATGGTAATGGACATAAAACCATCTTACAGCTGCTTGTTGGGAAGACCATGGATCCACTCCGTAGGAGTTGTCCCCTCATCGTTACATCAGAAATTAAAATTTGTAGTCGAAGGTAAATTGGTCACAGTAGAGGCAGAGCAGGAAATTGTTACTTTTGTGACATTAGACGCCCCCTATATTCAAAATGATGAAGATGCTACGGAATGCTCGTTCCGAGCATTGGAACTAGTGAATGCCATGTTTGTTTCGGAGGGAAGTCGGATCCCCTACCCCAGGTTATCTAATTGTACCAAGATGACCGTCGCAGAAACTTTGGGCCGTGGAGCCAAAATAGGAAGGAGGCTGGGGAAGAAATTACAAGGAAACCTAAGAGCCAAGAATATGATAACCAAGAAGGATTGTTTTGGGCTGGGTTATCAACCAAGTGTCCAACAGAAAAAAGAAGAATATAAGAGAAATGAGGAGCAAAGAAAAGCCAGATTTAAAGGAGAAGACATTTCGTGGAGACCAATGTCCTTTCCTAGTTTAAAAACCACTTTTGTCTCCGAAGGATTCTACCAGCCAGGTCAAGAGGTTGGAGAGGCAGTGAAGGAAAATGACATACTCGACCAGGAGGAGATACTCAATGAATCATTTGAAGGGATGTACATCAACATGATAGCTGGAAAAGACCAAGGCAGCAAAATGTTGACCAACATCCGCCCCTGCCGTCCCGGGGAAACGCTCGATAACTGGAGCTGCATTGATCTACCTGTAGTTTTTAGGAATAGATCATAGTAATGCTCCGAATCAACCTTTTGTTTTTGCCCGTAAACAATGGGGATCTCTTGTATGGGGCACCTATGTTAACTTTTTGATTGGAATGAAAATATCCCCACTTTCCTAAAATGACCAAAGTTTCATTTATTTCATTCATGCATTCTTCATGTTCATTCCCTTCATATAAAGCCGTCTCCTTCCCAATACAATTCATTCTCATTTAATGCAGGTCGCTCATGATTGATGATATGAATGATACCGGATCCAATCTTGGAGTGAATTTTGAATGCCCTGAGGTCTCAGAGGGAATTGAGGAAGGATATGATGAGATAGAAGGTGAGGTCCCGAAAGAGTTGAAGAGAATGGTGGCCAACAAAGAAAGGCAGATCATGCCCCACCAAGAAAAAACATAAATTGTAAACTTGGGGACTGAAGAAGAGAGAAAAGAAATAAAATTAGGAACGACGATTTGCTCAAAAACCAAGCACGAACTGATAACCCTACTTCAGGAATTCAATGATGTCTTCGCCTGGACTTATCAAGATATCCCAGGGTTGAACGCCGACATAGTGGTGCATAAATTGCCAACAAAATCAGAGTGCAAACCAATACAGCAAAAACTTCAGAGAATGAGACCAGATATGTTGTTAAAGATCCGAGAGGAAGTGAAAAAATTAGTTTGATGCTGGATTCTTGGAGGTAGCCAAATACCCCGAATGGGTTGCAAACATTGTACCAGTACCAAGGAAAGATGGGAAAGTTCGTATGTGTGTAGATTATAGGGATTTGAACCGAGCCAGCCCTAAAGACAACTTCCCCTTACCACATATTGACACACTGGTTGACAACACTGCAGGACACTCATGGTTTTCATTCATGGACGGCTTCTCAGGGTACAACCAGATAAAGATGGACCCTAACGACATGGAGAAAACTACGTTCATAACCATGTGGGGCACCTTTTGTTATCGGATGATGCCATTTGGGCTAAAGAACGCAGGGGCAACATACCAAAGAGCAATGGTGACTCTTTTCCATGACATGATGCACAAAGAAATAGAAGTATATGTGGACGACATGATTGACAAATCCTGAACAGAGGAAGAGCACCTACAGAACTTGAGAAAACTATTCCAAAGACTACGAAAGTACCAACTGAGGCTCAATCCTGCCAAGTGTACCTTCGTCGTTACTTCTGGAAAACTCCTAGGGTTCGTGGTAAGTCGAAGAGGGATTGAGATCGATCCAGATAAAGTGAAAGCCATCCAGGATCTCTCACCACCCCACACTCAGAAGGAAGTTCACAGTTTCCTAGGGAGGTTGAATTATATCTCTCATTTTATTTCCCAATTAACCGACCGATGTGACCCGGTCTTCAGACTTCTTAGGAAGAATAATCCTGGTGTGTGGGATGAGGAATGTCAAAGAGCCCTAGAAAAGATCAAAAAGTACCTGACAAATGCTCCAATTTTAGTCGCACCAGTACCAGATCGACCATTAATTCTCTACCTGACAGTTTTTGAGAATTCAGTGGGATGCGTATTGGGGCAACACGATGAGTCAAGAAAAAGGGAGCAAGCCATCTATTATATAAGCAGGAAATTCAATGATTACAAAACGCGGTACCCGCCAGTACAGAAGCTATGTTGTGCTCTAGTTTGGGCTACCAAGCGGCTTAGACAGTATATGCTGTACCATACTACTTGGTTGATATCCAAGCTAGACCCATTGAAGTTCTTAATGGAAGTGCCAGCACTAACGGGAAGGATGGCCCAATGGAAGATGCTCTTATCCGAATTCGATATTGTATACGTTAACCAGAAAGCCGTAAAAGGGAGTGCCATAGCAGATTTCCTAGCTAGTCGTGCTTCGGACGACTATGAGGCATTGAACTTTAATTTCCCAGACGAAGACTTGATGTGCATTACAACCGAGGAAGAGGTTTCAGATGATAAATCATGGGAGCTTTACTTAGATGGAGCCTCTAACGCCCTCGGACATGGGATAGGAGCAGTGCTAATTTCTCCTAAGGACGTCTATTATCCTTTCACCAGCATATTGGAATTCTTCTGTACTAACAATATAGCTGAATACGAAGCTTGCGTTATGGGACTGAACTCAGCTATTGAGAGAAAGGTTAAGGAACTTTGAGTATTCGGAGATTCATCCTTAGTAATTTACCAATTGCGCGGGGAATGGGAAACCAGGGACCCGAAGTTGGTCAAATATTACGAATTGATCCAAGAGCTCACCATAGAGTTCGAAAAGGTCAGCTTCAATTACCTGCCCCGAGAAGAAAATCAGATGGCAGACGCCTTGGCAACCTTGGCATCCATGTTTAAAACAAACACCGGGGCAGAAATGAAGCCCATTGAGATGCGGACATTTGAAAGGCCTGCCCATTGTTGTAATGTACAGGAAAAGATTGATGGAAACCCATGGTACTATGACATCTTGCAATATGTCAAGCTTCGAAAGTATCCAGAAGGGGCAAATGACAATGACAGAAAGACACTCAGAAAAATGGCAACAAGATATGTCCTAGATGGGGAGATCCTATATAGGAGAAGTCATGATTAGACATTGCTGAGATGTGTGGATGCCCGGGAGGCGAAGGAGATTTTAGCCGAAGTACGTGATGGGCTCTGTGGAACGTACGCCAACGGGCTGTCTATAGCCCGGAAAATTATGAGATATGGTTATTTCTGGTTGACCATGGAGGGAGATTGCATCGATTACGCCAGGAAATGCCACAAATGCCAAATCTACGCTTACAAGATTCACGCCATAGACTATTTCACTAAATGGGTAGAGGCAGCGTCTTACGCCAACATCACAAGGACTACAGTATGTAAGTTCTTAAAGAAGGAGATTATTTGTTGATACGGATTGCCAGAAAGGATCATCACCGACAACGCTTCCAATCTGAATAACAAAATGATAACGGACGTGTGCACTCAATTCAAGATAACACACCATAATTCCACAGTCTATCGTCCTAAAATGAATGGAGTAGTGGAAGCAGCAAACAAGAACATAAAGAATATCATAGCAAAGACGACGGATACCTACAGGGATTGGCATGAGAAGTTGCCATTTGCCCTTTTCGCCTATAGGACGTCCATTCGCACATCAACAGGGGCAACCCCCTACTCCTTGGTGTATGGTACCGAAGCAGTACTCCCCATCGAGGTAGAGATCACGTCTCTCCGGGTCTTAAACGAAATAAAATTGGAAGAAGCTGAATGGGTGCAGGCCAGACTTGACCAGCTAAATCTCATTGACGAAAAGAGACTAAAGGCCATTTGTCATGGTCAGATGTACCAAAAGCGGATGATGCAGGCATACAACAAAAAGGTGTGCCCAAGAGAATTCAAAGAAGGGGATCTGGTGCTCAAGAAAATCCTCCATATCCAGAAAGATTCTCGAGGAAAGTGGATGCCCAACTGGGAAGGATCGTACGTCGTAAAAAGGGCCTTCTTAGGAGGAGCCCTAATCCTAACAGAAATGGATGGAGACGAGCTGAAAAACCCTGTAAATTCTGATGCCGTTAAGAAATACTATCTTTGAAAAAAATAATAAAAAAAGAGAACAAAAATGGAGAGCTCAGGGCGAAAACCCGAAACTGGGCGTCTTGAAGCAAAGGGAGGACCTAAGTTGAAAACCCGTAAAGGGCGGCTCGGGTAAATTGAAAAGTTGAATATCCGAAGAGAAGGGTATCCCCATAAACATCGTGAAGATGAGGCTTCAGGCAAAAAAAATTCTACACCGGTTGACAGGATCATGTGTCATTTATATCGAAGATAATGAGGGATCTTGTATTTCATACTTAACTTTTCTTCTTTCTCATGTGTGTCATACCTTTTTTTAAGATATCCCAAGCCCTTAATCGTAATAAAATCGTGTTTTGGAGCATCCATTCCTTGCCTTCATGTTAATTTCAGTCAAATAAGTTAACATAGACTTATAATAAAACAAGAGATTTCGGAGCATTACTGTGATCTAACCTTAAAAACGTAGGTGATTAAAGAAAATGATGTTAACTCCGCCCTCTAGCTCCCTACATAATGGCTGTTGATAGGGAAGGCGGAAAGCTTCAAACAACTGGATAGGATGACCAATGGCGTACGTCCTGTCTATTCAAGGAAAGCATGCGAGATAACAAGAGAGATCTCTTGGGTGAAAACCCAGAAGGGTACCCCTAAAAAAACTCTCTAAAGTGAAAACCCGAAAGGGCACTTTAGAATTCCAAGTCGTAAATGGAGAAAAAGAAAGGATGGAATGGTTGAACCTGACAGTGAAGTGGGGTATCGACGCCCGTGAGGAAGGAGAAAGTGAACAACGAGATCGAATAAGGACCAAAACAAGCCCACCAAGATATTGACATTCATGCATCATGAATAGTCAGACATCACTAGGATTAGGAACATGTCATTTCATCTGTCATAGCATTTTGTCTTATCTTAGACAGGTATCTGTAGATTCAAAGAGACATTGATGGCCATCGTGGTGTGAATCCCAAATGTGAACACAATGGTTCTACATACAAAAAGCCTATGTTTCCCAGCGCCTACAGAGAGAGGTTCTATATAGGAAGAATCCTCCGCTTCGAGGCTTCAGAAGCTAAAAGTTCTATATAGGAAGGACTTACAGCTCCAGGGTGAAGACTAGCAGTTCTGTATAGGAAGAACTCCCAGTCGAAGGAATTCACCCATGGCACAAGGTTTTATATAGGGAAAACTTGTTGTGTCGAAAGCGAAGAGTTCTATATAGGAAGGGCTCCGAGCTTTACTGCCTTAGAGTGAAAGGTTCTATATAGGAAGAACCTGTAGCTCTGAGATTTCAGACGCCAAAAGTTCTATATAGGAAGGACTGACGGCTCCAGGGTTTGAAGACTAGCAGTTCTATATAGGAGGAACTCCCAGTCGGAAGAATCCATCAGCAACGCAAAAGGTTTTATATAGGAGAAACCAGCGTTGAAGGCAAAGAATTCTATATAGGAAGGACTCCAAGCTTTATTGTCTCGAAGTGAAAAGTTCTATATAGGAGGGACTCATAACTCGAGGCTTCAGAGCGAAGGGTTCTATATAGGAAGAGCCTGTAGCTCCAAGATCGGAAGGTGACGAAGCTCTATATAGGAAGAACTTACGAGCCTGAAGATTCGGCTAAGGAAAAGCAGAGAGTTCCAGAAGAACACGTGTTTCCAAAGCTACAAACAGGGAAGTCTGATAAAAATGAGTGCTTATGAAATCTTTGCTTTGTTCCCATTCCATGAGAACAAGCAAAGAGGGGCAACTGTAATCACTCATTTTTATCTGGTCCATAAATACATATTAGTATAATTATTAGTATACTAGTGTTGCATGTATACATTGTATTATATTATGTTATATGTTTATTATGTGCATAAGTGTTACTAATATATATAAAATGTGTGGTGTGTGCATGTATATTATAAACTATGTATGTATACGTATTAATAAGTAATACGGTGTATGTGTATCGCGCATGTATCTATATTTAGTACGAGCGTATTTGTTTTTACGGATAATGTGTGTACATGTTATGTTAATTATGTGTATGATTATATGTGTGTATGCTAGTATGTTATATTAATTGATGTTTGCATAAGTATATACGTATGTATTATCGTATGTGTATTATTATTAATTGTTGTCATAATATTAATGTTATTATTATTGGGCTAATATAAAATGAAATCCAAAAAATACATATTAAACCCAAATAAATAAATTGCCAATCCAAGTCCATTTACAAGTATAATATTATTACAAGGCCCGGTTGGCCAAACCCAAACCCTATTTAATTCTAATTATTTTGGTACAGATAACTATGGGCCGTTGGATCAAGATCTGATCCAACAGCCACGATCAAGCCAAGATAAAATATCTGCCAGCCGCGTGCACTACACGTCTGGACGCTTCGAGTGCCACGCGCGCGTGCGGTCCACGCGCGGACTCTTCGATATCCCACGCGTGCGTGAGCCCCACGCGCTATAACCCCTCGACTGCTGAGCCCCACGTGGCACGATCTGGAGCCGCTTCACCGATCGAGGTTTTATCTGGGTCGTTCGTCCTTCAAACCAGCCCGACCGTTAGATCAGATCTGATCTAACGGCCGAGAACGCCTCTGGCCGAAGACAGAACCCCCACACCGCCACCATGCCGATCTTCAACCACCGCGCTCAGACATGTCAAAATACAGGAAAAGAAATATTATGTCAGTAATCAGTCCAGATCTGAAAAAAGGATATTATATTACTTGTACCAAACCAAAAGACAGGCATATATGTATGAAACAAACATTTTTTTGAAAACGGAGGCAAGAGTTGTAATCAAAAAGAAAGAAATACAAAAAAGGTCTTCAGTGGTAAATATTCGTCTCTTTTCTTATTTTGTTGCATACATACAAAAAATACATAGTAAGTAAAAAAAGAGAGATTCAGAAGTCGTTACCATCGTCGTCTGTGGATCTCCCCTTTACCAGTAACAAGCCTCTTCGGCCTTCCCAGGCCGGATATGGTGAACTGAAAGGAGTGGGAGATCCCCTTTTGGTTTCGTTTTGGGTTGGAATACAAAAAAAAAGGTTTTTTACGTTTCGTATTTCTTAGATCTAGGACGAATGAAGGTTTTTTCTCCGAATCCAAGTTCGGATTCGTGTCGAGGGTAAGGAGGGGTTCGTTTTGGTGTGTGTTTTTTGGCTCGCCGGCGCCGGTTAGCGGTGGCCGGCGGCGGAGAAGACGGTGGCCGGCCGCCAGATTCTGGGTTCATCAGGGAGAGTTGTGAGAAAAATAAGAATGAAGGTTATTATAAAAACTGAAAAATGAAACGAAATGAGAAAATTTGAGTCCGGCCAAAAAAAGGGGGATTTATAGGTGTTATTAATTTGTGAAATGGGTAAATTACGTAATAAATCCCCCTGCGCTTTCAATATTTTCGTTTCTGTCTTGCCGCATGGTATAATTACAATTCCAGTCCTCCTTATATTTCAAAATATTGCAATCCAGTCCCTAAATTACACCGAATCAGTTTTTAAATAGTAAAGTTAACCCTTTAACCATCCCGCGTTTTTGAATTTTTCATTTCGGGTATGCCCCTTGGTCTAATTACAGTTTCAGTCCTTTCAAGTTCGGTCTTGTTTGTATTTTCGTCCTTAAATTGCATATTATTATCCTTTAATTTCTGCCACTGATGTTTATTTCTTTTCATTTCAGTCCTGTTTCCATGTAAATATTTATGTTTGTATTATAATCGTGTATGCTGATGTAGTCTTTTGCCTTATTATATATCTCCCGTATATGCCTTGTATTTTTATGTTTACATGTATATGCGTGTTAAGTTCATGATGATTATATGTCTTTATGTATCGGTTCAGTTATTCGTATCATGTATATTGTGTTCTAGTCGGCTCGTACACAACATGTTTTGTATTTTAGTATGTATTGTATGTTTTCTTGGCTTTAGGTTACGTGTTAGTATATTTTCTTTTTATGTATAATATATTGCTTTATATGTGTTGAAATGTGTTTTATTTCTAATATGTATGTCTTCTTGAAATATATATTTTTGTCCATACATGTATTTATTCATGCCTTGTTATTGTGACATGTTAAATTTGTTTTTTTTATCTACTATTAAGCTTGATATGTATATGTGTGTTTTAATTACGTATTTTATTTATGTTAGATTAGTATTCTGTTATGTGAATATTTACTATCTTTAAATCATCTGCCATGTTTTATATTTTACCACTAAGATTGCATATCGAGATATAAATTGTCAATGCGGTGCCTTTTTATCCGAGCGTAAACGGGGCCAGTATCAGGCGTAGTGATAGTGGTTGGGCGTTTACTCTCGGATAATGGGGCCCTTAAAATTTATTCACAATTATGACCAAATTTTAAACTAATCGTCACTTTAATCCGGAAAATCTAATATTAATAAAGCGGTAATTATTAAAGTACCAATTTTGGGCGGTGTGGGGGTGCTAATCCTTCATCATCCGTAACCGACTCCCGAAACCAATAATTTTTAAATCTCTGGTTTTATGGTGTCCGGCCTACCTAAGTGGCCGGTGGCGACTTCAATTTTTTTAAAAAAATGCGGTTTTTTTCTTAAACCCCACGGAATAAATATTTTATATCCAAAAAATCACAAACACGTCGAAAGCCTCGTTTTTTTAGCGATAGAAAAAAAAAGACATCGCTACACAGTGTTGCAACGGATCAAACTTTCTTCTTCAGATCACGCCACTGCGTCAGAATTGTAGCGGATCAAACCTTCATCTTCTAATCTTGTCTCTTCGCCAGTGTTGTAGATGGATCAAAACCATTTTGACAAAGTCTGACAGAAATGTCGGCACAACATGCTTAAACACGGTAAAGTTTAAGATAATGGACAATTCAAATGTCCATCGAAAATCCATTTTCACTAATGGTCGAAGGAAAATAAATCCTTTGATAAATCCAATGTCATGATTGGTATAAACTAATTGTACCCAGGGGAAAGGTACAACTAGCCCAGAGAAAATAGCTACTGATAAAGGCAACTCAAATCCGTTGATCCCTATGCATTTGGGAAAATACAAAAGAGATCTATGATCTGAGCTCTGGACTAAAACTTGCTGACTTCCGGTCCTGCCTCCTCGGTGATATTATAGCTGGGTCAAAACTTTACCATTTATCATGTGTCCTCATCAGAGTTGCAGCTGGATCAAGTTTTGCAGACCTTACCTCTCTGTCAGTGTTGCAGTTAGGTCAAATTTCCTCTAGGCATTGCGTCGTCATTAGAGTCGTAGCAAGCCGAGAATTTTTTGTCTTTCCCAATGGATCTTCTATTTTGAAGATTTTGCTTACAAGAGCGGCAAAGAAGATCAAGTGAAGCCTAAAGCAGGAGCGTTGGCCAGAGAAATAAGCTTTGACCTGACTGGACAAAAATAGTTGTTCTTTTGTCTTTTCTCTACTCCTATTACACAACAATAAGCAAAAAGAGGCAGGTGTAAACACATATTATGTCCGAACCAAACCCTAAACCCTAAAAAAATTAGACCCATTTTAAAATATTACCCAATTACACCCACCCTAATAACTATAGCCCAAAACCCTTTAAAACCCATCTGAAATAAAATTAAAAACCCAAAACCGACCCATTACCATATTTAACCCTAATATCCCAAAACTACATAAACTACCCAAATTACCCTAACCATAATATCCTAAACTAAACCATAATGCCCTATGCCGCTATCGGCCGACCATTCAACTCCCACACACGGCTCTTCCCTTGCCATGTAACTGCCACACGTCAAGCATCGGTGCCGTGTCATCCCAAACCGCACTGCTCCGCCGACTTGCAAAAAGGAAAAAAGTGATAAATCTGAAAGTAGGCCAAATCAAAGCAATATTTTCTTTTTCTTTTTGGGTTATAAAAACTCAGAAATGCAATGTAAAATGGAAAAGACTTCTGATTTAGGGTTTGAATATAGTAAAAAAGAAAGAATATTCGAAATCAATGAGAGAGCTCGATCTAAAACAAATCACCAAAGGTTTGCATGTTCTTTCATATATTCGAAACAAAAAAATAATAGAAAATACAAAAAAGGGAAATCAAAAAGAAAAAAATAAAAATGGGTTAAAACTGAAAGGTTTTCTTACCGATTCACTCACCTAGGGGCTTCGGTTTGAAAAAATGACATCAAAATCAAACTCACCTAGGTACGGATTCTTCTGTACCTATGTGGTGTTTTTTTCTTAAAATTCTAATGAGCTCTTTATGTATCGATACGGTACCCATACCGATACAGTTCAACTTAGGGTACCGATATGCCTCGTTCAAGTATTGGTACCCTCTGTGGTAGCAAAGTCAAGTGAATTTTTACATTCTTATGATTACACTAATAATGTTTTCATTATGACATGATTAAGCATGCAAATTAAGGCATAAACTGATAATAACTGATTTGATTGAAAACCAAAATTATTGGAACAATCATATTCTAATACTCTACACTCATTTAGATGTACAAATATCTATCCGTATCTGACACTTGTATTTGAACCCAAGGGCCAAAAAATTAGGATTGGATATATTTCTTTCATAGAAATCCAACTATCATTCAAGATTAAAAAGTAAAGTAAATTAGCTAATTACTAGTAACATGAATCTCCATTAAGTTGCAGCAACGGAAAGAAAATCACAAAACACCGATAATTGCAAATAAGATAAAAGTAAATTAGGTACAAAACCAACTTCATACAATCTGAAAGAATAACTCTCAACTTTTTTCCCATTAAAACTTAATAGTATTTCCTGCATATATAACTAGAATAACATAACTAAACTAAATCTCCCAATGGACACACAAAAGAAGGAAAACCGATACCCTCATCCATCATGTGGTAGTTACTTCTAATTTTGATATGTTATTGAGGCACGCTCAGACATAGTTCTGTTCATAATGAGAGGGAAAACCGTAGAAATTAACATTAGCAATCATAACTAATGCAAATAAAATATCATAATACCAATATATGACAATGACTTATCACCTTGTTTAGATGGTATAATTTTTGGACGAGACCGTACACTACCAACCCTTATTTGGTTACCAATTCAAAACAGTTGGATCTTTTTTCATATTTTTCAATTCATTAGTATATGCAGCCAGCAAAAAAATATTATCAATATGCATAACAACAAAGAGTAATTACTATTATATTTCATATTTAATTACCTCAGATATGTCGTCTTTTTTGCATGTGTTGGGCATGTATCCAGCTAATTTTGATATTTGAAGTACATCAGTATGTCTTGTATCCAGATCACAAGGCTTATTCCGAGAAGGTTCAGAGGTTTTATGCAAGTCCAACGTGACATCTTCATTATATGAAACATGTGTTGGGTTGGACGATGAAGCTTGGCGCTTAGTTCTCTTGGGTTTTCCTCTTCCTGTTTCAAGAACTATAGGATTGCCAATTTCAAGAAGCTCTTCGCTTTTAGTGGGTCTCTTTTTACATCCCACTTTCAATGCTTGCAATTTGAAACTTATTTTGGCAAGTTGATCTTTAACCTCATTGAAAGTTTTAAATGTCTATGATGCACGGTGACATATAGTCATACAATAAGAGGCTAAAGTAGAATACCTAACTTGAACTGTTGTTGGATTACTATCTTCGAAAAATTCATTCTTCTTTTGTAATCCAACAACTTTTTTGCATAAATAGTTTATCGTTTCATTATACATCCTTGGGGTATTTCCTTTGCCTTTCATATTTTAACACGGGAAATTCAACGGACTCCAACTTCATACAACAACAATACATGGTATTATGTGTGGTATCTTTAAGTACAAGATACAACTTCTTCTTTTCAACATGCTCTAACCAATAACACATGCACTCATTTTGTACCGCCTCTTTTTTGAACAAATAATAACTCTTATAGGACATTTCTTTGCACAATGTAGCAAAAGCATTTCTCATATATACTTGGGCTGCATTAATTTCTAAAGTTTTCAATGCACCGTCATAATACGGTTGTTCATCCATTATTTTTTAGTCTTGATGACCTTCCTCCCATCTTAGAGATTGCAGTTGTTTATGATAGTTCTCAACAAATCGATACAACATTATCTTTCTGTCCAACCAAGTTTTAAGTGTTCTATTCATTGACTCGCAGCGTTGAGTAGTCCTCATTGCTGCACACCAAAATATTTAATATTTTTTAAATATAATTGTAAAACATAAATTTGATTTTGATATAACAAATTGTTTAAGGACCAAATTGCAAAAGTAAATAAATTTTTAAGTATTCAAAAGTCTTACAAAATAACAAGGAAAAGTTTTTCTAAGCGTTTCAAAGCCAAATTCTACAAATATGCCCAGGGGTATCGATACAACGTAGGTGTTTTGATACAGTTTTTCACTACTGGAATTTTAATTTTGCAAACTGTTTCGATACGGGTAAGCCCGTTTTGATATGGCCTTCATCTGGGCTTGTATTTTAGGTTTTGCATATCAAAATGTCTTTATTCGTTTCGATACGACATTTATTTGGTTAAGTTCTTGCTTAAGTGTACCGATACGGTCTCCACCGTATTGATACAATGTGTTAAGATCTTCAAAAATCTTTGCATTTAAAATATGACCGTTACATTGTCAGTTATGGGAATCTGTGAACTTTGAAAAATGGTTAACCCGTATCGATACGCCCGTAGGCGTACCGATGCAATTTTCACTAGACTTTTTCCTCAGATTCTAGTGAGCAAAAATCATACAAATACGGCTATACTGTATCGATACGCCCCTATTTTTACTCTTTATCCATTTCGATATGCCTTTAAGCGTATCGATACACTATTACGGCTCTTTCTTCTTTTGACAGGTACCAATATGGCTCTTCGTGTACCGATACGGTTGGTTGGCAAACAACATTTATTGACGAAAATCAACTCTCCAACGGCTATATTTAATTCTCCAACCACCCAAATGGATAGAAATTAATAAATAGGTATAAATAGACGTCTCAAAAGCCACTACAACAACTATTGATTAACTCATAAGCATTCAAAAATCCAACCACTTTGAGCTTTTAGAGTCAATTTTTTTATACCCAACTTGTGTATTTTTGTTGTAATCTTTAGATTCAAGTTTGGGGTTGTGAGCACTTGTATTTGGGCAAACAAATTCACCTTTGAGAGGATATTTCTGTGTTTGTAAACCACTTCTTGTAAAAGAGTGAACCTTGATCAAGCTTTGAGTAGAAAGCTTTGATCCATTGTAACGGTTGCCTCCTTAGCCTAAAAAAGAGGAAGAATTCAGTAGTGAATTGTTTGAAATCCTTAGTGGGGAGCTAAGGTAGTGGAGGTAGAGCTTGTTAGAAGCTTGAACCACTATAAATTAACATGTCTTCAATTTTTCATTTTCCATTTGCTTCCCTTTAATTTTTTAATTGCCAATTCACCCTCTCTTGGTCATTTGTCATCGATTGATCATCCCAAAAATTAGTATCAGAGCCTAACTCATTGAGGGATTAACATCCACTTGAGAGGTTCCTAGAGATGATTCAATCAACCGACATTCAAGCCATGGCATCTACCTCCAGCCACCACTTTTATGAGTCACAATCGATCACTAAACTGCCTTTCTTCAACGGAGAAAACTATCTATATTAGAAAAACCAAATGAGGTTATTCATCAAATCCAATCATTATGTCTTTAGGGATGTAATCGAAGACGGACCATCGATCCTGACAAAGTAAAAAAAGAGAAAGGCAAGTTCCCAAGGCCAAGCAAAAAATGACCGATGAAGAAAGAAGAAAGTTGCAAGTAAATGGCAAAGCCTTACACATACTCTTTTGTAAGCTTAGACCCGAAGAGTACTAAAAGATCTCTTCATGTACAAGTGCAAAGGAGGTGTGAGACAAGCTCAAGACCACTTATGAAGGCACCAACTATGTAAAGGAGACCAAGATTAAACTTCTCAACTAATGTTATAAGAACTTTAAGATGGAGCCTGATGAGAGTGTCACCAAGATGTTCGATTGCTTCTCCGTCATTGTCAATGATCTCAAAGACTTCAAAAAAATTATCCCCAAAGATAAGCTTGTTTGAAAGTTCATCTACTCTCTTTCTGAGTCATAGGATAGGAAGAGGAACTCCATCATCGAGGCAAAAGATTTGAAGACCCTGAAGCTCGATGCTCTTATCAGTTCTCTTCTTACTCATGAGATTATGAAACAAGAAAGAAAAGAAGAAAAGAAAAAAGAAGAGAATAATATAGAGAAGAAGGAGGTGGAGAATAAGAAACTTTGTATTGCTCTCAAAGCTTCTCTTAAAGAGAGTGATTCGAGCAAAGAGAAAGATGAAGAGATAGCTATGCTAGCCAAAAGGTTCACAAGGTTCATAAAGTCCAATAGAGGAAGAAAGTTCCATCGAAGAGGAGACTTCAAGAATAAGAATAAGAATAAGAAGGAAGAGAATGATCAACTCATATGCTTTGAGTGCAAGAAGTCGGGGCATATAAAGACCGAGTGTCCTCAACTCAAAAAGAAGAGCTTCGAAAAGAAGAAAAAGCTCAAGGCTCATGTTGCCACTTGGAGTGATGAGGAATCATCTGATGGAGAGGAGCAAGAAGCGGCCAATCTTTGCCTCATGGCTCTTGAAGAAGATCCTAAGGTAACCTCTAACTCATCCACTTTCAATTTTACATTTGATGAGCTTCAAGAAGCTTATGATGGGTTGCAAGAGGTTTATGATGAGTTGGTAGAAAATTCAAGGAATCGATTTTGAAAAACAAGAAAATGATTTTTGATTTGAAAATCCAAAATGATTCCCTTTTTGAAACCATCTCGGAACTTGAAAAGAAGGTTTGTAATTTACAAGAAAATCAAAAATATTTTGAAAAAGAAAATATTGATTTAAACAACCTTCTTTCCAAGTTTCATGATCATTACCACAAGGAGGTGAATAATCTCAAAGCTTCCTTGAACAAAGTTGGGAAATCTAGTTTTGAAAAAGGACAATCTTCAAAACCCAACTATGTGAAAAGGAAATTTGGTGGCTACAAACAAAGAGGCTTCCAAAGGCCCTCTAGAGGTAAAAGGATTAGAAGTGTTTGGGTTCCTAAGGATAATTGCTTCTAATGATATTCATGTTATTGCTTCTTGGATTCCCAAGGGAACCAAGATTTTGGGAGCTAATACTCATGGACCAAAAATAATTTGGTTACCAAAAATCAAGACCTATTCTTTGTTTGTAGGGGGAGCACTGCTACAAGGCCAAAGCTTCAAGTGCAAATTCGTGGTTCCTTGATAGTAGATGCTCGAGACACATGACCAGAGACAATAGTAGATTCTTGGAACTAAATCTAAAGAGGTGAGGATTAGTAACATTTGGTGACAACTCTAAAGGCCAAATTCAAGGAATTGGTTCCATTGGTAATCACTCTTCCATACTTATTGAAAATGTCTTATATGTCAATGGTCTTAAACATAATTTGTTAAGCATAAGTCAACTTTGTGATAAAGGTTTCGTAGTGATTTTTTATTTATATGGTTGAAAATTTATAAACGTCGAAACCCACAAAATTGTGCTTTTTGGTCATCGCATAGGAAACATTTACATGGTGCATTTAGATGACATTCATATTTCAAATGCATGTTTTGTTGCTAAAGATGAACATGACTCGTGGCTATGGCATAGAAAACTAGGGCATGCAAGCATGAGTATTTTAGAAAAATTGGTTTCAAAAGATCTAGTAAGAGGCTTGCCAAAAGTTAAATTTTTTCTTGATAAAATTTGTGATGCGTGTGCAAAAGGCAAACATAAAAGAGTTTCTTTTAAACCTATTAATGATGTTTCAACTAGTATAGTTTTACAATTGATCCACATGGATATTTTTTGTCCTATTAGAACTATGAGCTTGGGTGGAAAATCATATGCATTTGTTTTAATAGATGATTACTCTAGATACACTTGGGTTTTATTCTTAAGTACCAAGAATGAAGCTTTAGAAAAATTCATCACATTTTCAAAAATTACTCAAAATGATGTTGGTCAATCTATTTCTCATATTAGAAGTGACCACGGTACCGAATTTCAAAAATTAGGTTTTGAGGATTTTTGTAACTCAAATGGTATAAGCCACAATTTTTCCGCTCCTCCCACTCCTCAACAAAATGGAGTTTTTGAGAGGAAAAAACAAACTTTAGAAGAAATGTCTAGAACCATGCTTTGTGAAAACAATTTGCCAAAGTATTTTTGGGCGGAAGCCACTAATATCGCTTGTTACATTGTCAACCGGGTAATGATTAGGCCAATTTTAAAGAAAAATCCTTATGAGATTTTAAAATCCAAAAATCCTAACATTAACTATTTTCATCCATTTGGACGCAGATGTTTTATTTTGAACAATGGAAAAGACAATTTGGGCAAATTTGATGCTAAAAGTGATGAAGCTATTTTCTTAGGGTATTATTTAAACTCTAAAGCCTATCGTATATTTAATAAAAGAACTTTGGTTGTTGAAGAGTCTGTACATGTGGTTTTTGATGATAACCTTCTTCAGAGGAAACATTCTTGTGATGATGATGATGTAGGAATCTTTGAAGCCAATGGTGGTGGGCAATCATCAAAGGTGGATGAAGTTCCAACCAAAGAAGAAGAAGCACAAGATCCACCTCTAGAAGCCTTGAGAGACATGAATCTAGAGGAAAAGGAAGTGAGCTACCCAAGGGAGTTCAACTATGTCAAAGGTGGTGAGATTTTGGGTGATCCATCCAAAAGGGTAACCACTAGACTCTCTCTTAAAAATGCTTGCAATGTTGCATTTATTTCATGCATTGAGCCTAAAAATATCAAAGAAGCATTAAAAGATGATTATTGGATATTGGCTATGCAAGAGGAATTAAATCAATTTGAGAGAAGTCAAGTATGGACATTCGTTGATAGCAGGGATTTAAATCTCGGTCGTGTCGCGGTTATCGCGTTTTCGGATATAACAGAGGCTATTGCGGTCACTACGGGTGTTACGGTCATGAATTTTTTAAATTTTGCACAATTTATTGTAAAACATGCTAATTATAATTATAAAAAGTCAATTTTAATGATTTTTAGAGTGTTTTCTAAACGAAAATGGACATATATAATATAATTATGAGAAAGAAGTTTCCTCACAATTTTATCAAACGGATCTTCTATTCTTCTTCACTGACAAGCTCAAGAATAATATATATTTTTCATACCAATCAATACCTAAATTTTAAAAAATGATAAGGTAAATATCAACAATGCAATACGAGGTGCCATGCTTATAAACTGAAATTTGTATATTCATGAGTCGTGACATAAAATTAAACAAAAATCTAATGTATTTTTTAACTCAAATTATTATTTAATTATACTAATTTAACATGATAATAAAATTGATATGCAATACAAAAAAAATAAGATTGAATTCGAATATGAATTGGATAGATTTAAAGAAGATAAAATGACAAAATCAAATAGAATTAAAATAAAAGGACAAAATTTCTACTGAAATTAGGACTAAATTGAATGAAAAATAAAATGTTAAGGCCAAACTGAGAACTTTTAAAATTTTAATGCCACGCCATGTAATTTACCCACTCTCAAAATATTCTACATCTTCGTCTTCTTCATCACGCCGCTGCCTCTATTTCTCTCCGTTTCAAAACAGTAAACAAAAATAGAGTAACGGCCCGTTATCGGCCGTTATTGCGACTATTGCGTCCGCGAAGAACCGCGATCAGTGTGATTCTGTGGCCTACCGTTATTTTCACCAAAACCCGTTTCAGACGGCAGTGATACCGCAATATCTCGGCCTTGATCTCGATAATGTTTCGAGATTTAAATCCCTGGTTGATAGGCCTAGTAAAAAGTCTACCATATGAACTAAATGGGTTTTTAGAAACAAACTAGATGACAGTGGTAACATAGTGAGAAACAAGGTTAGACTTATTGCTCAAGGTTACACTCAAGAAGAAGGAATCAATTTTGATGAAACCTATGCACCTGTAGCTAGAATGGAAGCTATTAGTATGCTTCTTGCATTTTCATGTTATCACGAATTCAAGCTTTTTCAAATAGATGTCAAAAGTGCTTTTCTAAATGGATTTATTAATGAAGAGGTGTATGTAGAACAACCACCTAGTTTTAAAGATCCAAAATACCCAAACCATGTTTTTAAACTTTTAAAAGCTTTATATGGTTTGAAACAAGCTACTAGAGCTTGGTATGAAAGATTATCAAGTTTTCTAATTGAAAAAGGTTTTGACAAAGGAAAGGTGGATACTACACTCTTTATTAAAATAAATGGAAAAAACATTTTAGTAGTTCAAATCTATGTTGATGATATAATTTTTGGTTCTACTAACGAGTTGTTTTGCCAAGATTTTGCTAAGTTAATGCAATGTGAGTTCGAAATGAGCATGATAGGAGAGCTCTTATTCTTCTTAGGACTCCAAATCAAACAAAGGAAGGATGGCGTCTTCATCAATCAAGCTAAGTAAATCAAGGACATGCTCAAGAAGTTTGGTTTGGAAAATGTGAAACCTCAGACCGCACCAATGAGCTCTTTTACAAAGCTTGACAAAGATGTAGGAGGTAAGTGTGTTGATTTAAAGTTTTATCGCTCTATGATTGGATCTTTTCTTTATTTTACCGCAAGTAGACCCAACATTATGTTTAGTGTTTTCTTGTGTGCTAGATTTCAAACTAGTCCTAGAGAACCACACCTTATAGCCGTTAAGAAAATCTTTAGATACCTTAGAGATACACCTTGTTTAGGTCTTTGGTATCCTAGAGATTCCTCCTTTGATTTGCATGTTTATTCGGATGCAGATTATGGAGGTTGTAAGATATATAGATAGAAAAAGTACCTCCGGTACTTGTCAATTCCTAGGTAGTATGCTTATATCTTGGTTTTCTAAGAAATAAAATAGTGTAGCTCTATCTACCACCGAAGCGGAATACATATCGGTCGGAAGTTGTTGTGCTCAAGTCCTTTGGATAAAGCAACAACTTTTAGATTATGGAATTGATGTAGGTACCATCCCTCTTAAGTTGTCACACTAGTGCCATATGTCTCACTAAGAATCCTATCCAACATTCTAGAACTAAGCACATAGAGATAAGACATTATTTCGTTAAAGATCATGTCTTGAAAAACGATGTTGTTCTAGAATATGTAGACACCTTGAATCAATTAGCATATATCTTTACCAAACCTTTGGACAAAGAGCGATTTTGGTCTCTTAGGAGAAAGTTAGGTTTAACTAGCCTTTCTTGAGCCTTAGAGCCTTTTAAGTCTTAAACTTTTGCTTGAATTTGGTTGATATCATTGCTTATGTGTTCTTACTCTTATTTGCATCTATGCTTGTTTCTAGGGGGAGTATGCATATATTTTTTATCATACATAATGTTCATATATCATACACATACATTTTGATTCGAGTAAAATCGAATTTTTGAGCAACTTGATGCCAAAAATGACATTTCTGGCACAAGTGTATCGATACGGTGTTTCGCGTATCGATACAGGTTCTTGAACGCGTTTTGGTACAACTTTAATTGTATCAATACGGGGTCGTGTATCAAAACGGCTAATAACCGTTTTGGAACTATGCTTCGATAAACCGCGTGGCGTATCGGTACGAGTAGCCGTTGGACAGTTTAATGAGCATTAACAGAAGGTTTCCTACTTTAAATCAAATACCTTTTTTCTCTCAAACCCTAGATACGGAATTTTCCTATAAAATCCTCTCAAACCCTCTTATTTTTCCACACAAATCTTAAAATCTTTTGAGGGCTTTTGGGTTTCTCATCAAATCCTAACAAAATCATCAAGTTTGGTGCATCATCATCTTCTCATTCATCCATAATCCCATATTCAAGGTATAAACTCTTTTTCTTTTCTTTTCAATTTCTTATATATATATATATATATATATATATATATATATATATATATATATATTGTTTTTTATTCAAAATTGTATATTTAGCATGTATATAACTTTGTTTTCAAAAATTTTGTAAAACCCTTTTCAAAACTGGAAATTTTGTGTTCGAATATAAATTTATACCATATATTTTCAACACTGTTTTTCAAATTTTATTTTACCAAAAATTCTTTTTATACTTGTATAGGTTTTTTAACTATATTATATTGTTTTTTAACAATACCTTGATCATTGGATTGGTTGTTGGATAGAATGTGTTGATTTATGCATACATTTTTGTTTTTTATTTTGATTTCAGGATTTTACCATAGCACCCAAGAAACGAGCAAGAAAAGATATGGCCTCTAGTTCCAATCCTCCTAATTAAAATCTCGAAAATATTGGTAATCGACCCAACCTTACCCATATTTTTCAAAATTGTTTTAATGAGCCAAGATATCCAAATGCTATGGATCGATTTAAACATTACCAAAATTTTAAAATCCGCCGTGAGCGCACTGTTTCGATCCCATTTTTATCTTCCGAAAGATTTAAATTTCAATATCTTGGGTTGATGAAACAATGGAAGTTTATGTAATTTTTAGCCTTACCCGGGATTTTGTACCGAAACCTTGTTTTGATTTTTTTTACTCAAATGCCTGATGTATTTATAATGAAGAAAAATCTGCAGTTGTTGCTATTGAATCCTATCTTATGGGTAAAAAAGTTTCAAATTGATTCAGAGGTTTTAGCAAACTTTTTGGGTCTTAAGGATGTGAGAATTGATAATGAGGATTCCTTAGGAAATGTTCTTAGTGTCTCCGTAACCGTGCTCGATGCTCGAGATCGTATCCTTCACCTCATGATCACTTGGTGGTTTCGCCCATCAGGTGGAAAGTTCTCAACAATCCTTCAAGTTGATGACTTTTGGATCCGATACTTTCGTGGGGTAAGCGACCAAACCTTGCTCAAATAATGTTTGCAGAGATCGTCTATCTTGTGCAAAATCGCCATACAACTCTTGTCTCATCCTTCACCTATGGCACCGCGTTGAGTTATTTGTATCACAAGATGAGAATTGATTGTTCTCATGATCTTGCCGAACCTCTCACCGATCTGATCGATGGGCGTTCTCTCTATTGCGCCAAGTTCACATACTTCAATGGAGAATGGATTCGGCTTGCCTAGCTACCTCAAGGCGTTCAACCCGATCCACCGGTGGCTCCTCAAGCTCCGGTAGTCCCACCTTCTCTTGATGCTCTCGTGACCTATCTCAACGAGCAATTTACCTCTTTGGGAGCTAATATTGCATCTTTGGACACTACTATGACTTCCGGGTTTACCGCTATCGACACTCGTTTCACTTCTTTGGAGGAGCGAGTTCTTGCCATTGAGAATCAACAAAATTCTATGGACATATCCCTTACTGATTTTCATGGCGAATGGCGTCAATCTCTTGGAACCCAAGCCAATGATGAAGATGAAGAAGATGAAGACAACGATGAAAATGGTTCTTAGGCATCTTGCGTATCATCTCATATCATTTTAGGATTAGTTTTATGCACATATGTATTTATGTTTTTGAACTCCTATGCTTTGGTTTATGTTTTTAGGAATTAAGTTGGATTTGATTATGTTGCTTTGAATTTTAATGACTATGTTGTTTCCTTTAAGTGCTTGGAGTTTCTTTATTGCTTATATCTATTGCTTTAATTTTATATCCTATTGATTTTGATCTAACAAAAAGGGCAGAAGTAATTGAGCTAAAAAAATTTCAAAGTTTTTCAAAGATAAGTCTTAAAGTAAGGGGGAGTACATTTCAAATTTTTCAAAGTTACTTTAAAATTTTACTTTGGTTTTGTTATATCAAAAAGGGGGAGATTGTAAAACCTAAATTTGATTTTGATATAACAAATTATTTAAGGACCAAATTGCAAAAGTAAATAAATTTTTAAGTATTCAAAAGTCTCACAAAATAACAAGGAAAAGTTTTTCTAAGTCTAAAACTTAAAACCAAAAATTTTTCTATGCGTTTCAAAGCCAAATTCTACAAATACTTCCAGGCGTATCGATACACCTTAGGTGTTTCGATACGGTTTTTCACTACTGAAATTTTAATTTTGCAAACCGTTTCGATACAGGTAAGCCCATTTCGATACGGCCTTCATCTGGGCTTGTATTTTAGGTTTTGCATATCGAAACGTCTTTGTCCGTTTCGATAAGACATTCATCTGGGTTAAGTTCTTGCTTAAGCGTAACGATACGATCTCCACCGTATCGATACGGTGTGTTAAGATCTTCAAAAATCTTGCATTTAAAATATGATCGTTGCCTTGTCAGTTATGGGAATCTGCGAACTTTGAAAAATGTTTAACCCGTATCGATACGCCCCTAGGCGTACCGATGCAATTTTCACTAGACTTTTTCCTCAGATTCTAGTGAGCAAAAATCGTACCGATATGGCTATACCATATCAATACGCCCCTATTTTTACTCTTTATCCATTTTGATATGCCTTTAAGCATATCGATACACTATTACGGCTCTTTCTTCTTTTGACAGGTACCAATACGGTTCTTCGTGTACCGATACAGTTGGTTGGCAGACAACATTTATTGCGGGAAATCAGCTCTCCAACGGCTATATTCAATTCTCCAACCACCCAAACGGATAGAAATCAATGAAGAGGTATAAATAGAAGTCTCTAAAGCCACTACAACAACTATTGATTAACTCACAAGCATTCAAGCAAAAATCCATCCACTTTGAGCTTTTAGGTCAAATTTTTTATACCCAACTTGTGTATTTTCATTGTAATCTTTAGATTCAAGTTTGGGGTTGTGAGCACTTGTATTTGGGCAAACAAATTCACCTTTGAGAGGATATTTCTGTGTTTGCAAACCACTTCTTGTAAAAGAGTGAACCTTGATCAAGCTTTGGGTAGAAAGCTTTGATCCATTGTAACGGTTGCCTTCTTAGCCTAGAAAAGGGAAAGAATTCAGTAGTGAATTGTTTGAAATCCTTAGTGGGGAGCTAAGGTAGTGGATGTAGAGCTTGTTAGAAGCTTGAACCACTATAAATTCACGTGTCTTCAATTTTTCATTTTCCATTTGCTTCCCTTCAATTTTTTAATTGCCAATTCACCTTATCTTGGCCATTTGTCATCGATTGATCATCCCAACAATAATAAATAAAAATAATATAAAATACAATTAAAGTGTACATAATGTTACTTGCGTAAAAATATCCTTGTAAATATGCTTCTACTCATTTCTCTTTATCTTCATACAATTCTTGTACCCATCTCCTTCCTTCAATTTTGTGTTTTTCCACTAATTCTTTCTAAACCCTTTCAAAATCTGATGGTGTTCAAAACTTGTCAGTGCATCTCATAAACCCATCGAGAAAATTATTATGAGCTTTAGACTACACGTTCCTCATGATATGTCATAAACATAATCTATGTTTTGTCTTGGGTAATACTTGAGAAATGGCATTTGCCATGGCCTTATCTCTATCAGTAATAGCAGTAAGTGGTTTGTAGCCATCTCCCGCTTCAATTAATTGGTGTAGCACCCACACATAGGTATCCTCTTTCTCATTCACCACCAATGCACATTCAAATGACACTATGTTTCGATGATGATTGACACCAAGCAAAATAATGAATGACTTGTTGTATGTGTTGCCCTTGTAAATCGTATCAAATACAAGTACATGACCGAATTCTTTATAGTTGGCGCGTGATATACACCATTGCACCAGAACAACTTCTCTAAGTTTCTGAGTTCATCTCCCGTATGCCTCACAAAAAAGGATCAGATTCTTGCTTTCCATATAAATACGCCATCACCGCTTTAGCATCACCATCTTGCACTTCTTCTCGTTTGATTCTATATTGATAGTTGTACAAATCCTTTGGCAGAAATCCAACATTCTCAATTGAACCAGCTTCATTCATGAAATTTCACATCATTTTACTTGGAGCAATTCCAGAGTTGTGTATGCTCTTAACATTAATTTCGTCTAATTCACTAATTTTTCAGAATGACCTACCAAATAAATTATTAAAGAACATTAAATATATATATAAGCTAGAAGTTAGTATGTAACAATTTGCCTATTGATGAATTACATACCTGATGTAAGCAACTTGTGTTGGCTGAACCATTTCATGGTTATGTTCTGCGTGGAATTTAGCAAGTTTTCAATATTGATACTGTTTGTGAAATTTGAATTTAATAAGTGCTCCACATCCAATTCTACTGACCGGTCTTTGTTCGTGTTTTTTGCTTGACAAGTTAATCCACCTTTCTTCTCTATATCCCTCTTTACGGCACACCAGTTTTTTTGAAATTATGTGACCACCATTTCGACTTGTCATTGTCTGGCTCATTCAAACTCTAAAACCTTTTACTTTTGCGTAGTATAATAAAACTCAATGCAATCATCTAAAGTCTTCCACTTCAGCATATCCATGTCATTCTCGTCATAATCTTTTAATTCTTTCCCAATCTTGTTCTATATACTTTCGTCAATGAAGTAGTCAATTGTCTTATCATCATCTATATGTTTGTCATCATCAACATTACCATCTTTATACTGATTATGGTCATATTCATCCTAATTATAACACTCCAACTCTGTAGTTTCAATTTTGGTATCTTATTTATCAACCATCTCTAAAAAATCTGTAATTTAAAGAAAAAAACATTATTATAATGATGAATGGCGAGAGAATTGAACTTAACACAAAATTATAAATTCTGCAAGTAAATCGAACTTAACACAAAATTATAAATTTCCAACTTAGAGTACCGGTATGGTGCCCTCACGTACCGGTATGCCCTTTGAAAATATTTTCAGTGAGCTATTTCAGTACCAGTACGCATCCAGGACTAGTAATCATTTAACCACGTACTGGTACTTGTGAAATAAAGCATCAGTGCAGATTTAAGGTTTTAATTTGGGAATTCAATTTTTAATTTTGAAATTTGGGTTTTAATTTGGGAATTAGGGTTCTCAATTTGGCCTAGTTTGAAAATTAGGGTTTGGGTGGTGGTTAGGGTTTGGAAATTTAGGGATTAGGGGATGTCGGAATTGGGGATGTCGAGCGTCGCACGTGGATAGACTCGGCGACTGCTGATGATGACAGCGATTGTCAGCAAGTCCAAATAAAAAATACAAAAACCTTATCTTGCTGCGTGAACAGCGGTCAGGCTCGAACAGCGATCAAGCTACATCATATACGGAAGCACGGCGACAACAATCTCGCCGGCAGACGATTGGCTAACAGCGGCGGTGACTGAAATGGCAAGGACAAGAAAAGATTTAGGCTTTTTTAATTTAGGAATTGACTATAGTTGGTATTTGATTCAATTATTTGAAAATAAAGATTAAAAATAAAATATATATGAAAAATAATTTAATTGAAATTTTATTTTAAATAATTATTAATTGTATGTTGAGTTCTTTAGATTTTTAATTTTTATTAATCAATTTAATGGTGTTCAGTGGTGTTTAGCATTAGTGGTGTTCAACGACGTGCGACACACATGGTAGACTCATCCTATTATTATTCAATGCTACGATATATAACTATACTATGTATTAAAATAACATTTAGGGTAAAGTTCACAAATGGTCATTGAACTTTGCTAAATTATTCAATTTGGTAACTAAACTTCCAATTGCTTCCATGTTATCATGAAACTTTTAATTTTGTTCCAATTTGGCCACTAAGTTGTGATAGGTGTTAAAAAAGTGTTAACAAAGTTTATATAATAACACATTTAGTCCTCCACATTTTTACATTCAAACAATTCAGTCCTAATTTAAAACAAATTAATAAATTTAACCCTCATTATTGAAATATTATTTTAAATTGATCATATTTTTAATTAAAATTAATTATTTTAAATTATTAAAAATAATTTACTGATCAATTCTTTTATCCTGTATATTACTAGAGACACGAGACTACTTGGTACAATTTATAAACAAGTTTGGTTTAGCAGTCGGAGTGTAGATCCGAACCAGAGCAAAAATATGGGGAGAGCATCGAGCAAGGAAGACGCAGGAGCCCTCTTCCATTCTCTTCAATCTCAAGGTTTCTCTCCTCCTTTCCCCCTTTTAACTCTCAAACATTTGATCCAAATCTTTCTTTCTGGGTTTTTTATTTACAGATCATTGATCTATATGTGAGTTTCGCAATCTTCATCGCCCTGATCCTAGTAGTCTGGTACTTGCATTCATCTTCAGAAATGTGTTTCCTAAGTCATTGCTTTCTCACTATATTTCATCTGCTCAAACTTCACTTTTTAAAACACAGTAAACGTAATAACGAATTGGAAAATGCAAGTATATGTTGAATTGTATTTTGAAACTCCACGAGAACCGAATTAGGTAGAATGCTCCCTGGAACAATTTAATTATTGGATTAAGGTAAATGTATCTTTTATTTTTGCTCGGCTACTCTTTATAATTCTTCCTAAACCCATTGTTGCAATGCAACCCCATTTTTGGTTTGATTGTTTCTGTGCTGATGTTCCAATATATTTAATTAGCTGCATATATGTTCAAAACTTGCACGCTCCAATTTTGAGGACCGCAGGTTGTTTACATAGCTATCGTGGGATCATTTCCTTTCAACTCTTTTCTTTCTGGGGGTGCTTTCTTGTGTTGGAACAGACGTCTTTGCTGGTAAGTCGGCTTTTTATCGTACCTCTTTCTAAGGTAAATGATCTCATCTGCCACTGATTTGGTTTCTTTCGATTCAGTTTGTCTTCCTATTCAAGTGGAGGAGTCAAATTATTTTTAATTAAAAATAGGATCAATTTAAAATAATGTGTTAATAGTGAGGGTTAGATTTATTAATTTGTTTCGAATTAGAACTAAATTGTTTGAATGTGCAAATGTGGAGGACTAAATGTGTTATTATACAAACTTTGTTAATACCTTTTTAACGTCTGTTATAGCTCAATGACCAAATTGAAGCAAAACTTAAAGTTCAATAATAACATTGAAGCAATTGAAAGTTTGATTACCAAATTAAATAATTTAACAAAGTTTAGTGATCATTTGTGAACTTTACCCTAACATTTATCTCCTTATCATTTTCTATTTTTTATACAAAAATTATTAAATAAATTTTTTGGATTAAGTAAAAAGATAATTATATTTTCATTCAAAATGGGACAAAATGAGCATTCTTAATCACTAGGCCTATTAATAGGTTTTTAATAATTTTCTTTTTTAAATCATCGGGCATTTAAATTTTTAAATTATTAAAAATGTTAATTTTAGTTGATTGAATTTTCAACAGATTAATATGTATACACTTCTATCAAATCTGTTTTAATTTTTATTTCAATTTTATATTTATTGTTTAGCTATTTATCATATCAATATTTAGTTATTTACTCCTTTTACTTTTCATTTCCCTTCCTTTCTTCGGTGTTTGAAAGAAATTTTTTTTTTTTTCTTAAATCACAAGCTTTGAAATATAAAATTGAAGATTTTAAAAGAAACCATGGTTCTTAAAAAAAAGTTTGTTCTCCGCTACTTTTTCAAATTAATTTTTAAATCCAAATCCATTTTTGGTAAAAATAATAATAAAAATAAGGTCAAAAAATGGTTCTTTGAATAAAAAAGGGTAAAACTTTGATACGTAAAATTAATTTTACACAAGCCTGTGTATTTATCCTATAAAAACTTAAATCCTAAATTTCTAACCCTAAACCTTAAACCCTATACACTAAATTCTAAACACTAACCTTAAATTCTAAACCTTACAACCTAAACCCCTAAACATTAAACCCTAAACTAAAACCCTAACCCCTAAAACTAAAAGGCACGTGTAAACTAAAGTTTACACGGCCTGTGTATCAAAGTTTTTTCCTAAAAAAATACTTTGCAAATCAGCTTTTAGAAAAATTTTAAAATTTAGTTTTTGATTTTTTAATGTTTTGGTTTTTGGATATAAAATTAGCAAAAATGTTATTTAAAATATTTTTTTACTTTTTAACATTATGCCTAAAATGAATATTTTAACTTTTCACAATATTCGAAGAATAAATACTAAATTGATAGAATTTTTAAATATGTATAAATTTATTGAATCATTTCGGATTATAACCAAATTGATGGAATGTATAAATTTTGAGACTAAAATTGTTATTATATCCGGTCACATCACTATTTCGTCTAATATTTAATGGTCAGTGACATATTTGTAATAATTTTTTAATTAAGTGACATGTTTGTAACTTTTAGGAAAAAGAAACTTGTTTATTACCAAACACATAATTGAGTCACCTTGGTGTTACCCATTCGGTTTTCCAGGGCTTTGCCCTGACTATTCCGGACCGACCCGCGTTGCACACCTAGTTTTGGTGGGTGAGTCTCACAGCAGAGTTTCTGCATACACAAAGCCTCGAACTCAAAACATGCTTAAACGATACCAAGTTGCTTACCACTTGGATCAACCTGTTGTATTTTACTTAAAAAGAAGTTGGATACTTGGATTTGTGAAAAGTTTTAGTTATTTTTTAAATTTTACTTATAATGCTACAAATGAATATTAATTACTAAAACATAAACAACTTGATTGCCCCCTTATAAAAAAACAAGAGGATTAAAAATCGCTCTTCAACCTTAGTTTACCTGTTGAAGTTTCCTAGTGAAATGGACTTTGAAGTTGATGTTAATTGTATAGAGTGGGATGGACATGCAATACTTTCTGCTTCAGCTTGTTTGATGTTATGAATGAATTTAATCCTTTAATTTGTTTTGATCATACACGTGGCAGTGGAAATTGAAGTTACTTATAAGAAGCACCTGCTTGGTAATGATGGAACAATGAGCTGAACAAGATGCGAGTCTGGTTGAACAAAGAGACGGCACATGCATTTTATAGTCATGCGGATGGGTTTCATGAACTATCATAATGGATCTAAAATGGATGGATCCATCGTTTGTTTCACGACCACCCCTTGTATGTAACTAGAGTTGGTTGCAAAGCAATGGCCTCTGTTCGGAAAATGTGTCATTATAAAGTTTGTAAAAGAGCACACTCATCCCTTGAACACTGTGTTCCTTTTCCTGCAAACTTATGTCTTAAATTGTGGCCACATCCCAAAAATTCCTTATTTTCTATGATTAACCTTTCTCATCTTCTGTTACATAAAATGTAATGTTTTAGATTGCTTTACGACATTTGATTCGTTCAAATACAACCGCAAGGAGTATAAATCTTGTGCCCCTTTTGGTGCCCCATGTATGTCTCAATGTTAAAAAAAATGGGTTTAAAGTTTAGGGTTAGTATTCAGGGTTTAGGGGGTAAGATTTTGTTTTTAAGGTTTATAGTTTAAGATTTAGTATGGTATACATAAAGACAGCAAAAAGGGCTGTGTTTTTTTTTTCCAACTGTAAGTTGGGGCCAAATAAACATTAGGCATCATACATCAACTAACTCCTCTTATTTGGTGTCATGTGGAGTTGAAGACCCAACTCAACTTCTTCCAATTGGAAGAAAGCACTCTGCTTCACTTTGAATTCCAAAGGGGAAATAGCTGGTGTGGACAGTACTGAAGCTAGGGGGTCCAACCTTGTGTTGTATCTCAGGTAGTTTTTGTATTGATGTGCAAAATATGCATATTTCCCCAATCTTCAAGTACATGAATGCCTAAAAGCACTCAACCGTCAATAAAACATCTCTAAAAAAAGAAAGTAACAATAGAAAATCGATCTAGTGAAATATATTTACTGCAACTTGATCACAATCATCAAACTTTCCTTCAAGGGCAACAAGAAATGGACAAAGGGACGAACAGCAGAGTTTCTTGGCACAACTGGGAAATTTAATCGGCAAAATACGCCGCTTACAATAGTTATGATACATTTCTCACCTAGCTGAAAATCTATCAATAGGGCCAGAGCTATAAGAGATGTAAAATACATTGAAAAAGAATCCCCAACACAATAGGAGTAGTTCCAGTTAACTACCTAATTTAAAAGCATCAACGAAAAGACCCAAGCACACCCCAGCTTTCCAATAGTTAACCAATACCACAAACGACTGCAATCTTCCGGTTCTTAAAGAAGGGGGCTTTCTGTACATAAGCATACCAATCCCCTCAATAGCAGCAACAACCACCCCAGCAACTAATACATCCCAGTCACCTGTTTGGCCAAGAATAGTTGCCAATGCATTTGCGGTATAGAAGCCCAAAAGAAGGAGAAATATCTTCATAGGGAAATTCTTTCGTGCCAAGTTCAACTTTTCTAGTAGCTGTCTGCCCCCTGCACTCACTATCCTGCCCAGTCGAGTACCACCAAGATTAGGGCTGTCACCATTTCCAGGGACCCCACCAGTGTCTAAGGCAAATGCTATTTTCCAACCATGTCTTTTTGTTTTACTGCTTGAAGGCGAGCAAAAACATATGAGTTGTTTAGAAGAGCATCTATTAACTAGCAAACAATCAGATATCAGCTTACGGTTACCAGAATCCTTCATAAACGGCCCTTCTGAAAATAGAAGGCCCTGAGATTTGAGAAGCTCAAAACTTTAACAAAGCTTAAAGTTACCTCTTTGGGGGAAACTTTAAAGACTTTAAACCAATCTTCGAAGCTTGTCCTCTTAAACTAGGCTCACTGCTCCCCCTCTGGATTGCACAAGGTGCTAGCGTCAGACATGAACTTTCAAGGACGTCAGTCTCCAATATCGATAAACCTGTCTGCATATAGATTCTTCCCACTTGACAAGCCATAAACTGCAAACAGAGAACCTACAAAATCAGTGTGTAGACTGTAGAAGCATAATACATCCAATGTTTTCTGTGGTTAATTGCAAATCTCCAATTCTGACAAGTATGAAAGTCATAATCTCTGCGAATATATTCAATGTTAAATATCACTGGCGCACCAGCATCTACATAAGAAAACCTTGTCTTTGCAGGTGGCAAGTTTCAAGTATTAAAGAATTAATGGGCAGTCAAAATAAGGCAGGAAATATGGAGTTGATGCAAAATAAAACCAAAAGCAAGCCTAGGCCAGATAAAAGGAGCAAAATCATGAAATTCAAGGTTGTCACCATAATCATATATAAACAAGAAATGGGGAGTATTGCTTTAGGAACATGAGTAGGTCGCTACTTGCCAATACCAAATGGTGCTTTGATCTGAAAATGAAAATGGTTAAGCCACGAGATTCATCATTCAAAGGTAATCACTGATCACTAATAACAAGTTACCATTCAAGAGGATCACTTTAGTGGGAACCAGACATATTTGCCGGTCTTAACAAAGGCATGAGCAGGTGCTCAAGAGGCATTGCAAAGAAGCACTTGAGTTAAAACACCCCAAACTTAAGACCACATCAACTTATTACATTGAACCCATAGAACAGGTTAATTCTACTGGGAATTCATGGCTAAGATAAACGGTAAAACAAATTCAAAGAAAAAGAAGAGCAATTAAAGAACACCCTTTTAGAAGAAAAATAAAGGCTTCCTTTAAATGATTTATGAAGACCTTCTTCCGGTTGTTATAACACTTACAAATGAATCCCCTCTTATCTTCCTTGGCATTTCAATCTTTGATTAAATTTATTTTATTCAACACAGAAAGGTAGCAAAACGTGAGTTCCTCTTGTATCTTGAGATGAAACAATGTTCTCAAAAATACTTATGCTATGCAGAAGGAATCCCGGAAATTCAATTGAGTAAAATGAAATTAAACTGAAACCCAAACCTTGAATCTCTATAAATGTTCCGACTTTGCAGTTTGTTAGCAGAGAGAAGCAATCAGAGTTTCGGCAATGGAAGAAAACGGACAAGGACAACCATATTTTGTTTGGGGATAGCATGGATTCGGGTACCGGGCGTACTATCGGTTGCTGGATCACTTCTAATCGGGTACTGTTATTTTTTTAATTCTTATTTTTTAATAATAAATTTGGAGGGGATGATAATTTAAGTATTAAAGTCGATCAGAAAATTATGGTATTTTTACTTAAATAATATCATTTTTAACTATTTATTATTAAAATTAACAAGCATATTTAATCAGTTAGTCAAGTTATTTATTTTTGTTCTCTCATATCTTTTTAGGTCATAGATTCTAGATCTATTAGGAATACCTTTTTTTTTCTTCTAAAGTCCTCTATTTCTCTCTCTTTAAGATTGGAATTAAAATTAAAATTTATAAAAAAACTATTTATTAAAAGGAAAAAACTTTGATACACATGCCGTGTAAATTTTAGGGGTTAGGGTTTTAGTTTAGGGTTTAAGGTTTAGGAGTTTAGGTTATAGGGTTTAGAATTCAAGGTTAGTGTTTAGAATTTAGGGTTTAGAGTGTGGGGTTTAATTTTTTAGGGTTATGATTAAAATTTTAGAATTTTAATTTTTATAGTATAAATACACAAACTTGTTAAAATAGCATTCAAAAAATCATTTATGAAATATAACAATTTTCCGATACGCAGAACAAAAATATGTCAAGTCAGATGTGCTTTTCAAAAGGCGAGTCTGGGGCATGTATTTACTTGTGTGATAGAAATCGGTTACAATTTTCAAAAAGGCTTAAATGAATTTTAGGTGCCCGGGAATTAAAAAAAGTTAAAAAAAATTTATCCATTTAAAATATAACACGTGGTATTTTTATTAATTTTTTAATTATTTTAAAAATAAAAGATTTAAATTTTTTTACATAAAATCCCAAAATTTATAAAAAAATTCCAAATCAGCCCCTAAATCCCTAAAACCTCCAAATTCTCACCGCCGTCGTCGCTGGAGACCGACGAACGGTGTGTGAATCGAACGGTTATTTCACGTTCGACGTTCAACATTCGATTGGCACACCGTTCGTCAGTTTCCGGCGATAGTGAGTGAGGAGAAATGGTCGGCTGGGCCCGGCAAACGAAAGGGTGTGGCCGAAGACGGCGGTCGGGGATGGCAGTGGTGAGAATTTGGGGATTTCGAATTTGGGAATTTAGGGAGTACTTTGGAAAGTTTCAAAAATTTTAAGATTTTTTTGTAAAATTTTTAATTATTAAAAAAATAATAATTTAAAGAAATTAAAAATGCCACGTGTCGCAATTTAAATGGATAACGGGTTTTTTAACTTTTTTAACAGCCAGACACCTAAAATTTTAACTTTTGAAATTTTAGGCACCTATTTTTACAAAAAAATACTTTAGGCACCTAAATTTCAAAAATAGTATACATTGGGCCCTTATTTTTTATTTAAGCCTTTTCAAAAGTTACACCGGTACGGACTAAAATGAAAAAAAAAAGTGTGTCAAAAAATGGGGCAAAAGGTGCTTTTAGTTTGTGTTATTTAAATATGATCATATTACAAATCATTTTGGCCTTTAATTTTTAGATTTTTATAGTTGGTTAATTTTTAACTTTGTTCTCATTAAATTTGTTGACTTAAAATTTTTTATGTATATAAATATAGGTATAAAGTTAAATCTAGCCATCAACGTTTGATCTTTTGGTCACTTTAGTTCCTATTCTTTTTTTGTGCAAACAGCCACCTAAAGTTTTATATTTTTCAAAATTCATTCTCGACGAATGAAAACCGTTAGTCAACTAACGGTCAACGTCCTTTTATGATGTGGCGATGCCACGTAGCACATTGGTGTAGCATCACAGTTTTTTTATGATGCGGCGATGCCACGTCAGCAAAGTGCCATGCGGCATCATTTGATTGGTTAAAAATATAAAAAATAATTAATTTTTTTCAAAAAATATTTTTTAAAATAATTATTTTTTAAATATTTTTAACCAATCAGATAATGCCACGTCAACAAAGTGCCACGTGGCATCATATGATTGGTTAAAAATAAAAAATAACTAATTTTTTAAAAAATAATTAATTTTTAAATATTTTTAACCAATCATATAATGCCACATCAACAAAGTGCCACGTGGCATCATATGATTGGTTAAAAATACAAAAAAATAATTGATTTTTTAAAATAAAATTTTTAATTATTTTAAAAAAATAAAAAATATATATGTCATGTCAGCAAAGTGCCACGTGGCATCATCACAAAAAAGTCATGTTATCGAAGGGGTTGACCGTTAGTTGACTGATGGTTTCCATCCGTCGAGGGTGAATTTTGAACGAAAATGAAACATTATGTGGTTGTTTGCACCTAAAAAGGAATAGAGGCTAAAATGACCAAAAAGTCAAACGTTAGGGGCTATTTTTGACTTTATACCATAAATTTATCATTATTTATAAGGATGTGATACTTGTAATTTTACTACAAAAATTTTAAAACTTTTATTTTGGTTCATGTAATTTTAATTTTATTTCAATTTGATCTTTGTAGTGCAAAATAAAATTGCAATCAAACAAACATTTATATCCGCTGTCATCGACCTGAAAATGTCATAGTTAAAAAAGCGAAGTTAAAAATTTAAAATTACTAATAAAATCAAAATATTTAAATTTAGGCACACAGTTTTAAACTTTCTTATTTATAATTTTGGTCAATGTAATTTTAATTTCATATATTTATAGTTCAAACATCAACGTAAGTTAAATGCATATAAAATGCAACTTTTTAAACATTTTCATTTTAGTATCTATACTTTAATTTATTCAATTTAGTCCTATAATACAAAAATGGAGCAAAGTCGATGACATACGCCGCCACCCGGCCTAGATCATGCTCGTGCTAACATGTGCCGCGAGCATTTCTTCCTTTTAAACAAAACTCATATACTTTTCAAAATTTTGGCCATTTTTTTACGAACTCTAACAATTGTGATGGCACATGTTTAAAGGCGCGTCCTGCAGGGCTTTCAGAATGCGAGATTGTTTTCTCTACGTATCAGAAAATATGTTATTTTTGTAAGTTATCTTTTAAGTGTCATTTTCATAAATAATTTTATTCAGGTAAAAATGCACATGTTTATAAAATTGTGAGATCAATTAACAAAAATGAAAAAAAAAACTACTTTATAAAAGAATCTAATTTCTATACTTTTTGCAGTGAGCTTGTTTTTACTTCATTTTTATTTTTTTTACAGTTATTATAATTTTTTGAATTTTCTGGATTTTTATTTTTTGTTAGTTTTTAAAGAATTTATATTAAATTGATAGAATTTATAAATGTGAATGGTTAAATTTGTAGAATTATTTAAAATTATAACCAAATTAAGAGAATGTGTAAATGTTGAGAACTAAATGTGTTATTATATTGGTTAAAAAGGTTGCATCATCATTTATTTTAAGTATTTAACGGAAAATCAAACATGAACGATTGATAACAATAAAGATGATATTGAAATTTTTTATAGTTTGATGACTAAAACTGAAAATATTAAAAATTGGGTGACTAACCAAGCAGCTTACCCTTAAATATATAAAATAAAATATTAATATGATAACTTACACATAAGCCATTAAATTCTAAATTTTTAGATAGATATTTTATAGATTTTGTTACAAGAAAATTTGAAGTAGATAAAATTATAGTAAATGATACGTAATAGAATATTTCTAAAATTTTACATAATTTATTAATATAAAGGATAAGAAAAGTTTATATGTTTATCGTGTCTTGGGATTTTAGGTGTTAGCTTTGATTGAACTGGAAACTGTTTTAATTTTTTGAGATAAAAATGTTCAATTTAGAAATTTTATGTGCATGTATGAGCTTCTCAACTCTGTTTATAATGTTATACCTTATAGATGTTGTTGCTATTGAGGCAAATAATTTAGGGAATCCATCGAACGCGAGAGACAATGTCAGGTTTAAACGTTAAAAGAGACGAGAAAAGACCATTGAAGTCTTACCTTTTGTGATGGTTTACACATGATAAAGGATTATCTCGAAAAAAATCGACTCAATGTCATCGTCAATAGAGATGAGTAGGTAACGAGACTTGGCACGATATTTCGTACAAAACAGTCAAGCTGGGGGTGAAAGAAGAGCAACTGAAGTACTACCGTGCAAGGGGCCACATAAGTTACGAGAGTGTCCGGATCAAATTAAGCAGTCCAAAGAGGGGACAAACCTGAGTGCAGTGAGAAAGTCTAGAAAAAAGACATAGCAATGTGCCACTATGTTCTTGCTCTATTGTGTTATTATGTCTATATATCTACTTGTATCTGTCTTCTCACCTTGAGTGAAATCATTAGAGTAGAAGAAACTTCACAGGCTATTAGTGGTAAACAATTTGATTTTTACCCATTTACAGAAAATTGTATAATATTCTTTCAAAACTTAACATGTTAGAATTGTGATCCAAATTCTTTTGAGATTTGGTTTAAAGTTAGAATCTTACTTTTAGTAGATATTGTTTACTTTATATTAATTAAAGGTAGGAAACTCAGGTTGAGTAGAATTTGTTTCTATGCAAGTTTCCTCTATAAACAAGGAATCTATCCCTATAAATAGATACTAGGGATTAGGGGTTTAGACAGAACATCATAAATCATTTATAATCTTTTTCTCCATCATAGTGAAAGTTCTCATCCTCTGCCCGTAGTTTTTCCCTTTTGGGCTTTCCACTTAAATTCTTGGTGTTATTTTTCTTTTCTACGTTTGCGCTTATTTACTTGTCTCGTCATTATCGTTCCGGTAGTATAACAAATTGGCATCAGAGCTTTTCAGGTTACTCAAGATAATGACGACGATAAAGTATGAAATTCCGCTGCTAGATCGCAACGTCAGATTTTCGCTATGGCAGGTGAAGGTTCGAGATGTTCTTGTTCATATGGATTTAGATGATGCATTAGATGGGTTTGATAATATGCCGAAAGAATGGTCAGATACAGAAAAGCGCCGCAAGAATAGGAAAGCTGGTTCCCAGATCCATTTGCACTTATCAAACAGTATTTTGCAGGATGTTCACAAAAAGAAGACAACTGTCGACTTATGGGCAAAATTGGAACAAATTTGCATGAAGAAAACTTTGACTAGCAAGTTGCTCCTGAAGCAACGCCTATACTCCCACAAGTTAGCAGAAGATTCGTGTCTTGATGACCACCTAACCGATTTCAAGGAGATCGTCTCAGATTTGGAAAAGATGGAGGTAAAGTACAATAAGGAAGACTTGTGTTTCATTTTACTTTGCCCATTGCCCGCTTCATATTCGTCTGTTAGAAGCACCCTCCTACACAGTCGTGATACCCTTACTTTTGAAGAGGTATATGATAATTTGAATTCATATGACAAGATGCAACATCTTACCTGCTCAGAGTTCCAAGCGGAGGGTCTCATGGTACATAGATCGACTAGTTCAGTCCACGGAAGAAAAGGTGATCGTAATTCTAACAGTCAAAATAGTGGCGGGTTCAAGTCGTCAAATCGAGGTAAAACATGTTATTTCTACAAAAAGAAAGGTCATCTTAAATCTGAGTGTTACAGATTACAGAATAAGATAAAGAGGGAATCTGAGAATCAGAATTCTAGTAAAGATGAAGCTGATAATGCAGAGGAGTATAATGATGGTAAACTTTTAGTTGCTTACGGAGAAGACTCTATAGCGAGTGAGGAGTGAATTCTTGACTAGGTAGTAGTTTTCATATGAGTCCAAATCGGGATTGGTTTGCGACGTATAAACCTGTTTCTATAGGTGTTGTTATAATACCCCAATATTTGCTTAGTGACTAAAATGCAAAGAATCAAAAGTACGTGGTTTTAGTACAGTGACTAACACGTAAAATTTTAAAGTTTGGTGGCTAAAGTGAAAAGTTTGGGACCAACATGGTAATTTTCCCAATAATTATTTTTATGGTAAAAATGAATAGTTTATCCCGGTATAAGAATTTTGGTAGGAATCGGATTTTTGGTACGAGATTTTTGTGAAAAGTTATAAAGGGGATAAGTTTCAGAAATTAATTCGAATGATTATTCGAACTCAAAAAATTATGAAAATTTTAGGGAAGTCTTAGAAAGACTTGAAGAATGTGATAGTATGGTTTTTGAATCGTTTTTATTCGGTTTAAATTCGATTCTATGTAGTATTTGGGTGAAATAGGTGAAAATGGCATTCTTGAAGATAAGTTGATGCAGTAAGGGTAAAATGGTCTTTCCACCCTTACTTTATGAATATTTTTTATTATTAAGGATAAGATTAGGCAAGTGTTGGCTTGTGATTGGTTATAATTCAAGGGCAAAATAGTCAATTGACTATTAAAAGGATTTTTATATTAAATTAGGTGATTGTAATGCCATTTGGCATTAAATTAAAGAATAGAAAATTCTGGATTTTGTTCATCTTCTTCCTCCTAGCCGTGGGGTTCCAAGCAAGGGTAAGAAAACTTTGTTTAAATTTTTTCAAGCTTGCTTGATTGGATTTGAGACTTAGACATGAAACAAGAAATTTATCTCCATTGAATTCTCTTTCATTTGACATAAGTTTTGCATAGTTTCCATGTCTTTAAGTTGAGTTTGGTGATTTGGGTGGATGAAGAACATGTTGGAAACTTGTGTTTTAATGGTTGTTCATGTTAGAAATAAGCTTATGATGTTGTTTCTATGGTTTAAATGATGGAAATTTCAAGGAAAATGGTTAAGTGACCATTCGGTTAGATTAGGAAAATTAGGGGAAATTATGGCAAAATTATTTTGATGATGGAAATGATGAGAATGATGTTATACAAGCTTGATTTTGTTGTTTTGATGAAGAAATAATCATGTTCTTGAAAGATGGAAAATTAGGGTTTATGTCAAGTTGGGAATTTTAGAACATGATTGAAGGAAGAATGGTTTATTATGATGATATAAGATGTTTGAAATGAAAATCCATAATTATTTGACATTAGGGACCAAATTGTAAATATTGGAAAGTTTAGGGACTTGATTGTCAAGCTTATATTTGAAGTATCTTATGTTAGAAAATCAAGTTAAATGGTTGGAATGTTGATTTTGAAGTTTATACTAACTTTGGGACCAATTTGTGAATTTCGGAAATTTAAGGACTAAGTTGTAAATTTTTAAAGTTTAGGTCCTAAAGTGTAACTGATGAGAAATGTAAGGATTTGGCTTGGAAATGGTGATTGGAAGCTTAAAGGTGTCTTTAGGGTCTAAAAGGTGAATTTTAGGAAAAGTTGGAAATTTAAAGAAAAGTGTGAGAAATTTTGATTCGAATATGGAAAGTTTTATCGGATCAATTTTTGTAAATAATGGATAGTTATTTTATTTACTTTCCATTATTATATATATGAATTAAGTATGTACTAACATATACTCTGAAATGGTATATGTTATTTTTAATGTAGATTCTGATAAAAATCAAGATCGTACCAGTAGACCGGGAAAGGAAATAATTCGAGATTAATATCGAGTAGGAAATCATATTGCAAGGCTAAGGTGAGTGCATACATGTTTATAAATTGTATGTTAGTTAATATACATATTATAGGAAGACTTGTGATAAGTCGGCCTAAAAGGTAAAGATTTTATAAAAGCAAAATATGTTTTTAGCATGATACTTTATTTTGTTGATTTAAAGATTGTGGCATATTCTTTATGCTTACACATATTTTATAGCAAGATATCTTCATGAAAAGTTATTGAACATATTGGAGTATGAACTACTCCATTATGAAGATGTTTTATATGATAAATGTATGTATGTATGTATGTATAAAATTTGGGTTACCTGTCATTACACGCAAGAATTGTTTTAAAGTTTGCCCTTGGTAGTAGAATATTGAGTTGGATAATATTGTGGTACACTATTATGAGTTTAAGATGTATTCGACACTTTGTCTCGCCCGTATTCATCACTTTATTGTGGCGCATGTATTCGACACTTTGTGTCGCCTGTATTCGTCACTTTATTGTGGTGCCTGTATTCGACACTTCATGTCGCCCATAAAGGACAGTACTTTATAGTACACAACTCGTACCTTAATCACTTGATATTCACCTCGGTTATATGACTTCATGAAATGAAGTATGATTTTGAGTCAAAGAATGATTGTGTTATGCTATCTTGCATTACAGAATGTATGATTCAAATAATATTATGCTTGTGAAAGTATCAATTTTTATTAAGTATTTTTATATATGTTACTTTCCTTATGCCTCACTAAGTTATACTTAGCATGTATTTTGGTTATACGCGCAGGTAATCGAAAGTATTAGCGGAGCTTTGCATCAACATCTCTTTTGGAAGGAGATTCTACGTCGACAGGTTATTTTCGGTACTTATGACATCTTGGTTTTGTTTAAGATTAGTGGCATGTACGAAATAATCTGTCTATTTTGTTAAAATACCTAACCGGCCTGCCTTGTAATAGTTTTGTCGTGTACATTAAATGATATGTTATATGTATAATTTGTACGCATTATGATAGAATCTTTGTGATATGATGATATCATTATTTATAAGTTAAAAAAATTAATTTAGTACCGATTTTTAAATGTAAGACGATATTTGAATTATCGTGACATTTCTGACTCGTGCTCGGTGTACGGATACGGGAAAGGGGTGTTACAAAATATATTTTCAATTTATTGCTAAATTTTTTATTTTAAATCAAAACTTAAAAATTTAGTTAATTCGAAAATTGACCGAATTAACCGAACTTAATTTAGTTTGATTAATGATTTTCGAAAAAAATCAATTCGGTTAACGATTAAATTTTTTAAAAGTTGAATTAATTCGATTTTAGGTAGTTCAGTTTAGTTATTAATTGAACTGACCGTTTAAACACCCTACTTAAATCATTGAAGTTAATTTATTTTTATATTTTTTAGATTTTATATATTTTTTTCAATTTGGTTTTATGTTTTTATACGTCGTGACTTAAAAAAAAGTTAAGGAAAATTTGTCAAATTCTTAATTTACTGTTGACTAAAAAAATTTATGTTTATGGACAGGTTAGAATATAGGTGATTAGAATGTTGTCGTGTATAGTATTAGTATAGATTTGTTTTTTGACATGTAACAGCCCAAATAGGTGTTTTTGTCAAAAAAAAAAAACAGCCCATATAAGTGTATAGTGTGCACTATATAATTTGACATTAAGTAGTTTTTACTTTTTTTTTAATGAATTTCAAACTTATAAAAAGTTGCCTTTTTCAAAAAAAACTTATAAAAAGTTAAAAATATATAAATGATTACTAAACTAGGTTAAAATGATCTTCCTAACCACTAAAGTTTTAGAAGTTATAAAATGGTTATTTAATTTATCGAATTGTTACAATATGGTCACTACATGTTATAAAATAGTGATACAATTTAATAAGTTTAAGGACCATTTTATAACAGTTCGAAGTTTTAATTATCATTTTGTAATAATTTGATAAGCTTAGTAATTATTTTACAACTTCTAAAATTTTAGTGGCCAAAAAACATTTTAAAATAATTTAGTAACTGATTTATATACTTTACCAAAAAAAATAAGGAGCATGTTATAAAATATTGTTAAGTTTAGAGTGAATATTATTTGGAAAAAACTTTGATACATAGGCCGTGTAAACTTTAGTTTACACGTACCTTTTAGTTTTAGGAGTTAGGGTTTTAGTTTAGGATTTAAGGTTTAGGGGTTTAAGTTGTAGGGTTTAGAATTTAAGGTTAGTGTTTAGAATTTAAAATTTAGGGTTTAGAGTGTGGGGTTTAGTTTTTAGGGTTAGGGTTAAGAATTTAAAATTTAAGTTTTTATAGTGTAAATACACAGGCTTGTGTAAAATTAATTTTATACAGCCTGTGTATCAAAGTTCTACCTATATTATTTTATAAAACTTTCTATGGAAGAAGGAGAAAGTGGCGGAAAACAAAGTTTCTATAAAAAGAGGGTTTTTTTTTTCTTTTTCAAAATGATGTTTATATTTTTTTTCTTCTTTTTGGGAACATAATGATGTTTAAATTGTATAATTGCCCCCAAATTATAATGGAAAACCAAACCTTTGTCGGCAAAGTTAGATGGTAAAGTAGTCTCTGAGATTACAATTGAGACCCCATAATTTCCCTGCACTAGAATTCCCCTTGGATGGGTGCGGAACGGCGTAGTTTGGTTCCTGATTAATACATGAAATAGTCCTTGTATTTTAGTCAAATTCTTTTTTTTTTGATCTTTTTACTATTTTTGGGTTAGTTTCACACTTAAGCGTGTTCAATCGTTTAATTCGGTTGTGAACCGAATTAATAAAAATTGAATTAACCAAAATTTTATTTTCTTTTACCATTCATCAAATCAAATTTTGTTTGAAGATTATTAATCGAACCGAACTATGTTCGGTTAATTCGGTCGATTTCCAAATTAATCAAAATTGGTTATGCTATACTACCCGGAAGATAATGACAAGACAAGTAAATAAGCGCAAACGCAGAAAAAAAATAACACCAAGCATTTACGTGAAAACCCAAAAAGGAAAAACCACGGGTAGAGGATGAGAACTTTCACTATGATGAAGAAAGAGATTACAACTGATTTATGATGTTCTGTCTAAACCCCTAATCCCTAGTATCTATTTATAGGGATAGATTTCTTGTTTACAGAGGAAACTTGCATAGAAACAAATTCTACTCAAACTGAGTTTCCTACCTTTAATTAATATAAAGTAAACAAGATCTACTAAAAGTAAGATTCTAACTTTAAACCAAATCCCAAAAGAATCTGGATCACAATTCTAACAATCTCCACCTTGAGACAAATTCCTGTCGAACAATATCTCCACCTCTTCCATGAAACCCCTTCAAAGGGTAGTCTTCAGCAATGAACACCGACCGAATCTAAGCATTGCCCAAGCTTGGATGTACAAGGTAATTTAGTCTTCACGCCGGTAAGATCAACATTAATGCTAACTTTGCTCACAACTATACCACCACGAGCAATAACACGACCCCGATCATCAATGGCTCTACTACCTTTCTTATTATTTATCTTTGAAGCAAATCGAGCTCTATTAAGCTTCTCAAATCTGTTATACCCACGGAATTCAACTTTATTCTTCTTTTCAAATTCGTTATGCCCACGAAATCGAACTATTTTATGCCTACCAGAACCGTTATACCCACGGTTGTTATGTTCAACACAAAATCCTCTTTTACTTGATTCAGTCAAGACGCCTTCACTAGTAACATCGTCATTTGACACGCAGGAGGAAACAACGAATGCATCACCTAAAATAGTTGAGCCTTGCAAAACATAAAAAAATGGCAACTCTTTTATACCCTTTCATCACAACGAGAGCGCCCTTGTAAATTTTCATAGCTCCACCTTCATTGGAGTATCTATGAATCTAGAGTACCTAACGAAATCAGATTTCTTCTTAAATCTAGAACATGCCTCACATTACCAAGTGTTCGAAAAATCCCATCGAACATCTTAATCTTGATTGTGCCAATACCTGCGACTTTACAAGAGACATTATTTCTCAACAAGACAACTGTAACACCCATTTCCTGTATCCGTACACCGAACACGAGTCGGAAATGTCATGATAATTCAAATCTCATCTTACATTTAAAAATCGGAACTAAATTAATTTTTTAACTTAGAAATAATGATATCATCATATCACAAAGATTCTATCATAATGCGTAAAAATTATACATATAACATATCATTTAATGTACACGACAAAACCATTACAAGGCATGCCAGTTAGGTATTTTAACAAAATAGACAGATTATTTCGTACATGCCACTAATCTTAAACAAAACCAAGATGTCATAAGTATCGAAAATAACCTGTCGACGTAGAATCTCCTTCCAAAAGAGATGTTGATGCAAAGCTCCGCTAATACTTTTGATTACCTACGCGTATAACCAAAATACACGCCAAGTATAACTTAGTGAGGCATAAGGAAAGTAACATATATAAAAATACTTAATAAAACATGATACTTTCACAAGCATAATATTCTTTGAATCATACATTCTGTAATGCAAGATAGCATAAAACAATCATTCTTTGACTCAAAATCATACTTCATTTCATGAAGTCATATAGCCCAAGGTGAATATCAAGTGATTAAGGTACGAGTTGTGTACTATAAAGTACTATTCTTTACGGGCGACACGAAGTGTCGAATACAGGCACCACAATAAAGTGACGAATACATGCGACACAAAGTGACGAATACATGCGACACAAAGTGTCGAATACAGACGCCACAATAAAGTGACGAATACGGGCGACACAAAGTGTCGAATACATCTTAAACTCATAATAGTATACCACAATATTATCCAACTCAATATTCTACTACCTAGGGCAAACTTTAAAACAATTCTTGCAGAAATGACAGGTAACCCAAATTTCATACATACATACATACATTTATCATATAAAACATCTTCATAATGGAACAGTTCATACTCCAATATTCATGAAGATATCTTGCTATAAAATATGTGTAAGCATAAAGAATATGCCACAATCTTTAAATCATCAAAATAAAGTATCATGCTAAAAACATGTTCTGCTTTTATAAAATCTTTACCTTATAGGTCGACTTATCACAAGTCTTCCTATAATATGTATGTTAGCTAACATACAATTTATAAACATGTATGCACTCACCTTAGCCTTGCAATATGATTTCCTACTCGATATTAGTCTCGAATTATTTCTTTTCCCGGTCTGCTGGTACGATCTTGATTTTTATCAGAATCTACATTAAAAATAACATATACCATTTCAGAGTATATGTTAGAACATACTTAATTCATATAAATAATAATGAAAAGTAAATAAAATAACTATCCATTATTTACAAAAATTGATCTGATAAAACTTTCCATATTCGAATCAAAATTTCTCACATTTTTTTTTAAATTTCCAGCTTTTCCCAAAATTCACCTTTTAGACCCTAAGACACCTTTAAGCTTCCAATCACCATTTTCAAGCCAAATCCTTAAATTTCTCATCAGTTACACTTTAGGACCTAAACTTTAAAAATATACAACTTAGTCCTTAAATTTTCGAAATTCACAAATTGGTCCCAAAGTTAGTATAAACTTCAAAATCAACCTTCCAATCATTTAACTTGATTTTCTAACATAACATACTTCAAATATAAGCTTGACAATCAAGTCCCTAAACTTTCCAATATTTACAATTTGGTCCCTAATGTCAAAGAATTAGGGATTTTCATTTCAAACATCTTATATCATCATAATAAACCATTCTTCCTTCAATCATGTTCTAAAATTCCCAACTTGACATAAACCCTAATTTTCCATCTTTCAAGAACATGATTATTTCTTCATCAAAACAACAAAATCAAGCTTGTATAACATCATTCTCATCATTTCCATCATCAAAATAATTTTGCCATAATTTCCCCTAATTTTCCTAATCTAACCGAATGGCCACGTAACCATTTTCCTTGAAATTTCCATCATTTGAACCATAGAAACAACATCATAAGCTTATTTCTAACATGAACAACCATTAAAACACAAGTTTCCAACATGTTCTTCATCCACCCAAATCACCAAACTCAACTTAAAGACATGGAAACTATGCAAAACTTATGTCAAATGAAAGAGAATTCAATGGAGATAAATTTCTTGTTTCATGTCTAAGTCTCAAATCCAATCAAGCAAGCTTAAAAAAATTGAAACAAAGTTTTCTTACCCTTGCTTGGAACCCCACGGCTAGGAGGAAGAAGATGAACAAAATCCAAAATTTTCTATTCTTTAATTTAATGCCAAATGGCATTACAATCACCTAATTTAATATAAAAATCCTTTTAATAGTCAATTGACTATTTTGCCCTTGAATTATAACCAATCACAAGCCAACACTTGCCTAATCTTATGCTTAATAATAAAAAAATATTCATAAAGTAAGGGTGAAAAGACCATTTTACCCTTACTGCATCAACTTATCTTCAAGAATGTCATTTTCACCTATTTCACCCAAATACTGCATAGAATCGAATTTAAACCAAATAAAAACGATTCAAAAACCATACTATCACATTCTTCAAGTTTTTCTAAGACTTCCCTAAAATTTTCATAATTTTCTGAATTCGAATAATCATTTGAATTAATTTCTGAAACTTATCCCCATTATAACTTTTCACACAAATCTCGTACCAAAAATCTGATTCCCACCAAAATTCTTATACCGGGATAAACTATTCATTTTTGTCATAAAAATAATTATTGGGAAAATTACTATGTTATCCCTAAACTTTTCTCAACTTTTCACTTTAGCCACCAAACTTTAAAATTTTACATTTTAGTCACTGTACTAAAACCACTTACTTTTGATTCTTTGCATTTTAGTCACTAAGCAAATATTGGGTATTACATATTTTTTGTTATATATTTTTTATTTTTATAATTTATTTTTTTTCTTTTAGGTTGGACTTAAAACTGAAATTAAAAATATTATTCGTTTTTAAATATTATGAGTTATTGTTGGGATTTGAACTTGGAATTTAAAATATATTAATTATATATTAAATTTTTGGTTAATTCAGTTAATTAACCGATTTTGAACAGAATTAATCGATAACCGAACTTTAAAAAAATAACCGTTAATAGATCAAACACTTAATTAATCGATCAATTAACCGAATTAAATTTCAGTTTGATCGGTTGATTCATGTTTTAACCAAACAATAAACACCCCTAGATTTAAGTTTAAAAGCAACTTGGAAAAAAACCCATCAAGTTATCTATTATCGTGAATAAAAAACTTTAAGAATTCTCTTAGCAGTCTCAGTGGAAAAGATCCGGACTTGAGCAGCTTGTCTACAATATGCGTGTAACTTATCGAAAGGCTTAAAAATAGCATATACAATCATATATCACATAGGATGGCAGATGGGTACAATTTTTTTTACACCCACCCTAGTTGGGGCGAGTATGAGTATGAGTTTGGTGAGTAGATGTGGATGTCAAAAGGCATATATGTCGTGGGTGGGATAGGTAATGAATTCAAGACCATATTTACCCCATATTCGTCCGTCCTGCCTCCATCCAGCCCGCCCCACCTTGTATCCATCCGTCCACTACCCAGGACCCACCATATGAATTTTGGATCATTATAAATTTAAGAATAATCTCACAGGCTATTTTATAAAACCAATAATTTTGAAAGGCATGCCTTGTAATTTGTCCAAATTCTAGGGTATAAATCTCATACTCAATTAATTTAACTTGAAAAATATTATTTTTCGTTATGTTTGATGTTAGTGACTGCTTAACTGACATATTTGGCGGGTACGAACTGTGTATTGGGTACCCAGCTATATAATGAGTGCGAGAGTGAACTTGCGAATGTACCCACGTGGTCGGATGTGAATTTAAAAATTCTACCCATCGTGAGTGTTCGATAAGTGATGGAAATAAAATTTTTTAGGTAGATATGAATATGAGGAGCGGCATCTGCACCCACCTACCCCATTTAACATCCCTATGTCACACCAAATGTTAAAAAGATTAATGACTAATTTAAAAAAAATATGAAACTCTGGACTAAATCTTGCTTTTATCCCTTTTACTTCTCTTTACGCAGTGAAAAATTGAGAGAACCGCACTGTTAAATATCTCTCAGGAAAAACAAAAGGCATGTTCTGGTAGAAGAGGATTTATTTTTGATTCAAATTATTTGAAAAAAAAAAACAAAACAAAAATGGAATCAAGTTGCCCTTCAACCCCTCGCTGGAATCTCGACAGACCTTTTCTCACCGGCCGATTTCACCAGGTTCTTCTGTTTCCCCTCACTTTCTCGAGAATCAATCGGAAAGAAGGAACTGCACTTCCAAAATTTCGCTCTTTTTTCAAAATCTGCAACCTTCATGGCTGTCTACATTCATTTTTTAAAACTGATTAGAACAAAAGGAACGCTTTTCCAAAACCTAACAATTCCTTTTGCTCTCTTCTCGTCTATTTCAAGTTAATGTAGCTTCTTCTTAGTTGTTAATATGGTAGATTAATGGTTCTTCCAGGAAATAAAGGGGTCATCTCGTTTGGCAGCTGATGCCAAGGGTTTTCCTTCCGATTCGTTCAGGTATTTAATCTTTATTTCGTTTTTATGGCTTTTCTAATTTTAGTTCTATGTTTTAAGCTTGATCTTTTTGTTTTTTTTCCTAATCAGCTCTGGGTTGGAAAATCCAATCGGTTGTTATGATGCAGCGGTTCAGGTATTCTTCACTTAAACTTAAATCGTGCTAGTTCCCGCTCAATTTCCTTTATTGTTTTAAAAGAAAAAAAATGATGCGTAAAATATTGGATCCTTCGTTTAATCGCCACATTTTTTTATCGATTAATAATTAAAATTGAACTTGCAATTATAATTGCAAAATATAATTTTTTCCCTGATGTAGAATTATCATGATTATATTCTTAGGCAGTACGGAGTTTGCAATGAAAGGAGTACAATGTGTGTGTGTTTTAAATTTTTTTGATGAGCTGCGCTCTACTGATAGAGTGAGGGTACCCATGCTGTTAATGTTGGTATGATTGGCTTCTGTTGGAACTCAGAGTTGTAGTTTCATTTCTGAAAATTCAGACACCCGGTAGTTTTTGGCCAACAACAGAATGACCCAATCTTCTGTTGATTCATCTTATATGTCTATTTGTGGGATTTTATTTTGTGGTACTTGCTGCTAATGAGTTGAACTGTAGTATTTAAATCAGTGCCTCTCTCTTGTGTTTCCACTTTTGTATATGCCTAAACTGTATTTTATTTCTAGTTTACATGGGGCTGGTTGAAAATTATGAGCTCTATGAGATTTTGGGGCTGCACATTTTGGAGAAAAAAATGCAGCGTGTTAGCTGATTTTCCTTTTGGTTTATTCATAAAATTGTTTTAAGAGAAGGCACAGATCTGCATACGGACTTATAGTTCTGTTCCTATTAATTTGTTGTAACTTGTGAAGATCTCACAAATAGTGTAGGTATTAATTGGTTTGTTTTGTTTATAGGAACTTATTGTCATTGATGATCTCATGTTTGCGTTGGTTGGAATTGAAGGACGATACATTTCAATCAAAAGAGTGCATGGAAAGGCTGATGTTGTTAGTTTCCAGGTTGATGCATCTATGGATTTGGCACTTCAGGTTAGAAATTTTCTTCTGTTGGCACAAACATGTGTTCAACTATCCTTTGTGGCTGAATTGCTTTTACTATGGAAATTTGCTGTTATGGTGATTGAAAAAACTTGATGCACTGCCTTGCTGCTATAAGTATCTTTTGGTCAGTCTTCATTAAGCATGACAGGGACTTGCATTTTAGCTTTGGATTCTATTTCATAAAGTAAAGAACCTCTAGTGACAGACTGCTTGAGCATGAGTTTCTTTAGGGACTCTTGAAGCACACTTGGTTTAAAGTCCAGATTACTGAAGATAAAAACTATATTCCTAGAATTAAAAATAATTCCCTTGATAATTAGTTCCATGAAGTATTTTTGTCTAGGAGTATGATAGAGGCCACTTTTGATATATTTTTTTTATCTATGTTAAGTTGTTAACAATTGATGGGATGGCGTTGCAAATGTATCGTGTGTGATTTCCTCACTTGCCTTTTCACAATAGTTTTAATTGTTTGAGATACCATTGCAGGAATTAGCAAAACGGATATTTCCTTTGTGTGAGAGCTTTCTCTTGATTGATGAGTTTGTAGAATCCAGATCTCAGTTCAAGAATGGCCTTGTCAATCATGCCTTTGCTGCTGCATTGAGGGCATTCCTTTTGGTAGGTTATTTAGGCTACAATGCTTTTGATTAGATAATATTGCATTGTTATTCTGTAATATTTCTTTCTATTCAAAAGTGGCCTGACCTTCTGTTCTTTACCATCCTTGTAAACATTATTATTTATTGCAATGCGTATTATTGTCTAATTTGCACATGTTGGTTTTCTTTTTCTATATATATATTTTCTTTCGTCAAGGCCAAGCAGATCAATATATACCAGTTGAGTTGTGATTGTAATCATGATGCATGGTTGCTAGTTTATTTGACATAGATGTCCGCAATTGATAAATGATAGGCTTTTCCTTTTCATGCGATGATACATGATGTGATTTATAGTTGGAAAATGCATAATCTTTCAGGTTTTTAAGGCCATTGAGAAAATAGGGTTTTGGGGTTTTAAATAGGGTTGTAAAGAAAATTCCAACTCCCTTTGCCATTTTTATGTCACTGTCAATTGAAACCTATAGTTCCCTGGTCAGTAGAGTTTTTAGTTAGGATGTTAGTGGTTTGTTTATCATACTTCATATTTTGTATGATTTTGCTGTTAAATAGTTTCATGAATGATTTCTCTTTTGACAATTTGCATACTCATTTCCTCACCATCTGTCAACTTTCTTGATCAGGATTATCAGGCCATGGTTGCACAACTTGAACACCAATTTCGACTTAGAAGACTTTCCATTCAAGGATTGTGGTTTTATTGTCAGGTTTAGCTCTATTCTTAATCCTTTCGTTTTTATAGGGTGTACCACTAAGGATGTTTTCTTCCTTGTGTCCGCAGCCCATGATGGGCTCCATGCAAGCATTGTCCACTGTGATAAGGAAGATTTCAGCTAATAATTATGCGGGTTCTACAGTGCTTAATTTGTTGCAGAGCCAGGTGAGATTTTTCATCAGTTGATTTACGGAGGAAAATATATTTATTTTAGTCATTTATTATTCCATTACAACTTAGAAGATGATATTTGTTTCCTTTGTCCTATTTGCTTATTTGATTTCAGGCTAAGGCTATGGCCGGTGATAGTGCAGTGAGGTCATTGCTGGAGAAAATGACCCATTCTGCTAGCATTGCATACCTGAGCATATTGGAAAGGTACCACCTGTACCCTGCAATAACTGCAGTAGATCCGATTTTTGTTGTTACTTTAAATGACTGTAATCTTCAGGAGTTTTTACTTTCTATGATTTTAAGAATGCCCTACATGCTTGTGTATTTGATTCCGCACACTATTTTGCAACAAAATATATCATAGTTAGCAAGTGAAAAAATGTGTTGCTGAGATTTTTTTTCCAATGAATCAACTAATATGGAATGCTTGTCTGTTATTTCACTACTATTCTATATCTTTTCATTGTTATAGGATTAGGAAAAACTATCTAAAATGAGAAAAAGAAAAGTTGAATATCAGGTCTGACTGTCTTGGCATGTTTGAATGAAATAATTGAACAGATTTGTTTAAAATATGGGTATCTTGTTAGTTTCAGGGTTTGTGCTAGGGGTTGTGTTGGTTGAAGGCTTGGTTTTCTGAAAAAGAACTGGTGTTAAGCAGACTAATAGCATTTTCCGAACCCACATCTGGTCCTTATATGAAATGACGGAGTTGCTTTTTTTAGTCTGATCCCGTGCGCTTGAATGTGATTGTAGTTAGCTTTCTTTATTACCATCCATGTTACGTTCCATTTACACCCTTGATACAGATATGAGTTGAAATCATGTCAAAACATCCTATGGCTAGTAATTGAAAAATCTCCTGGTCACAAGAGATGATAAGTATTGGCTGACCGAGCAGATTGCATGTTGCAATTCTCACAAAGATATTATGGTTGCTAGAAGACTATGTTCCATTTTACTGTAGCAATTCAAATTATTGATAACATTGAGATTTGAATTTCTACAGTAAATTATGAGCATTCTAAAAAAGCAATTTTATTGACTAGTGTCTTGTTTTTGAAACTAGGCCTTATTCTTCAGGAGAAGTTGCATATTTGGATTGAGTCGATTGACATTCAATCCTTATTCCTTTATTATCTATTTCTTAGGTTGATCCTGAGGCATATTTCTACAACTTGCATCTGGCCTTTTTAGATTAGAATGCCTAGAAATTGAATGCAGTTTTACTTATGGGGACCTACAGTGATTTTCTTACACATTTGTTTGCTTAAATATAGGGGCATTTTTTAATTATTTTGAGTGAAGAAGTTGCTCATAGTTCCTAGACTAGGTATTTAGGAAACTCATCTTGTGATAATATTTTTTTGTTTTTTTCTATTTGCTAAAGTCTTAAAATTATGACTAAGTAGGAATGGCGCCGAAAATATCCATATCTGAATTCAATTTTCATGATATTTGAATTGCTTATTATCTAATTTAATTTGAATATTATTATCCGAATTCTTATCTGAATAAGATAGAACCATCTGTTGAAAGGCTGGAATCTGTTGAAACACTCAATTTTCACACCAGTTTCTTTTTCCATAGCAACGATATAAAACCAAAGAAGAAAAATTATTTAAATCAATTATTTTTCCAAAATAAAGATATAAATCAAACAATAATTAAATTAAAATTCAAGTTTCGCATTAGTAACAACAAACAACTTTTAAAAGGCAACAAACGAAAAGCGTAAATAAAAATCCATTCTTGAAACTAAAAGCAACCATAAATTTATTATAAAACAACAGTAAACTAAAAATGAATTTGGATAATAAGTTTCTCTTAACCAAAACCAAATTGGATTTGGGTATTGAATATCAAAAGGTGACTGCCTGAATCCAACATGGGTAGTAAATGCTCTATCTGAAATGTTATCCAAATCCAATTATTCGGGACTCAAATCCAAAATAATTAAATCAGACAATATTGACTACTCCATTTTCACTCCATTCCCATGCCTACTTTATAATTTGATCAATGTGTTCAACGTGAAAAATACTATTAAATTTGCTCAGTTTCTTACCTACTGAAGTGTTATAGGGTTTTATGAAGCCTTAATATTAAATTATCTGTGGGAAATTCCAACAAATAGGTGGATCTATGAAGGAGTAATTGATGATCCATATGGTGAATTTTTTATTGCTGAGAACAAGTCTCTTCAAAAGGTATATTGTTTCTATCCACATTAATTTGTGCTTCAAATTTGAGGTTATTATGCTTATAAATTTTAGGTTTTATAGGGGAGCCTTACTCAAGATTATGATGCTAAGTATTGGAGGCAGCGATATAGTCTCAAGAAGGACATTCCTAGCTTCCTTGCAAATATTGCTAGTACAATATTAACTACTGGGAAATATCTAAATGTCATGAGAGAATGTGGGTACAATGTTCAGGTTTGATTCTTTGTACGAGACCTCCTTTGTCCTCTTTTTTTCTTTGTGACATACCGCTTACTAGATGTTATTGTAGGTCCCTGTGTCTGAAAATTCTAAATTAATGACTTTTGGATCCAACCATCAATACCTTGAGTGTGTAAAAGCTGCTTATGAATTTGCTAGTGGTGAGCTCTTAAGTCTTATCAAAGAAAAGGTGAGCATGAATTGTTATTACTTAGTAACTTACAACTTACAAGCTAATCCTAATCTTCAAGTGTTTTTATTTGTTTTTATCATCCATTAAGTGAATTTACTAGTTTGTCTAATAGCTTCCTTTCTATTGTTGTAGTACGATCTAATAGGAAAGTTGCGGTCTATAAAGCACTATCTTCTTCTTGACCAGGTAAATATGTTTAATATTTTATACTTTCAGATGAAAGCCAATCTTTATGTATGTATATTATTGTTTTGAATGTTCTTCCAATTATTCTAACAAAAAGTACACAATTTGTATTTTTTTTTCTGGTGAGCTGGTTGAGATAAGCAATATTACTCGGACTTGGTTGTGAGTGTTGGATACTGATATAGACTTTTCTAAGCTTTTCCATGTATTTGGAGGATCCTTGGAGGTCATATCCCCATATCCATGTGTCAGAAATGAGTGTTAGACACGAGTACTTCAAGGAAAATTAAGAGTCCAAGCAACATAGGAGACGAGGACCATTTTTTTGCAGAACACTTTACAACTTTTGATGAATGTGCATGTCATTGACAACCTTATGCTGGGCATGCTTGGCATTCAATATTCACATTAGTTTAAGTTGTGATTTGGTTTATCTGATTGTTAGCTGATATTTAAACCATATTGTGACCATTTCTGACTTGTTCTATCTATTTGACATCATTAGTACTTGGTGGAGCTTTTTAAAACTCAAAAAGCCAAAGCCTTAAGTGTTCTAGTTCACGACAATGTAAAAAATGGCACAAGGCGCTAAGGCGATAGGGGTCCTATAGCCTAGGCGCAAGGCGCAGGCGTACGGCGTGCACCTTATTGAAGTAAGGCGTAGGCGCAGGTGTACGGCGCGCGCCTTATTGAAGTAAGGCGCACTTTTTGAACATTAAAGATATACTTACTAATCTGCATATGTAACTTATTAAAATAGACCATTAAATCATATAATAGTTCAAGAAAAGCTCTCCATTTCTTTAATTACCTTTAACTTTCCAATCAAAAAGCACATTTTATCATGCGATAGGAAGCATATATACTATAAATAGACAAAGCTAGCTATATGATAATATCAAAAGGATATATAATAATATAACATCATATGTTATCTTCTTGAAATAACACATTATGCTTTAATATTGTTAGATGAGTCATGATAAAAAGAAAACATCGTGTGTTATTGTGAATAATAGGTATTTGCAGAGAAGAGAAGAATATTCTCTGTCGGTTTTTCTATTTCCATTTTAAAATAAAATCACATTTACACAGGCAGTCTTTTTAATAGACTGATTACATAGAGTTTAATTCTTAGTAGTCTACCTCTAGTGTTAATCCTTATCTAAACTAAGGATAGAGTTACTATACATTTAAACGACTTGATAAGATAATATTTACAATAGTTTACACGTCTCTAACCAACACTCCCCCTCAAGCTGGTGAGCATATATTATAGACTCCCAGCTTGGATGTTAACTCATCAAAGTTTACTCTCGGCAGTGCCTTGGTGAGAACATCTGCAAGTTGATCTTTAGTTGAGATAAACTGAAGTTGTACAACTCCATTATTAATTGTAGATAATAGGTATTTGCAGAGAAGAGAAGAGTATTATCTGTCGATTTCTCTTTTTATTAAAAAACAGATTTGCACAGACAGTCTTTTTAAATAGACTGGATACATAGAGTTTAATTCTAAGTAGTCTACTTCTAGTGTTAATCCTTATCTAAACTAAGGATAGAGTTACTATATATTTAAACTACTTGATAAGATAATATTTACAATAGTTGGATAACCTATCTGTGAGAAAGGGGCCATGGTGGCCGGAGAAGATGAACGCCGTTGAACAATGAACAATAAAATATAAAAGCTAGAGTTTAATGATAGAACAAAAATAGTCTTTTTAACAGAGAACAATGTGTTTCTCTGTATTTTCTCTTATTCTTCTTAATCAAATGTGTATAAGGTGAGCCTTTAAATAGGCAATTACAGAGTTTTAATATAACTAAAATTATACTTTTATCTATAATTTAAATAATATTTATCCATAATTTAAATAAGACTTCTAATAAATCTAAACTACTGACTTAGAAATAAACTCTAATTACACATTAAATTAAACTCTAACACTTCTCGTCAACTTACACTATCTAATAGTTTACACGTCTCTAACCAACACTCCCCCTCAAGTTGGCGAGTATATGTTATAGACTCTTAGCTTGGATGTGAATTCATCAAAGGTTACTCTAGGTAGTGCCTTGGTGAGAACATCAGCAAGTTGATCTTTGGCTGGAACGAAATGAAGCTTTGCAACCCCATTATTCACCTTTTCGTAGATGAAATGTCTATCAATCTCCACATGCTTGGTTCTGTCATGATGGACAGGATTCTTAGCTATACTGATTGCTGACTGACTATCACTAAATAACTCAAAACCTTGACTGTTATCTAGTTCTAGTTCTGATAGGAGTCTTGTTAACCACATTCCTTCACAAATTTCAAGGGCCATTGCCCTATACTCAGATTCTGCACTGCTTCGAGAAACCACAAGTTGCTTTTTACTTCTCCAAGTAACTAAGTTACCCCATACAAATGAGCAATATCCGCTGGTAGACTTCCTATCAGTTAACTCTCCTGCCCAGCTAGAATCAGTGTATATTTTCACTGATCTTTCCTCATTTTTTCTAAAAATTAGGCCATAACCAGGAGTGAACTTCAGATACCTTCGAATCCTGTTGATTGCCTCCAAGTGTTCTTCTCTAGGATCACTCATATACTGACTGACTATGCTCACTGAATAGGCTATATCTGGCCGTGTAAGAGAGAGATAGATTAGTTTGCCCACAAGTACTGACTTGGCATCTTAGGGAGGGATTGTTAGAGTGAGGGGTAAAAATAGTTTTGAGAGCAGGAGTTGGAGTAGGGAGAGATAAAAGGAAAATAAAGGCAGTCTCAAATGGTTCCTGTTCTGGCTACCAAATACATGCTTAAAGTGCCAGAGTATTTTGAAAATCCTTTCTATGTTTTAGACAAATAATGTAATTGGCTTTATAGATTAAAATCATTTCAAATTTGAGTTCTTTCATGGAAAGATCATGCAAACACAGAACTATATTTTGAAATTTCAGGATCTAGATAAAATTTTATATTCCTATTCATATCCAACATGTAGAGAGATTGTATATAGTTGTATGATAGACATATATTTTCATAATGTGCAGTCATTCTAATTCAGGTGCTATCACATTGCAGGGTGATTTCTTGGTTCATTTTATGGATATAGCTCGAGAGGAGCTCTTGAAAAAGCATGATGAGATATCTGTGGAGAAACTGCAGGTTTTTTTCTTCTTTTCCCCATTTTTTCTTTGATTACTCACCATATGAAGTGCATGTGACAAGGCTTCTACGTTAAATCAACTCAATCAAATTTAAAAAGGAAACTGCGGATAAATTTTATTAAAAAGACATGCCACCTGACGTGTGAATCTGTTTCTCTTTAACCAATTTTCTTGAATATGTAGTCTCTTCTGGATCTAGCTTTGCGTACCACAGCTGCTGCTGCAGATCCTTGTCATGAGGACTTAACATGTTGTGTGGTCAGTGATTTCCTCTGTTCTTAATTTCTGTTTTTTGGAAACTTGGATTGTGTGTGTATATATATACTATTAATGTTTTAACTCTCAGGAGAGATCTTCGGTTCTCAAAGGATTGAGCAGACTGAAGGATCTTGATATCAAGAATGTTTCTCATAGTAATGATCTCGAGGAGCCAATAAGCATTACTGGTCTTGAGACCTTTTCCTTGAGCTATAAGGTAGGCTTTTCTTGTACTTAGTGTACAATTTCTGTTCTTGAATGAGTCTTCGAATGTAACAAGTTAATTAAAGGGACCTACTTGCAGGGAGTGTAGCCATGTTCTATTAAAATGAAAACCTAGTTGAAGTAATTTAGTTTGCTTTGGTTTCTTATATTGTTTTTACTAAATAAGCCAAAAAAATAAATGAACAAAATTTTTAATTAAAATAATTAAAATTTAAGAGAGTCCTCATTTCAAGTCAAATATAAACAGTTAAATTAAAATACAAAACAAAGGTCTATGTTCCTGTTCAGTGAATGGCTTCGGTGTACTGGGAATTCATTCTCACTTCATTTCCCACCATACTAGACTCATGCAACAGTCGAAGCCTAAATGTGCCACTAAAAACTGAATTTGTAGCATCATAAATAGAAACTAGTCCATGTGAAACGTTTTAGAAAACAAATTAATTAGTAGTACATAATATTTAGGGGTTCAACTAAAGTTTGCTAAGCAACTTTTTAAAAGGAAACCCAAAAGCAGAACTTTCATGCAATTCTAACTTCTAAGTGAAATAAACATCTGTTGTGTGTGTGTTCGTGCATGCATTATAAACATAATTCTCAGTTTTCTTATTCGGTCCTTTCAAAAATTTGAATAAAAAACAGAAACCAAATTATTAATTCATTTTTTTTCAAACCAAAATGAAACTGTTTACCCTAAACTAAACCAAACCAAACTAGATCAGTTGTTTCTTTGTTTTTGACCAAATTTGCTCTGCCTCAGAAGTTTTTTTTATACTTTCTTGGCAAGTGAAAGCTTCTTATATTGTAATCCATTGGCTATATCACTTTTACATCATTTCATGGCGCAACCATGTATTTTCGTCCTTCTGCTCATGATATTCTGTATGTTTTCAGATTCAGTGGCCACTGTCGATTGTTATATCAAGAAAAGCTTTAACAAAATATCAGTTGATTTTTCGCTTCCTTTTTCATTGTAAGCATGTGGAACGCCAGCTTTGTGGGGCTTGGCAAATGCATCAAGTATGGACTTGAACTTATAGATGAAGTCTGGTGACTTTTTATGGATTTTCTATATGTTATCCTATAACTACAACAAATTTTGTAGGGAGTTCGTGCTCTCAATTATCGTGGAACTGCCGTCTCTAGATCATCTCTCCTCTGTCGTAGCATGCTGAGATTTATTAACAGTCTTCTGCATTATCTAACATTTGAGGCAGGTTTCTTTGTATCCTTTGCACCATAGCAGCTCTGAATACTTTTGTAAGGCCTAGAAGGAAAAACACATGAAATCAAACGAGTCTTTTATGATACACGCTCTTTATCTTCGTTAGTCGTAGTCAAAGCCACTAGCAAGGTGGACTTTGGGATTTGATTCTTAGCTTTGTCAAAGAAAGGCACAAAGAAGGACGAGGAAGAAAATATGAGCTTAGATAAGGATGTTCAGTTATTTGGCTTGGTACCTTTTGATAACGTTCTTGAAATCCTTCTTTTCAGGTTCTTGAACCCAATTGGCATTTGATGCATGGTAGGCTCCAGACTGCAAAAAGCATTGATGAGGCATGATACTAATTAGACTTCTATATTCTCTGCATATCTTAGTGCATCACAAGTTGTGTTTGATCATCCTTCTGTTTGTAACAGGTTATCCAGCATCATGAATTTTTCCTCAATAAGTGTCTGAAAGAATGCTTACTTCTTTTGCCTGAATTGATAAAGGTTTGTTGCTTCTCATTTATCAATATTTTTGGGACAGCTTTCAATAAATTGGGCAGGCTAGTCTGTTGCCATTAGTTAAACAAATGGTGTTTTAGAGTTATATTAGAGTCGAATAAAAAATGGTGAATGAAGCATATTTCAATTTTCAAAGTGAAAAAATGAAGTTGGAAATAGGATATGAAGTTGAAATAGCCCATAAATATACAAGATTTGAATGTGGAAATTCGTCGTGTTTGTTCTCTCTTAATTAGTATTTTTTTACTGTCACAGAAAGTGGAGAAGTTGAAATCATTATGCCTACAATATGCGGCAGCAACACAATGGTTAATTTCGTCGTCTATCGATATTCCCAAGTTAGATGAGCAGTCTGATGGTTCTGTTGGGTCAGAAAAGTCCAAGCAGTGGAAAACAAAGAATCCATCAAAGGCGCAAAAAGTCATGACTAGAAACTCAGCAGTTACCGATTCCATTCTGTAAGTGTGGAGAATGGCTATATGGTTACCTCTCTATTTCTCTCATCACGCTAATTTTAATATAATTTAATAAATTGCAGTAAATTTGAGAGGGAATTTAATGCTGAGCTTCAGAGTCTCAGACCAATTTTGAGCAGCAGTTCTCAAGCAGAACCATATTTGACACATCTTGCAAAGTGGCTACTTGGTGTTGGAAATGATCAGTAAGTTCAAAATTGGTCATTGTCTTGTAAATTTATTACAAGATTATACTGTTATAAGGAATGTGAATCTTTTATGTTACATGCGCTTTAGGGTAGGGATTTTTTTTTGTGTGGTGATTTTACTGTATCTTTGGTTTGTGTTTACGGCTTTACGCCGTATCTCATTCTTCATTGCAAAGACTAGACTAGGCGGATGGGGCTGAGTTTGAGTGGCTGTGGCTCGTAATTGTTAACGAGGAGTGCGACGCAGGATGTATGTTCTGAGCTTGTACTTTGTATGGTTAACATGGCATTTTTTAGGTCCTTAATATGACGAAACAGTTGGGCGTGTATTAAACAAATTGTACCATGTCCTAAACTTGAGTCATGAACCATGTATTTGAGGCGTATTGTGATTTCCTCTTATATTTTCTGCAACCTTTTCCCCTTTAGTCAAGAGGCCGAGTGCATATTGGAGAAGATGTTTTTATACATGGGAAGGGTTACTTTTTTAGGTATAACCACATGTATTCAACCTATTGGCTGATTAGTTTAGATGGGGTACTACAGAGGCTCATTATGAGGGCGACCGTCCAACCCAATTGTTCCATTTACAACGTTAAGATTTAAACTCATGACTTTGCTTAAGGGATCTAGTGCCTCATCCCTAGGGATGGCAATGGGGCGGGGAGGGTTTTTGGTCACCCGACCAAAAAACTCTTAAACCTGTCCCGACACATAAACTCCTAAACATGATCCCGGCTTGACCCGACCTGAAAAATTTTAAAAATTTTAATCTTCGCCGACGATAAATGTAAGATTCGACCATTCCACTATTACAATCACAAAATGTGGCTTCAATGGACTTTATACCTATGTAAAAATAAAATAAAGTCTATTTTAAATTACTCACATGAAAAATTACATATTTAAAAGAATAAACTTGAACCATGGACCGTTGGAATTAGGTATGTTAAAACTTGAGCATCTAATAAAAATTTACGATAAGCACAAACCCGAAAAAATAGCTTAAAAATCATAAAAATGTTTATATATATAGTGGTATTTTAATAAATATAATAAAAAATACAAATATAAAATAAAAAATATATCGAGGCGGAGCAGAGAATTTTTAATATATACCCTGAATACTTATCATATTTTTGTGTATATTTTTTGTCATTACATGTTTTAATTATTTTTTTATGTTATACCTGAATACTTATCATATTTTATGTGGTTAGACTTTAAAAATTATTTTTTGGGAATTGAATTATTACATTATTGTATACTAATAAATTATTAACTATTAAAATATAAGTATTGTTGTCATACCGTTAGAAAACTCTAATGGAAGAAACCTCTCGAAAACCCTTCGTTGAATGTGTATGATAATCCTGGAAAATGGCCACAGAAAAATGTTGTCCAGTTGAATATTTAGATTGAACATAAATCTATGGCCATAAATCTAATTTTGTTTTCAATTAGTATTGAAATTTGAGACCATAAATTTAATTTAATTTTTTTAAAAATATTGTTTTCATTTTTAAAACTAAAAATCGCTTTCTTATAATTGAAATTTATGACCTCAAACTGCAATACTAATTCATCATAAGCATCTTGCAACTCATTAAACGAATATATATTTAATTCACTAAAGTTAGAAGATACATCAGGTTCTTCAAGAGCCATTAAGTATGCCACCTTTGAATTTGAAAGGAGATTTGCACTTGATGGTTCATCAATTTCCTTACTACAAGTTGAACACTGTCTTTCACAGGGCAATTGATTCTCTTCTTTCTTGTCATATAAGTTTTTTTAAATTTCTCTCATATTTATTTAGCTTTTCTACATGAGAAGACTCTTTTGGAAATTTCTTCATTTAAACCACAAAGAAGAGCGTGTATAGCCTTGACATTCTATTGAGCCTTCTTTGAATCATTTGCACTCCTCTTTTTATTCTTAGAAACTTTCAAGAGATCATTGAATTCTCAAATATCAAAATCGAATGTTTGGATAAAATATTTCATCATATTTCTTATTGGCTGTAACAATCACCTTTGAAGTGTGGAGGGCAAGTGATGGAGTGGCTTTCTTCAAAATTGGTCGATATTGACCCGATAGTCGATTTTCTTGAAACAATAGACTTCAAGCTTGATGATCTTTGCTCTTGGTTGTGAGACCTTCGATGGAGACGAGACTAATAACAATTGTTAGCTTGCAAGAGGGGTTGACTTGGTTTTAAGAGATTTTGTGGAAGCTTTATCGAAAATTTAAAACTTTATGGCACAATTGATTTTTAGTGACCCGACTTCCTCTATGAAGTCTACATTCACTACTTTAGCTTTCCACCACTAAAGATTATCCAATTCACTAACTTGAATTGAATATTTCAAGGACAAGGTTTAACCTTTACAACACTATCTTTTCAAGGCTTAGATAGAAACCTCCCCCAATCTTTTACAATTGCTAAGATAGAATCACACTAGTTTTCCAAGGCTAAACTATAATATCGGTCTTTTACAAGTTTGGAATTTCATAAACAAGGGATACCTCTCTAGGTGTGTGTTTACAAAATTTAAGCTCACAAAGAATGAAATAAAAAGGTATACAATAAAGATGTATACACTATGTACAAGAGAAAATGTAAGAAAGAAGAATTTGTTGAGATATTGATTTTGATATAACTTAAATAAAAAATCTTTTTGGTCTTTTCTCTTTTGTTATTTTGTACCAACAAGTGATTTCAAACTTAGTTTTGAGTTATTTTTATATGACAAAAAGGGGAGAGATAGTGTAACACCCTAAAACTAGACCTAGTCGAAATTCAATTTCGGCAACCGAAATCTTGACATCAAAAAGTCAAACTATAGTATTGACCTTTGACCAAGTGGTCAATTATTGGATTATCGAACCCTAATTACGTATTGGTATTGATAAAGGATCTTATTGTGAGCTTTGAAACTTGTATTAGTGACTAAATTGGGGAAATTAAAAGTTTGAGGGGTAAAAGTATAGAAAGTAAAGAGTTGAGGGACTAACCTTGCGATTAGCCTCCTCAAACCTCATCACCACACACGTGGGTTGTTTGAGTTAGCTTCCTTCAATTGAAGGAAAGCTTAATAATAAAATAGGTAAAAAGAAAAGGCTTACCGATTAGTATTGGAAGCATACACCACCTTCATCTTCTTCCTTTAGCTTTAAATAAGCAAGCACCTCCATTGGAGGATAACTAAAGCTTCGATTTCCTCAAGTTTCTTAATCCTAGATTATAGAAACTGATCGGGTAAGCTACAATCCCTTATTGGCCTATTGATTCCAAGATCAAATCCATGTTTAATTCTATATTCAAGGAACCCTAAAAATTCTCTAGGGATATCATAACTTATTCGTTACTGCTTTTCATAGCTAATAAGTTGCTATGAATCTATTATCGATATTGAAATCCTTGTAATTCCTATTTCCTTGTAGCTCAAGAGAACCAAGGTGAAGAATCACCAAATATTTCAAATTCCACTAAGCTAAAGAACAAGAGAATTGTCATCCGGGAGCTTTGAAAGCCTCGGGAGTATAGATGAGTATAGTCAAAATCTCGGGATTGGCTAGGTGCCTTTCTCGAATTCATTGATATTGTTTATTGCATTACCATCATTGATTTCAAGGTATGATAACATCAACACCTTGTAGGAGGTACTATTGGTAAGCTTGGGTAAGCTTATTGTATTGATATAGGTAGTATTGAATCATTTCATTGCTATTGATATCATTGAAATATAGAGAAAGGCCATATTGATCATTGTATATTGCTATTGAGATATTGTTATTGTCATTGTTACCGTTATTGCTATTGTTATTGTTATTGGCCTAAGAAGTGGACTACGGTTCTTGAGCTAAGGCTCTATTTGGCTATATTGGCGGGATGTGATGGTATTGGTCTTATTGGCGATGTTGAAGGATATTGACAATTTATAGTTGGCGATGTTGGTTGGGAATTCGCGTATCCACATTTACAAGTCGATCTTAGGAATTAAGTTATTGAAATTATTGCTAAAACATAATTTGAGATGCTTTACGTTGTTATACATGTTATTGATCTTATCATATTTCATGTTATTATTGTTGACTACCTCACTAGGCTATATAAGCCTAATGCATCTCAATTCCATGCATTTTCAGGTTAAAGGTTAGTCGGATCAAGGATCAGAGCAAGAAGTGTTTTGAAGCAAGTCACACAAGCTATATGTAATGTAAACTTAGCCTTTAAACTCCTAGAATGGTGGCATAGGGTCTAGACATGTTAGTTTATCCCCATTTTGTGTGTATAAATTTCTCATCATGCGAAAATGGTCAAAATACGAAATATGGCATGCTGAAAGTTGGTAAAATTGGCAAACTTAACCTATAATGCCTTAATAAGTGAAAATATGGTAAATGGGTTCTAAATGATGTGAAATTTGACATGTAGGTAGGTTTGATGTTTATAAACTTGCCTGTAAAATTTGATAGCAACTGGACAAAGTTAAGGCCCTTAATTTAATTAAAACTAGATAGAATTTGTCATTACAGGCCTTGTCGTATCAATACGGGTGCTGGCGTATCGGTACGGCCTTGCATATTTGGTCAGTTTAACATTAGGGTATCGATACGCTTTTAGGCTTATCGGTATGGAGTTTAGTCACTAGAATTTTTTCATAGCTGGGTATCTATAAGCACCTAGGCGTATCGGTACGGGCCTTACTCATTGGAAAAGTACTGTAACACCTTATCGACACCATATTGATCCTAAAAGTTGACTTTATTGGCGTTGACCATGCGTACCGAAATCCAGTATAGGTACGAGCTTAATGAATCTAACCATTTTAACGGTCATGGTAGGCGTATCGATACAGCCTAAGGTGTATCGGTACGACCTGTCGACACTGGAAACTAAGTTTAAAACAAGATTAGTGTAGCGTACCGATACGAGTGTACCTGTACCGGTAATACCCTTATTATTTTGTAATTTTTTTAACGACTATAGCTTAGGCGTACTGATACGGCCTCTTTGAGTATCGGTATCGAGGTAGGTAAGTTGGTTAAAAGATGACTAAAAAGAGGTTTTAAGATTTTTGTAAAATGGTCACTAAATTTTATAGAGCTTAATTAGGGTACAAATGAACTATGTTTATGTTGGAAATTTGTAAGCAAGATATTCTTGTAATAGATTTCACATTGGAAATCCTAATTCTAGTTAAGTCCCTGTAAATTATTGGTTTTACACTTTAGTACCTAAATTTGAATAAGTTTCCAATAATTATTAACACATGATTTATTGTATAAGTTGTCAAAATCATAGATATGATCATCATATTAGTTATCGGTAACGTTTTTTGACACGAATTCCTACCAGATCGAGAAGGGGGTGTTACGTTGTGGTATCAGAGCTAGAATTTTAGTCAACTCTAGGACTAAACCAAAGTCTATTATATTGTTATTGCATTGCATATGCCACCTAGGAGTAACTTTTTGTGTATATTGTGACTTGCGATTAATCTGATCATTTTTCTTTTTATAGTATAAGATGTCTGACTCCGATAAAGCTCAAGAAGAAGTTGAGCATACCACTGGCTTCTCGACACATGGCGAGGAGAAAAGAGCGAGAACCCTCTGAATTTACAAATTCCTCAACAAGAACCCCCGAACCCCGAACTTGTACTGCAGACTACTCAATTAAAATGTTATGAGAACATGGCTGAAATGTTCAAAAAATTCATGGCTACCCTTGAGTCTGAGCAGTTTGCACAATCTTCTGTAGCTGTTACCTCGATGACTCGAGCCCCTATTGATAAGCTGGCACAACACCGAGCTACTACCTTTACAGGCAGGGCTGAGGAGGATCCTGAAACGGTAGAGTATTGGTTGGATAGAACCCTGAGAATATTGAATAAGCAGTTACAATGCTCGGATAAGCACAAGCTTGAGTGCGCCCTAGCCTTGTTAGCAGACGAGGCTCTGCATTGGTGGGAAACCACTAACTGTTCCCGAAGAAGTCATAACTTGAGAGTTTTTTCTGCGTGAGTTCAGAAAAAAGTATATCAATAAATATTATTTGGCTGAAAGACGAGATATCTTCATGCATCTTAAGCAAGACGGAAGACTGGTGGAGCAGTACATCCACGATTTTTGTAAGTATTTCAAGTATGGAGCTGAATACATAAAGAAGGAGAAAGAGAAGTGCAGAATGTTTATTGTAGGATTAAGTGACGAGCTTCGACGTATTAGGGATTACAAATTTCCAAGAGCTCGTGAACTGAGCTATCTCTACCGAAGCTGCTCAAAGATCATAGAGGACTAGTGGGCCAATTCGATCTGGAAAGAGGCCTTGAGATGATTCACGTCCTTTTTATCGTATAAGAAGGGCAAGCAACAAGGGTTTAAGCAACAATATCATCAACAACCTCCCCGATCAGGCAATTTTGCCAAGCCACAAGCCATGTCCCAATATGCTGCAAGAACAACCTCCGTTAAGAGTACTAGAGGTTTGGGCCGAGAGTCTCAATATCCTATTTATAATTTTTGTCAGAGAAGACATCATACAGGACAATGTCGTAGACAGTCTAGAGCATGTTTCTTCTGTGGTGAACAAGGCCACTACATCAAAGATTGTTCGATGAACACATTCAAGTCTGCTACACTAGTAGGTACAACATCCCATGCTCAGTCCTTCAAGGGTAAAGGACAGAAGCAAGTTGCATCAGGAACTTTTGGGAGACCTGGTGACTCTACAAGAACTCTAAACTGAAAAGAATCTAATGCTTCAACCCAAGTTTATCATGTGAAGAGCAGAGAGGATGATGATGATCCAGACATTATAATAGGTACTATAGAATTGTACACTCACCTTGTTTATGCATTGATTGATCTTATATCTACTCATTCTTTTATTAGTACTATATTGATTAAAAGATTTAAATTAACATTCGATCCTATAACCTCCAAAATCAATGTAACCAACCCTTTAGGTGATAATGTTGTAATTGGGTTGGTATGCAAAAATTGTCCCTTATGATACAAGGGATACCTTTTCCAGCCAATCTTATGGCCCTTCCTATTCATGAGTTTGACGTTATTATGGGGCTTGACTGGCTCAGAGAGCATCAAGCTTGGGTGGATTGCTCAAAGAATAAATTATATCTTCGAGGTCTTGGCAAGGAAATCGTAACCCTTATGGACTCTAGTAGCGAGATATCATTGTTATATGCTGCTACAAGTAAGAAAGAACCTCAGTTGCAAGATATAGATACCGTGTAAGAATTCTCTGATGTGTTTCTTGGTGAACTTTCGGGTTTACCACCCACCCGTGAAGTTGAATTTGGGATTGAAGTGTAACTTGGAACCACCTCAGTTTCTATTGCACCTTACCGAATGACACCAGTAAAACTCACCGAGCTTAAGGACAGATTCAAGACCTATTGGGCAAAGGTTTTATTCGACCAAGTTACTCATTTTGAGGAGCTCCAGTCCTCTTTGTCAAGAAAAGTGATGGGTCAATGCATCTTTGTATTGACTACCAACAATTAAACAAGCTCACCATCAAGAATAAGTATCCGTTACAGAGGATTGATGGCCTATCGACCAACTTAATGACACAAATGTCTTTTCTAAGATTGACCAAAGGTATGGGTACTATCAAATGAGAGTTAAAGAATGTGATGTGCCCAAAACAACCTTCCGTATAAGATATGGCCCTACAAATTTTTGGTTATCCCCTTGGGTTAACCAATGCACCGACTGCCTTTATAGATCTCATGAATCTGGTTTTTAGATCCTACCTTGATAAGTTTGTAGTGGTGTTCATAGATGACATATTGATCTATTCCAAGAATCAAGCTGAGCATCGAGACCACCTTCGTATTGTGCTCTAAACCCTTCGGGAGAAGCAATTGTATGCCAAGTTCAGTAAGTGTGAGTTCTGGCTCACTGAAGTATCATTTCTAGGACATATAGATTTTGCAAAAGGTATTCAAGTGGATCCGAAGAAGATTCAAGCTATAGTTGAGTGGAGGCCACTAAAGAATGTTAGTGAAGTTTGTAGTTTTCTCGGTCTTATTGGTTATTACAGAAGATTCGTTAAAGGATTTTCTATAATAGCAACACCATTAACCAAACTTCTACGAAAGGATATCCCTTTTGAATAGACTGAGGAGCAACAACGCATTTTTGATCAGCTTAAGCAAGTGTTGACTCACGCACTGACCATGACCCAACCTGAGTCTGGTAAAGATTATACTAAATACAGTGATGCATCGCATCAGGGATTAGGATGTATATTGATGCAAGAAGGCAGGGTTGTCGCGTATGCTTCAAGGCAACTTAAGCCACACGAAATGAACCACCCTACCCATGATCTTGAATTGGCTGCGGTTTTCTTTGCCTTAAAGATCTGGAGGCATTATCTCTACGGAGAAAAATGCTACCTATACACCGATAACAAAAGCCTTAAATACCTATTGACTCAAAAAGAGCTTAACCTTCGTCAAAGAAGATGGATGGAACTCCTCAAATATTACAATCTTATAATTAATTATCACTCGGGCATGGCCAACATTGTAGTTGATGTGCTCAGCCGTAAACTTTCGTCTGGTAAGTATCAATATTGATTATAGAACCTCAAGAGTTGACTATTGCATTGAGAATTAAAGTATTGCTATTGCATTGTAGCTCTTCAAGCTATCAACGCTCATTTCAAGTTACAGAAACACCGGCCTTTAGTAGCTGAATTTCAAGTTTAGCCTACCATTGTGTTGAGAATCAAGTCATTGCAAGATCAAGACCTTGAATTGCAAGCCATCATTTCCAAACTCCAGAGTAATCCTGATCCTGACTTCAAAGTTAACTCTGAAAGACTCTTATATTTCTGCGATAGAATCTGTATACCGAATGATGGATCCCTCAGTAATGATATTCTCAAGGAAGCTCATTGTATCCTTTTCTCGATCCACCCGGGGTCATAGAATTTGTGTCCAAGTGCTTAACGTGCCAACGAGTTAAAGCTGAACACCGTGTCCAGTGGACTACCAATGATTCCAGCTAAGCATGATGCCATTTGGGTTATTGTTGACCGTTTTACCAATTCAACTCATTTTTTACCTATCAGAATGGACTACGATCTTCCCAAGTTAGATGACTTGTACATCAAGAAAGTGATTAGACTTTATGGAGTACCCAAGTCAATCATCTCTGATCGAGATCCACGTTTTGCTTCGCGATTCTGAAAAGTTTTGTAAGGAGCTCTAGACACCCGAGTCAATCTTAGTACAACTTTTCACCCACAGTCTGATGGCCAATCAGAAAGGGTAATCCAAATATTAAAAGACATGCTTCGTGCATGTGTCATTAATTTTGAAGGAACTTAGTAGAGGTCCCTACCTCTCATCGAGTTTGCTTATAATAATAGTCATCAATCATCTATCGGTATGGCATCGTATGAAGCACTGTATGGCAGAAAATGTATAACACTGTTATGTTGGTTTGAACTCAGTGAAGGCAAGATGTTGGGCCCTGACTTATCTTGAGAAACTGAAGAACGAGTTACCATCATTCATGACCATTTGAAGGTCGCCTTCGACCAATAGAAAACCTATGCCGATCTCAAGAGAAGGGATATAGGTTGGTGAGAAAATGTTCTTGAAAGTCTCCCCTTGGAAGCAGATTCTTCATTTTGGTAAAAAGGGAAAGCTAAGTCCTTGATTTATCAGACCTTTTAAAGTGGCTGAAAGAGTTGGTCCGGTGGTTTACCGATTAGTTTTGCCTCATGAGCTGAGCAAGAATCATAGTGTATTCTATGTATCGATCTTTCACAAGTATAGATATGATCCATCTCATGTTATTGAGCCTGAATCAATAGAACTTCAACCTAAACTGACCTACGAAGAAGAACATGTACAGGTATTGGCGAGGAAAGTCAAGAGACTTCGAAACAAAAATGTTCCTCTAGTCAAAGTGCTTTGGAGGAGTCACAAGGTCGAAGAAGCTACATGGGAACCAGAAGAGACCATGAGGAGTCGATACCTACATCTCTTCAGTTTAGGTAAAAATTCAAGGACGAGTTTTCTTAAGGGGAGGGTTGTAACACCTCAAAACTGGGCCTAGTCGAAATTCAATTTCGGAAACCAAAATCTTTGCATCAGAAAGTCAAAATATATAATTGACCTTTGACCAAGTGGTCAATTATTGGATTATCGAACCCTAATTATGTGTTGATATTGGTTAAGGACCTTATTGTGAGCTCTAAAACTTGTATTAGTGACTAAATTTGGGAAATTGAAATTTTGGGGGCAAAAGTATAGAAAGTAAAGAGTTGAGGGACTAACCTTGCGATTAGCCCCTCCTCAAATATCATCACCACGTATGGGTTTTTTGAGTTAGCTTCCTTTAATTGAAAAAAAGCTTAATAATAAAATAGGAAAAAAGAAAGAAAGAAAAGGCTTATCGGTTAGTGTTGGAAGCATACACCACCTTCATCTTCTTCATTTAGCTTTAAACAAGCAAGAACTTCCATTGGAGGATAACTAAAGCTTCAATTTCCTCAAGTTTCTTAATCTTAGATTATATAAATTGATTGGGTAAGCTATAATTCCTTATTGGCCTATTGATTCCAATATCAAATCCATGTTTAATTCCATATTCAATAATCAAAGAACCCTAGAAATTCTCTAGGGATATCATAGCTTATTATTGTTTTTCATAGCTAATAAGTTTCTATGAATCTATTATCGATATTGAAATCCTTGTAATTCCTATTTCCTTGTAGCTCAAGAGAACCAAAGTGAAGAATCACCAAATCTTTCAAATTCCACGAAGCTAAAGAACAAGTGAATTGTCATCCGGGAGCCTTGAAAGCCTCGGGAGTATAGGTGAGTGTAATCAGAGTCTCGGGATTGGCTAGGTGTTTTTCTCGAATTCATTGATATTGTTTATTGTATTACCATCATTGATTTCAAGGTATGATAACATTGACACCTCGTAGGAGGTACTATTGGTAAGCTTGGGTAAGCTTATTACATTGATATAGGTAGTATTGAATCATTTCATTGCTATTGATATCATTGAAATATTGAGAAAGACCATATTGATCATTGTATATTGAGATATTGTTATTGTCAATCTTACCATTATTTCTATTGTTATTGTTATTGGCCTAAGCATCAAATTCTTGGATACAAATGGATATGGGATACAATTGGCATGCCATAGAATTATTGAGCTCAGTGGTACGAAATGGACTATGGTCCTTGAGCTAAGGCTCTATTTGGAGATGTTGGAGGGATGTGATGGTATTGGTTATATTGGCGATGTTGGAGGATATTAACCATTTATAGTTGGCGATGTTGGTTGGTAATTCGCGTATCCACATTTACATGTCTATCCAAGGAATTAAGTTATTGAAATTATTGCTAGAACATGATTTGAGATGCTTTAAATTTTTATACATGTTACTGATCTTATATTGTAACACCCCGATTTTGGGCTTGGATGTTTTGAGGATTGATTCGAAAGTCCGGTGGACCGGTATTAGAGGTTCAAGTTAGGTTCAAGATTAAATCAGATTTAATGGTTTTGAAGGTGATAAAATTACGAAAAAATATGCTAAAATCATTACTTAATATAATGATGATTGTGTTAAAATCAATTTTGGAGAATGAGATTTGGAAACATGACATTTTGGACTAGTGACCAAAATGCAAACATTGAAAATCTATTTTTAGTGACTGTTTTGAAAGGGATCAAAACTTTGAATCTTTAAGGAGCTAAATATCCTAGATATTTTTAACAGATTTCTACCTTTAATTAATTGATTTTAAATGGGTTTTAAAAGACATTAAAAGTAGAGAAAATTAAGAAATCACATTTTATACTTTTAACAAAATTCACGTAACAAACTTTGCAACTTCTTTCTCTCAATTTCTCTCTAGCCAAACATCTTTCCAATCTCAATTTCTTCAGGTAAAAATCAAAGGTTTTGATTTCCATTTGATTTCCTAATGCTTTTTCATCAAATACTTATTGTTATTCTCTTGATTTTCATGTTTTATTAAGCAATTAAAGGGAGAAATCAACATTGGTGGTAAGGATTCGTTCTTCTCTTCTAATTAAAGGTTCTTTACTAAAATTCCTAAGTTCTTGATCCTTTACAATTGTTTTCTAATGTGTTTTGATAGTTTAATAAAAGAAAATTGGTTTAATTGTGTTTTATTGATGAGATTTATAGATCTTCGTACTTGTTCTGTTTTGCTGGGATTTTGATCAGATTAGATCATGTTTTTGATGTTTAATTGAGTTAATAACTTGGTTTTAATATTGCAATCCCGAAACAAGTTGAATCTCTAATGTTTAAGGTGGTTAATTAAGGGTTTCTGGGTTATTTTTGTGTTTAGTCTTTGCTGGAAGTAAAAAAATGTTAGGAAAGGATTTTTAGTTTTAAATTTATGAGGTTTGTTGGCTTGAATCGTTATGATAAGGCTGGGTTAAGTTTCAGAAGTGTTTGATGATGATTTTGGTATGTTTCGAAAAAGTTTTGAGTGGATAACTTGAGAGTTGCGGGTAATTGCTTGTAGACAATGGTTTGAATGCATAATGATGCATTTGTCCTCTAGTTTTATGTGGTTAAAACATGGGATAATCAAAGTGAAGAAGCTTGACGTTGATTGTGGCTTGCTGAAAGCTTGATTCGTGTTGGCAAGCAAAGTGAGGCATGTCGGCGAGTGGATACTGGTTAAAACACCTTTAAAAGAGTTAATAAAGGTTGTTGAGAGTTTAGGTTAAGTTAGAAGCACTTACCTAAGCTTGGAAGTAAGTTTCCCTCTTTTGCTCTTTAATATCGGTTCGGATATGAGCATGCGAAATTCATGTTTAGGTCGTAAACATGGCTTGACTTACTTGCTGGAAATGCATGGTTTTGAATACATATGCAAGGTTTTAAAATTAAATGAAATGCTAGTAAGCATTGGTTTTCATTTCGGTCGGGAATGGTGTTGATTTGGCAAAATGATTTGCATATATGATGATTTTGTATAATGCATTGTAAACCAGTGGGTAAAAGGTTTTATAAATGATAAATTGGCTATGTGACATGATGAGATAAAATTCGGATATAGTTGGCATGCCATAGGATGAAGTGCACAATTATACATTGAAAATCGATCGTGGGTAAGAGTCATTGGAGTAAGTGGTCGGCTACTTGGATTATAATGTTGTCACTTGGGTTGAGCGGTCGTTTCCCTTGTTGATGTTATCTTGCGGCCGGCAAGGGTGTTATATCATGCAGTCAGCATGGTAGGGGTCACGGTAGTGGTCGACTATCATGGGAGATCCATGTATTCGAAATGTATTGTTAACGGTCGATTACCTAAAGATTAGCGGTCAGATAATGAAGGATAGAGGCCGTCTATCTGGGGTCACTATAAATACCAATATTTAAGTAGTGAACTTATTTTATAATGCTTTGGAGTTTAAGCATGATTTTGTATATAATGCTTTGGAACTTTAGCATGGTTTTATATTTAATGCTTTGGGAGTTTAAGCATGTGGGTTATAATGTTTTGCATATGGTCGATATGCATGTTTGAATTGGAATCATTGGAACTTGTTTTGGTCGTAAGCATGGTTTGAAAACAAGTGTTTAGTTTTCAAGGGTTATAATGCATCATTGTTTTATGAGCATCCTCACTAAGCAAGTGTGCTTACGCTCTCTTTTCCTTAATGATGCAGAGCACTAAAGTTTGGGGCTGCAAGGGCAAGGCTAAAGTGATCTAAGGACAAGATTTAGTTTGAGTATGAACTCGGTTTATGTTTCTGGTTAATAAGGCAATGTGTTCGCCATATTTTGGGGATTTGTATTTCTGTTTTTCCATGAGTTTTAAGCATGAGATATGCTGGATTTTATAGTTGTTTGATATTGTTTGATCATTGGTGAACCATGCCTATGTTGTTACTAGCTAAGTGCCAAGCATGCATCTAGATGGTTTTGATTGGTTGTTTTAGTTTGATGACTCTAGCAAGTTTGATATGATGCTATAAGTGTGCAAGTATGTTGTGAATGCCCTGATTGTACCAAATTTGAGTTTTGATTGCTTGGTGGATTAATATTAGAGTGCATGCCTATAGAATATCTTGAGTAACATCAATGCCATGAATGATTGTTGAATCTGTGATTCCTTTTTTAATAATGCATCTTAGTAATGTTGTATAAGTGTTTGAAGCATGTTGGAGTGTTTTGGTTATCATCAAATTGTGTTTAGACAACAATTTGGGACATTTCGAGTCCAGACATACCAGCATGGCTGTCTTTGTTTCGGTATAGGTAAGCCATTCCAGGCTTAGCGTATCGGTACGCGGGCAATCGTTTCGGTACGGGCTTAGGTTATTTTGGCCAGTGTTTCGATACTCGGGGAGGCGTTTCAATACGGCACAATGTATTCATAAAGGGCATTTCGTTATGCGGGTCGTATCAGAATGGGTTTCGGCTACTAGAATTTTGGGGTTTCAAAATAACTAAGGCGTATCGAAACACCACTTGTCGTACTGGTACTGTGGCAGTTAAGTTGGTTGATTTGGAATATTTTGAAGTTTTGTAATCTTACATTTTGGTCCCTGAATATTGTGGATGCAATTGAATGAGTTTGGATGACCTTTTTGACTTAATAAAAAGAAAAAAATGGTTGCATTTTGGGTTTTATCTTCTCGGTTTACTTCAGTAAACTGAATGTAGCTTGCTCGGTTCGGTCTTTTGACTAGGCTGGGTCGAGGGGGTTACATTTGTTGGTATCAAAGCCAGGTTTCGAAAAGTTAGGATGTTGTTGTTTGATTAACGGATATTGTTGAATTGCATAGTGATTGGGTATATGTTCGATGATTGATTAATACCATGTTGGGGTATGAACTGGAAACACATTGCCTATTACCGAGGTTTTAAAATGTTTTATAAGGTTGTCTTGGATCCTTTTCCTAATGCTAGCATGACTTTAATGTATTTTGATGCTTTTGTTAGCATGGTTCAACGTGAGACACGTTCGATGGATAATAATGCGGGAGCCGAGCAGAATAACGTTGAGGAAAAGAATCCCCCTAATGTTTTACCTTCTCCTCCTTTGTTGGTTCCTCATGTTGATGTTGGGGTGGGTGGTGTACCCTAGGCTCCTCCAGTGCCAGTATTGGGTGATTTGACTCTGTTAATCCAAGAGATGATGGGAGTGTTTCAGGCAGCGATGGCTGGAGTGCAAGCGCAAGTACCGGCACCTGCTGTGGTGGCTAATCAAGGTTTACCCTTGGAGTATCTTAGGAGTTTGGGAGGTGAGGAATTTCTGGGTTTGAGTCCTGAGGCAGCCGAGGATTGGCTGCAGAAAACAATCAGCATTCTGAACTAGATGGGTTGTAATGAGGAACGCAAGTTGAGTTACACTGTGTCACTGTTATAGGGTGATGCATATCATTGGTGGGTGACTACAATTTCTGGCGTTCCCATGGCGGATGTAACTTGGGAGTTCTTTTGGAGAGCTTTCAAGAGGAAATATCTTGGCACCCCAGTATTTGGATATGAGAAAGTGAGAGTTTATGTCGCTATCTCAGGGAGGCATGTCTGTTGCCGAATATGAGGTGAAGTTTGTTCGCCTGAGTCAATATACCCTGGAGTTAGTTCCTAATAATCAGAAGAGATGTGATAGATTCCGGTATGGTCTTGTGAAGCATATTAATACTTATCTCTTTGCCGCGGATTACACGAATTTTGATGTGTTGGTTAATCGGGCCAAGGATATTGAGCAGTCCTTGGGTTCATCGGTCCAAGCCATATGTGCAAGTTTGGGAAAGAGAGTGGCCGATTCTAGTTATTCTGGGAGGCAGAATAAGAGGTTCAGGGACAAGAGGTATAGGTCAGATCACAGGCGTGATGGTGGTGTCGGGCAGGGTAACCTGGGAGTTCGTATTGCGGCGGAGTGTGAGCGATATGGTAGACGTCACACGGATGCATGCTGGGGAAATACCTTGAGTTGTTGGATATGTGGATCTCCTGATCACATGAAGCGTGATTGTCCTTGGGCTATGAGGGATGCACCGGTACATGTTGTTGCACCTGCTAGGGGCCAAGGCCTTGGCAGGGGTAATTTTCAGAGACGTGAGGATGGTCAAAGAGTTGTAGCTCATGCTACTGCAGTGCGACCAGATAATGGTGGACTAGCTTGGATCTGTGCTCGAGTGTCACAATAACACGAATGTAATCATAGGTACCTTCTCTTTGCAATCCTTGTCATTTTTATCTTTGATTGATTCAGGGTCTACTCATTCATACATTTTGAGTGAACATGCATCTTTGTTGGATGTTCATGCTGAGATCCTTGATGTTGGCATGTAGATAACTAGTTCTTTTGGTGAGGCGGTTACTACTAGAAAGTTGTTTAGGCGATGTCCTTTGGTTGTACAAGGTCATGAGTTTGCCGCTGATCAAATAGAGTTACCATTTTATGGTTTTGATGTAATTTTGGGTATAGATTGATTGAGTGAGCACAAGGCGGTTTTGGATTGTGAATCCAAAAGGATTTCTGTGAGGTTAGCCGATGATTATGAAGTTGTGGTGGTTGGCGAGAATGTGAAGTTCGTGTCTAATGTTGTTTCGGCTACCCGGGCAGAAAGGATGATGCAAGGAGGTTGCCAAGATTATTTGGATATCGTGATGAATTCTGAGGTTAAAGTTTTTCGAGTGCGGGACATTCGGACTGTTTGTGATTTCTCGGTGGTTTTTCCTAAAGAGCTACCGGGTTTACCGCCAGATAGAGAGGTAGAATTTGATATTGAGACGTACGCAGGTATGGCACCGGTGTCTATTGCTCCTTATAGGATGGTACCGAAAGAATTGAAGGAGTTGAAGTCATAGCTTTAGGAGTTGTTAGATCATGGGTTCATTCGACCGAATATTTTGCCTTGGGGTGCTCCGGTTCTTTTTGTGAAAAAGAAGGATGGTACGATGCGTATGTGCATTGATTACCGTCAGTTGAATAAGCTAACGGTAAAGAACAAGTATCCGTTACCGAGATTGATGATCTGTTTGACCAGTTCTGTGGGGCAACGGTGTTCTCTAAGATTGATTTGAGATCAGGGTATTATCAGTTGAAGGTTAAGGTTGAGGATATGCATAAGACCGCGTTTTGTACGAGGTACGGGCATTATGAGTTCTTGGTCATGCCTTTTGGTTTGACAAATGCCTCAGCTACGTTCATGGATATGATAAATAGGGTGTTTCATGAATATCTTGATCAGTTCATGGTGGTGTTTATAGATGATATTCTCGTGTACTCTCGTACTGAGGAAGATTATGATCGGCATTTACGGATTGTGTTGCAATGTTGAAGGATAATTAGTTGTACGCCATTTGAGCAAGTGCGAGTTTTGGCTTAAGGAAGTGATGTTCCTTGGTCACGTGGTATCCGCGGAGGGTATTCGTGTTGATCCACTGAAAATTGAGGCTATTCTCAATTGGAAGCAACCTAAATTTGTTTCGGAGGTTCACAATTTTCTCGGTTTGGCTAGTTATTATTGCCACTTTGTTGATGGGTTTTCCAGTATCGCGGCACCATTGACGAATTTGCTATAAAAGAATGTTCCTTATGTGTGGAAAGAGAAGCAGCAACATAGTTTTGAGAAGTTAAAGGAAGTCTTGACACATGCTCTTGTGTTGATTCAACCTGAATCTGTGAAGGAGTTTGTGGTTTATAGTGATGCATCTTACGTGAGGTTGGGATGTGGGCTGATGCAAGATGGTAAGGTTGTGACCTTTGCATCAAGGCAACTGAAGGTTCATGAGCGCAACTATCCAATTCATGACTTGGAGCTTGCGGCTGTAGTTTTTGCTTTTAAAATTTGGAGACATTACCTTTATGGAGAGAAGTGTGTGGTTTTCATAGACCATAAGAGTTTGAAGTATTTGATGTCTCAGAAGGATTTGAACCTTAGGCAGCGAAGATGGTTAGAGTTGCTTAAGGATTACGACTTGACAGTCGAGTATCATCCTGTTAAAGCCAACGTGGTTGCGGATGCGTTGAGTCGTAAGGTTGCGGTTGAGCTTAGAGCTATGTTCGCAAGGTTGAGTGTGACGCAGAAAGGTGTTTTGTTGGCTGAATTGCAAGTTAAGCCTGCGATGTCGCAGTTGATTAAAGCTAAACAACCGTTCGATAATTCCTTGGTTGAGCATGTTACGGAGATGTCAGAGGGTAATCCGACGGATTTTTATTTTGATGATGAGGGAGTTTTGTGTTCCAAGGGTTGAATAGTGGTGCCAGATGATCTAGAGTTGAGGCACACTATTTTGACGAAGACACATTCTAGCCCTTTTGCTATGTATCCTGGCAGTGTGAAAATGTATTGGGGGTTGAAAGAAGCATACTACTAGGTTGGTCTGAAGATGGATGTGGCTGAGTTCATCTCTAAGTGCATGGTATGTCAGCGGGTCAAGGCTGAACATTAGTTTCCATCCGGGTTGTTACAACTGTTGAGAATTTTGGAGTGGAAATGGCAGAGAATCACCATGTATTTTGTGTCAGGGTTACCTTTTACACCGGCTAAGAAGGATTCCATTTGGGTGATTGTGGATCGGTTTACGAAGTGTGCACATTTTCTACAGTGCATACGACGTATACGCTGGACAAGTTGGCAGATTTGTATATTACGGAGGTCGTGCATTTGCACGGGGTACCGAAGTCTATTGTTTTGGATAGGGATCCGAGGTTCACAGTAAGGTTTTGGATGATTTTGTACCGGGCTTTAGGTACAAGGTTGAATTTCAGCACTGCGTATCATCCTCAGTCCGATGGGCAGTCTGAGCGAGTTATCCAGGTTTTAGAGGAGATGCTGAGGTGTTGTATTATTGAGTTTCAAGGAACCTGGGAGAAACATTTACCATTGGTTGAGTTTGTGTACAACAACAGTTACCAAGCAAGTATATAGATAGCGCCATTTGAGGCATTGTATGGCTGGAGGTGTCGTACGCCCTTGTGTTGGGCTGAGTAGGCGAAAAGCATGTTTCCTTGCCGCATGTGTTAAAAGACACGGATGAAAAGGTGAAGATTGTGTGTGATTGCTTAAAAGCAATTGCGGATCGATAGAAATCTTACGCGGATTTGAAGCGTAGGGAAATTCAATATACGGTTGGCGATCGCGTGTTCTTGAAGGTATCACCTTGGAAGAAGGTGATGTGGTTTGGACGTAAGGGTAAGCTTAGTCCGAGGTTTATTGGACCATATGAGGTTGTTGAGCGTGTTGGTCCTGTGGCTTATCGGTCGAGGTTGCCTCATGAATTGGAGAAAATTCATGATGTGTTCCATGTGTCTATGTTGCGGAGGTATCGGTCGGATCCCTCGCATGTTATGCAGGTGGAGCATATTGAGTTGAGGCCAAATTTGTCATATAATGAGAAACCGGTGGAAATCCTTGATTCCAGCAACAAAGTTCTTCGTGGTAAGACGATCGAACTTGTTAAGGTCTTGTGGCTACACCGTGGTGTCGAGGAAGCCACTTGGGAAAGCAAAACGGACATGATGGAGCAATTTTCGCATTTGTTTCCTCCAGGTAAATTTTGAGGATAAAATTTCTTAAGAGGGGGAGAGTTGTAACACCCTAGTTTTGGACTTGGATGTTTAAGGATTGATTCGAAGGTCTGGTGAACCGGTATTAGAGGTTCGAGTTAGTTTCGGGATTAAATCGTATTTAATGGTTTTGAAGGTGATAAAATTATGGAAAAATATGATAAAATCATTGCTTAATATAATGATTATTATGGTAAAATCAGTTTTGGAGAATGAGATTTGGAAATATGACATTTTGGACTAGTGACCAAAATGCAAACTTTGAAAATCTATTTTTTAGTGACTGTTTTGAAAAGGATCAAAACTTTGAATCTTTAAGGAGCTAAATATCCTAGATATTTTTAACAGATTTCTCCCTTTAATTAATTGATTTTAAATGGGTTTTAAAAGGCTTTAAAAGTGGAGAGAATTAATAAATCACATTTTAGACTTTTAACAAAATTCACGTAACAAACTTTGCATCTTATTTCTCTCAATTTCTCTCCAGCCAAACATCTTTCCAATCTCAATTTCTTCACGTAAAAATCAAAGGTTTTGATTTTCATTTGATTTCTTAATGCTTTTCATCAAATACTTATTGTTATTCCCTTGATTTTCAAGTTTTATTAAGAAATTAAGGGGACAAATTAGCATTGGAGGTAAGGATTTGTTATTCTCCTCTAATGAAAGGTTCTTTACTGAAATTCCCAAGTTCTTGATCCTTTACAATTGTTTTCTAATGTGTTTTGATAGTTTAATCAAAGAAAATTGGTTAATTGTGTTTTGATTGATGAGATTTATGGATCTTCGTACTTGTTCTGTTTTGCTGGGATTTTGATAAGATTAGATCATGTTTTGATGCTTAATTGAGTTAATAACTTGGTTTTAATATTGCAATCCCGAAACAAGTTGAATCTCTAATGTTTAAGGTGGTTAATTAAGGGTTTTTGGGGTGATTATTTTGTTTAGTCTTTGCTGGAAGTAAAAGGACATTGGGAAAGGATTTTAAGTTGTTAATTGATGAGGTTTGTTGGTTTGAATTGTTATGATAAGGCTGGGTTAAGTTTTGGAAGTGTTTGATGATGATTTCGGTATGTTTCAGATAAATTTTGAGTGAGCGACTTGAGAGTGGCGGGTAATTGCTTGTAGGCAATGTTTTGAATGCATAATGATGCATTTGTCCTCTAGTTTTATGTGGTTAAAATAGGGGATAATCAAAGTGACAAAGCTTGACGTTGATTGTGGCTTACCGGAAGCTTGATTCACGTTGGCAAGCAAAGCGAGGCTTGTCGGCGAGTGGATACTGGTTAAAACACCTTTAAAAGAGTTAATAAAGGTTGTTGGGAGTTTAGGTTAAATTTGAAATACTTACCTAAGCTCAGAAGTAAGTTTCCCTCTTTTGCTTTTTAATATCGGTTCGGGCATGAACATGCGAAATTCATGTTTAGGTCGTAAACATGGCTTGACTTACTTGCTGGAAATGCATGGTTTTGAATACATATGTAGGGGTTTAAAAGTAAATAAAATGCTAGTGAGCATTGGTTTTCATTTCGGTCGGGAATGGTGTTGATTTGGCAAAATGATTTGCATATATGGTGATTTTGTATAATGCACTGTAAACGAGTGGGTAAAAGGTTTTGTAAATGATATATTGGCTATGTGACATGATGAGATAACATTCAGATATAGTTGGCATTCCATAGGATGAAGTGCACTATTATATATTGAAAATCGATTGTGGGTAAGAGTCCTTGAGGTAAGCGGTCGGCTACTCGGATTATAATGTTGTCACTTGGGTTGAGCGGTCGGTTCCCCTTGTTGATGTGATCTTGCAATCGGCAAGGGTGTTATATCATGCGGTCGGCATGGTAGGGGTCATGGTAGTGGTCAACTATCATGGGAGATTCGTGTATCCGAAATGTAATGTTAACAGTCGGTTAACTAAAGATTAGCGGTCGGCTAATGAAGGATAGAGGTCGTATATCCGGGGTCACTATAAATGCCAATATATGAAAATTTAAGTAGTGAACTTATTTTATAATGCTTTGGTATTTAAGCATGGTTTTGTATATAATGCTTTGGAACTTAAGCATGGTTTTGTATTTAATGCTTTGAGAGTTTAAGCATGTGGATTATAATGTTTTGCATATGGTCGATATGCATGTTTGAATTGGAATCATTGGAACTTGTTTAGGTCGCAAGCATGGTTTGAAAACAAGTGTTTAGTTTTCAAGGGTTAGAATGCACATTGTTTTATGAGCATCCTCACTAAGCAAGTGTGCTTACGCTCTCTCTTCCTTAATAATGCAGAGCACTAAAGTTTGGGGCTGCAAGGGCAAGGCTAAAGTGATCCAAGGACAAGATTTAGTTTCAGTATGAACTCTATTTATGTTTCTGGTTAATAAGACAATGTGTTCACCATATTTTGAGGATTTGTATTTCTGTTTTTCCATGAGTTTTAAGCGTGAGATGTGCTGGATTTTATGGTTGTTTGATATTGTTTGATCATTGGTGAACCATGCCTATGTTGTTACTAGCTAAGTGCCAAGTATGCATCTAGATGGTTTTGATTGGTTGTTTTAGTTTGATGATTTTAGCAAGTTTTATATGATGCTATAAGTGTGCAAGTATGTTGTGAATGCCCTGATTGTACCAAATGTGAGTTTTGATTGCTTGGTGGATTGGTATTATGGTGCATGCCTATAGAATATCTTGAGTAACATCAATGCCATGAATGATTGTTGAAACTGTGATGCCTTGGTTAGTAATGTATCTTAGTAATGTTGTATAAGTATTTGAAGCATGTTAGAGTGTTTTGGTTATCATCAAATTGTGTTTAGACAGCAATTTGGGACATTTTGGGTCCAGGCGTACCGGTTTGGGTGTCTCTGTTTCGGTACTCGGGGAGGCGTTTTGATACGACACAGTGTTTTCATGAAGGGCGTTTCGATATGCAGGGGCGTATTGAAACGGGTTTTGGCTACTGAAATTTTGGGGTTTTAAAATAACTAAGGCGTATTGAAACACCCCTTGTCGTACCGGTACCATGGCAGTTGATTTGGAATCTTCTGAAGTTTTGTAATCTTACGTTTTGGTCCCTGAATATTGTGGATGCAATTGAATGAATTTGGATGACCTTTTTGACTTGATTCTTGGCATGTAATCATGAAACCTATTTAATTAAAGGTTGGTAATATAAAAGTAAGCTAAGTCCCTGTAGCTTTCTAAATTTGCATTTTGGTCCCTAATTTGTCAGTATGATCAATTGGATGTCAATTCGATGCCCGATTGAGTTGAGTCTTCACCTGAGATCAGTATGTAGATGTATGATATTAATTATGCATCTAGAAAAGATAAAAAGAAAAAATGGTTGTGTTTTGGGTTTTATCTTCTCGGTTTACTTCGATAAACCTAATATAGCTCGCTCGGTTCGATCTAGCGACTAGGCCGGGTCGAGGGGTTACATTTTTTGGTATCAGAGCTAGGTTTTGAAAAGTTGAGATGTTGTTGTTTGATTAACGGATGTTGTTGATTTGCACGGTGATTGGGTCTATGTTCGATGATTGATTAATACCATGTTGGGGTATGAATTGGGAACACATTGCCTATTACCGAGGTTTTAAAATGTTTTATAAGGTTATCTTGGATCCTTTGCCTAATGCTATCCTGAATTTAATGTGTTTTGATGCTTCTGTTAGCATGGTTCGACGTGAGACGCGTTCGATGGCTAACAATGCGGGAGTAGAGTAGAATAACATTAAAGAAGAGAATCCCCATAATGTTTTACCTTCTCCTCCTTTGGTTCCTCCTGATGATGTTGGGGTAGGTGGTGTACCCCAGGCTCCTCTAGTGCCAGTATTGGGTAATTTGACTCCGTTAATCCAAACGATGACAAGAGCATTTCAGGTAGCGATGGCTGGAGTGCAAGCGCAAGCATCGACACCTATTGTGGTGGCTAATCAAGGTTTACTCTTGAAGCGTCTTAGGAGTTTAGGAGGTGAGGAATTTTAGGGTTTGAGTTCTAAGGCAGCCGAGGGTTGGCTGGAGAAAACAATCCGCATTCTGAACCAGATGAGTTGTAATAAGGAGCGCAAGTTGGGTTGCACTGTGTCACTATTGCAGGGTGATGCATATCATTGGTGGGTGACCACAATTGCGGCGTTCCTGAGGCAGATGTAACTTGGGAGTTCTTTCGGAGAGCTTTCAAGAGGAAATATCTTGGCACCCAATATTTGGATATGAAAAAGCGGGAGTTTATATCGCTATCTCAGGAAGGCATGTCTGTTGTCGAATATGAGATAAAATTTGTCCACCTGAGTCGGTATACCCCGGAGTTAGTTCCTGTTGATCAGCAGAGATGTGATAGATTTTGGTATGGTCTTGTGAAGGATATTAAGACTTATCTTCTGGCCGCGGATTACACGAATTTTGATGTGTTGGTTAATCAGGTCAATGATATTGAGCAGTCCTTGGGTTCATTGGTCAAGTTGCGGGTGCGAGTTTAGGCAAGAGAGTGGCTGATTCTAATTATTTTGAAAGGCATAATTAGAGGTTTAGGGATAAGAGGCATAGGCCAGATCACAAGCGTAGTGGTGGTGTCGGTCAGGGTAACTTGGGAGTTCGTATTACAGCGGAGTGTAAGCGATGTGGTAGACGTCATACGGGTGCATACTGGGGAAATACCTTGAGTTATTGGATATGTGGATCTCCTGATCATATGAAGCGTGATTGTCCTCGGGCTGTGAGGGATGCACCAGTACATGTTGCTGCACCTGCTAGGGGCCAAGGCCGTGGCAGGGGTAATTTCAGAGACGTGAGGATGGTCAAAGAGTTGTAGCTCATGCTACTGCAGTGAGACCGGAGAATAGTGGACCAACTCAGATCTATGCTCATCACGAGGGCTACAATGACACATATGTGATCGCAGGTACCTTCACTTTGCAATCCTTGTCATTGTTATCTTTGATTGATTCAGGGTCTACTCATTCATACATTTTGAGTAAACATGCATCTTTGTTGGATGTTCCTTTTGAGATCCTTAATGTTGGCATGTTGGTAACTAGTTCTTTTGGTGAGACGGTTACTACTAGAAAGTTGTTTAGACGGTGTCCTTTGGTTGTGCAAGGTCATGAGTGTGACGCTGATCTAATGGAGTTACAATTCCATGGTTTTGACGTCATTTTGGGTATGTATTGGTTGAGTGAGCACAAGGCGGTTGTGGATTGTGAATCCAAAAGGATTTCTTTGAGGTTAGCTGATGATTATGAAGTTTTGGTGGTTGGCGAGAATGTGAAGTTCTTGTCTAATGTTGTTTCGCTACCTGGGCGTAAAGGATGATGCAAGGAGGTTGCCAAGCTTATTTGGCTATCGTGATAAATCCTGATGTTAAATGTGTTCAGGTGCTGGACATTCGGGCTATTTGTGATTTGCCGAATGTTTTTCCTGAAGAGCTACCTGGTTTACCGCTGGATAGTGAGGTAGAATTCGATATTGAGACGTACGCGGGTACGACACTGGTGTCCATTGCTCCTTATAGGATGGTACCGAAGGAATTGAAGGAGTTAAAGTCACAGCTTTAGGAGTTATTAGATCATGGGTTCATTCGACCGAGTGTTTTGCCTTGGGGTGCTCTGGTTCTTTTTGTGAAAAGGAAGGATGGTACGATACGTATGTACATTGATTACCGACAGTTGAATAAGCTAACGGTAAAGAACAAGTATCCTTTATCAAGGATTGATGATCTGTTTGACCAGTTCCATGGGGCAGCGGTCTTCATTAAGATGGATTTGAGATTGGGGTATTATCAGTTGAAGGTTAAGGATGAGGATGTGCATAAGACCACATTTCGTACGAGGTACGGGCATTACGAGTTCTTGGTCATGCCTTTTGGTTTGACAAATGCCCCGACTGTGTTCGTGGATATAATGAATATGGTGTTTCATGAATATCTTGATCAGTTCGTGGTGGTGTTTATAGATGATATTCTCATGTACTCTCATATCGAGGAAGATCATGATCGGCATTTGCGGGGGTTACATATATCTTTCATACTCGGTTCTGTCTTGCGACTATGCTGGGTCGAAGGGGTTACATATATATTTCATGTTATTATTGTTGATTAACTCACTAGACTATATAAGCCTAATGCATCTCAATTTCATGCATTTCAGGTTAAAGGTTAGTCGGATCAAGGATCGGAGCAAGAAGTGTTTTGAAGTAAGTCACACAAGCTATATGTAATGTAAACTTAGCCTTTAAACTCCTAGCATGGTGGAATAGGGTCTAGATATGTTAGTTTAGCCCCATTTTGTGTGTATAAATTGCTCATCATGTGGAAATGGTCAAAATATGAAATATGGCATGTTGAAAGTTGGTAAAATTGGCAAACTTGACCTTTAATGCCTTAATAAGTGAAAACATTGTAAATGGGTTCTAAATGATGTGAAATTTGACATATAGGTAGGTTTGATGTTTATAAACTTGCATGTAAAATTTGATAGCAATTGGAAAAAGTTACCCTTAATTTAACTAAAACTAGATAGAATCTGTCATTACAGGCCTTGTCGTATCGATACGGGTAATGGCGTATCGGTACGACCTTGCATATTTGGTCAGTTTAACATTGGGGTATCGATACGCTTTAGGCATTTAGGTACGGAGTTTAGTCACTGGAATTTTTTTCGTAGCTAGGTATCGATACACACCTAGGCGTATCGATACAGGCCTTACTCATTGGAAAAGTACTGTAACACCTTATCGACATCGTATTGATCCTAAAAGTTAACTTTATTGGCGTTGACCATACGTACAAATACCTAGTATCGGTATGGGCTTAATGAATCTAACCGTTTTAATGGTCATGATAGGCGTATCGATACGGCCTAAGGTGTATCGGTATGGCCTGTTGACACTGGAAACTAAGTTTAAAATAAGATCAGTGTAGCATACCGATACCGGTACCTGTACCGGTACAACCCTTATTATTTTGTAATTGTTTCAATGATCATAGATTAGGCGTGTCGATACGGCCTCTTCGAGTATCGGTACCGAGGCAGGTAAGTTGGTTAAAAGATAACTAAAAATAGGTTTTAGGATTTTTGCAAAATGGTCACTAAAATTTATAGAGCTTAATTGGGGTACAAATGAACTCCGTTTGTGTTGGAAATTTGTAAGCAAGATATTCTTGTAATATATTTTACATTGGTAATCCTAATTCTAGTTAAGTCCCTGTAAATTATTGGTTTTACAATTTAGTCCCTAAATTTGAATAAGTTACCAATTGGTCCCAAAATTATAAATTGGGTAAACCTTAATGATTTGAAATGTTTATTGCATTGCACTATAAATTATTAGCACATGATTTATTGTATAAGTTATCAAAATCATCGATCTAATCATCGTATTAGTCATCAGTAACGTTTTTCGACCCGGATTCCTACCAGACCGGGAAGGGGGTGTTACAGATAGGTTTGATTGAAAAAAATAAATTTCAAAAAGAAAAAGGGAGAACTTTAATATTTTTCAAAAATATTCTCTTTTTCTAAAATTATTTTTTTAAGGGGAAGAAATTTCAAAAACTATTTGTCAAGTGGTTTCGTTATATCAGAAGGGGGAGATTGTTGAGATATTGATTTTTATATAACTTAAATGAAAAATGTTTTTGGACTTAAAATAATTTGCAAAAATATTTTAAAATCCCATTAACTTGAAAAAATATGTTTAAAGGTTTTTAAAGGGTTTTTGACATGTTTAAATACTTTCAAAATAGTCAAAGTGCCAAAAATTGACTTAGAGTATCGATACGGTTTTTCTCGTACCGATACCCAGTAGCCCGTACCGGTACAGTCGCCCGTGTATCAATACGCTCTTTAAATCCCCAAGGTTTCCAAATTTCTAGTAGCAAACTTCTGTAACCGATACGAGAGGCACAGTACCGATACTACGTATCGCGTACCAATACTCAGTGTTTTAAATGCCCAACGGCTCTTTCTATATAAGGCAGGTACCGATACCGAAGGTTGCATATCGATACCGACATACCTAGTAGAGCATTTAATGCTGGGAATAAAGTCCCCAACGACTCTAATCAACCCCCAATGGCTAGTAACGGTCATGAAGGCTTTAGAGGGTTTAAAAGACATATTCAAGCAGCCATAGAACACCAAGAAACATCATTGCCAACATTCATGTATAAAGAAATTTTTTTGTGCTTGTAAAGTCTATTTTTTTTCATTAGAACACACTTGTGAGCTTAATTGTTACATTTGCTCAAGTGTTAGGTTTTGGGTGCGAGCTTAAAATTGCAAATATATTTGCCTTGTGACGTTTTCCTTCGTTTGCTAAATTTGTATTCTCTTTGTGAGAGTGTATCAAAGCTTTGGGGTATAAACTTTGAGGGTTGTAAAGGTTATCTCTTTAAGCCTAGAAAAAGGAAAGACAAATCAGTGAATTTGTGGAAAATCCTTAGTTCGGATAGCTAAGGTAGTGGAGGTAGACTTGGTTGAGAAGTCGAACAACTATGAATCATTGTGCAAATTTTTAATTTGCTATTGCTTCCACCACAATCACTCAAAGACCAATTCACCCTTCGGTTGATCGTTCGAGCACAACAGAATTAAACTTTTTCTCTTGATCTTTAAGCTTGGATAGGTGTAGTAACTATCTTCAAGTGTGCTTAAGGTGTTTTAATAGTATGAAATGAGTTTGTAGCCGTTTATAGTAGTTGAGGATGAAATATAGCCATTTGGTGATGAATTCTCGTGCATTTAATGCTATCCTGCACATAAGTTTCAAAACTACTAAAAGAGTATTAAAACTCTTTGAGTCGGATTTGAAAATTTGATCGTTGGAACCCAAACTTTCAAAAATATGCAAAAGTTTTAAAACTTGAAAATTGTCTAGAATCAAAAGTATGGAAACTTTTGCATAAGTACGAAAACTTTCGTATAGAAGTATGAAAACTTTTGTAGGAGTTTCGAAACTTCTATAAGAGTTTCCAAACTCCTTACAAAGTTTGAAAACTTTGCTCCAAGATTTTCAAGAATTAAGTAGTTTTGACTTTTTGAAAGTGTTTAAAGTTGAGGAATGAGCCAAAACACTTGAAAAAACATTTTTGAACATATTTTTCAAGTTTTTTATATTTTGAATTATTTTTGAATGTTTGATTAAGTTCAAAAATATTTTTGCAAATATATCAAAATACTTAAATTCAAACTTCAACAAGTTTTAACTTTGATAATGTGCTAGTATGAATGAATAATTTTATAATTATTTATTTATTTTAAAACTAACAAAATTTAAAAAATAATCTACGTCAATGTACTGCCACGCCATCAAAATTGGCATGTCATCATTTTATTAGAGGACATTAATTTATTAAAGAAAATGACATATAAACATGCCAACTCGAACGCTGATAATTATTTAATGACGAAGTGTCTGACATGACAAATGATGACTGGTGATAACAGTTTTGTTAGTCAACGAATAGTCCAAAGATGAGATTGATGCAATTAGAGAGTAAGAAGGCTAAATTGATGAAATGAAAAAAGAGAGGCAACATTGTTGATTTGATATTATTGTAGAAACATAATTACTCCTTAAGCCTAAAAGAAAAGATAAAAGTTGGCACAAAGTCTCTCTAACAACCAAGCAAAATAAGGAAATAATTAAACAAAGAAAACATAAATCATTTTGGCATCGAAATTAATATACAATGCTGAGAGAACAATGGCTCCATTATTGGAAATTTTTTCCAACATGAAAAACAGGAGATGTTGGCATCCCAGGAAGAAGTTTCTAAACATAAATCTTATAAAGTGAAGAACGTAGACACTCGAGATTTAAAGACCTCAACCTTTTGGTGGAATTTTTTTTATTAAAGTAATTTTATAAAGTGAAGAACTTGAACAATTAATTTAAAAAAATTGATATACTATTCAGACCCTCACTCATAAATTAGAGATATTGAACATCTAAGCATGTATGATCTCACGTCCTCTTATTTACTATTGGTGATAATGTCAACCGAACTAAACTCAATCATTTGAACAATTAATTTCTTTATTAGATTATATAATTAAGTCAAATAAATATATATTATTAAATTATTATATAATAATGATTTAATATCCAAGTCAGATATTTAATTTACTTTTAATTAAGCTTATCAAATTTAACGTGTGAGTCGAAAGTGATGTTATTCCCCTTTGTGATTCTCATGTAAATAGAGCACATGGGAACATTGTTTAATTTGATTTTTTATTAAACAGAGATATTTATATTCTTAAGGCAAATGTAAGGATTTACACCTATACAAAATAAAATAACACGAGTATCTTTGGCCACTCGACCAATTAGTAGATCTCTACTTAATTTAATTTTGATTCCCTATCAGGATCAGTTTTTTTTCTTTGGCTCACATGTCGATGCTTTTAAGGACAAAAACACAAATATTTTTTTTGACAAATCTTAATTCTAGTCTCAATCTTACCTCCAGAAGAGGGAAAAGAAGATTCTAAGGGATAGAAAAAGTGCTCTTAGTGGGTCTAACACCCATGACCTAAAAAAATACAAAGGAACAAATATGAATCATTTGACCAACCGATCAAATGTACTTGCTCAACACATATGGTTGAATTATCCTTAATAATTTAACACTTCATGTCTTATTAAGCTATTTTGTATTATCAATGCAATGAGTTACATTATTAAAGGCTACATTAGGCTCCATCTTTATTTTGATGGTTAGAGGAATGAGATCCGATAACAAAACATAAATCTTTTTGGCATCCAGAAAAATCTACAACGTTGACAGAACAATGGATGCATTATTATATATACTCGTAAAAAATAATTTTATTACTAAAATAGAGTCGGTTGACAATGCTTAACATTGTCTGCTAAACAAAAACAAGGAGAATGCACACAAGATGATATCAAACTCCATCTTGAAAAAAATGGCAAAAATCTCATGAACAAATTCAAATCTCACAACAGTTGACCGCAACCTCTCAACTCCAACGGGTTACGGGTACCATACCTAGGGGTGATAATCAGCAAGACCGACTCGCAAGTTATTCGGATTCAGTTTAATCAAAACTCGATCAAAATTCGGCTCAAGCTCGTGTTTGAGACCTTAACAAGCCGAACCGAACTAAGCTTGACTTGAAAAGCTCATGAAAAAGCTCAAAATAATTATATATAGATATATATAGATATATACTCCATATATACTTGTATGTTTCAGTATTGTTAACTTATTATCATGGTTAAATACTTTAAATCTCATTCTCCTTCTGAATTTGTATAATTTAAAAAAATGTACTATGGTTATTTGCAGACTTTAAAATCAAATATTATATTTTCCCAAACAAATTTTTACATGTTATTTTTTAAAACTTAAAAAAAATTAAAAGCAATTTGAGGAAAGCAACTTGAGGAAAGCAACAAGCCAAGCTCAAACTGTCCAATTTGAGCTCGAGCTTGAGCTCGACGATCTTCGAACCCGAGCCTAATAATACTATTTCTAAGCCGAACCGAGCCTGGGCAGGCTCGAACTCGTTATCACCCCTAACCATACCAAGTCCCATCATACGAATCTACCTTCAATTTAGGCCCAACATAACTTTTTATGCCTAATGCTATCAATCAAATTCTTCCTAACAAAACAACAGCCATCAGGCTCTCCAACAATACTCCCACAAGTTGATAGTTTTGCATCAAACTTGCAAGTGTCATTAACCACGTATACCTAGTTTTCCTCGATGGTATTTAGCTTTTATTTCATTCAATATCATACACGGCCTGAAAAATGATTACCTTTCCCGAAAGTCAATCGAACTAATATTAATATGACCCGAAAATCTATCTATTTGATATTGCTCTACCCAACCTCCGTTAAAAAACGGATTTTCGATTCAAAACCTGTCAACTGTGACAAACAATTTAATATCATACATCCACAATTCATTTGAGAAGCAGTTTTCACCAGTGTTTATGTAAATAATAATATAAGAATGTTCATCGAATAGTGTCATTCCCTGTAAACAAATTTTTCCATTGCCCAAATCAGTATGCGACATGATCACATTAGCCTGGATCAAACCATAAGATGCAAAACCATGTTCCATGCACTACATAATAACACCCAGAAATAATGGCAAATTGCATAACATCAAAACGTACAAGAACTTCAACGGTGACCTAATACTGCTATATAATGATCGTATTCGGATTGAGCCAATGCTTTATTCGGTAGTTATATTGTTTTACCATTGACAACATCCCTTTTGGACCAGTAGTGTACATTTTTCCCCTGGGTCTGTTTTGCCTCTACTTATCTAACTTCACATCAGCAGCCTTCGAACTACCATTCATTTTGGCACGTTTAGCTTCCGCATCTTTAACAGCTGCTTTGATTGCATCTTCTGCAAGCATACTGCAGTGCAGCTTAACTGGTGGAAGTGAAAGATGTTTCGCGATCTCACTGCAGTTTTACATGCAACATATTGACAAATTTGCAGTCCAGCATGAGTACATTTGATTGAAAGGAAAGTTTATAAAAATAAATAAATGAATGAATTGAACCGTTGGTACCAAAAAGACAAACAAAGACTCATCTACCCAGCACTTCCCCGAAAACTAGATGGGAACAAACCAGCACCCGATCATTAGGCTCAACAGCTGGTGGCACATGATACCCACTTCCCCAACTATAAACAAAGGGAACAGACCAGTTGGCTAAACATGAAAGCTATGCATTAGCTTATGCATATGCGATCACCTTAAAACTTAAATTGGGATGTTCTTAACTTACCTATTTAGACAATCATATAATAACAATTTATGCCTACATATGTTGCAATGAAAAAAATATCACAATAACATCGAATATTTCTTCTCATGAATAACTGTATGCATTATATTGATCCCACTGATGGTTGAAATCATAATCTGAAGATCAACTAGACAAAAGTCTCAGTAAAAAAAAAGTAACACAAGGCTTTAACATTTGTGCACATAGAGAACAAAGAATTGATTGCCACCACTTAGCCTTAATATCATTATGTATACACATAGAGAACAAAGAATACCCTGGAATTACTAAAATAAACACACAGTTAACAAGCATAATAGATAAAAAATCATTCTATAACTGCAAGTAATTAATGCCTTCCCTTACCAAAAGCAATATGGTTAAATGAAAGACCGACCAACAACTGTAAGAAAGGAAGTTAAAAAAGAATGGGAGAAAGAAGACTATCAATCCACAGCATTCTATATCTCAAGTACCATGTTTAAATTAAATAAGAAAAGTAACAAAATACGCGAACAAATTAATTAGTAATCAACAAATTTCACTAAACAAGGCTTCAAAAACCAGATACCGAAGAGGAATAAGCAAACTATCTTGGAGAAGATAAGAATAAAGTTCATATAAAAATTAAAGTTCGAGACAAGGAACTAATACTAACGTGTTTTTAATGGTAAGCACTTCATCCATGCCTTTTCCCTTCACCCATTCAGTAGCTGCAAAATGAAAAAGGCCCCAAGTTACCACATATCTCCTCCACAAAAATTGAAGGTTATTTGAAAAGAACTCAAAAGTACAAAACATTGAACAACATTAATAAAACAGATTTGAAGTTTCAACATTACTGAAAAAAAATACATATTTGTTTCGTTGGCTTTTAATAATTGATTCTCTGCTTTGCAAAATCAACAATAAATTAACATATTAGTTCCATATTAAAGTAAATCATGCATCTTCTTCGTAAAAAGACAAAAAAATTAACATGTGTATTTGCTTTTGTATAAATACTCTCTCTTTCTTTTGTTTTGGATGGGAAACACAATTTAAGTCTAGAAAAAACTATCCGTTCCCTTTTTTCTTTGGTGAATTTCCCACTGAAATCAGACAGAATCCTATCCCACCGCATTCGAAATTCTAAATTTGGAATTTAGCTTAATAAAAGAAAACAACAATAACCTAACTGAATAATATTACAGCGCCGATTAAAATAAATTACATCCAAATATCCCAATGCCCATAAGCATTAAAAGAAAGAAAAAAGTGCCATACCGACAGAAGAAGACGCAATAGCCGACCCACAACCAAAGGTTTTAAAGCAAGCATCGACGATTTTCCCAGATTCCTCGTCAATTTTGATTTGCAGCTTCATAACATCGCCACATGCCGGAGCCCCGACCAAGCCTGTACCTACGTTTGGGTCGTTCTTATCGAAGGAGCCGACATTACGAGGATTGTTGTAGTGATCGATGACATTCTCGTGGTAAAGACGCTGCAGATTCTGAAGGGGACGCGATGGGGCTACCCCAGATGCTGTTCCGAGCAGCCTATTCGCCACCAGTCTCAGCATTTTGGTCGTCGATGTTGCAGTAAAAGAGCTACTTCGGATTGAGCTAGGGTTTGGGACTTTGAAATTGTAAGCAGATATTATTGATAAATATAAGGAAATTTTTTTAACACATTTCATGAAAATTTTAGTTCACACCTCTTTTTAGTTTTAACGGTAGAGTTTTAGTTTAAGGTTTAAAGTGTAGGGGTTTAAATTGTAGGGTTTAGAATTTAAGATTAGTGTATATGATTTAAAAATTAAGGTTTAAGGTTAGAAATTTAAGATTTGAATTTTTATAACGTAAATATATAAACTTGTGTAGAATTAGAAATAAAAAATTTAGGGATTACACGTTGAGGGTAAAGAACAGATTCTGGTTCTGGAGATTGAAACACGTTAGAGTTTGTTTTTATTTAATAATAACTAAATTCAATTTTCGTGCTGGTATTATTAGGATTAATAATAAGAGAAACGAAAGTAATGCCAAAACAAAATAAAAATTAACGGGTTGATCTAGGTAATAAATAGTTTGATATTATTTAAGTAAGTATTAAGTTTAAAATTTTATGTATATAAAAGATTCTCGCGGAAAGACTCACCATCGAAACTAATTCAACTTTTTTTATAATTATACAATCAAGTTTATGAAGTATTAAATTAAGGGTAATTATTTAATACACATGCGGTGAAAATAAAAATTTTCTACAAATGCCTTAATTTTAGGGTTAGATTTTAGAGTTTAAATGTTAGGAGTTTAAGTTTATTAGTTTAGAATTAATGGTTTGTGATTAAATTTTCAAGTTTGGGATTATAATTTAAGATATTAAATTTAGTTATGAAATTTAATTAATATTAAATGTAAACTAATATTTTTATTGTCTCGATAATTAGTTGATATTGACACTTGTTCTTAAATGATTAAAGTGTATTAGAAGTCTTTACACTCTAATTAAAAGATTTTTTTAATCTCTCTGCTGTAAAAAAAATTTTAATCATTATATTGCATCTAAAAGCAGGGTAAAGTTAAAAATTTATAAAGGAGGAGACCATTATAAGATTAAAAAATTTGAGGGGTCATGATGAGATTTTAAAAAGATTGAAGGGTTTATAAAATTAATTTTATTTATAAAAAAATTATTTTATTTCCATTGAAAAAAAAAATTAGTAGAGGCTCTTGTCCCAAAACCCTCCCATATGTTCTGCCCATGTCTAAGGCTTGGTAGAGAAGAAAGAAAATTGAAAAGATGAAAAATTAAAGTGATGGAAAAATTGGAGGATAAAAAATATAGATTTTTTCTATCGGTGTGTATGGTTGAGAGGATGAAAAATTAGAAAGAAAATAAGTTTTTTTTCTCTCTATTGTTTGGTACAATGGAAAAGTAGGAGGAAAGAAAATTAAGCTTTGAAAACTATAATTTATTTTAAATTTTTATAATTTAGTCGAATGTTTTAGTATGATTATTTTTATTCAATTTAGTCCCTAAATATTTTATTTCATCTAAAATTGACCCTATTTGTTTCTAATTTTCATAATTTAATCTAATATTTTAATATAGTTTTATTTTTGTTCAATGTAATCTCTAAATTTTTTATTTAATTCAAAATTGACCTATATATATATTTATTTTTTATAATTGAGTCAAACATTTTTAATATGGTTTAATTTTTGTCCAGATTAGTCCATAAAAATTTTATTTAATCTAAAATTGACCTCTATTTATTTCTATTTTTTATAATTTAGTCTAATATTTTTATAATTTAATCTTGAGAGTTTCACTATCAATGTAACACCTAATACTCAGTACAAACGAATCCATCCTGAATATCGAATGCTACAAATGGCCCATTTGTGGCCTAAAAATAGATTTTTAAAAAACAAGCATATTCAATTACATAAAAGTAAACAACCAACACGAACAAAAAGAGGAAACAATTAACTAAAGTCACCCTAGAAAATAAACCTTTAAAAACTTTAGAAAAATAAACGATTTAGCAAAAATGCATTTTGGTAATTTTATAAGATGTAACACCCCCTTCCCGGCCTGATAGAAAATCGGGTCGGAACGTCTTACTGGAGAACTAAACGATATTCGGTACCATATTTATTTGATATTTAGTGAATCGATGTGATCAATACGAAATAACATTCAATACGTTAAGATCGGTGATTTGATTGGATATAACAGTTGTCTATTTTGGACCAATTTTAAGCTTAGAAGATTTAGTGACCCATATGCAAAATTTTAGAATTTATTTTAAACCTTATAATGGATTTAACAGTATGGGTATCAGTACACACTGAGTCGGTATCGATATGCCTTGGTAGAGTTCGGTAATTCAGTTATTCAATAAAGGGCTCGTACCGATACTAGGCATCCTAGTATCGATACACTATGCTCCATAAAACTTAGAAGTTTTTCAGATTCAAAAGGCCGTACCGATATGGGTATATCTGTATCGATACTTTATGTTTATGACCGCTAAAACTAACTGTTTTACTGTACACATTCCGATACAGGTATCAGTACGCAAGGGTGGCAAAAGTTTCCAATTTTTCGAATCATAAGAGGGGTACCGGTATGCTCCTAGGTGTATCGGTATGATGCTATAGTAATTTTTCATAGACAAATTTTTGCATCGATACGTCTCAATCTGTATCGATACGCCCTTTAACCCAGGTCAGATTAGGCAAGCTCGTACCGATACGCCACCACCCGTATCGGTACGACAGGGTTTGTAATGGCAATTTTTATCTGGTTTATCATCAATTTACCCAACCAAACCAAGTCCAAATTCAATGAAATTTTACCAACAAGTTTCACTAGCCTAAATCTAGTAGCATGTAAAATTTTAGGTTCAATTGAATTTGTTTACTATGTTTACCCTGATTTAGGCCAAATATGCATTTTAAACCACTTTTAACCATTTTACCAAAGAGTATTCTAAATTCATAGGGCATAGCAAACCACATATCACTTATATATAACAAATAGCCAAAATAAACTTAGGGAACATATATGTCACCATTCTAGGAGTTTATAAAGTCGATAAACATTACTTCCAAAATGCGGTGACTTTCTGAATCTTTCCAAAATACCCTGATCTCGACTCCAAAGACCTTCCTAACCTGAAATGCATGGAAAATGAATGCATTAGGCATACTTTGCCTAGTGAATTGTCATAAACAATGGATGCATCAATGAATGCATTCTACCCATGTTTCAATATTATCAATGACAATAATAACACGGCCATGTGTTTCAATGGCAATTTTAATACAATATCGATGATCAATGCAATAACAATAACCGATGCAATAGCAATAATCAGTGACAATACGTAATACATATCAATAGGTTTCCTTGAATCAATGTAAGGAGTGTGGATACACGAATTCCTATGCCTCACCAAAGTCAATAGTGGTTTAGTTCATCCGCCACACCAATATGACCAATATACATCATACCTCCGCCGCACCACAATAAAGGTCATAGCCCAAGGACCGTAGTCCACCCGTACCAACGAGCTCATGAATTCTATAGCATGACAATTGTATCCAAATCCGCTCGAATCCAAGGTTCAATAACAATATTCCAATAGCAATGATTCAATAGCAATATTTTGATATTAACAATTTGGTAACGATATTTTGATAACAATGAATCGATATCAATAATTTATTGGCAATGTTGATAGCAATAGAAATGATTCAATACAATATCAAATCTCGATAAACAATGATCAATGAAAAATATTTCTATATGACAAAGTCTCAAAAATATTGATGATATCAATAACGATGCTATGAACGATGATTCAATGCAATACTTAGCAACTTACCAATATAGCATTCAACAATGTTTTTTATGCAATTTCCTTAATACAAAAGGTTAGCAATGCAATAATCAATATCAAATAGGTTGGGAAAGGCACCTAGCCTATTCCTAAGACTCGACTACACTCACCTTAGTTTCAAGCTCTCATGGATCTCGGATGACAATTCCTTGTTCCTAGCTTTTGAAGGAGATGATTGCCCTTCTTTTTCCAACACTTGAGCTAACGTAAAACAAAAGGATGGTGTTAGATTCAATATAACAACATCAAAAGTTCAATATTCAGCTTTTAATAGCTTTTAGCTATTAGATTTCCATGGATTGATTCTTTAAGAACATGGGTAAAGCTTTGGATTTCTAAGCATCAATTTTAAAATCAAGATTAATCACCCAATGGAATTGATGGATCATTTGGGGCTTTTGACTTACCAAAACGAAAGCTACAAGATGGGAATGATGAAGTCAAAGAAACTTGAGTCTTTGATGAAGTCAAAAATGGTGGTGCTAGCTTGTTGGTTGAGGTAGATGATAACTTAAGGTGAAGAAGATTTGATAAAGATGGAGTTGAAGATGTTCTTAAGGGGAAGGTTTGGTAAGAATCCTTATTTTAAAAATTTTTTTATTATTTTTCCAAAGGATATAACCAATGGGTTTCCTTTTAGGAAAGAAACCAATATTTTACAATTTTTGTCTTTTCTTTTTTTATCAATAATTAGATAGATCATCATCCTTTTAACATATCTTCAGCAATTTCACGTGAAAATGTCTTAATCTAAGAGGTGAGTCATCCCAAAATATGAGAATTACAATGGTGGTCCCTCAACTTTTCCAAGTTTTGCAATTTTACCCTCAACATTGAAATTTTCACAATTTAGTCACTAAATTGTTTTCATTCAATTCAATTAGGTCCAAAATCTATAAATTGACTCAATTAGAGTTCAATACAATATAATTGATTACACAATTAAGGTTGATACAAGATTTGGACCTTTCTGATATAGATTTTCCAATCACAGAACCTAATTCTGACAAGACTAGTTTTTAGGGTGTTACAACTCTCCCCCTTAAGAAAAATTTGTCCGAATTTTACCTAAACCGAAAAGATGAAGGTATTTTGCTTCATTGTCTCCTCCGGTTCCTAGGTAGCTTCTTCAACATTATGGCTCTTCCAAAGAACTTTAACCAACGGTACAAATTTATTGTGGAGCCTTTGACTTCTCTTTCAAGAATCTAAATTGGTTCTTCTTTGTAGGTCAAATCCTGTTGAATTTGCATAGATTCTGGCTCGATAATATGCGAAGTGTCATAGTGGTATTTTTGAAGCATTAAAAAATGGAATACATCATGGATTTTGCTCAATTCTAAAGATAAGGCTAAATGGTATGCCACAAGGCCAACTTTATCGGTAATCTCAAAGGGGCCAATAAATCAAATGATCAATTTCCCATTTTTACCAAACCTTAGAATCTTCTTCCACAGTCAAACCTTGAGGAAGGCTTTTTCTTCAATCTCATACTGAATGTCCTTTGCTTAAGATCAACATAGACCTTTTAAAGGTTGAAGGCATCCTTTAAATGATCATGAATGATGGTAACCCATTCTTTGGTTTTATGAAGTAAGTCAGGGCCCAACACCTTACCTTCTCCAAGCTTAGACCAGCACAATAGATTTCTACACGTCTTCCATAAAATGCCTCATACGGGCCATTTTGATGGAAGCTTGATAATTGTTGTTGTAGGAAAAATCAATAAGAGGTAGGGATTTCTCCCAAGATCCCCCGAAATCAATAACACATGCACATAACATATCTTTCAAAATTTGAATTACTCTTTCTGACTGGCCGTTAGATTAAGGGTGGAAGGTAGTACTAAGATTAACTCTGGTTCTCAAAGTCTACTTGCAATGTTTTCCAAAATCGATATGCAAAATGAGGTTTCGATCGGAGATGATAGATTTTGGTCCTCCTAGAGTCTGATAACTTTCTTGATATACAAATTAGCTAATTTAGGAAGACCATAATCTATCTTGATCGATAAAAAGTGTGCTAACTTGGTGAAACGGTCCACAATGACCCAAATAACATCATTTTTAGCGGGAGTTAGAGGCAAACCACTAAAAAAATCTATGGTGGTTCTCTTCCACTTCCATTGCGGCAAATTAATACGCTACAACAACCCAATAGGGACATAATGCTCTACTTTAACACGTTGGCACGTGAGGAATTTAGACACGAAATCAACTATGGCTTATTTTATGCTTGGCTACCAATACAATTCTCGGAGATCTTTATACATCTTCACAGAACCTGGGTGTATAGAGAAGGAATTTGAATAAGCTTTTTTCAAAATATCGGTACAGAGAGTTTCATCATTGGGTGTGCAGACTCGGTTGTAAAAAAATAGCAATCCTTCAAGATCAACCCTGAAGTCAAAATTCTCATCATCATGTAATTTGGACACAATAGCTTGAAGCTCGGGATCTTAACTCCATGATGTCTTAATTCTTGATACGATGATAGACTAGACTTGAAGTTTAGCTACGAGACAACGGTGTTTCCTTAAACGAAAGTGCGCATTAATAGCTCGAGGGGCTACAGTACAATGGTTTTACATTTAATTAGATACAATAACAATAATCAGAACTTGATAGTCAATAACAATACTTACCAGGCTGAAGTTTGTGGCTGAGTGCATCAGATACAACGTTGGCCTTGCCTGGATAGTAGTCAATGACAAGATTATAGTCGTTAAGGAGTTCCATCCATATCTGCTGCTGAAGATTCAATTCTTTTTAAGTCAATAATTATTTTAGTCTTTTGTGATCGGTGAAGAAATGAAATTTTTCTCCATAAAGATAATGTCTCTAAATTTTCAATCCAAAGACAACTGGAGCTAGTTCCAAATTGTGGGTAGGATATTTTACCACATGTGGCTTGAGTTGTCTTGATTCATAAGCAATGACCTTGCCTTCTTGCATAAGGATACATCCTAACCCTAGATGTGAAGCATCACTATAAACTGTATAGTTCTTCCCAGACTCGGGTTGGGTTAAGATTAGTGCGTGAGTCAAGACTTGCTTTAACTAATCAAAGCTTCTTTTTTGGTGTTCAGTCCAAACAAACGAAGTTTTTTTCCTCAGTAGCTTAGTTCAAAGGGGCTGCTATCATAGAGAATCCTTTAACAAATCTCCTATAATAGCCAATTAGACCAAGAAAGTTTATGACTTCTTCAACATTTCTTGGTGACATCTAATCTAAAATGGCTTAGATTTTCTTTGGGTCTACCTAAATTCCCAAAATTAAAATAATATGCCCGAGAAAGGCAACTTCAATAAGCCAGAATTTACATTTGAAAACTTGGCATACAACTACTTCTCCCAAAAGGTTTGAAGCACAACATAAGGTGGTCTCAATTTCAAAAGCATTCTTAGAGTAGATCAAAATATCACCAATGAATACCACTACAAATTTATCAAGTAGGGTCTCAAAACCCTATTCATCAAGTCCATAAAAGCTTTTGGTGCATTGGTTAGCCTAAAAGGCATTACCAAGAATTTGTAGTAGCTGTATCTTGTATGAAAAATAGTTTTGGGTATATCACATTCTTTAACTTTTTCATCGATGGTACGACCTTAAATCGATATTGCAAAACCTTAAATCAATCTTTGAAAATAGGTCAGGCATATTGGGAAATGATATTTATTCTTGCTGGTCACCTTATTCAATTGTCGTTAGTCAATACACAGTCTCATAAAACTATTTTTTTCTTTACAAAGAGGACTAGAGCTCCCCAAGGTGAAGAACTCGGTCGAATAAAGCCTTTATCTACTAACTCCTGAATCTGAGCTTTCAGTTCCCTAAACTCAACTGCTGTCATATGATAGAGTGCAATAGAAACTAGGTTTGTTCCAGGTTGCACTTTAATACCAAACTCTACTTCATGGGTAGGAGGTAAACCTCGAGTTTGTCTAGAAAAATGTCAGAAATTTACATACAATGCCAATGTTTTATAGTTGTGGTTCATCATTGGCTTCCAATGACAAAGCGTACAACAATTGTGGCATGGATTTCATCAAAGTGATGATCTCTTTTCCAAGACCCTGAAGGTATAATTTCTTTTTACAACAATCTACCCCGGCTTGATGTTCACTGAGCCAATCCATACCCAGTATAACATCGAATTCGTGAATCGGTAATGCCAACAAGTTGGCAAGAAATAGAATCCCTTAAATCATTAAGGGACAAAAGTTACACACGAGGTGTATGATAACACAATCACCTAACGGATTGGTTACGATAATCTTCAATGAAATGGGTTCACAAGTTATATTGATTTACTAATACGGTACTTATGAATAAATGTGTAGATTCAGGATCAAACAATACATAGATAGGATGTGAATATAATTCAATGGTACCTATAATAGTATTGGGATCATCCTCATTTTTTATACTCCTCATGTGGTACATCTATATAGGAGCCTTAGATTCAGGCTTGTATGATGCCTTAGACGAGCCACTAGGCTTTCTGGAGGATCCTTACTTTGCTCTCTTGCATCGGAAAGACTGGGCAGGGGATAAAGAATTAGCTGGTGCAAAAGTAGATCTAACGGTACTCTTGGAACAATCACAAATGAGATGACCCATCTCATCACAAAAAAGTATGCTCTGAACTTCTTACGGTATTGCCCCAAAAGATGCATCTGCTGGTAGAAATTATAAACTGGGAATCGTGTTTCTTGTTTAGAATCCTCAGTACTATCAATGGGATTGGTCATAGGGAAGGACTGGGTTAAGGCTATATTTCTAGAACGGGAAGGCTGTGAGTGCACATTTTGCTTCGGGGAATGATACTTTTCTTTCTTGAATAACTTAGGAGGATGAGAGTCATCTCGATATTTCTTCTCAGATTTGCCTAATTTACCGTTCTTCTAGGCTTTTCGTGCAGCTTCAGTAGCTTTAACATTGTTCATAAGGTCCTAGAAGTTGGTAATGCCCAATGTCGTAAACATAGGACATAGATCATCATTCAACCCATTGATGAATATTCTACACTTCTCTTCCTCCTTCTTGATGTATTCCGCACCATACCTACAGTACTTGCAGAAATCATAGATGTATTGCTCCACAGGTCATCTACCTTGTTTCAGATGGAGGAAGATGTCACGCCTTTCAGCGAGGTAAAATTTATTGATGTATTTTTTAGAATTCTCGTAGGTAAAACTCCCATGTCACAGCTCTTTTCGAGACTATGAGTATGGTAATTTCCCACTAATAGAGTGCCTCATTAGCCAGCAACGCCAGTGCACACTCAAGTTTGTGTTCATCAAAACACTACAGCTGTTTAGTTAGGATCCTCAAGGTGCTATCCAGCTAATATTCAGCGATTTCAGGATCATTATCATCTCGACTGGTAAATAAGTAGGCCCGATGCTGAGGTAGCTTGCAATAAGAGCTCGAGGATACTAGACAGTAACGGTGGAAGAGTGGGAAATCTGCTCAGCCTTCATTGAGGTCGTGAAGAACTTGAACATGTCAGCCATATTCTGATAGCATTCGGCTTGAGTAGTTTACACCTCTAGCTCAAGGTCTTGTGCCAGAGGGTTCTAAAAGTGTAGAGGATCTCCACCTAATCTCCTCGCTATACATTGAGGAGTCGGTAACATGCTCGTCTATACGAGCCTCGTTAGAGTCAGACATCTAAAGTAAAGAGATTGGGTTAGTCGGCAAGTCACAATATACAATAGATAAATACAATAAGCTTCGATTTAATCTTAGAATCGACTAAACTCTAGCTCTAATACCACAAATGTAACACCCCTTTCTTGGTCTGGTAGAAAACTGGGTCGGCACGTGTTACTAGAGAACTAAACGGTATTCAGTACCATATTTATATGATATTTAGTAAATCTATGTGATCGATACGAAACAATATTCAATACATTAAGATCGGTGATTTAATTGGATATAACAATTGTCTATTTTGGACCAGTTTTAAGCTTATAAGATTTAGTGACCCACTTGCAAATTTTCAGAATTTATTTTAAACCTTATAACGGATTTAACAGTGTGGGTATCAATACATACTGAGTTGGTATCGATATGCCTTGACAGAGTTCAGTAATTCAGTTATTCAATAAAGGACTTGTACCAATACTAGGCATCCCAGTATCGATACACTATGCTCCATAAAACTTAGAAGATTTTTTAGATTTAAAAGGTTGTACCGATATGGGTACATCCGTATCGATATGTTATGTCTATGACCGTTAAAATAGTTAGTTTTACTATACACGTACAGATACAGATATTAGTACTCGAGGGTGGTAAAAGTTTCCAATTTTTTGAATTCAAAGTTGGGTACCGATACGCTCCTAGGCGTATCGGTACGATGCTACAATAATTTTCTAGAGATAAATTTTCTTATCGATACGTCTCAATCTGTACCGATACGCCCTTTATCCCAAGTCAGATTAGGCAAGCCCGTACTGATACGCCGCCACCCGTATCGGTACGGTAGGGTTTGTAATGGCAATTTTTATCTGGTTTATCATCAATTTACCCAACCAAACCAAGTTCAAATTCAATGAAATTTTACCAACAAGTTTCACTAGCTAAAATCTAGTAGCATGTCAAATTTTAGGGTCAATTGAATCCGTTTACTATGTTTACCCTGATTTGTGCCAAATATGCATTTTAAACCACTTTTAACCATTTTACCAAAGAGTATTCTAAACTCATAGCAAACCGCATATCACTTATACATAACAAAATAGCCAAAACAAAATTAGGGAACATATATGCCACCATTCTAGGAATTTATAAAGTTGATAAACATTACTTCCAAAACATGGTGACTTGCCGAATCTTTCTAAAATACCTCAATCTCGACTCCAAAGACCTTCTTAACCTAAAATGCATGGAAAATGAATGCATTAGGCATACTTTGCCTAGTGAGGTAGTCATAAAAAATGGATGCATCAATGAATGCATTCTACCCATACTTTAATATTATCAATGGCAATAATAACATGGTCATGTGCTTCAAAGGCAATTTCAATACAATATTTATGGTCAATGCAATAACAATAACCGATGCAAAAGCAATAATCAATGACAATACATAATAAATATCAATAGGTTTCCTTGGATTGATGTAAGGAGTGTGGATACACGAATTTCTATGATGCACTAAAATCAATAGTGGTCTAGTCCCTTTGTCGCACCAATATGACCAATATACGTCATACCTCCGCCGCACCACAATAAAGGCCGTAGCCCAAGGACCGTAGTCCACCTGTACCAATAAGCTCATGAATTCTATGGCATGCCAATTATATTCAAATTCGCTCGAATCCAAGGTTTAATAACAATATTCCAATATCAATGATTCAATAGCAATATTTTGATATCAATAATTCAGTAACGATATTTTGATATCAATAATTCGGTAACAATAAATCAATATCAATAATTCATTGGCAATATTACGATATCGATAGTTCAATATCAATTTCAATATCAATAGTCTAATATTAATATTTCAATATCAATATTCAATGCCCAATGATAAGTGATTCTATATGTCAATGCTTCAATGATTTCGATAATAATAACAACGATGCTACAGACAATGAATTGATGCAATACTTACCAATATAGCCTTCAACAATGTTTTATGCAATATCCTTAATACACAAGGTTAGCGATGCAATAATCAATATCAAATAAGTTTGGAAAGGCACCTAGCCCATTCCCTAGACTCCGACTATACTCACTTTAGTTTCTAAAGCTCTTACGGCTCTCGGATTACAATCCCCTTGTTCCTAGACTTTGAAGGAGATATGGATCATCTTTCTCCAACTCTTGAGCTAGGTAAAACAATATGATGTGTTAGATTCAATATAACGTTATCAAAATTCATATTCAGGATTCTTAATAGCTTTTAGCTATTAGATTTCCATGAATTGAGACCTTTAAGATATGGGTTCAGCTAAGGATTTCAGCATCCTTAATATGAAATTACACAAAATCTACTCATGGAATCAATGGATTGTTTGGGGGCTCCATGGAATCGATGGATTGTTTGGGGAATTTGACTTACCAATACTCTAGCTATCTGATGATGTCAAGAAGCCAAAGAAAACTTGAGTCTTGATGCACTAGCTATGGAGGTGCTAGCTTAAGCTTGAGGTAGATGATAACAATGGAGGTGTATGCTTGCAATATTTGAAAAGACGATGAAGATGGCTTAAGGGTTAAGTTCGATGGACATAAGAAGTGTGGGCAAATTTTTTTTCCAATTATTTGCTAAGCTTTTCATAGCTTAACCGATGGGTTTCCTATTTAGGAAGGAAACCTATATTTTAAGATTATTTGTCCAATCTTTCTATTTTCAATAATTAGCTAGACATCATCAATATACATCTTCAGGCACTTTCACGTGAAAATTCCTTAAGCTAAGAAGCGAGTCATCCCCAAAATGGGATAATTACGAGGGTCGATACAATATTTGGACCTTTTCGATATATATTTTCCGATCATCGGAACCTAATTCTGACTAGATCGGTTTTTGGGGTGTTACACAAGATTTAAACCCAAAAAACATTCAAAACTTAAATACAAGTTTAATATAAGTAGAAACATCTTATACCTCTGTTTGCTAATAAAAAGAAGTTCAAATCGAAGTAAATTTAATCTAATCGAGGTTTAGGGACTAAAATGTAAATAATTTATAAGTTAGATTTTAAGTTAAAAATAAAGTTTTAGGTCCGTTTTAGACTCATTAATTCCAATTAGACTTAATGGTAAATTCATGTTGAAATCGAATTTGAAACAAAGTGTTAATTGTAAAAATAAGTAGTTTATGGGACATTTTGAAAATATTCATAAAAATACAAGGGTCAATTTTTCAAAAAAAAAGTGAAATTAAACCTTTCTTTATGAAATCAATATAATCATTAACATATAGACCAAGTTTTAGGTTAATACGAGCTAAAACGAGTCCTTAATTGCAATTATAAAATTAGTGAATGAAAGGTAAAGTTTGCAATTATTAGGTATTGGATTAAATTATAAAATAAAAATAAATTGAGGTCAATTACAAATTAATAAAATTTGAGGGATTAAGTTAAACAAAAATAAAACCATATTAAAAATATTAGATAAAATTATAAAAAATATAACAAATATGGGCTAATTTTGGATTAAATAAATATTTTACGGACTAAAGTAAACAAAGTATTATTATATTGATAATATTGACTTTAAGAATAAAATTTAAAACAAATAAGGGTAAGTTTTAGATTAAATAAAATTTTAGGGACTAAATTGAACCAAAATAAAATCATAATAAAATTTGTTGAGACATTTGATTTTGATATAACTTAAAGAAAAATGTTTTTGGACTTAAACTAATTTACAAAAATATTTTAAAAGTCCACAAACTTGAAAAATATGTTTGAAAGTTTTTCAAGAGTTTTTGACATGTTTTAAATGATTTTAAAAAGTCAAAGTGTCAAAAATATCCCTTCAGTACCAGTACAGTTGGATCGGTACCGATACCCAGAGTGCCCTTATCGATACAGATTTTTGAGTACCGATAAGCCCTTTGTCCCTGAGTTTTGGCAAATTCCAGTAGCTAAAAGGTGTACCGATACAGGCTTAGCCGTACCGATACCCAATGGTTCGTACCAATATGCTTGTATAGCGTACCGATTCCCAGTGTAAAAATGCCCAACGACTCTTTCTATTTTTGTACAGGTATCGATACTAGAGTCCCGCGTACTGATACTGACATGCCTAGAAGTACATTTAATGCTGTTTTTTATCCCAGTAGCTTTAAACCAACCCCAACGGCCATAAACGGCTAGTAGTTCATTCCACACTATAAAAGAAGGCTCGGGACACTTGAAGAATAAGAGGATAGACATCCAAGCTTAAAGAACAAGAGAGTAGAGTTCTTATTGTTTTATTTTGTAATCTCTTATATTTTTAGTCCAATCATAGTAGTCAAAATGTGTAAAAACCCGCCTAGAGTGGTAATTATGTTTACAATGTCAAGACCTCATTGTTAAGGGATAATTTGTAATGACCCGGATCTCATGATCTAAGGGTCGGGTTTGATCGAGGCATGGGCCTCGTATTTGGATCGTGTTTTGGGCTTTTAACAACCTTTTTGGGCTAGCATATCTTTGTTGGGCCTTGGTGGTTGTTGGGTTATGAGGAAAGAGTGAGGGTATCTTGGTAAATTCATAAATGGAAGAGTTTGGGGGGATAAGGCTTATTTTCTGCATTTATGCAGGAGATGAGATCATCTTGCTTTAACACCATCATCTCTCTTTTCCAACTTATTCTCCTCACTCAAAACTCATCCATCAAAGGTAGGATTTTGAGAGTTTGAAGTTAGAATCACGTCTAGCTTGTTGAGGGAAGTTTCACCAGCTTGAAATGATCTATATTTCAAGGTAAGCTTTGTTTGGGTTGGAGAAAGAAGGGGGTTATTGGAGGGTTGGATGGGATTGGAGTTTGGGAGCTCTAATCTTTAGTTTAGAATATATTTTTGGCCCTTTTTATCCCCCAGCAACGTGGTAATGTGTTTTGTAATCATCCCATGTAGTGAAAGAGGTTGGGAGCTCATCCAAGGCTCAAGAAGGGAGGAAAGCTTGAAGCTTGGAGGAAGGCCTGTGTTATCAGCTAAGCTAAGGTTAGTACACTACTAACTCTCATAGTTTCCTGGAAATCATAAAAGTAAGCTTTGAAGCATGATTTAGTGTTTTTGGCTTAAGAGTAGCTTGAGTGGTTGTTAATGGCAAGTCTTAGAATTGTTGTTGTAATGGTTTGAAATCGGTTGTAATCCACCCAAAACTATCACCATAACTTGTGAGAATGATTTAGGGTTTAACCATGGGGGTTAAACAGGGTTTCTAGGTGAAACCCTCACCAGAGTTTGAAAATCGAGCTCGTGTACCGGTACTAGGCTTAGCGTATCGGTACGCCTTAGTAAAATATGGGAAGGATTGTGAGGGGAGTACCGGTACGCCTCCCCGCGTATCAGTACCCCTTGCAAGTCAGAAATTCCAGTAACGCTTTCGCGTATCGGTACGCATGGAGCGTATCGGTATGCACTGTTACATTGCCTAGGAAAGGCTTGGCGTATCGGTACGAGTATGGGGAGTACCGGTACAGATGTGGATTGGTACGGGGCGATCTTGGTATCGATGGTGCGTACCGGTACGAAACGGAGCGTATCAGTACGACCTATGAGTTTAGTTCTTTTGAACCTAAAATGAGTATCGGTACTCATTGGTGAGTATCGGTACCTAGAGTGGAGTACCGATACCCATATAGGAGTATCGGTACTCACTGGGCATTTTGCCTAAGAAATTTGGCTTTGCATTCGGGGGTGCTATAATTCGAGGCAAAGGGCCCTAGGGGTCCCTTAAGGTGTAAAATGAATACTAAAACTGAGAAACTAAGATTTTAACCTCGTATGAGAAATAATCGGCTAATGTCTTGGTAAATATTGGGTAAACCGTGTGAGGTAGAAACCCATAGGGATCCTAGGTGGATCCATCAAAGCTGTGTGGTATATTAGGGTCCTTGCTATGTGTTGAGGGATGCCTAGGTAATCGAGTCATCCCTTGTTGTTGGGATTGAATACCCTAAGTGTGTTGCAACACCTTGAAGATTCCTGAATGTTGGATCCTGATGCTATGTGGACACGGGCCTCATTCGAAGATGCTTGATGAGAGATCTCGAGCATGGATGTAGGATCCTGATGCTATGTGGATGCAGGCCTCATCCCCTTGAGTATAGGATCTCGATGCTATGTGGACGCAGGCCTTACTCGTAGTGTAGGATCCTGATGCTATGTGGACGTGAGCCTCACTCAAGTGTAGGATTCCAATGCTTTGTGGACGCAGACCTCACTTAGTTGTTGATGGTGTTACATGTGAGATGCTAGGTAAGTGTATGAGGTTCTAGTATGAGCTGTGTGCGTGATCATACATCCATCATGCCATGTGTTTAGCCGGTTATGGTAGCGCCATTGCTATATTGCCATGATATCATTCTTGTTGCATTGCTTTATTTATGATTTGCATGAAGCATGGTTGAGTGGCGGTGTATCCACTGAGCTTGTTAGCTCAGCGTTTGGAATCGTTGCTTCTGTTTGCATGTTAGTAGGTTCTCGTGAAGCGTAAAGGAGCACCATCAAGGTTAGATTTCAACATTGACTCTAGTGGTTGAGTACAAATACTAGATGTAATGGGCTATGTATTTCGTAGGACCCTATATGTATTTTGTAACTCTTATTTTGTATTATTCGGTCAAAAGTCGAATACTTTAATGTTTGTAAATGGAGCTCCGTCAATACTATTTTAACCATCTGGATTTAACTATGTTTTAATGTATGGACTTATGTTTTTATTGGACATATATATGATGGACTTGAAAAATGATTTTTTTTATCAATGTGGATTTTGGGCTTAGGGCCCAAAGGTGGCATCCGGGTCACGGGTGTAACATAAGTTCTAGTTGATCCTTATAAAAAGTAGGGAGAGGATTCTATCTTATCCTGTGAAAAGATAGCGATGTAAAGGTTAGCATTTTAGCCTGTAAAAAGGAAGAATTCATTGTTAGAGAATTGAGAAATCCTTAGTGTGGATGCTAAAGTAGTGGATGTAGACCTTGGTTGAGAAGGTCGAACCACTCTAAAATTGAACGTGTCAAATGTCCATTTCATTTTTTATTTTTGTTTTTCCAATTTCAAAATAAACCTCCACACCCTTCATCGGCGCTAATTTCGGTTGAAGACATAGAGCTTTTCAAAAATATTTGATAAAACTATTTTAAATATAATTTGATAATTTTATTGTTAAAGTACGATAGCTTTCACTTTTCTTTTCTATTTTCCTCCTAATTTTGAAGAGAAAACTACTTGTATAGGAGCAAGGAAAACTACCTCCCCTCCTATTTTCTTTCCTTCTAATTTTCTACTCTACCAAGCAACTATTAAATTCATTTTTCCCCTCCTTCCTCCCTTCCACTTTTCCACCCAACCAAGCAACGCCTTAAAGTTTATGCTAATTTTTCTACTATAAAAAGGAACATCCTAATTTTGCAAGTTTAAAAATGAACATTTTGGTGCAAAAATTTGAAGTTATAGTTATTTGGCTTAAATATTTTGAACCAAAATAAAGTTTAGACACTTAAAATAAAATATGATATGATTTAAACACTTATGTTACAATAAAACCTAAATTAAATCATATTAACTTTAAAAAATCACTTAATCGAGTCAAAATTAATCAAAATTATAATAAAATAAAAATAAGTAAAATGTAACATTTACACGTTATATCTAAGTTTGGATAATTAGTATCAAGGGCCAACTTGACATTGTTTTTGAAAAGTGTTGTCAGAAAATGCTTTTGAAAAGTTGTATTTAAAATTTTAGGGTCCGTTTGATTCACTGAAAACATATTTTAGAAAAATGATTTCTGTAAAATGAATTACATTTTTTGTAAAATAATTTTCAAAAACCATTTTATAGTGTTTGGATGTTGTGTAAATCATTTTTCTTTGTTAAGTACATTTTTAGAAATTATTCATTATAATTATCAAATACAATACATAATATTATTCATTATAAAAACTTACTATTATTATTTTTAAATATTATAATAATTTAACCAATATTATTATTAAAAATAGATTGTTTTACAATTTTTAAAAATAAAAAGACTAGTATATTTTATTAAAATAATGAATATTATTAATTATATTAGTTAAATATTATATTATTAAATTTTATTTAATTATAATATTGAAATAAAAATATTGCATTCTACTTTGAAAATTATTAATACATATATTTTAAATATTTAATAATTAATAGTTTTATTAAAATAAATGTTATATAATATTATATTGATATTACATTCTTATAATAATATTTTTCATTATTAATAATTGAATAATATTATTTATATTAATTATTTATTATATATTATTAAAATAATATTATAATAATATTATTATAATATTAGAAATTATAATATTAAAATATTATATTTTTAATATTTTAATAATTGTTATTTTATTAAAAATACTAGACTATTATATTAATATTAAATATATAAAATAATTAGTATTTTTAGAATTTTAAAAGAATTTTTAAAATAAAATAATCTGAAAATATTAAGTGAAAACACTGTGACACGACGCTCTGCACCAATAAATCCAAAAAACTGTCAAGATTTAATAGTCAAAATTGATGATTTGGCCTAATTTATTCAATTTCTTAGTTAAAGATCTTAATTGATTAAAGGTCTTGGTTAAATGACATAATTGGGTGTGAAAAAGTTCAGAGATTTAGTTGGTTTTTCTTTTCAAAAGTTTATATAATATAACTGAAAATATTATTATAATCTTAAATTAAATATAATTTAATAATCTTATTATCTCAATAATTAAATGATATTAACACTTGTTCTATAATAGTTAAAGTATATTAGAAGGTTTTGTATTATAATTAAAAATTCACTTTAATCTCTCTATTGTAAAAAGAATATTTTAGTCACTATAAAAAAGCATATTTCATTCTTACATGTTTGAAAATTAATATGGTGATCCAAAAATTTAAAGTTGTAGTTATTTGATTTAAATATTTTAAATGAATCGTTCAAAAAATATTTTAAATGAAAATAAAGTTTATGTAACACCCCTTTCCGGTCCGGTAGGAATTCAGGTCGAAAAGTGTTACCAATGAACAATACGGTAACCAGACCAATATTTACGGTGACTTATGCGTTGAAAAATGAGTCAAAACTATTAATACGGTGCAATGATTAACAATGATCAACTTGTACTTAATCAAAATCATAGTTAAGGGTTATTTAGTAACTTTTCCAACTTTGGGGACTAAATTGTAATTTTAATAATTTACAAGACCTTATCAAAAATTACCAAAGTGATTTCTTGGGTGTTGGTGGTGGAAGCAAAATGATAGAAAAAATTACACAACGATTTAGAGTGGTTCGACTTTCTAATCAAAGCCTACATCCACTACCTTAGCTTCCTTACTAAGGATTTCCCAAATTTACTATGAATTTCTTCTCCTTTTACAAGGCTTAGGAGGCAACCTTTACAACCTAAACTCAATTACCAAGCCTAGCATCCAAAGCTTACAACCCAAGCTTTGGGAATCCTCTCTAACAAGAGAAAAATAAAAGAAAAAAAAAACAATAAATCTCTCTCTTAGGTATGTGTTTGCACTCTGGCTCTCACCCAAAATCCTAATACACTTGAGCATATATAAATATTTTGGCTCACAAGTGTAGTCTATACAAAGAATGAGAATTAAAGCACAAAAGACTTAATTACAATCATAGAGATGTTGGCATGTTGATCATTAGCTTCTTTAGATTATTCTTGAGGCCTTTTATACTCCCAATTGAGTTTCCAGCCGTTGGGATTGAATTAGTCGTTGGAGACTTTATTTCCCTCAATAAATACAGTTCTAGAGATGTCCGTATCGGTACATGAGGTAGTCATATCGGTACTCGTTCTTCAAAAACTAGCTGTTATGCTCGCCACAGCCTGGGTGTATCGATACACCTGGGAGCTTATCGGAATAGGGGTTTGATATGCCAAAGTCTGTATCAATATGGGGGTTCGATACGGTGTATCGGTACGCTGCATGTAAATAGCCGTTGGGGGTTTTGAACAAGCAGTTGGGGGTTTAAAAATATAGAGTATCGGTACGCCTATACGCGTATCAGTACGATATATTGGTACGCCTAAGCCTGTATCGATACGGGTTTTCAATTCTGGAAAAATCTTGTAGCTGAAACCCTAAGGTGCATCGGTACGGGGTGTAACCGTATCAGTACGGGCATGCTGAAAACTTGAGTTTGGCTACTTTAAAACATTTTAAAACATTCCAAAACCTTTTGAAAACTCCTCAAACATATTTTCATGTTGTTTGGACTTAAAATCACTTTTGAAATCTTTTCAATTTAGTCCAAAACTATTTTTCAATTATTATATCAAAACAAATATCCTAACACATTTTCACCTTCAATTAAGCCTTATAAAATTCAGTGACCATTTTACAAAAATTCTAAAATTCAGCTTCATTGTATCTCTGATACTCCAGGCTGCTGAAATAGCAGTAAATCTCCATGAATTGCTTCAGGTGTTGCCTAGGGTCTCCAGTAAGTGCTCCATCAAATTGTCCTACATTCAAAAGCGTTTTTATCATTACCGTCTTGAGTTTAAAATTCGATGTATTTACCTCGGGACCCATTAGTCCTTGCATTAAATTGTCTATGTTCAAAAGCGTAAAATTCGATGTATTCGTCAATCTTTACTCCTCAGGGGTAGACTCACTTCCGAAGTAAGTTCATCTACTTGAACATCTTCTGTCGAAGCTTCTCACCTTAGTACCTGGCAATAGATCGTCGCCCCTTAAGTCTGTTAAGATATTAAGATGCAATAAGCACACAGTGCCAACTATCGTATGGCAATGGATTTTGTAAACAGATTAAGTATATGCCAGATAGAAAATAATGCTGAGGCAATTTCACTATTGAAAACTAAACATAAAATCAGCATTCATCCGAAATATCCCCTAACTAACTGTAAAAGTTTAGTTCATGGTTGTGGTTTCCATCCAAAAAATATTATCGTATCTCTACATCATCATTTAAACAAAATAAATAAAAACAATAGAATGGGCAAGAAGGGGGTCCATCGATGAAGCCCTTCAATGGCTCCAAGCTCTCGGTCTTCAGCTGGTCAGACCACTTCTTACTGCACTACCATTCAGCCTCCATTTTCTTCGATCCCCTAAAAATCCCTGAGCGATCTTCTTAAATAGGCTTGCATGGGAAACCCTAGGATAAGGCCTTTGAGTTTAAATTTTCGAATGCACGAGGGATAAGATGATAGCGCATCTTATCTAGATTTGAATCCAAGGGTTGACGTATACAAGGTCCAACGAAGTCTTTGACCGGTCAGCTGATGTTACTCCATTTCCAACTAGGCGTGGCAATGATTGGTCCTTTTGTGCCAACAATGCCTCGACAATTCTCTAGCTTTTTTGCCAAGCCTACCTGCATCAAAAATAACAAAATAACCCTTCACACTGGCAGAGAGGATAACTTGTAAACTCCTTATGCAAAAACATGATTTTAATACCTAAATACAACTGAATGTACTAAAAGGGCAAGCAAAGGCATTGTAAAATAAGCATGAAAATAGTACTTTTGAGGAGTTAACACATGCCCAAACCTAGCTCATTTCTTGTCCTCAAGTAATGCAACTATAAATAAAACATAAAAACAAAAAGAACATACCTCGACAACAATGGTCAATGTCACCAACACCTGCCAACTAGCAAAATATGATTCTAGGATTGTCCTCAGATATTCAGTATATCGATGCCAAGCAGATAAACAAATTCAAGTGCAGCAATATAGCTCTAGTTTGAGGTCATTAAGTGTGCGTTAAGTGCGGGCAACATGCATCAAATTTACTTAACTCCTTGGCTACTTTACTACCCAAAATCAGAATTATTTTCATCATAACTTTTTTTATTTATTTTCCATGGGTGTTTTTATGCTAGCATAAGATTAGGGTTACATCATACACTGTTTGGCGTGAGACATAAGAAGGAGCAAACCACGAATACCCACGTTAATCCAAATTACATCACTAATCTAACCCATTACACTCATACTCTAAAGTTATGTTGGCTTGAGAACTAAGAGGGAGCAAACCACGAATTCCTAAGTTAATTATTTTCCTTAAGGTAAAGAAGCGTTCTAAAATATTTTAGCCTTTGGCAATACATTGTTGTCTTATTCTTTCTACCATGGCATTTTTTTCTGAGTTCAATTTCGAGGGAACCTAAGTTTGTTTTACAGACTAGATGCATGTCACGTGAAGGGTAAAACTAAAGTTCCCTAAACTAGAGTTCAATTGTCAAGCTACTTGGCAATGTTAACCTGCTGGCATACAAGTTCTAAAATTCTAGTTTCTTCATCGGGCAGATAATCTAGAACAAATTCAACTAAACTAGTAGTGTTGGCAATTAAAACAACCCATTGACTGAGGCAAACAAATTTTTTTTATGGTTTTGTATGCAAATTTAAATGAATCCTACATGGCGAACTATTCTATATGGCAAACTGAAAATTAAACATGAATGTCATGGTAATAAAATGTGAGGCAGCCCAAACCCCCAAACCTAAGGTGTGCATTTTCCTCAATGCATAAAAACAACCCATATATACAAATGGAAAAGAAAAAACAAAATGCATGAACATGTGAATGACAGTGAAATGAAATGCAAGGAGTTTAAGAAGATGAAGACTCTCCTTTGAAAGGTTATTGTCGTGAAACGCACATTTTCCTTTTAATAAAACCCCCTCTGTTGGGAGCCATATGCTTTTTAGCTTTAAGCTGGGTTTTGACGCAGCAATGGATGCTCTAAGGTTGTGAAGGACTTTCTCCACAATCTTAACCGGCTCAGAGGCAGCTGGGACATCAGTAGCAGCAGATGATGCAGGCGTAACAGATGTTGCGGTAGGTTTTGTTTCTTTTTTAGAGTCTGATGGTGTGGCTATGCTAGCGGATTCAACTGAACATAGGATACTAGAATAGTGGCATCTGATGGAGTATGTACTAAAGGAGGACTAGCAGGCATGACATTCTTGGCAAGGAGGTCGTGAGGAAACTCCGGATACTCTGGCAATAGTTTCATGGAAATGCCTTCAAATGTTTTTTTTATGGCACCATCCCTGGCATATACATATTGCCAGAACAGAGAATTCTGCTCCTCAACTTTCTCTAACTTCTGGAGGATGATCTCCTGGCGTTGAAAAATTTGGAAAAGCATTGCCACTAAGCTGGCTGGCATAGAAGTGTCAGGCTCTACCTTGGGCAGCTTGGCCTTGGTCATTGGCTCTATTACCTTTTCTTTGCCCTTGTCTTTGGGCTCGGTTACAGTGAGTTGCCTCCACAGAGAAGGTGTAATTTTTTTTCCCTTAGTCGCTTGGACTATGTCCGAATCAATTTTTGGCACCCCATGCTTCATACAAATATTAGAAATCAACAAAAGAAAAAAAAACTCCCACTACTCTTATCGGCACACTTATAAGTTTTATCGATAATGATACGACCAATGTTGATCTTACGGCCCACGATAATCGAGTGTAATAAGGTCATCCTCTCCTCCGAGATAGTCTCGTTATAAATCGTTGGCATCAGGTTTGCCTTCAGAAAATGGTTCCACCCTTTTGGTTGTGGCTTCAAAGCTAGGTGCTTCACAGTGCAGTGGCCCTTGGATGACATGCTCTACTTAGTGCCAGGTTCATAGAGATTCCTTAGTAGCTTTTGCCTCTTGGAATCATCCAACGAATCAATAAACGCCGAGTGCTCCTCCCATAAACCATCCAGTTCAAACATAGCATTAATATACCCCTCATCAAATCTAACACAAATACCTCGTATGAGCAAGAAAGGCAAACCTTTAGTCGTGAGATGGGCATAAAACTCCCGAACAATATTAAAGTAGACTCCCCCCATTTCTTGGCAAAACAACTCCCACTTGAAATTCTTCTCGTAGCAAAGTGTTCATGCAGAGAAGTTATCCTCATATTTCTTGTGAATTTCTTCATTAAAGAAAATCTTGAAGGGTAATGAAGAAGATGCCATGGAAAGAAACTAGAGATCTTGAAGGATTTTTTCGCAAGATGGAAAAAAGACTCTTGGTGTTCTTGCTAATAAAACCACTAGGGTGAAAGGTTTTAAGGCTTTGATCGGTTAAGGTTTTAAAGAGATAAAAAAGGTTGAGTGTTTACTTAGAGTTGGTTTAATATGGCCGATTAAGGATGGTAATAATGGGTTTTTGCTTGTTTAAGGGAAAAGATAATGTTGATGTGATAAGTTGAATTAATGGGATAAGGCGCGTAAAAGGTGAAGGGATAAGTTGAAATTTAAATTTCCACTTATCACTCTTTGGGCGGCTAGGGTAACTTTATGCAAAAATCTATCTCCTTATTTTTGGGCCGAGCTTAATTAAGCCTTGGGCGGCTAGGGTAAAACTTTTTCTCCAATCTTCTTATCGCCCCATGCCAAGATGCTATAGCATTCTACTTGGCAGTCTGCCTGGCACACAAACCTGCACTCACTCAAAGGAAAACCTTTCAACGCAGCTAGGGAAAACAAAAACTAAAGGGAAGAAAGAAAATAAATAAATATAATGCTTAAAAAAGAAAACATTTATCCTATTATATACAAAAAAAATTGAACCATGATGATGATGTTCAGAGAATCTCTGCCAGGAGCAAAACCTTCTTGGCATCCTTTTGAGTATCTTCCCAATAGTGTTTCAAGCGTTGGCCGTTCACCTTGAAAATTTTTCTTGTTTTCAAATCATTTATATCTACTGCTCCATGAGCATATGGCTTTACCACTTCAAATGAACCTGAACATCTAGACTTGAGCTTTCTAGAAAACAACTTTAGCCTTGAGTTAAATAACAAAACATGTTGACCTACCTCAAAGTGTTTTGGCAATATTATGCTGTCATGCCATCATTTTGTTCTTTCCATGTAAAGTCTAGCATTCTCATAGGCTTGTGTTCTGAATTCCTCTAACTCGTTCAGATCTAACAGCCTGTTTTGACCAGCAACTCTTCTTTCTATGTTAAGCGATTTGATTTCCCAGTACGCTCGATGTTCCAATTCCACTGGGAGGTGGCATGCTTTTTCAAAAATGAGCTTGAATGGGGATATTCCCAAAGGAGTCTTAAAGGTTATTCTGTAGGCCCACAAGGAGTCATCTAGTCTCAAGGACCAGTCTTTCCTCGAGGGATTCACAGTTTTCTCCAAGATGTTTTTGATCTCCCTATTTGATATTTTCGTTTGGCCATTCGTCTAGGGATGGTAGGTTGTGTCAATGCATTGTTAAATTATGTACCTGCATGGAGCTCTAGAGATTAGATTACACTTAAAATGTGTACCTTTATCGTGAATGATGGCTCTAAGGGTATCGAATCTAGTGAAGATTTACTTGTGCAAGAACTTGGCAACAACCTTGGCATTATTCGTTGGCAAAGCTACTGCTTCTACCCATTCTGAAATGTAGTCCACAACTACAAGAATATACAGGTTCCCACATGATGGGGGAAATTGACCCATGAAGTCTATTCCCCATACGTCAAACAACTCTACTAGCATGATATTCTGGAGGAGAAATTGATGTCTACAAGAGATGTTACCCGTCCGTTGGCATCGATCACAGGCCTTGGCAAAGTAATGAGTATTCTTAAATAGAGTAGGCCAAAAGAATCAAGACTGCATTACCTTGGCAGCAGTCTTTATTCCAGCAAAGTGTCCTTCATACGGTGCTGTATGGCATAACTGCAAAATGTCGTGTTGCTATTCCTCTGGCATACATCGGTGAATTACTTGGTCGGCACAGTGTTTAAACAGAATGGGTACATCCCAATAGTACTGCCGCACATCTTGCAAAAAATGTTTCCTGACATTACTTGATAGATCCGGTGGCATGATATTACTTACCAGATAGTTAATTATGTTAGCATACCATGGCATAGAACCGACTGAGAGCAAGTGTTCGTCGGGGAATTCATCTCTATGGTTGCGGCTCTACTTTTCTCAAGTTAATGTTCTAACCGAGATAAATGATCAGCAACTAAGTTCTTACTTTCTTTCCTGTCTCGAATCTCGAGATCAAACTCTTGCAATAATAGTGTCCATCGGATCAATCTGGGTTTGGCATCTTTTTTTGTTAATAGGAATTTCAATGTCAAATAATTTGTATACACAACAAATTTGTTACCAACGAAATAAGATTTGAATTTATCAAATGCAAATACCACAACGAGAAATTCCTTCTCGGTTGTTCTGTAGTTGAGTTGGGCTTTGCTCAATGTCCGACTGGCATAGTATATGGCATGAAAAATCTTGCCACGCCTTTGACCCAATACAGCTCCAACGACATAGTTGCTGGCATTGCATATGAGCTCAAAAGGCTTGCTCCAATCTGGTGCCACAACTATAGGGGCATTGATTAATCTATCCTTCAGTTCCTGAAATGCTTTTAAACAAGAATCATCAAACGCAAAAGTGGTATTTTGCTCTAAAAGCAAGCATAAAAGTTTCAAAATTTTTTAGAAATCTTTGATGAACCGGCGGTAAAAACCCACATATCTTAAAAAACTTTTGATACCTTTTACACTTGTAAGGGGTGGTAATTATTTGATTACCTCTAGTTTTGCCTTATCTACCTCTAAGCCTATCTTGGTTACTCTGTGACCGAGAACAATGTCTTCTTTCACCATGAAGTGGCATTTCTCCCAGTTTAAGACTAATTTGGTCTTAATACATCTTCTCAATACAAGCTCTAGACTCCGTAGGTATTCCTCGAATATTGTGCCAAACACCAAACGGTCGTCCATGAACACCTCCAAGTTGTTTTCAATCATATTAGAAAATAGATATCATATATCGCTGGAATGTTGCCGGCACATTACACAGTCCAAATAGAATTCTTCAAAAGGAAAGTGTCATATATAGACAAGTGAATATGGTTTTCTCATGTCTTTGGAAGCGATGGCAATCTAATTATATCCTGAATAACCGTCTAGGAAGCAGTAGTATGCTTTGCCTGTCAGCCTATCCAATATCTTGTCGATAAAGGGCAGGGGAAATGATCTTTCTTGGTGGCGTTGTTCAGCTTCCTATAATCCATCCACACTCTCCATTTGGTAACAGTTCTAGAAAGAATCAATTCATTCTTGTTGTTTTGAACCACATTCATACCATCATTCTTTGGCCACATTGTACCGGGTGACCCACGAGCTATCAGAAATGGAATAGATTATCCCGATATCCAGCAACTTGATAATTTCTTTTTTTACTACCTCCTTCATGCTCGGATTCAATCTTCTCTGGCCCTCAATTGTTTTGCCATGATATTCATCCAAAATTATTATGTGCATGCAAATAGTTGGGTTTATTCCTCGGATATTCGCCAAGGTCCATCCCAATGCTTGCTTGTGATTACTCAGAATTTCCAACAATCTTTCTTCATGTTCATTAGTTAGATCGGCATCAATGACCACCAGCAAGGTTGAGTGTTTACCTAAATAAGCATACTTAAGATGGCCTGGCAATGGGCTTAGTTCAACTTCAGGTGGCTCCTTAGTGGACAGTCTGGGTGCCACGATCTCTCTGCCAGCCAACTCCAGTAACTATGGCTGTTCGAAGTAACTCACTTATTCTCTCTTTAGGAATGTTCCTTTAGTGTCTTCACTTGTCTCTTCTTTACTTTCTGACTCGCTGGCTTCATCATCCGTATCTTGGCATAGTTGTGCCATGTTTATAGTGAAAATGGACTCAATCATCTCGTTAGCTTGGCATCCCTCAGGTTTATATGCACATTTAAGGGCTTGAAACACATTAAATGTAACATGTTGATCATTCATGCACATCATTGATTCTCTTTTATGAACATCAATCAAAGCTCTACTTGTGGCAAAGAATGGTCTGCCCAATATAATTGGGACATTCATATTAGCCTCATAATCTAAAATAATAAAGTCGGCTGGGAACATAAATTTATCTACCTTTACCAATACATCTTCAATCTTACCCTTAGAATGTGCAAATGATCGGTCTGCCAACTAAAGTGTTACCGTGGTAGGCCTTGCTTCGATTCCAAGCTTTCTAAAAATTAACATTATCATCAAATTGATGCTGGCTCCCAGGTAGCACAGTGTTTTACCCATGAATTTGGTGCCAATGGTATAGGGAATAGTAAAACTTCCTGGGTTTTTCAACTTTGGTGGCAACTGGTTGAGTATTATTGCACTGCATCCCTCAGTGAGAGCTACAGTCTCAAAATAACCCAATTTTCTTTTCTTGGACAAGATGTCCTTCATGAATTTCACATAATTGGGCATTTTTTTAGAGCCTCCACCAATGGTATGTTGATCTGCAATTGCTTAAGAACTTCCAAGAAGTGCTTAAATTGCTAATCATGCTTGTGCTTTTGTAATCTTTGTGGGAACGGTGGGGGTGGATAAGAAAATGTTGACTCTGTCGGCTTTGCCAAGGGTTTGCTGGCATCAGACTGAGGTTTGGCATCAGCTTGAGGCCTGGCATCGCTTATGTCTGCTTATTTCTCTTCTACTTCTTTTGGTTCATCTACTGGTCCTTTTATTATCTCTTGGCAATTATCTAGCTACTTGTTAGATGTCTCATCATCACATTGTTTTCCACTTTGAAGAGTTACAACTTTGTATTTCCATTGCCTCTATGCCGAGTATCTTCTGTGTCGCTCGGTAGAGCTCCCTAGGGTCTATTGTCGAGTGCATTGGCAATCTGTCCAATCTGTATCTCCAAGTTCTACATAGATGCTGCCAAACTCTGGACGGTTGCATCATTCATCTCCATGTAATCTGCTAAAGTCCCCTGGTTGTTCCTTTTCCTTGCATAAAAATTGTTTTGCGCCCTCTGCGCATTTTTCTTGAAACCTTACTGAGCATTGTTCTGACATTGGGCATTGTATTGGATACCTCTTTTTGATTTCCCCAAGCTAAATTTGGGTGATGTCTCCATCATGCATTGTAAGTATTGGAGTTAGGATTATAATTACGATTAAAATTGCCAACAAAATTTACCGACTCAGGGTTGGCAGGGCAATCTTCCATGTGATGATTCTCTCCACATATGGTGCATAATGGGTCTAATGCCTTAACTTCTTGGGAATCGTTACTCCTTTGCAAAGATCTCACCATGGTAGTAAGATTAAAAATCTCAACGTGGATGGATGTAAGTTCATCTAGCTGTAATTTCCCACCAGTTTTAGTCCCGGTCCCAAGTCTGGCAGTAGGATATTCAAAGTCATTAACTGAAATTCTCTTAAGGATGCCAACTGCCTCTGTGTAAATTTTGTCAAGTAGTGAACCATTTGCCGAAGCATCAACGACAGTCTTGGCTTGGGCATTAAGTCCATTGAAAAAGGTCTACATCTGGGTCTAATTTGGGAATCCATGCATAGGATATCTCCTCGAAAGGTCCTTAAATCTCTCTCGTGCATCATATAAGGTTTCATCCTCAGCCTGCCTAAATGTAATGATCTCACTCCTAAGCTTGGCAGTGAGTGTAGGTGGCTGGAAATGCAGCAAAAATTTCTGGCATAGATCTCCTCATGAGGTGACAAAACCAGGTGGCAAAGAACTTAACCATGTCTTTGCTCTATCTCTCAAGGAAAAGGTGAACAATTTCAGCTTCACTGTATCCTTTGATACTCCAGGCTGCTGAAATAGCTGGCAAATCTCTATTAATTGCTTTAGGTGTTGCCCAGGGTCTCCAGTAAGTGCTCCATCAAATTGCCCTACATTCAAAAGTGTTTGTATCATTACCGGCTTGGGTTCAAAATTTGGTGTATTTACCTCGGGACCCATTAGTCCTGGTATTAAATTATCTATTTTTGGTGCTGAGTGTTCTCGGATAGGTCTCTCTTCCTCTATATTAACGGCTAGGGCAGCAGGTATGGCTGGTATCCCATTATGTTGTTGAGGGTTTCCCTGGCTATTTAGGTTACCATCAGCTCCTCCATTACCACGATGTGCCATCTCTCGAGCTTTTGTTTTTAACCTTCATAAGGTTCTCTCAATTTATGGATCGTATGGCCAATCTTCCACCATAGGGTGTGTTTTGGTCATACACTAATTAAAATAAGTAAATAAAATGAAAGAATTAAAAAGAAGCAAGTAAAAGTCAAAACAATAAATTCCGTCGAAAATCCCTGGCAATGGTGCCAAAAACTTATGGACTATTGCTAACGCTTGGCCAAAGAGTGTATTTTCAATGTAAAAGTATGCCAAAGAGCAGTGCTAAGGTGAGTCTTATGCGTGTAAGTATACATGGTCAACAAGTAATACAGCAGTAAGCTGAGTATCGAATCCACATGGATTGACCAAGAATTTATTTGCTTAACGTTTACTTGATGGAAGTTTTTTTTTAAAAGTGTTCAAGATATTTTTGGGATTTTGGTTGGAAAGTTAACAAAACAAGTAGTGAAAATGAGCAGTCTGGCAATGAGTTGTTTAAAATAGATGATGAGAGCTGGCAAGAGGATACCATATTTTATGCTACTTATGCCAACCTTCAATACGGATCTGGCTTAGTTTATTACCAAGCAGATTAAAAGTAGTATTGCCTCTGTCGATGGCAATGCCCTAAGTTAACTATGATAAAACCCCTATATGTCTATAGTGAATGTTTTTTCACAAATTAACTTGGTTAAGCATCAATATTTACTCCTAAGGGGTAGAGTCACTCCCGAAGTAAGTTCATCTACTTGAACATCTTCTGTCGAAGCTTCTCGCCTTAGTACCTGGCAATAGATCGTCGCCCCTTAAGTTTGTTAAGATATTAAGGTGCAATGAGCACACAGTGCCAACTGTCGTATGGAAATAGATTTTATAAACAGATTAAGTATATCCCAGATAGAAAACAGTACCGAGGCAGTTTCATTATTGAAAACTAAACATAAAATTAGCATTCATCTGAAACATCCCTCAACCAACTGTAAAAGTTTGGTTCATGGTTGGGGTTTCCATCTAAAAAACATTTTACTATCTCCACATCATTATTTAAACAAAATAAATAAAAACAAATATAATGGGCAAGAAGGGGGTCCGTCGATGCAGCCCTTCAATGGCTCCAAGCTCTCGATCTTTAGCTGGTCAGACCACGTCTTACTTCACCACCGTTCAGCCTCCCTTTTCTTCGATCCCTAAAAAATCCCCGAGCGATCTTCTTAAATAGGCTTACGTGGGAAACCCTAAGATAAGGCCTTTGAGTTTAAATTTTCGAATGCACAAGGGATAAGATGATAGTGCATCTTATCTAGATTTGAATCCTAGGGCTTACGTATACAAGGTCCAATGAAGTCTTTGACCGATCAGCTGACGTCACTCCTTTGCCAGCCGGGCGTGGCAATGATTGGTCCTTCTATGCCAACGGCGCCTCGGCAATTCTCTAGCTTTTCTTCCAAGCTTGCATGCATCAAAAACAGCAAAATAACCCTTCACACTGGTAGAGAGGATAGCTCATAAACTCCTTATGCAAATGCATGATTTTAATACCTAAATGCAATTGAATGTACTAAAAGGGCAAGCAAAGGCATCAAAAAATAAGCAAGAAAATAATACTTTTGAGAAGTTAACAGTCCATCACCGTACCAGTATGCCAACCCTAAATCACCAAATTAAGTTGTTAATGGGTATCGGTACAGCCCTACTCGTACCGATACCCTTGCTATAGCAAAATTCCAGTGTTGATTTTGCGTACCGGTACCACTGAAGTATTATCAGTACGCCTTGTTTTACAATACCAAACTTGCATATTGGTACTGGTATGACACCACCCGTACCGGTACGCCTGTTTGATCTATGTCCAAAAATACTTCTTAGTACCGGTACACCATCACCCGTACTGGTACGGACATACCTGAAATGACAAATTTTGTCTAGTTTTTACTCACTTTGGGAGTCTTAACCTTGTCCAATTATTACCAATTTTTACAAGCAAGTCTTTAATCATCATATCTACCTACATACCAAATTTCATAGCCATTGGAAACCATTTACCAAGATTTCACTTGTTAGAGCATTATAGGTCAAGTTTGCCAATTTTACCAACTTTCAACATGCCATATTTCCTATTTTAACCATTTTAACATGGTGAGAAATATATACACACAAAATACATCATTTTAGACTTATTCCTTATCATGGAACATATATCTAGCATCATATCATCAAAATGGTCATTTCATAACTTGTTTACATAGTCTTCATGTTTTCTTTACCAATCAATGCATACAAGACCTCAATAATCATATTTAGCCATATATTTCCTGATCTTATTCTAGTATGTCATGATTATGTATCTCGTAAACTTATCTTAATTACCTTTTACAATTTCATAGCATATACCTTATGTTTACACTTACATACATATACACATGCCATATGCCACCTTTCTAGGAGTTATAATGGACAAAGATACATTACTCAAAAGTCTTAGAGAGTGACTTGTAACCTCGAACCACGATCACATCCTCAAAAATATTAAACCTGAAATGAAGCATGAAAATGAATGCATTAGGCATTCTTTGCCTAGTGAAGTAGTAACTGAATAATATTCTGATGACAATAATGATAGATTTTATGAGAGCAATGCAATCAATGATTATGGTGCCTCAATGAATACATGTCCACACATGAACAATGCTCAATGTCATGAATCTATTTCCATGTCTTGTTCTTGCCTATTTATACAAGAATCATACCCATAGTTCTACTTTTCTTTTAACATTGTTCACCTTGGAACACATTTGGATATAGGTAGAATCGGTACGTGTTTAAACAAACTCAAAGCACAAAGCAATGGTTTGTGTCAATGAAATAGCAATGACTCAATGCTTCCTCCATCATCATCCATCATCTCCCCCTAACCTCCAACATCGCCAATACAATATAGGGTCACTACCCTTGAGCTGTAGCTCATGGACCGTAGTCTCAATATACCATGTACCAAGCCAAAGTGTCCAAGGGCTTCCATTGCAAGTCAACTTACATGTCTTATGATTTAACAATAGAGAAATATTCTCATTCGATAGTTGAGCCTTAGCTCCAATAGTCCTTGTCAATATAATAGTTCATCAATACAATAGCCTTGCCAATATAATATCTTTGTCAATATGGTGATCTTATCAATACCATATTTTCATCGATGCAATGATTTAGTCAATGCTATGAACTTGGCGATGCAATGAACTTATCAATGCAATAATCTTGCCAATGTGACATGATGCAAGACAACACAAAAGGACTTACCAATGCTTTCCAATGATATGAGAATTGCCACCAAATGCTCTATATGAGCCAATGAACAATTCAAAAATAATCATACAATAAACTATAGAAGGTAATACAACAAGGATGACGCCTAGCCATCCAAACCATGAACTACATTCATCAAACTTTCCAAAGCTATGGATGGTCTCCTATGTGGATTGCTTTATTCCTTGACTTGGACTTCTTTGAAAATATGGATAAGTTTCCACTTTTACCTTGTTTACAAGACAAAGACAATGACATGATTTCAATGATCTTTTATATCTAATTATATGGGATCGATATAAGAATTTCTATATTTCTTAAAAACAAAGGTGAGCTTTTGCACTATAGACTTATCTTGAATAAGATTAGAGTGGAAGAGGAATAAGAATTCTATGGAAAATTTAAGCTTCCAAAGCTTCATCAATAGAGGTGTGTGCTTACACATGGGAAGATGCTTGCTTATTTAAACTAAAGAAGATGATGAAGATGAGATAACAATTCTTTTTCTTTTGTTTTTGCCCCCTGTGAAATCTATTCTTCATTTTTAATTTCCTCTTTCTATAAACAACCATATCAACATCATTATCATCATTTTCCATCTTTTACAAACCATTGTCACCACTTGACACATATACCTTTTTATGACAGTGGGTAAATTTAACTTCTAGTCCTCCAAGAACCTTACCTTTCTATGAAAAAAAGGTCGTAGTCAATTTACACTCTAGGTCCTTTGAAATTCTTAACTTTTATATTATGGCACATTGACTTTGAATTTTTTCAATTTAGTCATTAAACATACTTTCATTCTTTTCAATTTAGTCACTATGTGGTCTAATTACATCCTTAATCCTTATTTTTAGCCATAACTTAAATCTATATCATTTTATGTTTCATTACTAAATTTTAACCAATAACTACATATTTCCAATCTTTATGATTTAGTCCCAATATTTAACAATGATCTAATAATTAATCAATTTCAATCCATTAATCACATTTTAATATCTTTCTTACTCGGTCGGAAATAAAATTTCTGATTATCAGAAACTGAATCCCGACTAGGTCGATTTTCGAGATATTATAGTTTAGATGCCTAAAATAAGAAAAATAATATATTTTAGACTCTTATTTTACAATAAAACCTAAACTAAATCATATTAACATTAACAAATCACTTAGTCGAGTCAAAATTATAATGAAAAATAAAAGTAAGTAAAGATTTAACATTTACATGTTATATTTAAGTTTCTATGATTATTAGTATTAAAAATCAGTTTAACATTGAGCCTAACAAGTTGTCCCATTAGAAAAGAAGATAATGTTCATCCTAAGAGTCTCGTGTTTAAATCGTTTTGTTTGGAGACTCGAGTTCAAATCGTTTTTTTTTTGTAATGTGTTTGTACATTGTCAAAGGGATAAACATATGTATGAACATATATTACTTCATCTTATATGAGTTTAAATCTCGGTATAAGAATGTAATATCTCTCAATTTTTTTATTAAAATAATACCTTTATTTAATCAATTTGATATTATTTTTAAAAAGTGTAATCAAAATATTAATGTCAAAAAATAAAATATCTGTAGAATTATTAATTTAATATGTATTAATAATGAATGTATCTAATGTTTTTTTTTGAATAATTTAAAAGTAAATTACAAGGTAAAATCTATTTATAAATATTCTTAACCCTTTGACAATGAGCATACATCATGTAGACAAAGTGATTTAAACTTGTATCTTCTAAAATGATCATCTTTTTTTTTCTACTTGAACACTTGTTAAGTTCAAATATATCTAATGTTATTGATAATATTAGTTTAATATTTTCTATTAATATTATTTTAATTTATTAATATAAATATTATTTTAATATGAATATTATTTGGGTAATACCATACACAATTGTCATGTTAACAAGCAGCTACTCCTTGAGAACCCGGCCTAAGCGGTTCGGTGGATATCTTTCACTATCCTCTCCACTGCTGGTATGGTCTGCTAATAATAATAACAGCAGCATCGAAATTACTCGTCTAAATTGTATTTTTTTTTTAACAATATTTTGTTTATTATAACAAAAAAAAAGAGAACATAAATTGCATGCATAATTGTAAAACAACAAAATTTAACGAGTCTAGCAAATTAAAACAGGGTGCCATCATATAGCCACAACAATCTCAAGACTGACCGACCAACAAAATTAAAGCCAAAGAAGAAAGGTTTCTCAACGCACAAAATCCAAGCTTCTTTCTCCCTGGAACATATTTTGATCTCCTGCGAGGCAAAACAACAAAAAACAAAATTTAATTAATGGTGGTAAAGCAAGTAGAATGTCATGTGATTGCAATAATAATAATGAAAACTACACACAGATAATGCACGTTTGAGGATGGTGCATCGTTAAATGAAGCGAAAAAGAAAAACTAAGAATAATGCACGTGAATAGCCTTACAAGTCTTAACGCCTTTGTGTCTTTCCATTGGAACGTTTCCCAGAGAACAGGTGCTTTGGTTTCAAAGTCGGAATAACTCTATCAGCCTCTCCACGACGAGCATTCTTGTTCCTCATCTTAACAGATTTCTTTGCCAATTTAATTGCCTTAACCTTTTGAGCAGAATCCTTCAAGCCCTCTCCCGGTACTTCACTAGGTGGTCGTGACCGTGACCGTGACCGAGATGTAGGCCTCAGACGTAGCTTTTTGCTTGGTTGGTTGCCATCTATATCCATAGCATCACCACCATCAGCCTCTCTCCCCTGTCAACAGACCGCTCCCTTTTCCGGCCCCTCGACTTGCTACAAGCACGATTGATTGCAAGAGAGGGATCCAGCCCCAAAGAGGACAGCTGCCTGCCCATCCTCTCTGTTGTGAACTTTCTATCCGTGTCGAACTTTCTTGGCACAACAGGCCGACTTTCTGCAGTGCTTTTCTTCATCCTATGCTGTTGAATAAGCAAGCTTTTCTTTTTCCTGATCTCAGCTAGTGCTTCTTTCTCTTCCGGGATAGTTCTTCATCATCCATCTCAAAGTCATCACCTTCCTCCTCTGCTTGCCGAATGTCCTCTTCACGCTCCAGCTCTTCAAGTCTTAACAAGATATCCGGGTCAATAAAGTCGTACACATTGTGACCATCAAGAATTTCAGGAAGCATATCCTCTTTCCAATCATCATTTGACAATAAATAGTTCTTCTTCAAACTAGTAGAGTATACACCAGCACCACCATTCTCCTCCTCCAAATCCTTTTCAGTTTTCCTCTTCTCCTCCGCTGCTTGCTTAGCTTTGGCTTCCAAAACTGCCTGTGGTATGCAAGGAGGACGATCCTTCTGATCCCGTGGTTTTGGTAATGCAACATGAAACCTATTAAGGCAGTCATTAATTTTTTTTTATTTCATCTTCAATTCAACCCTCTGATTCAATAACCTTTCACAAGCGCATTCTTCACAACAATCACTTCATCCTCGGTCAAAGTGCTCATAGTCAATAGCACCCCTTCTTCATTTGCAGGCTCACCACCTTGACCAATCACAGTCTTCATGGCTTCAACTTTCATTTCCTCGACCAATTTCCTGTCTTCCACAGATATGCCATCCAATGGCTGCAAATCAGTCTTGTTGCAAACAATGATCAAGGGTTTGTTCATAAAGAGAGATTTAATGCTGTGAAAAAGTGCTGCTTGTTGGGCAATGTTGTACCCACACGACCCAGATATATCCAAAAAGAACAACACTGCAGCACGTAGGTGAGCCAATGCAGTAATGCTGCACATCTCAATAATGTTTCGATCTTCAAATGGCCTGTCCAAAATTCCAGGTGTATCAATTACTTGATACCTGAGGTACTTGTAATCTGTATGACCCACAAAGAGTGATTTGGTAGTGAAAGCATAAGGCTGGACATCCACATCAGCCCTTGTGATCTTGTTCATAAATAAACTCTTACCAACATTGGGGTACCCACAAATCAAGATGGTTCGAGTATTTGGATCAATAGATGGCAGTCTTGCCATATGTTGCCTAATCTGCTCGAGGTAAACCAGACTAGGGCCAATCCTTTTTATGACAGTACACATACGACCAAGAGCAGCAACCTTAAGCGACTTGCATCGATATAGCGAGTCACCATACTTTAATAGCTTGACATAATCTTTAGCAATCTTGCTAATGAGATTCCTAGCTGTACTTATCTGGCCGAGAGCAAGCTTGTAGTGATCCTTGTTATAGAGGACATGAAGAAGATCACCATAAAAAGGATGGATATCATCAAGGCGAGGGAACTCCTCAATTATTGTCGAAAGCTTCTCATGAAAATTCTGTTGGGTGTATTTCACTTTGCGCATATAAAACTGGCGGAGACGGGAAATCGCATACCCTTTGTGGACAACAGTCGGCGTTTGCCGTTGGGTACGGGAGAGAATAATATCTACGAAGTCCTTCCCATTTGGTACAACAGTGATTTTCTTAAAATTATATTGAACCATTTCTACTATTGATCTGCAGCAAAACCAAGATGACTTGAGCTAATTAAAAGGATTTTGACAACAATTTGAAGTCATTGCTTTACAGACAACTGATTAAGTGTTTGCTTTAGGAAAAACAAATCAAACACAGATATATTTATGAGATGGTTTTCCTTATATTCAAGGAAAAAGCTAAGCAAATAAAAAAGTTGCAGACGAATTCAATTTGCTAGAAAAATAAATATGAAAGCCCTACACAAAATACCACGCGAGAAAATAGATATGCATAAAATAACGCAAATCAACTAAAATAAAAAAGATAAATTAGAATAGCATTTAATCAATAAAACTAGACAACTTGTAGCAGAGGCTTAGAAATTAAAAATAAAATACAGTAATAAAAACTTAACGGGAAGGAGGTTTCGGTTTATATAACCTCTTTTTCCTAGCTTCCCTTGAGAAATTAAGCTTTACGGATCCGTCGACCCAGACGAAGTGAAGATCAAAAGGAGAGGCGAGATTAGGGTTTTAGTTTTTATAGCCGACTTTCGTTGGCCTAAACGAATTGTATATTTGAGGAGGCGCCACTAGGGTTTTGGATTTTATAGCTGTCGGTAAATTTCAAAAAATCTCCCAAATGTGTATGATAATTACAGTGATACCCAGGCTTCGGTAGGTCTAACTCTAAATTTTATCCCTCTAGTTTATGTAATCTGAGATGTTAGTCTCTCTACTTCATTTTGTTAGAATTTGGTCCTTATATTTTTCAAAAATTAAGCAGTTCAATTGCGGAAAAACACATGAACTTGACATGACATGCTTCTTTTTATTGATTTGTTTCGTATAAAGTCTTGAAGTGTTAGTTTTTACCCATTAGATCAATAATTTAACAGTAATGTTTAACGATATTATTATTTGGATTAACTTCATAATTTTTAGGGTAAACTATATTATCCATTTATTTTTGTGTTCTATTTTAGTCTTTTTTTTTTTTGCAAAATTATATTTTACGTTATATTTTTATTTTGGTACTCCGTCTCCGTCGTTAAAAAATTAACGACAAATTAATGTGTCTTTTTTAATTCCCATGATATTTTTTCTATCATGATCACATTTTATTTTTTAATTATTTTTATTCGATTAATCAGGTGGTAACACATGTCATCACCTGATTGGTGGAGCAATAGCAAATAAAATAAATAGTTAGACGCTTACAGTGTGACTTGAACCAAAATATATATTTAACTTAACATGTTTTCAAATAAATATTTATTTATTTTTATAATGTTGTATTAGACAATATGCAAATTAAAATAATAAATTTAAATCTAGATAATTATTTTCAAATAATTTAATATTTATATTCTATGTTAAATAAATATTATAGTGGTAAACTACTGGAATGATCACTTATGTTTAGGATTTGTACACTTTTGGTCACCGATTTTTAAATTTTACCGTTATAGTCACTTACGTTTTCGATCTGTAAACTTATAGTCACTGAGACGTTTGTTGCCATTAAACGTTAACGGGAGGCTGGTTTGGTAGAATAAAAAGAAGGATAAATTACCTAGATAGTCCCTAAATTATTACTTCACTCTTATTTTGACCAACGAAATAAAAATAATTTGTATAATTACACATTTAATCCTCCATGTTTATAATTTTTTTATTTCTTCTCCTACTTATCTGCATTTGTAAAACATTTCCAAAATAATGTCAAAGAAAATTATAAAAAAAAAAATCAGTTTTAGGTTGAGAAAAAGGAGATGAGACAGAGAACCTAAGACGCAGAAGGTAGCAAGCAAATGAGACAGAAAGTAAAACTAATTTGGGAATCTCATTGTTTTTTCAGTTTTTTTTGTACATGTAATTTCCTTTCTTCTTGTTCTTTACTTTTTTATTTGGTTTTTCAATGGGTTGGGTGGAAGAACTTGTTTTATATAAACTCGACCACTTGTTTTATATAAACTCTGTCTCATCTCCTTTTTCTCAACTTTAATCTGATTTTTTTTATAATTTTCTTTGACATTATTTTGGAAATGTTTTATAAATGCAGATAAATAGGAGAAAAACATCAGATTTTTCATTTCTAAATTGGGATTTTTGTGTGTGGCATTTGAGTGGATCTGTAACACATAGAAAACATGCCTAGTCGGAATAAGGTTTCTGATGATCGAAAAGCCAACTTCCGACGAACAATGGAATTATTGAATCATAGAATATTGAGTCAAAAGTTATTAATTATTGAATCATTGCTAAGTATTGGGACTAAATCGTAAAGATTGGAAATATGTAGTTATTGGTTAAAATTTAGAAATGAAGCATAGAATGACATAGATTTAAGTCATGGCTAAATGCAAGGACAAGTGGTGTAATTACACCACCTAGTGACTAAATTGAAAAAAAATAAAGTATAAGTAGTGACTAAATTGGAAAGATTCAAAGTTAAAGTGTCATAGTATAAAAGTTAAGAAATACAATAACCTAGAGTGTAATTTGACCATAACCTTTCTTCATAGGAAGGAAAGATTCTTGAAGGACTAGAACTCAAATTTACCCATTGTCATAAAAATGCATAGGTGTCAAATGGTGGCAATATTATGTAAAAAAAGATGGAAAATGATGATGATGATGATGTTTTGATATGCTTGTTTATGGGAAAAGAGAATTAAATGAATAATACAATCCACTGAGGAGTAAAAATAAAAGAAAGAGATTTCTATCTCATCTTCACCTTCTTCCTTAGCTTCATTAAGTAAGCACCTTCCTATGTGTAAGCACACACTTCCATTGATGAAGCTTTGAAAGCTTAGATTTTCATAAGATTCCTAGTCTCTTTCACTCTAATCTTATTCAAGGTAAGCATATGGTGCAAAAGCTCACCTTTGCCTTTAAGGAATATGGAAATTCTTATATCGATTCCATATGATTAAATATGAAAAATCATTGAAATCATGTCTTTGTCATGTAAACAAGGTAAAATTGAGAACCTATCCATCTCTTCAAAGAAGTCCAAGTCAAAGAACAAAGGAATCCACATACGTAACCATCCGTAGCTTTGGAAAATTTGGTGTGTGTAGTTGCATTGTTAAGGATTGCTAGGTGTCATTCTTGTTATATTGATTTCTATGGTTTAATATATTGTTGTCATAAATCTCTATATTAGCTCACATAGAGTATGTGGTGTTATACTCATGTTATTGGAAGGCATTGGTAAGTCTCCTTGTGATACTTTGCATCATGTTGCATTGACAAGTACATAGCATTGGCAGGAACATCGAATTGACAAACTCATAGCATTGAGACTCAACTGTTGAACAAAAATGCTTGTTTATTGCTAAAGCATAAAACTATAACTTGCCTTGCAATGCAAGCCCTTGGACACTTTGACATGGTACTCGGTATATACATTGGGACTATGGTCTATGAGCTAAGGTCAATGGTGACGACCCTAGGCGATGTTGAGGTGTTTGGTTGGAGGGTACAAAGAAGAAGGAAGCACTGATTCATTGTTATTTCATCGATACAAGCCATTGTTTTGTGATTTGAGCTTGCTTAACATGGACCAAAGTTACTTATGTCTAGAAGTGATCCAATGCAAACAATGTAACCCACACGATGTATAATTATTGTCATAAATGCATAATTATCGAAGTAAACCATAAAGAAGAAACTCAAACCGCGCCTATTTTTTTTTCTTTTATCTTAACTAGATGCATAATTATTGTCCTAAATGTACATACTGGTCTCAGGTGAAAAACCCAACTCAATCGGGCATCAAATCGATATCCAATTGACCATAATTGCCGTTTAGGGACCAAATTGCAATTTCATAAAATTACAAAGACTTTAATGCAATTTATGTTACCAACCTTTAATTAATCAGATTCCATGTGTTGAGTTGTTTAAGCTCGAATTCCTTTAACCGGATTATTTGCCAAGTGGTGGAGAAGTCGATTTTTGGGTGTTAATGGTGGAAAGTAAAAATTGGAAAAATTGCACAAGGATTTATAGTGGTTCAAGCTTCTAACAAGCTCTACATCCACTACCTTAGCTCCCCACTAAGGATTTCCAAAATCCACTAAGATTTCTTCCCCTTTTAACAAGGCTTAGGAGGCAACATTTACAACCTAGACTCAATTACCAAGTCTAGCATCCAAAGCTTACAACCCAAGCTTTGGGAATCATCTCAAACAAAAGAAATAAAGCAAACAAGAAATCCTCTCTACAAGGTAGATGTTTGCACTCTTTAAGCACTCACCCAAATCCTAAAACACTTGAGCATACATTGACAATTAAGCTCACAAGTGTTGTTTATACAAAGAATGAGAAATTTAAGCTCTAAGACAATTTTTGCATCATAATGTTGTTGACAATTGTTTCATTAGTTGTTGCTAAAGGTTGAAGGGTCCTTAAATAATCCCAATTGAGTTTCTAGCCATTGGAGATCGTTGGGATTGAATTGGAGCCGTTGGAGGCTTTATTTCTCGTAATAAATACAGTTCTACATCTATCTGTATCGGTGCGCGTGTACCCATATCGGTATAGCTACTAGCCGTTATGCACAATCTGGCTGCCCATATTGAAACACCTTGGGTCGTATCGTTACGCCTTGGTCTGTTTCGGTATGCCCTGCAATTCAAATAGCCGTTGGGAAATAACCGTTGGGGATAGTTGAAATCTGGACCGGTACGCATAAAAGCATATCGGTACAATCCTACCCGTATCGGTACGCCAAGCCTGTACCGGTACAGTTTTTTGATTCTGAAAAATCACTGTAGCTTGAAACCCTTAGCCGTATCGAAATGGGGTATACCGTATCGGTACACCTGTGTTGAAAACAACATTTTGGCTACTTTAAAAACGTTTAAAATATCCAAAACCTCTCAAAAACTTTTCAAACTTATTTTCAAGTTGTTTGAACTTAAAACCATTTTTGAAACCTTTTCAAATTAGTCCAAAACTATTTTTCAATTATTATATCAAAACATAAATCCTAACAATCTCCCCATTTTGATATAATAAAACCAACTTGAAAAAATGTTTTTGAGATTCTCGCCCTTAGTAAAAATAAAATTTGAATAAGAGATTAATTGATGAAAATATTATAAGCTCCCCCTTATTCATTTGAAAAATCAATTTTTCAAAACATTCTCCCCCTTTTTGTTATATCAAAAATGGTTCAAACTTTAAAGACCAATAACAATGGAGAGTTAAAAAAATTTACAAAAAAATTTGTTTTGAAATTGGATCTTACTTACTCAAGCATCATTTAAATGTTAATCCAACATATATGATTAACTAGTTGAATTAAAATAAATAAATCAAATTAAAATGAACAAAATTCAACTAATTTTACCACACTTGAACCAAAAGAGAGGATATAAAGCCTTCCTTCTTCAAGTGTTCATCCTTGTGTACATAGAGCTTCCCCTCAATTTCATCATTTGTTGATCAAAACTCCATCACACCTACAAAAGACAATCATTTGATTTTTGGTATCCAAATTGCTTTGGATCCATAGACATTAGTAGCACATAGTTTAGTACCCTTAGGAATCCATTTTTCAATTTCATCATTTTTATGTGAAGTACTTAGTCCTTTTGGAACCCAAATACTTCTAAAAACTTTTCCATTCAAAAATCTAGGGGCACTAGATTGCCTCACATAAAAGTTTGATTTTCCTAAATTATTTTTCTTTTTAAGCTTATTGGAAATCAAATCTCTTTCTTTCTTAAGATCATCTACTTCAATTTGATGATCTTTTTCTTTCTTTTGAAGCAAATTTTGTAAATCCAAAACTTTAAGTTCAAAATCCTTTAATTTTGCTTCAAATTCCAAATTGGTTTTCACAAGCAAATCATTTTCATTTTTCAATTTAGAGATCAACTTTTTTGTTCTTAGAAAATGAAGCTTTGAACTCAAAAACCAATTGGTCATAGGCCTCTTGTAACTCATCAAAAGTATAAGAATTAGAAATAGATGAGTTAGAAGCTACCTCTCCCTCTTGGAGGGCCATCAAGCATAGGTGGGCTACGTCATCTTGATCGGTGAAGTCTTTATCACTCTATGTTGCCACATATGCTTTCTTTGAAGATGATCCCTTTTTGGTGAAGCGAGGGCAATCATATTTAGTGTGCCTCATCTTCTTGCATTTGGAGCACTTGGGGGGATCCTTCATCTTCTTCTTCGAGTCATGCTTGGATTTTTCTATGTTGCTCTTCATGAATCGAGAAAATTCCTTGAAGAGATGGGCCATCTCTTCATCTTCACTTTCTTCCTCACTTGATTCTTCTTGGTAGCTTGTGGAGGATTGAAGAGCAACGATGTTGACATCAACTCCTTGCTCTTTGATTTTCTTCTCATTCTCTCTTCTTAAGGGTAGAGACATCATCTTATGGGTGAGAAGAGATCCTACGAGCTCTTCAAGTTTGAGCTTTTTCAAGTCTTTATAACTTCAATGATAGCCATCTTCTTTCTCTCTCATGATTCGGGAAATGAATAAATCAACTTCCGAACGAGTTTGTCTTCTGGAATCTCCTCTCCAAGTCATTTTAGCTTGTTGACGATCGTAGAGAACTGGTCGAACATACTCTTAATGTCTTCATATGGGTCTATCTTAAAGTTTTCATATTCGAGGTTGAGTAGACCAGCTTTGTCTTATTTACCTCATTTGTACCTCCATAGATTACTTTAAGCTTGTCCCATAATTCCTTGGTACTCTCACAAGAAGATACTTTGGCATACTCATCCAGGCCTAATGCACAAAATAGAATGTGCAAAGCCTTACAATTGAGCTCCATCATCTTGCGATCTTCCGCGCTCCATTCTGCCTTGCTTCGATTTGGCACGAACGGTCCATCTTCAACTATGTCCCAAAGATGGTAGTCTTTGCTCTTCATGAAGAACATCATTCTATGCTTCCAACAAGCATAGTGATCACCGTTGAAGAATGGCGGTTTGTCGATGGATAATGCCATAGAAGCCGGTTGACTTGTTTGTTGGTCGACCTTGTCGGATTGCCTCAATAGGATGTTAAGCCCTCTTGATTAAGCCTCGCTCTGATACCAATTGTTAAGTTGTTTAAGCTTAAATTTCTTCAACCGAATTGCTTGCCAAGTGGTGGAGAAGTCGATTTTTGGGTGTTAATGGTGGGAAGTAAAAATTGGAAAAATTACACAAGGATTTATAGTGGTTCAAACCTCTAACAAGCTCTACATCCACTACCTTAGCTCCCCACTAAGGATTTCCAAAATCCACAAAGATTTCTTCCCATTTTAACAAGGCTTAGGAGGCAACCTTTACAACATAGACTCAATTAACAAGTCTACCATCCAAAGCTTACAACCCAAGCTTTGGGAATCCTCTCAAACAAAAGAAATAAAGCGAACAAGAAATCCTATCTACAAGGTAGATGTTTGCACTCTTTAAGCACTCACCCAAATCCTAAAACACTTGAGCATACATTGACAATTAAACTCACAAGTGTTGTCTATACAAAGAATGAGAAATTTAAGCTCTAAGACAATTTTTGCATCATAATGTTGTTGACAATTGTTTCATTAGTCGTTGTTGAAGCTTGAAGGGTCCTTAAATACTCCCAATTGAGTTTTTAGCCGTTGGAGACCATTAGGATTGAATTGGAGTCGTTGGAGGCTTTATTTCCCGCAATAAATATAGTTCTGCAGCTATTCGTATCAGTACGCATGTACCCGTATCGGTACAACTACTAGTCGTTATGCACAATTTAGCTGCCTGTATCGAAACACCTTGGGCCGTATCGGTACGCCGTATCGGTATGCCTTGGTATGTTTAAGTACGCCCTGCAATTCAAATAGCCGTTGGGAAATAGCCGCTGAGGGCAGTTGAAATCTAGATTGGTACACGTACAAGCGTATCGGTACGATCCTACCCGTATCGGTACGCCAAGCCTGTACCGGTACAGTTTTTTGGTTCTAAAAAATCACTGTAGCTTGAAACCCTTAGCCGTATCGAAATGGGGCATACCATATCGGTACGGCTATGTTGAAAACAACATTTTGGCTACTTTAAAAACGTTTAAAACATTTCCAAAACCTCTCAAAAACTTCTCAAACTTATTTTCAAGTTGTTTGGACTCAAAACCATTTTTGAAACCTTTTCAAATTAGTCCAAAACTATTTTTATTATTATATCAAAACATAAATCCTAACACCATGTCCACATGTCAAAAATCAGACAAAAAAGATCATCCAATCTTATTCAATTGCATTACCAAGATTCAGGGACTAAAATGCAAGAAAATAGAACTTTCTTTCCATGACATAAACAGCTTTAACGACCACCTGTATCGATATGCCACTAACCGTATCGATACGGCCTAACAGCCTGTTTCGATACGTTGTAAGCCGTACTGGTACGCCACATCGATTAAAACATAATTTAAAATTTGTCAAAGGTCGTACCGATACGGGTTGCAGGTGTTTAGGCACACGAGATCCATCCCAAAAAGTATTTTTAGTAGCGTAAGACTGTATCGATACCCTTGAGCTCGTACCGATATGTTTAAGCTTATATTGCCTAACCATACCAATACCCGAACACCCGTACCGATCCCAGATGCCTAAATTCGCCTAGCCATACCGATACGGTCCCCCGTGTATCGGTACGCCTAGGCTTGTAATGTCACTTTTAGCTGGTTTATCATACATTTAACTATACCAAAACATCCTAACATGCTCCTAACATACAACCAACACAATCTAAAATCCAACCACAACATTACATCACAGATTCAACATCATTTCATGGCATTTTGCATCAAATGTAAACTAGAGGCATGATTCCTAGAAAACCAAATAAGCAAAGCATGAAACTCCAAACCATCACCAATATCAAACCATAAAGGCCATTTACAACTCAAAAACAGCTAAACAAACTTGCTCAACAAGGAGTTCAACAAAATATCTCCTAAATAACAACGAAAACCCTCATTGCCCTTATTACTTATAGTCTAGTTCAAAACATACTTTGGTTACCAAGTCTTGTACCGATCCCTTGCTTCTCGCTGCCTTCCAAGCTTTTAATTCTCTGCATTGATGGACAAAGAGAGCGTAAGCACACTAAGCATAGTGAGGAGTTCTCAAAAACAACACAGCATCAATGCATTAAAACCATTTCTCAACATTACATTGAAATCTCATTTCAATCATCTCTTAAAACATTATCATGCCTTTAAAAACCATGCACTTAACATCTTTAAAACCAGCATATTAAACCATATGCAACATGTATCATTAACCAACAGCAAGTTCATTGCTCAACCTCATGTAGCGACTATTTTGAGTCGAAGGCCTCTACGTAAATAATTAATTATATTATATTAAAATAGGGAATCCCGCTTTTATTTGAAAAGTTATTAAAAAGAGGGATTAAAAATCACATTTTTTGAAAAACTTAGAGTCGCCACCGGCCATTTTGGTAGACCGGACACCATTAAAACAAAAACCAGAGATTCTTTTTTAAAAACTTGGGTTCGAGAGTTGATTACGGATGGGGAAGGATTAACACCCCTACACCGCCCAAAATTGGTACCAAATAATTGCCGCTTTATTAATATCAAATTTTACGGGTTAAAGTGACGATTAAATTAAAATTTGATTATATGTGCGAGTAAATTTTAAGGGCTCTAATGTTCGAGGGATAAACGAAAACTACCATCTACGTCTTAGACTGGTAGCCAAGTTTACCGTCGAGAAAAGAGAGCACCACATTGACAATTAAATATATCGAATATACAACTTAAAAACATAATAAATCATACATAAACATAAATAAAAGAATGAACATAAAAACATATATTAAAAAATAACATATACATCATGATATCTAAATCATGTCTTAAATCTAATACAAAAAAATATATAAAAAACATACTAATATTACAAAACTATATATCACCCTATTTCTAAACTAATAAAATAAATACAAAGATAAGGATCGAATTTTTACCTCACTCGAAGTTCGAATAAAAACTTCGACCGAACCCGCCTAAAATCTTTGTGCCACCTCATTATGGCCCAAAAAGTTAACTAGATCGGACCCTAAAAAAGACCCCAATCGAATGCTGGATTGAACCAGCTGGGGTCGAGGGCACTGCCCCTGGCCAGCCTTGTTTGGCCGGTCTGGCTCCCCAAAATTTTGGGGAGCCGAATGGCTTTATTTTGTGTGTACTAAAGGGTTGCCCCTTATGCCTTTATATAGGCAAATGGTGGGGGGTTTGGGGTGACGTGGAGCTTTATGCTCCACGCCCTTTTCTTTTTTTTTTCTTTTTTTTCTTTTTTTTTTGCGTTTTGCGTTTTGCTTTTTTTTTTTGCTTTTTTTGTCATTATATTTTTATTATATTTTTTTACTTTTATTAATTTTATATTAATAATATTACTATTAAAACAATACTAATAATACTAAAACCAAACAAAAATGAGTGATTATAGGTGCCCCTCTTTGCTTGTTCTTGTGAAACGAGAACAAAGCAAAGATCAAAAGCACTCATTTTTGTCCTACTTCCTTGTCTTTGGTTTCAAAATCGCAGGTTCTTCTGGAACTTTCTGCTCTTCTTCGGCCAATCTTCAGGCTTCAATCTTCTAAATGGAGGATCCGTTGGGGAAGACAAAATCTTCAAATCACAATTTTGAGGTCACAAATTCTTCCTATATAGAACTGTTATCCCTTTTTCTAATTGGAGTCTTGGAAAAGCAAATTCTCCCTATATAGAATTTTAGCTTGTCTTTGGTAAAGTCTTTGGGCTGCAAGTCCTTCCTATATAGTACTTTTCGCCTTCAACTATCAACACTGCGGGTTCTCCCTATATAGAACCTTTTGTGTCTTGGATTCTTCAAACTAAGAGTTCTCCCTATATAGAACTTCTAGTCTTGAACTCCTGAAGAATTAGTTTCTCCTATATAAAACATTTTGCTTCAAAGCCTTTTTAAGCTACTGGTTCTTCCTTTATTGAACCTTTCGCTTAAAGTCATGAGTTCTTCTTATATGGAACCTCTTACTCTAAAATCTTAAGACTACTAGCTCTTTCTATCTAGAACTTCCGTCTTTGAATTTTGAATACGTGGGTTCTTCCTATATAGAACCTTTGTCTTCAAACACGGCTCCCCATTTTTTGATGGCGCGAGCACCAAGAATTCTCGATTCTTCCCAAAAGGCTAAAAAATGAAAGTTCTCGAGATGATGCCCCGATTTTTTATCGCCTTGGCATCAACAACAATGAAATATCATATTTGGGCTAGTACAAAGACTCTTGATTCTTTACTAAGGTCCACCCCTTCACAGGCGAAGTCGCGAATTAAAATCCTTGATGAGATCTATTTCTCCAAAATGCGAGGTTGTAGATCAAAATCTTTTCTGGTCTTTGCATACATATTTTTGGTCGTTCAACTTTGATCATCTCATTGCTTACTTCTTCTTCTCTTTCTTTTTTTAAGTGTCTTTTCAGATTTTTACTTTGGTTCTCTCTTTGTTTTTTCTTCCCTTTGTTTTCTTTTTTCTTTTTTTGTTATTTTTTCTTCTTTTCTCTTTTTTTCCTTTTTCTTCTTCTTCTCTTCTCTTTTTTCTTCTATTTTTCTTTCTTCTTCTTTTTCACTTTTTTCTAAAATCTAGGGCAATGAGTTTTTCCTATATAACCCCCGTTTTGAAGTCTTTAAGCTACAGTTTCTTCCTATATAAAACCTTTAGCCTCGAAGTGTTAGAGCTGTGGGTTCTCCCTATATAGAACCTTCTACTCTGAAATCCTGAAGCTGCTAGTTCTTCCCATACAACACTTTTGACTCTAAAAACGTTGGAGTGACGGGTTCTTTCTATATAGAACCTTTTGCTTAGAAATCTTGAAGTTACGGGCTTTTCCTATATAGAACCTTTCATTTTAAAGTCTCGAAAATTTGGGTTCTCCCTATATAGAACCTTTATCTTTGAAAATGACACCACGTTTCCTATGACGTGAGTACTGAAAAATTTTCACTACTTCCCAAAAGGCTAAAGACTGGAAATCTTTAAAGAATGCCCCGATTTCTGATCATCTTGGCATCAAAAGGTATCTCGCTTTGAGACTACCTGATGATTTTTACTGCTTCCTTGAAAGCTGAAGAGTGGAAAACTTTGAAGGATGCCCCGGTTTCTGACCGTCTTGACATCAAATGGTATCTCGCTTTGAGACTACCAAATAATTTTTATTGCTTCCTTGAAAGTTGAAGACTATAAAACCTTGAAGGATGCCCCGATTTCTCATTATCTTGACATCAAAGAGTAAGCTTGGCATCATGCCCGAATGACTTACTGACGTCTCGAAGGACTTAAGATTTGGATTCATACCAAAATGGATACCAATAAAAAATCTTGAAATATGGATTCACGCCAACATGTCTACCAACCGAAAATCTTGAAATCTGGATTCATGTCAATATGGCTACCAATTAGAAATCTTGAATTCTGGATTCATGCCAACATGGCTACCAACCGGAAATCTTGAAATCTGGATTCACGCCAACATGGCTACCAACCAAAAATCTTGAAATCTGGATTCAAGCCAACATGGCTACTAATAGAAAATCTTGAAATGTGATCCACCTTTTCAACATGAAGTTGCAGATCAAAAAAATTGTTTGTCTTCAATTACCTCTTTTCTTCTTCAGGGTCATTGCCCATTTTCAAATAATTTTAGTCCTTATATTGTTCTGATGTAGGGACTATCATAATTCTTTTGTTCAGCATTGCCCCATCAAATTCCTGGCTCAACTATTATCTTCATCTTTAACCCAACACTCGAAGTCTTCATTTATTTCAACATCGGGGGTAAGCAAAATGCCTTCACTCTATAAACTCTTTCTTAGGCAATACTTTGGGGAAACCAAGTCAGGGTCCTTATACCTCATATGTTCTCATCATGTTGTAGTATTACCCTATTCTATTCTGGGCTCAACTATCTTTTTTGTCTTTGACCCAACATTCAGAGCCTTTATCTATCGTCTGATCACTAGGGTAAGCAAAATGTTTCAATTCCCTGAACTCATCCTTAATCTTCTTGTAACATCTCAGTGGGAACCAACTTTCAATCCCTATGCTTTAATTCTCATCAATAATTTTTGAAAAAAGTCAATCATTTTGAAAATAAAATTAGGAGAAAATACCAAACATTTTGAAAACTATTGTTCGGGAGAGAAACTATAGTCATCTAAAAATTAGGATTTAGAAAAAAGCCAAATATTTTGAAAACTGATGTTTGGAGGATGGTAAACAAAATTTTGAGTATATCGCCAAACACTTTAAAAACTAGTGCTTTGGGGGAAATGGCAAACATAAAAATTTGCGGAGAAAATGTCAATCACTTTAAAAACATGTTTGCCCCCAAAATATTAAATGCAATAGCACATTTACTTCAAATTGACAGAGATCAACCCGAATGAAGTGTATATTTAGAAGATCTTGACTATTGTGGAGATATATGCAAATGTATAGTCTCTTTTAGTCTATTAGGCTTTTAAGAGGAACAATTCCCATTCCTAAATTCTAACCCATTTAAGGTGGCTCTCTTAATCTCACATACTCACCATGCCCTATCCTTCCCTTATTGGGTGTCGATCAGGCACTTCGAAGTTTGACGTTCCTTGAAGAAAGGTTAACCCTTATAGGTGGAATGTAATTTGAAGACAATCTCGTTCAACTTAGATATCTACGGATGATCAGAATGGTCTTTGGAGGCTTATAATGTGGGCCATGGGTTCCTGGTTAAGTAAAACCGCATTTCTGTACTCGCATGTCTTGGATATGCTCCTATGAAATATTTTTTTCTCTTTCACTCTTTGGATCTCTCTAGACTTCCCATTTTTGGGTTTTCACCCTAGAGTTCATTTCCTTCTTCTGAATATAGAAGTCTTCTGGCTGATCTACCTTGACTCGGCCTTGAAATGCGATTCTATTCCAAAATGATCGACCTTCCAAGGCTTTTCAAAATCTTATTCTTGTATTGCTTGATCTGGGTGTGCTCATATGAAGTATTCTTTTCTTTTCTCTTTTATTTTTTCTTTTTTTTTCTCTTCCAAGGGAATTTAATTCATTATAGTCCTTTGTCTCGAGGATAATGATGGAGCATACAACAGAACCCCGAGTTACTCGACATAGTCATGATTTGAATTTATTATTATCACTCACGTAGCTACTCCACTTTTAACTTAAAAGAGGGATGAAGCATACAACCACCTTCTAAGCTAATCAACTTTTCGCTACAGAGGAGTGCCCCAAAAATTGTACTCGTTTCTCTTTTTTTAAACACTCTTATCTAGGAATACTTTTTAGTAAACCCAAACAGTGGAGTGCAATCTCTCTCTTTCTTTCTTTCTTTTTCTTTCTTTCTTTCTTTTCTTTCTTTTTTTTTTCTTAGACTGCCCATTTTGAGTTTTCAGTCTTAAGTCATTTTCTTTTTATTCAACTATATCTATACTTGGACATTGATGTCTACTTCCTACTTGAAAGTAATTCATTCTCTGCGGCTCTTCTAAACTGATGCCTATTGACTGGAGAATTCTTCATGTGTCTTTTTATTGTATTGCGCATCCTTAATTGCTTCAGCCTTCTGGTTGGCATTTTCCTTTTTTGTCTTCAACCATTTCTTTTTGGTGATTCTCTGTATTTCATATATCTGGTCTTATGTCATTCGCCATCTCATTCATAGACATTTAGAGATAGTCTTCAGGGGTAGAGATTTAGGGTCAACACCCGATTCAAGGATCTTAAACAACAAATGCCCGAGATAGAAATTCCCTAAATGGGATATGTCCATTGTCTAAACACTCGTATTGTTCCTCCATATGCCTAAATGGATTAGTGGATACTCACATTTGCAATATCATCACAACATTCAATTTATTCTAAACATAAGCAGCTTAAAATTGATCTTTAGATCGAAATCAAAGGTACTCTTGCATTTGAAATTTGAGGACCTGATAAAAATGATATATACATATGTCCATTCAAAAAATGTGTGTATGCATATGAGAGAACAAGAACTACCCCATAACAATGAATGAAATGTTTAAAGAATTAATGAATGCAAAAATGCAAAAAAATGTTCTTTAAATAACAAATTGAAAATTTTTCTTTTTCAAAGAAAACATATAGCTTAGCTTATAGATTTCTTTTGCATTTTTCCCAAATGCACAGGGATTAACGGTTTTGAGTTGCCTTTACCGGTAGCCATTTGCTCTGGGCTAGCTGTACCATTCCCCTGGTACAATCAGTTTATAGACATTGGATTTTTTCAAATGATTTATTTTCCTTTGACCATTCGTAATAATGGATTTTTTATGGGCATTTGAATTACCCATTGTCTTAAACTTTACCGTGTTTAAGCACGTTACGCCAACATTTCTGTCGGACTTGTTAAACTCTATTGGCCTCTTTCCAGCTTTGTGAGCATAAAAACTAACAATCAACTTTATAAATTGGTGTATGCAAAATTTTTTATACATGAAAGAATAATTTAAAAAGTTTCTTCTTTTTCTTATTTCATCCTTAAGAAATTAAAGAATTCGTTCTTTTTCAGAAAAAATCCCTAAGAAATGATAGAATCGAGAAAAAAAGCTTCTTAAGAACTACGAAAAACATTTTTAAGACTGGTAGGATTAAGGAATCTTTTCGATTTTAGAAAACATCTTTAAGAATTTTTTTGAGATAAAAAAATGATCCTTAAGAAATGATATGATTGAAATTTTTTTGTTTTTGAGAAAATCAATTGAGAAATTATTTTTTTTTGAAAAAAGGAGAAAAAAATCTTGAGAATGGAAAGAATTGAAATCCATTTCCTTTTTCTTTTTAACCATATCCTTGTGAAAGGATTGACTTGAGAAATAGTTTCTTTTGAAAATTGTCATTGTGAAAGGACTGAAAGCTCATATTAAAAGATGTCCTTGTGAAAGGATCAAAAAAGAAACTCTTATTATTATTTTTGAAATAATGTCCTTATAAAATGACTAAATAAGTGTATTTGTGAAATGATTGAAAAAACCTTGTTTAAGAAATATTTATTGTCATGGGGATGAGAAAAGGCTCAAAAATATCCTTGTGAATGGACTAGATCTAAAAAATCTTGTTGAAACAAATTAAAATGTTCATTTTTAAAATCGCCCTTATGAATTGACTGGATTTAGAAATTTAGTTAAAAAGATATAAAAGTTCATTATTAAAGAAGTCCTTATGAAAGGATTTAATTGGAGAAAATTCATGTTTTTGAAAATATGTATCCTTATGGAAGTATGAATTTTAGAAAATATTTATGAGTAATGTTGCAAAACTACTTTCTATTTTATGCCATGCGTGTACATGCTTTCATGGTGATGCAAAAGATGCAATTGTTATGAATGTTTTATGGAAAACCAGATGATGTAGGAACATATTAGGTGATGCAATGTACAAAATGTATAAAGCATAACGATAATCAACAAATGCAAGAATGAATGCAAATGAGGTGTTGATTCTCAAATAATCTTATAGGATGACTTTTATCAAGAGAATATGTTTGTTGATAGTAATCATTCTTCCTAATATCTTGATTTCCTGGAGTGAAGCGCGTACTTGGTGCTTCAACTCTGTCTCATCTTTATTTGCTTCAGCTCGGATCATTCTAGACAATAGCATTATCAAACTCAGAATATCTCTCTCATTATAAAGATCTCCTAATATAGAATAATTTTTGAATTAACACCTATGATTTGAAATGTAAATATGAATGTAATGAGGTATTGATTCCCCAGAAGTGATCCCCATAGAACAACTTTCATTGAGACCAAAAGGTTTCGTTGCATCAGATATTCTTCTCCTAAGCTCAAATTCCACCAAGCACTTTGTTAATATACTAGGATAACCCTTGTTCTGAATTCCCATTTCTTAAATTCCCAAAGATTCTGAAACCGTCGCTTGAAGGCGATACAATTCTCGATGGTACGCCCCTAAATCTAGGGGTGATACTCACAGCGGGCATTGATGTCGCACCAATTCAGATATGGAGGTTGCATGGGTGTTAAGAAGACCAGACTCACCAACTGGGCCTCTAACAACAATGGATACAATTCTCCGTATGAAATGGGTATCAGGTCGAAATGATGACCTTTGACTCTCGCTTTTTGGCCATCCGTCAAAGAGTATACATAGGGATTCGAGCCTCATCCTCGATACCGACTCCTCTTCAATTTTGTATCTCAAATTATCGTTGGCTCAATGTAGAATCGAGTATTTCCTCTTTGAAACCTAATATTCATGTTCTGATTTGGTCTTGCACTTTGTTCTTCAAGGCTTTACAATTCTTGGTAGTATGACCCCGAACTTCCTGAAGGGGTAATTGTATTTGGCGTAGTTGTTATAGCCTCTTGGGGAAAGAGTTTTTTTGCACAGACTGAACCGGGGTGATGAGTTTCATATCAAACAACATTGGGAGTAGCTCAATGTATTTCATAGGAACCGGGACAAGTTTTTTCATATCACTTGCTTTTCGGTTTTTTTTATCTACTTCTATTTTCTGGGAGCTTGACTCGAATGTACCTTTCACTAGTTTGTTGATGCAGGTCACAAAAAGGTTTGAACTATCGTATTGTCTAGTGTTGACTGTCTTAGGGGTAGGATTTTGACCATCGAGCCCTACGTTTTGATTCTTGGTCAATTCTTCTGTCGGTTCGACGGACTCTTTACCTTTAGCCATAGCATTCATTTGATTCATCATCTCGGCTATCTGTTTCTTCAGTTCCTGTATTTCAAGTCGTTTGTCTAGCATGAGTATCATCTATCTTGTTTGATCTGAAATTTTTGGATGAACTCTTGCCCATTGTATTTGATCTTGCTTTAGGACAAAACCTCAAACTTGTATCCTTTATTATCTGATTAGAAAACCTTTAGTCCGTTATGAATGATTTCTAATTTTGGGTGACCACTCGTGAATCGATACCTTTGAAATGATATAAAGTAAATACAAGAATGAATGCAAGTAAAAGTGTCAATTCCATAAGTGATCACTCTAGAACAACTTTTATCGAATATATAAAAAGGTTCTCGATACAAAAGATAAAACATGTTCTTCTAGAGATAGGCTTCAACTTTAACTCCTAATCCTTTTGTCGCTTCAAGTGGGCGGAATACTTGCGATCCCTTTTCTATCTTCATAATTTTTTTAAAAACAATAATATATGATAGGAAGGATTAAAATTTTTAAGAAAAATTCCCTTGTGGAAGGGTCGAATTAAAAAATCGATTTTAAGAAAAATATTCTTAAGGAAATTGAAATAAAAAATTTAAAGGAAAAATGTATCCTTAAGGAAGGATTCGATTTTAAGAAAAAATACCTTTGTGGAAAAGTTGAAATAAAAGGTTTTAAGAAAAATAACTTCATGGAAGGGTTAAATTAAAAATTCGGTTTTCAAGAAAAATACCCTTACGAATAGGTAAAATTAAAAATTCAATTTTTTAAGAAAAATATCATTTTGAGAGTGTTAAATTAAAAATTCAGTTTAAAGAAAATACCCATATAAAAGGGTTAAATTTAAAAACTTGATTTTTAAGAAAAATACCCTTACGAAAGGGTTAAATTAAAAGTTCGGAAAAATACCCTTATGGAAGGGTTAAAAAATTCAGTTTTTTTTAAATACCCTTACGAAAAGGTTAAATTAAAAATTTTGATTTTTAAGAAAAATGACATCTCTTTTATAAACTACTGAAAAAGCTTTAATTTTCTGTAGTTGGCATTTTCGCTGGCTCGATCACTTCTGGCACAGATGTCGATCCTACATGTTTTCATCTTTTGTCTTGAGACATTTTCCATTCATGGTGAAAGTTTTCTAATTTGAGTGATCAGTTTGAAAATCGACCATTTATATCATGTTATGCAATGCAAGAAAAAAAAAGAAAAACAAAAGAAAAAATAAAAAAAGGTTAGTAGACCAGATATAATTAATAAATAATTGCAAGACAACAGAAGAAATTCATATCATGAAATAGACCTAATCATATGTCATCTAATATCCTAGGTTGTCCGCATGGCTCTAGAAGGGTAGGCTTTCTATATTCTCTATATGCAGTTTTAGTGCTAAAAGGTACCTGAACTGTCCATGCTGTCCCTTACTAAGGGTAGCAAAGCCCCCAGTCATCACTCATTATAGGCTCCTCTCAATCGGGTTCAATTCAGGGGGACCAATTCCTCTACGTCCATACGGAGAAATGATATTCCCACGAAAACATAGAGTAGTAGAGCCCCGAAGATACTTGCTAGGCCCATACGGAGGAACAATATCCCCTCGAAAGCAAGAGCATTTTCCCCTCACTTGGAAAATGGGTTTATATATCCAATTTTAAACGCGTTAAAATAAACTCGTATTTATAAACAAATATTAGTTTAATCGTCACTTTAGCCCGCAACTTCTGATATTAGTAAAGCGGTAAAATTTTTGGCTTAACTCCTTTTTGTTTTTTTAAAAAAACAAATCAATTTCCCAACGGAGTCGCCATGCTGTAGCGACTATTTTGAGTCAAAGGCTGCTACAAAAATAGTTAATTATATTATATTAAAATGGGGGAGTCCCGCTTTTATTTGAAAAGTTATTAAAAAGAGGGATTAAAAAACACGTATTTTTTTAAAAACTTGGAGTCCCACCGGCCATTTTGGTAGACCGGACACCATTAAAACAAAAATTAGAGATTCCTTTTTAAAAAACTTGGGTTCGAGAGTTGATTATGGATGGGGAAGGATTAACACCCCCACACCGCCCAAAATTGGTACCAAATAATTACCGCTTTATTAATATCAAATTTTACGGGCTAAAGTGACAATTAAATTAAAATTTGATTATATGTGCGAGTAAATTTTAAGGGCTCTATTGTTCGAGGGATAAACGAAAACTACCATCTACGTCTTAGACTAGTAGCCAAGTTTACCGTCGAAAAAGAGAGCACCGCATTGACAATTAAATATATCGAATATACAACTTAAAAACATAATAAATCATACATAAACATAAATAAAAGCATGAACATAAAAAACATATATTAAAAAAATAAACATATACATCATGATATCTAAATCATATCTTAAACCTAATACAAAAAATATAAAAAATACTAATATTACAAAACTATATATCACCCTATTTTTAAACTAATAAAATAAATACAAAGATAAGGATCGAATTTTTACCCACTCGAAGTTCGAATAAAAACTTCGACCGACCCCGCCTAAAATCTCCGTGCCACCTCTTTATGGACAAAAAAATTAACTAGATCAGACCCTAAAAAGACCCCGATCAAATGCTAGATCGAACCAGCTGGGGCCGAGGGCACTGCTCCTACCCCTGGCCAGCCTTGTTTGGCCGGCCTGGCTCCCCAAAATTTTGGGGAGCCGAATGGCTTATTTTTTGTGTGCTAAAGGGCTGCCCCTTATGCCTTTATATAGGCAAAGGGTGGGGGTTTGGGAGCTCCACGCCTTTTCTTTTTTTTCTTTTTTTTTGCTTTTTTGTTATTATATTTTTATTATATTTTTAATTTTTTATTAATTTATATTAACAATATTACTATTAAAATAATATTAATAATACTAAAACCCGGACAAAAATGAGTGATTACACCTCAATTTAAGTCTTCCTATGCATAATAACCATACGCAATGCTTAAAGAGTAAACATGTATAAATCACATTATACAACATAAAATTTTCATTGATACATCAACAATTATATTGGCTCACAAGTGACAATTAACCAAGTTACTTTACCAAAATAGTTCATCGGATACACGGATTCAACAAATGTTCTCCCAACACTTCAAGCTATCTCTACCGAAAATAGCGATACAATCACAATCATGGTACCTAACAACCGGGTACACATTCAACCCTTGGGGACACCAACCCCTTACCTCGGTTAGATGCATAATCCACTAACGAGAGTATACGGTACTGTAAAACCCCTATACCGTTAAGGTACTTGGATGGAGTTTTCGGTACACGGATCTAAACCTCTCAACATCCAAGTCGACTTATTACAAGGCACTATCAATCCTATGACCTGCCAACTATATCCGATAACAATTTTAAAACCACATCACTTGCCAATATAATTAACCATTTACCATTACCTCACTGTTTTCAACAAGCATTAACCAAACCAATTTTTCGAAAGCAACGATCATGCTTTAAACCACAAGTATAAACCATATACTTACAAGGATCACTTACCATGTGCATCCTTCAGCATTTCATAATTAAAATAGTATCTCAAATACTCTAAATCATGCTTAAACAGTAGGTACAATGTAAATCAAAACAAGTACATAAAAACCATTTCACACTAGTACGACCGAGAGAGAAAAACCACATTTACTTACTTCTGAGTTTAAACCAGCATATCAAGCTAAGTTTAAACTCCCATAAACCACCTTTAAAACATTCCAAAGCTGGAATCCATGTTCTCACTCACCGATACGCGAAACCTAGATTCGCCAACACGAAAACAAGCGCATAAAGCCTCTAAAGCATCACCGATCACTTTCTGATTCATCTCCCCTGTTTTAACCACATTACAACAGAGGATTAATGCATCTCAATGCATTCAAAACACCACAACAGCAATTCCTCACGGACTTCCACAATCTTCTCAAAATTACCCAACCACAACAACCGAAATTATCACCTAATCATTTCCAAACACAACCCAGCCACAATCTAACAATCTAACACTTCCTTAATCATCATTTAACACTTAAAAACATGATTAACTCATCCAAATACTTCCAGCAATTAAACAGCCACAACAACTCCACAAAATACAAATCTAACAACCTTAACAACTAGGGATTCAAGAGTTCCAGGATTCCATTGTTAAAATCAACTTATCAACATTATAATACATCCAAAATATGATTAAAATCAAACTCAAAACTGGAAAAATAAATCCAATACGGATCTTTCACTTTTTCATCAACTTAACCCAATTAAATCAATATAAAAACACAAAATCAGATTATAAACTTTAAATCAAGGATCAAACACTTGGGAATATCAATAAAGAACCATTCAATAGAGGAGATCACGGACGTTACCCCTATTGTGTGATTTCTCCCTCAATTGGCTTGTTTAAAGCTAAAAAAACACAAGATTTCAATGAGATTTTGTAAATCAAAGTTAAAAAATCAATTACAAATCAATAAACTGAGTAAAATGATCTCTCACCTCTGATTTTTAATGAAAACTTGAGTGTTTGGCAGAGAAGAAGTGGAGAGAAAAGTTACGTAAATTTTCTTTAAAGTGATAACTAACTTTTTAACAACCAAATTCCCTTTTAATTAACTTTTAAAACACATGTTAAAATGATTTAATTGAAGGGAGAAATCACCAGCAAAAACTTGGTAAAATAGCTTCTTAAGGATTCTAAGAATTTGATCCTTTTCATTTTAGTCACCTTTAAAAATAGTTTTCAAAAATCGCATTTTGGTCACTAACCAAAATGTCACACTTTCAAATCTCATTTTCAAAAATTGATTTCACCAATATTTCATATATTAAAAGATGGTTTTTAACCATTTTTTCACATTTTTATCTTACCGAAAAATATTTACTCCCGAATTCGACTCGAATCCCTAACCTAGTCCACTGGATCGTCTAACAAGCCACAAAACCGCTAGGCACAAAACCGGGGCGTTACAGTCCATGAGCTAAGGTCAAGGGTGATGACTCTAGGCGATGCTGAGGTGTTTGGTTGGAGGGTACGAAGAAGAAGGAAGCACTGATTCATTGTTATTTCATCGATACAAGCCATTGTTTTATGCTTTGAGCTTGCTTAACATGGACCAAAGTTACCTATGTCCAGAAGTGATCCAATGCAAACAATGTAAAAGACACGTAAAGACATGGAAAAGATTATTGAAATAATCGGCAAGAACAAGACATGGAAATGAATTCATGACATCAAACATTGAACATATATGCATTGCTTATATTGTTTTCATGATAATCTTTGCCATTGACACCATATGCATTGCTTACATTATTTTTATGTTATCCATTATTATTGTCATAATGATGCTGTAAGGTCACTACCTCACTAGGCAAAGTATGCCTAATGTATTTATTTCTATGCATATTTTAGGTTTAAGGACTCGAAAGGGATCGATCGTGGTTGGAGATTGCGAGTCACACTCTCAAGCCTATTAGTAAAGTCTCTCTCCTTATAACTCCTAGAATGGTGGCATTTGGCATGAATGTATATTGAATACATTACGTATTGGTTATGTGTGTTTTATGAACTTCAAGTATGGCATGTTTTATTATGGAGTTAATATGCACTTGTTAACTACTTGGACTTAATAGATGAGAGAAAGGATATTATGTTAATGGATATGTCATTGGCATAAGGCTTGCATTTGCTTGATTATATATGCATAAATATGATGTGAAATACATGAATTATGCTAATGGATGGTAAATACATGCATAACCATAGTATGTGACTAAAGTAAGGCTAGTGAGTTAATAATGGACTTATGACAGTATTAGTTTTTGGTATAAATGGCATATTTAGCACCTATATTGTAAAACATAGTAAATGAATTCATTTTGCCATGAAACTTGGCGTACAACAAGTTAAATGTGCAAGAACATTGTGAGCGAAATTTCATAAACATTGAACATGGTTTAGGTGCCTAAAATGAATAAAAACCAGACATAATCTGTCATTACAGGCCCTGGCGTACCGATACAGGTAATTGAGTATTGGTACGAGTATGCATAATTTAACCAGGTTAACACTAGGTATTGATACGCTTAAAGGCGTATCGATGCGAACATTTGTCACTAAAATTTTATTGTAGTAGCGTATCGGTACGATAAATAATTTTTGAAATTCATGCAATGAATGGGGTACCGATACGGGGTAAGCTCGTACCGATCCCCTACATTGGGTGACATCATATCGATATGACTTGGTATGTACCGATCCCTTATTGAATATCAAAATTAAACTATTGTAAGATCGTACAGGTACGGCTTATCGAGTACCGGTACCGATACATGTAATTTAGTTATTGACTAAAGATAAGTTTAAAAGTTTACAATTTAGTCACTAATAATGATAAGGCAAATCGAACTATTGATTAAAGTCTAAGTGGCATGAAATTGGACATGTATGATGAATGATCATTGAATTTCATAGGGGTGCATTGGTTTACAATAAAGGGTTGGTAAATTGTAGATTTTATATTTTGGTCCTTAAAGTATGATGATGACAAATTGAACATGCTAATATTGTCCCATTGACATGGAACTCGACCCTTGACTCAATATTTCTATGAATAATATGTTAGTACTTTTAATGATATTGAAAAATGATAAAATCTCTAATTTACATATTAGTCCCTAAACTTTAGAAATATTGCAAATAGGTCCCTCCATTGATGTTGCACTCTATGAAATGAATCTTTTGCATCAATGACCATATTTAGTGTTATTGATATAGCTACATTGTCGCACTGAAAATAAAAAGAATCTTTAAAATTTTTACCGCTCAACTTCGGCATTGTTCATCGTTAACGTCTTCGAACTCGGTTTTCTTCCAGGTCGAGGAGGAGTGTTATAGGATCCATGGCTGCACCACCAGCAAGAGCTCGGGCTGATTATGATTATCTCATTAAACTTCTTTTGATTGGAGATAGTGGTAAGTTCTTTTAATTCATTGGGTAACACCATAATTAATTGAGAAATGGAACATGGGTATTGAGAAAACTCTGATCTTTGTTGTTGTTTTTTATGGTTTTGATTTAGTGGTGCTTACATTCCATTGTGAATGAGACGATGTGCAATATGGTTTTTCGTTTCAGATGTTATGGCTTTGCTTATATATTTATTGTATATTGCGTTTGTATTTTTGAGCTTTTCATTGGTTATAAGGAAATGAGTTTTCTTCAAATTGATTTTGACTGTCATTAATTTATACAACAATTCAGAAGAATATGGAAGACGGTGGAGGGGAGAATAAATAAAAAAAATATAAATATAGAGGATTAAATGTGTAATTATACAAATTGTTTTTATTTTGGTGGTCAAAATAGGAGTGAAGTAATAGTTTAGAGACTATCTAGGTAATTTATCCTTCTTTTTATTGTGACAGATCAGCCTCCCGTTAACGTTTAACGGCAACAAACGTCTCAGCGACCATAAGTTTACAGATCAAAAACGTAAGTGACTATAACGGTCGAATTTAAAAATCAGTGACCAAAAGTGTACAAACCCTAAACATAAGTGACCATTCCAGTAGTTTACCCGTATTATAAATATAAATTTTAGAACCTTTAATCTTAGTTTTATAAAAATATATAAATAGTTATTTAATTAATTTCGATAGTGACACAATTTAACTTAAATATAGGTTTTTGGTGAAAATTATCCAAATGACCGCCTAGTTGATGGTTAAGCATAAGACCTATTATGTAGTTAAGGATGTGGCACAGGTCGAGTCAGGTATTTTGCTGACCTAAACTTGACCTAAAAATAATTATCATAAATTGAACCCGACCCGATCAACTGCGTACTTTTAAAAATTCGACTCGACTCAAAAATTATATATCTTAATCTGAATCTCCTTAATACTCTTAGTGTTGTAGATGTCTCCGCTCCATAATGAACAGCGTAGAGACACTTTCACTAACAATTAGTCCACATTAATAAGCTCTACAAAGAACAACTTGTATTAAAAATATTGATATAAGGACTCGACCACCTAATAATCCACAAAAAAAAAATTCCTTCAAAATGGTATAACCCTATGCTAAATAATTGACGTTGAGATACTGCCACAAAATGCTTACATGTGTTTCACTTTGTGGACCCAAGAAACCAAGCATTCATCTCCCTCATAATATTAATCATAAAAGCATTTGAACCCACTCGTGCAACTAGGAGTGTTCAAAAATACCCGATCCGAAAGAAAAATTAAGTATTTTACTAAAAAAATTACCCGGTTAGGCCTGGTACCCGACCTAAGTTTTTGCCCTGGTAGTTGGGCCGGGACTAAACTGAATTTTTTGGTAACCGGGTATTAACCCGATACTTTTAATATATATTTATTTAATTTTAAATTAAATTTTCATTTTAGGTTCTTAATATTTTTACCATAAAACTAAATTTCGAGGGCACTCCAATACATCCACTCAAGTTTCGAGATTGTATGGTTAGCATTACCTCTCTTTTGTTGAATTAATCGAACCACATCCATTCGAGATTAATATTTTATTACTTTTTTGGTGATAAATTTAATATATATCAAAATATTTCTTGCTTAAAACTAACCTCAAATCACTAGTTTTTTGTGTTTGGATTGTATATTATGAATTTTTAAAATTTATGTGTTTTATATGTGATTCTTTTTATAAAAAAATTAGATTTTTAAAAAATATGAACATAGTACATGTTACCTAAATTTTCGAATACTCATATAAAACAGATCGAAACACGGGATAACATATATAATACCCGAAAAGACCTAATATCTAATTTTTTTGGATACCCGACAATAAACACCCTACGTGCTGCGCATAGTACACGATTATCTACCTTAAAGCGCACTGAGACAATTGAATTATGCCTAAAAGGCTGACATCAAATGCGTAACTTACTATACTCCTATTTTCCGTCTACAAAGGCGTCGAAGCAATCACATTTGCCTAAAAGGCAACATATTAATTCTCATAATTCTTGTGTCAAAGGCACTTGTGAATACCTCATAAATAAACGTGTCGAGTTATCACCACTTTAATATATTTATTTTCACAAAAAACGTCGAGTCATCTCCGTTCCAACATATTAATATGCATAAAAGCATCGAGTTACATCTGCTCTGACACAATTCATTTTCACAAGAACGTCAAGTCATATTTGCTCCAACATATTGCTCTTCACAAGAGCGTCAAATTACCTCTACTCCGGCACCATTCATTTTTATAAGAGCGTTGAGACATCTCTGCTCCAGCATATTGATCTTCACAAGAGCGTCGGGTTACCTCCAATATATTGATCTTAACAAAAGTGTCGAATTGCCTCAGCTCCGACACCATTCATTTTTACAAGAGCACTGAATTATCTCCGCTCTAGCATATTGACTTTTATAAATATTTTGAGTTATTTTTTCTAGCACCATACATTCTTACAAAAACGATCGAAACAACTTCATTCCAACGACACAATAATTTCAAAGATGAACATCAACATATAAAAACTTCTCTTATAAGTCTCAACTCATGCCACTTTATGACAATCTCTCGACTATGGGACAATTGTTATACACATTATGTCCCCCCATCATAACTCCTCCACACTACATATCTCTTCATGCTAAATCCTCATAAATACTTCTCCGTCTGAACCCCTTAGATTATACTCATAATGGGTACTTATCAGATAGTTCTCTAGAATATAAAATATCGAAGCTCTCTGAAGTAATCTTATCACGAAGCAATAATGCCCTTCATAAAATAGATGTCAAGTCTGATTGATTATCAAGTAAGTCTATAAACTGGTAGCCATGACTACTCTATCGCCCTCATCATATCCTACAAAACATAAATTTGGCACAATTGTCAAACCTCCCTCAATATAACTACGAGGAATCGTTTCCTCAAGTGAGATCTAGCAAACTAGAACTAAAACACTACATCTCTTTCTCGCATTCTCTACGATCACTTTTGATCGCGACTTTTTGTCCAAATTAGAAGGGGTGAACCTACCGAACGCCGACGACCAACATCATTCTATTTTTCTTATCAACAAATATAAACTTATGATGTACTAAATTAAAATCAAGAACAAATTTATTTGGCAAATTATGAAATAAGAGAAAAAAGTCAAGGCACTTGATTTTGTGAGAGAAATACATAGAGACCGATTGGTTTAGTGACTTGTCAATTTCATTTTTTTTCCAAAATAATATTAGGAGTAACATTCTTAGTGGATAATGGAGTATAAATTTAGGATGAACTAAGTTGAAATTAGAACAAATTTATCTAGAAGATTATGAAATAAGTGAAAGAATTAAAAGTATTCACCCTCCCTATAAAATAAAATAAAATAAAAAATTCTCATTAAAGCCCCGAAAGGCCGAAAACTCTTGAACCTGAGAGAAAACCAAACCCTAGAAAAAGTATCCCTTGGACGAAGAGTGTTGTAGGTTAAATTTTCCCCATCCACTCTTCAAGAGAAAAGGGATAAGAAATCACCCCCAAAATGGATGCTATGAGGAAACAGCTCGATGTGCTGATGGGTGCCAATCGAAATGGCGACGTACGGGAAGTGAACCGCAAGTACTACGATCGCGATGTTTGCCGTCTCTTTTTGTCCGGTCTTTGCCCACACGAGCTCTTCCAGTTAACGGTATTTTGATGAAAATTTAGCTATCCATTAACTGATTTCTTTTCGCTTTATTAGTTTACCTGTTGTGGAGATTCTCTGTCTTGTTAAGCCCTAATCTCTTCTTTCATTATATATATATTTTTAATTAAATTACTGCTTATTTGGAGGTTCATTTGATTTGTGGAGTGGTAGACTAAGGTAGACGAAGAATTTGAATTCTCTCTCTCAAAAAAACTGAAGATTTTGGGAAGTCCTTTGATTTCTGTGAAAATGTGATTTAAGGAAAGAAAGGGAAGCTTTGTTCTACAGTTTTTCGAAACAGTAATGGTTTAGGTTCCATTAGTTCGATTTCACTTAGTTTTCTTATGAAAGGAAAATGTGTTTGTTCACTGAAGCAATAATGTTTATGAAAAATTAAAATTCTAGATTCTTTTTTTAGACAGGGAAAATGCATGATTTTAATTTTATATTGAATATTTGTGTTGAGTTCTGTTATTTTCACTTGCTAAATATTAATATTTTTTTAGTTTTAATAACTTTTGAGGAAGTGAAAAACACTAAATTCCCGAAGTAACTACCAAAAGGAGCATTATTACTGGTAGCTAGGGAATAAACTGAGTAATGTAGGAAATCTAAAGAAAATGAGATAAACAAGGGTGATGTGTACCATTTTTTATTACTAGTAAAGAAAGGGGAAACTTCATTAAAATTGTGTGTTGTGAAGTTTGTTTTCTTGAGATGTCTAGGGAAGAAGAAAGGATTATGACTATACTATTTTGATTCGTCATTGGTTGGTAACATGAAAAAAAATCAAGATAAGCCTATTACTGTATTTCCAATTTTTTTCCCTTTTCTAATGTGATTCTTTTTTATTCATGTCATCAATTGATACAAATACTTTTGAACGAGAGGATTTTGGTTAAACCATCCACTTAAGATGCTGTACGTGTTTAGTTACATGGTAGGTCAATAATGGACGAGCATTATTAAGGTTTTGAGTTAGACTATTGACTGTTAAGTTTTAGTAATACACCGGATTAGGGTTCCCGATCCTTTTTTTTTCCTGTCTAAAGTTCTTATGATTTTAACATTATTGATCACATTTTGTTTCCCATCTTGATTTAGAAAATGGATATGGGACCATGCCCAAAGGTTCACTCTTTACAACTGAGGAAAGAGTATCCTTTTAAAGTCTTATTACTGGCACTCTTTTATTGTATTCTGACTTAACATTGTTATTAATGGTTGAATTGTACTCCTCTTGAGACCTGGGGTATGCAGTAGGGTACTATGTAGTTGTAAGTTTCAAACCATGGTGTCAACTAGCTTGCTCAGACTTTGGCGTAAGGGTTGGATGTGGTTATGTTTTATTTTTATGAATTTTTCCATATACTTCCATAATCTCTTACCCCTATCTGTCTGTAGCTTGACCTTTGAAGTATTTGAAATGTTCTAAATACAAGTATGTTAGAAGAAAAAGAAGAAACTGAGTTACATGCTAATAGACCACTGGCTGATGGCCTATATCTTTATGCTATCTAGAAGTAAGGTATAGTGGCATATGTTTGGTCACTTAACTCTTCCTAGATATGAAGAAGCCAAGGCAAAAGGTGTTGATAACTATGACAGAGAATTGGAAGATGCCATTGATAGACTCATTGTCGAGTGTGATAGGAAAATTGGCAGAGCTTTAAGGCGTCTTGAAGATGAGGACGCAAAAGCTGCTACTGCAATATCAGTTTCTGAGGTTACACAGGTAATGCCAAATAAGTTGGTCCGCTTTCATTATTTTCATCTGAGGTCATTCGTGTTTTCCTTATATGGATTTTGCAATTTTTGAAATTGCAGACACCTGAAATACTTGAGTTGTCGAAGCAGATAAAGGAGAAACTGAAAGAAGCTGATCAACATGGTAATATGTTTTGAGCTGGCATATGAATTATTCCAGAGTTAAGATGTTTTTAGCTATTTAACTTTCTGCTGATCGAAGAAAACTTAGCAAGTGGTGTAACTTTTCTATATTTATGATTAGGAACTTAAATTTGTTGATAAATGCAGAAAAACAGAATTGAAGTTTCTGCTTAAAAGGAAAAAACAGAATGCAGAAAAGAATGCAGAATTTTTCTGCTATTGCTCAATAATATTTTACATCTCTCGATACACACTTATATAGGCTCTAGGTCTTTTAGTACATTAAGAAGACCTTCTTAAGATAACTTCTAGTTCTAATCTACTAAGTTGATAGACTCTAACTACAATAAGGAGTCCTACTAAGGATAAAATCTAATCTATTAGGGAGATAAACTTTAAGTAGGATAATTACTACATTATTTACAAACACTGAAATTTCTCTCGGATAACTCACAAAATTAACTTCTGAACTCATTTGATTTATTATGTTTTCTTTGCTTTCACATTCATATCCTTGCAGTAAATAGGAGGCCAACTTCCTGTCTTGTTGTTCTTAGAAGTTGTGTTTCTTCTAAGGAATTCATCACAATTGCTGTCCAGTTGATTATTAAGGAGATTTAGTTCAATGGTTTCCCTATATTTTAGGTTTGCATGTTGAGAGGTTGAACTGTTCTGGTAGCTGATTATTAAGGAGCTTTAAGGTGCTAGTAACTTGTAGGTGGGATGATATTAAAAATCGCAAACCTAAACTGGGATGGTTTAGACAGATCCCTTAGGATTAAATATTTAGATTAATTTGGCAAAGGATGCAACATTTCTTATTATTACTATTTTGCCTAGATATTTGGTAAATCATCTAGTTCGCTTCTTGTTTTAAATGGCAGATTTATTGGTTGTAATAGATATGGAAGGCTTCTTTTGTTAAAAAGAACAAACATAATGAACCTTGTGTGTTTCTAATGTCCTTATTCTTTGTTATTGAAATTTTTAAGTAAAATATATTGAAATTTTTTGTTTGTTCTTGCTATAAAGGGAGAGTATTAAATTTGTTTCTTAAAATTATTAATGGTTTATTTCTTTGTTACTTTCCACACTTCTTTCATATCATTGTAATGGAACCATTTTATATAATCCCATACATGATTGCTAGCAAGTCTGTTAGGAAATTTCATTCGTTTTTTTATTAAATAGATCTTGAAGGCAAGACAGATCTTAAGATTCGAGCTCTGGAAGAAGTAGAAGAGTTTAGAACTACAAGAGCAGACAAGCAGGTATGTCATAGTTTTTGGAGGTTTAGAATTAAAATGAAAATATTAATGCCATGGTGCCGTATTCTTTATTTAGCTGAGGTGAAGGTTTCTTGATTTTGTGATACCCTTTTGACCCTTGAACATGTGACATTTTCTTATTGTGATAGTCGATATTGCTTTTGGATGCATTCAATAAAGATAGAGCATCGCTGCCTCAACCCCTGCCAAATCCACCACCATTGGCACCTTTGCCTGTAGCTGCACCTGATCCTCATATTCAGGAGATGATAAATGAGAAGCTAAAGAAAGCAGAAGATCTTGGTAAAGTATACTGCATAATGATACATGAGCTTAAAAAGTTATGCTTGTATGTTAGTGAACTGATACAAAAAAGTAGCGATCAATGGCTATCCTCACTCCTCAAGCTAGTTGTGTTTGATATTAATAATTTTATTGCTTTTGTTCTGAGCTCTTCTGTTATAGTTACAAAGCAAAAAACATAGTCTTATAAGTTGTTACTTGACTAACAGCCCCTCTCCAACCACTGCCACAACCAAAAACAATAAAACTCAACCCACCTAATCGATGAGTTGTATTAATTGAGATTGTGTTATTTTGCTTTATTTTATTTTGTTGGTTACATAGTTTCTAATCTTTTTCTTTATTTTTTAGGTGAGAAGGGAATGGTGGATGAAGCACAAAGAGCACTGGAAGAGGCTGAAGCACTTAAGAAGGTTTCCAATTTCTCAGTTTTAGCTTATTCCTTTCTTCCTTGAATTTTGTCCTTTTTGTATCCCAATATGTTCTTTAAATGATTTTCCTTTTTTGCTTCAGCTGCCTGCTAGACAGGAGCCTGTTCTGGACTCCTCAAAGTACACAGCTGCTGATGTCCGCATTGTGAGTCCGTCTTCTTTTCTTAACCAAAATATTAAAGGCACCAAAGCCACAAGTTAATAAATTAAAGATGCATGTGCAAGCTCAGACTACCTGAAATTAGTTTAATGCTTTGCTATACGCAGCTCAAAATCTGTACAAATAAAAATATATGAATAATTAAATTAAGAGTTTGGTATGACTTATGAGAGCTTGCTGCTTCCTCTTGCTTTCATGAACTTTAACATTTTTAAGGTAGATCTATGTTTGACTTCACTTTTGGATAGGAAGAAGACTAAGGTAGTTTATGCATATTGGAATGATTTTTGAGCCTGGCACTGTGTCTGTTTGTGGAGAATTTGCTGGTTATTATTGGCTAATTTGTTTTATGAGCTACTGGGTAAATTATCTGAAGAAGCTGTAACATGATTTAGTGCATTATACTTTAGGATATTATAGGTTCATTGACAGTTGCCTTACATGATTCCTTTCAGTTTGATGCTTCAATTTCCGAAGTACAATTGATGTTGGTTGTTTTCATTTGCTGATCTGATCTGGCCTTTACTAATTAATCGTTTGGATTGCAATGTTTGTACAGACTGATCAAAAGCTTCGTGTTTGTGACATTTGCGGAGCATTTTTAAGTGTTTATGATAGGTAAATCTTGATTCTCTCGTAGCTATTATTATTTTGGCTTTGTTTTGAGGGCTTAAAAAATCAGCATATGGGGTTTCAAGTGTTAAATCTTTTGACCCGATTATTATACCTCAATACCAGCAGGCTTTTGGGCCCAGTTTTACGAGGATAACTTTTGCAGCTACATAATGTGCGTCTTTTTTCTGTTTTATGTGCTTGTTGTAGATCATGCTATTGCTAGATATAAGGAAGCTATACAATACTTGTCTGTTGTATATTTCAATTTTCTCGGTGAAGTATTTTACTTCTCTGTTATCCTTTCAGTGACCGGCGTTTAGCTGATCATTTTGGAGGCAAGCTTCATTTGGGTTACATGCAAATCCGTGATAAACTAGCAGAGCTTCAGGTAAGACGATTTATCTACTCTCTATTGTCTTAGCTCTTATTTTTATTTTTTTAAATACTAAGTAGGGATTGCCAAGATGTCCAATTTGCTAGTTCACTTGCAATGACTTCTGAACTTAGTTTTTACTGTTGTGTTTTATTTACTCATGTAATTTCTGCTTTTGCCTAATTAATTGAAGGAATAAATCAAATAGATGCAGTTGTGCTTAGTAGGGTAGACATTCTTTTATGTATCTTGTGTCGAGACTTTGTTAAGTTGGTATGTGGATATGTTGGTTCAGGTGCTCTGGTATAATGTTTCACATGCTTCTATACCGATTCACAGTTAGTAAGCCATCTGTGAGTTTTTCTTTCCTTGGAGTGAATAATACCCTTCCATTTTCTGATCTGTGGTTATAATCTAGATACTGAACTCTGAAAAGCAGAGTATTTTTCCATAGATTCACTGTGCATATTGGACTTTGACATGTGTAAGATATGAACACATAGTTACGGGTGAGTAAACTTGATTCGACTTGAAAAAACCAATTTTTTTTTACTCGAATTGAATGTTATAAACTTGACCCGAAAAAATTTCCAATAACGTTTGAATGATAAAATCGGACTCTAATTACTATAATACCTATGTAACTTCAATTCCATTTTTTGAAAACAAATTCTCTTTTTGCAATTTTGTCTCTAGACTTCGTATATTATTCAATTTAGTCCTCTAATTGCAACTCTTTGCAAATTCTTTCTTTCCATTAGTTCTTTGACTCCTTTATACTCATCAATGTTTTTCCTCAAAATCCCTTCTTTAAAAAATAATATACAAAAGAAAAAGAGTGGAGGACAAGGATAATAAACTTGTCTTCTACAAATCTAACGTATAACTCTTTGCTTATCTCACTATATTCGACTCCTGAAAATGACCATAAGCTGCAAAAATAATCTAAACTTGCATGCACCACATATTTTGCACATTGTTGCCATATGATCATGATATTGCTGGTTCTCAAACTGGTTTCTGTCGTTCTGTTCCTTTTCACGACTGAGAAAATGCTGATGTTAGTGTGTGCATGAGGCCTTGTTGGACAACTGATTATATGAGGTATTTGGAGTAAAGATGGTATTAGAATAGTCATTTTCTGTTCTGCTTTCCTATCTTTGGCTTAATGGTTTCAAGACTAAGGCTTACTTTCTTATTATGCCTAGCTTTTGAAGTTTTACCTTATGGTCCTTGTGCCTGGCACATAAAAGTTTGAATGTCATTTCATGCTATTCAAAAATTGGTTTCAGTAGCACTTTCTTGGTAACTATTTTTGTCAGGAAGAGAGAAACAAGAGCCGCAAACTTGATCGAAATGATGACAGAAGGTAAGCTATACTGGTTGTCTTTTAATTTTCTTTTCTCCCTCTTATTTTGGAAAGGGCCCGTGAGATGGTTCTTCTTCTTCCATTTTTCTCTAATATCTCTAATTACTGATGGAAGATCGAAGGAACGAAGTCGGGATCGTGAAAGAGAACCCAGTCGGGATCGTGACCGAGGGGAGACCCGTGATCGAGGGAGGGATTATGATCATAGGAGCAGGGATCGGGACAGGTATCATGAACGAGATTCTGGATATGATCGGGACCGTGAGAGAGACTATGAGCGCTCACACAGTTATGATTCAAGAAGTCGTCGCAGGTCACGTTCTCGGTCTAGGGAACGTACCAGAGATTATGATCGGCACAGGTACATGATTTCGTATCCCTTGTATTTTTAGGCATGACGTGACTTAAAAGGATTTTAAAACAATTATCTGGTATCGATAAAGTTAATTTGGAACGCATAGTCACTAGGGTGGGCTTTGTGGTTAGTTTGGTTATGGTGCATATAGACGTTTTGATAATTACTTTGGTCATCTTTAATTCATCCTCTATCAGGTGTCGAGGATGTTTTTTTGGGTGAGATTCAAAATAATATCTAATTATTGTTTAAACCTGGTTTGTATATTTCAGGCGAGATCGATACTAGGATGGATGATGGTTCCAATCAAAGTGGATGAATAAAGGGAATGATGTTCTTGTTTAGGGTTGTTGCGATGCTTTTATGCATATGCAGGATAGATATTGGATTACTATCATCATCAACCTGTGCTTGTACTGGGACTTTTGTGGGTGGAGATTAGCGGTTGTCTGGTGTTCTTTCCTGGCTGTATTGACCGACTTGACTGCTTCAGAGATTTTCGTTGCTTAGATATTTGCTAGAGGTACGTGTTAGTATTTGTTTGAAAAATATATTTATTAATCACTGCTGCCGCAACTTTTTTCGAGTTCTAGTCGAGTTTGGATTTGTAAAGCTCAAAAAATTAAAATGAATTTAGCCAACTAATTAATTGTTTTGTGATTTGGTCCATAATTTATTTGTTTCTCCCATTCGTCTTTATTTTTAATTATTTTTCTTCTGAATTTGAACTATATTCCCCCTCAACCACCGTAGAGTATTTATGTAACTTCAATTCTATTTTTGACATTTTTTGTAATTTATTCTCAATTTGTATGTTTTACTTCTTTCCCTTGTTTTAAATCCATTTTTATCAAATTTGAACACGTCTTTTAAGTTCAATACAATGTGAACTACTTATGCAACTTCAATCTCACCTTTTACTTTTTTTACTCTTGCAATTTAATATCTCAATTTTACATTTTATTAATTTGATGACTTAACTTTTTTCTATCAATTTCTTAACCCTTTATAATCTATTCAATATTTTTGCCACAAATCCTTCTTTTGAAAAAAATATGTACTTAATTTGTTAAATAATATTATAAATCTTATTAATATATGTAAAAAATAATGTGAAATATACTGTGTATAGTTAGAATTGTTTAAATTGAAATCAATTTGTATTATAATATTATAAATAAGGGTTGATATTTGGGATAATTATTTTACGCATAAGCGCTTGTGAAAATTTTGTTTGCACAAGAGCTTGTGAAAATTTTGTTTGCACAAGCGCTTATGAAAATTTTGTTTGCACAAGCGCTTGTGAAAATTTTATTTGTACAAGCATCTTAATTTTAGGGTTTAGAGATTTTGTTTATGGTTTAAGGGTTTAAGTGTAATAGTTTTGAATTTAAGGGTTGATAGAATTTTAGGTTTAAGGTTAATATTTAGGGTTTATAGGTTAAAATTTAAATATTTAATCATATTACCCTAAAACTTAAACTTTATCGCTTAAATTTTAATCCTAAATTTTAAATGTAACCATGAAACCTAAAATTTAAACATCTACACTAAAATTCTTAAATTTTAAACCTTAAACTCTAAAATTTAGGCACTTGTGGAAACAAAAAATTTTCACTGCTTCTGTATGGGATGATAATCTTAAAATTTTATGTAAATGTAGTGGAAAACTTATTTTTTCAAGATCATGTTTAATTTAACTCGATAAATTAAAATTTATAAATTAAACTCTAAATTTTAAAACCTTCAATTTTAACCCTATAACTTAAACTCTAAACTAAATTTATAAATCTTAAATTGGATCTACTTGTGAAAAATAAATTTTTATACTGCTAGTATATAGAATATTTTCTCTATAAATAATTATATTTAAATTTGAACAGAAACTAAAACAAATATATTTGTTTCGGTTTGAAAAAAATTAATAAAATTTAAGTGATAAAAAGATGGATCGACTACACGTCTATTTTCGCCTTTTAACTCGCTGCCTTGCTGGTACATTCACCCTTGTATTCATGAGTACTTTTGTTGTAACACCTTACACTTAATTAGAAAGATTCGTGGGATCTAAAAAAATCACATTTGGATCACTAGAACGACCCAAAATTTCAAATCAAATTGTAGATAGTAATCAGTAAGGTTAAAGTGTTTTATACAAAGTTCAAAGCTTAATTTTTATAAAAACTAAATATACAATAAAAAAGATATTCAAATAAATTTATAAACTTAACTCATTTAAACTTCATACTATATATATCCACTAAATAATTATTTACTGTTCTCCTAAAAGTTTAATTGAGATTTCTCTAATGATGTCCTCCCATCGTTTCCTATATCAATAGCAATCTACACACGAAAATAACAATTCCGAACGACGAGCTTACAAAGCTCAATGATACACATCTATCCAACCATATTTCATGAAATACATTTTATGGCAAGATAGAATATGCCATGGTTGAGGGTTAAAAAAATATCATTTTGTAAATAGCATGATACACATTTCAAGACAAGATCTTGAAGTCAAAAAAACATAGGAAAATTTTAGCATAAACATGACATGTCATTAATGCTTTCATTTGGAACATGATACATCAATCAATTGTGCATTTCAATCCAAGCATAATTTAAACAACCATACCATAATAGTGGTATATATATATATATATATATATATATCATGTAGTAGACATTTTCAACACTAAAATATACTTACATCGATCGATCAGAATCATATATTAGAGTTAACCACTAATGTGCCACTAAATACACATTCGTGTCATATCATATATTCATGTCATTCATTTATTTGCTTTCTAGAGTTTGATTTTATTTTATTTTTTTCAGTTTGTATAGATTGATTTTAGTTTGACACTAAAAGCTAATTAAAAAAATAGGTTTTCGGGGTCGTAATGATTCAAGTTATTGAGAATAATTGACTTAATAGCTCATAATTTTAATCAATTCTTTAAAAAAACATTAACATATATTTTTTGTTATACATTGAACCGACTTCTATTAGATAATTAAATTAGATTTTACTGTACTTATAGTGGTTGAAGATTACTTGATAATTAAGTTTACTTCATAAGTAAATATTTATAAAATAAAGTTTTTTGGTGATCAAATATTTTGCTCTATAAATATAAGGTAGGTTTTAACCTTTAGAAATATAAGAACATTATTTTGAAGAGATGTAATCCTTTTCCGTGATCTCTGCAAGGATAATGTCTTGAGATAAAGATTTTCATATAACTTTTATGAAAAATATTTTTGGACTTAAATATATTTCAAAAATAATTCAAAGTCCATAGAACTTGAAAAATATGTTTAAAATGTTTTGACTAAAATCCTATATGGTATATATATATTCAAAAAGTCAAAATCTACCCAATTTTTCAGTGTTTTAATGAAGGTTTAGATACCTCATTTAGGTGGTTTCGAAACCATTCGACCAGTAAGGTCTGGAATCAAGAACTGGGCTTAAAGTTTCGAAACCCCATGAAAGGTTTCGAAACCATGTTCTGTAACGGCTCCAAAACATCCTCAACGGCTCAACTTTATGACTTTCAAACGGCTTCAAAACATCTCTAACGGTTATAAACGGCTAAAATATGGATAATGATACTGACTTGATAGAATGACATGACAATCAAAAAATAATTATATAAAATATAAAATTATTTTGGCTGACGTGTCATTCTGTCAAGTATCTCAAGGCGTTCGCTGTTAATTGAATAATAGATTTCGTCCGAAGAGGGATTATTTTGGTTCAAAATGAAACGTTAAGGGTTAAAGTGGTTCAAAAAAAGAATAAGAATCAAAATCACTATTCTTGAAATGCTAGGGACTTTTTTTATCATTACACCTTTTTGTTGCAAATGCTTCTAATCTCTACTTGTATCCATTCAATCTTCCTTTTTTTTTTATTTTAAGCACTCGTGTAAGAATTTTTTATATAGAATGTGTGAAGTTGTTCTTCCTAACATTTACTTGTTATTTAAGCATCGATCAAGGAAGGTGCTATTTTTTTGTTGTTTTGAGTACGTTATTTTATTTGTAATAGTTTATTGATTCCGCAGGTGACTAGGGGTGTTTATCGAGCGAATCGATCACGGGTTGAGTAGTGCTCGACTCAATTCGATACTCAATAAACTCGATAAAATTTTTCTCCATTTTTTGTTCATAAAAAAAATGTTGCTTGACTCGACTCGTTGCTCGTTAAGCTTGCCATAATTTTTACCTTGTTTTTAATATATGTAAAATCTAGCAATACTATATAGAGCTTAATATAAACATAAATTAACAAATTTAACAAAATAAAAATAATGTGCGAAGCAATTTCAAAATCTTAACTCAAAAGTAACAATCTACAAATACATCAAACTAGCATATAAAAAAGTATAAAGCCGAAAAATGCCCCTAACGTTTGATTGAATAGTCATTTTTGCCCTTATTCTTTTTTTGAACAAATTTAACCCTCAACGTTCTATTTTGGGTTAAAATGACCCCTCTTCGGTTGAAACTGTTAGTTAACTAACGATAAATGACTTGAAATGATGTGACAAACCTACATGACAGTGCACACAGACATGGTCAAAAATAAATTTATAAAATTATATAAAAATAAAAAAAAATCCGTTGGCGCGTCATTCTGTCAAGTAATTTCAAGTTGTTAATCATTAATTGACTAACAGTTTTCATCCGTAGAGGGATCATTTTAACCTAAAATAAAACATTGGGGGGTTAAATTAGTTTAAAAAGAATATGAGCCAAAATGACTATTCAGTCAAACGTTAGTGATATTTTTTGCCATTAAGCCTATAAAAAATAACGAGTTGTTCGCGAACTTATCGAGTCGAATTGGACCTTGCTTGACTCGACTCGTTAAGATTTTCATTTGAGTCAACTCGAATCAAGTATTGATCGAGTCGAGCTCGAGCTGCTCACTAGATGTTCAACTCAACTAGCACCCCTACATATGACCAATTTCCAGCCATATATATACCTGACTTTTTTTTTGGATTTCTGTTTGGTTGCTAAGAAAATTATAGAATAGAGAAGGTTGGCAGTAGGTTGTTGAATCTATAAATCTTTGAGAAAAAAATATTCGAACCACTTGTGGTGTTAATAGTTGTGACATATTTTTAATCGGTTGTCTTACCATTGGACAAGGAACATAATATCCTGAATTAGGATAATACATTACCGTAGTTTGTACCAGCACAAATCCTTGGTTAGGATATTGTGGTCTTTGAATCCCTTTGTTGGGTTTCTTTCGGACAATAATCTATTCTCCAACTGATTCTAGAGGGTTTTTTCTTTATCCATCAGGCCTACTAAGATAATCAGCAATAATATTATCAGTGCCTTTGACATATAAAACTTCAAAATTAAAAGTGCATAATTCATTATACCATCTAATTCTTCTAGGTTGCTTAATCGCTTGACTATCGATCTTTATTATAAATTTCTCTAGTGCTAAATATATAAAGAATTTTTGTATACCATTTTTTATGGCTAATATTTTTTCTTTCAAAAATGACATAATTAATTTCATTTGGCTTAAATTTTTCTGAATCATATCCACATATTATTTCTTGATTATCCATTGTTCTAATTTTTAATATACAACTCCGATGTTTTTTTTGAGGCATCTATTTCTAATAATTCTTTTAATATTAACTTAATATACATCTCAAAATTCAAAGTCGATTAAGATTATATTTTTTGAGTTAGGATTGGGACAACAAAAATTTTGACCCACCCGCTTCGTTGCCATTCCTAGCCACAACCGAAACAAGCATCGATTAAATTTTTACACACATTATTAAGGGTGGATTCACCATTGTGCCTTTTAGGTCACGTGACCTACTATTAAAAGCTTGAGGTGCTCAACGATGTAACTTTAGGCGACGAGAGAGGGTTCCCTAAACAGAAATGCAACTCGTATAAGAATCTCAAACTAGTAAAACAACGATGGCTTTATTGAAGGGTGATTGAGTTTTTGAGACAAAACTAGAGATGAACGGTGGTTCACGGTGGTTGAAAGAAAAGGAATACATAAAAGACGAGATGGAGGGGAAAGAGGGTTGCTAGTGTTTGACGGCTCTCAAAATGTAAAGGCAAAATGTCAAGGTAAAATAAAAAACAAAAATTATATATTCCCTCAATGGGTAAATGACAAAGCCAGTCACTGAACTTATTAGGCTTTTTAAAAACGGTATTAGATTTTTAAATATTACTGTTTCACCTTGACACTTTAAAAAATTATGAAATAACCTTCAAATCTTTGCAAACAATTCAATTTAGTCTTAATTTTACATTTCATCCCTTTAAGCTCGAAACTTCAAGCCCGAATCCGGAGAGTGGCGATTATTTTTTTTGTTTTTTTAATTAAGTTTACTTGTAATTATTTTTATGTAATGATAGAGAAAAAAATGTCTCATTTCGAGTATTGTTATGTTAAGGGAAAAGTGTCCTCATTTCAAGTATTTCTATGTTTACACTTAGCATTTCATTAAGTTATTTTTCCATATAAGTACAGGTGAAAAGTCGACAGTTTGTTGGGTTGATTCATTGGTAAAGGTATGAGTCTTAGTGACACTATCAAGGGCCATGCCTATGGTCTCATCAATGGTGTAGGGTAAGCCTTCTTTTGTACCCGATGCTTTATTTCTGTATTAATAAATCCAATTTTTTTTTTCCAGAGAAGGTGGGGTCGACCCATGGACGGAGCCACATTGACAATTTGAGTATATGTTGACACCCCATTTTTTTTGGAAATTGTATTTTTTATATAATTTGTATATAAAAAATAAAAATATATATAGACACCCCTTTATAAATAAAATGACACTCCTTTGTAAATAATTAAATTCTTTTAAATACCGTTAAAAATAACACCATGAATTTTAGGAAATTATATTTTTCTATATAATTTGTATATAAAAATTAAAAATATATACGTAACACCCTCAACATATATTCAATATTCGAATACACATTAAAGATTTTACTATCTGATTTACACTGATTTTCAGACTTGTAATTTTTTTTACAAAATTGCCATTCTAGGCAATTTCAGTCAAATAAATTTAATTCAAACAACCCTTTCTCGGTTTTCACTAAATTACAAATCTGTCTAGAGTCACCTAGTTTTGACTCTGAATTGGTTTATAAAATACTTTAAGCAGTTATTAAAATGAAAATATAATTCAGGGTGAAAACTATGTGTGCTGCCTAGACCATTTCTTGATTTTTAAATCGCTACGCGATAAACAACCAACTAAGTTTAAAATCATTTGAACACCTTTTTAATATTCTTAATTTCTCAAACTAAGTCATGTTTCTAGATCATACAAAATAGCTACTTATTTAATATCTATACATGCCCCACTAGACTAGGATGTGGTGATACTTACTGATAATGCAGGCTAACTTGATCCAACGATGTGCAGCTCCTTCTCTGCTATCTAGTCCGAAGTACCTACGCGTGATACGAAACACATGCTAAGTATAACTTAGTGAGTCATAATCATAACAATATAAAACAATAATTGTAAATAACATTGCCCTACAAAATGGCAAGCGATTTCCAATTGCAGTTGATAACAATTTATCATACATAGAACTACCTTGCATGTATAGTTCATTAAACCAATATAATATTCAATTCATAAGATTCGATTCGTCTTACCGTCTTGTGTACATTAAGCTTTTTAGCTTAACTATCTCCATAAATGCATTTCAAGTATTATAGCGCAAAGTACAAAATCATGTGATGCTATGGTACATCACTACACCATAGTGTCTACGACGTCGTAGCGTCTGCATCGCTGAAGCGACTGAGATGAGTACGTACTCGAGGACGCTCTTTTCTCCTCATATAATCAAGGATGCTCTTTGCTCCTTATAATCGCACATTTTGTGCTAACAACACCGAAGTGTCTGAACAACGTCGTAGCGTCTAAGTCGACACCGAAGTGTCTAAACATCACCGAAGTGATTGAAACACACATAGTGCTAGGACGCAGCTGCTAAGACTCTATGGATATCCAATTATACATATGGTATATGAGTCATCATAACGACACCATAATGTTTGTAACGCCGTAGCGTCTGATGGTGAGTACGTACTCGAGGACGCCCTTTGCTCCTCATTATCGCACCTTTTGTGCTAATCGACACTGAAGTGTCTAAACAACACTGAAGTTTCTACACCGAAGTGTCTGGAATGCATCGTAGTGCTGGAATGCAGCTGCTATGACTCTATGGATATCCAATTATACCAAAGACTCTCACACTAGTACTTGGGCATAGTAGCGTATAATTCGTTATTCAATATCCAATCCATGAGTAATATCATGCATAATTCGATAATGGGCAGTTCATACTCAATTTCTGATATTCGATCTATCTTAGATAAATCTATATACCATGACAATGTATCGCACATGTCATTTTGATTTTTCACCAACAATGCATCAATATAAGATCATATATTCGATATTAGGCAGTTCATACCCAATATCTAAAATTCGATTTACCTTGAGTAAATCATTATGCTACAATCATTGTATTAATATGTCATTTAATACTTCATGTTATTTGCATAAAATAAGTCACCATACCTTTTTTATTTATACCAAGGCCGACTCATCACAAGTTGTCCTATTTAACAACATCTTATAAATACATATAATGCACTCACTCATATCACATATATAATAAATAAGTAAAAATGCGCTCACCTGGGCCATGCATGATATTAGCCTCACTAAGCTATTTCGATACTTTTTTCTTGCTTTCTTTTGATCTAGTACCCTTAGCCTCGTCAATAGCTGTACAATACCATTTGAACATACATAACAATATTTATGTTAGATTTTTTAATCTAACATTGCTTAACTATAAAATATTGGTATAATTATTCGAATATAAAAATTTTCCTAAAATTTCCCTTTTTTCTCCCTTAGTAGCCGAATAGTCCAATTTGGTCCCTAATGACCATTTTGCACCTTTTTGCAATTATTCAAGCTCGAATCACAATTACTCCATAATTCTATCATTTTCCACTAACTTTTATATCAATGCCCTTCAATCCACTAACTTTTGTTAAAGTGACATTTTAGTCACTAATTCCACACAAAAGTTAGCAAACTTGTACTGATTAATCAATCCAACATTTTTACAATGTTTCTCAAAATTTTCCTTCTATTTTAGCTCTTGGCCGAATTGGTCACTAAACCTTCCCAATGTTGTTTTTCATTCAAACAACATTCTAATATGCTCAAAATAATTTTTCCAACATATATTCTTCATTTCCAAGAATTGACACTTAAAACCCCAAATTCTTCTTACATGGCAAATTAGGTGTCTAAGCTTTTCAAGGACTTTATTTTGGTCCTAATGCCATAATCAAGCTTGTAATTTCGTAATCTCTTCAAATCTACCACTAGAATAATTTTCACAATATTTTCCCTAATTAACCATGTATGCCAAAATAGTCACTTAGAAGACTAGTTGAGGATTTTTCATTCTAACATCATAATCAAGCTTGTAGAATCATAAATCTTCCATATTCATCCTTAATTTCAAATCCCTAAATAAAACCCCAAATTCTAGGGTTAGGGTTTATGTCTTCAAACATGAAATTAATCTAAATCTAAGCTTGATTTCAACTCCACAACACTTGATTTACTTAAATCAAGCTTCAATCTCAACATAGAACATGAAACCCTATTTTCTCTCTCATCAATAACATGAACAAATCTTCACATTACCATGCAAAATTATTATCAATAGAAAGAGCATTAAGTATAGATCATTTTTTTCCAAAGCAGCATACCTTGATTCTAACTTTGGAGCCTTCAAATTGCCTAGAAAAAAAATTTGTGTATTTTTCCTCTTTCTTTCTCTTGTATTTCAAAAATGGAGGAAAGAAAATGAAAATTTTTTTCTTTATCTTTTACTTATTAATGTCAAGTGTTTAATTAAATGAATATTAAATTTATTTAATTACTTAAGTCCAAATAACCCTCTAACTAAATTCTATTTTCTAATTTGTCATTATGTAAAAGTAGAACTAAATCTAGTTAGAATCCAACTAGAAATATTAAAATATTCATAAAAATAATTGTTTATGAATTTTCCATGGCTTATGGAACTGTCTTTAAAATTCCAATTCGATCCGATTACTTGATAAACACTTACTACGATTTTCCATTTTTCGAACTATCTGATAAAATCTGAGATTCTCATATTTCTAATTTCCATGAATAAATATTGTTGATATATAAAATATTCCATAATTTTGTAAAAATCAAAATCTTGAAATTTTGACTCGGTCTAATATACTGATAATTTACCCGAAATCTTTATCGAATAAAATTCTCTTAATAATCCTTTATCAGTTATTCGTACGGATAATAATAACTCGAACTGATTCCTTTTTATCAGTCTCAAGTACTGACATGAGACCTTCCCAATAGGTCACACATCCTATGCCTTGAGCACGCTTAACTTTGCAGCTCGATTGAAATTCGATATCTTATACTGCATTTTTATTCGAATCAAGCATTGGCTTATCTCCTAATCGTTTGATAAAAAATAGATCTCTATCCTATACCAGAAATCTAATTATGCAGATCAACTTCCTGTAACCTATACTACTTATCTGTGCAATAAAAAATTTCCATCAGGTGTCTATACTTTTCTCATCAGATTTCAACCAAACTTCATAAGTACCCTATTTTGCTTGCTCTCTATCACACGATACTCTTAATTCTCAGAAACTCCTTTCCTAGAATCCATAATTAAAGAAATCCTAACTTTTATATTTTTGTCATTGTAGTCACTAAGTTAGCTTTCAAGCCCTTATCTTAGTACTAAATGACTCTTAAACAACTTAGCAAATTTTGGGGTATTACAATTCTCCCCCTTAAGAAAATTCGTCCTCGAATTTTAAAACGTACCTGATTTAAATAGTTTCGGGCACTGCTTTCTCATTTTCTCCTCGGTCTCCCAAGTTGCCTCTTCCACTTTGTGGTTCCTCCAAAAGACTTTGACCAATGGAATTTTCTTATTCTTCAATTCTTTGACTCTATACGATAAAATCTCCACTGGTTTTTCTTCATATGTTAAATCAGGTTGCAATTCAATTTCTTCTGGAGTGATAACATGCAAGGGATCTGATCGATACCTTTGCAGCATAGATACATGAAATACATCATGGATCTTGCTCATCTCTGGAGGCAATGCCAGTTGATAAGCCACTGGTCTAACTCTTTTGAGAATTTCATAAGGTCCAATGAATTTGGGACTTAGTTTTTCCTTTTTGACCAAAACGTAGTACTTTCTTCCAAGGTGAGACCTTCAGAAATACTTTATCTTCAACTTCAACATCCTTTCTCTTTTTGTCTGCATATGCCTTTTGTCGATCCGCGGCTGCTTTGAGATTATTCTGAATAATCCACACTTTATCTTCCATTTCTCGGGTTAAATCAATCCCACATGTTTTTGGGTCAATATGAACATTTTGATCCTGTAATTCGAACCAATTAAGAGGAGTTATGCACTTTCATCCATAAAGTGCTTCAAACAATGCCATTTTAATGATTGTCTGGCAACTGTTGTTATATGTGAATTCAGCTAATGGCAAATACCTTTCCCATGATCCAGTGAACTCAATAATGCAAGCTCGCAACATGTCTTCTAAAATCTGGATCGTTCGTTCTGACTGTCCGACCGTTTACCGTTGAAATGCAGTATTAAATTTAATTTAGTACCTAGAGCCTCGCGTAATGCTCCCCAAAACCTTGAGGTAAACCTCGGATCTCTATCCGATACAATCGATACCGGGATACCATGCAGTCGAACTATTTCTTTGATATACAATTCTGCATACTTATCCATTGAATAATCCACACGAACTAGAATAAAATATGCAGACTTCGATAAACGATCCAAGTTGACTCATATTGAATCCTTTTTACTGGCGTAACTAGAAGCCCTGTTACAAAATCCATAGTCACTTTTTTCCCATTTCCACTAAGGAATAAAGATAGGCTGTAACAGTCCAGAAGGTACTTGACGCTCTGCTTTAACTTGTTGACATGTCAGACATTTTTCTACACTCTGAGATTGCTCTTTTCATTCCTGGCCACCAATAGCGGGTTTTCAAATCTTGATACATCTTATTACTTCCTGGGTGCATAGTTAATGGGCAATAGTGAGCTTCTGTTAAAATCTCTTTATTCAATTCACCATTGTCAGGATTATAAACTTTTTCTCGATAGTATAAACAGCCATCAGACTTAATTTCATAGTTTTGTGCTTCCCTAGGTTCAGCTTGTTTCCTCTTACAAGGCATTCTTCACCTGAAATTTGCAAATCTTTAATGTGATCCAACAAGGTTGGTTTAAGATGAAATTCTACTGCGAATGAACCATCATGTCCCAAGGTTAATTGTGCATTCATTGCACGCAACACAGAGAACGTCTTTCAACTAAGAGCATCGGCCACCACGATAGCCTTTTGGGATGATAATCGATAATCACATCATAATCTTTTAGGAATTCAACCCACCTTCGTTGTCTCAGATTCAGATATCGTTGTGTTATCAAGTATTTCAAACTTTTGTGATCAGTGTAATTATGACACTTTTCACAATATAAATAATGTCTCCAAATTTTCAGTGCAAAAATCACTACTGCTATTTCCAAGTCATGAGTTGGATAATTCTTTTCATGAGTTTTAAGTTGTCGTGATGCATAAGCTACAATGCGTCCTTCTTGCATTAATACACAACCCAAACCATTATGGGATGCATCACTATACATAATGTACTCTTTTCCCGTCTCTAATTGAATTAATAATGGTGCTTCTGTCAAAACTTTATTTAATCTTTCGAAACTCTCTTGAAACTTCTCTGTCCATACAAAAGAAACACCTTTCCTTAACAGCTGAGTAAATGGCATGGCTATGATAGAGAAGTTTTGGACAAATCGTCTATAGTATCTAGCTAATCCCAAGAAACTTCTGACTTCCGAGACATTCTTTGGTGCTTCCCATTCAAGGATAGCTTGTATCTTCTTGGGATCCACTCTTATTCCATCTACAGATACGACATGTCTGAGAAAAGTTACTTTGAATAGCCAAAATTCACATTTGGAAAACTTCGCATAAAGTTGCTTATCTCTTAATGTCTGTAATACCACTCAAAGATGTCGATCATGATCATCTTTAGTCTTAGAATATACCAAGATATCATCTATAAACACCACCATAAACTGGTCCAAGTAGGGTTGAAACACCATATTCATCAAATCCATAAATGCAGCAGGGGCATTTGCGAGTCCAAAAGGCATTACTAAAAACTCGTAGTGTCCGTAACAAGTCCTGAATGTTGTCTTTTGTATATCTTCTTCTTTAACTTTTAGCTGATAATAGCCTGATTGAAGATCGATCTTTGAAAACACAGTAGCTCCTTTGAGCTGATCAAATAGATCTTCAATTCTTGGCAACATATAGTTATTCTTTATCGTCACCTTATTCAGTTGTCGATAATCTATACACAATCGTAAAGACTCATCCTTTTTCTTTACGAATAACACGGGGCTCCCTATGGAGACACATGATAAGTGTTCAAAAGTACTATTTTTCTTACCCTTTTTACTCATATTATTGTTAGACTTAGGCTCATATTAGTTGCATAGTTAGCCATTCATACATTAATCCATGTTTCCTTCGATCATTGAGCTTGATTACATAACTTGGTAGTTTTTGTGGAAAAGATGCTGCTTTGGTGTGCTTTGTGTGTGTATGTGCAGGATCACTTGCCAAAGCAATGTCGAGCTAGTTGCCAGGGCAATGCATGAAGGAGATGCCGAGCTAGTTGCCAGGGCAATGCATGAAGGAGACGCCGAGCCAGTTGCCATGGCAATTGTCGACAAGAGCAAAGGTGATATGGTAGTCGAAATTGATGACTAGACAAGCCCAAGATGACGTGGAGCAAAGCCCAAACCCAAAGGAATTTGATTTTCATGCATAGATTAAAGAAGAATTAAATTCCAAGAAGATAGGAGAAGTTCTAGTAGGAATACAATTATAATAAAGAATTATATTCTTTAAAGATAATTTAATTCCAACTTAAACTCCTCCTCAAAGAAGGACTTTGGCCTAGCCCTATAAATATGAAAGAGATTTCGACAATCTATAGAGAGCAAAAAAGGGGAATTTCGACAAGTCCAAGGAGGGCAAGAGGAGAGAATTTTCGACAAGCATCTAGGGTAAGGAGGATTTCGACAAGCCTCCCCCTTCATCCTTTTCTTTCTTGTTCGATTGGGTTCATGCTAGGGATTAATTATCTTGTGTTTCTTTGGAACCTAGCCATGAACTAAATCTATTTGGCTATGGTTATTGTGTTTTGTGGTTGTGAGAAACTATTGGTTTTTGTTTAGGTAATAAGAGTTTGCACTTTTCTATTCAAGGTTTATTCATTCTTGGTTCTTATTCTTGTTTGCGAGTGAATTGGGAGAGGATCTCGTGATTTCATCTATTTATCTAATATCGGGAGAGTTAGATTCAAGAAACGAATGAATATGATCTTTATTCAATCTATTGATGGTGAAGATTAATCTGGCTTAGGAATAAGTTAAGGATTTCAACGGCTAAGAAGAGCTCAAGATTGGTTGTTGTTCACCCTTGATTCACGCATGGATGTATTATCAAGGCATGCACAAGTAGCTAGAGTTTCGACTTAGGGATAAGAAGAAACCATTGAAGAACGCTCTGCCGAACCTTGAAGGTTGCTGCCCAGACGCCCAAGTAGTTGCCCAACTAGTCGCCCAGGCAACCATCGATTAGTTGCCAAGGCAACTGAGTTGCCCGTGCACTCTTTTACCAAGACGATCCAATCGGCTATCACACCTCAACTCATGATAACCTGACCTATCTCTCTCTCATTTGATCTCATCTATTCATTTACTTTATTGCTTTCTAGATTAGTTATTAGTTAAACTCCTATAATCCTTTATTTGTGTTTTTACTTTTTACAGTGCAAGAGACTAGATTCTTGAAGTGGCACCAATCCCTGTGGAGACGATATCTTTTATACTATAACTTGCGACGTGTATACTTGCACATTTGCGTAGCACTTATTACGCGCAACAAGTTTTTGGCGCCGTTGCCGGGGATTGGCAATAGCGACTTTGTTTTTATTTTCTTGCATTTTCTTTTTATTTTTCTTGTTTAAAATTCAAAGGGCTAACAAACTTTGGTTTTGCATTGGTATATGACCAGGACGAGACCGAATACACCAGAATATCCTTTTGATCCAGAAATCGAACGAACCTTACAAAGACTTAGACGAAGGATAAGAGTAGCAATGGCTAATCAAGACGGCGATATGAATCAAGATGATCGAGCAGGAGGAGGAGTGATTCTTGCACAAAACAGAACTATTCGAGACTATCTTGAAGAAGATCTTGATGGACTTAACCCAGGAGTTGTCGCACCTGAAATTGAAGCCGACCACTTTGAGTTGAAACCGGTAATGTTTAATATGATCAACACAATTGGTCAATTTGGCGGCTCAGCAACTGAAGATGCACGGCAACGTCTGAAATCTTTCCTCGAGATTTGCAACTCGTTCAAGATACACGGAGTCACCCCCGATGTATTACGATTAAGATTATTCCCCTATTCACTGAGGGATAGGGCGAAAACATGGTTGAATAGCATTCCTGCCGGATCCATAGCATCTTGGACTGATCTTTGTCGTGATTTCCTTGCTAGATTTAATCCTACAAATTTGACTGATAAGCTTCGTAACGACATTACTTATTTTCGGCAGGCAGATGATGAATCCATGTATGAGGCTTGGGAGCGATATAGAGAACTTCTACACAAATGCCCCCTATACGGATTCCCGGTGTGGACTCAAGTAACAATGTTTTACAACGCCGTGAATACACCAACGAGGATGATGCTAGATGCCTCGGCAAACGGCATACTCCTAGATAAGTCGCCAGAGGAAGCAATGCAAATTTTAAACAGGCTGGCCAAGAATGATTATCAATTCCCATCCACTAGAAGATGAGGAGTTAGACGCCAAGCCACAATACATGAACTAGGATCATCAGATTCAATTTCGGCACAATTGGCCACTTTAACCAAGATGGTCCAGAACATGCAAAAACCAAACAACACACATGAAGTCAAGGTAATGGATTCTTTTTGTGAGTTATGTGGTGATAACCATAATTCTTCTGAATGTATGCAGAATCCGGAATCCAGCTTCTATGTGGGGAATTACAATCGGAGCAACAACGTGATGTCCAATACATACAATCCAGCTTGGAAGAAGCACCCAAATTTTCATGGAATAATCCCAACAATGCTCTAAACCAGAACAATCAGAATGCACAAGCATCGGGATTCCAGCAAAATATGCCACGGCAACAGTTGCCACAGCAACAATCGACGACATCTAGTTCTTTGGAAAATTCTCTAAATGCTTTTATGATGAAAACTGAATTTTATATGGTTGAGAATAGTAATTTCATAAAAAGAACTGATTCTTTTATTAACAAGACTGAGATGAGATTGCAAAACCAAGAGGCGGCAATCAAATCATTGGAAAATCAAGTCGGACAGTTTGCTCAAAATCTGAATACTAGACCACAATGAGGTTTACCTAGCGATACTGAAGTCGCAAGAGGAACTGGCCATGAGCAATGTAAGGCGATCACCACTAGAAGTGGCCAACAACTTAGAGAGGTTCAAACCTACTCGTCAAACAAAACTCCACAAAAAGATCAAGACGAACCTAGCGGCAAAGCCTCAGATGCTGAACCAGGAATTGCAGTGGCAACCAGCAATTAGCATGCCTCGGAAACTGACGATAAAGATGCCTCGGCAACTGGCGATGAGCATGCCTCGGCAACCCCAGTTGATAACGCTTCGGCAACTCCAGATATCCCGGCAATGCCGTCAATCAGATTTCAAACCAATGAAAGAATCGAAGATATCCGACTTCCACCACCATTCCCACAAAGGTTGAAGCGACAAAAGCAAGAATACCAATTCAAGAAGTTTCTTGATATCCTAAAGCAAGTCCACATCAACTTGCCATTGGTGGAAGCAATTGAACAAATGTCAAACTATGCCAAGTTTCTTAAAGACATTGTGTCCAAAAGAATAAGGCTAGGAGAGTTTGAAACAGTTGCCGCAACAGAGGGATGCATGACAATGTTGCACAATCGTATGCCACCCAAGTTGAAGGATCCCGGAAGTTTCACAATACCCTGTTCCATTGGAAATCACTATGTCGGGAAAGCATTATGCGACCTTGGGGCTAGCATAAACTTGATGCCTAAATTAGTTTTCCAGAAACTAGGAATCGGGAAGGCAAGACCTACAACAGTCATGCTGCATCTAGCCGACAGATCCTATGTGTATCCAGAGGGAAAAATCGAGGACATACTGGTAAAAGTTGATAAATTTATTTTTCCCGCTAACTTTATTGTTTTGGATTGTGAAGCAGATGAGCACGCACCTATCATTCTCGGGAGACCATTCCTAGCAACAGGGAGAACCTTGATCGATGTTGAAAAGGGAGAACTCACAATGAGGGTGAATGACCAGCAAGTTAAACTAAATGTGTTCCAAACACTAAGGCATGCCGATGATCCAGAAGAATGCCAACTTCTTTATGCCACGGTAGAGTTTAACTTCGGCGAGGAATCTAGTTGCCTCGGCAACTACATTGCCGATCAAGAGGAACCTGAGGAGTATGAAGAACCGATCGATGAGGAACAACAAGAAGAGGCAAATTGGCTAGTCAATCGACCAGGTACATACTTTGAACCACTGGATTACTTAGGTAAGGAAGGTAAGCTCGAAAAATCCTCTATTGAACAACCACCGACTCTTGAGTTGAAACAATTGCCAGAGCAACTAAAATATGCATATTTAGGAACCGATAATACATTGCCTGTAATTATTTCTTCTAAGTTACAGCCTGAGCAGGAAAAGAAGCTGATCAAGATGTTGAAGCTACACAAAAAGGCAATAGGGTGGATAATTGCCGACTTGAAGGGAATTAGCCCGGCAGTGTGCATGCACAAGATTCTGTTGGAAGATGATCACAAACCTTCAATTGAGGCCCAGAGGAGACTGAATCATGCCATGAAAGGGGTTGTAATGAAAGAAATCATCAAGTGGCTTGACGCCGGCATTATATACCCTATCTCTGATAGTACATGGGTAAGTCCGGTACAATGTTTTCCGAAAAAGGGAGGTATAACGGTGGTAAGTAATGAAAACAATGAACTCATTCCAACCAGGACTGTGACCGGTTGGAGGGTTTGTATGGATTATCGAAAGCTAAACAAAGCCACTAGGAAATATCACTTCTCATTACCCTTTATTGATCAAATGCTTGACCGTCTTGCAGCTAAACCCTTTTATTGTTTTCTTGATGGTTATTCAGGTTACAATCAAATTACCATAGCACCAGAAGATCAAGAAAAGACAACCTTCACATGCCCATACGGTACTTATGCCTTCCGAAGGATGCCGTTCGGATTATGTAACGCCCCGGCAACCTTTCAAAGATGCATGATGGCGCTCTTTTCAGACATGGTCGAAGAATTCCTTGAGATCTTCATAGATGATTTTTCTGTTTTTGGTAATGACTTCGACAGCTGTCTCGGCAATTTAGAGAGGGTGTTGGCAAGATGTGAAGAAACAGATTTAGTCCTCAATTGTGAAAAATGCCATTTTATGGTAGATGAAAGAATAGTGCTCGGCCACAAGATTTCATCCAAGGGAATTGAAGTAGACAAAGCCAAGGTGGACGTGATCGAGAGATTACCCCCACCAAGTTCGGTTAAAGGAATTCGAAGTTTTCTTGGACATGCAGGTTTTTACAGGAGGTTCATTAATAATTTTTCTAAAATCACTAAACCCTTGTGTAATCTGCTTGAACAGGATAAAGTCTTCGATTTTGATGATTCTTGCATCCAAGCATTCGAAACCCTAAAGAAAAAGCTTACCTCGGCACCCATTGTCGTTCCACCAGATTGGACGCTACCTTTTGAGCTCATGTGTGATGCAAGTGATTTCGCGGTAGGAGCAGTCCTAGGCCAACGCACAGGTAAGACCTTCCATGTGATATACTACGCTAGTAAAACTCTTAATAATGCTCAAGTGAATTACACAACAACGGAGAAAGAGTTACTAGCTGTAGTTTTCGCATTTGACAAGTTTCGATCCTATTTGATTGGTACAAAGGTAATTGTTCATACGGACCATTCGGCAATCAAATACTTATTTGCTAAAAAGGATGCTAAACCTCGTTTGATTCGTTGGATATTACTTTTACAAGAATTTGATATTGAAATTAAGGACGGGAAAGGAACAGAAAATCAAGTGGCCGATCACTTATCACGTTTGGAACGCAATAAGGAGGAGGACGCGGATCTAGAGATATGCGATGCATTCCCAGATGAACAACTTTTAGTTGCCTCGGCAACCCTCGACGCCTCGGCAACCATCGATGCCTCGGCAACCATGGATGCACACGTCTCGGCAACCCTCGACGCCGCAACAACCTTTGACGCGCACGCCTCGGCAAATTTGGGAGCAGTCGCCAGTGCAGCACATGCCTTGGCAATACCCTGGTACGCAGATTTAGTTAATTTCCTTGTTTGTGGTATTTTACCTTATGGCATTACTCACCAAGGGAAGAAGCGGTTCCGCCATGATGCTAAGCATTACTTTTGGGACGAGCCTCTTTTGTTTAAACAATGTGCAGATCTGGTTATACGCCGATGTGTCCCTGAAGAAGAGCAATAGAATGTACTCCGGCAATGCCATTCTTCACCTTATGGAGGACATTTTGGAGGAACTCGTACCGCGGCCAAAGTTCTGCAATCCGGTTTGTATTGGCCAACATTGTACAAAGATGCCCAAGACTTTTACAAGCAATGTGATCGTTGCCAGAGGACGGGCAATATCTCTAGACGACATGAGATGCCGCTCCAGAACATTATCGAGGTGGAATTGTTTGATGTATGGGGGATCGATTTTATGGGACCTTTCCCATCTTCATTCAGCAACCTCTACATTCTACTTGCCGTCGACTACGTGTCTAAATGGGTTGAGGCAGCTGCAGTTCCCAACAACGATTCCAAGACCGTGCAACGATTCTTGCAGAAAAACATATTTACACGGTTTGGGATGCCGAGAGCAATTATCAGTGACGAAGGCAAGCATTTTGACAATAGACTAATTGCCAAGATGTTGCAACGCTTCGGCATATCACCCACAAACCAACGGGCAAGTAGAAATTTCCAACCGGGAGTTGAAGGGAATACTCGAGAAAGTTGTAAATCCCTCTAGGAAGGATTGGTCATTAAGACTAGATGACGCACTTTGGGCATATCGCACTGCATTCAAAACACCCTTAGGTATGTCCCCCTTCTGACTTGTCTATGGTAAAACATGTCATCTACCGGTGGAAATCGAACACAAGGCATACTAGGCAATCAAGACCGTGAATATGGATTGGGAAAGTGCCGGACAAAAGCGTTTGTTGGACCTCAACGAGATAGAAGAATTCCGTGCACTCGCCTATAACAATGCACGAATCTACAAGGAGAAAACAAAGCGATGGCACGACAAGAAACTATTGCCACGGCAATTCACGCCAGGGCAACTAGTTCTCATATTCAATTCTCGGCTAAAACTTTTTCCGGGAAAGCTGAAATCAAGATGGTCGGGATTATTCGAAATCGTCAAACCATTCTCCCATGGTGCCGTGATAATCAAGCCCATCTCTGACAGCCATGAATTCAAAGTTAATGGACAAAGATTGAAGCACTATAATGGTGCTCATGTGGAACGTAACAAAGAAGTGGTCACTTTAGGAGATGCATGAGCATGCTATCCTTTCAATATTTTATTTTTATTTTTATTTTTATTTTTAGGAGATATTTTATTCTTCTTTATTATCTTTAGTTTCCAGGTTTCCTTTATTTTCTTTTTCACAACAAGACTCACAACCACCATGCTAAGGAAATTTACTGCCGACTACTTGCCACGACAACCACAAAAGATGATGCCGTGGCAACCAACCCTGAAGATGCCACGACAACCAAAACTAAAGACATCCCGACAACCACTGCAAAAGCCAAAGGTAAAGCACCTAGGCCCGAATCAACTCCTACGGAATCATTTTCTAATTTTTCAGATTCGGACGAGTCCTCCATTGCACCAACAAAGACCGCACCAATTGAATCCTCCAAGCAAAAAGCCAATGACATTGATGAGGAGGACGATGAGGACAACCCCGTACGAGGATTGATTCCACCACCAGCAACAAGAAAATAACCATCGCGTTCAAGCAAGAGAATCAAGACACCGACCAAAAGGAAACTAATCATCTACGATGACGAACTCTCGAAGTAAGTCCTCGTATGCATTTTATTTTTATTTTTTTATTTTTATGCATGCATTGATGACAATGCCTCACTCGAGTTTGGGGGGATTGTTATTAGTAGTTACCATGTTTAGTTACATTCATCTTAAGTATTACATTTAGGATACATAAATTGCTTACCATGCCTTTAATTGAAACAAGAATTGCTTAGATTTGATGAATATCTGATGATGACTTTGCCAATGCACTATATTGATAGAATTTTTATTCTAGGATAACCATGGAAAAACTTAGAATTTTACTATGATGCTAAATTTGATGAAACACTGTTGTGGTTTGATTGATTTAAGGAATTCTAGTGAACTTAGGTTGATAATTAACAAATTGGGGGATTAGAATAAAAATTGGATGAATGCTAGAGGTGCCCGAAATTGGCTCTAGCATGTGCTAAAAATTTATCGCTAGAGGTGCCGAAAACTGGCTCTAGTATGTGTTAAAAATAATTGATCACTAGAGGTGCCCGAAACCGGCTCTAGTCGAATAAATTAACTTAAGAAAACTAAAAACAAAACACTAGAGGTGCCCAAAACTGGCTCTAGTTAAAACATGTTAAAAAGAACCCAATGAAGTAATTTGAAAACCTCTTGTTTGCATAGAATCCGAAAAATCAACTTGCACACAACTCCGCACACACTCACAAGCATTATAGTTTGATTCCAAGTAACTCCTAAGTTTTCCGAAAAAATAAAAAGCCAATCATACTTTGTGCCCCGGTTCAGAGAATTGAAATCAAGTTCAAAGCTAAGTTTGTGAAAATTGAAGTCTTGGCAGGTAATTATGAGTTTGCATTGCTTGAGGACAAGCAATAGTTCAAGTTTGGGGGTGTGATAAGTGTTCAAAAGTACTATTTTTCTTACCCTTTTTACTCATATTATTGTTAGACTTAGGCTCATATTAGTTGCATAGTTAGCCATTCATACATTAATCCATGTTTCCTTCGATCGTTGAGCTTGATTACATAACTTGGTAGTTTTTGTGGAAAAGATGCTGCTTTGGTGTGCTTTGTGTGTGTATGTGTAGGATCACTTGCCAAAGCAATGCCGAGCTAGTTGCCAGGGCAATGCATGAAGGAGATGCCGAGCTAGTTGCCAGGGCAATGCATGAAGGAGACATCGAGCCAGTTGCCATGGCAATTGTCGACAAGAGCAAAGGTGATATGGTAGTCGAAATTGATGACTAGGCAAGCCCAAGATGACGTGGAGCAAAGCCCAAACCCAAAGGAATTTGATTTCCATGCAGAGATTAAAGAAGAATTAAATTCCAAGAAGATAGGAGAAGTTCTAGTAGGAATACAATTATAATAAAGAATTATATTCTTTAAAGATAATTTAATTCCAACTTAAACTCCTCCTCAAAGAAGGACTTTGGCCTAGCCCTATAAATATGAAGGAGATTTCGACAATCTATAGAGAGCAAAAGAGGGGAATTTCGACTAGTCCAAGGAGGGCAAGAGGAGAGAATTTTCGACAAGCATCTAGGGCAAGGAGGATTTCGACAAGCCTCCTCCTTCATCCTTTTCTTTCTTGTTCGATTGGGTTCATGCTAGGGATTAATTATATTGTGTTTCTTTGGAACCTAGCCATGAACTAAATCTATTTGGCTATGGTTATTGTGTTTTGTGGTTGTGAGAAACTATTGGTTTTTGTTTAGGTAATAAGAGTTTGCACTTTTCTATTCAAGGTTTATTCATTCTTGGTTCTTATTCTTGTTTGCGAGTGAATTGGGAGAGGATCTCGTGATTTCATCTATTTATCTAATATCGGGAGAGTTAGATTCAAGAAACGAATGAATATGATCTTTATTCAATCTATTGATGGTGAAGATTAATCCGCTTAGGAATAAGTTAAGGATTTCAACGGCTAAGAGGAGCTCAAGATTGGTTGTTGTTCACCCTTGATTCACGCAGGGATGTATTATCAAGGCATGCACAAGTAGCTAGAGTTTCGACTTAGGGATAAGAAGAAACCATTGAAGAACGCTCTGCCGAACCTTGAAGGTTGCTGCCCAGACGCCCAAGTAGTTGCCCAACTAGTCGCCTGGGCAACCATCGATTAGTTGCCAAGGCAACCTCACAGCAAGTTGCCACGACAACCGAGTTGCCCGTGCACTCTTTTACCAAGACGATCCAATCGGCTATCACACCTCAACTCACGATAACCTGGCCTATCTCTCTCTCATTTGATCTCATCTATTCATTTACTTTATTGCTTTCTAGATTAGTTATTAGTTAAACTCCTATAATCCTTTATTTGTGTTTTTACTTTTTACAGTGCAAGAGACTAGATTCTTGAAGTGGCACCAATCTCTGTGGAGACGATATCTTTTATACTATAACTTGCGACGTGTATACTTGCACATTTGCGTAGCACTTATTACGCACAACAACACACTCGATCAAATATAGCCTCGATCTAATAACTCTTGTAATTGAGCTTTCAGCTCCCTTAATTCTGTTGGTGGCATCCTATAGGGTATCATCGATACCGGCTCTGTTCCGGGTTACACATATATTCTGAATTGTACCTCTCTATCTCGAGGTAACCCTATCAACTCATCTGGAAATACATATGGAAATTCTCGCACAGTTGGGATATCTTCCAATTTCTTGTTTGATGCTTGCGTATGAGCCCTTACTCTCTCTAAATTTTTTATAACTTATGCTATTATAAGCATAAATGCAAATACAGATGTTAGAGACTATCATCTTATAATTATTGTACCAGTTCTCTATTATATAGATAACTCGTCCTAAATAGGAGCTAACTACCATATTTATTTCACTGTGTTATATCCACTATTGGTCTTTTCTTAACCCTCAAAATTCGTCAACTGATGACATCTAACAGTATCTTATTTTTCTTATAGCCATTAGAGTCTTATTCATACTATTGAGGAGCTACATCAAGTCATGCAAACAATACATCAGTAACATCACATCCTAGGGGCATGCACACTTTAGCAAAATCATATTGGACTCAGTTTAACCTTCAGAATCGGCTAAACCTTTGCTCTGATACCAATAAATGTAACACCCTCAACGTATATTCAATATTCGAATACACATTAATGATGTTACTAACTGATTTCCACTGATTTTCAGAATTGTAATTTTTTACAAAATTGTCATTTTAGGCAATTTCAGTCAAATAAATTTAATTCAAACAACCTTTTCTCGATTTTTACTAAATTACTAATCTATCTAGAGTCACCTAGTTTTGACCTTGAATTGGTTTATAAAATACTTTAACCAGTTATTAAATGAAAATATAATTCAAGGTGAAAACTATGTGTGTTGCCTAGACCCTTTCTTGATTTTTAAATCGTTAATTGATAAACAACCAACTAAGTTTAAAATCGTTTGAAACATCTTTTTTAATATTCTTAATTTCTCAAACTAAGTCATGTTTCTAGATCGTACAAAATAGCTACTTATTTAATATCTATACATGCCCCACTAGACTAGGATGTGGTGATACTTACTGATAATGCAGGCTAACTTGATCCAACGATGTGCAGCTCCTCCTCTGCTATCTAGTCCGAAGTACCTACGTGTGATAGGAAACACACGCTAAGTATAACTTAGTGAGGCATAATCATAACAATATAAAACAATAATTATAAATAACACAACCCTGCAAAATGGCAAGCGGTTTCCAATTGCAGTTGATAACAATTTATCATACATAGAACTACCTTGCATGTATAGTTCATTAAACCAATATAATATTCAATTCATAAGATTCGATGTCTTACCAGTCTTGTATACATTAAGCTTTTTAGCTTAACTATTTGCATATATGCATTTCAAGTATTACAGCCCAAAGTAAAAAATCACGTGATGCTATGGTACGTGAGTCATCAAGACACCGTAGTGTCTACGACGCCGTAGCGTCTACATCGCCGAAGCGACTGAGATGAGTACGTACTCGAGGACGCTCTTTGCTCCTCATATAATCAAGGACGATCTTTGCTCCTTATAATCGCACATTTTGTGCTAACAACACCGAAGTGTCTAAACAACGCCGTAGCGTCTAAGTCGACACCGAAGTGTCTAAACATCACCGAAGTGACTGAAACGCACCATAGTGCTAGGACGCAACTACTAGGACTCTATGGATATTCAATTATACATATGGTATACGAGTCATCATAACGACACCGTAGTGTCTGCAACGCCGTAGCGTCTGATGGTGAGTACGTACTCGATGATGCCTTTTGCTCCTCATTATCGCACCTTTTGTGCTAATCGACACCGAAGTGTCTAAACAACACCGTAGTGTCTACAACGCCGTAGCGTCTAATGTCAACACCAAAGTGTCTGGAACGCACCGTAATACTGGAATGCAGCTGCTATGACTCTATAGATATCCAATTACACCAAAGACTCTCACACTAGTACTTGGGCATAGTAGTGTATAATTCGTTATTCAATATCCAATCCATGAGTAATATCATGCATAATTCAATAATGGGCAGTTCATACTCAATTTCTGATATTCGATCTATCTTAGATAAATCTATATACTATGACAATGTATCGCACATGTCATTTTGATTTTTCACCAACAATGCATCAATATAAGATCATATATTCGATATTAGGCAGTTCATACCCAATATCTAAAATTCGATTTACCTTGAGTAAATCATTATGCTACAATCATTGTATTAATATGTCATTTAATACTTCATGTTATTTGCATAAAATAAGTCACCATACCTTTTTTATTTATACCAAGGCCGACTCATCACAAGTTGTCCTATTTAACAACATCTTATAAATACATATAATGCACTCACTCATATCACATATATAATAAATAAGTAAAAATGCGCTCTCTTGGGCCATGCATGATATTAGCCTCACTAAGCTATTTCGATACTTTTCCTTGCTTTCTTTTGATCTAGTACCCTTAGCCTCGTCAATAGCTGTACACTACCATTTGAACATACATAACAATATTTATGTTAGATTTTTTAATCTAACGTTGCTTAACTATAAAATACTGGTATAATTATTCGAATATAAAAATTTTCCTAAAATTTCCCCTTTTTCTCCCTTAGTAGCCGAATAGTCCAATTTGGTCCCTAATGACCATTTTGCACCTTTTTGCAATTATTCAAGCTCGAATCACAATAACTCCATAATTCTATTATTTTCCACTAACTTTTATATTAATGTCCTTCAATCCACTAACTTTTGTTAAAGTGACATTTTAGTCACTAATTCCACACAAAAGTTAGCAAACTTGTACTAATTAATCAATCCAACATTTTTACAACGTTTCTCAAAATTTTCCTTCTATTTTAGCTCTTGGCCGAATTGGTCACTAAACCTTCCCAATGTTGTTTTTCATTCAAACAACATTCTAATATGCTCAAAATAATTTTTCCAACATATATTCTTCATTTCCAAAAATTGACACTTAAAACCCCAAATTCTTCCTACATGGCAAATTAGGTGTCTAAGCTTTTCAAGGACTTTATTTTGGTCCTAATGCCATAATCAAGCTTGTAATTTCATAATCTCTTCAAATCCACCACTGGAATAATTTTCACAATATTTTTCCTAATTAACCAAGTATGCCAAAATAGTCACTTAGAAGACTAGTTGAGGATTTTTCATTCTAACATCATAATCAAGCTTGTAGAATCATAAATCTTCCATATTCATCCTTAATTTCAAATCCCTAAATAAAACCCCAAATTCTAAGTTTAGGGTTTATGTCTTCAAACATGAAATTAATCTAAATCTAAGCTTGATTTCAACTGCACAACACTTGATTTACTTAAATCAAGATTCAATCTCAACATAGAACATGAAACCTTATTTTATCTCTCATCAATAACATGAACAAATCTTCACATTACCATGCAAAATTGCTATCAATAGAAAGAGCATTAAGCATAGATCATTTTTTTCCAAAGCAATATACCTTGATTCTAACTTTGGAGCCTTCAAATTGCCTAGAAAATATTTTGTGTATTTTTCCCTTTTCTTTCTCTTGTATTTCGAAAATGGAGGAAAGAAGATGAAAACAATTTTGTTCATCTTTTACTTATTAGTGCCAAGTGTTTAGTTAAATGAATATTAAATTCATTTAATTACTTAACTTCAAACAACCCTCCAACTAAATTCTATTTTCTAATTTGCCATTATGTAAAAGTATAACTAAATCTAGTTATATTAAAATATTCATAAAAATAATAGTTTATGAATTTTCCATGGCTTGTGGAACTGTCTTTAAAATTCCAATTCGATCTGATTACCTGATAAACACTTACTACGATTTTCCATTTTTCGAACTATCTGATAAAATCTGAGATTCTCATATTTCTAATTTCCATGAATAAATATTGTTGATATACAAAATATTCCATAATTTTGTAAAAATCAAAATCTTGAAATTTTGACTTGGTCTAATATACTGATAATTTACCCGAAATCTTTATCGGATAAAATTCTCTTAATAATCCTTTATCAGTTATCCATACGGATAATATTAACTCGAACTGATTCCTTTTTATCATTCTCAAGTAGTGACATGGGACCTTCCCAATAGGTCACCCATCCTATGCCCTAAGCACGCTTAACTTTGCAGCTCGATCGAAATTCGATATCTTATAATGCATTTTTATTCGAATCAAGCATCTTCTTATCCCCTAATCGTTTGATCAAAAATAGATCTTTATCCCATACCAAAAATCTAATTATACAGATCAACTTCCTGTAACTTGTACTACTTATCTGTGCAATAAAAATATTCCATCAGATGTCTATATTTTTCTCATCGGATTTCAACCAAACTTCGCAAGTACCCTATTTTGCTTGCTCTCTATCACACGGTACTCTTAATTCTCAGAAACTCCTTTCATAGAATCCATAATTAAATAAATCTTAACTTTTATATTTTTGTCATTGTAGTCACTAAGTTAGCTTTTAAGCCATTATCTCAGTACTAAATGACTCTTAAACAATTTAGCAAATTTTGGGGTATTACAATATAATTGACACCCTAATATATATAATTAACTCATCTTAAATACCGTTAAAAAATGACACCCTTAAATAAATTCCTGGCTCTGGGTCGTCCATGTGCTGCTATGTCATACGGTTTCGACTTGTTGCTTGAAGGATCATGTTGCACAATGAAACTAATGTGTTGTTTGCTTGCTTTGAGTAGATTAATCAAAAATAAAACTGACTTATTTGGGAAGCCCCTCTTTCAAGTACAGTACGACTTAGGCTTCGTTTTTCATTGCAATCCAAACATCTTAGTTGGGGTTGCAACGTCTGTTTTCAAAAACTTTAAAAATCAGCTGCCAGCAAACGTTCGTTTGGGAGTTAAAAACAGTGGGCAAACGATCGTTTGGTGGTCAACGTTGGCTGTTTAGCAAGAAAAAACTGGGCAAACACCCGTTTGAACCGCTAAGCACCGAATAAACAAGAGTTAAGTTCATGACACTCTAGACATTTGCTTCTTGGTTCTTCTTTTCTTGAATACTCTTTAGAACTATAATCTCTCTCTCATTTTTGAGGTAGCAAGTGTGTTATTGCATGATCTTCTTTACTCTCTTCGAATTGTTGTGCTAATCCCAGAGCTCTTTACGTAACCTTAACTCGACCAATCATGTCTTGGAATACTTTAATCACTTGAACTCATAACAAGTATCAGCAATTCTTGATTTGAACTCTCGTTGATTGAATTTAAGGAGAGAAAAAATCCATAGAAAAATAAAAGATACAATTAAACCCTTATAAACCAAATAAAATAATTAATTAACCCTTCTGTTATTTTTTGTTAACTGTTAAACCGGTCTATAACAATTTCAGTTTACAGAAGAGTTTGATTCTTTTATTGAAAGAAAAAATCAACTGAATGCACTTTGATTAATAAAAGTTCAATTAGATGCGTTTTTTCATAGGAACTTCATTGTTATTATTTTGGCTAAAGGGTACTTTTGTCCCTGAAAAATCAATTTCGCCTCTCGCCGAAAAACGCACCTAATGTGACCTCCTAGTCCGCGAAATCGATCAAATTGACCCTTTGACCGACGTTGACCCTTACAATACTGACGTGGCAGTTAACGGTGATGATGTGGTAGTCCAGGATCCTGACGTGACAATACACGTGGGATGATTACGTGGCAGAGGGTGCTGAATTGATTATTTTAATCGAATTGGAGGGCATAATTAATTCTTTTACCGAGTTTAGGGGCATAATTGATTTTAATTAAAAGTTTGATAACTTATTTAATATTTAAGTTAAAAAAATAAGAATTTAGAAAACTATTAAAATTTTAAAAATATTAAAATTGGATAAATAATTTGTTTAAATTTTAAGTTAATTTAATCGATTTCTTTAGTTTTTGAATAAAATTGGATAATAATTTAATTTTTCGAGTTGAACTTTTACAAATAGAATATATGAAAAATCGATTAACAAATTGGTGTAAATATCCTTTGGGTCCCTGATAATTTTAAAAACAAGCAAAGTGAGGGCTCTCACAAAAAGTCAAAATATTCTTCATTTTTTTATAAAAATCCATAAAGTTAATAAAAATAAATAAAATATTCAAAAAAATATTAAAAATAAAAATTTAAAATGTATTAGAAATTATAAAATGATAAATTAAATATAAAAACTTAATAAAAATGTTTATAAAGTATTAAAAAATTGAACACTTTTATCGAAAAAGTCTTCGACTTTGTCAGTCTGAGTATTATCAATCATTAAACAAATTTTTAGTAGAATCAACATTGTATTAGAGTAACAATAAAACTCAAATTTTCTTTCGCTTTTTTACATCAAATTGATGCTCATTAAAATTTGATGTAGAAAAATGAAAGAGAATTTTGGTTTTATTACTAGTCTAATACAAGGATGTTTCAATTGAAAATATGTTTAAGGAACATTAGTACGCTTAGCATAACAAGAATTAGTTGAAGGCTTTTTTGATGATTTATAAATATTTTTAAATTTTGATTTTTTTTATATTTATAACTTTTTGATATTTTTAGTTTAATGTTTTTAATTAATTTTTTAATTCATTATAGTGTTTTTATTTTTTAATATTTTATGAATATTTAAATATTATTTATTTTTAGCTTAAAGATTAAGTAAGTTATCGAACTTTCAATTAAAATCAGTTATGCCCTTGAATTCGGTAAAAAAATTGATTATGCCCTCGAATTCGGTTAAAATAATCAATTCAGCCCCTTCATCACGTCATCATCCCACGTGTACCGCCACGTCAACATCGTGGACCGCCGCGTCATCACCATTAACTGTCACGTTAGCACTGTAACGGTTAACATCGGTCAAAGGGTCAATTTGGTCGATTTTGCAGATTGGGGTACATTAGGTGTGTTTTTCGGCGATGGGCGAAATTGATTTACCCCTTTAACTTTTTTTAAATTTTTGACATAAATATAATTTTAGCCCTTAAAGTTTATAATTTTTATCATTTTTGGCCTCATCCTTCTTTAAGACAAAGTTATTGCTCATTTTTTAACTAGCATTTTAATCAGACCGTTCACATTTTAACGGTGATGTAATCATACAAAATATAAAAATAATTAAAAGTTAAATAAAATAATTAAAAATAACAGTAAAACAAACGTAGAAAATATAAATCCTTATATATATATGTTCAAGCAACCATCTATAGATTCATTATTCTCAAAGTTTCTGATGTTTTAAAAGATTTTAGATGAAAAAATAATATAAATTTTAAAAATACAGCTTTCAGAATTCTTAACCAATTTAAGCTTTTATATTGAAGGTTTTCAGAACTAAATTCCCACGTTTGTTTTTTTTTTTCTTTTATTTGTTTGAAATATTTTATTTATATTTTAATTATTTTTTATATTTTATATTAAAAATAAAATTATATTCCACATATAAACATATAACATGTTAGATGTATAGTTAACGTCACATGTATATGCCATATTATTACCGTTAAATTTGTAACGGTCTAATTTATATGCTAATTAAAAATTGAATAATTTGACAAAAAAATGTAAAAAGGACGAGGGTCAAAATGACATAAACTATAAACGGTAAAGGCTAAAATTATCCTTTTATTTTTTACTAAGTTTTTTAGACCTTTAGCTAAAAAGAATTGAAGTCAAATACCTACGGAATGAAACTTCAATTGTTAAAATTGGACATCTAGAAGTATAAATTCCACAATGGAACCAAAGCCAAAGTACAAGAGATATTCATGACAAATATTAACTTGTTTTACTATAAGAACACAACCAAAAACAATTATTTAACGAGATTATTCCACATACTAATAGTGAAAAATTTTCCACAAGTCATTTAGAATTTAAAATTAAAATCTAGGAGTTAAATTTTAATTTTTTTTACTGTGATAATAACCCTTATTTAAATACAACTTTTTTTAGGTTCAATAATAGAATGGCCATTTACTATACGTAGGTGTGTGGGTTGGGGTGTTCATGTCTTTATAAGAGAGTGTGAATGACCCATCTCAATTCTTTTGCTTTGATTGTAACACTGAAGAAGTGGCAAAGGAACCAAGATTGCAAATCCTAAACATGTACATGGATATGGAATCTAAATATGAATATCCGAATGCAGAGCTACTAGTTTCACAAAACAAAAGTAAAGTCCAATCGGGTTTCAAGCGTCCCAAAGTCCTGTGCATCATTCGGCTTCAAGTTCAGCCCCAAACTGTTCCAGTCGAGCAGCATCCTCATCCAGATCCCGCACCAAAGCATGATTAACTACTCCATCATCTTCACTTGCACGGATCTGTCTCCCCCCAAACCTAAAACCAAACCAACATACATCAACAATACTGGACATAAGAAATACTGACAAAGAACACATTACTCGTTATTAGGCCGATACACATTCAAGCTTAATGAAAATCAAAAGGATTTTTGTTCCACTGCCATTCTAGGGACCCCCCCCCCCTCTTTTGGTCTCTTGATGTTTAGTTCTCTGATGGAAATGTCATACCATAATTCTTATTTTTTTAATAAAAAAGTAAAACTTTCCAAGCTAAAACATACCATCGTCCATTCATCAACTCTATGCACTTTTCAGCATCCTTCCTATCCTTAAATTTGACCAAAACAACACCTTGGGGATGGTTCTCACAAACCTGCAGGGCAAAGAAACCAAAACATAGAAAAGAGAGAACAGTGTTAAATATGGAATAATCATGGAATAATCACTCAGCAGTGCGCATGGTTGAGCTAATAATCATTTAGAAGAAACTACGTAGGTAGTTCAGCTAAGAAGACAACAGACAGATCATGAGACATAAATCTGTAGTTCATGAATTATCACACAAAGGGAAAGCGAATACAAAACGCGAGATGCTAGCCATAGGGATTCACAAAAATGAATCAGCTTGTAGAATAAAGGAAAACCTTGTCTTGAACTTGTTAAGTTCAAGGATGAAAGTGAAGGGCAGAGAACTTTTTCCTTCTATGGGGGATGCAAGTTAGGGTCAACAATGTCATCAGATAATGATATTCTGTCTCCAGAGCAACAGCATGTGAGCAAAGTGATATGCATTCCTAGTGGTAGCAAAAAGAAGGATTTTGATCCCATTTACGCATTGAAAGTTAAAAAAATAACATGTAAAAGAGAATGAATCAGTAATTGCAGCCCTAGAAGCTTCTAGTCAAGCCAACCAGGGAAAAGAAAGTAGGGGCTAACAGCTCACCTCAGGGAGTATAAAAAGAAGCAAGATCTATCATATCAAACACCACATTGAAAGCGTTAACAAACAATTCAATCATAGTTCTCCATCAATGCCTACATGCAGGAATTATCATCCCAGACCTAGTACAAATATGGCTATTTATCACACATGGCCTAGAACAGAACATGTAATTCAGGTGACCCACATATGACGTAGAACAGAACAAATGTATCAAAATTATTCAGATTTGATAACGGTAAGGGATTATGTTACCTTGACAGAGTCCAGCAGACCAATCTTTAAGCATTCCTCTTTAACATCTTCCTCTAGCTCTGAACACAAATTTTCATCTGCCTGCAGAGATAGGAGGAAAGTCGACTCAGAACACCATGTCATGTAAATAAGCAAAAGCTGTAGGGACCTGATATTATTCATACTATTTATAATAACCACATTCAAAAGAGAATATTAGACAGTAACATAAGATGTAAAATAGTTGGCAGAAAACAGTAAGTATTGGAATACAGTCAAATCCACATTTGGGAAATGGTGTCATGCATTTTTTTAACCATGGTTTCAAGCATACCCTCATTTCAGCAGGTGTGAACATGTAACGAAGGACAACAGTCGCCGGAATTGTCACCTTTGCATCATCACGGCCACCTTCATCATATATAAAAATATCATTCAGGACGCAAATGTTGCACGAAAGATGACAAGCGAAACTATTTGAAAAAAAGGTTTCTTAGGACCAATGCCGAAAAGCCACTCAAATCCAATAGGAAGTGTTGCACAAAATTCTCAACATTCAATCTCATGCTTTGTGCTTGTTTATTTACCAACATTGTTCATTCATACTAGCAGGCTGGCGTTGACTACAATGTAGAGTAGGTAAATTTTTAATAGTACTAAATTCAACAAGAAAAGAACAAACTTTTTTAAAACAGAGTATTTCAGATGACACAAAATAAAGGAGAAAGTTTTAAGTACTAACCATTGGAAGAAATATATATAAACGATACTTGGCAAAGAATAAACAAATAACAAAAAAAACAAGGGAATGAGCTTTGTAAGGAATAGATAATTTGGTCAGCATCCTAAATTCTTTCCATCTACAGACAAAATGGAAAGATAAATATTACCATATCAAATCCACACATTGTTTCCTGTAATAAAATTTCAAGGGAAAACCAAATGGGAAAGTAGGAAGACCAACTTTACGATCATTTATAATACATCACTATAATATGCAAGATGAGAACCTACCCCAGCTGAGCATCCTCTCCTCAACTTTCTTCAGTTTCTTTTTCTTCCTGCTGTCCGCTTGCTTGGCTATAAATTTATCCCCTGCATTATTGCAATAGAAGTTTATTAGCATTCAAGACTGTATAAGAGCTTTAAATAGTTCTATAACTTGACTGAATGCAGAAAAATGTATTCAGTCACTCCATGCTAAGAAAAAAGACAACAAAAGTAATTCAAAAGGACACAATCTAAAGTGAATGTAACAGCACAAATTATTGCACCTTTCTGCTCAAATTTAGCTTGGCAGACGGACATAGGGATCTTTCCTTCAGGGCGTAAAGGTGTTCCATCCAAAATTTGAACTGCTAAAGCAACAGAGGGCTCCTGTCACAGATGCAATAAAACTTGAAAGTTAGCAAAAATTTAAAAAATGTTATACATCAGAAGGAAACTACCTTTAGATACGTAACAAGTGCATCCCCTTTTTTCCTTCCAGTCTCCTTGTCAACATAGATCTTCACACGAGGTCTTTTTGATTCAGGATCCTATAGAACAACCATACAGATTCATGACGTGTGCAACTGAAATTACTAGTTATCCATGGAAACAATCACCATGTTATTTTTAGGTGAATTTTAGATTATGCCCCAACAGTTTAGATACCCAAAACAGTGGTAAACATGTAAAGGAAAAATATAATAATTACAATTATCACACACTTGTCAGTGTTTTGCACAATGTACCCAAATCAGTGACCGGGGTAATGTCCCCAAACAGAGATCAAGCAATACAAAATTACACGTTCAGATATGAATGAAAAATGTCATGAAATTCTGATTTTCATTGAACCTTTTGCGACACAAATATAATGTTCAAACATCTAGTGACAGCACTAAGCAACAACACAACAAGATCTCACATGCAAACATTGGGCGACCACCTACAAGCTATTTAGATATATAGGACAGAGGAAATGTGCACAACAGTAAAAAGAAAAAAAAATTGTATAGTTGAACCTGGAAACTTAGATGAATAAAATAGTACACCACTAAATCAAGTCTATGCACCTTAGGGAAGGTCTGAGATTTACTATTGTTAAAGCATCCAACCTAAAACCAATTGGTTATATGTGAACAACCCAACTTCAGTAAAAGACCATAGAAAATACCTAACTATTATTGAATACCACCACTAAAACACCTCCCTCGTGTTGTTCACATGGCATCCACATTGACAACCTGCCTAGGCTTCTTCAAACTCACATGAGATTAGGCAGGAGGAACATAATTAGACCTGGACTCTGATATAATGTTGTAGCATTGAATCTAAAGCCAATTGGTAATAGGTGGAAGGTCAACTTTAATATAAAACACAAGAAACCCAGTACTTAACCAATGTGCAATAACACCAATTAACAACTATAGTTGCAAAACATATAAACTTTATATGTACGGTAACACTTCCACACATGTTGTCATTACTTTGTATAACAAAAATAGGTAAGTTATCCAAGAAGACTAATTCTCGGCCATTTTTCCCCTTCACACCCTATGTTGCTAAGAAATTCAAGTTGGGATAAATACATAAAAAGAAAACCTGCTAAGCACTTTGGAAAACATAAACATCTTTCTTAGATTCAATATGCAACGGATATAAGTCAAAAGTACATAAAGTCGGGATATAATGTTTGGATTAACAATGTTTATTCATTGTTGTCCTCTGTTTTGCAAAGAGAATATATCATGTATGCAGAGAAAGCTTCAACTGTTTTAACAATGCATAACAAAATCTAATAATTAATAAACGTTGCAAGACTGATATTTACCTAGTTGTTATCCCATATTACAGCTCTTACAACTAATCTTTAGACAATTTTCTTTGAATAATTTTCATCTTCCTTCACATCTTATGTTGTCAAGGGTTTCATTTAGTACACTAAAATAACCAGTAAGCACTTTGAACAATGCCATAGATCATCATATCATATTGATCCAGTCAATCAATATGCAGGCAAAAATGTTACTCAAAACTCCTGAAGTCAAGATGCAGTGCTATGCCGAAATTTATGTAGTTTGTTAGTTGACTTTCTAAAGATACGTTCATCTTTGTAGTGGAAAGAGGAACTATGTATTTGAAGGCAAAAAAAGAGGACTTTAATCATTAAATCATTCACAAATGAAGTAAAAATAAAATATGAATAGCAGGTGTTTACCTCTTTGATTATTCCGCACTTGGAAAACGCCTCAACCAACTGCCACATGTTTCCAAAATTAGAGACTAGCTAAGAGTGAAGAGGAAAAGGAAGAAATGAAGACATTTAGGTCCTAAAGGGAAGATTACTTCTTCTGCAGTAACATCATCGGGCAGTCCAGTCACATAGACATGTGTATTTACTTTCAATTCAAACCATGAATCGGGAGGTTTATTAGCTTCCTGCAAAAGTGGTTTAAATAGTAAGGAATACAGCAAACTTAGCTTATAGCATATGTACAAACAATTGGTATTTCAGTCCAATTAACAAACCTATATAGCTATACTTTATATTCAATATCATTCTTTTCTTTGTAGTACAATCCTACTGATAGAAATGAGTCACTAATAGCTAATGCATCAAGAGAACTCCACCTAGCCATTTGTTAGTTTTAGAGGACACAAAACATAGCACCAAAACGACATTATGATAACAATGGTACAAAAAGATTGAGGATTATGACTGTAATTCTACTTGGGAATAGCATGTAAGATGAAGAATTGTAACTATGATCAGTTAAAAAAACTCCAAATTAAAAAAGGATACCTTCTTATCAACTGGTTTTTCCGACAGTTTTCTCTTGGAATTACAGCTTACTTCAATTTGCTCACCACTTCCAGTAACATCTTCTCGAACAGAGGCATCAGCATCAGCATCGGTAGCAATGGAAGTTGGAAAAACTTCATCTTCTTTCAAGAATGTCATCTCTTCTACTCCATAGTCCCCATTTTTTGTTGATGTGCCATCCTATTAGTCATTATCAGTAATCACACAATTCAAAACTAAATTTTGTAGTATAATATCAGTTTAGCCCATATGTGGTGTCGATTATATACATAATATCACTCCCTTGGACACTAATTAAGACACGTCCTCAATAATCTTTGAAAATTAGGTCTATTTTTTTATTAATATAGTTTTCACTGTTTCCAGTTTAATCTTCATCACAACTTAAAATGGATGCCCTCCATAAATATAATCTTCATGGGACATTAAATGCATCCCTTTATGCGCAACCCACATTAAAAATGTGTTACTTGTTTTGTCCTTAATAGGGCAACTCTCTCCTTTTCCTTTGTGTACTCATTTCTAGTATTATCACTCCTGTACCATAAAGATGAAATTGGCAACAATGTGACAAATTACAGAGAGAAATGATTAATAAACATCAGAAGCCTGTAAAACTCTGAAACCATGCTGCATGGGACTGCACAAGGACAAAGCAGAAAGGGTATCCATAATGACAATTCACTGTTAATGTCCCGACTGATGGATAGAGTCACTGGGCGATTCTTAGCAAGGCTCTTTCCCTGATTTTTATTTCTTCCTCACGAATGACCTATGATGAACAAGTGGAACTCAACGAAGGGAATTCCAGACTTAAACTCATTAGAGAGAATCTTAAACCTGGTAAAAATTGATTAAATCGGATATACCTTATTCAATTCTCAATTCGCCTCTTAAATAGAGGTTAGATAGTTCAATAGAAAGATTTACTAAGAAAGTAAACCTACAGAGGAAAAACCTCTAAAAAATGTGACGTATAATTAAAATCTCAATATTTTCTGAATAATGATAAAACTGATATCTCCCTAGATAATAATAATATTTTATTTCCCTAAAATAATTAACTTGACATGCATAAAATTTACCATACGTTCACAAGAGACGAAGATATTGCAGGGAAAGGAATGCTAACAAGTCATCTGCACAAATAGTAAAGGAAGTAGAGAGAACATTTAATGATAATAACCTAAATACTACCTAAAACAAAGTCTTTTTCTTAGCTAGCCTCCAGATGCTAGCTTTCTTATACTTGTATTTTATCAGTGACACCTCAAAATACAGAGATACACCCCTTTCCTTAAAGTATTATCCAAAGAATAATAAGTATAATCATTACAGCTTGACACCTAGCAAAACAAATGTGTTATCCTATTACTCAAAATACAGAGATACACTCCTTTCCTTAAGTCAACCTATTACTCAAAAAATTCAAAAAGTACCAAATAAGTACCATTGACAAAAAGGTGTTATCCAACGACCACCAAAATATCACTATCAAAAAATTCTAACAACCAACGAGCACCAAAAGGTTCTTAAAGGAACCACTCGACTGTCGGGCAACCCCTAAAACAAATTATAGGCCAAAATTGTAGAAATCAAAGTTCTATTAGAATTACTCTGTTAATTTCGATGTACAACAGAAAGTCTTTTTAAAGACTTTTTACAAGGAGTTTTATCCTTAGTAATTAACTACAAGGATTGGACTTTTATCTCTTTACAAAGTTTAAATAAAACTAAACTACTTGTTAGGATAAGATTACATCTCCTAATAGAATTATAACTTTACTAGGATAAGATTACAACCCCTAATAGAATTATAATTCTATTTTACTCGTGCTAACCAACACTCCCCCTCAAACTGGCGTGTATATGTTGTATGCACCCAGTTTGGATGAAAGCACATCAAAGGTTGCTCTTGGTAGTGCCTTGGTGAAGATATCCGCAAGCTGGTCTTTGGTAGGAATGTAGTTCAGCCTTACAATCCCATTGTTGACCTTCTCATAGATAAAATGTATCTATTTCAATATGTTTGGTCCTGTCATGTTGCACAGGATTCCTTGCAATGCTCATTGCCGATTAGCTGTCACTATAAATTTCAAACTGTGAACTTCCATCCAACTCTAGTTCAGTCAGAAGCTTCTTAATCCACATTCCTTCACATATCCCAAGGGCCATTGCCGTAAACTCTGCCTCAGCACTGCTCCTAGAGACAACCGATTATTTTTACATCTCCAAGTAACCAGATTACCCCATACAAAGGTGCAATAACCACTTACGGATCTCCTATCTGTTAATTCACCTACCCAACTTGAGTCTGTATACACTTTCACTGTTCTGTCCTGGTGTTTCTTGAAAATAAGCTCAGATCCTGGTGTGAACTTCAAGTACCTTAGGATCCTATCAACAGCCTCTAAGTGCTCTTCTCGGGGGTCACTCATGTGCTGGCTAACTATGTCCACTGAGTATGCAATATCTGGTCTAGTGAGTGAAAGATAAATCAGCTTTCCAACCAGCCTTTGGTAGGATTCCTTGTTCACAGGATTCCCCATATCTTCTTTACCAAATTTCAAACCTGGGTCCATTGGAGTGTCAACTGGTCTACACCCAAGCTTTCCAATCTCTATGAGTAGATCAAGGATATGCTTCCTTTGATTGATAACCAAACCTTCCTTTGATCTTGCAACTTCCATTCCCAAGAAGTACCTAAGACTTCCCAAGTCCTTGGTTTCGAACTCCTTTGCTAAAAGAGATTTGAGCTTCTCTATTCCTTCTATGTCATCCCCAGTGATAATCATATCATCAACATAGACAATTAAGAGAGTCATCTTACCATTGAAAGCCACCTTTCTAAACAAAGTATGGTCTGCTTGGCTTTGCTTGAAACCATTTTGAACCATAGCCTTCGCAAATCTCTCAAACCATGCTCTAGGGGACTACTTCAACCCATAGAGTGATTTATTTAGCTTGCATACCGTCTCTTTTGTCACCTTTCCTCCCAAGCCTGGTGGAATTTCCATGTACACTTCTTCCTCAAGTCTTCCATTTAGGAATGCATTTTTGATATCCAATTGATGCAACTTCCAGTCTCTATTAACTGCCACAGAAAACAATACTCTGATGGTGTTTAGCTTGGTTACTGGTGCAAAAGTTTCTTGATAGTCCACTCCATATAACCCTTTAGCAACTAGTCTTGCCTTGTGTCTTTCAATGCTCCCATCGGATTTGTACTTTACAGTAAAAACCCATTTGCACCCAACAACCCTTTTCCCTTTCGGCAGATTAGTCAAACTCCAGGTGTTATTCTTCTGCAATGCTTTAACCTCCTCTTCAACAGCTTTTCTTCATTCAGGACTTTCAAAAGCTTCTTCTACTGTCTTGGGAATCTTCACATTGTCAATACTAGCAGTAAAGGTTTTAAAACCAGATAATAAATTTCCATAAGCAACGAATCTGTTAATAGGATGAACAGTGCATTTCCTTACCCCTTTTCTAATAGCAATAGGAAAGTCATCTAAATCAACAGTGGAAGAGTCTTGTGGGATAATGTTACCTCTTATTTCCTCGACAGTAGGACCCAAAACAGGCTCTTGGCAAATGTTAGGTTGTTCTTCAGTTACAGGTCCTTTCCTTCTTGTATACACCTTGAGTGGAGTTTTTGAGGTGGTTTTAAGTGTTGGAGAAGGTGTTGTATAAGGACCGGTAATTTTTTACTAAGGAGAAGGTATTTCAATAGGATTAATAGGTGTAGTAGTCACAGGTTCATCATAGGTAGGCAAAGAAGGCAAGGAGGACACAAACTGTTGAGTATTGAGATTTTCATCAAGGATAGGCAACGAGATGATAGGCTGTAGGTTAAGTAAGGGCCGAAATTCCCTGAATTTCAGTACCTGCAAAATAAGGCTGATTTTCAAAGAAGGTGACATCAAAGGATATATAGGTTTTTCCTTGGGATGGGGAGTAACATTTGTAGCCCTTCTGACCCGAGGAGTATCCTATAAACACATCTTAGTGACCTAGGATCAAGTTTACCCCGATTACTGTTATGCACATGAACAAAGGTTGTGCATCCAAAGACTTGAAGAGGAAGCACTGAGCATAACGGTTTGAAATTTGGAAAGTGAGACAAAAGTGTTTCAGTAGGTACCTTGAATCCTAGTGTTTTGCTAGGCATCCGATTAATAAGGTATGTGGCAATAAGAAGAGCTTCCCCCAAAGATATTTAGGAGCTTTAGCCGAAAATAAGAGGGACCTAGTGACCTCTAGAAGATGTCTATTTTTTCGCTCAGCCACTCCATTTTGTTGAGGGGTATTAACACAGGAAGTTAAATGCAAAATTCCCTTTTCTTTAAAAAAAGACCCAAGAGACCTGCTAAAGATACTCACTACCATTATCACTCCTCACCATTTTAATTTGTTTTTCAAACTGGGTTTCAATCATCTGATAGAAATTTCTAAAGATTGTGTCTACATCAGATTTATCTCTCATCAAGAATGTCCAAGTGACTCTAGAATAGTCATCAATAAAAGACACAAACCATCTAAACCCAGAGATGCCTTTTACTTTAGAAGGGCCCCAAATGTCACTATGAATAATAGAAAATGGGGAAGTAGGTTTAAATTTGGAGGAAACATATGGTTTTCGTGTATGTTTGGCCATTTGACACACTTAACAGTTAAAAGAAGATGGACGTTTATTTATAAATAAATTGGGAAACAACTTTGCAAGATAGAAAAAATTGGGATGTCCTAGCCTATAATGCCATAGCATTATTTCACTAGAAATCGAATTGGTAGAGGAAACTGAAGTCTGAAGGCAAGTGGAAAAAATTGAATTCTGAAAGGGGAGTCCATCAAGTATGTATAAGCCATTGCACAACCTAGCACTGCTAATCACCCTCTTCGAGTCCCGTGCCTGAAAAACACAACCAACAATCCCAAAATTAACATCACAATTTGTGAGAAAGGGGCCATGGTGGCCGGAGAAGATGAACGCCGGTGAACAATGAACAATAAAATATGAAAAGCTACAGTTTAACGATAGAACAAAAATAATATTTTCAACAGAGAACAATGTGTTTCTCTGTATTTTCTCTTATTCTTCTTGTTCAAATGTGTATAAGGTGAGCCTTTAGGCAATTACATAGTTTTAATATAACTAAAATTATACTTTTATCTATAATTTAAATAATATTTATCCATAATTTAAATAAGACTTCTAATAAATCTAAACTACTGACTTAGAAATAAACTCTAATTACACATTAAATTAAACTCTAACACTTCTCGTCAACTTACATTCCCCATCAAGCTCTAACACTTCTTGGATAACTTACACTCCCCCTCAAGCTGGTGAGCAAACGTAGTAGAGCACCAGCTTGGATCTTGGATGTGACGCCCTACTCATATTTCTTCTGCTGTTTCTTAGAGAAAGAATCTCCCCTTTTTTGGGAGCCATTGCGTTGAACAACTAGGTCATAATCATGTTGTTCTTTGAACGCCATTGTTGAAAATTTGCAAGCGGTGTTCTTGGTTTCGCATCATTCTTGAGATGTCTACCAACCAACTTTTGTTGTTATTGGTTTTTCGCACCCTCCTTAGATATCTTCCACTTTTTTCTCTGTCAGTGATGATCTCTTTTAGGTTTTTGCATCTTCTGAGATGTTTTCCAGCTTTTTCTGTCATTCACGGACTAAGTAGCTGCTTCCATTCAACAATGATCACAGGAATCTATACTCCCCTCAAGCTGGTAGTTGCACAAACTAGAATTCCAGCTTGGATCTTTGATGTAGAATCCCTTAAAAAATATTATATAGTTTTTAAGGCTAAACTAGAACCTCTTCTCCTATCTTTTATAATTGATGGCTGAGATAGAACCAGATAGTTTTTAAGGCTAAACTATAACCTTTCCCTATATTTTACAATGGATGGCTAAGATAGAACCAGATTGTTTTTAAGGCTAAACTATAACCTTTCTCTATCTTTTACAATGGATGGCTAAGATAGAACCAAATAGTTTTTAAGGCTAAACTATAACCTTTTCATATTTCTTTTTTATTGGCTAAGATAGAACCATTAAATAGAGAACAAAATAATAAAATTAAACGAGTAGAAATTTCACCATAGATGTAAGATTCTAATGAGGGATAAGTCGAGGAACGAGTGTGGCCTAATGATAGCGTGAGAAAAGAAAAAACAGCGTGCATCTAAAAATTAGATCGTCAACTGTTTGATTAGATGTGACATCAGTGGTGACGATATCAAGATCGTTGTTGGCTCATGATACCATGTGAGAAAGGGGCCATGGTGGCCGGAGAAGATGAACGCCGGTGAACAATGAACAATAAAATATGAAAAGCTACAGTTTAACGATATAACAAAAATAATATTTTCAACAGAGAACAATGTGTTTCTCTGTATTTTCTCTTATTCTTCTTGTTCAAATGTGTATAAGGTGAGCCTTTAAATAGGCAATTACATAGTTTTAATATAACTAAAATTATACTTTTATCTATAATTTAAATAATATTTATCCATAATTTAAATAAGACTTCTAATAAATCTAAACTACTGACTTAGAAATAAACTCTAATTACACATTAAATTAAACTCTAACACTTCTCGTCAACTTACATTCCCCATCAAGCTCTAATACTTCTTGGATAACTTACACAATTAACATTCATAACCAATTTACTCACAGATAGCAGGTTGCAAGCAAGATTGGGAACATATAGAACATCAGATAACACTAGCTGATCATTTAACTGAATTGAACCACTCCCTTTAACTGTGGATAGAGAACCATCTGCTATTCTGATTGAGGAAGCAAACTTGTGATTGCTAAATGTAGAAAAAGGCTTCGATTTCTGTCATATGGTCAAGCCCAGAATCTACTATCCAAAACAAAGAATTATTGGTGGCCAAACAAGAGATGCTACCTTACGTGGTCATGAGGGCATTAGGAGAAGATTTAGGCGACAGTTGGCTGAAAAGTTGTTGAAGCTCTTCAATCTGGCCGCTTGCTAAAGCTGCCGGAGGAGGAGGAGCTTTGGTAGAGTTGGCGGGAGAGATGGCGGGAGATGCAAGGTGAGCCTCCTTCTTGAATCTGGATTGAGGAGGCTTCCACTCATTTGGTTTCCCATGCAGTTTCCAACACTGTTCCATGACATGGCCAACCTTTTTGCAGTGTTCACACCAAGGTCTCCCCCTCCTTTGTTTATTTCCAGAGGTGGAGTGTGTAAGGAGTGCAAAAGAATTTGCCTGCTGGACAGCTGGTGCCATAACGCCAACTTTCCTCTCTTCTTATTTCAGAGAAGGCTTCACGAACTTGGGCAAGGGGTTTAGTGGCAAGATCATGCTTTTGGCCCCATCATATTCCCCATGAAGGCGGACAAAAAACTGGAAAATTCTCTTCTGGTTTTTTAGACTATTGTAAAAAATAACATCTTCAGAACACTTCCAATCACTAGCTTCACATAGATCAATTTGCTGTCAGCATTTAGTCAAGACCCCAAAATATTGAGCTACAGTCATCTCTCCTTGGCGAAGATCCTTGATTTGATTTTTCACCCCAAAGAGTTCTTAGGTGTTATCAATACTTGAATATGTATCTCGAGCAGCATTCCAGATTTCCACAGCAGTTTTATAGAGCAAAGTTTTCTCCTACTTCAAGAATCATGGAGTTGATCAACCATGACATGATCATGGTATTTTCACTTAACCAATTGCTGTAAATAGTATAAGTTTTTTCTGGATTTTCAGAGAATCAGAAAGATAGGATTCTTTTCTTCTACCAGTGATATAAAGCCTCACAGATTGAGACCATGGAAGGTAGTTGTTCCCATTAAGTTTGTAGGAGGTAATGGGATAATGAAAAATCAGCTTGTCGAGTGGTCACATGAGTGCTAACATCAGAGGAAGAATCTGATCCAGCCATGGAGAAAGGAGATGTCGATAGAGAAGAATAATTTTAATGGAAAAGAGGATCGGTCTAGACTGATACCATGTAGAAATCAGAGTTTTATTAGAATTACTCTGTTAATTTCGATGTACAACAGAAAGTCTTTTTGAAGACTTTTTACAAGGAGTTTTATCCATAGTAATTAACTACAAGGATAAGACTTTTATCTCTTTACAAAGTTTATATAAAACTAAACTACTTGTTAGGATAAGATTACATCTCCTAATAGAATTATAACTTTACTAGGATAAAATTACAACTCCTAATAGAATTATAACTCTATTTTACTCGTGCTAACCAACAAAAAATTTAATCATCTATAACTATACCCTCAATTCTTTTTGCATGCAACATTCCCGGAGCGCTACCTATTATAACAATGATTGTTCTTTCTCAAGGTGACCTGTACTTGGTGTAAACCGTCCTTAAACTCCATATTTTGTGTAGCAATGGAAACACCTTAAAATTTGGATACCATAAATGCTTTCCTCCCAATAATGCTATCTAGTCACTCATCATACTAAATGAAGGTAACTTTATTGAAAAATTTATGGACAAGCTCTACTAATACCAATATAACTAAACCCTAATTAATGCTTCTCTTCAACCCTAATTCTAGACTAGATACCCATAAGAAAACCAGGAAAGAGATTGAGCGATCAGGTTCCCTGTCCATTTTCCCCAGTAGCTGCAAAACCAGCAACTAGGTAATGCAACCTTATATGTCATAAAGAAAAATCCAGAAGTAAAACTGAGTCGGTCCTGCAAATCACCTATAACTAAATAAACGAAAGCATAGTCCTATTGAAATACGAATATAATCAACGTATGATCATTACGAACACCCCTATAAACCTTGCATCTTAGTCCATTCAATTCAAGCTACCAAAGCCTTTAAGAAAGATCTCATAATAGTATTCTGACTTTTACAAATTAACTTAAGATAGTTTCTCCACTATATGCAAAACATATTCTCAAGGTAGCGATTGCCAAAATATTCTTTAAGTTGTAATTAAGACTTTTTTGAGATAAAAGTAAAACCTTCCAATCTAAAGATGTGTATGAGCAATCAAATAAACCAAAGTGAAAAGTAAAAGTATAATATTGTTCAAGTGAGTCACTAACTATTCCTGACTAAGACGCATAAGCTATTCATACATTAAAATACATATTGTATAGGGAACAAATAGAGTTACTGGTCTTTGATAAAGCATTAAAAATTTTCCATTATTTCTTTTTCTTTCACTGCTTTGATAGCTTATTTGGAAACCATTTCATCTGCAATGTTATCAAGGTGCAAGGCGCAGTCTAGGCATATAAACCCTTATAGTTCCTTATGGTCAATGTTTGTTGTTGAATGCCCAAATATTACAAAGTATAAGTTAGGTATTATCCTTTTCTTACTAGTAAAGGTATGTAAAATATTAAAAAAAAAAGAAAATAAAAGAAATTAAAGAGATTCAATCAGGCAGGCTTTTCTTATGCCTTATCACTTTATAATAAGGTGCGTCTGATCAAATAGGCTAGGTCCGAAAGGGTCTAAGGAGCTTTTGTTGAATAATGCCAAGAAGCAGGCACACCTAGGTTCCTGCCTTAACAAGATTGTTCCTTAGAATAATTTCAATAAAAAATTTCTGAAAATACTGAGTTAAATGCTACTTATTGTATTCAATAATCCTATTTGAGGAAAGCTTTGTCATTAATTCCATTAACATTATATTTTTTCCTTTTAACAATTTCTTCTCTACTTTATAGCTTTACCAACTTATTTCAGTAATGAAAATTTTCATTTTATAAAACAACAATTTATTTAAAAGAAATAATGAACGTAAAGAGAAATGATATAAATCAACAAAAGAAAATCCTAGTTTAACCATGCAACTTATCAAAATGACTGAGGCACCAACCTGAGGAACCCATGCTCGCAGACCTCTATCCCACTTGTACCTGGTTCCATCATCATCGGTGAATTCATCTTCACCTTCCGGTGGTGTTAGAGGCCTATCCTGGTCATCAAAACTGAAGTCGTCAGCAGTACTTCTAGAAACAGATCCATTTTTCAAATGTTCCGCCTCAGCCTCTGCCTCTCTAATCTCTCTCTGCCATTTCTCAAATTCATCACTGCCATCGGCATCATTGGATGGCGCTGCACAGCACATTACAGGGTCAGAAGCCCTCATAAGATGGTGACTATTTCGCAATATAACAAAAAATATATTTCAACCTGCATTGGAGTTATCACCCTCCATACTGTTCAAAAGAGCAACACCATCGCCTGAGGACACTGTAAACATCAAAACTGAACACCTCATTAGGAGATAAAGGTTCTAATCATTTATACATCATAAATAGGGCAACCAATAGTTAATTTAACCTGTAGCAGAGAAATTGTTGGCCTGATGAGAAATTACAGAAACAAACTCAGGAATCGAGGACAATGGTTGCCACTGACTTCTCCCTTCAGACCATGCAAGTGTACTTTCGGAGAGGTATCCGTTTAAAAAATGCTCTGTACAGGCGAAGCAAATAAGCAAAGCAGATGGTTCAATCATTAGACCAATTGAACATGTTACAGATGGAACAAGTGTCCTGAAACCATGCTATTGATTACTGGAACTGAAATTCAAGGAGAGAGAAAACCACCAGTAAATTTGCAATACTCCAAACCAAACAACTTCATAGAACTCACGAACTATTACAAACAACAATTAGAAAAAATGTTCTGGTTTTTTTGTCTAATGCAATCTATAATACATTGGCACAGAACTCAAGACAATGATTCCATGTTTGAATGCTCATAATGACTTAAAAACACGGGTTAAACACAACTTACCACGTAACTCAGAAATTGCATAAGGGCCAACGCTTTGTTGATCTTCACTAAGAATATACCAACCTACATCAGCAGCTGCGTCCGTACTATTCTCAGTCTCAGTGCCTGATAGGCCAGACATACTATTCATATTAACAAATCTCATCAAAATATCAACTACAATAAGAAGGGTATGTACTGATATTATTGCCTCAAACACTATTCTTAATTAAACAATAAATTAAGATGGGGGATTCATTTTCGGCGAAGCAAAACATCATTTTTTCTGACAATCAAAAGCGAACAGAAGTTATTTTCGGTGTGTAAGACAAATGCTTTTGACGCAAAAATCAAAACTAAAAGAAACTAAGGAACTAACCGGGCTGTTGATGGTTGTGTGAGCCATCGGAAGACAACATCATCTCTAGCAATGCAAACAGAAAGAGAGTATGAGATGAGACAGAGGGAAGAAGCAGTAGGAATGAAAACAGATAAGCAAATATATAAAAGTGATGCAGAGGCACAGCCAGGGACCAGAATACACAAGCCGAGACATAACCCAAAATCTCAGGAATGAAGTAGAAATGTTCGAGTTAAGGTTAGGGTTTCGAAAATCACCTTATTTAAATTATTGGTCTTTGGTTCCGTCAGTCGGAAACAGGACGGCAAGAGAGGACTTGGATCAGGGACTGGCGGAGGAGGAGAGAAATGTGCAGGATTAAGCTGACTGGGATAAAATCGGAGGAAGACAGACGAGTCTGGGAGCGGGGAAGGGCGATGTGCGAAGAGGGAAGAGTGGGTCGGGATTTTTTCCAGAGTAAACTACACAAATGACTTGAAGGTTACCCAAGTTTATATATTTTTTTGCTAAACTAAACTAAAATCGTTTTGGTGTCGATATTTTAATATTAAATGGTTAAAAACGACGTTATTTTTTTAATAAAATATAAATATATATATATATATATATTCTATGAAATTTAAACCTGAAACCTTTAAAATTAAAGGTAAATTCTTAACTACTAAATTAATTTAATATCTTTATTTATTTGTAGCACAAATAATATATATTCTAAACGGTAGTTTATCATATAAATAATATTATTTTATATAAATATATTTATTTTTAATATAAATATATTAAAATATAGTAGTATATATATATTAATATATAAATAATAAATAAAATAAAAATATAGAATTATTTTATATTATAAATAATATTAAATAGATAAATATATTATTATAAAAACTAATTTTCAAAACCTCGAAATTTCCAAAAAGCCCAAAATCCACATAACCTTAAACCCTAACACTAAATTATAAACGTTAAACCCCTAAAATTAGATTCATAAACAAATAATATTAAAATATATAAACAATTAATATATTATTATAAAAAACTAAAAACTAATTTTAAAAAAATTAAAATTTCCAAAATTTACAAAAAAACCAAAAATTCACCAAAAACCTAAAGCCTAAACTTCAAATCCATCCATTTTGGCTGCTAATGGTTTTAGGGTTTAGGATTTAGGGTTTTAGGGTTTATATGTTAAAGTTTAATGTTTTGGTGGATTTTGGGGGCTTTGTAAATTTTGGGGTTTTTTTGAAAATTAATTTTTTAGTTTTTATAATAATATATTATTTATTTATATATTTAATATTACTGATAATATAAATTTTTTATTTATTAGTTATATATTAATATATTATTATATGTATATTAATATTATATATAATATATTTATATTATTTATATAGAGTAATATTATTTATATAATAAAATAAATTGAATTAATCTCATCTGCAGTTTTGAATATATATTATTTGTGCTAAAACTAAAACAAAGATGTTAAGTTGATTTAGTGGTTAGGAGGTTGCCTTTGATTTTAAAGGTTCTAAGTTCAAATCCCATTGAGGGCATAGTTTTTCATATTTTCCTCCAGCAAAACGACGCCATTTTGGACTATTTAGTATCAAAATAGCGGCACCAAAACAATGTTGTTTTGGTCTAGCATCCAAGTCATCACGCACGACGTGATAGTATAAACGAGTCGAAAAATAAAATTTGATGATAAATTTAAACCAATTAGAATGTTGATGGTAAAAACGAGTCACTCCCAATAGTTTAGCTACATGACGTAGTTTACCCCTTTTTTAGGATAAACTACATAAATAGTTTTCCACTATTTTTTAGTTAAAAGTTATAAATGGGTCTTTCAACTAATCCTGACTTTATAAATCAGTCTGATTTCATTTTTTTTAAAGTAGTCCGATTTCATTTAAATAAGGCTCAACTCAGAAATAGGTGCCCAAACTATACACTTTTCCGAGATAGGTGCCTAATATTTTTTTAGCTGAAATAGGTGCCTAAAGTTTCATTATGTTAGTGTTTTAAGGTAACACCGTTAAAAAATTATCACCCAACAATAGATTGATACATGGATTTTGTTTTTTATTTATTTTTTAAAAAATAAACTGAAAATAAAATAAATTAAACTAAACAATATCCCAAAGTTTTTAAAAATCACAAAATAGTCCCAAAATATCTAAACCCCAAAACCTTAAACCCAAAATTGACACCACTACCGATGTCAATAGAATATATTCTATAGAATACCGTGTTCTATAACAACAAAACCAAATTTTACGGTGCTAATTTTATTGATATAAGATATAAAGAAAAAAATCAATTGAACAAATGAAGTAATTGCATTTTTTAAAATAAGATAAAATAACACATAATATAATATATAAAAATAGAAAATATGAATAATGATTAATAATAAAATAAAATAATAATTTAAAAAAATTGACTTATTTTTCATTGTATTTTTATAGTCTTTTTTATATTCTTTATTCTTTTCTCAATCGGATGCCACTGTCGCCGTCGTCAGAGGTCATCGTCCATTTCTCCCAACCGCCCATCGCCGATAACTAGCGAGAGGGGTGTCAATCGGACGTCGAATGTCGAATGTGAAAGGCTATAGTCGTTCGACGTCCGATTGGCACACCTTCCGCCAGTTACCAACAATGGGTGATTGGGGAAAATGGGTGCTGGCCTCGGGCGACGACAGCGGCAGGGTCCGGCGAGACTATCAATGACGATAGTGGCGTCAATTTTGGGAATTTGAAGTTTGAGTTTTAAGGATTTGAGACTTTTTTTTGGAGATTTTAAGACTTTTTAGATTTTTTAAAAATTATTTTCTTTTTTTTTCAATTTTTTTATAAAAAATTAGAAAATAAAAATAAAGACGCATGCTAAATTCTGATTGGATGATGAACATTTTTAACGGTGTTACCATAAAACAATAACGGAATGAAGTTTTAGGCGTCTATTTCAGCAAAAAAATATTAAGTATTTATCTCAGAAAAATATATAGTTTGGACACCTATGTCTGAGTTAAGGCTTTAAATAAGCCGACGTATGATCTAAAAGTTAATTTAATGATCGGGATTAGATTAAAATATTTTTAATTACATCTACTATTCATATCATATTGATCGAAAAAAATGAAAAAAGAAAAGAAAAGAAATATTTCCCTTTAAAACCTATTCAGCTAGCTCAAATGCCTCAAACTTCATCCTCTTCTTTCATACTTCATCTTCACCTTTCTTAAAACAAAACCATTGAAGTAAAGAAAATATAAAGGATGGACGCAAGAAGAACACTTTCGAAATGTGGTTGTGGAGTCGATGCTCATCTCAAAACATCATGGACTAATGATAATTCGGGTAGGAGATTTTTAGGTGCTCTAAGTATGGGGTTGATCGTAGTTGTAATTATTTTTCAACAATATGATTCAGAAGTTGAAAATCGAGACAGGGTTGTTCTTGTTGAGTTGATGAAAAAAATGGAGGAGATGAGGAAAGAACGAATGATGTGTATTGGTTGTTTCATTGCATATGTCCTAATGTTTTGATTGTTTATGTAGTGTCGATTAGGGTTTTAAAATTAGAGGATCTTTTATGGTTTAAGATTTAGGAATGTGGGGTTTTATGGATTAGAGTTTTAGATTTTGGGGATTTGTGTGGATTAGGGTTTTAGAATTCATGGGTTCTCTATGGGGGATGTGTGGGAAACTTTTTGTAAAAAGTGTTTTTGAAGCTGGGTTAACTTTTGTAATGTAATTGAAGTTGAATTTCACTTTGGTGTTTTGCATTTGAATATAAACAAAATTTCCAATGAATCATGAAACCATAGGTTCTGATTCGAAGAATCCGGTGAAGTAAAAGTACTGCAAATTGATTGACAAAATACACAATCAAACAAGAATTTCCGATGAAACTAAACAAAATTTGCAATCAATAATGTGAACTTAAAATATTTACATTTCCATGTAAATGTCAATTCCAACAGTTTGTTACAACCAGTAAAGCAATAAATAGTAAAGCTCAACTTTAAACTTTTGTTTGAGTTCTCTCTCTCTATATATAAAAGAGATGTTAATATAATTAGACCCAATGATATTTTCTATACACAAGAAATACATGGATTTGTATAGCTAACACTGTGCATTTGTTGCAAATAAAAAATGAAAGACAGAAATGTAAAGGATGTAGGTAAATACATCAGTCCATCTTATCTCCATCCCAAAAATAATGTCCCTTGTTAACTTTTTACGTAGTTTTAAGAAGAAAAAAGTTGTGTAAGAAGTGTGTTGTAAAGTAATTAAAATGACAATTTCATCCTTAAAAAGTTAAAGTTTGCTTTATTGAAAAACTAAAAAGAGGGTAGAAAAGGAAATATATTTAGTAAAAGTTATTGAGTTTTTTAAGAGGAAAATTTAAGTGAGACAATTTTAAAGTACAAAATGGAAATTATTTTTGGGATAAAGAGAGTAAAATTTTTTCTGTAGTGGCTGAATTATTCTTGGAGTTGTTGGGTTGTAGATTCTTTCCTCTTTAAACCTATATTCTACCTTAAATTCTTTAGTTGTGGGTAGATGTGGTTGTAAGTTGTTGGGTAGGGGTTTGAGACTGCTGAGTTGGGGGCTGATTAGTTGGAGGTAGAGCAAATGGAGGTTGCTTCCTAGTTGAACCTCTCTTGCGAACCTGTAAAACAACAGTTAATCAGCTCTGAAGAAATAATAGAATTTGAGAAATAAATGAAAATGACATTACCCTAAGGACATTTCTTCTATTTCCACCTACTTTTCTTTTGCAAGTCCTTATATTTATGACCTGGTTTGTCACACTTGCTATAGGTTTATTTTACTCATTTTCGACTCAACTTTGTAAATTAAGTGGTAGCAGGTTCAACAACTTATTTTCTTCTAGATTTAAAAGATCTTTCAAGTGGCTTTAGATTGATATTGTTCTTGAGGAGTCCACTGATTTGGTCCTCTACTTGGGTTGAACATGAACAATTCTGAATCAAATATCAATTAATTTAATCTAAAAATGAAATAAATAAAAAATGAACATGTACAAAAGCATGTAAGGTCAATCCAATAAAATGAAACTCATAAAATTATAGTGAGATTACATTTATTTACCTATTTGAAAGCTCAATCGATAACTCTCGGACATACATATATTTTCGCACCACCTTTACTTAAGTTTTTATCTTGCTTGTATATATTTTTGCCTTTATGTAGCTTTTTTCATGCATTTTATGTAATTTTGTATATTATGCCTTTTTTTCTGTACTTGGCATATTCCTGTCAAAACAAAATTGTTTGACTTATGCGCTAGTGCAAGCAGAAAGGATAGAAAATAAAGGAGCTGCCTTTATTATATAAAAGCCACAACACAATTGTTCGTATGAGAGAGCTTGAGACCACTCGGGACCACAAAGACAGTATGGCCTGCACGAGTGCCCTAATACAACTAATATAAGAGCTACAGTGTACATATATGAGTTGGGACCACAATGGTGGTTGAGGTCGCATTCTGCCCTCTTCATCACGAAAAATCCAAGGAGGAAGTACCAGACAACGAGGAGACGATTGTGAATGATATTGCAAGGGTTATCGAGGACCGGGGTAAGGACCTCTGAATGAGGGTGTTATCGTGGAACATCTAGGGGCTAAAGGGTACGGAGAAGAAAAGGCCTGTCAAGGACACTCTTCGTTCTCGTAAATGTGACATGGTTTTTATTCAGGAATCAAAATTGAAAGAGGTGTCAAATAATGTGGTGAAAAGGGCAGGGGCGGTTCAAAGATTTTGGGGGCCCTGTGCAATTTTTAAAATGCGGCCCAAAAAAATACCTTAATAGAAAAAATATTATTATATTATCCCCTTGAACAACAAAAAATTGACTTATAAACATTGAAAAATCATACATTTTCACTTAAAAGATGTCGTTCTTTTTGCATGTTTAAATTTTTAGATAATTGTTATATATATGCACATAATTATATATACAAATTTATATTTTTTTACAACTATTTAACTTAAGTTATCTATTTTTAGGGCTCCTCTCTCTCGGGAGCCCTGTGCGGTCCAAAACCCCCACTGGAAAAGGGTACGGTTGTTTCTCTCCTTCGACTAGACATTTAAGTGGTTTGATTATGATTTGGGATGAGTCCATATTTCAGTTAGAACATGCGGTGATAGTGCACAATTTTCTAGTGGTACAAGAGAGATGGGTTGTTGAGAATTTTCGTTGTTGTATGTACTCGATGCATACATCTTGTTTACTGGAGGAGCAAGTGCAATTGTGGTCGGGTTTAACCTTACAGATCGCGACATTGAGGGAGCCATGGTATATTGGTGGGGATTTCAATGAGGTTCAAGTAAGTACGGAACGTGTTGAGTGCTCGTCGACCTCGAGGTATGATTGATTTACCTCTTGAGGGGAAGCAATATACTTGGTTCAGTCAGGAAATAGGTGCAGTCGCTTAGATCGATTCCTGGTGGCAGGGACTTAGATTTATCGTTTCACTAATTTACGACTTCACTGTTTGGCTAGAGGTGTGTCAGGCCATACTCCGTTATGTAGCGACCTTCTTTTGAAATCCAATTTTTAAAAGTCACTTGAAAGGAATCTATAATTTTTTGAAAAGTTTCTTTTAGAATTTTTTGAAGAATTTGAAGAAAATTGAGGAAAATCAAATTTTGAGTGAAAATTAAAAAATTTTAGGAATTTTTTTGAATTTCGAAAATTGGGATATTTTTGAAAAGCGTTGAAAATTGGGGATTTTAAAAATATTTGAAGATGGTTGAAAATGAGGAAATTTTGGTTGCATTTTTGAAAACAAAATGTGGGAGTCGCCACCGCTCGTTTTAAATGGAGTAGACCAGGCACCGAAAATGAAACCAGAGATTCGATTGAAAATGGGTTCGGGAGTCGGTTACGGATAGGGAAGGATTAGCACCCCCACTCCGCCCAAAAATTGGTACAAAAAATTAATTACCGCTTTTTAATATCGGATTTTTCAAATTAAAGTGACATTTAAATTAAAATTCGGTTATACGTGCGAGTAAATTTTAAGAGTTCGTTTATTCGAGAATAAACCGAAGAGCTACCATCACTGCGTTTGATACTAGCCTCGTTTATCCTCGAATAAAAAGACGACACATTAACAGTTTGATAAGTCGAGATGCAACATAAAACATGGCATGGCAAACAATAATATACATCACGAATATAACAAAAGCTACCCTTAAAGTTATACATTACACATTAAACACATATAAAATGGGGTAATTTAAAACAAAACAGTACACAAAAGAGTTATATACGTGTTAAAAGTATTATAACTACATGCATTAGCCAAAATCTATATACATTCGTAACATATAAAAAGAAACCTTATATACACAACATTTATACAAAAATATTTACATATTAAAAATAGATATAAGAAAGTAAGATGGCAAATAAAACAAATACATGCACACATTAAAAAAGGAAACGACGCTAACGTACATATACAACAGACTACTATGTATATACCATATTAGGTACTATACAATATAGAAAAGCATGGAATATGTATATACAGTACGGCAATGAAATTAAAAAAAAAAAAGCATGACATACATGTATCGTAAATACATATGAAGGCAGTGTTATATAAAACATAGTAACATATGTAAATGACGTTATCGCATATGAGAACTAACATACATCGCATAAATATGTGCACATACGGGAAAAGAAAAAAAAACAAATACATAGACTAAACAAACATTAAGCATGTAAAGTACAAATGAACAAATAATGGACTAAAATTCAAAGAAAGTAAAATGCAAGGCCAAACGTTTAAAGAAAGCAATGCAAAAAAAAAAGAATAAAATAAAAAGGGACTAAGTTCGGGTTTAAAACATTGAAAACAGGACCGAAATTAGAACAAAAACAAAATCGCAGGGGTTTAGAGGTGTATTTACCCATGAAAATCTGAGTTGGGAATTAAAAGGACAAAACTGAAACATGTTAAAAACTTCGGGGGACCGCAGGCTGCATTTACAAAAGCGAAATGGCCTGAAAGTTGTTTCAAAAACGCGATAGGACTTCAAACAAATAAAACCATTTTTTAAAAGTAAGACTCAACCGAATTGGAGGACTGAATTGAAGGATTTGGCGAACATGGAAGGACCAAGAGTGTAATTTAAGTTTGCGAAATGGCCTGTTGAGTAATTTTGAAAACGCGGAGGGTTTTAAAATGTGAAAATACCATTTTTTTAAAGTGTAGCCGAATATAAAACATCGTTTTGGGCTGAAAATTCCTTCTTTTGGCCAAAAAATCAACCGGCCTAAAAAAACTCTCTCGTTTTATTTCTCCTTTCTTCTCCTAGGGTTTGTGAAACCCAGAAATCCATAAACTCAGCCGTGCCGACTACCATTAACCGGCACCGGTGACCAAAAAACATCCCAAACAAAACCTCTTTTCTTTGTTTCAAAGCCAAATCTGAGATCAGATCTTCGAAAAAGAAACGAGACCCTCCCATTTTTTAAAGAAACAATAGCCGAAAATCACCCCAAACTCTTTGGTTCACCCCTGATGACCTCGAAGGTTAAGGGTTTGTCACCAGAGAAAGGCACACCCATCCTCGAAAAACCCTAGGACGACCAGAAACCGAAACGACAGAAGGTAAAAGCTATTTTTCCTTTCTCTTTTCATGCATGCGCTAAAAACTAGAAAATATACCTTGAAATGCTCTCGGCTTTTGTATTGCTTTTTTGATAATTTTCCAAAATGGTTACATGTTTTGGGTGCGGTTTTTATAATCGAAAATTACAAGGAAGAAAAGAAAAATTAAAATTCTTGTTGCTATCTGTGATCTCTAAATTTCTGCTGCATTTGTTTTCTCTGCCATTGTCTCTAATTTTGCTGTTTTTGTCTTTTGCCATTCTGATTTTTGGTTCCCTTGTTTGATGTGGCCGAATGGTGGAGGAGGGGACCAGAGAGATGAGCCTATTGCAATTGCTTCGGGTGCAAGGGTTTAGTTGAGCCGTTGATGTCGCTCGTGTTCGGAGATCAATGGCCAAGATGTTACGGATCAGTGGCAAGCTACATCTAATGGTGGATGATGGTTTCGCTCTTTATCTAAATGGTCGTGATTCTCCAACAGTCCGCGCGTAGCTCCTACGCGGCAGATGAAAGGCTCGGGCAGTGTTGCGCACGCGCGAATGAGGGGGGCTGAGACGTTATCTGGCAGGGGCTTGTGCTTCATGCGGCAATCCAATGGCCTAAGGGTCTTGATCTGGACCGTCAGATCATTTTAGATCTGACGGTGGATATGTGGCTGCGTCAAAGATAGGGAATTAGTGTTTTGTTATCAAAATTAGGGTTTAATTAGCTAGATGGGCCTTATTGGGCTGAACACGTATGTATAGTATCGACTTTTGGGTTGTAACTATACGAACTTTTAAAACAAATAAACTTGGGCTTATTGTTTACTATATCTTTTTTTATATTATGATACGCATAATAATAATATGACATGACATAGTAGTAATATGATACTAATACTATAGTAATAATATGATAGTGATAACGTAATAATAATAAATAATATTTTATAATATATACATAAAACTCAAATACAAAAAATACTTAACACTAGTAAACTTTTTTTTTTATTTTTTTTAGCAATAATAGTAATGATGATGATTAATAATTATATTAACATAAGCCCATTATTAATTAATTGAAAAAAAGGTCCGGACAAAATTAGTGATTACAGCTGCCCCTCTTTGTTTATTCTTGTGTTAACAAGGATAGAGCAAAGACTAAAATCACTATTTTTGTCCTACTTCCCTGTTTGTGGTTCGAAGCTCAAATCATCGTGCACTGAAGGTCTTGTTGATGGTCTGAGAGGTAAACGGTTAAGCATTGAAGGCTTTGATGATGATCTGGCTCACCATGCACTAGAGGTCTTAGTTGTGGTTAGAAAATGAAGGTCCAACACTGAAGGATTTACGGACGGCGTAGCTCACCAAGCACATGAGAGGTCTTACTGATGGCTAGAAATTAAAGTCGAGCACATGAAGGCTGCTGATATCTGGCTCACCAAGCACATGAGAGGTCTTACTGATGGCAAAAAATAAAGGTCCAACACTGAAGGATTTACGGATAGCCTAGCTCCCCAAACACATGAAAGGTCTTACTGATGGCTAGAAAATAAAGTCGATCATATGAAGGCTGCTGATATCTGGCTCACCAAGCACATGAGAGGTCTTACTGATGGCTAGAAAATAAAGGTCCGACATTGAAGGATTTACGGATAGCCTGGCTCACCAAGCAAATGAGAGGTCTTACTTATGGCTAGAAAATAAAGTCGAGCACTGAAGGATTTACTGACGATTCGGGTGACCATGCACTGAAGGTCTTATTGATTTTTGGGAAATAGAGGTCAAGCACTAAAGGCTACTGATATGTTAAACTTTCAACACTAAATGTTGTCAGTTCGAAAATGAAACGATACACTGAGGGCTTTGGTGTAGATCATGAAGTAGCACTTGAAGTTTTTGCTAGATGGGCTCTTCTTGACGGGAACCTTTGATTCTTGCTAGATGTGCTCTTTATATTAGGAACTCTCTATTCATTATCGTGATCAACTTTTCAAGAAGTCATAGATCAAAAGTGTCAATCTAGATATTTAAAAATTGTAGATTGGGTTCTTTGTGAGTCTTTGAATACCTATCAAGAAGAAATAATGATTTGATGCATGTATCGGTATGCCCCCTAACCTAGGGATGCCTAACTATATGATGTATGGATGAATGCTAATTGAGGACCACTTGAGCGAGTCCCATTTTCAAGGAAGTTGATTGAAAATCTTGATCTATTTTTTTCATTAGGACCCTATTGCGGCCAGAATACCTCATCTCACACTTGGGTTCAACCTTTCAAGGTGTATCTTCAAAGTTTCTACTCTTGATTGTTCTTCTTGAACATCGTGCAATTGGTTAATTTGATCTGGAGAGATCTCGACTGATTTGTCATCTTCGTGCCCCAACCCAACAAAATTTTTGCCCCAAACATTTTGTTGCTTACTTCTGCTCTCTTGTTGTTGGTAACTTTTGATTTCTTCATCAAACAATTGTATTAAAAGTCTTCTCTTGTCCATCCTAACTTGGAATCTCAAATTTTAAAGTTCTTGTCTTCTTGCAAACAGAGTTGCCCCATTCTTCGAGGGATACTTCATCTTCTACTGCCCCCTTCATGTTTGGACATTGTCACTCTTTGTCTACCCAAGATGGTTTTTTGCATCAAAGACCTTGCAGTTTGAAAACAATTTTTGAATGAAAGAACCTTTGTTTAAAATGGTCAGTTTGATAACTGATACTTTAATGAATGATGCATTTTTTTAAATTAGCGTATAGGTCTTGGAGACCCAAAAATTTGAAAAGAAAGGAAAAGGAAATAGGATTCCTTGGATATCCAATGTGAGAGTGTCCTAAATTTGCCCCCGGTGATCAATGGCTTGCCTTTGAATATTGTGGCGATATTTGAAGTTGTGATTTCTTTCTCAAATGCTCGGTTCATCCTTATGATTATGGTATTTGCTTGATCCGCCTGAAAACTACTCATTCTTGTTCTCAACACTTTTTCTCCTTTTATGATCATCCTTTTTTGAATTCAAGGTATAAACATAAATTAAAAATTAATTACAGTTATGCTTGTGTCAGTGCCTTCAAAGATCCATCACTAACGCTAGGGTATTGAACCGTTGGAATCTAGTTCCTTATTAGATTTGTTCTTCCCCCACAGCTCCATCAGAATGTTTCGAGACTTATTCAATTGTTCATTGATTTTTAGATATTTATCTCTGATGCTGGGGTATCGAACTGGTGGAATCTAGTTCCTTATTAGATTTGTTCTTCCCCACAACTCTATTACTTGTGCATTACTTGACAAATTTTTTCTTTTTTTCTTTTTATTCTTTTTAGTGTTTTTTAGTGTTAAAAGGAATTCTCAAATTTAAGTAACTCAAACGGTCTTTTTTAGGAGATTTCTTTTCATCATCGAACATTATCGAATGAGTAGTAGTCTTATTTTTTGCGCTTTACTGACCTGAGCTTACTGAGCAAGAAAACATGCTTTATCGTGATCACAACATTCGATTGATCTTTGTATCAATGTCACAACAGGCATGTGATATCCAATGACCTTCAGAGGTAAGAAAGAATATACATATATACTCATGATTTAACAAAATGCATCTTTTCATTGAAGTAAAAACTTGCAAACATGACAAGTGCCCTTTACAAAATATCATTGCTACTTTCGGGCCAGGAGTAGCAGGATTGATTTAAAACAGGAAAAGAAAATAGAAAATTCAAGGACATTCGTGTAAACTGACATCTAAGACAGACAAAAGTAAGATGCATCTAAAGGTTCTGGCAACTCGGGGCCGATCTTGATTTCTTGACTTTTCGGATGACCCTAACCCTTTAGTGGCCACCGTGATTAGACAAAGGATTGGTAGCCACATCCGGTGTGTCAAGCTGTAGAACTCCGGTATTAAGCAGATTCTGAACCACCATCTTGAAGGCTTTGTAGTTGTTGATGTTGTGACTGGGGATTCCCGCGTGGTATTCGCAATTAGCCTTGGGGTTAAACCATGATGGATAGGAATGTTGCATCGGAGTAAGGTGATAAGGGTGAACCAAGTCTGCCTCGTAAAGCTTGGGGTATAACTCACTGTAAGTTATGGGTAAAAGAGTGAAGACCTCCTCTTTCTTAGGTTCCTTTCGACCGGGACCCTGTGAACTTGTTACCGCCATCTTTGGTGCGATCGTGACGTTGCTCGGGCAATGAGTATTCATATAGCTCACCTCATTGTCTCTTTTCTTTGGGCACTTTTGTAGATTTTCCCCGGTCTTGAGCTTGTCGTTCTTGAAAGCAGCCTCAGTAGATTCTACCTCATTCACAAATTCAGCAAATCCCAAGGATACATTGTTGATTGTTTTCTCAAAGAATAGACCTTGTAGTGTGTCCACAAACAGGCGGGTGATTTCACTCTCCAAAATAGACGACTGAACTTGCACCGCGATGTCCCTCCATCATTGGGCATATAGTTTGACATTCTCATTTTGCCCCTAAGTTAAACCCTGAAGCAAAGTTCAGTTTGAGACCATGTCCTTCACGTAATTGTATTGCTCGATAAAGATTCTTGACAGATCATTCCAAGTCTTCACATTGGCACGGCTTAGCTGGAACGTACCAATGGGCAACTGCCCCGATTAAGCTATCTTGGAAGCAAAAGATAAGAAGCTTCTCATTTCTTAAGTGTGCCGCCATCTTACGGCAATACATAGCCAAATGGGCTGAAGGACAAGTGGTCCCATCATACTTCTCGAAGTCTGGCACCTTGAACTTTAGCGGGATTTCTAAGCCAGATACCAAGCTCAACTCATAGGCATCAATTCCATAGTCATTAGTCACTTACATTGAGTTGCCTTTTTTTCCACTTGGAGACTTTGCTCCTCAAACTTCTTCTCAAATTCCCTTTTCAGTTTTGTCTCTATCTCATTCATCATATTCAAATCTAGGATATCTGCATCAACATCATTCTTGAAACCATGCCCCACATTGATTCGGTTGTTAGAAGATGCCCCGGCTATGTGGACACTTTTCAGAACTGACCCTTCCGGTTGAGCCTTCGTGTGAGATGCGTTTCCACCTAGGTTCTCCACATTAGAATGTTCATCGACAATGTGGGCCTTTCATTCCCTCCTTTCTAGCAGAGCAGTGACGCGGGCTATGATGTCTTCTTGAGATTTTTCGATCATTGACTTGATACTATTCAAGCATTCATCAATGTCCCTTTGCGACTTTTCAACAGTAACCAGTCTATCTTCCATGACTCTAGTCTGAGAACGTGTGCCGTATGAGTGTAGAATGGTTGCAACTTAAACTTACTGCCATGAGATTCCCACTATTAATCCCATGATTTTAATTAATTCAAGCAAAATATATGCTATGAGATGCATGGGACAGAAAATAAAATGCAAGGATGTATGCAAGCAAAGATGTTGGCTCCTTTGGTGGTCACCCTTGAGCAACTTTCATGGGATTGGAAATATTCTCGCTACTAAAAGAGGTAGGCGATCTTCTAAGTCTCGATCCGATCTTTGAATTCTTTGAGGGCTCCGCATGGCTAAGAGGGGTTTGGTGCATTCTCCTATCTTGAGGTAATGAATGGATAAAAAAATCGACTTCCGTGGCTAGAATCTTCCTACACCAGGCTATCTCTTGAGCTTGAACCGTCGAAAATGTGTTGTATTGATCTTGATCTTGAATGAGTTAGCTAGGATCACGAAGGTACCTAGATGGTCCTAGATCGTAGCTTCGAATCTGATTTCGACCAGCTTTAAAGCAAATTTGGATTCTTGAACGTGTCTCTTCATTTTTGAGACAAGTTTTCATCCATAATGAAAGACCTCTAATTAAATAAACCACCCGAACCAACACCTTTATGTCAAGCAATGTATGTACAAAAATGAAACTCAGAGTAAAATAATTAGTGTCGGGTAATAAAACAGAGAAATAAAGCATCAACCAGGAAAAAAACCTGCTTACCTGATCTAAAGCACCTAGGTTATCCGTATGGCCCTAAAAGGGGTGGGCTTACTATGTTCTCTACATGTAGTTTTGGGTCTAAACGGTACCCGAACTGTCATCGCTGTCCCCTTCTAAGGGTAGCAAGGCCCTCGGTCATCACCCATTATAGGCTCATTTCAACCGAGTTCAATTCAGGGGGACCTTTTCGCTATGTCCGTACTGGAAAACAATAATCCCACGAAAACATAGGGTAGTCAAGCCCCGAAGGTACTTACTAGGCTCATACGGAGGAACAATATCCACACGAAAGCACTAGCGTTTCCCCCTACTTAAAGAAATAGTTTTAATGTCAAATTTTAAATGCGTTAAAATAAACTCGCATTTATAAACAAATGTTGATTTACTTGTCACTTTAATTCACAACCTTCGGTATTAATAAGCTGTAATTATTTTAAAAAGGCTTGACTCTCTTTTGTTTTAAAACCAAAACCGGTTCCCAGCGGAGTCGCCAGCTGTAGCGACCTTCTTTTGAAATCCAATTTTTAAAAGTCGCTTGAAAGGAATCTGTATTTTTTTGAAAAGTTTCTTTTAGAATTTTTTTTGAAGAATTTGAAGAAAATTGAGGAAAATCAAATTTTGAGTGAAAATTAAAATTTTTTAGGGATTTTTTTGAATTTCAAAAATTGGGGATATTTTTGAAAAGTGTTGAAAATTGGGGATTTTAAAAATATTTGAAGAGGGTTGAAAATGAGGAAATTTTGGTTGTATTTTTTAAAACAAAATGTGGGAGTCGCCACCGGTCGTTTTAAATGGGGTAGACCGGGCACCAAAAATGAAACCAGAGATTCGATTGAAAATGGGTTCGGGAGTCGGTTACGGATGGGGAAGGATTAGCACCCCCACTCCGCCCAAAAATTGGTACCAAAAATTAATTACCGCTTTTTAATATCGGATTTTTCAAATTACAGTGAAATTTAAATTAAAATTCGGTTATACATGCGAGTAATTTTTAAGAGTTCGTTTATTCGAGAATAAACCGAAGAGCTACCATCACTGCGTTTGATACTAGCCTCGTTTATCCTCGAATAAAAAGATGCCGCATTAACAGTTTGATAAGTCGAGATGCAACATAAAACATGGCATGGCAAACAATAATATACATCACGAATATAACAAAAGCTACCCTTAAAGTTATACATTACACATTAAACATATATAAAATGGGGTAATTTAAAACAAAACAGTACACAAAAGAGTTATATACGTGTTAAAAGTATTATAACTACATGCATTTGCCAAAATCTATATACATTCGTAACATATAAAAAGAAACCTTATATACACAACATTTATACAAAAATATTTACATATTAAAAATACATATAAGAATGTAAGATGGCAAATAAAACAAATACATGCACACATTAAAAAAAGGAAACGACGCTAACGTACATATACAACAGACTACTATGTATATACCATATTAGGTACTGTACAATATAGAAAAGCATGGAATATGTATATACAGTACGGCAATGAAATTAAAAAAAACAAAAGCATGACATACATGTATCGTAAATACATATGAAGGCCGTGTTATATAAAACAAAGTAACATATGTAAATGACGTTATCGCATATGAGAACTAACATACATCGCATAAATATGTGCACATACGGGAAAAGAAAAAAGAAAAAAAAAACAAATACATAGACTAAACAAACATTAAGCATGTAAAGTACAAATGAACAAATAATGGACTAAAATTCAAAGAAAGTAAAATGCAAAGCCAAACGTTTAAAGAAAGCAATGCAAAAAAAAAGGAATAAAATAAAAAGGGACTAAGTTCGGGTTAAAAACATTGAAAACAGGACCGAAATTAGAACAAAAACAAAATCGCAGGGGTTTAGAGGTGTATTTACCCATGAAAATCTGAGTTGGGAATTAAAAGGACGAAACTGAAACATGTTAAAAACTTCGGGGGACCGCAGACTGCATTTACAAAAGCGAAATGGCCTGAAAGTTGTTTCAAAAACGCGGTAGGACTTCAAACAAATAAAACCATTTTTTAAAAGTAAGACTGAACTGAATTGGAGGACTGAATTGAAAGATTTGGCGAACATGGAAGGACCAAGAATGTAATTTAAGTTTGCGAAATGGCCTGTTGAGTAATTTTGAAAACGCGGAGGGTTAAAAATGTGAAAATACCATTTTTTTTAAAATGTAGCCGAATATAAAACATCGTTTTGGGCTGAAAATTCCCTCTTTTGGCCAAAAAAATCAACCGGCCTAAAAAACTCTCTCGTTTTATTTCTCATTTCTTCTCCTAGGGTTTGTGAAACCCAGAAATCAATAAACTCAGCCATGCCGACTGCCATTAGCCGGCATCGGTGACCAAAAAACATCCCAAACAAACCTCTTTTCTTTGTTTCAAAGTCAAATCTGAGCTTAGATCTTCGAAAAAGAAACGAGACCCTCCCTTTTTTTTTAAAGAAACAATAGCCGAAAACCACCCCAAACTCTCTGGTTCACCCATGATGACCTCGAAGGTTAAGGGTTTGTCACCGGAGAGAGGCACGCCCATCCTCGAAAAACCCTAAGACGGCCAGAAACCGAAATGACAGAAGGTAAAAGCTAATTTTCCTTTCTCTTTTCTTGTATGCGCTAAAAACTAGAAAATATACCTTGAAATGCCCTCGGCTTTTGTATTGCTTTTTTTGATAATTTCTAAAATGGTTACATGTTGTTTTGGGTGCGGTTTTTATAACTGAAAATTACAAGGAATAAAAGAAAAATTAAAATTATTGTTGCTATCTGTGATCTCTGAATTTCTGCTGCATTTGTCTGCTCTGCCATTGTCTCTAATTTTGTTGTTTTTGTCTTCTGCCATTCTAATTTTTGGTTCCCTTGCTTAATGTGGCAGAAGGTGGAAGAGGGGACCAGAGAGCGGAGCCCCTTGCAATTGCTTCGGGTGCAAGGGTTTAGCTGAGTTGTTGATGTTGCTCGGGTTCGGAGATCAATGGCCAAGATGTTGCAGATCAGTGGCAAGCTAAATCTAACGGTGGATGGTGGTTTCGCTCGTGATCTGAAGGGTCGTGATTCTTCAACAGTCCGCGCGTAGATCCTACGCGGCAGTTGAAAGGCTCGGGCAGTGCTGCGCACGCGCGAATGAGGGGCTGACACGTTATCTGGCAGGGGCGTGTGCTTCACGCGACAATCCAATGGCCTCAGGGTCTTGATCTGGACCGTCAGATCATTCCAGATCTGACGGTGGATATGTTGCGTCAAAGATAGGGAATTAGTGTTCTTTTATCAAAATTAGGATTTAATTAGCTAGCTGGGCCTTATTGGGCTGAACACATATGTATAGTATCGACTTTTGGGTTGTAAATATACGGACTTTTAAAACAAATAAACTTGGGCTTATTGTTTACTATATCTTTTCTTTTTTATAAAATAAGATACGCATAATAATAATATGACATGACATAATAGTAATATGATACTAATACTATAGTAATAATATGATAGTAATAACGTAATAATAAATAATAATATTATATAATATATACATAAAACTCAAATACAAAAAATACTTAACACTAGCAAACTTTTTTTTATTTTTTTTTAGCAATAACAGTAATGATGATGATTAATAATTATATTAACATAAGCCCATTATTAATTAATTGAAAAAAGGTCCAACCAAATTTAATAATTACACGTTACCGGTGGTTAATGCTGATAGGGATTGGGGTTCGAGTCACTTTCACTCGTTGAATACATGGATGAAGAGTGGTCAAAATGTGTCACAATTTGCGGAGAAAATGAACAAATTATCGACAACTTTGGGGTCAGAGGCAAGTTTATTGAAAAAGCTCCATGGTTTGAAAGGATTTTTTATGTTTTAGAGTAGATCAGAATTTGGTGATGTGAATGATCGCATTATTGCTCTACATGATTCTTTGGATGAATTGGGTAGGAGGATGGGTTCTACAGAACTGTCAGACCACCTCTCAAGCTAGACACGAGATGACTCCATGTTTATGGAGAATTCTTATATATAGAGAATCTATTTGGAGGTTGAAGTCAAGGATGACGTGACTGAAAGAGGGTGATCGAAATACGACGTTTTTTTCATAAAGCTACGAAAATTAGAGCCATACGTAACAACACTGCAGGAATGCGTATTCGAGGTAATTGGGAACCTAATTCAGGAGAAATTATTATATGGTCCCGGCTCACCACGTCATTCATGGTCCCATCCAATGAGATTCATTCATTTAATGACATGTAGGAAAGAAGTGAAGATTCACTTTGGAAAAAAATGAGATAGAAAATTATTATTGGATGGGACAATGGATGACGTGGTTACTCACCACGTCATCTAATAATTTTTCCTAATCCAGAGAAGCTTAAGACTTTTATATTTCACGAATTTTGCAAAATATATGTTGCTAGCGATGTTGGGAAGGGTGTGGAGACGATCTTGTCTTTTAAGCAGATCAGTGATGATGATTACGAGATTGGAAGAACCTTTTGTAGAGGAGGAAGTCCATGTTGCGGTTTGGAGTTGTGATACGTCTAAGGAACCAGGTCCGAATGGGTTTAATTTTGCATTTTACAGGGAGGGATAGAATTTTTTAAAATTGGATGTAATGATTTTTTATAGCAATTTTTTAGTTTGAGAAAACTGGGAAGGGGTGTTAATTCGTCGTTCTTAGTGTTTGTTCCAAAAAAGGAAAATTTGGAGGGTATCGATGATTATAGGCCGATTAGTTTGATTAATTCCTTAAGAAAATTCTGGCCAAAATCTTGACTATGTGTCTGCATCATGTTATTTATGACATGGTTAGTGATCGCCAGAATGCATTTATATATGGTCGACAAATCATGGATGGTATATTGGTCATTGGGGAGGTTATTCATTCATTGAATTCGAGGCGTGTTAATTCGGATGGTCTGATTCTTATATATGACTTCTCGATTGCGTTAAATGGAGCTTCTTTGAGCATGTGATGGAGCGCATGGGTTTTGGATGTCAGTGGAGGGCTTAGATTCGAGAATGCTTGAGTTCGGCTTGTGTATTCGGGAAGTCGATGTCAGACTTAAGAGCGATATTTGCCCGGTTGAAGATGACCGATGATAGTGGCTTGTTAGTCGTGCTTCGAATGGAACCCGTTTTGGTGCAAGAAATCAAAAAAACAGATTTGAGATGAAAAATTGGTATCCAAGATGGAGATGGTACAACGAGGGGAGATGACTGGTTTTGAAGTGCGAGATGGTGGGATCTTGTACTTCAAGGATCATTTGTGTGTTCTAGCGTTAGATGACTTGCGAGATAAGATTCTTTGGGAGGCTCATAGTAATCTGTTTGCCATTCATCATGGTAGTAACAAGCTGTACCAAGATCTACATCCTTTCTTTTGGTGGCCAAGGATGAAGAGGGATGTGTCAGAATTTGTGACTAAATGCTTAGTTTATCAACAAGTTAAGCATTTAGTAAACTCGGCCTGACCTGATCTCAGAATTTTAATAAAAAAACTTGACTCGAAAAATATTAGTAAAAAAATTAATATAATATATAAAAATATAATAAATATACATAAATATATTAGGTAAGGTCGGGAAAATTTCACCCTAAACTCGAACCTGTCCTAACCCAACTTTATTTTTTTCAAAACCTGCCTTGTCTGCCATCAAACCTAATTTTTTAATAAAAAAACCCCACCCCTATCGGGTTAGATCGAGTCTGGACCTGACGGGAGAAAATTATTTTGTCATCCCTAATCCCTACTTGTGATGTATCAAAACCTAGGTAATGGAATGACCGTCCCCTTCTTTTTTAATAGTTTGAGTGTTCATATGAAACAAACAAACCCAGATTAATAATTTTAGACCGTTTAAAGTATTCATCAAAACCTAGGTAATGGAATGGCCATTCTCTTCTCTTTTTTAACCTTAACTCGCATCCTACTTAATATTTTTGCTAGTAATGTATCCAAGGAGAAGTGCTTCCTATCGGATAAAGGCATCGTTCGCACCTTTGCCAGCTTCTAAAATTCCAACATTCTAATGGCCTCGTCAAGATGATCCTAGTGATTTTGGGGGCTTCACCAACCATTGCTGATGTGCCTGGTTCCCTAGTCAATGCAATAGGATGACGGTCCTCCCGGAAATCAGGTATAACGTTACTCTCCCCGTTTCACTAAAGTTCTCTTTCATTGATTTTTTTAAAAGTCAACTTTTTAAATTTTGAATATAATTATTTTAAATAATTAAATTTTATAAAATATATTTCTTTTCTTATTTTAAAGTACTTGATTAAATTTTTTTAAAACATATATTTCTTTTCTTATTTTTATCAATAATAATTCTTTTATCAATAATAAATAATAATAAATTTTAAATAATGAGTTAAATTATTTTTATCAATATAATAAATTTTAAATAATGAGTTAAAGTTAAAAAATCGACTAAAAAAATTTAATAAAATATAAGTTTAACGGGACAAAGTAATTCTTATTTGTTCATTACTTTCCCTTTTTAGTTAATAGAGCTAAATTAGCTAAAGATATGAGTCATAATTATTATAGGGACCTGCATGGCCCAGTGATCTTTTATGTATTTTTCTGGTAGTAATTCTAGTTACTATTGCTTGTAATGTGGGCTTAGCGGTTCTACAACCTTCAATGATTGGTGAACTCACGGATTCATTTGCAACTCCTTTGGAAATATTACCTAAATGGTATTTCATTCCTGTATTTCAAAAACTTCGTACAATACCTAACAAGTTATTGGGCCAACATCTATCCCTATATGGGCTAACAAAACGTGAAAGATTAGAAATTTAATTCGCTCCGGTGGATACCTTGGAAAAAAAAACTGTCTATACGAACAAAATGCAATGGAAAGAAAGGATTTTGAGGGTAAAAAGACCTCTTCAAAAATGGTATTCTCACCTTTAAACAAGACATCAGATATAATATCGTTTCGCAGCAGTGGCAGACTGCAGTTTTATTTCTAGTCTACAAAACCTAAACCAGTATAACATCACACTTAACTTCCTAATGCTCACTTTTACTGGAAATAGAATACATAAATCAATTGGAGTTGGCGTCTCCAAAAAATAGCATCTTCAGGCAGAAACAATATATAGATAGAACCATAGACAGACAGATATATGTGAATGCATATAAATATGATATCCTTACCTGAAAATTCTGCCTCGGATCTTAATCTGACAAGTAGGTAGAGACCGCATTAGACGCCACCCTTCCCTTCCTCTGTCTTTGGTTAGGCTTCTTGTTAGAAGCTACATTTCCGAGAGTAATATGTGAATGATTCAGAGAGAGAGAGAGTTGAATAAAGAAACTCAACTTTATATGATATATATGCATTCCATTTGAATTTACATTTGAACTAGAATTAGAATGTAGGTCTACATTCAAGGACTTTTCTTCTTAAAAATAATAGAGGTAAGAAGTGACAACTCATACCCTGCCCTACCACTGTAGCCTAAGATAGAATCAATAAAACCAACTCCTAATCATAAGATCATGTACAGCTAAGAAAATAAATATATATTGGCAAATAAACCAAGCGTTACACGAAAAGTTAATATCTAGCAGAGGGTTGATCTCCATTTTGAAATAAAATCACAGAAGTTTAGTTGTTAAAGAAATTAACTACAAATTATAGGTTTGTATTTTACTTGCTATATAAACTCTCAAAAGTAAACAACACATCCCATAATGCGATGTTCGGAAAGATGAATTTGAGCGACTATGGATTTTATTTGCTATATAAATTGTGAAACTGAAATGCACATATTATACACAAATTCAACTAAACTTCAGTATGTATTATTTGAAAGTTTATAACAATGTAAATTTAAAAATACATATAGGCATTTCAAATTCACAAATAATTAGGAATCCAATAAATTGATGAATTTGCAAACAACCATGAACGTGATGTTCACATGCTTTCATTACACGAATTATACAAAATTTGAAATAAAAACTCTTCTAATTTCAAGTTACCAAAAGCAATCTAACCGATTTTCAAACTAAAATGTGACATCAGTAGGAAGAGCAGGTAGTTAGTAACCCATTTCACAATAACACCCCAACAGAAAACCTGAAACATATTAGGAGAAAAGAAAATCAAAACAAAAGATAGAACTTGAAAAGAATCCAATGTCAGATGCATGGTAAAGTCTACATACAGTAATAAACAGTGCAATAATATAGGACAGAACGTACAGCCGACTAATCGTATCATTTTAATTTTTGCATCTCTTTAACTTGAAGGATAGCATCATGTGAAGAACTCATCTATAAATGGTAGTAAAGCAAAGTTCTTAGAGTTAGAGTAGTGACATTAGAAAGTATATTTCATTTGTTTCATGCAATAAACAACATCACAATGAAAAATAAAGTTTGATGTAAATATTTAAAGTAAACATTCCACATAATCAATCAAATAAAGCTCTCATACATGTTCATTTCTCTACAAAGTTAAAAGAGAGTCTGAATTTTAGAAATTTCTTCTACTAGTAATAAATACCTGTGGTTTTATCAACAAATTGTTAGATTAACAGTTTGGTACCCTCTGTTAGATCAAAGCCTTTCTCAAACATCTCCTCCAGCCATCTCTGAGCTTCATCTCTCCTACCTTTTTTGAGAAGACCATGTATTATGATGTCATAACTCCATCGGTTTGGCTCATAACCCTTCTTGCATATACAATCATACAACTCAAAAGCACGGTCCACTTTGCTTTCGGTTAGTTTCCTCAATAATATATTGTATGTGTAAACGTCAAGTGGGAAACATTTTGCAATAATTTCTTCCAAGTTCTCAATGTCTTGGTTTGCTTCGATACAACCAGAAAATATCCCAATTAGTTGGCCGAGCAAAGAAATATCTGATGTCTCGTCTTGTAGTTCTCTAAATTGAACCCAAGCCGCATACAACTTCTCAGTCTTTAAAGAGTGTAATATAAATACATTACCAATAAAGGATGTTATATAGCCCCTAGTTTTCTCCAACTCATTAACAAGACTTACAGCCAAACTGTAACTTTCCTTCTGGCACAATGATTGTATAAGAAGCTCATAGCATTCCATGCTCGGAAGTACATTATTATTCCTCATTTCCCACATGAAATTCAATGCATAACTTACCTTGTCAGCTTTGCAAAGACCAACAACGATGGAACTATATAGTTTTCTGCCTGCTCGTCTTCTTCGGCGTACATCATTAAAGAAGTTTAGAGCATCAGAAATTCTGCCACTCTTTAGGTAACTAAGCAACATAAGTATGTCGGACCTCAGAGAAGGTGTAATCCCACTTCTTTGCATCATCTCGAACACTTCTCTTGCTAGTTCAGGCTTTTTGGCATGACCAGCCCCAGCAATGAAGTAGTTAAAAATACGAGAGCTTGGTTCAAAATGAGACAACTGCATCTCCAGCAATTTGAAGAATTGATTTTCCGGCCTTTGCATATCGCACAGGCAACAAATAACATCTCTAAACAATTTTCTATTTGGTTTATGAGCCTTTTCCTGCATTTCAAGTAGAAGTGTTGCGGCAATATCACCTCTATTTGACTTGCAAAAACCATGAATCAAGTGAAAGTATGTTTCATGTAACATAGATTTATTTAATCTACTAAGTTCACCATGTAATAAATATGCTTCTTCAACCCTATTTGCTTTACACAAAGCCACAATAAACAATGTCATATGCGGCATAGCAGGGCCTAAATTTCTGTTCCAGGGACAAAATAACCAGCTCCTTTATCTTGTCAAGTTTTCCCTCTCTGCACAAGGCATCCGCAAGAATAGTGAAGATCTTTTTACTAGGGAAGTAACCTTCATGAATTGAATTTCTTAACACATTATAAGCTTCATCAATAACTCCACTCGAACATAAATTATTGATCAAGTGACTATAGGCCGTGCTATTAAGAGAGAGTCCAAACTCTGACCTGGAGTTATACAACTCAATGGCAATATCCGCCATCCCTGCCTTGCAAAAGAAACACAAAACCGCATTCATGGTGATCTTATCAGGTGAAATTCCATCTTTCTCCATTTCAATTAACAAATCATAAAGTTCATTCAGTCGGTATTCTCTTAACAGTCTCAACACCAAAATATTATACTTAAATAGACAGGGAACATCCTTATTTAATAATTTCTTACTATTGATAAAGTCCAAGGACCAGTTTAACCTCCCACGTTGCACAACATTGTGAAGCCAGATCCCGTAAGCATGTTCCAGTGGCACATTAAGCTCCGTAAACTCCTCCAACAATGTGGCGGCATGCTTGAACCTGTTTCCCTTGCAGAGGGCATTCACAATAATACTCACGGCATGCCCACTGACAGGCTTCCTGCTTTCCACTAAACTGCGCAAATAGGCCTCTGCCTCCTCCAACTTGTTCTGCATGCATCAACACTTGACCAGGATGGAGCAAGTGATGTCATCCTCAAAACCCCTCATTGAAATCTGCTGGGCAACCATGTCAGCGGCGTCAAAGCAACGCTCGTCAACAAGAGCATTCAAAAGCACATGGTAGGCGAAGGAATCCAAGTCAATACCCTGGAATCGCATTCTGCCGAACAGCTGGAGTGCCATCCCTGGTTTCCCTGCAAGGGCATAACCCATGACTAAAGTTTCGTAAAATCTGACCCTGTGAATGCACCTGTGCATCATAAAATCCTGCAAGAACTCAAACATCAAGGGCATTAGCTTCGCCTTGGAGAGAATCTTGAAGATGGCATGGAAGGTGGCTCGGGTGTGGTGGAATCTCGGCTGGTGGCCCGCCCAGTCGAAGAACTTTAGGCACGAGAGTACGTCTTTGGAGGAGCGGCGGCCGTAGGAGAGGACCTGGAGGACAAATGCCTCGGATAGATGGATGTTGAGGTGGGAGAGAGCAAGGTCAGCGGCATGCCTGGAAGATGCATCGTCCCGGGGGGCTTGCTCTTGGGAGCTTAGGATGGTGAAGATGCGGTCGAGAAGGGCAGTGCTTGGGGGCTTGAACCAGTCTCTTAAAGATGCCACCACGTCCTTGGCGCTGAGATTGAGGCGGTGAACTGATGAGGAACCGGAGGCGGATGGTGAGAGAAATAGAGCAGAGTAGGAATATGAATTAAGATTGCGATTATTCAACCCCGTGGATTTGGCTACATGTTTAACCGAACCTAAAATCTTTATCATATCTTTTGTTTCTCCACTCACAGGGATTGGATTCGTCTGTTCCAAACTCACAACTCCATTTGCTTTTTCAACAACCCCAATCCCCGACGGCAATCTCAAACCGCGGCCAATAGCGTCACTTTTGTTAAAACTAGGCTAATTTACCGGAATTTTTTTTCTAATATATGACACTAACCGAAAATAATTCTAAAAATATTATAAATTTTACAGTGTAATTGAAGTTGATTAAAAAAAGGTAAACTACATAATTAGTTACCGAACTATGGTTTCTTTCATATTTTGGTCACCGAATTATTTTTTTGGCAAAAACATCACTAACGTTATGTTTCCTTCCTATTTTGGTCACCGACTGTTAAATTTTTTTATTTTTTTAATTTTCCTTGTCATTTCTTCTCTCTCCTCGTAAGCAATATATGTTATTTTATAATATTTTTATTCAAACTAACATGATGGTGACATGTGTCACTGCCTATTAGTGGAATAAAAAGAATGAAAAACCAAGCCCCTTATGCAGCCAGAGAGTTTCGACTAATACGCAGTTACACGTGTCACCATCCTATTAGGCAGTTACACATGTCACCATCTCCTCGTAAGCAATATATGTTATTTTATAATATTTTTATTCAAACTAACATAATGGTGACATGTGTCACTGCCTATTAGTGGAATAAAAAGAATGAAAAACCAAGCCCCTTATGCAGCCAGAGAGTTTCGACTAATACGCAGTTACACGTGTCACCATCCTATTAGGCAGTTACACATGTCACCATCTCTCTGGCTGCATAAGGGACTTGATTTTTCATTCATTTTATTCCTCTAATAGGCAGTTACACGTGTTACCATCTTGTTAGTTTAAATAAAAAATATTATAAAATAACATATATTGCTTACGAGGAGAGAGAAGAAATGACATGGAAAATTAAAAAAAATAACAGGCAGTGACCAAAATAGAAAGGAAACATAACATTAGTGATGTTTTTGCCAAAAAAAATAGTTCGGTGACCAAAATAGGAAGGAAACATAACGTTGGTGATGTTTTTGCCAAAAATAATAGTTTGGTGACCAAAATAGGAAAGAAACCATAATTTGGTGATTACTGGTGTAGTTTACCCTTAAAAAACACTAAAGCAGCTGCATTTGAACTTGACTTTGAATACTGTCCGAATTTAGGATCACTCGTCCATGTGGTAGCCATGCAGGTGATCTTGGGGTGGGTCAAAGTCGGATTCAGCTGAATCCGGCTTCAACCCTGCACTGTCCTATTTAAAGGCTGCCATGCGTCAGTCTGCATGCATGCATGTAGTGTTTAATTGCTGAATTTTTTTGATGAGGGTGGATGGACAAATTCAATTTGTATGAGGGATAGAGGTTTTAGGATTGGTTGAATGGATGATGGGATTTAATTGGGTAGATGGTGTAAGTGGTTGGGATTTAATTTTTATTAGGTCAAATGGGGGTTGAAGATAAATAGTGTGGAGAAAAAACTTTGAAGAAGAAGAAGATTTGGAGAATTTTTTTTATGATGAGTAAGATGTGTATTTGATTTTTACAATTTATAAATATTATCTGATTAATTTTATTTTTAATGTACATTTTTGTAGTTATTACGAAAATCTGATTTTTATGTTTTTAAGTTAAAGTTTTTGCTTTTTTTGTGTTAAATAGGTGGTTGAAGAGAAGGAAATTTGAAGAAAATATAGAAGTAGATGTGTATTTTATTGTTAATTTTAAGTTCTTTATTTGTTTAAAATTTTAAGTTGTTGTTTGAATTTTTTGTGTTAAATATGTGGTTGAAGAGATTTGAGAAAAAAATATAGCAAGTAGATTTGTATTTTATTGTTTAATTAGTTCGTTATTTTTAAATTTTTAAGTTGATATTTGATTTTTTTATGTTCGAATATTTTTAGAGAATATAGTTAGTTTTTGATTTTTTTTATATTTATTTGTAGGTGGTCGGAGAAAATATTGTTTAATTTATTGTTTATTAGATTAATTTATAATAAAATAAAAAAACATTTTTTTAATTTTTGAATGTTTATTTGAATATTTGGAGAAAATAAATAAGTAGATACTTAATTTAAGAGGAAAAAACTTTTTTTTTAATATAGGGTTGAAGAGATTTGAGAAGAAAATATAGTAAGTAGATTTGTATTTTATTGCTTAATTTAAATTTGTTAATTTTTTAATTTTTAATTTGTTGTTTGAATTTTTGTTGTTCGAATATTTCGAGAGAATATAATTAGTCTTGGATTTTTTTAGATTTATTTATAGGTAGTTGAAGAGAATATTGTTTAATTTATGGTTTATTAGATTTATTTATAATAAAAGAAAAAACATTTTTTAATTTTTGGATGTTCATTTGAATATTTGGAGAAAATAAATAAGTAGATACTTAATTTAATTTTTAATTTAGGTTCATTAGTTATATTATTATTATAGTTAATTTGAACTAATTTTATTTTTAATTGTGTAGGAAAATAGAAGTAGAGGTATAGGAAAAAAAGGAAGTAAGTAAGAAAGATTGATAAAATAGATTTAAACTAAAATTAACCTAAATATTAGATTAATAATAATTGTTGATATGATAGTTTAAAGTAAGATTATTCGGGTTATTTTTTATTTGATTATGATTGTTATTTTTTAATGTAGTAGATTTAGTCCCGGTTTACTAATATTTTCTAATATATAGAATGTAGGATGGTTGAGCAAGCTTCGTTGTTCCATTTACAAGATCGACACATTACTAGCCTTAGGGTTGATGAGCTTCTACAATTTTTTTAAAATTTATTTATTACAAAATCGGCCACTTATGTGTATTTTGTTAATAATTATTGTAATCACTCATTTTTGTCCGGGTTTTAGTATTTTTTGGTATTGTTGTAATAGTATTATTAATCCTAAAAAAAATTAATAATAAAAAAGGGGAGGGGAGTGGAGCACAAGGCTCCACGTCACCCACCTCCCCTATAAATATGCATGAACAAAATTGAAATTGAGGCAACAAATGGAATCGACATAAGGGCTGGCCGAATAAGAGAGCAATGCTCTCGGCTAGCCCAGGGCCAAGGGGTAGTCCCCTCGGTCCTAACCGGTTCGATCGGGGTCCTATTTTAGGTCCGATCTAGTTAATATTTTTGGAGGGGTTATGGTAGATCTCGGTGGGGTCTAGTCGGGGTTCGTCATTCGAACTCCTAGTTAGGTATATTTTCTTTCCTTTTTATTTATGTTGTAATTTTTATATTTTAATGAAGTAGTAGTTAATTTAAAATTGTGTTTTTAATTTGTATGTTTATATATGTTTTAGATTAGTATGTTTTAAATTTATGTTTTATATTAGTGTTCTATTTATGTTAGATATGTTTTTATTTATGTGTTAAATTAATAGTTATGTATATATGTTTTAGATTAATATTTTATTTATGTTATGTTAGTATTTCATTATGTTAGTATTTATTTATATTTTTTATCGCAAGGTATTTATTTATATTTTTCATGTTTTTTAGTTTGCATAACGAACATATATTTTGTCAATGCGGTGCCCTTTTATTCGAGCGTAAACGGGGCCAGTATCAGGCGTAGTGATAGTGGTTGGACGTTTACTCTCGAATAACGGGGCCTTTAAAATTTACTCGCACTTATAATCAAATTTTAATATAATCGTCACTTTAAATTCGGAAAATTTAATATTAATAAAGCGGTAATTATTAAAGTACCAATTTTGGGCGATGTGGGGGTGCTAATCCTTCCCCATCCGTAACCGACTCCCGAACCCGATATTTTGAAATCTCTGGTTTTCTACGGTGTCCGGTCCACCTTGAGTGGCCGGTGGCGACTCCAATTTTAAATAAAATGCGGGTTTTCTAAAACTCCACGCGGAAATTTTTTTTTTCCAAAAAATAAAAACACTTTCATTCATTTTTAGCGAGAAAAAAACATCGCTACAGATGGCGACTCCGCTGGGGAATTTTTGTTTTTCAAAAACAAATGAGAGTCGAGCTTTTTTCAAATAATTACTGCTTTATTAATATCAGAAATTCCGGATTTAAGTGACTATTAAACTAACATTCGGTTATAATTGCGCGTTCATTTTAACACATTTAAAATATGGCATATAAACTCGGGGAAAATGCTAATGCTTTCATGGAGATATCGTTCTCCCGTATGGGCCTAGCAAGTACCTTCGGGGCTCGAGTACCTTATACTTTCGTAAGGATATCGTTCCTTCGTATGGGTATAAGGGAATGGGTCCCCCTGAATTGAACCCGGTTGAAAGGAGCCTATAATGGGTGATGACCGGGGGCCTTGCTACTCTTAGTAGAGGACAGCAAGGACAATTCGGGTACCTCTTAGCACCAAAACTGCATATAGTGAGCCGTAAGAGCCAACCCTTTAGAGCCATGTGAAACTCTGCCCGATTAGTGGTCACCCTATTTAGGCTCTGGTGCCTTATTTCTTATTTATGTATAGTTTTTATTACTCTATTTTTGTTATATTTATTATTTGTTTTATTTAATCATTTTATTTGGTACTAACTCGTTTCATTTTATTCTTATCGCATTGATTTCACCTGCATCATTGCACAACATCATCACAATCTTAATTTTGCATTGCATCGATTTAGGACACATTTTGCATGCATTCATTTTCAGAATAATAAAACTAATCCTCGGGTTGCCCCATTAAATACAACAAAGATGGTCGATCTAGCACCTTACAGAGCCTCTTACAAGAGCCTGATCTTGGGGCATGTCCAAAAGTAGCCCTCCACATCTTTTACAAATATTGTGCCTCTAATAAGGTCCCAGTCCGGGGGCATTCTTTGCCAAGGTCCAGCCTTCATTATCGAGTCAAACTCTTGCATCTTTGACCACAGTCTGTAAAATTGCACCCAATCCAAAAAAATAATAATAATGAACTGTCATGAACCAACACAATTTATAAACCCAACCTAGGGGGCAACCGAATCCACACTCAAAGTGTCAAATTCAAGAACAGTTTCAGACGATGGCATAGGGATGAATAAAATGTTGGGGCATGTACCCAGATGACTGATCGAACCCAAGTTGAGGTTGGGGCACCGTCACATACAAAAAACCAAGATCCTGACGGGACCAGTGAGGAGTCGGGCATCCTTTTGAGGGCAAAAAAAAATCATATCACATTCATGCATTTAGTTGCATTCATCTTGCATTTTGCAAACGCCATACATTTAGATTAAGTGCATACACCAAAGTCACCATGCATTTAGGGTAGACACATGCATTAGATACATTCATGCAATCTTGCTTGTACATAACAGGTCTAGGAAAAAGACCGAGTACCCTCGACATGGGGGCAATGACAAGAAGGCCAACCCTAGTCTTGAAGGAGGCCAAACACGAAGAAGATGGAAACGCCCAAAATAAAAGGTATCAGCGACAAAATCTTTGACAATTACTGACTAATGTTTTTTCTTTTGTAGGATTTGATTCCTCCAACGATGGTGTGACGGACGCCAACATTCCAGATCTTACCCTCTACCGACAGAAGCAGGGCAAATTTTTCCAGACATAGTCTCGCTGTCAATAGCACAACAATTCAACATCTTGCAAATCATGCCTCCATCAGTGGTGGGGGTACGCCAACTTAATGAAGATCTTGCCCCGTCGGTGGTGCTGCAGATCAAAATTTCCATCCAGATCCTATCTCTCCGCCGGTGGTGTAATGGATCCTACATTTTGCTGATCTAGTCTCTCCGTCAGTGGTGTGACTGATCAAATCCTCCCAGGTCTTGTCTCTTCGACGATGTTGCAGCTATACCTGAATTTTACTCGAAATTTACCTTTTTATTATAATTGTAGCTAAAAAATCAATCCAAAAAGAAAAAGTAAAAAGAAACAAAAGCAAAAAAAAATCAAAAAAATAAAATGAGAAAAAGAGAAAAAAGAAAAAAATCAAAAAAATGAGAAAAAGAGAAAAAATCAAAAATCAAAAAAAAAGGAAAAAGAAAAAATTGAAAAAAGAGAAAAGAAAAGAAATGAAAAAAGGAAAAATGAAGGAAAAATCAAAAAAAAAGGAAAAAAAATGGAAAAATGAGCTTTCAACCAAATTCTGATCGTGCCTCTTCGCCAGAGTCGTAACTTGATCACAAAAAAGAACAAATATTTGATCCTGCCTCTTCGTCAGAGTTGTAGTTGGATCAAATCCCCGGACCTTGCCTCTTCGTCGGTGTTGTAGCTTGGTCAAATCTAACTTTCGGTTCTGCTTCCTCGTCGGTGTTGTGCTGAACCAAATTTACTAACTTCCGGTCTTGCCTCTTCGTCGGTGTTGTTGCTAGACCAAATTCACTAACTCTTGATCCTGCCTCTTCGTCGGTGTTGTAGCTGGATCAACATTACTAACTTTAGACCATGTCTCCTCGTCGGTGTTGTAGCGTGGTCAAAATTTACTAACTTTCTAGTTGTATCAATGTTGTATCTCAAAAAAAAAAGAGAAAGAAAAAAGAAAAAAAGTAAGAAAAAGGCAAAAAAAGAGAAAGAAAAAAATAAAAAAGCAAGAAAAAGAAAAAGAAGAAAAAATCAAAGAAAAATAGAAAAAAAGAAAAAAGAATGAAAAAATCAAAAAAGGAAAAAAGAAGAAAAAAGAAAAAAAAAGAAAAGAAAAGCTTTCAACCAAATTCTGATCATGTCTCTTCGTCAGAGTCGTAGCTTGATCACAAAAAAGAACAACTATCCGATCCTGCCTCTTCGTCAGTGTTGTAGCTGGATCAAATCTTCAGACCTTGCCTCTTCGTCGGTGTTGTAGCTTGGTTAAATCTAACTTTCGGTTCTGCCTCTTCGTCGGTGTTGTAGCTGAACCAAATTCACTAACTTCTGGTCTTGCCTCTTCGTCGGTGTTGTAGCTAGACCAAATTCACTAACTCTTGATCTTGCCTCTTCGTCGGTGTTGTAGCTGGATCAACATTACTAACTTTAGACCATGCCTCTTCGTCGGTGTTGTAGCTTGGTCAAAATTCACCAACTTTCAAGTTTTATCATTGTTCTAAAAAAATGAAAAATGAAAAAGAAACAAAAAAGAGAAAAAGAAAAAAGAAAAAAGAGAGAGAGAGAGAGAAAAAGAGAAAAATTGTCAGTTTTCTGATCTTGCCTCTTCGTCAGAGTTGTAGCTGGATCAGACATCAGAACTTTCACCTATCGGTCTTGCCTCATCGTCAGTGTTGCAGCTGGATCAAATTTTGTAGACCCTGTCTCTTCGTCGGTGTTGCAGCCGGGTCGAACTCTCTTTAGGTATTAGCTTATTATCAATAATGAAGCAAGTGGAACTCAGTTTGGCTTCCTCAACAAACAACCCCCATTTTGAAGGCTTTGCTTCCCGAGAGTGACAAGGTGGATCAACCAAAACAAGAAAGAAGACTTGCGCAACCAAGAGAATGAAGATCTATCAAAGAAAAAGACACGTGTCAAAAGAGAGAAGTTTAGTTAGATAAGACAAAAATGAGTGCTTTTGATCTTTGCTTTGTTCTTGTTTCACAAGAACAAGCAAAGAGGGGCAACTGTAATCACTCATTTTTGTCCGGGTTTTAGTATTTTTAGTATTGTTGTAATAGTAATATTATTAATATAAAATTTTAATAATAAAAAAAAAAAAAAAAATAAATGTATTAAAAAAGAATTTATGTCACCCAGGTTGTCCACTCCCCTATAACCACCCCATTGAGCAAAATTGAAATTGTGGAGGGGCAAATGGACGGCAACAAGCAAAATTGAAATTGGGGGGAATGAAAGCATGGGGCTTTGGCCAAATAAGGGAGCTTAGCAGCTAGCTAGCCCAGGGGGGTAGTCCCCTCGGTCCTAAGTCGGTTCGATCGGGGTCCTATTTTAGGTCCGATCTAGTTAATATTTTTGGAGAGGTCGTGGTAGATCTCGGTGGGGTCTAGTCGGGGTTCGTCATTCGAACTCCTAGTTAGGTATATTTTATTTCCTTTTTATTTATGTTGTAATTTTTATATTTTAATGAAGTAGTAGTTAATTTAAAATTGTGTTTTTAATTTGTATGTTTATATATGTTTTAGATTAGTATGTTTTAAATTTATGTTTTATATTAGTGTTCTATTTATGTTAGATATGTTTTTATTTATATGTTTTTATTTATGTGTTTTAAATTAATATTTATGTATATATGGTTTTTTTTAGATTAATATTTTATTTATGTTATGTTAGTATTTCATTATGTTAGTATTTATTTATATTTTTTATCGCAAGGTATTTATTTATATTTGTCATGTTTTTTAGTTTGCATAACGAACATATATTTTGTCAATGCGGTGCCCTTTTATTCGAGCATAAACGGGGCCAGTATCAGGCGTAGTGATAGTGGTTGGACGTTTACTCTCGAATAACGGGGCCTTTAAAATTTACTCATACTTATAATCAAATTTTAATTTAATCGTCACTTTAAATCCGGAAAATTTAATATTAATAAAGCGGTAATTATTAAAGTACCAATTTTGGGCGGTGTGGGGGTGCTAATCCTTCCCCATCCGTAACCGACTCCCGAACCCGATATTTTGAAATCTCTGGTTTTCTACGGTGTCTGGTCCACCTTGAGTGGCCGGTGGCGACTCCAATTTTAAATAAAGTGCGGGTTTTCTAAAACTCCACGCGGAAATTTTTTTTTCCAAAAAATAAAAACACTTTCATTCATTTTTAGCGAGAAAAAAACATCGCTACAATTATGTTTCAATAATGCGTTACTTATAGGATACATAGGATACATTTAAACATCCTCTGTGCATGGTAGCCAAACTCCTAGACCACGGAATCTTGAATTTCTTGATGTGGCGGGATTTTATCATGCCATGTTCCTCCATGGGTACAAGTTGGTTCCTGGATTGATTATTGCTCTAATTGAGCGTTGGAGACCCAAAACAAATATATTCCATATGCCTTATGGAGAATGCACGATCACGCTACAAGACATGGTTTATCTTATTGGGGTCCCAGTAAACGGGAAGCCATTGGTCGAGCGTACTAATGTTCAACTACTGCAATTTGTGAAATGTACTTTGGGAAAGTGTCGTATGAAGGTAATGTGAGAGGGTCTCGTGTGAAAATGAGTTGGCTGGAGAGTGAGTTTCGACTCGATGACTGTAGTATAATTGATGAAATTTATAAGGTCAGTCAAGCATATATCGTACAAATGATTGGAGGAATATTGGTGCCATATAAATCTACCAATATGGTCAGTGTACTGTATTTACGTTTTTTGGGTACTTCTTGGGTAACTGATTGTGAATATAGTTGGGGATCAGCCATATTAGCGTGCATGTATCGTGAGTTGTGCATGGGTGCTATAATGGATAAGGGTAAGAGGGTAGGCGGTATTGGTGGATGTCTGTTGTTGTTGCAAGCGTGGGCTTCACAACGACTTCCTTTTTTACGCTGCTTACTCGAACAGATGTACAGTTTCCTCTTGTTGCAAGGTAAATATTCACATTCTTAGTTGAATCTTTAAACTAAATTAATTTGCTCTTAAAATATTATTTTGATTTGTATATAGATGGTGTGAGGAAAAGTATGAGACAAGATTGGTGCACAACAACGTAAGGGTTTGTAGATCTCTTATTGATTTATATTATCAAGAGCATGTATATGAGTGGAAAGTTTATTTCATTAATGTATTATTTACATCTGGGTTATTTAGATGTATTATTATAAATCATCTTTTTTTTGCAGTTTATTTGGAAGGCCAATGAAGATGACCACATATTTGTACCAAAATATTTGATGAAGGATCCGGTTTTATGGTGTAGTGTTACACCGTTGATCCACTTTTCTGTTGTCGAGTTCCACTTTACAGATAGAGTGTTGAGGCAATTTGGCTTCCACCAGCCCATTCCGCGTATTCCACGTTACCATTACCATCTTTACGCATATGATGGACGTGGCAGGCCAGATACGGATTGCGAAGTCGTACATAATGAGTATATTGCTTTGTGTAACAAAAATGGTTCATCGGTTCCGGAACGCTATCCAATGGATGCTATCAATTTTGATTTTGAGAGTTCAGAGTATATTATCTATTATCATAGTCATATAATACCATACTTAACAACTCTCGAAGAACAAGAGAAATGCGAGAGGTACCGAAAAAATATGGTGGCAAAGGTAAATCATCAAAAAATACGGTAGACACATCACAGAGTGCAAACATTTGTAGCAGAAACCCTGAAGGTTGGCCAACCACATAAGAGCCAGATATGAGCAGAGTAACGTTGATGGCTATATGGGAAATGAAACTGACTCCTACTTGTGTACAATCGGAAGTGGCCCCGAGATCCTCAGATAATATATGGTTTACTGATGGTGGTTTCTACAGACCCTAGTTTTATTCACCTCCTACATTTGTACATGCAAGAGTGGGTTTGAGCTCTTCAGGTAATCTAGGGTTTGATGATGCTGGTTTATACAGACTCGAGTTTTATTTACCTTCTACATTTGTGCATCCAGGAGTGGGCTCGATCTCTTCAGGTAATATAGGATTTGATGATGCTGGTTTGTACAGACCTGAGTTTATTCTGCCACAGTCACCTAATTACTCGAACTTTGGCAAGAACATGAATTTTTAGGAAATGCAAAATTTCTTGAATTCACCAAATATCATGGGAGGGAAGAGCAGTTACATGGATTTTTTTACAACATCGCCTCCTATGCCCTCGGTGACTAAGGATGCTGAATAGGATCCCAAGGCACCACAGAGGCCACGACGTGCTCGACGACTGTCGCAGAGTTATCTTTCGACCACAACCCGTCATGGGCAAAAATTACATAGGAAATGATTTGCTAGACTGTTTGAATTCAGGAATTAGTACTGATGTTGAACTAATTTTTTAATTAGTAATGATGTTGAACTTAATTTGGACAACATAACATAACATTATAAATAACACAACATAACATAGCATTCACATTAATAATATTTTCAAATACAAACATTGTAAATCACTGAGGCATAGGCACAAATATTGGTTTATTTAGACAACTTGATCTAGAATGTCCTTCAACCCTATATATGGTACATCTCTTTCATTGTCCCTTCTCTCTGTCATTAAGTTCTATACTGGTATAGATGCGAGTCGATCTAGGTCGGCCACTTGGATTTCTACGAAGTGTAGGATTCGGTAACCATTTTTCATGCTCTACTGACGAACAATAATTTGAATTTGCGATCGATGAGAACTCATTTCTGTAAATATTGACCATCTTGTGGAGATTGAAGCGTTTATCAACATAAGTGTACGGGTAAACCCCTACATGCATACACGCTACAACTGCATAAGTACATGAATATCGCCATGCCTAGAATGCTCCACAATTACACCACCTATATCTAAAATCAACTCGAAGTACATTTGAGTATGCTGCTTCATTGTTGCGTTTGGGACCAACAACATCAAATGTTTGATTGATTTGGTCGAAGCTATTAATCTTCAGCGATGTTGCATTCGTTACATTTGCTTGCCTTTTTCTCACAAGTTTGGGAGCCCAACTTTGCCTACTATTTATTAAAGCCTCGATTTCCTTCCCTTTAACTGCCTAAACTTTCGCCAACCTATAGTACGTCTCTTTCACCAGGCTTGCTATTGGGAGATGACGTGATTCTTTTAGTACTCCATTTATGTACTACATAAGGTTGGTAGTCATTTGCCCATATTGTCTACCACCTTCGTCATACGATTGGGCCCATTTTTCTCTCTCGATATTGTTTGCCCAACTCCAAATGTGCTCGTTGTACTTCATTAAATTCGTCATCTCCCTCTCAAAATCTGGTCGCGTTAGTAGATATCATGTGTCATAATATTGTTAGTATTGAGACAAATCAAAATGTATACATAAATAAATAAATAGATATGAAAATATAATTGAGTTTGAAAAGAAAGATGCTTACCCATGCTTAAAATCTCACTGCGAAGATATGGATTTTTGAACCGCTCGTAGCTGTTCTTACCGATGTGATAAACATAGTATGCGGGGTATGCGTATGATGGTGTCCAATGACTTTTGTCTCGATTAATTACTGCTTTAATACCCAACCCTCGATTAGATATAATGCAGACCTCATCTTCTCAGACGACATGCTCACGTAAATTGGTTAAAAAGAAATTCTAAGCTTCCGTCGTCTCTTGCTCAATAATTGCAAATGCAATCGAGAAGATATTTTTGTCACCATCTTGTGCAACGAGAATCAACAGTACATGAGAGTATCTCCCATACAGCCATGTGCAATCGACTTGGATCATACATTTGCAATATGGAAAACTTTTAATGAAAGGCTTGAACGCCCAGAAAAGTCGATAAAAAATTTATGGCCTTCAACAAATTGGCCTTCTCGGTCGTATGCATCCTTGGTTTGATACCTCACTATGGTGCCTGGGATAAAATGTGTCATTGCTAGTAATAAAGCCGATAGCTTATTGTACGACTTATTGTAATCACCATACACTAACTTTGTTGTCTTATCCCTTGTACGCCACCTCTTCTTGTATTTTATCTGGTATCTAAATTGTTGTGCAATGGTTGCCTAAATTGTTGAAATGAGAACTCTTGGATTTGCTTCAACCAACTTCATCACGTGATGGCTTATTACACTCGAGTCTAATTTTACACACTTGGCACTCGACACTCGTAAACATGTGTGATCGCCATTGTACTTTGTGACCTCTCAATGATGTTTCCTCTGAAGCTTCGACACTTAGATCTTTCAATTATATTCTTGTCCGTATTTCACACACTTGGCAAAAAAAGTCCTATTGCTGGATTCTGCAACAACATAGTCTACGTGGTTCTTGATGTTGTACTCTTTCACTGCCGATATAGTTTTATTCTTATCATCAAATTAAAGCCTAACATATAATTCACCAGGTTGGTTGAGCATTTTTGCACGGATGGTGTCCCTTTGACGATCAACTCTACACCAAACTCCCTGATAATTAGGGTAGGCAGGGTAGGATATATTTGACTCTACACCAAGTGCCCTGGTAATTAGGGTAGGCAAGGTAGAATATTTGTAGACTCTACACCAAGTGCCTTGGTAATTAGGGTAGGCATGGTAGGATAATTGAGATGCTACACCACACGCCCTGGTAATTGGGGTAGAGAGGGTAGGTAAACTTTTACACCTAGCGACCTAGTAATTGGGGTAGGTAAGGTAGGTAAACTTCTACGCCAAACACCATGGTATTTAGGGTAGGCAGGTTAGGCAAACTTCTATGCCAAACGCCATGGTAATTGGGGTAGACAGGGTAGGTAAACTTCTAAGCCAAACGCCCTAGTAATTGGGGTAGACAAGGTAGATAAACTTCTAAGCTGAGCGCTCTGGTAATTAGGGTAGGCAGGGTAGGTAAACTTTTACCCCGAACACCATGGTAATTGGGGTAGACAGGGTAGGTAAACTTCTATACTAAGATCCCTGGTAATTAGGGTTGGTAGGGTAGGTAAACTTCTACGCCGAGTGCCCTAGTAATTAGGGTAGGCAGGGTAGGTAAACTTCTACTTTGAGCGCCCTAGTAATTAGGGTAGGTAGGGTAAGTATTCTTCTACACCGAGCGCCCTGGTAATTGGGGTAGGCAAGGTAGGTAAACTTGGACTCTACGTCAAGTGCCCTAGTAATTAGGGTAGACAGGGTAGGAAAAATTTGAGACTCTTGCCAAGAGCTCTGGTAATTGGAGTAGGTAAGGTAGGAAAACATTGAGAATCACGCCAAGCGCTCTGGTAATTGGAGTAGGCAGGGTGGATAATTATGCCATGGATGAAAAGTTAGTGCTTGTAGGTTACAATGATGCTTCAAATTAACCAAAGAATTTTCCTGTTATAGTCACCAAGGACGTCAAAAAATAGTATGAAGGAGAAACAAGACAAATTGTGCGCTTAATATTGGATAACATCGAAACGGGTTGGCTTGTGGTAAAATGTGTTTTAAATTACTGGGAAACTAGGATGCATAAGTTTACAAACAAGGTTGTTCGAGTGGGCATTGATGTACATTCAATTGGCAAATGGTGAATACGTAAGGCAATGTGTACCAACCAAGTATCATACTAGACTTGTGTGAATATGTTATCACTAATGTATTCGATTGTATGTCTTGTAGTACATGCAATATAAAAAAAGGCAAAGAGACAAAGTACATTTATGTATCATGGTAGCAACTAGAGATCATTTTACATCATTAAGTAACTAAGTGCAACGAGAGCCTATGCTTATCCGCTTGGATAGTGGCTATATGGTGACATATTCTATGCTTAGAAGGTCTCACTATATGGTATGTTACTTTGTGTTTGGTAGATCTATTGCCAAATTATGTTGTGCAAAGAAACTATAAGGCACAGGTTCGAGTGGGTCAATGGTTTGTTACTTGTCTTTTGCTCGAGCCACAATCAGAGTAAAAATGATGGAGCATGATCTAGCACTCGACATTGAAGAAGTATAACCCAATCATAATGAGTTCATGATCAGTCTAGATGGTCACGGATGTGCAACGCGGTCAAAAAGAGGTCGAGAGAACCTAGGATCGAGGCTTGAATTATTTGCTTGAATGTTTAGATGATGGGGCTAGAGAAGTGTATTAAATCAAGCACAGATCAAAGATGAGCTGCCACAGATGTCCATCTTGACTCATTAAGTGATGAAGAAATTGTGTCAACATAGATGTGAACATCGATAGAAGAAGTGGGGGAGAATGTCAGAACCACCCCTTCTTGGACTACATCGATGAGGACATCAATAGAGAAAGTGTGGGAGAATGCCAAGGCTATCTCTTATTTTATTGCAATCCTGCCTTGACAAGCCCATTTGGGACTGAGCAAAGGCAAACCGAGCGTTGATATGAGCAATCCCTAAGGAGTTACCAAGTCAAGGATGCAAGTCAGGATGCTTTGGAAGGCAATGAAGACCCTGTACAGAAAGTGTCCTTGGTTGGGACGAAGCAACGTATACTCGCGTCATACTTGGTAAGTTTATTTAGCTCTTTAGGGGGAAATGATCTGGTGTTGGGTCTCCACATCCTCCTCGCCATGACTAGCAGCCGAGCTGCCTTGGTGTAAGTGACATTCTCCTAGGCTCATGTGGGGCCCAGGTGTGCGGGCATAGGGGCCAAACGGATGGCACAATGTCTCTCTAGGATGATCTCCTAGAGAAGGTTTGGGGCTAGAGGGCCCCATATCGTGCTTGTCGCAGAAGTCAGGGGTTGGCACCTAGCATTCGCTAGGCCCTTCGTGCGCGTGTTGCCTGACGGATCGTAAAAAGACGCTTCCAAGTTAAGTTCTTAGATAAAGGACATGTTGAAGGCTGACTTGTTTGGGATGTGTCCCTCTCAAGTCCATATGGCATGTCGATTCAGGCCTGAACAACATGACCGTGACGCTTAGCCTGGTGGCATGCCACTAATCTTACCTCCTCTGTAAGTGTTGCTTATAATTACCAAGTTATTTTGATCTAATTGATATGCTTATGTGTTGCTTAAAGTAATTGGCATGGATGGTAATGGTAGTTAGTATGTGCCTTGTTTGTTGAATTTAAAGTGCATGTTGTTTGTGAAATTTTATGCCGAGTAACTATTGGATGTTTCTTGATATTTAAGTAGAAGTTTTTAGTATGCATTGACAAGAAATCTAGCTTGAATTTCGTGCGACTATATCTGTTTTCTAGCTTAATTTTGGTTTAATTGCATGTTGGAACTGAAGATTTAGGATTTTTATGTCTGTACCAAAATTAATAATATTTTCCAATTTGGTCCTCATTTACACTTGTGTTTTTAATTCAGCGTGTTGTGAATGGTCAATTGAATTGAAAATTTGTATCTGAACTATTTAGAACATTCTACATATAATGGCATGTTAATTTGTGGTTTCTGCATGTTGGATTTATACTTGCTTTGAAATAACCATTTTCTCCTCAAGGGGCTTTCGACCCCTGTTATAAAATTAGAATATTTGGTAGATTTTTGTCTAATTATAATTTGACCATTGTAAAAATAAATATTCAAATTAAAAAATATAAGAGTTTATTAAATATATAATCAAGTAGGGATTGAACTAAAGAAGAATGAGGCCGTATTATCAAAATTTTTGGTCTAATATCAATTTAAGTCCTTAAGTTTAAATATTAGACAAATTAGACATTACCCCATGAATTTTGAGTTTTAAATACTTAATAAACATTTGTATTTTTTATATTTAATATTTAGGCCCCTCAAATGTTCCATTATGGCTCCGTCCCTGTTTGTCCTTATGTGTTTATTGAAAGAACTATTAGATGTTGACATGTATTCAGATTTCAATGATGTCTTGCTACTGTATTAAATTCCGTTTTAAGAAATTTATTTTAAAATTTTAATTTATCTACGTTTTTAAGTCGATTTTGTTCTGAATCGTTTCGTTGATTATTGTGTCGTTCGTTATTCGGCCACACATTTAATAATGTTATTTTCACAAATAAGTTTGTTTAAATAAATTATCTTTTCTTTTTAATGTATCTATATCTATAATTATATTTAATATTCTAATTGAATTTGGTGTTACTGGTTAATCAGATGCCAATTCAGTTGAAAATAACAAAATCACCACTATTTATAAAAGTACAATAAATATTATTAAAAAGAGTGTTGTTGTCTTTTCATACTTTTACAAATCTTTAAATAAAACTAGGAAAACACATTACTTAGTATTCGAATGCATGATCAAGAACTTCAATACACAAGTGTTTTTATCACCCACCTATAATCGTTCAATAATATTATTTTCAAAACTGAAATAGTTTAAAAAATATTTTATTCTTCTTTTAATGTATATTTTAAGGTGCCTCCTTAAATATGGTGTTACTTAACTTAGCAACACCATCTCAATTAGATAGTAAGTTTAAACCAAAGTATAAGATAATATATAAGCTAAGGGTATCATAAGCTTTGAATTTTTGCAAAAAATAAATCAATTAAGCCTCTGATTTTTTTTTTGCACCCAATTAAACTCTTATACTCCAAATTTTCATCAATTCACCCCTTTGAACAACGTTTAATGTTAAATATAATAGTTTTTGGATCAACTTAGAAGGATGAGAACCTAAATTTCTATCTATCGGTGGTAGGCCCACTTTAATCAAATCAATTCTATCCATTCTCCCTATTTATTTTCTATCTATGTTCAAGATGCCGGTGTCGATGGCTTCTCGATTAAACAGTTTGGTGTCTTCTTTCCTTTGGGGTGGGGATGGTGACAAATCAAAGATACACTGGGTTAATTGGGCACAAGTACGTTCCCCTAAGAATATGGGGGGCTGGGAATTGCTAATCTTGATCCCATGAATCGTGCTTTATTGAGCAAGTGGTGTTGGCGTTTTGGGAATAACCCTTCTAGTTTATGAAGGCGTGTAATTTCCGCTAAAGTTTCGAGTTGTAACTCAAGTCTCCTACCCTCTAATGCACCTCCAGTAGTAAAGTTCTTTGTGGCAAGAACCTTGGGTGACTTGCCAAAAACCTTCAAAAGCTTATCTGATCTCCAACTCAACCCTGTTTAACCTAAAAATATATAAAGATGAATGCATTAGGCATACTTTGCTTAGTAAGGTAGCCATAAACAATGTCAATAATCAATATGTTTTCAAATGCATGTTTCATCAATAATCCAATGACAATATGCCAATGTTCAATATCTATAATCGATAACAATGCAACAATGGTCAATGATTACTTGTCAATATTCAATATCAATAATTCCTTAGTTCATTATTAATCCTTGGATTGACTCAAGATAGTGGATACACGGATTCCTATGCCTCGCCAAGTCAATAAAGGTCTAGTCCTTCTGCCTCACCAATATAAGGGCCGTAGCCCAAGGATCGTACTCCACCTGTACTAATGAGCTCATGAATCCTATGGCATGCCAATTGTATCCAATGTCCACTCGAATCCAAGGTCCAGTAATTTAGGCCAATATTCAATACATTATCAATATCAATAAGTTCAATGATCCGATAGCGATAAATTAACCCTTAGGTCTATTTCAATGATCGGTGAGTCCAATAACAATATCAATATAATTGGCCAATATCAATGAGTTCAAAGGTTCAATAACAATGATCAATAGCAATAGTAATGTTTCAATAATCAATGGCCAATGATCAATGACAATAACAATGATATTTCCAATGCTATGCCAATACTCAATATTCCATGACAATATTCAATATTCAATGACAATGATCGATACTCAATGTTTCAATAATTCGATAAAGAAGCTTACCGAAACTTACCAATACACCCTCCATAGGGGTCGATGCAATGACCTTACTGACAATGTTAGCAATAATATATTCAATGAAAATAAAATCGGGAAAGACACCTAGCCTAATCTCGAGACTCTGACTACACTCACCTCAAAATCTGAAATTACTACGGCTTTCGGATGACAATTCCTTTGCCCTTAGCTTTTGTAGGAGATGATGGTCTTTCCTCCAACACTTGATATAGGCAAGAATTAGGGGAAAATAGTTAGAAGCAAAACTATTGATTCAAAATTGATATTCAAGCTTAGTAAAGCTTGTAGACAATATCATCTCCGTGGATTAAAGCTTCCAACATACGTGAATAGCCTTAACTTTCAAGACTTTAATCTTGAAAATAGACTTCAAGGATTCATGGAATCAATAAATTGTTTGAGGGGTTTTACTCACCAATCCAAGATCTTTCCAATGATTTAGAGGGATCAAAGAAAGTCTAAGGAACTAAGTGAGGTGCTTGCTTGAGCTCGGTGAAGAAGACAACATTGGTGGTGCTAGCTTGTTTAGTTTGGTGAAGAAGATAAAGAAATTTGGGAGCTTTGTCTCATTTTTAAAGTGTTTTTAACACTTTCTTTCCTTCCCCTTTTTTCCTTATAGCCAATGGCTTACCCTTCAAAATAGTTGTCTCCCAAGCAACCAATCAAATGGTTTCTTAGCTTGGGAGGAAACCTTTTAATTATCACTAATAATTCATTTTTCCCAAATCAATTATCTTTTATGATAATAGCCACCATCTTCACGTGAATTAGACTAAGCAAGGAGGTGACTCACACCTCTAATTGGTATAATTACGAGGGTGGTCCCTTAACTTCCAAAGTTTGCACTTTTACCCATAAACTTCCAATTTCTCAATATAGTCACTAAATGATTTTTAATTCTTTCCAACAAGGTCCAAGATCAATAATTAGACTCAATTGAAGTTCATTACAATACAATTAAGTACAAAATTAAAATCATTACAATGATTGGACCATTCTGATATAAAATTTTTGATCACTAGAACCTAATTCTGACTAGACCGGTTTTTAGGGTGTTACATGGATACATTGGAAAAATGTCACTGGAAGAGTCTTCGGGGTTGTTTGGTGGTTATAGGTTTAAGTTGAAAGTGAGTTATGCTACCATGTGGCTAGTGAGTCTTTCTTGTAATTTGCAGAAGGGTGTCAAGGAAATGCTTGAGTTGGGGGTATATTTTTGAAAGTTCTAGTACTAAAATAACCGTGTGGTTGTAACAGTGACAGGGGATAGATTATGGGTTAGCAAGGGTTTATGGAGTATCGTAAGGCCGATGAATGTTTTAGTAATATTCGAGGTTGTAATAAGTTGAGTATTTTGGGAATACTCAGTTGTATGGTAGCTAGTGTGGAGGCTCACTCTCGTTTAGAGGAACCAAGAAGGTTTTTGTCTGATAATCGAGGGTTTATTGATAAACCTTCGAATCTTGGTGGATAGATGTTCTTGGATGGTTAGGTTTGAGATAGATAGGTAGGTAGGAGTGTTAGTTCTAAAATGTTATCAGTAAGTGTGAACGGTTGGACATGCATAATGCATAAGCACTTATATGTATATACTTAAATATGTTGGTACATGCATACATGTGGCATGACATTAGGGGTCTTACATTCATATACATAGGCATCATTGGGAGCATATAAGTAATCATGCAAACATACGTTCACATTTATTAATGACTTTTTGGAATCGATAAGGTAATGGTAAGTCGGATAGTTAAGAAGTTCTTCCGGTTTTGTAGGTTGGCGAGAGCGCTTGGTACAATTGATGGGTAAAGAAGATCGATCAGGGTTGTAGCATGGTTTGTGTGTTAGTCGCTACTAGGTTATAGATAAATATGGTTGTTAAGAGGTATAGTAGGCGGTGTATGATCTCTGTGTAGGAGTTGGTAGTGGTAGGGTTATCTTGAAAGGTTTAATGACGTGATCTGTATTATGAGAAATGTATTGGGTATACAGACCATAAGAGTTTGAAGTAGTAATGTCATAAAAGAAGGTGAACCGTAGGCAACGTCATTGCTTAGAGTGGTTTAAAAATTATGACTGTTATAGAAAGACAAACGGGGTAGCTGATGTCTTAAATAAAATAACGGTGGGCGAGACGAAGGTCATGTGTGCGTAGTTAGGCGTGATTCGTGAGAGAGGTTGGTTAGCTGGGTTACAAGTGAGATTATCCCTGGTACATTTGGTCAGGAGAGGTAACCGGTTATCAGGGCGTAGATACCGCTAGTTAAGGATATCATGGATGAAAATCTAACGAATTTTTACTTTGGTGATGGTGGAGTGTTATGTTTTAAAAACTAAAAAAATTGGATAGTAGTGCCTAATGATGACAAGTTGAGGTGTACCATTTGGACCGAAGCTCATGCTAGCCCTTTTGCTAAGTGTATTGGTAATTCTAAGATGAATTGAAATCTAAGGAAGAGTACTTTTGAGTGAGACAAAAAGGATTGTTGTAGATTTTGAGGCTAAGTGTATGGTTTGTCAGCGAGTTAAGGCTGAACATCAGTTTCCTTCCGGGATGTTGCAATCGTTGAGGATTCTGAAGTGGGAGGGGAAAATGATTACAATGGATGGTGTAATGAGGTTGCCTTTAACGCTAACTATTTGGGATTCCATTTGGGTGATTGTAGATCGGTTTACGAAGTGTGCACATTTTCTGCATGTGCGTACGACATATACTTTGGATGGGTTGGAGAAATTGTATATCGCCGAGGTAGTTGGGTTGCATAGAATGCTTAATTCCAATGTTTAGGATAGAGATCCATATTTTACTGCAAGGTTTGGGGGGGTGCTTGTGTCGAGTTTGGGGTACTCGTTTGCAAATTAACGTTTCGTATCATGCACAAATGGATGGCCAGTTTGAGTGTGCGAATCAGATCTTGGAGGATATGTTGAGGTATTGTATCATTGAGTTCCAAGGAACTTGGGAAAGACAGTTGCCTTTGGTGGAGGTTGCATACAATAATAGTTATTAGGTAAGTATTAAGATGGCACCGTATGGAGCCTTGTATGGTAGGAAATGCTGTACGCCCTTATGTTGGGTTGAGGCTAGAAAAAAGTATGTTTTCATGCCTGATGAGTTGAAGGATACGAATGAAAGGTTGGAGCTTATTTGTGATCATTTGAAAGCGGCTTTGGATAGGCCAAAATCTTACGCGAATTTAAAGTGTGGGAAAGTTGAGTACGCGGTTGATGAAAAGGTTTTCTTGAAGGTTTCACCTTGGGAGAAAGTGTTGCGCTTTGGGAGCAAAGGGAAGTTAAGTCTGAGGTTTATTGGACCGTCTGAGGTGTTGGAGCGTATAAGTCATATGGCTTATCAGTTGAGTTTGCCTCCTAAGTTTGAAAAGATTAATGATGTGTTTCATGTATCCATGTTGTGGAGGTATCGATAGGATCCGTCGCATGTAATGCTAGTAGAGGATACTGAGTAGCGACCGTATTTATCCTATGATGAGGAACCGATGGAGATTCTTAACTCCAGTAGTAAAGTTCTTTGTGGCAAGATGATAGAACTTGTTAAGGTGTTGTGGCGACATCGCATTGTTGAGGAAGCCACATGAGAGAGTAAGTCAGACATGAAAGAGTAGTTTCTGCATCTATTTCCATATGGTAAATTTCAAGGAAGAAATTTCTTAATTGGGGGAAAGTTATAACGCCCTGGTTTTGTGCTTAGGAGTTTTCTAGGTTGATTAGACGGTTCGGTGGACCAGATTAGAGGATTCGATTCAGTTTTAGGATTAATTTGAAATAAATATTTTTGAGTGAGAAAAAATATGGAAAGATATTCTAAAATCATTAATTATTATGTAGATGATTTTGGTGAAATCAATTTGACAAAAACAAGTTTTGAAAAGAGACATCTTGGGTCAGTGATCAAAATGTAAAGTTTTAAAATTGTTTTTAGTGACTGTTTTGTAAAAGGGTCAAAACTTAGAATCTTTAAGGAGCTAATTAGACAAAGTCTAATATCAGACTTTTCTCTTTAATTGGATATTTTATAAAGGTTTTAAAATAATATAAAGAGGCTTGAAGGATTAATTTTATAATTAAATTTTATAAGTAAGCTTTACGTAACTAACTTTTCTCTAAGAGATTTTCTCTCAAATTCTCTCCAGCCAAACAATATTTTCTAATTCAATTTTCTCAGGTAACTACTTGTTTTCAACATTCTTTTATTTCCAAATGAGTTCTTAATGATTTTCTAACAAAACCTTATTGATTTGATTCTGTTTTCTCAAGAAAACTCATCTAATTAAAGGGAAAGCCAATGTTAGAAGTGAGCTTCATTCTTCTGCTCTAATATAGGGTTATTTATTGAAATTACCAAGTTATTGATCCTTTATAAACATTTTCTAATGAGTTTTAATGATTTAATTATGGAAAAAAGGTTAAATCAAGGTTTAATTGATGTATTTGATTGATATTCGTTATGGATCTGTTTTATTGGGTTCTTGATTTGATTAGAACATGTTTTTGATGTTTTATAATATTAATAAGTTAATTTTAACATTTTTATCCCGAAACTAAGTGAATCTCTAATTTTCTAGGTTGTTAGTTATGGGTTTTTGAGGTGTTATGGATGTTTAATGAGTGCTAGGGGTTTAAGGATGATGCTAATGTGTTTTTGGATGTTAATTGATGGATTAAAACGTTAGGTTTTGGATGGTTTAAGTTTGGAAGGTGTTTGATGTTGTTTTCGATTGTTGTGGAGTGAAATTGGGTAGAAATTGATGAGGATTTGTGTGAATTGATGTTGCTGGGTTGTTGAATGTATTTTGATGCATTGAACCCTCTATTTTTGTATGGTTAAAGTAGGAGAGGTTGATCCTCAATCTTGAGGTAAGGTTTCGGAAGCCTTAGAGGCTTGGATTCCAATAAAAGTTTTGCGTAGTCGGTGAGTGAGAACGTGATTTACAGCTTTACGAAGGTTTGAAAGTTGTGTTTGGGAGTTTAGATCAAGCTTGAAATGCTGGTCTAAGCTCAGAAGTAAGTAAAGGATGATTTCCCTCTCGCTCTCGGTTTGGCAAATTGGTTTTGATGCACTTGTTTTGATTATTTGACATCTCACTGTTATATGCATGATTTGAGCATGATTTACTGCTGAAAAATGGTTATATAATGCTGATGATGCATTTGGAAGTAATGCATGTTTTGATAATGTTTTTAACATTGGTTAATACATGGTTGAATGCATTGGATAAATGGTTTTGGTTGATGCATATGAAAACAGTGAGTTAATGGAACTAATTATATTGGCAAGTGATGTAGTTTATAAATGTTATCGTATATAGTTGGCCGGCCATAGGATTTGACAGTGCACTATAAAAAGTCACATTGGATGTTGAGGGGTTTATATGTACTGTAAACTCCATCCAAGAACCCTAACAATTGATGGGTTATATGGTACTAAAGATTCTTGTTAGTGGATAGTACACCTAACCGATGAGTGGTGTTGAGGGGTTTATGTGTATCGAAAACTCCACCACGGGTACCACAACGATGGAGGGGTTTATATGTCCTCAAAACTCCCTGTTGATGGACCTTTAGATGGTTTCCGTTTGAGATGTGGGAAGTGTTGAGAGAACACTTGTTAAATTCATGTATACCGTGTAATAATTTGTAAAGTGGAACTTGGTTGATGATCACTTGTAATCCAATATAATTGATGATGTATCATGTGTTGGATTGTGATATATAATGTGGTCTATACATGTTTGCTCTTTAAGTTTTGCATTGTGAATGAATGCATGGGAAAGCTTAAATTGAGGAATGCATATGGAATTATGCACGTGAATTCATGATATGAGATATCATATGGTGTTAAGCATGTTTTGAAAAGATGAAGTACATGAAAAGTGAGGTATGATTGCTGATGATGTTTTAAAAGTTGTTTTGAAAGTGATTTTCAAAGTGGATTGTTAAATGGTTTTAAATGCATTGATGGAGGTTTGTTTTAGATCACTCCTCACAAAGCCAAGTGTGCTTACGTTCTCTTTTTCCATCAATGCAGAGAATTAAAGGTTGGAGGCAGCAAACAAGTAAAGAAAACTCCAAAGACTTGTGTTTACGAAAGTATGGTTTTGATTTAGACTTGTAGTAATAAAGACAATATGGTCAGTTGTTGTTTGGGAGGGTTGTTCGCTAAACTCCCTGTTTGTTCAAGTTTTAAATGTTGTCTTGGACTTGTACGAGGCTTTAAATGCTTGATGGGTGTTTGGTTTTATGTTTTGAATGTTGAGTAGGGAGCATGCCTATAGATGATGTAGATGTTTGTGTTAGGCTTGTTCGAATTGCTTAAAATGTTTCTATGATTGTGTTAAGAATGTCTTTGATGATTTATGATGTTTAGGTAAGGTTTAGTATTGATTAAAGTGAGCCAAAGTGTCATATATTGGACCTAGAGGTCATTATAAGCCTTCACGTACCGGTATCGGTCTTTTGGTTTCGGTATGCGGGGTCTGGGAAGGCTCAAATCATTAAAAATTAGCAAAGGGTATCGGTACGCCTAGCCACTGTATTGGTACACCTAGAAGAAATTTTACACTGGTGTCAGTACACTGGCTCTCATACCGGTACGCCTTCTAGCTACTGGAATTTGGATTTCGAAATGTTTTCTTAAGGGATCGGTATGAGGGTAATGTCGTATCGGTATAGGCTATCTTGTATATTGTATCAATACGGGCTAACGTGTATCGGTACGTGTACCTGTTAAGTTTGTTATGCCATATCGGTATGGGCTAGCTCGTATTGGTACATAGTGTAGTTTTCTTGTGTTTTGCTTCCTGAGGTATAAAACTGTGCAATTTAGTCCCTGAATGATAAGTATGAATTAAATGAGCTTGGATGTTTATTTTGTGCTGGAATTTGACATGTTAGTATGAGATTGGAATTAATTAAGGGTTGGTATCATGGATGTCAAATAAGTCCTTGAAATTTATGGAAATTACATTTTAGTCCTCAAAGTGCATGCTTGCGCAATAGAACTCTATTTAGGAATCTGATCGCAATGTAACTTATCCGTGATGCATATTCACCTTAGAATTTAAATTGACACATTTACACAAGCTAAAAGAAAAAAACAGACCCAGTTTAGGTTAATAGTTTAGGTTTGCTTCGACAAATCTAATGCAATCCTTTTAGCTCAGTTCCGGCTAGACCTGGTTAAGGGGGTTACATTCCTGGTTCTCTTATATTCCTTTTGCGATTATTTGGACTGTGTGGTTATTTAGAAATGATATAGTATTTAAAGGGAAGAATGTAGATTGAATTCAATTAGATTTTTTGGTTAGGGTATGTAATGACCCAAATTTTGGGTTGACAAATCGGGCCTCATATTCGAGTATTGGGTCTTTATGTGAAAAAAGGAAGAATGTGATGTTGGGTTTTATTAAAATGGTTTTCATCTTTTATTTGAGGAGATGAGAGTTTGAAATTTAAAGATTGGAGGAAAAAGATAAAGTGGGCGGTAGGTGGAAAAAGGGAAGATGATATGTTGGAGAGAGAGAGAAAAAGAAAAGTAGGAAAGAAAGGGGAAAATGAGAGAAAAAGTTTAATGGGGAGTTTTAAACTCTGATCTACAGAGATTCGACGGTCAATTGTCAACAACTCTACCACCATTGTGTTTATCTCGTCGAGATGAGTTCGCCGATACCCACGATGTCGCCATTGAAGCCGCCGTCAGAGAGGGTGAGAGAAAATAAGTTTTGTGTTGTTGAGTTGAGAGGGTTAAAGTGCTCAGAACAAAAAACTGAGGCCACCATCGGAATCACCAGCTCGAGAATAGTCGGCCGATAAAGTTTTGTCACCGTTTACCGTCGAAAGTTGCTGCACGCGCCGTACGCCGCGTGTGGGCTTCGTCTTGGGAAGATCAGAGCCATCTAAGTTGAGCTGAGTTAGATCCGAGCCGTCGAGCTTAGCTGCGTTAACTCTGAGCCGAGCCGCATTGGCTGAGCCGACCGTGTTAACCGAGCCGTTGACCGTATTGACTGAGCTGTTGCCTTTTTTGGGGGACCCTAACCAGGGGTTTCTCGACGTTCTAAGTCCGTTGGTGTAGTCTATTTTGCCAAATTCGAACCCAGTAAGTTGTTTTTATGCTTTTGACCTTGTGGTTTAGTTAGTGAATGAGGTTAATTAATATTGGTGGTATTCATATATTTATGAGGTTTGTTCGGGTTTGAATACTAGATTAAGAGGAGCGTTTGAGGAGCTTGAGTAAGGATTTATCAATAATCGCTTAATGTTAGTACACCTTGAACTCATATTGCTTTATGAGCATCATAAATGTGATTGCTTTGTATGTTAATAACTGCAAATTAGGTAGACGATGAATATGCATGTTTGGAGACCGATAATATGAGACTCGATATCTATGTAAAGGATGACGATGCTGTGATTATGATGTGACTCGTAGAGACTTTAGAGACCGCGTTGGGTCATTTGAGATGCTTGTATAATTTCTTGATGACTGGTTGATTGATTGATAATTGTGATGCCTTATATGGTTGTTTGAAATGAATTAACGTGATTCGATGGAAGTTGTGCGTAAGGGATAAATAATGGTAATATTTGAATAAATGATCATGAAGTCGGTAATTAATATTTTTTGAATGAATGCATTAGTAAACAAACCCTAATGACTTTTATAAGCTTTAGAGATCGAGTAAAGCGTGGTAATATCATAATTTGAGGGAATTGTTTGAACTCGTGATTAGGGTATCGCTATGAGCTTTAGCCATACTAGTACGCGATTGGGGTCGTATCGGTATAGGTCAACCAGTACTAGTACTTGTGGAAATCTCGGATTTTCTGTAAGCAATATCAGTATCGGTACGCGTGTGAGTACCGGTATCAATACTCGTCTTCAAGTACCGGTTCCCACTAAACATAATAATCTATAATGCTAATAAAAAGATGGAAATTGACGTGAGATGTTAATGAGATAATATGGATTAATAGAGATAACTAATGAGGATGATTAATGTACACTTCTATAATAATTAATAACTTGGTAAACATTGGGTGACTTGATGGTGATAGCAACCGTATGGATCCTTGGTGGATCATGTGCCGTGTGCTGTGTGGTTGACGTGTCCTTGCTATGTGCTGATATAGACACTTAGATGGTTGAGTTACCATTGTTTGGTGGGATCTGGATACCTAGAGTGAGAAAGAGTGTGTTTCAACACCATGGTTAAAGATTCCTGAATGTATGATCCTGATGTTTAGTCGTCGCGAGCCTCATTCAAAGATGCTTGATGAAAGATTTCGAGCATCGGTGTATGATCCTGATACTTAGTGGTCGCGGGCCTCACCCAATAGAGTGTATGATCCCGATGCTTAGTGGTCACGGGCCTCACTCAGAGTGTATGTATCCTGATGCTTAGTGGATGCAAGCCCCACTCCTATATTGTGGTATAATGCTGATATGCTATATGTTAGGCGGCTAGAGGTAGCGCCATGTTTATATGATGTTATATTGCCATGTTATGAGTATGGTTGGAACTTGTGTGCCCTGTATGATGATTGCTTTGATGAGAACATGTGTTTAGGCGACTTGTGGTAGCGCCATGTGTTTATTTATCTCTCCTTATTGCTCATACTAGCTTGCATGCTTATGTTTATGATTAGCATGAAGTATAGTAGAGTAGATGTGTACCACTGAGCTTTGTAAGCCCAGCGCTCGAAATCGTTGTTTCCGTGCGTAGGTTGATCGTTAGATCGGGGGATCGAGGAGCACTATCAGTACGAGATTCTAGCATGTGGTGACCTCAAGAGTACGGTACTTGTGTTTAGTGGGCTATGTATTTATAGGACCTTACGTGATGGTGTCTGTAATCCTTATTTTTGAAATTGTATTAATCAAATCGAATGTTCAAATGTTTTAAATTCAAATTGGAGCTCCTTTGTACCATTTTGATTATTTAACTATAGTTTTAACTGTTGGATTTAAATGTTTTTGAAAAATACCTTGTTAGGCTAAATCCAAATTGGAAAATTTATGGTTTTGGTTTGGGATTGAAGCCCGAATGTGACATCCGGTCAAGGATGTTACAGAGTACGTATGGCTACTTGGGTGAAATCTAAGTTCCCAGGTTGTGACATTTCCTTGGATTATCTGATTTTGGATCCTTCTTTGGCTAAGAATATTTGTAAGAATCCCAGGAAAATCCCCAAATTAATGTGTTGGCACCCTCCTCCATGTGGTTTTTTAAAACTCAACGTTGATGGGGCACTATCCAGGAGTTTGAAGGGTGGGATTGGCGGCCAGACGAAAAAGGCAATATCTTGTTCCAATTCTCAGAATCTTTTGAAAATGGTCCCCTGCTTTGTTGGAACTAGATGCTGTGAAAATTGGGTTAAGGAAATTTTTAGCTTCTAGTTGGGCAAGCAGCTATAGACTAATCATTGAAACTGATTGCAAAATGATAACTTGTTGGATTTCTGGACAGGTTGAGGCACCTACAGTTTTTTCTGGTTTATCTAGTGAAATTGCAGAAGTTATAAGCATGAATGGATTCTTGCTGCGTCTAATTCCCCGCGTATGCAATATCGAGGCTGTCGGCTCGCTAAGTTGGGCATCGAGTAAGCAGGGTAAGGGGCCTTAGTTTTTCGGTCTTAAAGGCATCAGGTAATAGGGCTAGTTTGGTTTAAGTTTTGCAGGATTGGATGCTTTTGTGAGGACAATGGTGTTAACTTTGTAATTCTATTATGATTAAATAATATTTTTAGTGGGGTACTCTTTCTCCCTTTATTAGGAAAATGTTTTTTTAACGAGGCCCAATTACTTTTTAAAAAAATATATATATAGAGAGTAAGATTCGTTTATACTATGTAAAATTCAATTAGTTTTACACTAATTTATGACCATTGAATGAATATGAGATTAAAAATTGAAAATAAAGAGATTTTTAAAGAAAAAAGAGAGAAAATTGTGTAATCTCAGTCATCCATTTGTCATAAATTAATATAAAATTAATTAAATTTTGCATAGTGTAAGTGGATCATATGTATGTATATATATATATTCTCGTACACTATGTAAAACTCATCTAATTTTAGATATTTTTGCACCGTTAAATGAGGTTGAATTGACGGGTGAGATTATTTTCTTATTATTTTCCAATAAAAATATCTTCATTTCTTGATGTTAATCTCAACAATTAATTCAACTCCATCCAATATATATATATATTGATTTGAATATGTGTGCTAAAATATAAAATCAGAATTAGTATGGGGTGCGAAAAGCCCGCTCCAATCTAGAAAGTCTGAGGGACGCATATCAAAAGTTGGTTAAGAGAAAAGTGTATGGGGATGATCTGGTAAGCCAAGCTAACCATCGTTAATAAAGAAAATTGCAGAGAGAGAAATGTGAGAGAAGAACAGCAAACACCCATTAAACCAAGATTTTGATAAGGCTGTCATTGGCTTTCCTGCGATGAAGAAAGCCTTTTGACCCTTTTTTCCATTCATATTTTTTTTGGGTGTGGTTTTTTGTTGATTCTTCTTTCCAAGTTTTGGCTTTCAGATTTTCTCCTTCTGGGTGTTTATCTCCCTTACCATATACCTTCCATCTTGCTTAATTTTAAATAAAATACCCAAAAAATGGGGTTCATTAGTAATAAGAAAAACCAAATTTATGACTCCTCCGTTGACATGGAAAGTTCCCCTCCTAAACCTACGCCCAAGAGGATTTATCAAGCTTGGCAAGGGAATAATGTATGTTTCTCTTCCTTTTTTCCTTTTAATGTTTCATCCTTAATTATGCGTTGTGGTACCATATATGCATGAAAGATATTAGATTATCTATGTATTTGAAGACAATTACCTATTGTTTTCTTTGTGCATGATGCCTTTTCCTTTTAAGGATTGCTTTGAATGATCACGATCTATGTTGTGATTATAAACTAGGTTACAAATTTGTAGTTTTAGGTATGTTGTAGTAATACAAAAGCTAATATCAACAGGACGGAACCATGTTATAGGTGGGGAGGGGCTATGGCGGCCCCAAACCCGGCCAAAAAGAAAATTTTTCCGTAATTCATATAATAAATTTTAAAAAATTATGGGATAGTTAAATTTCCTCCAAAATTTAAAAAAATTATGTTTTGTCCTTCTCAAGTTGGCTACCAAATTTGTGGAGTAATGAAGAAAAGTTTATGTTTTTGAATGACAGAAATTTTGTTGTGGTGGTAGAGTGTTGATGGGACCTGACGCATCTTCACTCATCTTAACATCGTTTCTAATCGGAGGCCCTTCAATAGCATTCTGCATAAAGATGTTGGTGACTATGAAGGACAATGATTCTTTTAACTTTAACATAATGCTTGGGGGATTCGCCCTCACTGTTTTGGTTGGTAAAATATGTACTTAATTATTGCACCTTTCGTCCTTCACGTAATTAATTGTAGTACAGATTATCATTCTTGGGAAGTAGGTGGAGTCTAATGTACAACAAGGTTGGAGTGAGGTTATGGTGTGGCACCAATCGAAAATGTTATAAAATACGGAATTTAAAATCGAAAATGTTATACTTTTTGATAACGTTTTAGGTTGCTCCGAGCATCGATACGTATCACTTCTAATAACATTTTAGGTTTTTGTAAGTATCGAAACTTGTCTCCAAGTATCGATACTTGTTGTAAGACCACCAACCTAAAATGTTATAAAAAGTGTAATATTTTTTTGTTGGTGAAGCGTTTTAATTTCCGTATTTTGTAATATTTTCGATTGGCGCCGCACCATAGTCATACCGCGACCATGTTGTACCTTACTCACCCTGGGAAGTAGGAAGGCCTGGCAGACGTGAATGAATGTTGTTTGCATGCAGGATTTAAGTTTCTTGTTTCTGACAAGTAGTGGAGACCCTGGAATACTACCCCGGAATTCAAAAGCACCTGAACCATCGTCGGATCATCCCAAGAATTCTTCGCAGGGTCACCCGTGGGACTGGGCCAACAACAAACCAAACCTCAAGATTCCAAAGCTCAAGGATGTGACATTGAAGAATGGTCAGACAGTTAAAGTCAAGTATTGTGAAACATGCCTGCTATATCGTACCCCACGTGCATCCCATTGCTCAACCTGCAACAACTGTGTGCAGAAGTTCGATCACCATTGTCCATGGGTGGGTCAATGCATTGGACTAGTAAGTTACTTTTATTCCTCAGTTATGTTAAACTCCCGTGGTAGTGGAAAAAACTTAAAAAGATAAACTATACCGGATACTATTGAACTTTAAGTTTAGTATCGATTATGTCACTAAACTAAAAATAGGTACTATTTTAACACCAAACTTTAGCTTAGGCTTTAATTATATTACTGGACCAGTGGTATAATTGAAACCTAAACTCAAGTTCAGTACTAAACTAACATCGATTTTTGGTTCAGTGGTATAATCAGTACTAAACTTAAAGTTTAATGGTATCTGATGTAGTTTACTTTTTTTCCGTATAGAGTTGGAAAATGAAAAAAAAGTAACTCTTGAAAAATGCATGAATTTTTTAATTAACTTACATCTATCTCATATTTCTCCTCTTGAAATGATTGACTTTTATATATAGAATAGAAACCATTCATCTTATTTTTTTCACTACTCTTTCCTATCAAACATATGAAGGATTTATTTCCTTTCCATCATTGATAAAGCCAAAACTAAGCTAGTAAATTACAAGGTTTAAGCTAAAATAATAAAATACTCCATATAATATGGTGTGCAGCGCAACTACCCTTTCTTCATTTGTTTTATATCATCTTCCACTGCCTTGTGCATATATGTGTTCTCCTGCTCTTGGATCAACATTCTCCGACAACCGCGGGGCTTGTTGAGTGCCATGTCCGGCGACATATTTTCCGTTATTCTCATCCTGTATTGCTTCCTAGCTGTCTGGTTTGTTGGTGGCCTAACAGTTTTCCATTTCTATCTCATTTGGACTAACCAGGTGATTAACTTCGTTCTTAATCAATTTTTGAATCCTCTGCAACATATTATAATTAACTAAATCTGCTGGTTCTGCATGCATTTTGAATCTGATCAGACAACCTATGAGAGCTTTCGATACCGATACGATAAGAAGAAAAATCCCTTTGATAAAGGTGTACTGGGGAACATCAAAGATGTTTTTTTGACAAGGATTCCACCATCACAGCTCAATCTGCGGGTATGGGAAACAGAAGACAACCTTTCACTCAAAGACAATAAAGTTGAGATGGAAATGGGGGTTAGGCAAAACATGGATGGTGTTAAATATCCAACTCATTGGCAGAAGTTCAACTATGATGGTGTTGATCATAATTTGAAGGGGAAGGGCTGAGACTTTTCTTTGTTAGAGTACTGATTACATTCTTTTTCCTCCATCATATACATCTCTTCTGTCTCTGTATATTAGTGTTTTATTTCACGTGCCTTGCACATAAAGTATATGTTATGTCACTAAACTCGCATTTTAGTGTTAATCAAGTCATCACCCGTTAAAAACTTAACGAGGTTGTGATGTGACAACTTTCAAATTAAAGTAATAACACATTTAGTGTTCAACACATATTTTTTCAATTTGATCTTAATTTGAAATAATTCAACTAATTTAACCCTTCATATTTAAGAATTATATCAATTTAATCTTCATTTTAAATACTCGAAAAATCTTTTTTCACATATTTCATTAAGATTCTCTTTTCCTCCTCTCTGCCCAACATCTTGTTTGTTCTATCTCTTATATAAACGCAAAATTTGGTAGAAATCATCAGTGACTTCCACACCGTCCGTCATGTCGGCCACTATTAGCCACCACCGTGTCTAGTGGGCGACGAACTCCAAACTTTCCGGTTCATCGTTTTCCAACCTCTTGAGTTCAAATATTACATTTTCCTCTTAAATCCGTGGTAGACTACTGAAAATAACGCTATAAAGTTTGAACTTTAGTAACACCCTATATTTGACTCAACCCTGTCGCGACCTTTTTTAAGGGTCCCGACTGTTTTTTAAATAAAAAGACAAAAACAACGGAGTGGCCACCAATCTTTTTTAAAGGTGTGATTGGATCACCTAAAAACATGTCATTTTAATAAAATCAATTTTATTTTATTAAAACAACGATTTTGGTCTGCGAAAACTCAAAAACGGGTTCGGGAGTCGGTTACGCGCGGGAAAGGGTTAGCACCCCACAGCACCCAAAAATTGGTACCTAGCCGATTACAAAAAGTTTTAATGTCGAAATTTGCAAGTTCGTGTAAAATTTAAATTATTGTCCATTTATGAATATGACTCCATTTTAACGGCCCTACAATCCGGAGAGTAAACTTTAATCATCGCCAACACATCTGGCGCTAACCCGTTACCTCCTTTTGGTAGGACACCACATTAATTATATTTTACTTTTTAACAAGCAATCACAGAAATAATTAGTGTGTTGAAGCTTTTATTTATTCTATGTTAGTGATTATTAGCCTAAAGAATTGTATATATAAATTTTACATATTAGGGTTCAGATGCAATTAAGTGTATTTTATGATTTTTGGGTGAAGAGAATTTTATTAAACTTTAAGGCTCTAAATTAAACTAAGGCTGTAACACTAGAGAACCTAAACCTAGGAGTTTTACCTAAACTAATACTTTAATTAAAAAAACAAATAGTTAAATATCTTAAATTAACGATATACAGGTAACATTAATTCAATTTACAAAATTAAATAAAATATGGAGAAATAAGAAGGAATTTAATAAAATGTTAAATTATGTGTATCCTTCTCGAAATTGAGTCAACACACACGGTGTTCGGACCATTTTTATAAAAAACATTAATTAAAACTTTTAATTTTGAAGAATGTGATAAAAATAAGTGGCTCAAAAAATGAAGATGTTAGTAACCAAATTAAAAGCAAATTTTAAAAAAATATACCAAGTCTATTTAAAAAGAGCTTTATGGAATAAAAATGGTGTTGAAATTTAATAAAATTAAATGACCCACTTTTGTTTAAAATGAGTTCCAAGCCCAAAAACAACATTCACCCACTTTTATTATAAAACAAAGATCAAACACCCTATTTTAAAGAATTAATCAAGTGTTCATGTAAAAAATTGAAAATGGAGAACATGAATCTTTAAAACTGTAAAATGGGTTAGAATTGCTTCAATTATAATTAAATTCGAAACAAAGAAATAAATAAAGAACAAAAGAAAAAGAGAAAGATATCTAAAAACCAAGCTTTTCCTCTTGTATTCAACTTGAAAATGCCAATACAAACTTGAGAATTTTTGTGTGATTTTCGGATGCCTCTAGTGGTGTGTGGGTGATGAGTTACAAGAGTGAATGGTGAGTGAATTGTGTTGTGGTGGTGGTGTATTTATAGGTATTTTTCATACCTAAATTACAATGAAGAATAAAATAAAATCCTTAATTTTGGTGATTTCTTCCCAAGTCTGAGCTGATTTGGATTCCTTCCCCTTTTCTTTGATTGCTTCCCATATTCGACGATTCCCCTCTATATTTGTTTGGATTCTGATTTGAATTTCCCCCTTTATTTTTCTGAATCTGATAGCTTGAATTTTGGGCTTATATCTTTCCTTTTTTTTGCATTTTGAGCCAAAAATCTGTGACAACAGCTGCCCCTCTTTGCTCATTTCGGTGAAAAAGGAATAGAGCAAAGAACAAAAGGCACTGATTTTAGATAATCACTCTACAAATTAGTTGATGGACATCGAAGCAAGGTTCCATTCTCCTCACGCCTGAACGGATAGACAGTTGCTAAAAAAAGTTTCATTCTCCTCGCGCCCGAACGGATAGGTGTTGTGCTGAAAAATAAGGTTCCATTCTCCTCGCGCCCGAATGAATAGACGGGTTCTATTCTCATCATGCTTGAATAGATAAGCAGGTTCTAATATTTTCATGCTCGAACGGATATACGAGTTCTATTCTCCTCATGCTCGAATAGATAAGCAAGCTCAAAAAAGGGTTCCATTCTCCTCATACACGGATGGATATGCTGGTTCTATTCTCCTCATGCTCGAATAGATAAGCAGGTTCAAAAAAGGGTTCCATTATTCTCATGCACGAATGGATATGCAGGTTCTATTCTCTTCATGCTCGAATAGATGAGCAGGTTCAAAAAAAAGGTTTCATTCTCCTCATGCACAAATAGATATGTTGGTTCTATTCTCCTCATGCTCGAATAGATATGCATGTTCAAAAAAGGGTTCCATTCTCCTCATGCACGAATGGATATACAGGTTCCACTCTCCTCATGCCCGAATGGATAGGCGGGTTCTAAAAAGGGTTCCATTCTCCTCATGCACGAATGGATATGCAGGTTCTATTCTCCTCATGCTCGAATAGATAAGCAGGTTCAAAAAAGGTTCCATTCTCCTCATGCACGAATGGATATGCAGGTTCTATTCTCCTCATGCTCGAATAGATAAGCAGGTTCCACTCTCCTCATGCCCGAATGGATAGGCGGGTTCTATTCTCCTCTTGCTCGAATATATAAGCAGGTTCTATATATGTCAAAGGCTATGATTATGATGTATGCCCCTAGGAATGCCTAATACATGAATGCGTGTCATTTTCTTATTTTTTCTTTTTCGTTTTTAAATTTTCTTTTTTTTCTTTATTTTTCTTCATTTTATGTATTTCTTCTAGGGTTTTTCCTCTTCTCTTTCATGCTCATTTGCTTGTTCAACCCAGATAGACAACCATGCTAGCTATTTATTCTTTATATTTTTTTTGCTTTGGAGAAAACATTTGAGCTTTGCATATTTGCTCACTCAATTCGGCTATCTTATTGGGAGGACTGAATTTTTACCCTCATATTCTTCAACACCTTTTTAGCCTTTGTCTGGTTAAGAGAAAATAATCTCTCACATCCTCCTAGAAGCTTGAATGAAAGCTTTAACATCACTGGACATCTCCTCCAATGTCTGTAAAATTGTTCTCAATATGGGAGAAGGTCTAGCAATCATGCTGCCTTAAAAAAAATAAGTATTCTCAAAGCTTCTTGTGAGTTCTCAAATGCTTGCTCCTGCAGGGCTCTTTGAAGCGCTTGCATGTAAACCCTTGCAGCAAAGTTTACTTCTACCTTGAATGTCTTCGAATGATACTGGCGTTTTCTTATCTTCCTCTTACGCCTATTAATGTTGACGACCTTAAATCCTTGGCCAATGCAAATTGCCTCACTCTGGGCTTGCCCCATTTAAAATTCAAATGTCACTGGCCAAAATTTCCCAAGTAAGAACACCGAAAATTGCCCTGTGCTACTTTTTCCAAGTCGACGAGGTATGAGGATACAAAATTCCTTCCAAGATGCCAAGTTTCCAAGAGATTCATTGGCTTCTTGCCTAATCCATAAATTATCCGAGCTGCCATTTGCGGGTTTTCAACTCGGATCCTCCTTTGGTTTCAAGATGCCCTTTGTGGGTTTTCATCTTGAACCCCTCTTTTACTTTTTTTTGGTGTCTATGGCGCCCTTTCTGAGTTTTCGCCCTTCGATAATTTTATTTTTTTGTTTCTTTTTCTTTTTTTCTTTTTCATCTTTTTTAGGCATAAAACTTCTGAACTCATCGGATTATGAAGCTCATCTCTATCCATCTTGACCAAGATCAATGCTCCTCTTGAGAATGCCTTCTTCTAGTTGGTCGTTCATTTTCCCCGAGAATCTCTTTGAATTGGCAAAATTTTCCTAATACGAAATCTCTTTCTTGGATGAACTTTCTTGTCGTGAGCTCGTGACATTCTTCTCTGGTTCACCTGACCACGACAGATGACTTTCAACCTCTTTTTCATCGAATAACTCAACTGGTCATATCTTGCTTGGACCCACTCTGCTTCTTCTAGTTTTGCTTCCATGGAGAGATAGAATTTCAACCTTGATTGGCAACTCAACCTTTTATCCCGTAAACTTATGAAGGCGGTGTTGCCCCTATTATTTCTTGGTGCGATGGTATACATATGCTTCTAGATTTGGAATCAATACCTAGAACCCTTTTTTCATGAATTTATGTCACTTTACTTGTAAGATGCGAGAAAAAGTTTAGCGATGAGAGAAAAAAATAAAAGGCTAGAAATGAGGATACAAAGAAAAATAAAGGCTAGAAATGAATGTTTAAAGGAAAAAGTCATGGCAAACGTGGAAAAGAGCAAAGTCAGATGCCCCAAAATTCATAGTATGAATAATTTATGAATCCATCAACCAGTTAGAGTCCCGCTTTTAGGCGGCTCTCTTTAACTCACCCACTCCCCAAATTTCAATTTTCCCACTTTTCTAATCTCAATCAGACATTAGAAGTTTGGGGTCCATGAAGAAAGGTTAACTCAATTAGGCAGAATGTATTATGAAAGCAAACTTCTTTCCTCAGATATTCATGTGTGATCCAAATGGTCTTTTAAGGCTTGTAATGTAAGCTAGGCTTGGGTTACAAAAAAAAAGATATATAGGCTCAAATACATGCTTAAGGGTGGTTAAACCAAAGATCAATCTTTCTTGATGAATTCTCCATTCTTTTATTCCTTGGATCACTCTAGACTGCCCATTTTAGGTTTTCACCCTAGAGTTCATTTCCCTTTCTGGCACATGTCTCATCTGAAGGATTCCGCACATGTTTTTTTCCTGTTTCAAATTTTCCTTCATATTCCAGCTTTCATTTCTTCATTTTCTTTTTCCTTTTTTTCTTTTTGTTTTCCTTTTGCTTTTTGTCCTTTTATTTTGAATTTAGGACATTCAACTTGATCTGACATGTTTTCTTTCTTGCTTACGAACAACCTTTCATCCTCTTTGCCCCCCAGTGTGGGGGGTGATCCTTGGTTAGGGTTCAATCACAAGCAAAAAATATCAGGTTCAAAGGGGGACCACAAAGGATTTTTTATTTTCTTATTTAAGAAGGGAAATGAAGGACTCTAAAATGTCATTTCACACAAAAATACATTAAAGAGAAGCAATCTTCAGTTGGTAGATGTTTTAGAGTTATCACTTTATTCAAAGACCTTAAACAATGTCTGAGAGGAAAATCACTCAAAATCTGTTTATGGGATTTCTCATTAATCTCGAACACAATTTATTGCACTTCCATCTCAGGTTTAGATCTAAGAATCATTCATACAATCAATAATGGGGATTCTGCAAAGAAGATGTATTTTAAAAGAGAAATGGATGAAAATTGAAAAGAAAAAAATGAAATGTTTGCCACTTGAGAAAAATAAAGGAAATGCATCTTTAAACAAGTAAATTAACATAAAAGCCCTTACAAAAGATCCATAATGCTCGCGGGCAAAAGCAAAAGGGTTGGTTCTAGGTATGACCCCAACATTTTTTGGGAAAATGCCCACATCTACCTTGTGACAAGATTTCGTTGCTGGAGTAGTTCAATTTATAGGTGCTCATCATATTTTTCTTCCTCGAGTCTCCCAGGTTTGATAGCCGCCAATATTGGTTCCCCATTCATGACCATGTCTGTGAAACCTTTGGTGGCATGGTTTAACATATGGTTGTAAAAAGGCCCATTTAAAGTCTCCACGAACATTGAAGTAACTTCGTTTTCCAATAGTGGAGGTTGAACTTGGGCTACCATGTCTTGCCACCTCCGAGCGTATTGACGGAAACTCTCGTTGGGCCTTCGTTCCATGCCCTGTAGTACGATTCTGCTTGGGACCATATCTGTCACATACTCGTACTGTTTAAGGAAAGCTCTTGACAGATCTCTCCAAGTGCGTATGTTGACCCGACTTAATTGGGCAAACCATCGGGTAGCAGACCCCGATAGACTATCTTGGAAACAATAGATGAGTAGTTTCTCATTTTTCAAGTGTAGTGACATTTTTCGGCAGTACATGATCAAGTGCGCCGAAGGGCAAGTGGTCCCGTCATTCTTCTCGAAGTCGACAGTTTTAAATTTTGGAGGAACCAACAAGTCAGATACTAGACTTAGATCTCTAGCGTCTATGCCACCATAGTCATTTCCTCCTTGTAGGGCTTTGATGATCTCTTCGAGCCTGTCACACTGATCTTCTAGCCTCTTATTCACTCCGAACTTGTCGACTGCCTTATGGAGATCCCGCATCTTAATACCTTAGTTTTTCCCATGATTTATCCAGACCTTTCTAGAAGATGAGCTGATGTTCCTACCGTACGGATATGGAATCCCCCCTTAGGTGGAAATGTCTCCAAAGTTATCACGGGTTGGGGCAACAAAACATCAACAACTTCAATCATCTTTCCTCTTTCTGGGTCATTGAATCCCAACATAGCCGCTATCTGGCTGACAATGTTTTTTTGAGCTTGTGCAATTTCTTCTTTTATGTCTTTCTCCATTTTATCGAGTCTATCTTGGGTACTCCTGTGGTTTATTTCTAAGTTGTTAGTATTTCCTCTGTAGTCATACTCGCGTATTGTATTCGTGCAGAATCTTGCTACTTAAATAGAATTTACCATAATTAATCTATATGTACGTATGCAATTATCACAACATAAACTAATGCAAACAAGAAATGAAAATGCATGAATGCATGTGAAGGGCCATCGATTCCATTAAGGTATTACTCTAGAAATAGTTTTTCATTGGATATCGAAGTTCCTTATTACAAAAGATTCTAAATTTTATCACGAGTACATCTTGGCCCGACTGCCCAACTCTTTTATTTCTTCTATCAACCATATGAGTCTCAATCTCACTTTCCATACTGGCCTGACACACTGACGAATAGTAGTAGCTTCCTTAGCTAGCACCATCACATGCTTGGCTACGTGTTAAATCTAGACCAATTCATCTCGCTCTTGGAACCTTCTAACATTGTCCCTAAGCTGGGTGGACCAGTAATCATTGCCCCTTTCATTGGTATCTTCAAGGACGAAGATCATTGTCTTGAATGTTGTTCTCTATGTGCCCAAATTTTCACCTCAGACTAGAGACGTATACTCGTATTATCATCATCTTTCTGAAGGAGTCTTCTATCCATCGCGAAAAACTATTTTCTACTTGAGCAATATGCTTTAGAATCGACCTCTTCTAGATGTGAGATGTGGATGCAAGAAAAATATGCAAAACAATACAAAACAAGAAAGAATTAGTACTTCAAAAAACATAAAAGGTCCAAAATAATTTCATTGTACGAATAGTAACTGGGCAGCGAATTCTAACACTTCTAGACATGTCTCACAGACTATTCCTATGAAATAATTTTGACCAAATTTCAAAACCTAGGGTTTTTCGCATGGCTCTAATGAGGTAGGCTTCTTGATTCTTACAAAGGTTTAGCTCTAAAAGGGTTCCTGAATTGTCCTTGTTGTTCCCTACTAAGGGTAGCAAGGCCCCTGATTCTCACCCATTATAGGCTTCAAACGAATCAAGTTCAACTCAGGGGGACCCATTTTCCTATGCCCATACGAAGGATCAATATCCTCACGAAGACATAAGCCATATGAGCCATGAAGGTACTTGCTAGGCCCATAAGGAGAATCAGTATTCCCGCGAGAGCAATAGCGTTTTCCCCTACTTAAACGGACAGGACGAAGCTCGGGTGTAGAGCTGATAACCAAATTTTAAATGCGTAAAATGGGATCATATTCATAAATAGAAAATTAAGTTAAATTTTATATGAACTTCACAAATTTCGACATTAAAACAAAGTTTAATCAGCTCGTGGCTTGACTCTTTTTTTTTGTTAAAAACAAAAATATCCTTAGCGGAGTCGCCAAGCTGTTGCGACCTTTTTTAAAGGGCCTTGACGATTTTTTTAAATAAATAAAGTCAAAACAACGGAGTCGCCACCAATCATTTTTAAAGGTGTGATTGGATCACCTAAAAACAAGTCATTTTAATAAAATCATTTTTATTTTATTAAAACAACGATTTTGGTCTGCGAAAGCTCAAAAACGGGTTCGGGAGTCGGTTACGCGTGGGGAAGGGTTAGCACCCCCACAGCGTCCAAAAATTGGTTCCTAGCCGATTACAAAAAGTTTTAATGTCGAAATTTGCAAGTTCGTGTAAAATTTAAATTATTGTCCATTTATGAATATGACTCCATTTTAACGGCCTTACCATCTGGAGAGTAAACTTTAATCATCGCCAACACTTCTGGCGCTAACCCGTTACCTCATTTTGGTAGGACACCACATTAATTATATTTTACTTTTTAACAAGCAATCACAGAAATAATTAGTGTGTTGAAGCTTTTATTTATTTTATGTTAGTTATTATTAGCCTAAAGAATTGTCTATATAAATTTTACATATTAGGCTTCAGATGTAATTAAGTGTATTTTATGATTTTTGGGTGAAGAGAATTTTATCAAACTTTAAGGCTCTAAATTAAACTAAGGCTGAAACACTAGAGAACCTAAACCTAGGAGTTTTACCTAAACTAATACTTTAATTAAAAACAAATAGTTAAATATCTTAAATCAACGATATAAAGGTAACATTAATTCCATTTATAAAATTAAATAAAATATGGAGAAATAAGAAGGAATTTAATAAAATGTTAAATTATGTGTATCCTTCTCGAAATTGAGTCAACACACACGGTGTTCGGACCATTTTTATAAAAACATTAATTAAAACTTTTAATTTTGAAGAATGTGATAAAAATAAGAGGCTCAAAAAAAGAAGATGTTAGTAACCAAACTAAAAGCAATATTTAAAAAATATACCATGTCTATTTAAAAAGAGCTTTATGGAATAAAAATGGTGTTGAAATTTAATAAAATTAAATGACCCACTTTTGTTTAAAATGGGTTCCAAGCCCAAAAAAAACATTCACCCACTTTTATTTTAAAACAAAGATCAAACACCCTATTTTAAAGAATTCATCAAGTTTTCATGTAAAAAATTGAAAATGGAGAACAAGGATCTTTAAAACTTTAAAAAGGGTTAGAATTGCTTCAATTATAATTAAATTCGAAATAAACAAATAAATAAAGAACAAAAAAAGAAAAGAGCAAGATACCTAAAAACCAAGCTTTTCCTCTTGTATTCAACTTGAAAATGCCAATACAAACTTGAGAATTTTTGTGTGATTTTTGGATGCCTGTAGTGGTGTGTGGGTGATGAGTTACAAGAGTGAGTGGTGAGTGAATTGTGTTGTGGTGGTGGTGAGTGAATGAGTTGTGGTGGTGTGGTGAGTGAATGAGTGAGTTACAAAGGGGAATGTGGGTTGTATTTATAGGTATTTTCATACCTAAATTACAACGAAGAATAAAATTAAAATCCTTAATTTTGGTGATTGCTTCCCAAATCTGAGCTGATTTGGATTCTTTCCCCCTTTCTTTGATTGCTTCCCATATTCGACGATTCCCCTCTATATTTGTTTGGATTCAGATTTGAATTTCCCCTTTTATTTTTCTGAATCTGATAGCTTGAATTTTGGGCTGATATCTTTCATTTTTTGAGCCAAAAATCTGTGACAACAGACCCATCCAGAGGATCCAAGATGCTACATTGGGTCACTGAAGCAACCCACTAGATTTTTGAAACCATAGTTAGCCAAAAACAATTTAAAATATTTACGTAATAAAACATACTGAGATGTGAAATCATAAAACAAGTATAGAATAGTTTACAAAATATGGTACACCAAGCATAAATCATCGTATATCAAAATAATAATGGTAATAACAAAGTTACAGACTCAATAACGTAAGGTCCTATGAATACATGGCTCAATAAATACAAGTATTATACTATGATATGGTTGATATGTTGAAAATCTGCTATGATGATGCTCAACTGAACTCGCTCAAAATCTATTATCTTGAGAACGAGAACATTTGAATGCCGAGCTTTACAAGCTCAGTGGCACACCTTTACTCTACTATGCTTTATACAATTCATAAACATAAGCATGCATGCAAGTATAAGCAAAAAGGCAAGAATGATAACATGAGGTGCTATGATCAACCACCTAAAAGAACCATATTGTAGTCCATTCAAGTAACAGAAACTTACACTCTAGTGGCTTATCTCACTTAGAACCATATCCCGAGTACCTTTGGATGAGACTCGATACTACCAATCCAGGCCTAACCCTGGGCCAGGGCAATAAAAGCGTCTGCCCAGGGCCTACCGCTTAGGGAAGTTACATGTTCATATTTTTTTTGAATTATATTTGTTGTTAAGAGTCTATTTTTTCTAATACTTGTTATTAGGGGTCCAATTTTTCAATACTTGTTAATAAGGGACTATTTTTTTCCAATATTTATTATTAGAGGTCTACTCTTAAAATTTATTTATTTTTCTAATACTTGTTATTAGGGGCCTGATTTTTTCCAATATTTTTATTAGGGGCCTAATTTTTCAATACTTGTTATTATGGACCTACTCTTAACTTTTTTTCATTACTTGCTATTAGGTACGATGATTTAAATAGTGGTATGCAACTGCAATAACGGCCGTTATATGACGGTAGCTTCACAATATGAAATCGCAATACCTGCAACCGTTATGTCCATAATAGCGTATATTATTAAAAATTTTCACAACTATGATACTCTTGCAATGACTGAAATAACATCTGTAATGTCCGCAACCACAATAAACATAACATGGCCGTAAAAAAGACCACAACTGCAAGTTAAATCTCTGATTTAGGGCCTAATTTTCTAGATTGGCCTTGGACCACCAAAAGCCTAGGGTCAGCCCTGCACCTAGCATCGGGAACGGACATCTAGCAACCAATCCGTTATAGTGTTACAACACAATAATTGGGTATTCGAATCCCACACATACAATGACACAACTAAGCAATGCTCTCAAGGTTACACAATCAACACATAAGTTATGCTCAAATCTAGGTTTGCTATGTATCATCACAGATTTATTACCACTCATAGTTCAACAAGTTTTAGCAAGTTATGATAGGTAATTTATTTATTTTGTAACAATTGGGCATTATTAGAAATCATACGCATCATTATCGAATCCATTAAGAGCTTAGTCACCATTAAGCACCATAAGTGTTGATACTTGCCTGGGGCACCGATGCTCATATAAGAGTATCATTGCAGAATTACCACTTGATATTTCAACCTATACCCAGTATCAATACTACCCTAAGAATATCAATACTAGTCCTAGAAGTATCGATACTAGAGTTGAGTACTGATGATAAAATATGCTTCGATGTTTCTAAAATTATTTAGTACCGATACTACCAATTGAGTATCAGTATTAGTCCTATGATTATATATACTCACCCTGAGTACCGATACTGAAAAAACATTTTATGTTCCAATAAATTTAGTCTAAGTATCGATACTAGATGAACAATATTGATAATCCTTGAAGGTAGTATTGATACTCACCCACTAGTTTTCCTAATTATTTCTTGTATTCATACAATATTTGTATTGTATGAACGAGTATCGATACTTGTTAGAATCGTGATCCAAATTCTCTTGGGATTTGGTTTAAAGTTAGAATCCTACTTTTAGTAGATCTTGTTTACTTTATATTAATTAAAGGTAGGAAACTCAGTTTGAGTAGAATTTGTTTCTATGCAAGTTTCCTCTGTAAACAAGGAATCTATCCCTATAAATAGATACTAGGGATTAGGGGTTTAAACAGAACATCATAAATCAGTTGTAATCTCTTTCTCCATCATAGTGAAAGTTCTCATCCTCTGCCCGTGGTTTTTCCCTTTTGGGTTTCCACGTAAATTCTTGGTGTTATTTTCTTTTCTGCGTTTGCGTTTATTTACTTGTCTCGTCATTATCGTCTCGATAGTATAACAAATTGGCATCAAAGCTTTTTAGGTTACTCAGGATAATGATGATTGTGAAGTATGAAATTCTGCTACTAGATCGCAATGTCAGGTTTTCGCTATGGCAGGTGAAAGTTTGAGATATTCTTGTCCAGATGGATTTAGATGATGCATTAGATGGATTTGATAATATGTCGAAAGAATGGTCGGATACAGAAAAGCACCGCAAGGATATAAAAACTGCTTTCTAGATCCGTTTGCACTTATCAAACATTATTTTGCAGGATGTTCACAAAGAGAAGACAACCATTGACTTATGGGAAAAATTGGAAAAAAATTGCATGAAGAAAACTTTGGCCAGCAAGTTGCTCCTGAAGCAACGACTATACTCCCACAAGTTAGCAGAAGGTTCGTGTCTTGACGACCACCTAACTGATTTCAAGGAGATCGTCTCAGATTTGGAAACGATGGAGGTAAAGTACAATGAGGAAGACTTGTGTTTGATTTTACTTTGCTCATTGCCCGCTTCATATTCGTCTGTTAGAAGCACCCTCCTACACAGCCGCGATACCCTTACTCTTGAAGAGGTATATGATAATTTGAATTCAGACAAGATGCAACATCTTACTGGCTCTGAGTTCCAAGCAGAGGGTCCCATGGTGCATGGATCGACTAGTTCAGACCGTGAAAGAAAAGGTGATCGTAATTTCAGTAGTCAAAGTAGAGGCAGATCCAAGTCGTCAAATTGAGGTAAAACATGTTATTTCTGCAAAAAGATAGGTCATATTAATTCTGAGTGTTACAGATTACAGAATAAGATAAAGAGGGAATCTGAGAATCAAAATTCTAGTGATGATTGAGCTGATATTGCAGAGGAGTATAATGATGGTAAACTTTTAGTTTCTTTTGGCGAAGACTCTATAGCTAGTGAGGAGTGGATTCTTGACTCTGCTAGTAGTTTTCGTATGAGTCCAAATCGGGATTGGTTTGCGACATATAAACCTGTGTCTACTGGTGTTGTCTTGTTGGGAAATAATGTCTCCTGTAAAGTTGCAGGTATTGGCACAATCAAGATTAAGATGTTCGATGAGATTGGTCAAACACTTGGTAATTGTAATCACTCATTTTTGTACGGGTTGTACTATTATTTTACTAGTACTATTATTAATATAAAAATCAACAAAAAATAATAAAATAATATATATATATATATAATATTTTAAAAAAAAGAAAAAAATTATTAAAAAAAGCAAAAAAAAAGCAAGCAAAAAAAAGAAGGGGAAATTGCTTAGAGCCTAGAGCTCCACGTCTCCACCCCACCCACCACTTAGCCTACATAAAGGCTTGCGGGGCTTGCAAATCACGCCAAAATTGCCACAAATTGGCAAGCATTCGGCACACCCAAATTATGGGGAGCCATGGCCGGCCGAACAAGGCTGGCTGGGGTCGGGGGTAGTGCCCACGACTCTAGTTGGTTCGATCCAACATTCGATCGAAGTCCTATTTTGGATTTGATCTAGTTAATTTTTGAAGGGGCCGTGGTAGATCTCGGTGGGGTTCAGTCGGGGTTCGTCATTCGAGCTCCTAGTTAGGTATATTTTCTTCCCTTTTTATTTGTGTTGTAATTTTTATGATTTAATTAAGTATTAGTTAATTTAAAATTGTGTTCCTTTTTAGTTTGTATGTTTATTTATGTTTTAGATTAATATTTATTTATGTTTTAAATTTATGTTTTAGATTAATGTTTTATTTATGTTAGATTTGTTTTTATTTACGTATTAGATTAATATTTATGAATGTTTTAGATTAGTATTTTATTTATGTTAGATTAGTATTTACGTTAGAATTTATTCATTTATGTTTTAAATTTTTATCGTATTGTATTTAAATTATTTGCCATGTTTTTAAGTTGCACTTTGGAAATATAAACTGTCAATGCGGTGCCTTTTTATTCGAGCGTATACGTGGCCAGTATCAAGCGCGGTGATAGTGGTTTGTCAGTTTACTCTAGAATAACGGAGCCCTTAAAATCTACTCTCACTTATAATCAAATTTTAATTCAGTCGTCACTTTCATCTGAAAAGTTTAATATTAATAAAGCAATAATTATTAAAGTACCAATTTTGGGTGGTGTGGGGGTGCTAATCCTTCCCCATCCGTAACTGACTCCCGAACCCAATAGTTTTTAAATCTATGGTTTAATGGTGTCCGACCTACCTAAGTGGCCGGTGGCGACTCCATTTTTAAAATAAAATACGGTTTTTCCAAAACCCTGCGGAATATATATAAAATACATAAAAGACCCCAAACACTTTTAAAACCCCATTTTTTTAGCGTAATAAAGAAGGGATATCGCTACAGATGGCGACTCCACTGGGGACCACTTTTTTTTTTCGAAAACAAATGAGAGTCAAGCTTTTTAAATAATTACCGCTTTACTAATATCGAAAATTCCAAATTAAAGTGACTATTAAATTAACATTCGGTTATAATTGCGCATTTATTTTAACGCATTTAAAACTTGGCATATAAACCCGTCCTTTTTAAGTGGGGGAAAACGCTAATGCTTTCGTGAGAATATCATTCCTCCGTATGGGCCTAGCAAGTACATTCGGGGCTCGAGTACCTTATGCTTTCGTAAGGATATCGTTCCTTCGTAGGGCCATAAGTGAATGGGTCCCCCTGAATTGAACCCGGTTGAAAGGAGCCTATAATGGGTGATGATCGGGGGCCTTGCTACTCTTAGTAGAGGACAACAAGGACAATTCTGGTACCTCCTAGCACCAACACTGCATATAGGGAATATAGAAATCCCACCCCTTTAGAGCGATATGGATAACCTAAGTGTTTAGACATGATATATATAAGGTTATTCTGTTTGTTTGCTTTATTTAAATTTACCTTTTATTTATGTATTTATTATTTTTATCCGGTACTAACTCATTTCTTTTTTTGTTTTTTTTAGTTTACACATACTTTTGTTGCATTATCATTGCATCCACATTACATAAAGGTGTTGATTCAAGTGGTTTGCCCGATCAAAAAATCTTTCATCATGGATAAAAGGTATCGTAAGGAGGACGACATCAACCTAGTCGTGCGACATTGGTCAGAGGTTAATCAACGAGTCTGGGGTAACAGTTTGTCGAGTAAGCGTGTAGTGCCAAAGTATACACACGAGAGCCTACAACAGAATGATCTGTGGGAGCTTAAAGAGATTTAGGAAAGATGGGACCGAAGGCTCCAGGACCTATTTTCCAACAGTTATGGCGACATAGCCCAGCTAATGTATGTTCGAGTCAATCAATCTTTACTCCAAGCCATTTTCCAATTTTGGAATCCCGTTTTTTGCTGCTTTACCTTCAATGGCCAAGACATGGTACCCACGATAGAAGAGTACACAACCTTGCTCAACAAGAAGAATGTTAAAAAAGATTGGATCTATACGAAGCCGCCAAGGAACTAGAATTATCCATTGAAGCTCAAAACCTTTGCCAGGATGAGTGACGATTGGGTCAACAACCTGATTCAGAGTCAAGGAGACAGCCTATCCTGTGCATGGAAGTGTATCCGAGACATCATACCCGCACACCCGGATGAGGCAATGAAGATGGACATGTTCTCTTTAGGGATAGAGGGTTTGATCATTTTCTCGAGGGTTCTTGGAAACATCGACGTAGCCATCTTAGACCTATTTGAATGCATGAAGCAGAAGGTGAACCCGGTACCAGCAATCTTAACCAAGACTTTCAGTTTCTTTGAGTATGACCCGAAGACATGAAGAAGGGCATATCTGTAGAAGTCTACTTTTCTGTCTCCAGAATCTGGACCCTTTAATTCCTATGAAAGTCGTTCGAAAGGGTGATTACCAGCGGACAATGCCTTTATTTGCATTCATTTCATATCATATCATGGTGTTGATTCAAGAACAATTCATTTAAAAGGCATTCAAAATAGAAAAGAAGTCTGCGTTACTGGAAACGATAATACTACAGTATCCAGGTGGATCGAGCAAAGACCAATCGAGAAAGAAGACGGTCCAATAGTAAGGCACGTGTGGCTCAGAGGGTCCAGTGGGGACTACAGAACACTAATTTTAAGTCTTCACATTTAGCCCTTTGTAAAAATTTCAAAGAATTTAATTTAACTCCCTCACAAAAATTGAAACTATTATTGTGTTTTAAAATTCTTTATCTTCTTCTAAAAATTTTCAAAAATCTTAGAAGTTTCTCTTTTTTTGAAGTTCCAATTAAACTTTTACATTTCAATAAAAATTAAATTAAAATAAAATAATAATAGAAAAAAGAAAAAAAAATTTAAACCAAATGATCCTTAAGAATTTTAATTTAAACCCCAAAATTTTTAAAGTATTCCCCTTAGGATTGATAGAATCCATCCCTGTTTAGACGTATTATTCGAAGATCAGATCGCTTGCACCCAGATCTACGAAAGAAGAAGCTCTTGTCTGCATTATGCATGCACTTGTTGATGTCCTTTTTAGAAGACACAAAAATGAAGATCATGACATCACGAATCCATGGAATAGAATAAGAGGAGAAGACGAGGTCATCCATCATCCTGAAGACGGTGTCGAGACGTGGAGCACATGCTCTGCTTTTCGAGGTCAAGGTCTCCAGAAAGAATCCAACTGTTACCTGTATTTCATTATTAGTTTCTTGCAATCAGACATTTTCTCTATTGAAAGTTTTTTAAAGACTGTTCGAGAATCAACACCGCATTTGCATGCATTCTCGCATTTATAGGGTATTGATTCCCGAGTAGTTTCTCAAATCTCAGAAATTGTTCATAATTGACAAAGGGTCATCTGGTCAGATATTAAAGGGCACGGATCCAAGGTTTTGTCCCTGAACAAGATCGGAGACAATAGAAGAGGAATCATATGAAGATTTTAGGTCAGACACGGTACTGGTAATGAGCAAAGTAAAGTACAAGAGTTGAAAGAAGTAGATGGCAGAGGTGGTGAATCAAATGAATACTTTAACGAAAGGTAAGCGATTTGTCGAACCGAAAGAAGAATCAATTAAAGATCAGAATAGAGAGCGGGATAGTCAGAATTCTACCTCCAAGCCAGCCAAATACGATAAATTGAACCCTTTTATGATCCGCATCAATAAACAGGCGGAAGGTATGTCTGAGTTGGGCTTCCAAAAAATAGAGTTCGATCTAGAAAAAACATGAGAATCAAGTAATGAAAAGAAGTACATCTCGATTCCTGTGAGGTATATCAAACTACTCCTAATGTTCATCGAGAAGAGGCTTATTACCTCGGTAAAGTCTCTACTGAAGAGACCGTCTTATCCGAGAGGCTACAACACATGTGCTAGAGGCAGTTACCGTTTAGGAAGTTTAGGTCACACTATTGAGAATTGCGGGGCCCTGAGGAACAAGTTCAAGATCTTATTGCGATAGGAGTTTTGGGTTTCGAAGACGGAATACCCTAATTATATAGTGAGCTAACAATCACCCGATGGGCAAATTCGAGGAAGAATCGATATCTAGGACAAGGTTCGAGTAATACCGAAGTGGGTCACTCAAGCGAATTAAATTTGAAGATCGGAAATAGGGGCATCCCAGGAGAGGGATATTCTTTCGTGTTCAACCATCTCAAATAAGAGAGAGATAACTTGGATGAAATTGAATTGCAGAATGATTACTAGAAGCTTTACTGTGTAGATGAACGGTGTTGTTCAGTTGAAGGACGACTCAGAATTTTGGAAGATGAGAAACTAGTCAAGCGAGAATTAAGTCAGGCTGCTATCACGTAAGTTTGAGGAAATTGAGAATAGGTACGACAGTCTCCAGAGATGAGCTACAGAATAACCTAGCCATTAACAAGAGTTTTGAAAACAAGTTTACAACAGAGCAAGGACAATCCAACACTCTTCAGTTGGAAAACAAGGAGCAAGTGGAATAGTTCGGGACTTCTTTGCGTGAATGCGAGGTTCGTGTAGAAGTTAACAAATAGGTTGCTTCTGAAAATGTTGTAGAGATAACTTCCAAGGTACGAAAGACTAACCAGGGGATAGATGAAGACATGAAGATCGATATTACCCGAGCAGGTAAAGTGGCTCAACAAGGTGGCAGACTTAGCTGACACATCGATGGCGTTGAGTCAGAACATGGACCCAGTGTTGGACCACGGAGGCAAGCTGACCGGACTACTGGATGAAGTTAAAAAATTAGGCACTAGAGCTCATCAGTAACTGTAAATATCTAATATCTGATGTAATGAAACCTTTTGGCCTCAATGAATGTTGTTCTATGGGGATCACTTTTGGAATCAATACATTATTGCATTCATGTTTATATTTTAGGATTGCATTGCATTACATTGCGCAATCCTGGCATATTTTACATGACATTATCATTACCTTGCATTATTATGAGAAGTAATCCAAAGACCAATTAGGGTTTTATCATGGATAAAGGAATTGAAGACACTCAAAAATCAAGATTCGAGCAGTTAGAAGATGGGCTCGGGAAAAGAAAAAAAGGAAAAAAAGAAGAAAAAAAGATTGATGTCTTAGACGCAAGAAATCCCTGATTTGGTCATCCCATCGGATTTCAAGATTATAATATTTTTGTAGTATGACAGAACAAGTTGCCCCAAGATTCACCTGACCACGTCCTGCAGAAAGATAGAGGGCTACATCAAGATTGAAAAATTATCGATCCACTACTTCTACGATAGTCTAGCAGGACCTACCGTGATATGGTTCAACTGTTTGAGTAGAGACCAAGTGTAGCCATACGGAGATTTAACCAACGTCTTTATGGGAAATACATATATGCTTTAGACCTAGCACCAAGTCGTCAGTATCTCCAGGGTATGAGGATGAAGCCTGATAAGAGTTTCAAGGAATATGCTTTGAGATGGCAGAGGTTAGCCGCCCAAGTGTAGCCTCCCATTGTTGAAGAGGAAAGTGACTTTCATGTCTCAAGCCATCTTCCGTATTTCCTCTTTGATAAGATGCTCAGGAAATTGAGGGGAAAATGTGATGACTTTAATAGAATACATAATCCAGGAAGGAAAATTGAGTCTTAATTCAACAAACCAGACATGCCTAAAGAGCAGAAGGAAAGAAAAAGATAAATGGGTACCACTTTCAAGGTTCTCGTGATCGTAAGAGAAGAAGACAGGCAGATTGCTCCGAATCACCGAGAAAAATTCCTCGAACAAGTACATATTTAGAGTTATTGAGAGTATTCTATCTCGGACATATGGCCTCACCTGGTCAAGGGTTAATACCTTACCTATGGGCCGATAAAGATTACGCCCAGCTCATCTGCCCACAGTTTTGATCCATACAATACATGTGAGTTCTACATTAAGGCACCGGGGCATGACACCAAGAAATTTGGGGTCGTTAATAGAAGAAATCAAGAAGCTGGTTGACAAGGGAGTCATGACGATAGAATTGATCCAGCTATGGAAAAACAAGAAAAGTGGCACAAGCCTACACTACCTTGAAAGGGCCAGAATGAGTTAGTACCCTGGATATAGTCCGAAGGTCCCTACGGTTTTCTCATCATTTCACAAATAAATTCTCAACATAAAATAAATGAATAAAAAAACTCTCATTGTTTGTCAGAATAACAAATCATATTCCCATTTAGAAAGCGTTTTTACATTTTTGATTCTTTAAACATTTTATTTTTATGGGGTAGTTTTTGTTCTTCCATATGCATATACACACATTTTGAACGGACATATGTATATATCATTTCTATACCAGGTCCTCGAATTTTGAATGCAACAATACCTTTGTTTCAGATCCAAAGATCAACTCTAAGTTGCTTATATTTAGAGGAGATTGACTGTAAATGTGAGTATCTACTAGTTTACTTAGGTCAACAGAGGAACAATACGAGTGTTTAGACAAATGGCAGTTCCCATTTTAGAAAATTTCCTTCTCAGGCACTTGTCGTTTAAGATCCTTGAATCGAGAGTTGACCCTAAACTTCTACCCCCTGAAGGCTTTCTTAGGACATCTGTGAATGTGACGACGAATGTTATTCTTTTACTTTACCAGAAGAAAGAGATGAGACCAGAAAGATTGGATACGAAGATCAAAAAATCATCAGAAGAAAGTAGTTGAAAACAAGGATATGTCCAAACGAAAAAATCGAAGAAAAGAAGAGAAATGGCATTTAGAAGGCCGAAACAATCCAGATCGAGTAAATATAAGAATTTTTTTCCATAGATTTCAATATCAGAAGAGCTGCAGAGCGGCAATTAACTTCGAGTGGAAGATAGAATCAATACCAGTATAGATATGTGTTAATTCGAGGATACATCTACAGACTCGAATGAGAAAAGAAGAGATTCAAGGTTAAATACCCAAAATGGGCAGTCTAAAAAAATAGAGAAAAAGAAAAGAAAATAGAAAAAAAGAAAGAGAGAAAAAAGAAAGAAAGAAAAAGAAAGAAAGAAAAAGAAAGAATATTATATATACTTCACACACAGATCAAACAATACAAGAACGAGACTTCAACTATGAGCAAGAGACACAAGGAATCCACATTTCAAGTAAATATCAGTTTTGAAGATTTGTATAAAAGCTTGAATTGAGGCCAAGTCAAGACAAGTCGGCCCGAAGATTGCCAATTTCGAAAAGGGAAATGACCTTTAGGGTGAAACCCAGAAATGGGCAGTAGAGCGATCCCAAAAATGAAGAAAAAGAGTAGTCTGCCTGAGCATGTTGGCATCAATATCCAACCAAAATACACTGATCTAAAGATACAGAAGAAGGAAGTGAACTCTAGGGTGAAAACCTAAAAATAGGCAGTCTAGAGCAATTCAAAAAAAAAAGAAAAAAAAGAAGAAGAAGAAAGAAAGAAAGATGAACATTTCATATGGGCATACCAATCACAAGAACTCCCAGAAGTGTACATAATCCTTCATTCAAAGAACTTTGGAGGATCAATCATTTTTATGAAAAACAAGTATCAATACACAGCCAGAATGCAAGACGGACCAAAAGAAAGAGAGTGAGGAAATGAACTCTAGAGTGAAAACCCAAAAACGGACAGTCTAGAGTGATCCCGAAAAATAAATTAGAAGAATACTCCATGTAAGCGTATTCAGATCATACGAGCATAGAGATACGGCTTTGTCTAACCATGAACCAAAGGCCTACATTACAAGCCTCTAAAGACCATTCCGATCATCCATAGATATCCAAGTTGAATGATAATGTCTTTAGATTTCATTCCGCCTATAAGGGTTAACCTTGCTTCAAAGAACGTCAAACTTCGAAGTGCTTGATCGACACCCAAATGAGGGAAGAATGAAGCATGGTGAGTTAGTGAGATTAAGAGAGCCACCTTAAATGGGTTAGAAATTAGGTATAGGATTGTGCCTCTTGAAAGCCTAACAGACTAGAAGAAACTATACATTTGCGTATATCTCCACAATAGTCAAGATCTTCTAAACATGCACTTCATTAGAGTTGATCTCTGGCCATTTGAAGCAGATGTGCTATGGTGTTTGATATTTTGGGGGCAAACATGTTTTAAAAGGTTTGACATTTTCTACCAAAGTTTTGATGTTTACCATTTCCCCCAAACATTAGTTTTTAAAATGTTTGGCAATATACTTTGAATTTTGTTTAACATTCTCCAAACCTTAATTTTTAAGAATATTTGGATTTAAAAAGAAAGAGAGAAAAAAACAAAAAAAGATGTTTACCATTTGTTCCAAACAATGTTTTTAAAATGTTTGGTATTCCCTCCAAGTTGTGATTTTCAAAATGACTGTTATCTTTTCAAACAATCATTATTTTTTTTGTATTGAAATATACACAAGTAAATTGCCCTTTGCATTACTTTAAAAATAAATGATGAGATTTAAAGCATAGGGACCGATAGTTAGTTTCCGTAGAAATGCTACAAGAAGATCAATGATGAGCTCAGGGGATGGAAGCATTATTGCTCACCATAGTGATTAGAAATAGATCAAGGCTCTGTATGATGGGTCAAGAAATTTGAAGCAGTGGAGCCCGTGATTGAATGAGGCAACGCTAAGCAAAGAAGATGACAAGGGTTCTTATAAGAATAATATAAGGACCAAAAGATCATTTATAAAGACGAGTGATAACCCTGAAGACAAGAAAGCATTTCGCACGAAAGATTTGAAACCATGGTAATTCATATTCGAAGTGATTGATCAAATGAGAATTTAAGAGCATACAATGAAGAAGTAAAGAGATGAATAAATTCGAGGAACAACCTTTTAGGGTGTAAGACTTTAGAACAGAAAAAGAGTGAAAAAGAAAGGAAAAGAAAAAAAAAGAAAAAAAGGGAAAATAAAAAAGAGAACAAAAAAAAAGAAAAAGAAGAAGAAGAAGAAGAAGAAGAAGAAGGAAAGCATTACATTGCATGCATCATATAGATAGAGGCATGTCAATTTTTGTTTATTTTAGACAGATATTTGAAGAATTTTCAAAGAATTTGAAGAAATATATTTTATTAAAGAAAGATGACGGTAGCCATAGTAGCGTGAGGCCAGATGACGGTAGCCATAGTAGCGTGAGGCCAGATGACGGTAGCCATAGTAGCGTGAGGCCAGATGACGGTAGCCAAAGTAGCGTAAATCCAGATATTAAGTCCTTTGGGCCATCAGTAAGACCTTCGGGCATGATGATAAGACCTTCAGGCCACCAGTAAGTCTTTCGAGCATGGTGATAAGTCTTTCAGGCCATCAATAAGTCCTTCGGGCATGATGCGGCAGCCATAGTAGCGTGAGGCTAGATGACGACAGCCATAGTAGCGTGAGGCCAGATGAAGATAGCCAAAGTAGCATCAAGCCATATATTAAGTCTTTCGGGCCATCAGTAGGACCTTCGGGCATGATGATAAGACCTTCGGGCTACCAGTAAGTCTTTCGAGCATGGTGATTAGTCCTTCGGGCATGATGCGGCAGCCTCAGTAGCTAAGGCCAGAAAGTTCGACAGCCTTAGTAGCGTGAGTCCAAAAAAAATCGGAAGCCTTAGTAGCGTGAGTCCAAAGAGTTCGACAGCCATAGTAGCTTGAGTCCAGAAAGATAGGTGGCCATTTTCGACGTGAATACCCAAATTTGAAGAAAGATTGGTAGCCATTTTTGGCATGAATCCCCAAATTTGAAGATTTCAGCAGCTATAGTAGCCTGATTCCAGAAAGATCAGTGGCCATTTTTGGCGTGAATCCCCAAATTCCCAGAAAGATCGGTGGCCATTTTTGGCGTGAATCCCCGAATTCCCAAAAAGTTTGGTAGCTATTTTGGCGTGAATCCCCAAATTTAAAGAAAGATCGGTAGCCATTTCTAGGAGATTGATAGAATTAAGAGAATGAATCAATAACATAAGAATTGAATTAAATCCAGTAGAAGGAGCTTCTATTGCTTAAACCCTCCTAAAACCATAATCAAATCTCTTACCTCTTTTCCAACAAATTATGGATTTTTTCTTGAAGCTCTTGAGATGTGGATTATCAATCTAATCTTCCCGAATCTCGAATAGATATTTTGAATGGTAAAATTTTTATTTTTCTAATGCTTGTGGCTAAGGTTTGGTTGGAAAAAATGAATGGAACAGAGAAAATGAATAAATATGATAGGAGGGAATAAGCTCATGTTGTCTCCCTCCTACCCACGTACAAACAAAAACAATTAAGGGAGAGTGAAACCCTCTTTTTCAATAGTGGCAAATTCCCCATTGGTCCCCCCTCCAAGTCCAACAAGACCAATTTTCATCTAAAACTGTCAAACATGGTCCAATTGTTCTAATTGTCTTACAAAACATCAAGGCCAATACTCGGGTCAACGTTCATCTATTGGCTCAATAATTTGGGTCGTTGCAACACTCCCCCCCTAAAACAATTTTTTTCTTTGAAATGTACCTGATTTGAAGAGATGTGTATATTAAAGTTCCATGGATTTCTTGTAACATCCCCTACCTGATCTAGTCAGAAATCGAATCGAAGATGCTAACGGAACGCATTGAACCAAAACAACTATGAAAATAATCATAAACACCCAATTATATATTCTTGTAAACTTAATCTTATTGAATACATATAAATTACCTTTCCTTTTAGTTTAGGGACTAATACCAAATTTACCAATTTCAAGGCTTAACCAAAATTCTCTTCTTCTAGTTAATTCATCTCATTCATAGTGTAGCTTTCAATTTTAATTATCATTATCACCTAAGGTATAAGTCATACAATCATACAATCTAGTGTCATACAATCATACAACCAAAAAATATCTACATATTCATAACAAAATAATCAAGAATAAACCACACGCAACCATAAGCCCCGACTGAGGTTGGTGTCACATAGCGTGAAGAGCTTACACTCCACTAGCTTATTGTACTCAGAACTATACCTACAGATGAGGTTCGGTGCCACCTAGTGTCATGAACGTACATTTGACTAGAATCATGCATAGATGAGCAATGGTGTCACCTAGCATCAGGAACGTACATCTAGCAATCAATCCATCTTTGTGTTGCAACACAATCACTGGGTATCTGAATACCACACATACAATCACACAACCAAACAATGCCCTCAAGGTTACACAATCACCATATAAGTAATGCTAAAATCCCAGTTTGTTATGCATCATCATACGATTTATAATAATTAAACATGTATGCAAGTCAAAAACACTTTACAAAAATAATTTTACTTTTTTATATCAAAATAATATCTCAACAATCTCCCCCTTTTTGATATAATAAAACATTTGAAAAAATTGTTTTTGAGATTGCTCCCCCTTAGGAAAATAATTTTAGAAAAAGAGAATATATGTGAAAAATATTTAAGACTCCCCATTTTTCTTTTTGAAAGTGAAAAATATTGGTATCAGAGTGAGGCTTAATCGAGAGGCTTAGCATCCTATTGAGGTGATCTCGGCAAGCTCGATCAATCAACAAATCAACTGGTGTTCATGGCGTAATCAATCGACAAGTCACCATTCTTCAACGGTGAACATTATGCCTATTGGAAGAATAGGATAATGTACTTCATCAAGGCCATCGACTACAGTCTTTGGGACATTGTTAAGAAGGATCGTTCATGCCATAACAAAGAAGGCAAGACTGGAGTGCATATGACAAAAAGAAGATGGAGCTAAACTCGAAGGCTTTACACATTCTATTTTGCGTATTGGGACTGGAGGATTATGCCAAAGTCTCTTCTTGTGAGAGTGCCAATGAGGTTTAGGACAAGCTTGCAGTGACCTATGAAGGAACGAACGAGGCAAGGGAGACAAAGACGGATCTACTCTACCTCAACTATGAAAACTTCAAGATGATTCCGGAAGAAGACATCAAGAACATGTTCGATCTATTCTCCATAATCGTCAATAAACTTTTAGGTTTTGGAGAAGAGATTTCAGAAGACAAGCTCGTTCGAAAGTTGATTTATTCACTTTTTGAATCATAGGAGTCCAAGAAGACGGTAATTATAGAAGCAAAGAACTTGAAGGAGCTCAATCTTGATGAGCTTATTGGATCTTTGCTAACCCATGAAATGATGTCCAAAGGGAGAAGGAAAGAGAAGGAGAAGAATATCAAAGAGCAAGGAATAAAAGACATAAACATAATTGCTCTTCAATCCTCCACAAGTCATAAAGAAGATTCAAGTGGGGAGGAAAGTGAAAATGAAGATATGGTCCATCTCTTCAAGAAGTTCACTCGGTTCATGAAGAATGAAATGGAGCAATCTTCAAGGCATGAATCGAAGAAGAAGATGAAGGATTCCATCAAGTGCTTTGAATGCAAAAAGCAAGGACACACCAAATACGATTGCCCTCACTTCAACAAAAAGGATCATCTTCAAAGAAGGCATATGTGGCAACTTGGAGTGATGAAGAAGACTCCACCAAATAAGGTAGCCCACTTATGCTTTATGGCCCTCCAAGAGGGTGGGGTAACTTCTAACTCATCTACTTCAAATTCTTATACTTTTGATGAGTTACAAGAAGCCTATGATGAATTGGTTTTTGAATTCAAGGCTTCATTTTTGAAAAATAAAAAGATGATTTCAAAAGTAAAAATAAAAAAATGATTTGCTTTCTAAAACCAATTTTGAATTTGAAGCAAAAATTAAAGATTTTGAGCTACAAATTTTAAATTTACAAAATTTGCTTTAAAAGATGGAAAAAGATCATCAAAAGGAATTGGATGATCTTAAGAAAGAAAAAAACTTGATTTGTAAAAATTTTGAAAAGAAAAATGATTCTAACAAATCAAATTTTTATCAAAGACAATCTAGTGCCCCTAGATTTTTAAATGGTAAATGTGTTAGAAGCATTGGGTCCCAAAAGGGCTCATTGTTTTAAAGAAAAATGGATTCCTAAGGGGACTAAATTTTTTGGACTAATGCCATTGGATCCAAATCAATTTGGATACCAAAATTTACTTGATTGTCTTGTTTTAGGTGTGATGGAGCATGATCAACAAATGATGAAATTAAGGGGGAGCTCTATACACACAAGGAAGAACACTTGAAGAAGGAAGGCTTAATATTCTACCTTTGATTCAAGTGGTAAAGTTAAATTGAATTTCTTTGTGTTTTTATTTAATTTATTTATTTTCTATTGAAATTCAATTTTCTTTAATCATGAATTTTTGGACTAACATTCTATTTGATGCTTGAGTAAGGGGGAGCCATTTTAAAACAAAATTCTTATTTTGTCAAAAAAATTAACTCTCCATTGTTATGGTACTTTAAAATTTTTCAAACTTAATTTGAATCATTTTTGATATAACAAAAATGGGAGAATGTTTTGAAAAATTAAATTTTCAATTGAATAAGGGAGATCTTTTAACTCTTTTGAATCAATATTGTCTTATTCAAAAATTATTTTACAAAGGGGGAGAATCACTAAAACAATTTTTCAAGTTGGCTTTTGGCATGTCTTTGAATGTTTTTAAACAGCCAAACTAGCCATTTTTAAAGCCCCGTACCAATACGATATTAGCTGTACTGATACGAGTGAGGGTTTCAACTATAGTGATTTTCCAGTGTTGAAAACTCGTATCGGTACAGGCTCTACCGTACCGATACGGAGGGGGTTGTATAGATACACCCTTAAGCGTACTGATACCCTTACTTTATTTCAGCCTCTACTGGCTATTTCCCAATGTAGGCATACCGATACCTGTTCCATGCAAATCGATACCGAGGCATCCAAAAAGGGAAATTATGCTTGGAAATCATCCCCAATGACTCCAATTCATCCCAAATGGTCACCAATGGCTAGAAACTCTTTTGGAATGATAAAAGGACCCTTCAAGAACCTGGAACAACTAATGATCATCAAGCCAACAATCTTTTGATTAAGAAATGTCTTAGTGCTCAAATTGTTGTATTTTGTATAGACAAACACTTGTGAGCTCAATTGTAATATATGCTCAAGTGTTATAGGTATGGGTAATAGCTTTATTTTTGCAAACATTCACCATGTGAGAGGATTTCTTTGTTTGCTTTTATTTTCTCTTGTAGAGAGGGGTTCCCAAAGCTTTGGGGTGTAAGCTTTGGATGCTAGGCTTTATGGTATAAGTCTAGGTTGTAAAGGTTTCCTCTTAAACCTATAAAAATGGAAGAAATTCATAGTGAATTTAGAAATCTTTAGTGGGGAAGCTAAGGTAGTGGTTGTAGAGCTTAGTTGAGAAGCTCAAACCACTAATAAGGGGAACTTGAATAAATAGTTAGGTTTTACGTAGACATGTATTGCCATAGCTTCTTGTTGTTACTACTAGGCATCGAGAGAGTCTAGGAGTTGTTAGAAAACCCTGCCGAATAGATAAAGATATAATTGGTTAATGGAGACATGTATTACCAACTGCTATAGCATTTAGCATACGTCCTAGGCAATAAACCTAGCATCCATAACTATCTAAATCTTTGCTACAACATCTGTTTGCCTTCTATTCATTGCTACTTTTACTATTCTTGCAATTAGTTTGAAATCATATAATCACCCAATATTATTTCAAATAACTCGTAAGTGTAATTACTTTGAGTTTGTTACTCCAATCCCTGTGGGTTCGACACTCAATTTATCACTTATTACTTGATCAACGAGTATACTTGCTCTTTATTTTTATACTTGTTACTCAACTAATTATAGACTACTTACGCGCTTGTCAAGTTTTTGGCGCCATTGTCGGGGTTTGGCAATTGGTAACATTAGCTTAGTAGTTGCACTTTATTTTTAGTTCTAACTTTTATTTTCTTGTTTTTTTATTTCCTTTTCAGGTGTGTCATAGTGCATGACCAGACGCACAAATCGAGAAAAACCACCTATTCCTTATAATCTGGAGATCGAAAGATTTTTGCGTACTTGTAAATATTGTGATAAGTGATAAGTAATAAAGTGATAAGTAGAGTGATAAGTATACTCGTAGATTATTACTCCAATCCCTGTGAGTTTGACACTCTACTTATCACTTTATTACTTGATCGACGGGTATACTTGCTCTAACCAAGGAAATAATTCATTTTTAGGTGTGACATAGTGCCCGTCAATTGTCAAGTAATCCTTATTTGCTTAGAAGTCTAGTTAGATGACTTAGGTAACAAAACTAAATAATAGTTGTAAGTATTGAATATTAAACATGAGAGCGATATTAGTGAAGGAAGATGATATTGTGGATGATGACAGAAATGTATTTTTATGATTCCGTGTTTGCATGAGAGCATTGTACTATTTGCAAATTAAAAGGGAATTGAATAGAAATATTGTACACGACCATTTTACCTTGGGATATTAAGAATTTTAGAACTATGAGTGTTATAACATTATAAATAATTATCATTAAATTTGTAAAAATCTCAAAACTCGACTTGACTTGACTCAAATTTCATAAACTCAACTCGAAAAAATTTCAAATAAAATTGAATGATAAAATAGGGCATGCCAACTAGAATTTTTTTTACTTAACTCGACTCGATCGAATACCCAACCCTAGAATGAGCTCAACTTGTCTCTCTCCTACCGATGTAAAAACAAAATGCAATTAAGAAGAAATGCAATGCGTTTTTTTTCAATAATGAGCAAATGACTCAATTGGTCCCTTATATTTCATCATTTTTATAAAAAGGTACCCTTCAATCTCAACAAGACCAATTGTGAATCAAAACCCCTCAAACTTGGCTTAATTATTCTAATTGTCTTTACAAAAGCATCAAGGCCTAGTCTTGGGTCAATGTTCATTTATTGACTCAAAAATTCAGGTCTTTACAACTCTCTCAACCTAAAAGAAACTTTCATCCTTGAAATTTACCAGATTTGAAGAGATGAAAATATTAAAGTTCCATGGATCCCTCTATCTCCCAAGTAGCCATCTAAACTTTATGTTTCCTAATAACTCCCTAAAATGAGATATATTTGTATCTCTTTACACCTAGATTTAGCTTGATATTTAGTATTTCTTTTAGTGTTTTGCATATAATTACCTTAGTTTGCATTTCATTCATGTGTTTTTAGATAATAAGCAAATTGTGGGATTTTTTATTAAATATGTCCAAATAGGCTCATACATTCCCATAACAAATTTGCTAGATTTTGCAAGGAATGTCACGATATGACATGTTTACTTCAGCACTTGATACCGTCGGCGATGTGGCCAGAGATCTCGACATGTTCAACTCTTAACCATATTTTTCCTAAAACCTACTAGAAGACGGTCGTACATAACATAATGGTAGTTGTTCACTTACTCTTATTGACTCTAGCTTTGACAAAACCTGTTGCATGCTAGAAGGGGAGAAGAGGAAAGAAAAAGAGGCTAGAATAAACTGCATGCTACTTGAAGAAGGATATAGACAAGATTTCTCTTAAACTCATTCACATACTCCTTACCTTCTTCTTCCCCGAGTTCCAAGCTCTATTAATGGAGGCCTAAGCTCAAAAGTTGAGGTGGACCAGCAGGCTAACAACACTAGTGATCTAATCTTCAAGAGGAGGTTGCCACCGTGCTCAAGATCTTTGACCACTCAAGTTTTGTATCTCCAATTCACATCGAGAGTATGTATATCAATGGGATATGTTTCTTGAGGATCTGCTCCACTTAGCACCTAGTTGGGAAGGGATGGAAACAAGTTTCACGAGTGGTGGGGGTGATGATAGAGACAAATAAATGTTTTAAAAAAAGTACTTATTTTCCACCCAATTTTGAATAGACTCTCAAACCTAACTCCTTCAGTTTCTCGCTTTATATTTTTACAAGAAATCATAAAATTACTCATCATTAGCCCACGTCGCAACTCACAAGGTCTTACTTCATCCCATATGATCATGTTCTCTTTCAATTCTCTCTCGCTCTCTTTATGAAATTCATCTATATCAGATCTATCTAGTATGTTTTTTTATAATAATTAAATGTTAATTGTTGGGTTTTTTAATTTTTATTCTTGTTTTGTCAAATTGTAATATTGTTTTATACTTATTTAATTTTGTTCAATTGAGTACCAATTGGAATAATCTCACATATGTGGTGGGAGTCTAGAGGAAAAATGTAACACCCCGATCCTAATTCGAATCCGAAATACTACATTCGGGTCGCCCAAAAATTGACCCAAAATGTTTAATTTAAAAACCATAGATTTAGCCTTTATTATAAGCATTATATAATCAAATACTTCATATAATTAAATAAACAACATAAATCAATTTACAAAATATGAGCTCTAGGTTTATACATTGTATCTCAAAATGATATTTAAAAATAAAGTTACAAAAGTAGCCTCGTAAGGTCCTATGAATACTCAGCTCGTAAATACAAGTGTGGTACTCTAGATATCACCGCTTGTTGAAATCCCGAATCCATATCGCTCTTTGAGCTCTCGATTGATCTACCAACCTATGCACAAAAACAACGATTCTGAGCGCTGAGCTTATAAAGCTCAGTGGTACACATCTACTCTACTATACTTTATACTAATCATAAACATAAGCATGCAAGCTAGTACGAGCAATAAGGAGATAAATTAACATGTGGCGCTACCACTAGTCGTTTAAACACATGCTCTCATCATGCAAGTCGTCATACATGGCACACAAGGCCCAATAATACTAGGGATTTCACCATATCATCCGGGCAAAAGCACACAAAGTCATAACAACAAACCTGGAGTGAGGCCCAGTGTCACACAACCTCAGGAATATACACTCTAGGTGAGACTGAGTCACACAACATTGGAACATACACTCTGGGTGAGACCGGGCACACAGCATCAAAACATACACCCAAACTCAAAATCCCACTTCAAGCATTTTCAAATGAGGCTCGGGTCAAACAACATCGGTAACCATCACTTAGTATCTCTAACCGTGCTGTTGCAACACTCTCTCTGGTATCCAAATTCCAACAACCAAATGACTCAACCAGTAAAATGCCTACCCGGCATACAAGCAACGTGATCCCAAGGATCTCACTAATGTTTCTAATCATTAACTCATCACTTATTTACATTACCAAGTTGTTAACACATTATGGAGGAGTGCATAATTATTCTCATTAATTATCTCTATTAGTCCATGTTATCTTATTAATTAAGGCATTAATCAAATTTTTATCATACGCGTCAACCCATTCTTTAGCTAGCATTATTGATCATTTAATTTAGTGGGTACCGGTACTCAAACACGAGTATCGGTATAATACCCCTTGGTATCGGTACTCTCACAGGTACCAATACAGATATTTCTTATTGGATATCTCAAGTTCCCAGAGTATCAGTACGAGTCTATCCGTACTAATATCGCAACAAATAATGTTGTCGTACAACTACAATTTCTACCATATTAGAAAATTTCAATATTTACGAGACTTAAATCCATTCCTAAAGCTTATAAAAGTCATTAGGATTTATTTGCTAGCGCATTTAATTATTTAATAATAATTACCATCTTTATGAGCATTTAATCGAATATTTATCGGTATTATCCCTTAAGTATAATTTCTGTTAAATCACATCAAACCATTCGAACTAGATTACAAGGCATCACAATTTATCAATCAATCAACCAATCGTCAATTAATTATACGAGTATTTCAAACAATCCTACACGGTCTCCAAAACCCCTACGAGTCACGTCATATCCTTAAATCTTATCATGCACTTCATAATTATCAAGTCTCATAATACCGGTCTCTACACATGATTATTTCCCATTCACCTATTTTGTAACCCCTAACACCCCAAGAAAATTATATTTATGATGCTCATAAAGCATTCAGAGTTCGAAGAGTACTAATCTCAAGCGATTATCGATAAATTCTTACCCGAGCTCGTCAAATGCTCCCCTTGATCCGATATTTGAGCCCGAACAATCCTCATATAACAATGCATATAATATATATAATTAACCACATACTTTAACTAATTCGTAAGGTCAAACGCATAAAAATAGTTTATCAGGTTCGAATTTGGCGAAACATGCAACGCAAACAGACTTGGGACGTCAAAAAAACCTCGCGTATGATCCCTCAAAAAGTCAACGGTCGATTAAATCTAGTGTTAAGCGGTGCACAATAGATGTGGTACACCTATGGGCTGCGATCTGGTGCAGCGTGGTGTATGTGGGCAATAGGATCCCGTGTGGTGCGGGTGCATGAGAGCCTTGTGCACCCACCCCTACAGCTGTAGCATGCCCACGCACAGGCAGCGGCAACCTTCGATGGCTGCAAACGACTTACAAGCTCTAGTTTTACGTTTTGGCACCTCCTTAGCTCCTTAGTGGTGACGGTTTGTGACAAGCTCTAATTCCATAAAATCATGATAATTTTACCGTTTTAGAATTTCTATAAAATTTTATTTAATCTTCTATTTTAATTTTCAACTCCATTATTTAAAAACATGATTTATTAATATAATATTCTACTTGGACTCTATTTGATAATAATCCAAAATTATTAAATTAATTTTTAAATCGTTTAAATTAAATATTGATTTATGAATTTAATAATCCACTTTAGAACCATTTAAATAATTTTCCAAAGCTATTAAATTAATTTCCAAATCATTTTAATTCTTTCATCAATGAGAAAATATAATTAGTTAAATAAGTAATTTTTCACAATCTTTTCTCAACCTTCATTATTTCTCTTAGTTCTCAATTTAATCAAGCATGCATCTCGTATCGAGTCAAATTGAGATAGCGAATAGCCCATTTAGACTTATATGATGTGGCCTAAAATAATATGTAATTAATTCAAGACTTTTGTCACTTAATTACATCTCCGTTATTTAAGTGAAATAGTCATTCCACTATAGTACCAAGACTGAACTTCTGCACATATAATATTACTGAAAGCTTACCATGTAGCTTTTGTCCAAGTCCTTGTCATAAATATATTACCCTCATAGGATATTCGCGATCCCTTTGGATTGAATCTATTCATCACTTTTATCTCAAAGTTTCATTGTAAACCAAATAATGAAAATAATTATTATACAAAGTAATAATAATCATTCATCCTTGACGAATGACATGTGGACACATTTCATTTTCACAAACCATTGCAATGTCGTTGAAAGGATACCATTTAATCTTTAATCGAGCTATGGTTATATATCTATAAATGCATCAACATCTTGTATGAGTCACATACACAACATATCTTCGATCAACTTACTATTCTAAGTCATATCAGATATTAATATATCAAAGTATGCAAGTCATATTGTTTTTATTAATTTGATGAAAACAAATATATGGTAGTCTTTATTTTTAATCTAATATATTTATGTTTTAATTGGATTGATACTCCTAATTAATTCGAATGTCTTCCTATCTCTTCCTATAAATAGAAATTTTTGGTTTCATTATTTTGTATCCACAGAATTCACAAAGCCTTACACATATACTAAAATAAAGAGATAGAAAATTCTTGGAAAATAATTCTCGGAATTATTTAGAATTTTCAATAAGAAAAATTCTTGGAAAATAATCTTAAGGGTTATTTAGAATTTTGGGTATTTTTCTAGTGTTCATGAATTGAGTGGTGCCCACACACCTAGCATTCGTGAGTTTGAGAATAGCGAAGTAGATCTTTTGGTTGGAAGCGTAAATCTAGCAGAAGTTCGGGTCTCGGAAAACAATTTAGAGACTTACAAGGAAATTTGTATCAAATATAGGATATCATCGCGACATTGGATTCTCAATACATGAGTACTTGATTATGGATTGTATTTATTGTATTGGATATCACGTTTGATCCGTTTTAGAGAAAAAAATTTAAAAAGCTTTCGTTGTACCTTTTTCTATTTTTTCTAAACTGATCTATATCCAAGGAGGTTCAAGACCCAAAGTATGATTTGGATGAACTTTGTAATCTATTTTCATTTTTTCTGCTTTTCTAGGGTGGAACCATGAAAATCTTGCTTGGGTATTTTATTTAATTATCCTTGTTATTTATTATGGATTAATGATTGAAAATAAAAGCACGTTATACATGAAAATCATGTCATTTAGAATAAGAGTAGGTGCCACTTAGATTTATAAATATTTGATCATGGATGAATATTAACTTAAAACCTTAAAATGTTTTTAAAATTATTGAGTGGGAGAAGTTACTTAAACAAGACCTAGGGCATCCATTAATGATCCCTACGTGAAAGCATAGTAGCATCTTGAGTCGAAAATTGCAGGTCGCACCCTAAGGTAAGCATCTACCACCGTCAGTATATTAGGTGGGATTTCCCTATTCTAGGGACAATGAAAACATATATAATTCATTTTAGTTGCCACAAGGTTGATCCAAGTAGTCTATAGAAAGTTGGACTCGTTGTGTCAATGGTTATGTAACATCCCAAAAATCGGCCTAGTTGTAAACCAGATTCCGGTAATCAAAAATCCAACATCGGTGAGTCAAACCCAAGTGTTGACTTTTGACCAAATGGTCAAAAGTGTTATTATTGGATGCAATTAAGGCCAATTTATTGGCCAAAGACCTTGTAATAGAAATTGAAAGCTAGCTTTGGTAACCAAATTATAGGAATTGAAAGTTCAGGGGGCAAAAGTAAGAAACTTGAAAAGATGAAGGACCACCTTAGTAATTATCCCAATTTGAGGTGTGGGTCACCTCCTTGCTTGACTACCTTCACGTGAAGAATGCTTGTCCTTGGCTAAAGTTGTCATAAAGATGATGCAAGGATAGATAAGGGATGTCCTGATTAATATGACTCTTGATTTAAGAACATATTAATTAAATATAGATTTCCCTCAAGGGAAGGAAAGCTATCGGTTTGTTTAGGGTTGTAGGGAGTGTTTAAAACTTGTTTCAAAACCCTTATTTTATAATCGAGACCTTATTCTTAAGATATCTTCATCTTTCTCTTTAAAATTAAAGCAAGCACCTCTTCATCTTCAACCTAAGCAAGCACCTCCATTGACATCCTTTGAAAGCTTGAGTTTTCTCAAGTTTCTTGTTATCAAAACATAGCTCTCTCGTGGGTAAGATAAATCCCTCTATTGATTTTGAAATTCCATGGTCATCTTGTAAGGAATTTCATATGGAAAATTTATGGAAAATCAAGAATATCCTTCATAGCTTCTTAGCTCTTCCTTTTATTATTTTCATAGTTAAAGTTTGCTATGAAGTTAGAAAATACCATTGAATCCATTGAAATCCTTGTAAGCAATTTCCTTTGTTTTTTTCTAGTTTAATAAAGAGAGATTGAGGCTCCACCATCTCCTCCAAGAGCTAGCAACAAAGGAATCATTATCAAAGAACCAATAAACTCTTAAGAAGGGCTAGGTGAGTGTAGTTCAGTCATGGGAATGGCTAGGTGCATTCCCTATATCATTTTTCATTGTTTTCTTCATTAACAAATACTTCTTTAAAGCTTGACTATATGAAAGCTTCATGGAAATCAAGAATGGTAAGTTGGTAAGTTTATAGCATGGAAAACATAATCATTAAACTCATTGATAGGTCATGAAACATGGAACTTGTCATTGAATTATTGAATATTGGAACATTGGATTATTGAATCATTAGACCTTGGATTCGAATGGACTTTAGATACAATTGGGATGCCATAGAATTCATGAGCTCATTGGTACGGGTGGACATTGGTCCTAGGATATGACCACTATTTGAAGAGGAGGAGGGATGATTATGTTTTGGTCTCTGGCGAGGAGGAGGGATACAACCATTCATTGATTTTATGGACTTGGTGAGGACGTGGAATTCGTGTATCCATTATCGCATATCAATCCAAGGGGTTAAACTAATGATGAAACATGAATTATATTGATCTCTAGCATTTCATGGATATATGTTTATAATATAAAATTGAGATGCATATTCATTTATCATGAGAGTTGAATGTCATGGATAATGTTACCTTTACCATATTATACATTTTATGGTTTATTGACTACCTCACTAGGCAACTTATGCCTAATGCATCTTATTTTCCATGCATTTTAGGTGGTACAGATTAGAGTTCGAGGATTGGATCTAGTGAATATTTTGCAAGTCACTAAGCCATTTTTGTAATGTACTTATAGCCCATAAACACCTAGCTTGGTGGCATATTGCTATATAAGTCCTAAATGCCCTTTTGATATGTAATATGGTAAAGGCATCTAGGTATGCAACGCATAGTCTAAAACGAACCTTTAAGTGGTTGTAAAATATGACTAAAATGGCATATTTGGCATGCTATAGGCAAAACATGGTAAACGGATCTAGAAAGTTTTGAAAATTTGCATGAATCAAGGTTGATAGGTTAATAAGTTGCTTGTAAATTTTCATAAGATTTGGAACATTTAGTAGGTTAAAAGGTTAATAAACCAGACAAATTCTGTCATTACAGACCCTCCCGTACCGATATGGGTGATGGCGTATCGGTACGGCTATGCATATTTGGACACAAGACAAAGGGCGTACCGATAATGTAGAGTGCGTATCGATACAAAAATTGGTCACTAGAATTTTAGAATCAACATCGTACCTATACGGGTTGGGTGCGTATCGGTACACTATATCGAATCCAAAAATAGATTTATTCTCGTACCGATACAGTTTGATAATGTATCGGTACAAGACCACCAAACCTAACGGTAATAACCGCCATGTGTTGGCGTACCAATATGCCTTGATGTGTATCGGTATGGTCCTTCGTCTTTGGAAAATGTGGGAGATGGTTTAGCTTAGGCGTATCAATACGGACCCTTGGTGTATCGATACCCTTTTCTAGAAATTGGAAAATCACCTTAGTAACTCATTGGAAAATGTCGTTTAACATCCTAAATTTATAAAATGTTTGAGTTGATCCAACTTATGAATAAATGCTTTTATCTTTTCCTGAAAACGTCCAAGTTTGTTAAAATTATTAAAAGAAGCATTATATAGTTCACTACTTTCATCCCAGTAACACTTTCCGAACCAGTTCTCTACCGGACCGGGTAGGGGGTGTTACAGTTATACACTCAATATTGATTTAATTGTTAACTCCTCACAGACCTCTACTAAGTTAAATTGATGGCCAAACTGAAATGATTATTAATATGTCATCATAGTCCTAGGAAATGATTCACATATTTATTAGATGAGCTTTCATGTTGTTACTGGTCACTCTGTGGACTGTCCCAAGTCTAACATAGAGTAATAAGTATGAGAATTATCATTTCAAAGGTTATATAATTTTCAAAGGTTTTTATGTAATAAACATGATTTTATACATGTTTAATACATATTTGAAAATTTTGACAGTATGATATTTGTTTGTGTATAAGTAGATAAATTTATCGAAGTTTATTTATGTTATAGTTTGATATGACATCATCACCTCTGATAAACATTTTCACTAAAAATAAGTTAACTGGTACCAACTATAAAGATTGGAAAAGAAACTTGCACATCATCTTAAGCTGCGAGAAATAAAAATTTGTGTTGGATGAACCTAGTCCAAATGATGAGAATATTCAAGCTCAAAATCATTGGAAAGAATCCAAAGAAATAGCTCGTTGCTATATCTTGACGAATATTTCATGTACTCTATAGAAAACAACAAGAGAGCTATGTGACAGCTAAATAGATCGTAGACAATTTGGAAGACATGTTCGAAGGCCAAGCTATCTTTGCTCGATAGTAAGCTATTTCCAATTTGATGAAATACAAGCAAAAAACTAGGACTCCAGTGAAAGATCATATGCTCACACTTATGGGTTTTTTCACTGAAGTTGGTGTTAACTCCTCAAAAGTAGTACTTTTCATACATATATTGCCATGTTTTTGGTTGCCTTTGAGTACATATTTGTGCATTTAGCTAGTAGAATCATGCATTTGCATCTAGGAGTTAAGGAGTGTTTCTTTTGCCAGAGTGAAGGTGTATTTTCTTGCTTTGGTGGCAGGTTAGGAGTATGACGGGTTTGGTAGAGCAGAGCAGAGCAGAAAGCAAGAGGGCTAGAAGAGAAATGCCAAGCTGAGTTGGAAAAAGCAGGACGAAGATTACCAAACTTGGTTGGCAAACGAAGGATGCTGATGTCCAGTCAGTTAGCCATTGGTCAAAGACTCAGTCAGCCCTAAAATTTAAAAAGATGATAAGAATATAACACGTTTATCTCAGCGTGTAATCAACTTTCAAATTCAAACCTAATATAGGGTTTCCACGAGTGCCTATTTAAAGGAAGCCCATCGATGAACGATAAGGAAGGGGATAGGGGTTGCACCATGGTGAAGAAAGAAGATATAGGGCAAACCGTGGTTAACCAGGCTTAGATCAAGTGCTTTGGATCCATTAAAAGGCTGCATCGACAAATCGCCTTCATTATCCATTTCTCTCTATTTTTAATTTCATTTAAGATGGTGATTTTGATAAACGATGATGTGTTGATGGTTCCCCTAGCTATGAACTAATTTTTTTAAATTGGCTGGGGATGTTTTTGCGATGAACGCTTAGCTATATTTTAGTTTTCAATAATTGAATGCCTTTCCATATTTGTCTATTATTCTAATGCTTAATTTGATTAAATTATTTGCCACACTACAGTTGGCATTGCATGCTTATTGTCCCTTAATATCTTAATAGACTTAAGAGATAACGATTAATTGATGGGTACTAAGGAGAAAAACTTCGACAGAAGATGTTCAAGTAAATGAGCTTACTTCGGAAGTGAATCTACCCCTTAGAAGTAAAGATTAATACTTTGCCAAGTTAATTATTGAGAAAGATCACTATAGACATATAAGAGTTACTCATAATTAACTTAGGGTATTGCCATCGAATTCAACTTATTTGTTCCTATTCACAAGTAAAATACCTGGGCATTTAATTCCTAGACAATCTTTGTGGATATGATACTCAGCTTACTGCTGTATTACTTGCTAACAGTGTATACTTTCACACAAGAAAACTTTTCTTGGCATTATTTCCCTGCTTATATAAATTAATTCATCAGTTGTTTGCCAATTATTAGTCAGTCGACAAGTTTTTGGCGTCGTTGCCAGGGATTGCAATGGAATTTATTGTTTTCATTTTTACTTATGTTTGTTTATTTTTAATTTGTTTTGTTTGGTGCATGACCAGGAGCTGCATTGCAAAGGAAGAACTATTATAAGACCAGAGATCGAAAGAATCCTACATAGGTTAAGGAAAAAGCTTCGAGAAATGGCTCGAAACAGAAATGGTGGAGTAGATGGTGTCATAAATAATGAAGAGAATCCAGCAATACATATTAACATTCTGCCTGCCCCTACTATTGTTGTGGACCAAGAATGACCTATCAGAGAACACTTGGCACCAAACATGGACAATTTGATGGCAGAACTAATTTGTCCGGAGGTAAATACAACTAATTTTAAACTTAAACCGGTAATAATACAGACGCTATTGAATGTAGGTTAATTTGATAGATCACCTACAAGAGACCCAAGGCAACAGTTGAAGCAATTCATGGAGGTTTTCCAATTATTTCAGCAACTTGGTGTAGCTGAAGAGACGGTGAAGCTAAAATTGTTCACATTTTCCCTGAAAGATAAAACAAAAATATGGCTAAGTTCTTTGCCACCTGGTTCAGTTACTTTATGGGCAGAATTACGCCAGAAATTCCTTTTGTGATTCTAGCCACCTAAACTTAATGCCAAGCTACAAAGTGAAAGCATTACTTTTAGGCAAGATGATGACGAGACTTTATATGATGCATGGGAGCAATTCAAGGACCTGTTGAGAAGGTTCCTGATGCATGGATTTCCTATTTGGACCCAGATAGAGACCTTTTATAATGGTTCATTACTGCCAGGACTATTGTTGATGCTTCGAAAAATGGTTCATAACTAGACAAGAATTATACGAAGGCATTTGACATCCTTGAAAGGATTGCCACCAATGACCTCCAGTATTCTACTGCCAGACTGGGAACTGGAAGAAAAACTGCTAGAAAATTGGAGCTTGATGCATTGCCATCTATTAATGCTCAGATTGACAATCTCTCTAACATAGTGAAAACAATGCAAAAGCCTACTGAAGTCCAAGAAGTAAAGGCACTAGACTCATTCTTCACAATTTGTAGAGAGGATCATCATGTGGATGAATGCCTAGCGAACCCTGAATCGGTAAATTTTGTTGGTAGTTTCAATCGTAATTTTAACCCACATTCTAAGATTTATAACGTAGGTTGAAAGCAACACCTGAACTTTTATTGGGCTAACCAGGGAGGTAATCAATTTAATGCCAAGCGTCAGAACAACAATGCACCACAAGGTTTCAACCAAAATGCAATACTGCAGATAGCACAAAACAATCTCCAAACAGGGCAGAGACCTACCTAGGGGAACACTTTGACCGAGTATATAGAGTAAAATGATGTAACTATCTAAAGCTTTGTACCATCTATGTAGAACTTAGAGGTTCAGCTCAGACAGATTGCTAATGCACTCAGTAACAGACCCCGGGGAACTTTTCCAAGTGATACGAAAGATGCTCGGCACAAGGGGAATGAACAATGCAAAGTAATTACTCTTCAGAGTGGCAAGCAATGCCAGACTAAGACACCTGTCAAACAATCAACTAGTTGCCAGGATGAGAAGTAGGTATCAGTTGTAACGACCCAGATTTTTGAGTCAATGATGGGTATTGACCCGAGTCTTTGACCGACACATTTAGTACGATGTTCTAAACTTGTCGGGCTGATATGTTGGGCTTTGTGGACCACTATGTGTTGTTGGGTCTGTTAGAGTGGAAGGTATATGAGGGTAATTGGGTAATTACCCCCAAAAGAAGAAAAGGTTGATGCCTCATTAAGGGGCTTCCATTTTGGAAAAGGGGTGAATTCACCCTTGCCTCATCTCTCTCTATCTTCTTCTTCAAATTTCTATCCCAAAGTTAAAGGGGGAGCTTGTTAGTTTAAAGTGAGAATCTCAGATTTATGATCAAGGGAAGTTTAATTAGCATACAAAGATCTATCTTTCAAGGTAAATATCCCCAAAGTTGGTAGAGGTTGAAATTAAATCTTAGAGCAAAGAAGAGAGGTGGCAAAGGCTCGAGGAGAGCTTCATTCCGTGAATTGTTGCTTTGAGGTCAGTACATTTCTGACTCTTTCATTTCATGAGGATCTTAAAATGATTGCTTTGTGTGATTTATGGTTTTAGGTTGCAAAGTTAAGGTTTAGAAGCTTTAAACCCCCTTTAATGGTATATCATAGTTTAAGTGTTGTTAATGTGTAAAATTGGTAGTAAACCACCTAATATACCTTAAATAACATGTAGGAATGATTTGGGGCTTAACTATTTAGGTTAGTGTCTGGGATTGTGAAAACCCGAGCTCTAGGTTTTGAAATATGGGCTCGCATACCGGTACGGGGTGGCCTGTATCGATATGTCTTTGTATGAAAAAAATGGTTTTATGTGGGGCGTACCGATACAGCTGGTTGTGTATCGGTACCCCATGCTTGGTAGAAATTCTAGTGGCGTTTTTATGTACTAGTACGCTAGGGGGCGTATTGGTACCAATGTTCCATTACCTAGGGAAGGCTTTCGTGTATCGGTACGCATTTGGGGGAATTGGTATAGCATAGGGATCGGTACAAGGCTTTGTGTACCAGTACTAGGTACCGATACGGGGGTTGGCATACCGAAACAGGATGTTGATCAAATTTTTTCAAACCTAAATCGAGTATCGATACTCATAGATAAGTACCAGTACCTAAAAGGGTATATTGATACCCATATAAGTGTATCGGTACTCGTAGGGCAATTTGCCCAAGGATTTTGAGGTTGTATTTATAGGTTCTATAATTTGGGGTATAGTGCCCAATGTGTGTTTAAAGGTATAAAATGAATTCTAAAGTTGGAAAATCAAGGTTTATAACTGACATGGGGAATAAATGGATAATGGCTTGGTTATTACGTGTGGATAGCTTGTATTAATAATTCTATAGGATCTGGAAAAGATCGTTTGATGCTGTGTGAGAATTGGGTCCTTGCTGTGTGCTGAAGGGATGCCCATATGGTCTACTTGCTGTGAATAATGAGATGATCTAATGAGAATGTCGTGGTTGAGCTTAAAAGATATATATTAATTATTGTAACAAATGAAATATGGCTTGGGGCATTTGTAATGGTTGGCTTGATGCTTTTCATCTCTTGGTGAGATGAATGGATGCTCTAGGAGCATATGTTATCTTATGTGTCTTGGTCAGAAATTCAGATATCCTAGAGTCAGTGCAAGGGCACTTGTATAAGGGGATGTGTATTTCGCGCTGTGTGATCTAGTACATATGACGTATCAATGGGCTATGTGATTTGGATGCAGTTAGAAACCTATCATTGGGCTATATGATCAGGATAAAGAAACTTAACTTGGTGGGCTGTGTGAGCTAGAGTAACTCGATAGGCTATGTGAACTTAAGTAACCTGATTAGCTGAGTGACCTCAGGTAAAGACTTCTTGTGGCTAATGTGAACCAAGCATGTCTAGGGTGTATCTATGGCTATGGTGATCCAAATATGGTCTATTAACCCAACGACTATGTGAACACGGGTAACCCGACGGGTGTGTGAGCATTGGTAATGTAGGGCTTCATTGGCCATTGTTTAGGGAATGTATATTATATATGTTGTTGTGTGGATAATTGATGTTGGCTATTTTACCCTTGGGCTATGTGATCAGGGTATGGAATGCTCCAATTTGGTGGGCTGTGTGAGCCTGAGTAACTCGATGAGCTATGTGGCGTCGAGTATGGTAAGCCTGGGATGGTATGTGGGTCTCCTTATATTTTAGTGGTATCTTGAGACATAATTGTAATCTCTAGCTAGGGTAGGCTAGAAGACGATCCTTATATTTGAGAACCCTTTATGTGCACTATTGATTATACTATCATGCATGCTTGTTTTATGATATTTCTAAATTGCGGTAGAGTAGAAATGTACCACTAAGCTTTGTTAGCTCGGCGTGCGGAATTGTGGTTTTTTCATACGTAGGTTGACAAGATTCTTTTGCAAAAGCACATCGAGGAGGATTTCCCAGTACCGAGCCAGCTTCAAAGTAGAGTACTTGATGTTTTTGTTCGGATTGATTGTATTCATAGGACCTTACCACAGTCAAGTCTATAAATTTATTTGATTTACTATTAATTGGTCAATCGGTATATTTTAATTGGAGCTCCTATTTTGTAAACACTTTTAATTCCTTCTATTTATGCGGATTTATGAAAATGAATGTTTATGAGAAAAGTTAATTTGTAGTTTTAAATGAGAAATTGTTGATGGGTTGATTTTAAGAAACCTGAATGTAAAGCTTTAGATCTGGATCAGGATCGAGGTGTTATATTTAGTGGTATTAGAGCTTAGGTTTAGTCAATTCTTGAAAACTCTGGGGTTGTATACAGGTCGTGATAAGGTGTCTAGTGAATACAAGTCCCTAAATTTGAGTTATACTTTACAATACTGGGAATCCTGATGTGCCATATTTTTTCCTTGTGTTTCAGAAAAGAGTTGAGGGATGGGGAATCTGGTAATGGAGAGGCGAGTCACTTCTGTGATCTTACCTTTGTCCTTTTGCAAGTGGTGCAAGCTATTTCGAGGCAATTTGAGATGCCTCGCAAGAGCCTTGTAAAGAGGCTTCACAATTTTAGGCCTAAAAATTTTGAGGGCTTAGGTGAGGATGACCCGATCAAGGTTGATTAGCGGTTACGTAACACACAGAGAATCTTGAGACAGATAAAGGGAAGCCTGAAGGATAAACTTGATTGCATTGTTTCCTTTCTTAGGGGCAATGTACACGAGTGGCGGGAGACCGTTGAGTTGAGTCTACAGCCTGCACTCCCAACATGGGATATCTTTTTGGGTGAGTTCCGGAAGAAGTATATTAGTGAGGTACATATAGATGAGATGAGAGACCAATTCCTACATTTGGTTTAGGGAGATCGAACGGTGTTTTCTTATGACCAAGAGTTTTTGAGTTTGAGCTATTATGCCCATAATTTGTTGCGACGGAGGAGTTAATGTGCAAGAGGTTCAGACAAGGTTTGAGGGTTGGGCTCCAGTTGCACGTAACAGTGGGTTTACTTGGGAAATTTTTAGAACTAGCCAATAGTACGAAGGCACTAGAGCGGCTTTAGGATACGACACCTGGTAGGATGAAGGATACTAAGGGCCATGATGTGGAGACCCAAGATATTATAGGTCCGTTTTCTCTTTCCGCATGAGAGATTTTATGCTTCGAGGGGTTTAAAGAGAGTTGCTTCAGACCAACTACTGAGAGTCGGCTCAGGATCTAGATTGAGGGTTCGTAAGGGCTCTTTGATTTCTACTCCAGAAGGGAGTACTGATGGTTTTATTGAAGTGTCGCATCCAACAGCATGTGAGCATTGTGGCCAACAACACCTTGGAGTGTGCTTTTTGCTTCAGAGAGTTTGCTATAGGTGTCGGGCACCAGGACATATGGCAAATGACTGCCCAGTTATGGATGAGGATACACCAGCTCAGTCTCAGAGGTTGGCTACTTCTCGACATGATCAGAGTCTTGCTAGATAGGAAGCTAGGGCACCGTCGGGTTATCGAGGTAGAGGTCCTATGAGATCCACTGCTAGGGTTGGCATGCAAGGTGTTTCTAGACATCCTGCTGCTCAAACTAGGGATGACAGCATTACGGCCGAGGATATGTCAGGTAATTAAGCTATGTTTTCGATTCCAGTTGTTTTTATAGCCGTTTAGCTCTTTGGATGTGTAATGGGTTGGTTCTTGTGAATGTGTATCTTGGTAAATCTTGGGTTTGTTGTTGCTTTAGATGGTAGTTAGAATTGCATCTTCTGCGAGATAAGTTTTTACCATATATGGTTGTTGAGAGTGCAAAGTATGCCAAATGTTGTGATCAAGAAATCTTAAAGTTTTAGATTGTTTTGAATTGGGCTATTGGTAACGGAGGTGTAGGATCTTAGCTCCAAGAAGATTATGTTGTTGCGAGACGTTCTTAGCTTACGTTGTAGACGTGAGGGCTCAAAATTCTAGGCCTTAGAGTTACAGATGTTGTGAGGGTATGGAGGTACCCTTGGTGAATGAACAGTTTTATCGGTTGATCGTGGATTAGAACCGCAATAAAGGTAAGGTTGAGTTTATTGTTAGTGTCCACCATTCTATGATATGGCACTTAACGAACTCTTTGTTGGAGACACACTTGTGCAAGCGACAAATCAAGTGTTATTTCTAAGTGCTTCCTCGGAGTCATACATATAGGGGTGTGGCTTGTTTGGTGACTTTTGAGGTGTTAAGCTAAGAAGTAACGTTGAAAGGCCGTTGCCTATTTCATGAGATCGACAGCCTTGTTTTTGGTTATAGAATGTAAAAGTTTCGTATGTTTGTTCAGAGTAAGCTACCGTAGTAAAGGTAAATGAAGGTTGTGATAAACATGGTTGAGGCCTTAAGGGCAATTCATGAGGAAGCCAGTCTGGCTTGTGCACCTTTGATCTAGATTTTGTGTAGTTGGGGGATTGCTCTATCGAGTCTGAGAGGAGTTATCTTCAGTCAAGGCAAGCATTGTAAAGGTTATCAGAGTAGCGCAACAGAAATATGAGATCAATAGCCATGTTGTGGGTAACCGGATGGTTGTGTTGCAAAGAAATGTTATTGGAAGAACCAATTGGAAATCCCTGAGAGCGGTTAGATGGTTTCTCTTGTTTGATAGTTGGGACCGAGTGAGGGGTTAGAAGAAGATGTTTAAGCCTTTGAGGATAGACTGATTAGTTTTGGTTGCTCGTGTAAGTTCGTAAATGACAATGGTCATTTCTCGAAATCAAGTAGTTGAATGGTAGAATCTCAAGAATAGTAAGTAGTTTTCGTTCGTATGGAAGGCAAGTTCGGATGAAGTGAAGTTTTAAGTCTTGTCTTGGTGGGTTAAGTTCGGAGAAAAGAGTCGTTAGTTCAAGGTAGTTTGATGATAAGGTTTAGTTGTCATGGTTTTGCTTGTCCTTTAATGTTGACCGGGGTATGGTTGTCAGATATGATGTGTGCCTTACAATGTATTGTGAGAGTTGTGCAGCATTTTAGACATATATGAGGTTTAAGTTTAGGGTTTCGAATAGCAGATGTTAGTAAAAATAATTGTTATCCGAGGTAGAATTCACCGGAGTTGAGTTCCTTAGATTGGACACTATGGCTTGAGGTTGGTTTGTTGCTCTGCATTAAGGTTTGTTGTGAGTGCTAATGGTTGTGGTGATTAAGTCATTAGAATTTTTGGGAGAGGTGTTGAGAACAAGTGGTTCAGCGTTATGGTTTTGATTAAGGTAGGTAGAGGGAGAACTCTCCCTAATCAAGGTGATCTTGTTTGAATGGTGAAATGATTGGATCTGTTTTGCTTTCATCTCCTCCATCTGTTTAAATTTTGAGGATGAAATTTCTTGAAGGAGGGGTGAGTTGTAACAACCTGGATTTTTGATTCAACGATGGGCTTTGACCCGGGCCTTAGACCGACACGTCAAGTCATATGTTTGAAACTTTTTGAGCCAATATGTTGGGCTTTTTGGACCTTCATGTGTTGTTGGGCTTGGGTGTTAGGTATTGGGTTTGTTGGAGTGGAAGATATATGAAGGCAATTGGGTAATTCACCCCCAAAAGTGGGAAAAGACTAATGCCTCATTAAGAGGCTGCCATTTTGGAAGAGGAGTGAAGTCACCCTTGTCCTCATCTCTCCCACTCTTTTCTTCAAATTCTCATCCCAAACCCAAAGTAAAAGGGGGAAGCTTGTTAGTTTAGAGTAGAAATCTCAGCTTTGTGATCAAAGGAAGTTTAATTAGCATAAAAAGATTTAACTTTCAAGGTGAATATCCCCAAAGTTGGTGGAGGTTGAAATTGAAGCTTAGAGCAAAGAAGAGAGGTGGGAAAGGCTTGAGGAGAGCTTCATTTTAAGAATTGTTGCTTTAAGGTCAAGACATTTTTGACTCCTTCATTTCATGAGGATCCTAAAATGATTGCTTTGTGTGATTTATGGTTTTGAGTTGCAAAGTTAAGGTTTAGAAGCTTTAAACCCCCTTTAATGGTAAATTATACATTAAATGTTGTTAATGTGTAAAATTGGTAGTAAACCACCTAATATACCTTAAATAACATGTAGGAACAATTTGGGGCTTAACCATTTAGGTTAGTGGCTGGGATTGTGAAATCCCAAGCACCAAGTTTTAAAATCTAGGCTCGCGTACCGGTATGGGGTGGCCCGTATCGGTACACCTTTGTATGAAAAGGGGTCTTTATGTGAGGGGCGTATCGGTACAGTTGGTCGTGTATCGGTACCTTATGCTTGGTAGAAATTCTAGTGGCATTTTTGTATACAGGTACGCTAGGGGGTGTATCGATACCACTGTTCTATTGCCTATGAAAGGCCTTCGTGTACCGATACAATTTGGGGGAGTACCAATACAATATAGGGATCGGTACGAGGCTTTGCGTACTGGTATTGGGTATCGATATAGGGGTTGGCGTACCGGTACGTGACGTTGATCAGATTCTTTCAAACCTAAATTGAGTATCGGCACCCGTGGATAAGTAACGTTAACTAGAAGGGTGTACCGATAGCCCTGTAGGTGTATTGGTACTCGCAAGGTAATCTGCCCAAAGATTTTGAGGTTGCGTTCAAGGGTTCTATAATTTGGGGTATAGTGCCCAATGGGTGTCTAAAGGTATAAAATTAATTCAAAAGCTGGAAAATCCAGGTTTATAGCTCACATGGGGAATAAATGGATAATGGCTTGGTTATTATGTGTGGATTGCAACGCCTCGATTTTAGGGCTTAGCGGTTTGGTGGTTCGTTAGACGGTCCGGTGGACCAGAATAGAGATTCGAGTTAGTTTTGGGATCGTATATTTTTGGTGTTGGAAAAATTATGGAAAAATGATCTAAAATCATTATTAATTATGTATTTAAAAATGGTGAAATCAATTTTGTAAAATGGGTTTTGGAATATGGACATTTTGGTTATTTACCAAAATAAAAGTTTTGAAAATTGTGATTTCCTAGTGACTAAAATGAAAAGGGTCAAATACTTAGAATCCTTAAGGAGCTATTTTACCAATTGGTTTCTGATGATTTCTCCCTCAATTTGACTTATTTTAACATGTGTTTTAATTATTAATTAAAGAGGATTTTTGTTAAAAGTTAGTTATTACTTTCCAAAACAAAAATCACACCATTTTCTCTCAACTTTTTCTCTCCATTCTCTCATCAGCCAAACACTCACGTTCTCATCAAATTTCCAGAGGTGAGGTGGTTTCTAACTTGATTTTATTGTTTCAAATTGTTTTATAAAGATTGTTTACACAAAATCTTACAATAATCTTGTGTTTTCTTAGCTTTTCACTAATGAATTGAGGGAGAAACTTCACAATAGGGGTAAGGTCCGAGATCTCCACTATTGTATGGTTCTTTACTGAAATTCCCAAGCATTTGATCCGTGTTTTTGTGTTTCTAATCTGATTTTGATGATTTTCTAATGATTAATTAGGTTAATTGAGGTTTTAGGGAAAATATTCGTATTGGATCTGTTTTCCAGTAATAAAGGATTCTTTGATTCATATTTTGGATGTTTAATAATGTTGATAAGTGGTTTTTATCAATGGAATCCCGAAACTTAAGAATCTCTATTTGTTTAGGTTGTTAGTTTTGAGGTTTTGTGGTGTTTTTGTGTTTGCGAAGTTGCTGGAGGTTTTTCTTTGTTTTGGATCTGTTTTTAGATGTGTTTTGATGTTGAAAATGATGTTAGATTGATAGATGTTGGCTGGGTTGAGAATTGAAGTGTTTTGGTTATGTTTTCGGTTGTTGTGGAGGGTTAATTGTAAAGGTTTTGTGGAAATCTGAGAAGGATTGTGGTTGTTGTGTTTAGGATGCATTATGATGCATTAATCCTCTGTTGTATTATAGTTAAAATATGGGAGTTTGCTCGGGAAGCTAACAAGGTTGTGGTGGACGCTTCGGACGCGTGATTTGCATATCTGAGAAGGATTGTGGTTGTTGTGTTTAGGATGCATTATGATACATTAATCCTCTGTTGTATTGTGGTTAAAATATGGGAGTTTTCTCGGGAAGCTAACGAGGTTGTGGTGGACGCTTTGGGCGCGTGATTTGCATCGGTAAAGTAAGGTTTTGTGTATCAGTGAGTGAAAACGTGGTTAAAAGCGTTTTGATATTTTGGAATAGAGGTTTGGGAGAAAAGGTAGAGCTTGAAATGCTTACCTAGACTCGGAAGTAAGTATGGTGTGGTTTTACTCTCTCGGACGTGCTCTTACGAAATGGTTTTTATGCACTTGTTTAATACTTGTTACCTCCTGTTTTATGGATGAAATGAGCATGGTTTAATGCTGGAAGTTGAGGTGAAATGATGTTAGATGCATTTGAAAAGTAATGCAAGATTTTAAATAATGTTATGAACATGATTTATGCATTGTTTAATGCATGTTGAAGTATTTTGTTTAATGCATATGAAAATAGGGAGGTATGTTTATAAAAGTGGATTATTTTGGCAAGTGATGAAATGAAAATGTGATGGAAACGTTATCAGATATAGTTGGCCGGCCATAGGATTTAAAGTGCACTATAATAAGTCACCCGTGATTGTAGAGGTGGTACGAGAGGTACTTACTCCGATCATGTGAACCCCGATGTTGTTGAGGTGGCATTTAGATGGCATTTACTCCAGCTATGGGTTGTAGAGGTGGTGTATCAAATGTGTTAACTCCACATTGGAGGATTAGCCTTGGTAGTGTAGAGGTGTGCATGTGTTGCATGAATCCATGCCATTGAGCTGAAGAGATTGCAAGATCTCTTGGAAATCCTTGTATCCATTGGTTACCGATGTTTAATAATGATTTAATGGAAATGTTGGTGTTGAGGTGGATCACTTGTGAGCCAATATAATTATAATGTATCATTGAAATGTTGTATGTTGTATGTTGTATAATGTGATTTATACATGTTTCTCCTCGAGCTTTGCATTTGGTAGTAATGCATGAGAAGGATCAAGTAGAGGGTTAGCAATGTGACTTGTTGTTGATTAATGATACATGTAGCATATGGCTTAATATGTTGGTTTTAAAGATGTTAAGTGCATGTTTTAAAAGGGGCATGATGTTTTAAAGGATGATGTTAAGTAAACGGTTTTAAACGCATTAATGGTGGTTTTGTTTTTGAGCATCCCTCACTAAGCCTTGTGTGCTTACGCTCTCTTTGTCCATCAATGCAGAGAATTAAAGTCCCGGAAGGCAGCAAGAAGCAAGGGGATCTTGGCAAGACTTGTTTACAAAGTATGTTTGAGACTAGACTATAATGAATAAGGGCAATGGGGTACTTGTTGTGTTTTGGGAGATATTTTGTGGAACTCCCTGTTTGAGCATGTTTCATTGGTTTCTCTAGAGTTGTAAATGGCCTTTGAAGTATGGTTTTGATGCTGGTTTATCTTTTGATATGTTGGTTGAATGTACATCTAGGTTGCATGCCTATAGACTCTCTTTTGATGCATGATGCTATAATATGTTGTTGATTGTGTGGTGAATGAAGGTTTGTAGTATGCTTGGTATGTTGGTGTTGTGTTATAAGCATAGTGGGATGGTTTAAGAATGTTTTTGGGATGAAAAACTAGCAATTTGTGGCATTACAGGTACAGCTGTACCGGTAAGGCATGCATTTTCTGGCTTGAGGGATCGGTACGGTTCAAGGGTGTTTCGGTGCGCCAAGGCTATTTTGGCCTGAGCGTATCGGTACGGCAAGGGCTGTTTTGGTACGCCTTTTAGACACTTGATTCTGCTTTTTCAGCACAAACCCGCATACCAGAACGCATAAGAAGTTGTATCGGTACGATTGTCAAAGATACAAATGTTCGGTAAGTTGGTTGAGCCTATTGAAACGGCTTGGTGGTGTATCGAAATGGGGCATTTCGATTCGATCGGTAAGGGATCACCCGTATCGGTACGAATGACTGTTTTTACCGTTAATGACTTTTTGGAGCAGATTGCTTTCCTTGCAATTTAGTCCCTAAATCTTGTTTGGGTAATTATATGAGTTTGAGTGCCTAGATTGAGCTGAAATTTGAGATGTATGCATGGAACCTGACTAATTAAAGGTTGGTAATATACAAGTGGGTTTTAATACCATATTTTGTGAAATTGCAATTTGGTCCCTAGTTTGCAATTGTGATCAATTGGATGTCAAATTGATGCCCGATTGAGTTGAAGTTTCATCTGATGTCAGGATGAACATGTAGGAGTAATAATTGTCATCTAGATAAGATAAAAGGAAAAAAATAGACCGGTTTTCGTTGTTTCTCTCCGGTTTGCTTCGGCAAACCTAATGTAGCCTTCTCGATTCAGGTGTTGCGACTAGGCCGGGTTGAGGGGGTTACATGGATTGCTTGTATTAATAATTCCATAGGGATCTGAGGAAGATTGTTTATGTTGTGTGGGAATTGGGGCCCTTGTTGTGTGTTGAAGGGACGCTCATATGGTCTAGTTGCTGTAAATAACGAGATGATCAAATGAGAATGTCGTGGTTGAGCTTAAAACATATATATTAATTATTATAACAAATGAAATATGCCTTGGGCATTTGTAATGGTTGGCTTGATGCTTCTTATCTCTTGGTGAGATGTATGGATGCTCTAGGAGCAAATTTTATCTTATGTGTCTTGGTTAGGAATCCGAATGTCCTAGAGTCAGTGCAAGGACACTTGTATAAGGGGATGTGTACTTCGGGCGACGTGATGGAGTATATTCAATGTATCCACGGGCTATGTGATCTGGATGTGGTTAGAAACCTATCCTTGGGCTATGTGATCAGGATAAGGAAACTTAACTCGGTGGGGTGTGAGCTCGAGTAACTTGATGGGCTATGTCAATTCGAGTAACCTGATTGGCTGAGTGACCTTAGGTAAAGACTGCTTGTGGCTAATGTGATCCAAGTATGTCTAGGACGTATTTGTGGCTATGGTGATCTGATATGGTCTATTAACCCGACGGCTATGTAAACACGGGTAACCTGATAGCTGTGTGAGCGCGGGTAATATAGGGCTTCGTTGGCCATTGTTTAGGGAATGTATGTTATATATGTTGCTGTGTGGATAATTGATGTTGGCTATTTTAACCTTAGGCTATGTGATCAGGGTATGGAATGCTCTAACTTGGTAGACTGTGTGAGCCCGAGTAACTCGATAGGATGTGTGACCTCAAGTATGGTAAGCCTGGGATGGCATGCGAGACTCCTTATATTTTAGTGGTACCTTGAGACATAATTGTGATCTTTAGCTAGGGTAGGCTAGAAGACGATCCTTATATTTGAGAAGCCTTTTTGGGCACTCTTTATTATATTATACTGCATGCTTGTTTTATGATATTCATGAATTACGGTAGAGTAGAAATGTACCACTAAGCTTTCTTAGCTCAGCGTGCGAAATTATGGTTTTTCCGTGCATAGGTTGACAGGTTTCTTTTGGAGGAGCACATTGAGTAGGATTTCCCAGCATCGAGCCAGCTTCAAAGTACAGTACTTGATGTCTTAGTTTGGACTGATTGTATTCATAGGACCTTACCACAGTCGAGTATGTAACTTTATTTAATTTACTATTAATTGGTCAAACGGTGCATTTTAATTGGAGCTCCTATTTTGTAAACTCTTTTAATGCTATCTATTTATGTGGATTTATGAAAAAATGTTTTTGTGAAAAGTTAATTTGTAGTTTTAAATGAAAAGTTTTTGATGGTTCGATTCTGGTTGACCCGATGTAATGCTTTAGATTCGAATCTGGATCAAGATCGGGGTGTTACACCAGTAGATGAGACAAAAAAACAGAGAAGATAGAGGCTAGGACTAACAATGCTAGACCTTAAATTCGATGCCTTGGTAAAACCAGCATAACCAACATTTGCCTATCCACCACCACCTTTTCCACAAAGGCTCCAGAAACATAAGCGTGACCAGCAGTTTAAGTGCTTCTTAGAAGTTCTTAAGCAATTAAAAATCAACATACCATTAGTGGAAGCTCTCGAACAAATCCCAACTGCGTCAAATTCATGAAGGTCATCTTGTCCAAAAAGAGGAAGCTAGGTGATTTTGAGACTGTTGCTCTTACTGAAGGATGCAGTGCAATGATAACCATAGACTGCCACCAAAGCTGAAAGATTCAAGAAGTTTCACTATTCTCTACATGATTGGCAATAGATTCATGAGTAAAGCACTATATGACCTGGGAGCCAGCATCAATCTGATGTCAATGTCAGTTTTCATAAAGCTTGAAAATGAAGCAAGGCCTACCACGTAACACTTCAGCTGGCAGATCAATCTTATGCACATCCTAAAGGTAAGACTGAGGATGTGTTGGAAAAGGTAGACAAATTTATATTCCCAGTTGATTTTATTATTTTAGAATATGAGGCTGGTGATAATGTCCCAATTATTTTGGGAAGACCATTTCTTTCCATGGGTAGGACTTTAATTGATGTACAAAAAGGTGAGTTTACTATACGTATGAATGACCAACATGTTACGTTTAACATATTTCAAGCTCTTAAATGTGCAGATGAACATAAGGAATGCCAAGTTGTTGAGATGATAGAGCTCACTTTCAGCGTGGACATAGCACATGTTTGCCAAGATCTGGATGATGATGCTAGAGAATCGAACGATAAAGATATGATGAGTGAAGAATATGAAGAACCAACCATGATGAATGAGGTCGTGAATTATTTCAAGAGACCTAAGCCACTTGAGTTGGCTGGCAGAGAAATCAAGGCATCCAAACCATCAATAGAGGAGACACCAGAACTGGAATTGAAACCTTTCCCAAGCCATCTCAAATATGCTTACCTAGGAGACAACTCCACTTTACCAGTGATCATTGTTGCTGATTTGACTGATGACCAAGCGGAGAGATTACTGTAGACATTAGGAAATCACAAGCAAGCCTTGGGATGGACCTTGGCTGATATATGAGGAATAAGCCCTACAATATGTATGCACAAAATCATTTTGGAGGATTACCATGGCAAAACAATTGAGGCCCAAAGTAGACTAAACCCGAGCATGAAAGAGGTAGTCAAGAAAGAAGTCATAAAGAGGCTAGGTTTCGGGATAATTTATCCTATTTTTAATAGCTCGTGGGTCAGCCCGGTGTAGTGTGTGCCAAAGAAAGGTAGAATGACAGCAGTTTAGAACAACAAAGATGAATTGATCTCTTCAAGGACTGTGATGGGCTAGAGAGTGTACATAGATTACAGGAAGCTAAACAATGCCACCCGAAATGACCACTTTCCACTGCCCTTCATCGATCAGATGTTGGACAGGTTGGCAGGGAAGGTATTTTATTGCTTTTTGGATGGCTACTCGGGCTATAATCAGATTGACATCGCTCCAGAAGATTAGGAGAAAACTATGTTCACTTGTCCATATAGGACATTCGCTTTTAGAAGAGTGCCTTTGGATTATGTAACGCCTCAACAATGTTTCAGTGTTGCATGATGTCGATTTTCTCGACCATGATCGAGAATAACTTAGAATTTCTATGGATGACTTCTCGGTTTTTGGCAAATGTTTCGAGGAATGCCTTCAAGGTTTGGAACTTATTCTACGGAGATGTATTGAAACTAACCTTGTAACACCCCGATCTCGTCCCGGATCCGAAGTATCACATTTGGGTCAGCCAAATTTGACCCATCAAAATTTCTCATTTAAAACCACAAGTTGGGAATTCTTAAAATGACCCATTTCCATAAAATACACATAAATAATAAGATTAAAAGGGTTTACAAAATATAATTCCAATTAAAATACACCGTTTGACCAAATAGTAGTAAATCAAAATAAAGATACAGACTCGACTGTGGTAAGGTCCTACAAATACAATCATTCCAAACTAAATATCAAGTAATGTACTCTGAAACTGGCTTGGTGCTGGGAAATCCTCCCCGATGTGCTCCTCCAAAAGCAACCTGTCAACCTACGCATGGAAAAACCACAGTTCCGCACACTGAGCTAACAAAGCTCAGTGGTACATTTCTACTCTACCGCAATTCATGAATATCATAAAATAGGCATGCATGATAATATAATTATGAGTGCACAGAAAGGCTTCTCAACATCTAAGGATCATCTTCTAGCCTATCATAGCTAGAGCTTACAACTTTCTAAAGATACAACTGTTATGTAAGAAGTTTACCAAGCCATTGCGTCGTTAATACTCGAGGCTACGCAAATGTGCAAGTATACACACCCCATACAAGTAATAAAGTGATATGGGTAAGTATCGCCCATAGGATTGGTTTGGGCCACTTTGCTTTATTCGAGCTGCATTGTGAAAATAAAAACACAATTGATAATATAGGTTTTAATTAACGATTAAACTAAAGAGCAATAAACTAAAAGAATAGATGAAATCAAAAGAGTAAATAACAGGTTATCAGTTGAGGTGTGATAGCCAATTGGATCATCTTTGTAAAAGAGTGCAAGGGCAACTCAATTGCTGGGCAACCGTGATCATGGGTTGCCTTTGGTTAATCGATGGTTGCCGATCACTAGCCGGGCAACTAGATATGTCGGGGCAGCAACTTCAAGGTTCACAGCGTTCTTCAATGGTTTCTTCTTATCCCTAAGTCGAAACTCTAGCTACTTGTGCATGCCTTGATAATACATCCTGCGTGAATCAAGGGTGAACAACAACCAATCTCACGCTCCTCTTAGCCGTTGAAATCCTTAACTTATTCCTAATGGATTAATCTTCACCATCAATAGATTGAATAAAGACCATACTCATTCGTTTCTTGAATCTAACTCTCCCAATATTAGATAAATAGGACATCAAGATCCTCTCCCAACACACACACGTTAAACAAGAATAAAAGCCAAGAATGAGTAAACCTTGAATAGAAAAGTGCAAACTCTTATTACCTAAACAAAATCCAATTGTTTTCACAACAATAAAAACATAATAACCCCAACCAATCTTTTAGTTCATGGTTGGGTTCAAAAGATATCAAAGAATAATCCCCAAACCATGAATCTAATGGAATCAAAGAAGAAGAAGAAGAAATCGAACTCTCCCCCCTTGCTCTCTTGCATTAAATTTCTCTCCTCTTGCCCTATGGGTTGATTAAATTTTCCCTCTTCTTGCTCTATGGAGTTACTAAATTTTCCCCATTTATTCTCTCTATGGATTACCAAATCTCCATCTTATTTTTAGAATTAGGCCAAAATCCTTCTTTGAGGAGGAAGTTAAGTTGGAATTATATTATCTTTAAAGAATATAATTCTTTATTATAATTATATTCCCACTAGAACTTCTCTTATCTTCTTGGAATTTAATTCTTCTTTAATCTTTGCATGGAAATCAAATTCCTTTGGGTTTGGGCTTTGCTCCACATCATCTTGGGCTTGTTTAGTCATCAATTTCGACTACCATATTACCTTTGCTCTTGTCGACAATTGCCATGGCAACTGCTTGGATCTCCTTCATGCATTGATCGCAACAGTCTAGTATCTCTTTTATGCATTGCCCTGGCAACTAGCTCGGCATCTCCTTTGGCAAATGATCCTGCACATACACACAAAACACACCAAAGCATCATCTTTTCCCACAAAAACTTCCAAGTTATGTAATCAAGCTCAACGATGGAAGGAAACATGGATTAATGCATGAATGGCTAATTATGCAACTAATATGAGCCTAAGTCTAACAATAATATGAGCAAAAAGGGTAAGAAAAATAGTACTTTTGAACACTTATCACCATCCTAGGCTTACCATGCTCGAGGCCACTCCTTCCATCGAGTTACGTCCCATACCCTGATCACATAGCCCAAGGGTAATATAGCCCATACTCGAAGTCACATAGCCCATTGAGTTACTCGAGCTCACACAGCCCATCGAGTTACAAACCCTACTATCATCACATAGCTCAAGGGTAAAATAGCCAACATCTATTATCCATACAACAACGTAATAAAATACATTCCCTATAATGGCCAATGAAGCCCTACAATTTTTTCGTGCTCACACAGCCGTCGAGTTACCCTGCTGCCGGGTAAGGATCATATCTAGATCACCATAACCATAGATACGTCTTAGACATACTTGGATCACAATAACCACAAGCAGTCTTTACCTGAGGTCACTTAGCCAATCAGGTTACTCAAGATCACATAGCTCTTCGAGTTAATCGAGCTCACACAGCCCCTGAGTTGTATTTCCATATTTTGACCACATAGCCCAAGGATATGTTTCTAACCGCATCCAGATCACATAGCCCATGGACACGTCAGATGTACTCGATCACATAGCCCGGAGTACCCATCCCCTTATTTAAGTGCCCATGCGCTGACTCTAGGACATCTGAATTCCTAACCAAGACATATACATTAACACATACTTCCCTAAGCATCAATATATCTCACCAAGAGATAAAAATGCATCCAGCCAACCATTACCAATGCCCCAAGGCATAACTCATTTGTTACAATAATTAATATATATCTTTAGGATTCAATTACGCCTTTCTCGTTAGGTTATCTTATTATTCACGAAAACCAGCCTATATAGACGTCCCTTCAGCTCACAGCAAGGACCCCAATCTTCTGTGTAGCATTAACTGATCCACCACGGATCCCTATGGGTGATTAATATGAGCGATCCACTCAATAATTACCAAGCCATTAGCCATTTATTCTACATATGGGTTACCAACCTTGATTTCTTAGTTTTAGGATTTGTTTTATACCTTTAGGGACCCACCTGACCTTTTACCACGAATTATAGAGCCCTAGAACACAAGCTCGAAATTCTTGGACAGATTGCTCTGCGAGTACCGATACTCATATGTGGGTATCAGTACGCCACACTAGGTACCGGTACTCTTCCTCGAGTACCGATACTTAACTCAGGTTAAAATGAATTGAATGGCTAGCCATCTGATACGTTCTTCCCCCGTATCGGTACTCAGCATCGATACTCAGATTGCCCTGTATCGGTCCCAACCCGTACCGGTACCCTACCCTAGTGTACCAATACACGAGAGCCTCCCAGGGAACGGAACAGTGGGTATCGATACGCCCCTAGCGTACCAGTACGCAGAAGCACTACTGGAATCCTAATTAAGCGAGGGGTACCAATACACGGGAAGGCGTACCGGTACGCCCCTCACAACCTGTCCCTCAATATTACAAAGGAGTACCGATACGCGCCACCTCGTACCGGTACTCGAGCCCAGATTTCAAAACCTGGAGCTCGGGATTTCACCAATCCCACCCTTACCCTCCATGGTTAAGTCTCAATTCATTCCTACAAGTTGTTTAGAGTATAATAGGTGGTTTTCTACCAATTTTATCCCTTGTCAACACCCAAATCATGATTTACCATTAGAGGGGTTTAAAGCTTAAAGAACCCTAACTATGCAACCCATAAACATAAACCAAGCAAGTCATTCATCTTATGATGCTCATGAAATGTAGGAGTCAGGGATGTGCTGACCTTAAGCAAGCAAATCCCGGAATGAAGCTCCCACCAAGCTTTTTCTCTTTTCTTCCTTGAACCAAGCTTCAAACTCAACCTCCACCAACTTTGGGGATATTCACCTTGATGGATAGATCCTTTCTTGCTAATTACACCTTTCTTGATGACCAAACCGAGATTCACACTCCACAACAACAAGTTTTCTCCTTTAACCTTGAAGAGAGAAAGGTGAGGATAGTTAGGGAACAATGGGTGACCTCACCATCTTTCTCCACTGCATAAAATAAACAAGGCAATCAGCCTTTGTCTCCCTTGAGGGAGGATATTACCCATTTACCCTTCACTAAACCTCCCCCAACCAAACACAAACCCAACAACACTTGGAGGCCCACTTGACTCTCATGAAGCCCAACACCTCGGCCTAACATGGTTCAAACATCTGACTCGACGTGTCGGTCCAAGGCCCGGGTCAACGCCCATTGTTGACTTAAAATTTGGGTCGTTACAACTCTCCCATCCTTTAAGAAATTTCGTCCCCAAAATTTAGATGGGTTAAAGAGATGTAACCAAAATGAATCTAACCACCTCACCATTCAAACAGGATCACCTTGATGAGGGAGAGTTCTCCTTCAACCTACCTTAAACTGAACCATAGCATTAAACCACTCATTCTCAACACTTCTTTTGAGGTTTCCAACAACTCATTTCCAACAACCAATGACACTTATGATGAACCGCGAAGCAGGGTAACATAATCAACCTCTAGCCACGATGTTCGAACATCGACTTAAAGAAGTCACTTCTATTGGATTCTATCCCAGTTAACCAACCTTTCTACTAGCATTCGTTAATCAATAACTAAACTTAGACTTCATCTATGTCTAAAATGCTGCACCACTTCCACGAAGCACTATCAGGAACGAATCATGTCTAACAACCATATCCAGGTCAAACATTAAAGGACAAGCAAAACCCCGAAAACCAAACACAACCATCAAACTACCTTGAACTAACAGTTATTTTCTCTAGACTTGACCTATCAAGTCGGGACTTAAAACTTTGCTTTATCTAAACTTGCTTTCAACAGGGTCGAAAACCACTTACGATTCAACTAATTGGTTTCGAGAAATGACCACCGCCACCTATGAACTCAGACAAGCAACCCAAAACTTACCATTCTATTTGCGAAGGCCCAAACATCTTCTCCTACCCTTAGCTCGATCCCAGCAATCAGACGTGAAAAGCCATCTGACTGTTCTCAAGGATCTCCAACTGGTCTGTCCAAAAATATTTCTTTGCAACACAACCATCCGGTTACCCTCAACACAGCTATTGATCCACATTTTCGCTACGCTACTCTGATAACTTCCACACTGCTTACCTTAATCGATAATAACTTTGGTCGAACTCGATTGGGCAATCCTCCAACTCCACAAAATCTAGCTCAACAGGTGCACGAGCCAAGCAACTATCCTCATGATTCACCCTTAGGACCTGAACCATGTTCATCACAACCTTCATTTGACCTTTTCAATGGTACCCTTACTTCGACAAACAACACGCGAAGCTCTCACATTCTAAGGATAAAATCAAGGTCGTCAATCTCACGAAACCGATAGCGGTCTTCCACCATTTCACTATGGCTCAACACATCCAAAGCCACCATACAAACTACTCTCATGCAGACACGATCTCGGCGAAGCACTTGGCAACGACACCTAATTGGTCGCTTGCACAAGTGTGCATCCAACAAAGAGTTCGTTAAGTACCGTACCACAGAGCGATGGACACTAACAACGAATTCAACCTTAACTTTATCGCGGTTCTAAACCACAATCAATCGGTAAGATTGCTCATTCACCAAGGGTACCTCCATGCCCTCAAAATACCCACAACACTAAGACCAGGAACTCTTAACCCTCATATCTACAACGCAAGCTAAGAACACCTTACAACCTATAAAACATTCCTTTAGCTAGCACTATAAACACAACGTCCACCTTAGAGAGGTTAAGATCCTACACAACTGACACTAACAACTAGATTCAAGCAATCTAAAACTTCATAACTTCTCATTCACATCTTACGGCACACTTGCACTCTCAACAACCATCTACGATAAAAACCTTATCTAGCAAAGGATGCAATTCTAATTACCATCTAAAGCAACAACAAATCCAAGATTTGCCAAGATACTCATTCATAAGAACCAACCCATTACACAACTAAAAAGCTAAACGGCTATCACAACAACTGGAACCAACATAAAACTTAATTACTTAACATATCCTCGATCGCAACACTGTCAACTCTAATCTGAGCAGCAGACTGTCTATCAACGCCTCGCTTGCCAACCCTAGCGGTGGATCTCACAGGACCTCCACCTCGATAACTTGACGGTGTCCTAACTCTGTCTCTAGCAAAACTCTAATCATGCAGGGTAGCAGCCAACCTCTGAGACTGAGTTGATGCATTTTCGTCTACATTTGGGCAGTCCTTTGCCATATGCCCCGGTGCTCGACACCTATAGCAAACCCTTTGAAGCAAAAAGTACACTCCAAGGTGATGCCAGCCACAATGCTTGCATGCTGATAAAGGCGATGCTCCAACAGAACCATCAATACTCTCTTCTGGCGTAGAAATCAAAGGGCCCCTACAAATCCTCGATCTAGATCCCGAACAGACTCTCGGTAGCTGGTCCGAAGCAATTCTCTTTGAACTTCTCAAAGCACAAAACCTCTCATACGGATAGGGAGAAGGATCCATGATATCTTGGGTCTCCACATTATGGCCCCTTACATCCTCCGTCTTACCCGATGTCGTATCTTGAAGTCGCTCCAGTGCCTTCACACTGTTAGCTAATTCTAAAAATGTCTAGAGTGGACCCGCTGTCACATGCAACTGACGCTCGACCCTCAAACCTTGTCTGAACCTCTTGCACCTCAACTCTTCCATCGCAACAAACTCTAGACTGTAACAGCTCAAACACAAAAACTCTTGCTCATAATCAAACATCGTTCGATCTCCCTAAACCAGATGCAGAAACTGATCTCTCATCTCATCCATATGTACCTCACTAATGTACTTCTTTTGAAACTCATCCACAAAGATATCTTATTTCAGGAGCGCAGGCTGTAGACCCAACTCTATAGTCTCCCACCACTCGTGTGCATTGCCCTTAAGAAGGGAGACAATGCAATCAAGATCATCTTCCGAGCTTCCCTTCATCTGTTTCAAGATTCTTTGTGTGTCGTGCAACCACTGGCCAGCCTTGATCGAGTCATCCCACCCAAGCCTTCAAAATTCTTAGGCCCAAAAAGATGAAGCCTCTCTACAGGGATCTTGTGAGGCGTTTCAGATTACCTCGAAATAGATTGCACCACACGCAAAAGAGCAGAGGTAAGGTCACGGAAGTGACTTGCCTCTCCACCACCGGTTATATCTTCCATCAACTCTTTTTCTGAAACACAACAAATAAGATGGCACATCAGGATTTCCAGTCTTGTAAAGTACACTTAAATTTAGGGACTCGTATTCACTAGACACCTTACCACGACCACTATACCACCCGGGGTTTCCTAGAACCGACTAAACCTAAGCTTTGATACCACTAAATGTAATACCCTGATCCCATCTCAGATCCAAAGTATCATATTTGGGTTACCCTAAACTGACCCATCAAAATTTCTCATTTAAAACCACAAGTTAGCAATTCTCAAAACGATCCATTTCCATAAAATCCACATAAACAATAAGATTAAAAGGGTTTACAAAATATAAGTTCCAATTAAAATACATTGTTTGACCAAATAGTAGTAAATCAAAATAAAGATACAGACTCGACGGTGGTAAGGTCCTATGAATACAATCAGTCCAAACTAAACATCAAGTACTGTACTCTGAAACTGGCTCGGTGCTGGGAAATCCTCCCCTATGTGCTCCTCCGAAGGCAACATGTCAACTTATGCATGGAAAAACCACAATTTCGCATGCTGAGCTAACAAAGCTCAGTGGTACATTTATACTCTACCGCAATTCATGAATATCATAAAACAAGCATGCATGATAACATAATTAAGAGTGCACATAAAGGCTTCTCAACATCTAAAGATCATCTTCTAGCCTATTCTAGCTAGAGCTTACAACTGTCTCAAGATACCACTGTTATGTAAGAAGTCTACCAAGCCATCCCAGAATTACTATACTCGAGGCCACTCCGTCCATCGAGTTACATCTCATACCCTGATCACATAGCCCAAGGGTAATATAGCCCATACTCGAGGTCACACAGCCCATCAAGTTACTCGAGCTCACACAGCCCGTCGAGTTACAAACCTTACCTTGATCACATAGCCTAAGGGTAAAATAGCCAATATCTATTATCTATACAACAACGTAATAACATATATTCCCTACAATGGCCAACGAAGCCCTACTATTTTCCCATGCTCACATAACCATCGGATTACCCGTGATCACATATTCGTCGAGTAAGGGTCATATCCAGACCACCATAGCCACAGATACATCCTAGACATACTTGGATCATAATATCCACAAGCAGTCTTTACCTGAGGTCACTTAGCCAATCAGGTTACTCGAGATCACATAGCCCTTCGAGTTACTCAAGCTCACACAGCCCCCGCGTTGTATTTCCATATCCTGATTACATAGCCCAAGGATAGGTTTCTAACCGCATCCAGATCACATAGCCCATGGATACGTCAGATGTACTAGAACACATAGCTCGGAGTACCCATCCCCTTATTTAAGTGCCCTTGCATTAACTCTAGGACATCCAGATTCCTAACCAAGACATATACGTTAACACATGCTCCCCCGAGCATCAATATATCTCACTGAGAGATAAAAAGGTATCCAGCCAACCATTACCAATGCCCAAGGCATAACTCATTTGTTACAACAATTAATATATATATCTTTAGGATTCAATTACGTCTTTCTCGTTAGATTATCTTATTATTCGCGGCAACCAGCCTATATAGGTGTTCCTTCAGCACAAGCAAGGACCCCGATCTTCCACGTAGCATTAATCGATCCACCACATATCCCTATGGGTGATTAATAGGAACGATCCATTGAATAATTACCAAGCCATTAGCCATTTATTATACATATGGGTTACCAAACTTGATTTCTTAGTTTTAGGATTTATTTTATACCTTTAGGGACCCACCAACCCTTTACCACGAATTATAGAGCCTTAGAACACAACATCGAAATTCTTGGGCTGATTGTTCTGCGAGTACCGATACTCATATGTGGGTATCGATACACCTCACTAGGTACTGATACTCCTCCTCGAGTACTATACTCAACTCAGGTTTGAATAAATTGAATGGCTAGCCGTATTGATATGCCCTTCCCATGTATCAGTACTCAGCATCGGTACTCGGATCTCCCCGTACCGATCCCAACCCGTACTGGTACCCCTACCCTAGTGTATCGATACGCAAAAGCCTTCTCAGGTAATGGAATAGTGGGTACCGATACACCCCTAGCATATCGGTGCGCGGAAGCACTACTAGAATCCTAATTAAGTGAGGGGTACCAATACATGGGAAGACGTATCAGTGCGCCCCTCACAACCCATCCCTCAATATTGCAAAGGAGTACCGATACGCAGCCACCTTGTACTGGTACTCAAGCCTAGATTTCAAAACCTAGAGCTCAGAATTTCACCAATCCTACCCTTAACCTCCATGGTTAAGTCCCAATTCGTTCATACAAGTTGTTTAGAGTATAATAGGTGGTGTTCTACCAATTTTATCCCTTTTCAACACCCAAATCATGATTTACCATTATAGGGGTTTAAAGCTCAAAGAACCCTAACTATGCAACCCATAAACATAAACCAAGCAAGGCTTTCATCTTATGATGCTCATGAAATGTAGGAGTCAGAGATGTACTGACCTTAAGCAAGTAAATCCCGGAATGAAGCTCCCACCAAGCTTTTTCCTCTTTTCTTCCTTGAACCAAGCCTCCAACTCAATCCCCACCAACTTTGGGGATATTCACCTTGATGGATAGATCATTGCTTGCTGATTGCACCTCCTTTGATGACCAAACCAAGATTCACACTCCACAACAACAAGTTTTCTCCTTTAACCTTGAGTTAGATGGGTGTTCTTAAAGAGAGAAAGATGAAGATAGTTGGGAACAATGGGTGACCTCACCCCATTTCTCCACTACAGAAAATAAACAATGCAATCAGCCTTTGTCTCCCTTGATGGGGATATTACCCATTTACCATTAACTGAACTTCCCCCAACCAAACAAAAGCCCAACACTCAAGCCCAACAATACATGGAGACCCACTTAACTCTCATAAAGCCCAACACCTCAGCCCAACATGGTTCAAACATCTGACTCGACATGTCAGTCCAAGACTCGGGTCAATGCCCATTGTTGACTCAAAAATCTGGGTCGTTACAAACCTGGTCTTGAGCTGGGAAAAATGCTACTTCATGGTGAAGGAGGGCAAAGTGTCCAAGAGGGGACTGGAAGTAGACAAAGCAAACGTAAAGGTAATTAAACAATTGCCACCGCCCATAAGTGTTAAAGGTATCAGAAGTTTCTTGGGATACGAAGTTTTTTATTATCATTTTATTAAAGATTTCTCAAAAATTTCTAAACATGTATGCTTACTTTTGTAATAGAATACCACTTTTGCGTTTGATGATTCTTGTTTGAAAGATTTTTAAGAACTAAAAGATAGGTTAATTAATGCCCCCATAGCCGTGGCACTAGATTGGAATGGGCCATTCGAGCTCATGTACAGTGCCAGCTACTATGCATTGGAGTTGTGTTAGGACAGCAACGTGGCACAATTTTCCATACCATTTATTATGCCAGCCGCACATTGAATAAGGCCCAACTTAACTGCACCACAACTGAGAATGAGTTACTTGTAGTTGTCTTTGTGTTTGACAAATTTAGATCTTATTTAGTGGGTAGCAAAGTTGTGGTATACAGAGACCATTCGGCACTCAAATACCTTCTAGCCAAGAAAGATGTCAAGCCCAAATTGATCTGATGGACACTCTTGTTGCAAGAGTTTGACCTAGAGATTCGAGATAAGAAGGGGAGTGAAAATTAGATAGCTAATCATTTGTCTCGGTTAGAGAACCACCATGAGGATGGCAACACAACCGCCATTAGAGATGATTTCCCTGATGAATATTTTCTTGTGATCATTACTATTCCATGGTATGCTAACATAGTCAACTACCTGGTCAGCAAAATATTACCACCAGACTTGGCAAGTAATGCCAAAAATCGATTTTTGAGAGATATCTGGCAATATTATTAGGATAAGTCATTCTTGTTCAAGTAATGTGCTGACAAAATCATTTGAAGATGTGTGCTAGAGGATAAACAGCAAAACATTCTTCAACTCTGCCATGCAGCGCAATATGGAGGACACTTTGCTGGAATAAAGACAACGGCTAAAGTGCATCATTCAGGATTTTTTTGCCTACTATGTTCATGGACAGCCATTGTTTTGCCAAGGCATGCGATAGATTCAAGCTTACTGGAAACATTTCCAGCAGATATCAACTGGCACTCTAGAATATCATGTTGGTAGATCTGTTTGATGTGTGAGGGATAGACTTTATGGGTTCTTTTCCCCCATCATTTGACAATTTGTACATCTTTGTGGTAGTCGATTATGTCTTAAAATGGGTTGAAATTGTAGCTCTCCCAACAAACGATGCCAAGGCAATTGCCAAGTTCTTCCACAAGTACATCTTTACCAGATTCAGTGCCCCCAGAACCATCACACATGATGAAGGTACTCATTTTAAATGCTATCTAATCACTAAAGCTTTGTGCAGGTACGGAATCTAGCAAAGAATAGCCACTGCCTACCACCCTTAAACAAATGGCCAGGCAGAAATTTCAAACAATGAGATCAAGAATATCTTGGAAAAGACTGTGAACCAACTAGGAAGGACTGGTCCTTGAGGCTAGATGATTCTCTGTGGGCATACAGAACAACCTTCAAGACACTATTAGGAACTTCCCCATAAAAACTTATATTTGGGAAGTCATGTCATTTGCCGGTGGAATTAAAACATTGAGCTTATTGGGCAACCAAGCAATTGAACATAGAATGGAGGGCTGTAGGTAAGAAATGTTTATTAGACTTGAATGAATTGGAGGAGTTTAGAGCACTAGCCTATGAAAATGCCAAGCTTTATAAAGAAAAAAAACAATGAGGTGGCATGACAACACAATTTTGCTAAGACAATTTGAAGGAGGGCAAAGAGTTCTGTTGTTCAATTCGAGGCTTAAGTTATTTCCAGGTAAACTCAAATCCATATGGTCAGGACCATTTGAAAATGTAAAACCCTATGCTCATTGAGCAGTAGACATCAAAGACTTGAAAACGGGGACAATGTTCAAGGTGAATGGCCAAAGATTGAAGCATTATTTGGAAGGAAGTCAGAAGGATGCCAAGAAGATTATTCTCTTGGCAGAGATTTAGTAATTTTCACCATCAGTATTGGACCATTGTAAATAGTTAGGCTAGTTGTTTTTCTTTTTGGAATTTTATTTTATTTTTTTATATTTTCTTTTTTTATGCTTTGAAAGGTTTTTGTTAGTGTTAGTATAGGACATTTTGACAAAGTAGTTTACCAAAACAGTATGCCAGGACAAGCCGACATCACAAGATCGGATAACATGTGGACCTTATGCGAAGTCAGGCCCAAGGGAAAAGAATTTTTTTGCTGAAGCAGGAAAACCCTAGCCACCTAGGTTAAACTTTCAAACTTAAAATTTTTACCCTATCTCATTTACCTTTTCCCTTTTCTGTGCTATAAACTTAATTGAATCCTAAACCCATCATCATACCACTTCCCTAAACACATATAACTACCACAACCATCATTATCTCCACTAACTTCACCTTTAAACTATCTCAACCGTCTCTCTTTCCATATATTACCCCCATTTTCCCTTAGCAAGAGTCTTCTCTTCTTTCACTCTCTCGCAGGGTAAAGAAAATCAAGAAACCAATATTTTCCTTCATCTTTTCCATTTTCCATTTTCACCCAATCTCTTTTCATGGCATCCTCATTAGCGCCTCTTCAAATCTTTTTCAATGACGAAATCAAGAAAAGTTTGAAGAAAATTATATCGCTCGTACCTTCTATTATGAAAAGGGATTTGATTTCAAGAATGAGCCTGATTTGGGATTCTCGCAGGAGGTGGTGGTCATCGTCAAGAAGCACAAATGGGAGACCTTTTGCCAACAACCAAGGGAGGTAGACTCTACCATTGTTTGCGAATCTACGTCCACCTCACAACCAAGGATTCATCTTTTCTGTTTGTGCGAGGACCAGAGTAGAAAGCAAGAGGACCGGAAGAGAAAAGCTTAGTCAAGTTCGCAAAAGTAGAACGAAAATAGCAAGACTTGGTTGGAAAATGAAGGATATCGATGTCCATTCAGTTAGCCATTGGTCAAAGCCCCAGTCACCATAAAATTTTAAAAAAGGATAAGATAACGCACTTATCTTAGTGCGTAACCAACTTTCAAATTCAAACCTAATCTAGGATTTTCACGAGTGCCTATTTAAAGAAAGTCCATTGATGAACGATACGATAAGGAAGAGGAGAGGAGCTGAATCGTGGTGAAGAAAGAAGATAGAGGGCAAACTATGGTTCGACCAGGCTTAGACCGAGAGCTTTGGATCTATTAAAGGTCTGCATCGACAAATTTCCATCATTATCCATTTCTCTCTATTTTTAATTTCATTTAAGATGGTGATGTTGATAAACGATGATGTGTTGATGGTTCCCCGGCCATGAACTAATTCTTTTAAGTTGGTCGGGATGTTTTTGCGATTAACGCTTAGCTATTTTTCAGTTTTCAATAATTGAATGCCTTGGCATATTTGTCTATTCTGCTAGTGCTTAATTTGCTTAAATTCTTTGCCACACTATAGTTGGCATTGCATGCTTATTATCCCTTAATATCTTAGCAGACTTGGGAGATAACGATTAATGTCAGGTACTAAGAAGAGAAACTTTGATAGAAGATGTTCAAGTAGATGAGCTTGCTTCGGAAGTGAATTCACCCCTTACGAGTAAAGATTAAAAATTTGCTAAGTTAATTATTTAGAAAAATCACTATAGACGTATAAGAGTTACTCGTAATTAACTTAGGGTATTGCCATAGACAGAGGCAATGCTACTTTAAAATTAGCTCGGCAATAAAACCAAGGCTGGAAGTTATTAATTGTTGTATTTGGTAGCGTGGAATCTGTTGCGCGTGTAAATGTACTAATAATGATACGCAAACGGTGCAAGTATACACATCGAACAAGTAATAAAGTGATGAGTAAGATCGTCTCCACAGGGATTGGAGGTATTTCAAGTGAGGTTTAAGCACGCAAAACAGGAACTGAATATTAAATAAAAGAGTTAATATGAGCAATTGAAAGAAATGCTGTAGCAAAAAAGGTGTAGTAACAACTGGAGCAATATTTTTAGTTTGATTCAAGATGAATCCTACAGTTTATTTTTGAGTAAAGGATTATTTATCGGTATATTGGATTGAATGGAAATTTTGGAGACTGGTCCAAAAGCTATGGAAAAGTTATACAATGTTATTTTATGAATATTTTATTATGGTTGGTTGAATTCTAACTAGATTTAGTTAGATTGTAATGGAATGGCAATTTGGAAACAAACTAGCAAATAAAGACTAATTGGATGGCAAATTGGTCATTTGGCCCCAATGGCAATTTTGAAATATTTAAAAGTTATAAGGGCAATTTTGGAAAGAGAAATGAAAGATTAAATCTTGGCCCTTGATTGATGATAAAATCAATCTCAACCATTGGATAAAAAAGGCAAAATTGTAATTTCACTATTAAATGAATTTAATATTCATTTAATAGATATATGTGTAAAGTAATGGTAAAAAGATGAACAAGATGTTCATCTTTTCTAGAAACAAATGTGAGGTCTAGGGAAAGAAAGATAAAAAATTTTCCAAGCTCGATTCAAGCCCTGAAACTCAGTTTTTAGGTAATCTCTTCAACTACAAAGTTGTTCTACTCTTCAACCCTATCTTTTGATTCAATAATTCATGGAATACATGCTTGATTGATGTGAATTTACATGGGAAAGAAATTAGGGTTTATAGATCAAATTGGGGCTTTTGAGATTTTATGATTCCATGATTGAATTCAAGCTGAAATCAAGCTAGTATGATGTTAAAATGATGATATTGAGTTGGGATTTAAGTTTTACATGTTTTGATTATTATGAAGATGATTAGGTTTTATGGATTCAAGTTTAATTTAGGGTTTGTGATGTTGAAATAATGATCTAGTAAGCTTGAATTGTTGTTTAGAAGCAAAACCCTATGTTAAATTGTGTAGGGACCATTTCGGCAACTTGAAAAGTTGAAAGACCAAATCTGAATTTTTATAATTTGAAGTGTATTTGAGTTATTAATGATAATGAAGTTAGAATGCCAAATTGAGGTTGAATTGAATTAGTGACCATTTTGACAATTTGTCAAAGTTAAGTGACCAAATCAAAATTGAAGTTTTGTATGGGGGTTAAATCTGATTTTTAGTTGTAATTATGGAATTAAGGTAGTAATGTTGAATTGAGGACTAAATTGCAAATTTAAGAAGCTTGAATCCTTATCTTTGCATTTAGTGACTATTTCGGTAAATAAGGAAAATTAGGAAGAATTATTGTGAATAATTATTTGGTGAAGAATGTGATGAGTTGGTGGTTTAAATCTAGTGATTGGACTAAATTGAAAAGTGGAGAAATAAGGAGAAGTCAGTATAAAAGTTGAAGTTGTTTATGGAAGCTGTGTAGGAAAACTGGTTTATGGCAGTAACTTTGAAAATTTACCATAAATTCTACAAAAATGGTTAGAAGGTGAATTTTATACCGATGTAAAGATTTGTTCATCTAGTTTCGTGTCCAACAAATGGAAACTGATTTCGAGTTTCGAGTAAAAAGATATGAATTTTTAAGTGGTGAAAGGTCAGAAAACAGTATAGCAGACTGTTCCGAAATTCAATACTGGAAATTGACTTTGAAAATTCTCCATAAATTGTACAAGTTGAATTTGGGCTATTAATTTATATGGTTGAAAATCTCATTGAATCTAGTTTCTATCAGAACAAACGAAATCGAATTCCGAGTTGTATATTATTTTATATAAATATTTCTTTGGAGGTACTGCAAACTGCCAGAAAATGAGAATTGATACACTTTGTATCTAAGGTTTATTAGTAGGCTTGAAAAGGGTTAATGGAAGTTCGAATTGGTCACTAAGGACCATAATGAGTTTTTTAACAATACAAGGAAGAAAAGAAAATGTTTGGAGATTTTGTGCTCAAATGATTATATTGGACAATATGTATAAAATATTGTTAGATTGGGATCTAACAAATATTTTACTTATTTGAATTATGAAGTTAAGTTCGAATCAAGGGAGGTTCGAGGTACAATGAAGGAAAGGATCAAAGAGGACTTAGGGGGCATACTAATACATGGCCCAGGTGAGTGCAATGCATACATAACACTATACATGGATGTTTCATACATCACCGGAAGGACTTGCGATGAGTCTACCTGGTTTATATATTGTCATAATAATTATGTCATTGATCATATATTTGACATATTTTAAATATGTCAAAGGTTGAAAATAAATGCATTGATCACTAGTTATTGATGATGTTATAATATGATTGTTATTTTGGTTATGAACTGTTAAATGTTGATATATATTGATATATGTTTCCATTGATGACTAAATGATGAAATAAAGCCCAATGTATGATATAGAGGTTCAAAGGTATAGTTGGGTATACAGTATACTCATGGAGGTTATACTCATGCAAGGTTTGGGTATACGGAGACACTTAGGGTGTTAAACACTACGGTGCAATTTTATTACTACTCAATGAGGGTATACTCATGCAAGGTTTGGGCATACGGAAGCACTTAGGGTGCTAAGCACTACGGTGCAAATAATATACATACTCAAGAAAGGTTGGGTATGGGGGATGACTCGTGTACATGGAATCTCTTAAATTTGATACCTTGGGCTAAATAAATTGAAAAGAATTAAAATGAAACATGAAGATAAGCTTGAAAGCTTGCAGATAGAAATGGAAAAAGGTATTGGTAAGCATTGAAAGCTTACGGATGGAGATGGCAACGGTATTGGTAAGATCTAATCTTATCACTTTGATATACATATTTTATTTATGTTAACAAACATGTAATGGTAAAGTGATCATATGCATTGTTAATCATTATTATTGATATTATGACTATTGCACTTGAATTTGAATTATTGCCTCACTAAGTAAATACTTAGCGTGTAACTGTTTTACACGTAGGAAAAAAGAAATGGTTGGAGTAAGGAGCATATACGGACATCATCAATTAATAACAGGTACATTAGTATCAGTAAGATATCTTTTGATACTGTTTGATATTTACTAGTTGGCATGTATATTAAAAGGATATGTCTGCTCTGATAGAATTTGTATTTTATTTGGTATCTGGATGTATTTTAAATCAGACAGTTTTTAGGCAGTTTTATTAATTATATCAAGACAAAGTGAATTAATAAGTTGCTGCCTGAAAATAAACTCGATTTGAAGATAAAAATATTATTTTTAAATTTCACGTGAATAACTAGATTTGTAAGTAAAAACAAAATACATTGTAATATTTTTAAAGAAACAAAATTTTATCGAATTACAAATGTAGAAGGTTTTACGAATTTCTTGTGATACCTCTGACTCGTATTCAGTGATAGATACTGGAAAGGGGTGTTACATTTATTGGTATCAGAGCTATAAGTTTAGCCGATTCTCGGCCTAAATGAAAATGGTTTTATGTTAAAAAGAGTATACATGCCACTAGGATATCAATATTACTGATCTGATGTTTGTATGATCCGATTGATGTCGCTCCTTACTAATGTAAACTGGGACAAATTATAAGAAATATTTGAGCCAAGAAAGCGTGATGAACTGGTAAATTGGAAGCTTTGGATGGAATCAAAAGTAGTAACAGTAAGGTTAATAATAACCCTTCGGATAAATTGGAACAAGAAAGGGGCACTAGTACAACAAGAAGTGCATGTGCCGAATTAAGGAACTAAAAAGTTTAGAAACACCTGAAATAAAAGGAAAAGCAGATTAAGGTCCAGTGATTGTTGATTTGTAACTGAATAATCTAAGGATTACACTGGACGGATTCCACTGCTTGGATACCGAGAAATTGGATGGAGCTTGTTTTGTTTCTTCGAGATTTAATCTAGATTAGAAAACCATCTAAATTTGCTTCATAGCCAGGATTGCACATATCAGTCTGAGTTTATAACATCAAGACTGATAAAGGTTGGGATAATCTGAAAATCATAGAAGGTACATCTCATCTTTTTAGATAAACCTGTATTGATGCTGATGGGTCCTAGCTTTATACATACGTATATAAGTACGAAGTTGAGTGGTGAACGAGATATCCTTTTAGAACCCATTTCAAGTAATATAGTGGTCACGAATTTGTTGGGTTGTAATGTAAGAGCGAGCTGAACATGTGGAATTGCTCGAGAAAAACATAAGAAATAGAGTTCCCGATAAACTTAATGGAATTATCTTTAGAGGAGTTTAAGATGATGGTGGGCATGAATTGGTTACCTTTCTATTATGCCATGATGAATTGTCGCATAAAGCGATTAGTATTGAAAAACACGGAAGGTACAAAAATAGTAGCAGTTGATAAAAGGGTAAATCACTTCTCTAATGTAATTTCAGTTATTTTATTAAGGAAATTGTTGTTATAAGGTTGTTAAGTTTTCTTAGCAAATATAGTGGATACTCAGGTTATTGAAGTTAAATTGGAAAATAACTCGACTGTCCAAAAATATCTGGATGTATGCCCAGATAGGTTACTCAGAATTACCTCTAAATTGAGAAGTGAAATTCAAATAAAGATGATACCAGGTATTGCGCCTAAATTAATGGCCCAGTATAAAATGGCTTCGACTGAACTTTGAGATTTAAAGGTATAATTGCAAGGAATGTTAGGTCGATGTTTTATAAAGCCAAGTGTGTCATCTTGGGGGCGCACCAGTGTTAATTGTGAAAGAGAAAGACTAATTTCCATCAGCTCGAGAAGGTAATAGTAAAGAATAAATATTTTCTTCCGAAGACTGATGATCTTTTGATCAGTTAAAAAATAAATAAAAATATCAAGGAAGAAGAAATTCTAAAGACAGCTTTTTTAACCTGGTATGAATACTATGAGTTCGTGATGATGCCTACGGCATTTATAGGCCTAATGAACCAGGTATTTTAATTTTGCTTGGACCAATTTTTGGTAGAGTTCACTGAGTATATTTTGGTCTATTCGAAGGAAAAAGGAAGAATAAGATGCCCATTTTTGCATTGTTTTTCAGACCTTTCGAGAAAAGAAGTTATATGCTAAATTGTTAAAGTATGAATTTGGTTGTCAAAGGCTGTTTTATTAGATCTATGGATTTGGTAGTGGGAATAAGAGTAGACCCCGAGAAAGTACAAATTATAGTTGAATGGAAACCTCTGAAGAATGTTTTAGAGGTTTAGAATTTCTTGATGATTGCCTCCTCATTGACCAAGCTATTGAGGAAAGAAATGCCATTCAGTTGAATAGATAAATGCCAAGAAAACTTTGAGACATTAAAGGAGATCTTAATAGAAGCCACGGTACTAGTACAACCAGAATCGGGTAAAGATTATGTAGTATATAGCGATGCTTCTCATAACGGTTTGGGATGCATACTTGCAAAAAGGAAAAGTAATGATCTATGCTTGAGACAACTTAAGATATATGAGAGCAATTACCTTACTTGGGATTTGGAGCTGGTAATGGTTGTATTTGCTTTAAAAGATATAGCATCATTATTTATACAGTGAACGATGCTATATTTATATAGGTTATAAAAGTTTAAAGTATATGCTTACTAAAGAAGAGTTGAACTTGACGCAAAGAAGTTGGATCGAGTTTCTTAAGAACTATGACATGGTCATTGACTATCATCCAGAAAAGGCTAATGTGGTAGCTAACGCTCTCAGTCAAAAGACAATTTTTGTCTTAAGAGTTATGAATGCAAGATTTGCATTAAAAGAATATGGTGTTTTGATTGTCAAGTTAAGAATAAAATTTACCATATTGGATTAAATAAGATATCTTTAAAGAAAGGATGAGAAATATTGTCAAGGTTCAAACAAGTGGAAATGAGTGAAACTGAAAACTTGGAAGTTAGGTTTGATAGATATTTGTATTATCAAGGAAGAATTTCTATCTCAATGATGGAAACTATATGTTGACCCTGAAAGGAAAGATATTTAATATAAAGTTAAGGATAAAGTATTCCTTAAAAGTTTCACCTTGGAAGAAAGTGTTATGGTTTAGACAAAAAAAAGTTAAGTTCAAAATTTATTGGGCTATAAGAATTTGTAAAAGGAGTTAGTCTGATAGTTAAGCTTAATAGTTAGCTTTATCTTTGGAAATGAACAACATACATAATGTATCGATGCTCTGGAAATATTGATTAGACCTCTCACTTGTTGTTACTCCGGAGAAAATAGAGATTCAGCCGGATTTAAGCTATGAAAAAGAATTTATTACTAAGATCCTAGCACATGGAGTCAAAGAACAAAGAAAACAATACAATCTCATTTGTAAAAGTTCTTTGACAAAAAAATCATAAGATTAAAGAAACGATTTGAGAGAAATAATAAGAAAATATAAGAAAATAGTTTCCTCACCTTTTGAATCAGGTGCGTGTTGAAAATTCGAGGACAAATTTTCTTAAGGGGGAGAGAATTGTAATACCCCAAAATTTACTAAGTTGATTAAGGGTCATTTATTACTAAGATAATAGCTTAAAAGCTAACTTAGTGACTAAAATGACGAAAATGCGAAAGTTGGGATTTCTTTAATTATGGGTTTTGGAAAGGAAATTTCTAAGGTTTAAAGGTCTTATGTGATAGATAGTGAATTGAATAAGGTATTCTTAAAGTTTGGTTGAATTAAAAGGAAAATTCGAATGGGAATTGAAGTTTAAAAAGGTAGTGACCAAAATGTAAATTTTGAAAATTTTATGGCTAAAGTATAAACTTTAGAAAAGTTTGGGGACTAAAGTTGTAATTTCCAAAAAGTTGAGGGTTTTTATTTCATAAATAAACAGATCACCTAAGGGTGTGAATCGAATGCGGAATTCTTGATTCGATCTGATACTTCGATTATTGGGAAAATCACAGTTAAAGTTTAAGTGGAATTTGTGTACCCGAATCGAACTAGAAAATTTTGAAATTTTGCCATATGATAGAGAAAGGTTATAAAAGTCATTTTCAAGTGTTGGAAATATTTTTAGTTTGATTCAAGATGAATCCTATAGTTTATTTTTTTTAGTAAATGATTATTTATCGGTATATTGGATCGAATGGAAATTTTGGAGACTGATCGAAAAGCTATGGAAAAGTCATAAAATTTTATTTTATGAATATTTTATTATGTTTGGTTGAATTCTAACTAGACTTAGTTAGATTTTAATGGAATGGCAATTTGGAAACAAACTAGTTGGAGGGCAAATTGGTCATTTGGCCCCAATGGCAATTTTGAAATATTTAAAACGTTATAAGGGAAATTTTGGAAAGAGAAATGGAAGATTAAATCTTGGCCCTTGATTGATGATAAAATCAATCTCAACCATTGGATAAAAGGCCAAAATTGTAATTTCACTATTAAATGAATTTAATATTCATTTAATAGGTATATGTGTAAAGTAATGGTGAAAAGATGAACAAGATGTTCATCTTTTCCGGCAACAAACGTGAGGTCTAGGAAAAGAAAAAGAAAAAAAATTCCAATTTCGATTCAAGCCCCGAAACTCAGTTTTTAGGTAATCTCTTCAACTACAAAGTTGTTCTACTCTTCAAGCCCTATCTTTTGATATCAATAATGCATGGAATCCATGCTTGATTGATGAGAATTTACATGAGAAATAAATTAGGGTTTATGGATCAAATTGGGGCTTTTGAGATTTTATGATTCCATGATTGAATTCAAGTTGAAATCAAGCTAGTATGATGTTAAAATCATGATATTGAGTTGGGATTTAAGTTTTACATGTTTTGATTATTATGAAGATGATTAGGTTTTATGGATTCAAGTTTAATTTAGGGTTTGTGATGTTGAAATAATGATCTAGTAAGCTTGAATTATTGTTTAGAAGCAAAACCCTAAGTTAAATTGTGTAGGGACCATTTCGGAAACTTGAAAAGTTGAAGGACCAAATCTGAATTTTTAGAATTTGGAGTGTATTTCTGTTATTAATGATGTTAGAGATAAGAAATGAAGTTAGAATGCCAAATTAAGGTTGAATTGAATTAGTGACCATTTTGACATTTTGTCAAAGTTAAGTGACCAAATCGAAATTGAAGTTTTGTATGGGGGTTAAATCTGATTTTTAGTTGCAATGATGGAATTAAGGTAGTAATGTTGAATTGAGGACTAAATTGCAAAGTTAAGAAGCTTGAATCCTTATCTTTGCATTTAGTGACTATTTCGGTAAATAAGGAAAATTAGGGAGAATTATTGTGAATAATTATTTGGTGAAGAATGTGATGAGTTGGTGGTTTAAAGCTAGTGATTGGACTAAATTGAAAAGTAGAGAAATAAGGAGAAGTTAGTATAAAAGTTGAAGTTGTTTATGGAAGCTGAGTAGGAAAACTAGTTTATGGCAGTAACTTTGAAAATTCACCATAAATTCTACAAAAATGGTTAGAAGGTGAATTTTTTACCGATGTAAAGATTTGTTCACCTAGTTTAGTGTCCAATAAACGGAAACTGATTTCGAGTTCCGAGTAAAAAGATATGAATTTTTAAGTGGTGAAAGGTCAGAAAACAGTATAGCAGGCTGTTCTGAAATTCAATAATGGAAATTGACTTTGAAAATTCTCCATAAATCGTACAAGTTGAATTTGGGCTATTAATTTATATGGTTGAAAAGCTTATTGAATCTAGTTTCTATCAGAACAAACGGAATCGAATTCTAAGTTTTAGATTATTTTATAGAAATATTTCTTTGGAGGTACTGCAAACTGGCAGAAAATGAGAATTGATACACTTTGTATCTAAGGTTGATTAGTAGGCTTGAAAATGGTTAATGGAAGTTCAAATTGGTCACTAAGGACCATAATTAGTTTTTTAACAATACAAGGAAGAAAAGAAAATGTTTGGAGATTTTGTGCTCAAATGATTATATTGGACAATATGTCTAAAATATTGTTAGATTGGGATCTAACAAATATTTTACTTATTTGAATTATGAAGTTAAGCTCGAATCAAGGGAGGTTCGAGGTACAGTGAAGGAAAGGGTCAAAGAGGACTTAGTGAGGCATACTAATACATGGCCCAGGTGAGTGCAATGCATACATAACATTATACATGGATGTTTCATACATCACCGGTAGGACTTGCGATGAGTCTACCTGGTTTATATATTGGCATAATAATTATTTCATTGATCATATAAGGTTGAAAATAAATGCATTGATCACTAGATACTGATGATGGTATAATATGATTGTTATTTTGGTTATGAACTGTTAAATGTTGATATATATTGATATATGTTGCCATTGATGACTAAATGATGAAATAAAGCCCAATATATGATATAGAGGTTCAATGGTATAGTTGGCTAGCCATAGAGTCATAAACAGCTGTATAAATATTCTAAGCTCTTCGGTGCAATATTCATAAATACTCGTTGATGGTATACTCATGCAAGGTTCTGGTATATGGAAACACTTAGGGTGTTAAGCACTACGGTGCAATTTTATTAATACTCAATGAGGGTATACTCATGCAAGGTTTGGGTATACGGAAGCACTTAGGCTGCTAAGCACTACGATGCAAATAATATACATACTCAAGAAAGGTTGGGTATAGGGGGATGACTCGTGTACATAGAATCTCTTAAATTCGATACCTTGGGCTAAATAAATTGAAAAGAATTAAAAAGAAACAGGAAGATAAGCTTGAAAGCTTGCAGATAGAAATGGAAAAAGTTATTTGTAAGCATTGAAAGCTTACGGATGGAAATGGCAACGGTATTGGTAAGATCTAATCTTATCACTTTGATATATATATTTTATTTATGTTAACAAGCATGTAAAGGTAAAGTGATCATTTGCATTGTTAATCATTAATATTGACATTATGACTATTGCACTTGAATTTGAATTATTGCCACACTAAGTAAATACTTAGCGTGTAACAGTTTTACACGTAGGAAAGAAGAAATGGTTGGAATAAGGAGCATATACGGACATCATCAATTAATAACAGGTACATCAGTATCAGTAAGATATCTTTTGATAATGTTTGATATTTACTAGTTGGCATGTATATTAAAAGGATATGCCTGCTCTGATAGAATTTGTATTTTATTTGGTATCTGGATGAATTTTAAATCAGGCAGTTTTATTAATTATATCAAGACAAATTAAATTAATAAGTTGTTGCCTAAAAATAAACTCAATTTGAAGGTGAAAATGTTGTTTTTAAATTTCACGCGAATAACTAGATTTGTAAGTAAAAACGAAATACGTTGTAATATTTTTAAGGAAACAAAATTTTACGAATTACAAATGTAGGGGTTTTTCAAATTTCTTGTGATACCTCTGACTCGTATTCAGTGATGGATACGAGAAAGGGATGTTATAGGCTAACTCTCAAAAGCTCTTACAAACCCAAGGCAGTAAAACAGTGAACAAAGCATCAATGAAACTGTAAAAAGCTAAAGCATTCATTAAAACTAAAACATAATCATCCACATTAAATCCAAGCCACTTAAAGTTATCTCATGGCTGGGTAAATAACATCCAAAATCATTCGTTTAAAACAACCCATTTCATAATAAGAAAATAATAAAGCAAAGGGGCAACTAGAGTAAAGAAATCTCCCAAGCCGCCTTAAACTGCCGTGAACCACCGAAGCTTGCTACTTCTCTCAAAGGCCAGCAAGATTGTCCCTTGGAGCTTTAACAATGGAAGACACCAAGATGAAGGAGAATGAGGGCAACCGCCTTTTTGCTTCTCTCTTTCTTAGCTCACAACACATTTTTCCAGCTCTCCTTTAAATGTGGGTGTCCTATCATTTATATAGTGGGGGCTCCTAGGGTTTTATGCCTTTAATTCCTTGTGTACCCTAGAGAATATTCCCTTTATATGTGTGGCACAGCTGGCTGGTGGAATCACGTGTGGAGGCTGCAAAATATCTTATTTCTTTGTCTTTTTGTGCGCCTAGAAATGTCATCCAAAGTGTTGCAACAAATTTTCCTTTCCCAACAAAGCTCCTTAACTCACCTGTACATCACCACTACAAAGCAAACCTTTCCCATAAGCAGCACCAATTTCGCAAATATATAAAAGCAACCAAGCAAACACCACTATATGCAACTATATAAACTAAATGCAGCTATATGTAATAAAATGAGCTTGAAACCAAATAATAACCTAACTAAAAAGGCATGAAATGGCTAACACACCCCCAAACTTAATCTATTGCTTGTCCTCAAGCAATGAGTATATATGAAAAAAGAAAATGCTATGGCAAATATCAGCTCAAGATAGTGTTATGGCAAAATTTCAGTCCTCAGAAAATATGAGCTTCAACACACCAGACATTTTTTAGATTTTAAGAACGTTTCCCTAGGACAAGATCCTTTTCAAGTGTGTGCGTGATTGTATCCAATCTATGCTTAACAGAGTTCGAAAAATTTTAGGGAAGTTCTCTATTATACCCGAGTAATTGTCAATCCGTTAAGCACAAGTTTACTCCTATATTCTAACTTTTTTTAACTGGTACGAGGGGTGTCAACTCATCACAACTACTATCCTTAACTCCAGATAAACATGGAGCAAACATTTCATCCCCGAGCTAGTAAGTAGAGTCATCTTGTGACTACTTTCATTCACTCATTTGCTATGGCTGCCATTTATTCAAATGCAGTAACCAGGCAAACCATGCAAAGCAGAGTGTCCCTCTACAGTTATGCCAAAGCATTTATTCATAAACACAAGGGAGTTTCAAAAAGCACATGGAGTCTAATAAAGCCTTTAATGCTTTTATTTAACAATTAAGTTCATTAAGATCGTTCATACTAAGGCATGCAAGAGTTCTTTCATAAAAAATTTCTAACAATCTTAAGCATAGAAAACATGCAATCGTGTAACAAATAAAACTCAAAGCATCAAGCCCTAAAGTCAGTTCTACCAATCTCAACAGTCATGTACATTCAAATAATTCACAGCCACAAAAAAATTTTACTTATCATCAAACATCCTTAATTTATTCATAAAAATAGTCTTTAAACTAAATAAAATGCCATAGCAAAAATTGTTCATAACTACAAATGCAAATGACTAACTATGAACACTACCTCCCCCAAAATTGAAGAAGGCATTATCCTCAATGCATGAAAATTAACTAAAACTAAACTAAATGCAATGCAATGGGAGGTACCTCGCTATGGTTCTATTTTGGTGGTACAGTCTTGGTGGCCTTATGCTTGATGCGCTTCTTCCTTGGCGTAGCGATGGGCTCATCTTCCTCAGTCATTTGCGGTGGTGGGACTTGTTCAGCCTACTTGTTCTGGTCTTTCTCGTCGTCTCAAGCATCACTCCCCTCAGTAGGAGTGTTCCAAACATGACCGGCAGATCACTTGAGACGTTGCCTTGTTAGTGATGCGGCAGTTGTAGGCGGAGCAGGTACAGTAGCAGGAGTGGTCTCTTCCATCTCATCATCATCACTCTCAATAGTGATCGAGTCTTCTTCTGGGTTCTCAGGCTGTGGTGCCTCCATCGGGGCTTTTCCTTTACTCTACCTCATCAGGCGAGGACTTGCTGTAGCATCAGTAGGGACTAGCTCTTGTGAAGTTGGTCCAAATTGTGCAGAGGTCGAATATGGTGCATGGGTTCTGGTGGGTGGTGGTGGGTTGTGTGGCTGAGCGAACATGGCTTCTAGGAAGGGTGGTAATTCTTTTGTCAGGTGTGGCAGCATTTCCTTGAAGTATGAGTTCATCATATCATCATTTTCCTTAACATACTTGAAAAAGTATGCAAATTTCCTCACAGCACCTCCATCTCTTCCTTCATACATCTGGTGGACGCTACCAAGGAAGCAATCCTCGCTGCAACAACTATTTTCGCTTCACCCTTTACAGTTTTCGCTGGAGCATCTTCATCGAATCCCTTAAGCCCAATAATTTGGTCAGGGGTTAATCCTTGCTTTCCCTTGTGAATCTCATCCTCGTCCTCTTTATACACTTTTCTCTTCTGACATAGGGTCGTAATCAAGTTAGGGAAGATCAGAGGCCTCGATTTCCTCTTTGCGCATCCATACACCTCATTAACAATGAATTTACCCACATCGATTGGTCGTTAAGGATGGAATGCAAGAGGAGCGACCTATTAAGGGCCGCAGTCGTGTGGTGGGAGGTGGGCATCAAACGGGTTTTGAGGTAGTGGTTCCATACCTTGGCTTGAGGCTTCAAACGCCCCCTCTCCACAGTCTTGTTGGTGGGGTCCAATTTTGTTCCCCTAAAGCATATATCCTCTAAAACCTCCTTGATTGTTTGGGTATCGGCTGTTTCGACAAAAGGGGTGTGTTGATCCACCGTATTTTTTAGCCCATAGAATTTGTTTATTGCTGCAGCATGAACTTGATGTGGTCCCCTCTCACGTACACACCAGATTGTGTGGGGCTAGTTAAATAGGAATAAAATTCCCTCACCAGTGGGACAGTAATGTTGCCTGAATGCTTGACAAACACTTCCAAGCCGTGTTTGTTGATGACCTTCATCACTTCGGAGTCAAATCCATCCTCCCCCTCAGACGAGAAAGAGAAGCCTTATTCAGGGAAAACCTTCCTCTCTTTAATTTGCTGGAAACGAGTCTTGGCTGCTTCATCTTGAAATTTCTTGATTTCAACGGGCGGTTGTCGTTGTGCGCTGCTTGAAGTATCGGCAACATTCTTGCATCAAACCATGTTTGAAGGTTGTGGCAGAAGTTGTTGGGATGATTAGGGTTTTTGGGCGAAGTTTGGTTCGAAGAAGATGAAGAAAAAGAGGGGTTATGGGAAGAAGATGAAGTAAAACGGGGAATTATTGAAGATGAAAGGGTGGTTTAATGGAAAAAAACTGAAAAGATTAATGGGAGAGAGAGTAGAGGTGACAGTTATAGGCGTGGGAAAGAGAGAGGATGTGATGAGGAGTTAATGTAAAGCAAAAAGTGGGAGAGAGAATCTGAAATGGTCATGATTGCTTAGGGTTTTGAAAATTAAACAAGTATAAAATTCCCCCCTTTTGTTCTTTTTGAAGCCGCCCAAACACCTTGGAAAAGTTTTGCTTTTTCAACTTCCTTTAATAAGGTAAAGACAAAATCCTAACCCTAATTGGAAATATGCCTCTTCCTTAAAGCAGTCTCTCGCGTGACACATGTACCACTGGTAAGAAATCTGACATGGGCTGATAAAGAAAAAAACAAAGCGTAAAATAAAGAACTAAGGGGAAAATGAATGAATAAAAACTAATTATTTATAAACATAGGACATAGGAAAATGCTATAGCAAAATAAAAGAGTGGGGATTCCAAACTCTCATACATCCTGAAGAAGCAAGGAAGACTTGTCACGCACGATTGGAGCTCCAGTATAGACCTTCAGTCTTTAGCCTTTAACCTTGAAGATTGTGTCATCATCAAGGTTCTTAATGTCCACTACACCTTGAGGATAAACTTTGTGTACTTGAAAAGGGCCTGACCATCGTGACTTGAGTTTTCCCGGAAAGAGTTTCAGCCTAGAGTTGTAAAGGAGAACTTGTTGACCTTCTGCAAAATACCTTGGCAAAAGATGCTTGTCATGCCACTTCTTTGTTTTCTCCTTGTACAGACGTCCATTCTCGTATGCTTGAGTTCTAAATTTTTCCATCTCGTTCAACTCCAACAACCTCCTTTCTTCAGCTAGCTGGGCATCCATATTAATCTTTTTAATGGCCTAATAAGCTTTGTGTTCTAGCTCAACGGGAAGGTGACATGCCTTGCCATAGACAAGCTTGAATGGGGATATTCCCAAAGGATTTTTTAATGTTGTGCGATAAGCCCATAAGGCTTCATTAAGCTTTGGGACCAATCTTTCCTGTTGGGGTTGATCACCTTCTCTAATATTTGTTTTATCTCGCGATTGGAGACTTCATCTTGGCCATTGGTCTGGGGGTGATATGTCGTAGCAATTTTTTGTCGTACCCCATATCTTTGCAATGATTTGGCAATGAGATTGTTGCCAAAGTGGGTGCCTTCGTCACTTATGATAGCTCTTGGGGCTCCAAATCTTGTGAAAATGTTATTATGGAAGAACTTCAGAACTATCTTGGAGTTGTTCTTCGGTGTAGCCACTGCTTCAACCCATTTTAACACATAATCCACAGCTAACAAGATATAGAGATCTCCAAATGAAGATGGGAAGGGTCCCATGAAGTCAATTCCCCATACATCGAAAAGCTCCACCTCCAAGATGTTTTGCAATGGCATTTCACGTCTTCGAGAGATATTCCCAGTCCTTTGGCATCGATCACAAGACTTGTAAAATTCATGTGCATCTTTGAAAAGTGTAGGCCAATAAAAACTGGATTGTAGGAACTTTGCAGCAGTCTTAGCTCCTCCGAAATGGCCACCACATAAAGATGAATGGCAATGAAAAAGGATTTCCTTTTGCTCTTCTTCGGGAACACACCTTCGAATCATTTGATCGGCACATTGCTTGAATAAATAGGGCTCATCCCAAAAGTAGAATCGTACATCATGTCTGAATTTCTTTCTTTCCTGGCTATTCAAATCAGGAGGCAAAATTCCAGTAACAAGAAAGTTAACGATATCAGCATACCACGGGATTGCTGCAGTAAATAATATTTTCTTATCGGGAAACTCCTCCTTGATTTCTAGTTTATCATTACATTGAACCTTATTTTCTAGCCTAGAAAGATGGTCAGCAACTTGATTTTCAGTGCCCTTTCTTTCCCTAACCTCTAAGTCAAATTCTTGCAAAAAAAGTATCCACCCAATAAGCCTAGGTTTAGCATCCTTTTTAGTCACTAAGTACTTAATGGTTGAATGATCAGTATGTACAATGACTTTAGTGCCTATCAAGTACGCTCTAAACTTATCAAATGCAAACACAACAGCCAACAATTCTTTTTCAGTGGTTGTGTAATTGATTTGTACATAATTTAAAGTGCGACTAGCATAATAGATGATATAAAAGATATTACCTCGGCGTTGTCCAAGTGCTGCTCCCACCGCATAGTCACTTGTGTCACACATAAGCTCGAATGGTAAGGTCCAGTCTGGGGGAACAACAATGGGTGTTGAGATAAGCTTGTCTTTAAGCTCCTTGAATGCACTGTGGCAGTTTTCATCAAACACAAAGGGTTGGTTCTACTGCAGCAAAGTGCACAATGGCTTGGAGATTTTGGAGAACTCCTTTATGAACCTCCTATAAAAGCCAGCATGTCCTAAGAAACTCTGAATTCCCTTCACCGTGGTGGGAGGAGGTAGCTTCTCAATCACTTCAACCTTTGCCTTGTCCACTTCAATTCCCTTTTGTGAGATCTTGTGGCCTAAAAGAGTCCATTCGGCCACCATAAAATGGCACTTCTCCAAATTTAGCACCAAGTTTGCTTCTTCACATCGCTTGAGTACCCTTGCTAAATTACCCAAACATGACTCGAAATCATCTCCAAAAGCCGAGAAATCATCCATAAAGATCTCCAAAAAGTCTTCAACCATGTTCGAGAAGATAACTAGCATGCATCTTTGGAAAGTGGTCGGAGCATTGCAAAGTCCAAAGGGCATCCTCCTAAAGGCATAGATACCATAGGGGCATGTGAAAGTTGTCTTCTCTTGATCCTCTGGCACTATAGCAATCTGGTTGTACCCTGAGTACCAATCGAGGACACAATAAAAAGATTTTTCTGCCAATCGATCTAGCATTTGATCAATGAAAGGGAGGGGAAAATGGTCCTTCTTGGTTGCCTTGTTGGGCTTCCAATAGTCCATGCAAATCCTCCAACCCGTGACGGTCCTTGTTTGTAATATCCCATTGTTTGATTAGTGACCAAAACGTAAAGAATCAAAAGTTAGTGGTTTTAGTTTAATGACTAAAACGTAAAGTTTTAAAGTTTGGTGACAAAAGTGAAAAGTTGAGAAAAGTTCAAGGACCAACATAGTAATTTTCCCAAAAATTATTTTTATTCCATAAATAGATAGATCATCTAAGGGTGTGGATCGAATATAAAAACTATGGTTTGATCTGATGTTTCTATTATTGGGAAATTACGATTAAAGTTTAAGTATAATTCAGGTAATCGTATGAGCTCAGAATTTTGAATCATTTTTAAATCAGTTTAGATTCGATTCTATTCAGTATTTTGTATAGGTGGTGGAATGGCATTTTTGAAAATAAATTATTTCATTAATGGCATTTTAGACATTTCACCTATACTTTTTAATGAAAATTTATTATGGAAGAGGATAAAATATAGGTGTTGGCTTGTGATTGGTTATAACTAAGGGGTGAATTAGTCATTTGACTATTTTAGAGATTTTTATTATTATATAGCCAAATTAAAAGACATTTGGCATTAAAATTAAAGATAGAAAAGACTATAAATTTGTTCATCTTTCTCCCAAGTAGCCGAGACCCCTAGCAAGGTAAGAGAAAAAATTTCAATTCAATTTTTGGCTTGATTTACTTGGTTTTTGGATAGAGACATGAAATAAGAAATTGATCACCTTTGAATTCTCTATCTTTTGACATAAGTTTTGCTTAGTTTCCATCTCTCTAAGTTGAGTTTGATGATTAGGGTGGTTGAAGAGCATGTTAAGATTTCATGTTTTAAGGCTTAATCAAGTTGGAAATGGTGTTGTAGTGTTGTTTAGATGCTTGAAATGATGAAAACTTCTTGATAAACCTATAGGGACCATTTCAGCAAAATGAATAATATTAGGGGAAATTTTGTAAAAATTATTTTGATGATGGATTTGATTAGAATGATGTTTTCTAAGTTGAATTATGTTGTTGAATTGAAGAAAACATCATTTTAGGACCAATTTGTGAATTATGTAAATTGGGTGAAATAAGTGAAAAATTGGAAAACATTCAAGAAGAATGGGTATGTTGTTTGCTATGATACAATGATCATTTTGGTATTAATATTTTTGAAAATGGAGATGAAATGTGGAAGTTTCCAAATTTTAGTTTATAAACCCTAAGAGAGAGAATTTAGGGTTTAAAGGGAAATTATCAAATTATTGGTATGTACATGTATTAGTAAGGTTTGGACATGTACTTAAGGTTGCTTGTGTCATGTATTTAATGTACATACAAATAACAAGCTAGTTCGAGATCAAACGAGTGAAGAAAGAAGATAGAAGTGCAACCAAGCTTAGTGAGGCTAGTATAAAGTTTACTTTTGGAAGTGTCAAGGTGAGTGCAATGCATGATCTTTATGTCATTCATCATATAATTGACATGTTAAAAATATGTCAATAATTGAAAATACATGCATAGATCACTACTTGTTCATGGAATGTTATTTTGTGTACGAATTGCTTAATATGTATATATGTTGCCATGTATGAGATTATGATTGACATAAAGCCCAAAGTATGAGATAGGAAATTAAAAGTATAGTTGGATATCCATAGAGTTATAAACAGCTGTATAAACATTTTAGCACTCCCGGTAGAGTGCAATTTTATTATAAGCACTTCAGGTAAAGTGCAAAATAATTAATAAATGTATACTCCGGTAAGTATACAAAAGCACTTCGGTGCTAAGCACTTCCAGTAAAGTGTACATAATATACTATACTCAAGTAAGTATAGGGGGGATGACTCGCGTACAAAAATTTCCTTAATTCAATACTTGTGCTAAATGAATTGAAAAACATGATAAAAAAGGCTTGAAAGCTCGATGATGAATATGCCAACGGTATTGGTAAGAATCAAGGTTATTACCATGTAATATGTTATTATACTTATATCATGTCATATATGCTAATATGCATAAAATGGTAGGTGATCATATGCATTGTTATTTTATTATATTGATATCTATGTTAAATTGCATTTGAATGAAATGTAGTTGCCTCACTAAGTATATGCTTAGCGTATGATGAATTTCATGCGTACGTTTTAAAGGAGCTTCAAGAGAAGAGTAGCCAAGCATCATTTTCATATTTTGGGAGGTATATCTCCATACTCATAGTAATGTAATGACATCCATTCTTTCTTTTAGAAATGTACTAGATGGCATGTATAATCAATGGGGTTGTAATAACTTATTGTTTAATAGTTGTGATAATATAGATAATGAACCTAGTAAGTTCTATTATATCTATAAATGATAATGGACTAAGTTTTATTAAATTTGGGTCTTAAGGTAGAAAGATTAAAAATCTGTCCAAATGTGTATGCAAAAGCAGTGAGTTTGAAAATTCAGCATAAATTCTACAATTGGACTTAGATGGTGAAACTTATATTTATGAACTAAAACTTTTGTCTAGTTTTTTACAAAATTAACGGTGACTGATTTCGAGTTGTATGTAAAAAGTTATGAATTTTTATTCGACGGAAGGTCAGAAAATAGGGTAGCAGAATTTTTGAAATTATGGGCTGTGACGTGAATCTAAGGATTTATTTGAATTTTTGTGTAATGAATATAGGCTAATAATTTATATGGTTAGAAAGCTTAATGAATCTAGTTTAATTAGAAAATTTCGAAACAAATTTTCAATGTCTATAAAAAAATTTATAAATTTTTAAGTAAAGGCAGTGCAGGCTGCCAATTTTCTATATTAAGAAAATATAAGGGTTTAATCTTTGTTAGTAACATCACTGAATCGTATTTGGTGATAAATAAAGAAAAGGGATGTTACATTGTTGGTAAGATTTCATTGTCCTCATTGCTTTTCACGGTCATGCCCCCTTCTTCGGTAAACATTGTACTGGGCTGACCCATGAACTGTTGGAAATCAGGTAGATAATTCCAGCATCTAGCCACTTGATTATTTCTTTAATCACCACAGTCTTCATGATTGGATTAAGCCTTCCTTGGGGTTCAATAGAATTATTGTGACATTCATCAAGCAGAATTTTGTGCATACAAATAGTAGGGCTTATACGCTTCAAATCAGTCATAGTCCAACCTAAAGCTTTTTTATGTTGAGCTAGCAAATTTATCAAGCTACATTCTTGCTCAAGTTTTAGACTAGAAGAAACTATCTCAAGAAAAGTTTCATTTTCACCCAAATAAGCCTATTTAATGTGTGATGGTAAAGGCTTTAATTCTAAATCGGGTGCATGCTCAAGTGAAGGTTTTGGAGGGATAAATTTAGCAAAATCTAAAGGCTCGAATCGCGTACCTGAACTAGCTATGAGCAAGCTGGATTGTTGCACCTCCAATGGGAACTCCTCGAACTCCCCCTTGACATCTTTATTGAGTATCAAATAATCTTCAACCTCTGAAAAATTACTACAGCAAAATTTTGCAGCTTCTTCCTTTTTTGTAGAATCCATGTCCTAAAGACATTGACACTCTTCTGATTCATCCACATATTTGAGGGTATTAAAGACATTTATGGTCACCCTCTGATTAGCCACTCTCATGGTGAATTCACCATTTTCACAGTAAATCAAGATTCGGCCGGTGGCTAGGAATGATCGCCCCAAAATAATGGGTACGTTATCATCAGCTTCGCAGTCGAGAATGAGAAAGTCAACTGGAAAACAAATTTGTCCACTTTAACCACAACATCTTCAATTCTTTCTTCCGGATGAACATGAGATCAGTCAGCCAATTGCAAAATAATAGTTGTAGGTTGTACATTCCCCATACCAAGCTTCATAAAGACTGACTTGGGCATGAGATTCACACTAGATCCAAGATCGTATAAGGCTTTTCCTACATAGTTATCTCCTATCAAGCATGGAATGATAAAGCTGCCTGGATCATTTTGTTTCGGTGGCAATTTACTCAACACAGAGTAGCACTCTTTTGCTGTAGCAATTGTCTCATGCCTCTCAATTTTTCTCTTCTTTGTGACAATGTCCTTGAGAAACTTTGCATAAGTAGGCATTTGGTCAATGGCCTCCAGAAATGGGACATTGATATATAGCTGGTCTAAAATACCTACAAACTTGTGGAATTGAAGATCTTCCTTTTGTTTCTTCAATCTTTGAGGGAAGGGTGGTGGGGGTCTAAGTTCTTGCTCAAATGGTAGTAGAGTATCTTTTGCTGTAGCAACATTTGGGCTCTCATTGGTAGGTTCAGTTGTCAATCCCTCATTCATGTTCTTCTCAAGAGATGAATCCTTGTGTAACTCGGGTTCTTGTTGCATAGTTTTGGGGTTAGAATCATCCATTTTCTTCCCCCCTAAACTGGTCTTCTTTTTTGAGTTGGGTGCCACTCCTTAAAGTGAGTGCGCTACACTGCTCCTTTCCATGAGGTTTAGTGACTTCAGTATTACTGGGTAAACTGCCCTGAGGTTGAACATGTAAAGCTTGTGCGATTTGACCTACGTGGGTTTCCAACGCTCTCAAAGATGAACTATGACATTGAAGCAATGCTCCTTGACACTTGATAGACGCAGCATGGTCTTGAAATAAGGCTTTAGTGGTAGTCATAAAGTCTTGCAAAGTAGCTTCCAAAGTATTGTTGTTCGATGAAGAAGCCGAACCCTTATTAGTATTTTTCCACAACATATTTTGCTGAAAACCTGAAGATTCAGTCACATTCTGCTACCGATCCGAGCTGTCAGTGTTGTGTCCCTGTGTAACATCCATTTCCCGTATTCGTACACTGAACACGAGTCAGAAATGTCATAGTGATTTAAAAACATTTTTACGTTTCAAAAATAGGGACTAATAAAAAATTTCATGTAACATATTAATCATTATATTATCATATCAAAATTAAACATATAGTATACCGTTAATTTTATAAGTACAAAACTTTTGCGAGGCAGGCCGGTTTAAAAACATTTTAAACAAAATAAATAGATTATCTTATACATGCCATTATTCATATAAAATAAGGAAGTCGCAGATACTGAAATAACCTGTTGATATGATATCTCCCCCAAAAGAGATGTCAATGCAAAAGCTCCACAACTACTTTCGATTACCTACGTGTATAACTCAAATACACGCTAAGAATAAATTAGTGAGGCATAAGATAAGTACTATTTATAAACGCTTAATAATGCATGATATTTTCATATGCATGATAATCAATAAATCATATAACTTGTAATGCAGGAATATTTATGCAGTAAAGCATATTGTAATCATTCTTTAACATAAAGCATATGTTATCTTGTAAAACCATATAGTTATCATACTACATCATCTAGCCCATAGTAATTACCAAGTGACTTGTATTATTCTTTTCTTACTCGTAGACACATTGAAATGTCAAGACACAATGAAGTGTCAATATCATGCTCGTAGACACATTAAAGTGTCGAGACACATAGAAGTGTTGATAACTTACTCGTAGACACAGTAAAGTGCCGAGACACATAAGAGTGTCAATATCTTACTTGTAGACACAAGGAAGTGTCGAGACACAATAAAGTGTCAATAACTTTATAATACAATACTCAACATTATAATTACATAGGGCACACTTTTAAAAAAACAATTCCTGCAATTAATGGCAAGTAACCCAAATTCCATACTTTCAAACATACATATATACATCTTGTAAAACATCTTTATACTGGAGCAGTTCATACTCCAATATACTTTATATCTTTCATAGTATACTGTCACTTAAAAAAATCATCAAATAACTTTGTCACGCATTTTGTCATGCTATAAAACATATATAAGCATGAAAATGTATCATAATCTTTAAAACATTAAAATAAAACATCATGCTAAAATTCATGTCATGCTTTATAAAATAAAAAATATTTACCTTTAAAAATGCATGTTAACAAACATACAAGTTAAAACATGTATGCACTCACCTTAGCCTTGCAAAAGTTTCCTTCAATATTCGATATCAAACACGAATTAGTTCTTTTCCCGGTCTACTAATACAACGTCGATCTTTATCGGTATCTACATTAAAATAACATATACCATTTCAAAGTATATGTTAAAATATACTTGATCCATATAAAATAATGGAAAGTAAATAAATAACTATCCATTATTTACAAAAATTGATCCAATAAAACCTTCTATATTCGAATCAATATTTCTCATACTTTTCTTTAAATTTCCAACTTTTCCCAAAATTTACATTTTAGTCCCTAAGGACACTTTTAAGCTTCCAACCACCAATTTCAAGCCAAATCCTTACATTTCTCATCATTTACACTTTAGGACCTAAACTTTAAAAATTCACAACTTAGTCCTTATAATTTTCAAAAATTCCAAATTGGTCCCAAAGTTAGAATAAACTTCAAAATCAACACCCAAATCACTTAACTTGATTTTTCAACCAAATATACTTCTAAAACCAGCTTAAAAACCAAGTCCCTAAACTTTCCAAAATTTACATTTTGGTCCCTAATGTCAAATAATTAGGGATTTTCACTGTAATCACCTTATATCATCATTTTAAACCATTCTTCCTTCAACTACACCTTAAAATTCCAAACTTGGTTCAAACCCTAATTTTTCCATAATTCAATAACATAGGTATTTCTTCAATCTAACAACAAAATCACACTTAAACAATATCATTCTCTTCACTTCCAACATCAAATAAATTTTTGCAAGAATTTCCCCTTATTTTTCCATGGTAGCCGAATGGTCACTAAGCATTTTCCATGGAATTTTTCATCATTTGAACAACAAGAACAACACCACAAGCATGTTTCCAACATGAAAAAACCATTTAAACATAAGATTTCTACATGCTCTTCATCTCACCCAATCTCGAAACTTCACTTAAAGACATGGAAACTTAACAAAAATTATACCAAAAGATAGAGAATTTCATGGAGATAAAATCTCTATTTCATGTCTCAAGTGAAAAACCAACCATGGAAGCTTAAAAATTGGATTGAAAATTCTTACCCTTGTTCCTAGTTGAGTTCGGAAACCTTGGGAAAGCTTGAAGATGAATTTTGCCAAATTTTTGTCTTTAATTATGCCATTTGGCATAATATAAACCAAATTAAATTAAATAAAATCTTTAAAAGTCAAAAGACTTATCTACCCTTGAATTATAACCAATAATACACCAACATGTGTATTTTCTTATCTAAAATAATCAATTACTTTAATAAAATAAGGGTGAAAAATCCCTTTTAACCTCCAACTAATTATTTATTTACTAGTTTGCCATTCTAGTAAATATCCAACTAACCTAGTTGAAATCCAACCAAGTCATAATAGAATATTCCAAAATAATATTATATGACTTTTCCATAGCATTTTGGATCAATCTTTAAAATTTGATTCGATCTGTTTTCACGATATTCATAAAATACTTCTACTACGATTTTCCTTAATCAATAATCCATACGAATCCTATCTATTCTTCCTGAATCCAAAATATCAATCTAAATCGATCAAAATCACTTCTATGTAATCTTCCCATAGGTCACCTATCTTAAAATTTCTTTGGCCTGAGCACGCTTAACAATTATATTCGATCCAATTTCAGTACCTTTTTCCCCATCTTAAATCTAAAAACTGATATCAAGGTACTTAATTCGATCTAATTCATACTTATATTGAATAAAATTACTAAATAAAATTACTTATTGGGGAAATTACCATATTGATCCCTGAACTGTTCCCAACCTTTCATTTTAGCCACCAAACTTTGAATCTTTACGTTTTAGTCACTAAACTAAAACTACCAACTTTTAATTCCTTGCATTTTAGTCACTAAGCTAATATTGGGGTATTATAATTCTCCCCCTAAGAAAATTCGTCCTCGAATTTTCAATACGTACCTGTAATAATTTCAGGTTCTTCTCTGTCATCTCTATCATCAATTCTCCGAATGTGGTAGACTCTAGCTGAAGCTTGATCATCTCATCCTGTAGTAGCTTTATTCTCTTTTCGAGAACCTGTTTTGAATGATCCTGCATATCCTCGGCTTCTACTTCTTTGCAGTCCAACTAATCTTTTAGTATGGACTGATCTATCTTCCCATTTTGGCCAATTACGTATAAAATGTCCAGTGCTACCACATCGAAAGCAGGCTCCTGTAATCTTCCGACCCTCCCCAAAATGTTTTCGGTCACAATTCTTGCATCGGGGAGGACCTTGTTGATTTCCATAATTCTTTATTGTTGTCGAAGTAATCTTAAACTTTTCATTTTGTTTTGCTTGTCCTCGGGGTACTGGAAATTTAGATCGTTCCTGCTGTAGATATCCTTTACTCCACTTTGATGATTGCAAAGCAAAAGATATCTCAGCACTCCTTTTCTGGCCTTGAGATTCTTTCTCAACTTTCTCTTTAACATTTTCCATTGCCTTGGCTCGGTTAACAATATCCTGAAAATCTCTAGGAGTAAAAGCCACTAACACCTCCTGATATCGGGTGCCCAATCCCCCTATGAAACTGTCCCTAATGGCTTCCTCGTTCGGTAGCTGATAAGTGTTCAAAAGTACTATTTTTCTTACCCTTTTTACTCATATTATTGTTAGACTTAGGCTCATATTAGTTGCATAGTTAGCCATTCATGCATTAATCCATGTTTCCTTCAATCGTTGAGCTTGATTACATAACTTGGTGATTTTTGTGGAAATAGATGCTGCTTTGGTGTGTTTTTGTGTGTGTATGTGCAGGATCACTTGCCAAAGCAATGCCGAGCTAGTTGCCAGGGCAGTGCATGAAGGAGACACCGAGCCAGTTGCCATGGCATTTGTCGACAAAGACCAAAGGCAATATGGATGTCGAAATTCATGACTTTACAAGCCCAAGATGACATGGAGCAAGGCCCAAGCCCAAAGGAATTTGATTACCATGCAGAGATTAAAGAAGAGTTAAATTCCAAGAAGATAGGAGAAGTTCTAATAGGAATAAAATTATAATAAAGAATTATATTCTTTAAAGATAATTTAATTCCAACTCAAACCCATCCTCAAAGAAGGACTTTGGCCTAGCCCTATAAATATCAAGGAAATTTCGACAACTCCAAGAGAGAGAGCAAGAGTTAATTTCGACAACTCCAAGAGAGGAAGCAAGGGGAATTTTCGGCAAGCATCTAGGGCAAGGAATTTTCGACAAGCTTCATCTTTTCTTCCTTGTTCGATTGGGTTCATGCTAGGGATTGTTTATCTTGTGTTTCTTTGGAACCTAGCCATGAACTAAATTTACTTGGCTATGGTTATTGTGTTTTGTGGTTGTGAGAAACTATTGGTTTTTGTTTAGGTAATAAGAGTTTGCACTTTTCTATTTCAAGGTTTATTCATTCTTGATTCTTATTATTGTTTGCGAGTGAATTGGGAGAAGATCTCGTGATTTCATCCATTTATCTAATATCGGGAGAGTTAGATTCAAGAAACGAATGAATATGATCTTTATGCAATCCAATGATGGTGAAGATTAATCCGGCTTAGGAATAAGTTAAGGATTTCAACGGCTAAGAGGAGCGCAAGATTGGTTGTTGTTCACCCTTGATTCACGCAGGATGTATTATCAAGGCATGCACAAGTAGCTAGAGTTTCGACTTAGGGATAAGAAGAAACCATTGAAGAACGCTCCGCCGAACCTTGAAGTTGCTGCCCGGTCGCCCAAGTAGTTGCCCAACTAGTCGCCCAAGCAACCATCAATTAGTTGCCAAGGCAACCCGTTGTGCAAGTCGCCACGGCAACCGAGTTGCCCATGCACTCTTTACCAAGACAATCCAATCGGCTATCACACCTCAACTCACGATAACCTAGCCTATCTCTCTCATTCGAATTCATCTTTTCTTTTACTTAATTGCTTTCTAGATTAGTTATTAGTTAAAACTTCTATAATCCTTCACTTGTGTTTTTACTTTTTACGATTGCAAGAGACTAGATTCTTGAAGTGGCACCAATCCCTCGTGGAGACGATATCTTTTATACTATAACTTGCGGCGTGTATACTTGCACAATTGCGTAGCACTTATTACGCGCAACAAGTTTTTGGTGCCGTTGCGGGGATTGGCAATAGCGACTTTGTTTTTATTTTCTTGCACTTTCTTTTTATTTTTCTTGTTTAAAATTCAAAGGGCTAACAAACTTTGGTTTTGCATTGGTATATGACCGTAGGCGAGACCGACTTCACCAGAATATCCCTTTGATCCGTAAATCGAACGAACCTTACAAAGACTTAGGCGAAGGATAAGAGAAGCAATGGCAAATCAAGACGGCAATATTAATCAAGATGCTCGAGCGGGAGGAGGAGTGATTCTTGCACGAAAGCAGAACTATTCGAGACTATCTTGAAGAAGATCTTGATGGACTTAACCCGGGAGTTGTCGCACCGAAATTGAAGCCGACCACTTTGAGTTGAAACCGTAATGTTTAATATGATCAACACAATAGGTCAATTTGGCGGCTCAAAGAATCGAAGATGCACGACAACATCTGAAATCTTTCCTCGAGATTTGCAACTCGTTCAAGATACACGGAGTCACCCCGATGTCTTACGATTAAGATTATTCCCTATTCACCGAGGATAGGGAAGAAGGCATGGCTAAATAGCATTCTGCCGGATCCATAGCATCTTGGACTGATCTTTGTCGAGATTTCCTTGCTAGATTTAATCCTACAAATTTAATCGATAAGCCGAACGACATTACTTCTTTTCGGGCGAGTGCGGATGATGAATCCATGTACGAGGCTTGGGAGCGATATAGAGAACTTCTACACAAATGCCCTTTACACGGATTCGGTGTGGACTCAAGTAACAATGTTTTACAACGCCATGAATACACCAACAAGGATGATGCTAGATGCCTCGGCAAGCGGCATACTCCTAGATAAGTCGCCGGAAGAAGCAATGCAAATTTTAAACAGGCTGGCCAAGAATGACTATCAATTCCCATCTACTAGAAGAGGAGGAGTTAGGCGTAAGCCACGATACATGAACTAGGATCATCAGATTCAATTTCGGCACAATTGGCGCTTTAACCAAGATGGTCCGAACATGCAAAAACCAAACAACACACATGAAGTCAAGGTAATGGATTCTTTTTGTGAGTTATGTGGTGATAACCATAATTCTTCCGAATGTATGCGAGAATCAGGAATCTAGCTTCTATGTGGGGAATTACAATCGGGGTAACAACATGATGTCAAATACATACAATCCAGCTTGGAAGAAGCACCGAATTTTTCATGGATTAATCCCAACAATGCTCTAAACCGAACAATCAGAATGCACAAGCATCGGGATTTCAAGAGAATATGCCACGGCAATAGATGCCGCAGCAACAACCGACAACATCTAGTTCTTTGGAAAATTCTCTAAATGCTTTTATGATGAAAACTGAATCTTATATGGCTGAGAATAGTAATTTCATAAAAAGAACTGATGCTTTCATTAACAGGACCGAGATGAGATTGCAAAACCAAGAGGCGGCAATCAAATCATTGGAAAATCAAGTCGGACAGTTTGCTCAAAATCTGAACACCAGACCACAAGGAGGTTTACCTAGCGATACTGAAGTCGCAAGAGGAACTGGCCATGAGCAATGTAAGGCAATCACCACCAGAAGTGGCCAACAACTTAGAGAGGTTCAAACCCGCTCGTCAAACAAAACTCCACAAAAAGACAAACCTAGCAGCAAAGTCTTAGATGTTGAACCAGGAACTGCTGCGGCAACCGGCAATAAACATGCCTCGGCAACCGATGACGTCACGGTATCTTGTGATAAGCATGCCTTGGCAACCCCAGTTGATAACGCATCGGCAACTCCAGATGTCCCGGTAATGCCGTCAATCAGGTTTCAAACCAATGAAAAGATCGAAGATATCCGACTTCCACCACCATTCCCACAAAGGTTGAAGCGACAAAAGCAAGAATACCAATTCAAGAAGTTTCTTGATATCCTAAAGCAAGTCCACATCAACTTGCCATTGGTGGAAGCAATTGAACAAATGCCAAACTATGCCAAGTTCCTTAAAGACATTGTGTCCAAAAGAACAAGGCTAGGAGAGTTTGAAACAATTGCCGCGATGAGAGGATGCATGGCAATGTTGCACAATCGTATGCCACCAAAGTTGAAGGATCCCGGAAGTTTCACAATACCTGTTCTATTGGAAATCACTATGTCGGGAAAGCACTATGCGACCTAGGGGCTAGCATAAACTTGATGCCTAAATCGGGTTTTTTTGAAACTAGGAATCGGAAGGCAAGACCTACAACATGATTATCTTTGCAGCTAGCTAGCGATGCCAGATCCTATGTGCATCCAGAGGGAAAAATCGAGGACATCTTGGTAAAAGTTGATAAATTCATTTTTCCCGCTGACTTTATTGTTTTGGATTGTGAAGCAGATGAGCATGCACCCATCATTCTCGGGAGACCATTCCTAGCGACAGTGAGAACCTTGATTGATGTTGAAAAGGGAGAACTCACAATGAGGGTGAATGACCAGCAGGTAAAACTAAATGTGTTCCAAACACTAAGGCATGCTGATGATCCAGAAGAATGCCAACTACTTCATGCCACGGCAGAGTTTAACTTCGATGAGGAATTTAGTTGCCTCGGCAACTACATCGCCGATCAAGAGGAACCGGAGGAGTATGAAGAACCGGTCGATGAGGAACAACCAGAAGAGGCAAATTGGCTAGTCAATCGACCAGGTACATACTTTGAACCACTAGACTACTCAGGTAAGGAAAGTAAGATCGAAAAACCCTCTATCGAAAATCCACCAATTCTTGAGTTGAAACAATTGCCAGAGCAACTGAAATATGTATACTTAGGGATCGATAATACATTACCTATAATTATTTCCTCTAAGTTACAACCTGAGCAGGAAAAGAAGCTGATCAACATGTTGAAGCTACACAAAAAGGCAATAGGGTGGACAATTGCCGACTTGAAGGGAATTAGCCCGGCGGTATGCATGCACAAGATCTTGTTGGAAGATGATCACAAACCTTCAATTGAGGCCCAGAGGAGACTGAATCATGCCATGAAAGGGGTTGTAATGAAAGAAATCATCAAGTGGCTTGACGCCGGCATTATATACCCTATCTCCGATAGTACGTGGGTAAGTCCGGTACAATGTGTGCGAAAAAGGGAGGTATAACAGTGGTAAGCAATGAAAATAATGAACTTATCCCAACGGGGTGTGACGGTTGGAGGGTTTGTATGGACTATCGAAAGCTAAACAAAGCCACTAGGAAAGATCACTTCCCATTACCCTTTATTGATCAAATGCTTGACCGTCTTGCGGGTAAACCCTTTTCTTGTTTTCTTGATGGTTATTCAGGTTACAATCAGATTGCCATAGCACGGAAGATCAAGAAAAGATAACCTTCACATGCCCCTACGGTACTTATGCCTTCCGAAGGATGCCGTTCGGATTGTGTAACGCCCGCAACCTTCCAAAGATGCATGATGGCGCTCTTTTCGGACATGGTCGAAGACTTCCTTGAGATCTTCATGGATGATTTTTCAGTTTTTGGTAATGACTTCGACGGCTGTCTCGGCAATTTAGAGAGGGTGTTGGCAAGATGCGAAGAAAGCAGATTTAGTCCTCAATTGGGAGAAATGCCACTTTATGGTAGATGAAGGAATAGTGCTCGGCCACAAGATTTCATCCAAGGGAATTGAAGTAGACAAAGCCAAGGTGGACGTGATCGAGAGATTACCCCACCAAATTCGGTTAAAGGAATTCAAGTTTTCTCGGACATGCGGTTTTTACGGGGGAGGTTCATTCATAATTTTTCTAAAATCACTAAACCTTTGTGTAATCTGCTTGAACAGGATAAAGTCTTCGATTTTGATGATTCTTGCACTCAAGCATTTGAAACCCTAAAGAAAAAGCTTGCCTCGGCACCCATTGTCGTTCCACCAGATTGGACACTACCTTTTGAGCTCATGTGTGATGCAAGTGATTTCGCGGTAGGAGCAGTCCTAGGCCAACGCACAGGTAAGACTTTCCATGTGATATACTACGCTAGTAAAACTCTTAACGATGCTCAAGTGAATTACACAACAACGGAGAAAGAGTTACTAGCTGTAGTTTTCGCATTTGACAAGTTCTGATCCTATTTAATTGGTACAAAGGTAATTGTTTATACGGACCATTCGGCAATCAAATACTTATTTGCTAAAAAGGATGCTAAACCTCGTTTGATTCGTTGGATATTACTTTTACAAGAATTTGATATTGAAATTAAGGACATGAAAGGAACAGAAAATCAAGTGGCCGATCACTTATCACGTCTGGAACGCAATAGGGAGAAAGACGCGGATCTAGAGATATGCGATGCATTCCCGGATGAACAAATTCTAATTACCTCGGCAACCCTCAACGCCTCGGCAGCCCATGACGCCTCGGCAACCATGGATGCACACGCCTCGGCAACTCTCGACGCCGCAGCAGTCTTTGACGCACACGCCTCGGCAATTTTGGGAGCAGACACTACGGCAGCACATGCCTCGGCAATACCCTGGTACGCAGATTTAGTTAACTTCCTTGTTTGTGGTATTTTTCCGTATGGCATTACTCACCAAGGGAAGAAGCGGTTCCGCCATGATGCTAAGCATTACTTTTGGGACGAGCCTCTTTTATTTAAACAATGTGCGAGATCGGGTTATACGCCGATGTGTCCTCAAGAAGAGCAACAGAATGTACTCCGGCAATGTCATTCTTCACCCTATGGAGGACATTTTGGAGGAACTCGCATACCATGGCCAAAGTCTTGCAATCCGGTTTGTATTGGCCAACATTGTACAAAGATGCCCGGGACTTTTACAAGCAATGTGATCGTTGCGGAGAGGACGGGCAATATCTCGCAGCGACATGAGATGCCACTCGAACATCATCGAGGTGGAACTGTTCGATGTATGGGGATCGATTTTATGGGACCTTTCCCATCTTCATTCGGCAACCTCTACATCTTACTCGCCGTCGACTATGTGTCTAAATGGGTAGAGGCAGCTGCAGTTCCCAACGAGCGATTCCAAGACCGTGCAGCGATTCTGCGAGAAAAACATATTTACACGGTTTGGGATGCGAGAGTAATTATTAGCGGCGGGGCAAGCATTTTGACAATGACTAATTGCCAAGATGTTGCAACGCTCGGCATATCACACAAGATCGCCACGGCATATCACCCACAAACCAACGGGCAGCAGAAATTTCCAACCGGGAGTTGAAGGGAATACTCGAGAAAGTTGTAAATCCCTCAAGGAAGGATTGGTCATTAAGACTAGATGATGCACTTTGGGCATATCATGACTTTGCATTCAAAACACCATTAGGTATGTCCCCCTTCCGGCTTGTCTATGGTAAAACATGTCATCTACCAGTGGAAATCGAGCACAAGGCGTACTGGGCAATCAAGACCGTGAATATGGATTGGGGAAATGCCGGACAAAAGCGCTTGATGGATCTCAATGAGATAGAAGAATTTCGTGCACTCGCCTATAACAATGCACGAATCTACAAGGAGAAAACAAAGCGATGGCATGACAAGAAACTATCGCCACGGCAATTCACGCCAGGGCAACTAGTTCTCCTATTCAATTCTCGGCTAAAACTTTTCCCGGGAAAGCTGAAATCAAGATGGTCGGGACCATTTGAAGTCGTCAAACCATTCTCCCATGGCGCCGTGATAATCAAGTCCATCTCTGACAACCATGAATTCAAAGTTAATGGACAAAGATTGAAGCACTACAATGGTGCCCATGTGGAACGTAACAAGGAAGTGGTCAATTTAGGAGATGCATGAGCATGCTCTCCCTTTTGATATTTTTATTTTTATTTATTTTTATTTTTGTTTTTGTCGATTATTTAATTATTTATTTTTCATTTTTTTCCGATTATTATTATTATTATTATTATTTTTATTTATTATTATTTTGCCGATTATTAGTAGTTTTAGGATAAATTTTTCTTTATTAGTTTATCTTTAATTTTAATCCTTCTTTGATTTGTTTTTGAATTGTAGGAAAGGAAGTTCAAGATAAAGAAGGAATTCTAAACCAAGTAGGAAAACATCTTCAACAAGGAAACTAATGGGCTGAATCTAAGGCTTATATAAAGCCTCCAATTCATCCTAACCAAAACCCTTGTCGACAACTCCTACAAAACCCTAAACCCTTTTTCGTTTTCCCCTAAACCCTAATCCCACCCACCTATCGATTCTATAAAACCCATCACCCTTAACATATTCCTACTTTCTATCTTGCAACTTTTTAGTTTCTTTTCTTTTCTTTGTTTTTACTCACAACCAAGATCATACATGGCATCCAAGATTAAACTTTTAGTTCATCCAAATTCCTCCAAAGAACCAAGATACAAGAAGTTTGCTACACCGGTGATTCAAGAAAGATTCCAATCCAAGTTTGAAAGCCGGAAGATTCATGAAGAACAAGGCTTTGAATACTCCAGATCTCAAGATTTCGGCCTTGAACCATTTCTCTTCAAGAGGATTGCACATCAAAAGTGGCAAATCTTTTGCCATCAACCGGAACCGGGTAACATCTCATGGGTAAGAGAATTCTATGCTCACTCACCTAACCCGGATAATCCTTATGTTTTTGTTCGTGACAAGGCCATACTTATAAGTCCCGAAAGCATCAACACCTTTTACGGACTTTACATTGAGAAGGACGAGCATCAAGCCTTCGTTGACCAAATCAATCCCAAGCAACTCGACAAAGTGCTTCAAGAACTCACTCAACCGGGAACTCATTGGAACGACGGTAAATACAAGGGCACGGTAAATCGCCTTCGGCTTAAACCCGAGGCAAAACTATGGAATAAGTTTGTTAAAACTTCTTTAATGCCCTCCACACACAATACTACCGTTGATATACCACGTCTTTTGCTCATACATTCTATTTTGCATAATCGCATCATTAACATTGGAAAAATTATTTGTGATGAGATTTTTGTATGCAGCTCAAAAGATAAGGGTTATCTTTTCTTCCCTTGCTTAATTTCTAATCTTTGCAAGGAGATGCATGTCCCGAGTGAGTCCACCGATGAAAAGGCCCTACCCAAGTCTGGTTGGAATCAAGCACTAATCCAAGCTAATGGGAGAGGGGGGGGAGATTCTTCAAGGCCTCCAATTGTCACGGCAACTCCTGCCGCCGCCGGCAATCCCTAATGCCCAAGCACCTAACGCCAGGCAACTCGGCCATTAATCCCGGGACACTTTGAAGCACTTTTGCACCCATTGGAAAGCCGCCTAAGGCAAATTGAAGATCGGCAACTAATGTTCATGCGGTACATGAAGGAGTACAACAATGCCATCACCAAAGTCATCCTAGAAAAGTACCCGGACAATCGTGTGCCGTTCCCAATCTTTCCCACCGAGATTCTCGCCACGGTAACCAAGGAAGCAGTCGCCACGGCAACCAAGGAAGCAGACGCCACGGCAACCAACCCTGACGATGCCCCGGCAACCACTGCAAAAGCCAAAGGTAAAGCACCTATGCCCGAATCAACTCCTACGGAATCATTTTCTGATTTTTCAGATTCGGACGAGTCCTCCATTGAACCAATAAAGACCGCACCAATTGAATCCTCCAAACGAAAAGCCATTGACATTGATGAAGAGGATGATGAGGACAACCCCGTACGAGGATCGATTCCACCACCGGCAACAAGAAAACAACCATCGCGTTCAAGCAAGAAAATCAAGACGCCAACTAGAAGGAAACTAATCATCTACGATGACGAACTCTCGGAGTAAGTCCTCGTATGCATTTTTATTTTTATTGTTATTTTTCGTTATTTTTATGCATGCATTGAGGACAATGCCTCACTCGAGTTTGGGGGGGATTGTTATTAGTAATTACCATGTTTAGTTACATTAATCTTAAGCATTACATTTAGGATACATAAATTGCTTGCCATGCCTTTAATTGGAGCAAGAATTGCTTAGATTTGATGAATATTCAATGATGACTTTACCAATGCACTTAATTGATAGAATTTTTATTCTAGGATAACCATGGAAAAACTTAGAATTTTACTATGATGCTAAATTTGATGAAACACTGTTGTGGTTTGATTGATTTAAGGAGTTCTAGTAAACTTAGGTGGATAATTAACTAATTGGGGGATTAGAATAAAAATTGGATGAATGCTAGAGGTGCCCGAAATTGGCTCTAGCATATGCTAAAAAATTGATCACTAGAGGTGCCCGAAACTGGCTCTAGGAGGCGTTAAAATTTTTTTAACTAGAGGTGCCCGAAACCGGCTCTAGTCGATTAAATTAACTTAAGAAAACTAAAAATAAAACACTAGAGGTGCCCGAAATTGGCTCTAGTTAAAACAAGTTAAAAAGAACCCAATGAAGTAATTTGAAAACCTATTGTTTGCATAGAATCCGAAAAATCAACTTGCACACAACTCCGCACACACTCACAAGCATTATAGTTTGATTCCGAGTAACTCCTCAGTTTTCCGAAAAATAAAAAGCCAATCATACTTTGTGCCCTGATTGTAGAATTGAAATCAAGTTCAAAGCTAAGTTTGTGAAAATTTGAAGTCTTGGCAGGTAATTATGAGTTTGCATTGCTTGAGGACAAGCAATAGTTAGAGTTTGGGGGTGTGATAAGTGTTCCAACTCAAACTCAAACTCCTCCTCAAAGAAGGACTTTGGCCTAGCCCTATAAATATCAAGGAAATTTCGACAACTCCAAGAGAGAGAGCAAGAGTTAATTTCGACAACTCCAAGAGAGGAAGCAAGGGGAATTTTCGGCAAGCATCTAGGGCAAGGAATTTTCGACAAGCTTCATCTTTTCTTCCTTGTTCGATTGGGTTCATGCTAGGGATTGTTTATCTTGTGTTTCTTTGGAACCTAGCCATGAACTAAATTTACTTGGCTATGGTTATTGTGTTTTGTGGTTGTGAGAAACTATTGGTTTTTGTTTAGGTAATAAGAGTTTGCACTTTTCTATTTCAAGGTTTATTCATTCTTGATTCTTATTATTGTTTGCGAGTGAATTGGGAGAGGATCTCGTGATTTCATCCATTTATCTAATATCGGGAGAGTTAGATTCAAGAAACGAATGAATATGATCTTTATGCAATCCAATGATGGTGAAGATTAATCCGCTTAGGAATAAGTTAAGGATTTCAACGGCTAAGAGGAGCGCAAGATTAGTTGTTGTTCACCCTTGATTCACGCAGGATGTATTATCAAGGCATGCACAAGTAGCTAGAGTTTCGACTTAGGGATAAGAAGAAACCATTGAAGAACGCTCCGCCGAACCTTGAAGTTGCTGCTTGATCGCCCAAGTAGTTGCCCAACTAGTCGCCCAAGCAACCATCAATTAGTTGCCAAGGCACCCGTTGCAGTAAGTCGCCACGGCAACTGAGTTGCCCATGCACTCTTTTACCAAGACAATACAATCGGCTATCACACCTCAACTCACGATAACCTAGCCTATCTCTCTCATTCGAATTCATCTTTTCTTTTACTTAATTGCTTTCTAGATTAGTTATTAGTTAAAACTTCTATAATCCTTCACTTGTGTTTTTACTTTTTACAGTGCAAGAGACTAGATTCTTGAAGTGGCACCAATCCCTGTGGAGACGATATCTTTTATACTATAACTTGCGACGTGTATACTTGCACAAAAATCACCAAGTTATGTAATCAAGCTCAATGATTGAAGGAAACATGGATTAATGCATGAATGGCTAACTATGCAACTAATATGAGCCTAAGTCTGACAATAATATGAGTAAAAAGGGTAAGAAAATAGTACTTTTGAACACTTATCAGTAGCAGTTCAGAAGCAAATATGCTCAATCTGTTGAACTCGCATTCATACTCATATATTGAGCGCCCTTCTTGCTTGAGGTCTATAAACTGCTGCCTCATCTCCCAAACAAACACGTCTCTGATGTATTTCCTCCTAAACTCTCAGAGGAAAAACTACCAGTTTACCTCTTCTTGAACACGGGTAGTGACATTAATCCACCAACTAAGGCTTGCTCCCTCAATAAAGAAACAACTCCTTCTCCAGCTTTCCTCGATCGTCACAATCGATCTGACTCAATATGGTCTGTATATCATTCAACCAAAAATCTGTAGCCGCCGGATTTGCAGCACTATCACCTTTAAAATCGAGAGCTTGCAGCTTCTTTAACTCTTTAGGCACCGAAATCCGATGTCTATTTATTATGGCATCTAAAGCCTGCAGAAAAGTATTTAATCCTATACTAGCATCTCCTGTTGTACAGGTTGTTGTACCTCCTCCCCGCCTTCTGGGACATGCTCAGGCCCTATTTGCTGAGTAACATGTCGGAATCCTTCTCCTTCCGACATTTGTACTCATAATATTTACTTAAACTAATAAGCAATTGCATCAATCCAACAAGTATCATTTTCAAGTAAATATGACATCCTAGTGGCATGTACTCTTTAAAATACTTTATTTGAGTTTAAATTACTTCAGAACCGGCTAAACCTATAGCTCTGATACCAATAAATGTATCATCCTCTTCTCCTATCCGTACACTAAACACGAGTCAAAAATGTCACGGTGATTTAAAAACATTTTTACGTTTCAAAAATAAGGATTAATAAAAAATTTCATATAATATATTAATCATTATATTATTATATCAAAATTATGCATATAGTATACCGTTAATTTTACAAGTACAAAACTTTTGCAAGGTAGGCCGGTTTAAAAACATTTTAAACAAAATAAATAGATTATCTTATACATGCCACTATTCATATAAAATAAGGAAGTAGCAGTTACTGAAATAACCTGTTGATATGATATCTCCCCCAAAAGAGATGTCGGTGCAAAAGCTCCACTACTACTTCTGATTACCGACGTGTATAACTCAAATACACGCTAAGAATAAATTAGTGAGGCATAAGATAATTACTATTTATAAACGCTTAATAATGCATGATATTTTCATATGCATGATAATCAATAAATCATATAACTTGTAATGCAGGAATATTTATGCAGTAAAGCATATTGTAGTCATTCTTTAACATAAAGCATATGTTATCTTGTAAAACCATATAGTTATCATATGACATCATCTAGCCCATAGTAATTATCAAGTGACTTGTATTTTTCTTTTCTTACTCATAGACACATTGAAATGTCAAGACACAATGAAGTGTCAATATCATGCTCGTAGACACATTAAAGTGCCGAGACACATAGAGGTGTCGATAACTTACTCGTAGACACAGTAAAGTGCCGAGACACATAAGAGTGTCAATATCTTACTTGTAGACACAAGGAAGTGTTGAGACACAATAAAGTGTCAATAACTTTATAATACAATACTCAACATTATAATTACCAAGGGCAAAGTTTTAAAAACAATTCCTGCAATTAATGGCAAGTAACCCAAATTCCATACTTTCAAACATACATATATACATCTTGTGAAACATCTTTATACTGGAGCAATTCATACTCCAATATACTTTATAGCATTCATAGTATACTGCCACTTAAAAATTTCATCAAATAACTTTGTCACGCATTTTGTCATGCTATAAAACATATATAAGCATGAAAATGTATCATAATCTTTAAAACATTAAAATAAAATATCATGCTAAAATTCATGTCATGCTTTATAAAAGTAAATCTTTACCTTTAAAAATGCATGTTAACAAACATACAAGTTAAAACATGTATGCACTCACCTTAGCCTTGCAAAATTTCCTCCACTATTCGATATCAATCTAGAATTAGTTCTTTTCCCGGTCTACTAATACAAGCTCGATCTTTATCGGTATCTACATTAAAATAACATATACCATTTCAAAGTATATGTTAGAATATACTTAATCCATATAAAATAATTGAAAGTAAATAAATAACTATCCATTATTTACAAAAATTGATCCAATAAAACCTTCTATATTCGAATCAATATTTCTCATACTTTTCTTTAAATTTCCAGCTTTTCCCAAAATTACATTTTACTCCCTAAAGACACTTTTAAGCTTCCAACCACCAATTTCAAGCCAAATCCTTAAATTTCTCAACATTTACACTTTAAGACCTAAACTTTAAAAATTTACAACTTAGTCCTTATAATTTCTAAAAATTCCAAATTGGTCCCGAAGTTAGAATAAACTTCAAAATCAACACCCAAATCTCTTAACTTGATTTTTCAACCCAATATACTTCAAAAACAAGCTTAACAACCAAGTTCCTAAACTTTCCAAAATTTACATTTTGGTCCCTAATGTCAAATAATTAGGGATTTTCACTCTAATCACCTTATATCATCATTTTAAACCATTCTTCCTTCAACTACACCTTAAAATTCCAAACTTGGTTCAAACACTAATTTTTCCATAATTCAAGAACATGGGTATTTCTTCAATCTAACAACAAAATCACACTTAAACAATATCATTCTCTTCATTTCCAGCATCAAATAAATTTTTGCAAGAATTTCCCCTTATTTTTCCATGGTAGCCGAATGGTCATTAAGCATTTTCCATGGAATTTTTCATCATTTGAACAACAAGAACAACACCACAAGCATGTTTCCAACATGAAAAAACCATTTAAACATAATATTTCTACATGCTCTTCATCTCAACCAATCTCAAAACTTCACTTAAAGACATGGAAACTTAACAAAAATTATATCAAAAGATAGAGAATTTGATCGAGATAAAATCTCTATTTCATGTCTCAAGCCAAAAACCAACCATGGAAGCTTAAAAATTGGATTGGAAATTCTTACCCTTGTTCCTAGTTGAGTTCGGCAACCTTGGGAGAGCTTGAAGATGAATTTTGCCAAATTTTTATCTTTAATTATGCCATTTGGCATAATATAAACCAAATTAAATTAAATAAAATCTTTAATAGTCAAAAGACTTATCTACCCTTGAATTATAACCAATAATACACCAACATGTGTATTTTCTTATCTAAAAAATCAATTACTTTAATAAAATAAGGGTGAAAAGTCCCTTTTAACCTCCAACTAATTCTTTATTTACTAGTTTGCCATTCTAGTAAATATCGAACTAACCTAGCTGAAATCCATCCAAGTCATAATAGAATATTCCAAAATAATATTATATGACTTTTCCATAGCATTGTGGATCAATCTCTAAAATTTGATTCGATCCGTTTTCCTGATATTCATAAAATACTTCTACTGCGATTTTCCTTAATCGATAATCCATACGAATCTTATCTACTCTTCTTGAATCCAAAATATCAATCTAAATCGATCAAAATCACTTTTATGTAATCTTCCCCTAGGTCACCCATCTTAAAATTTCTCTGGCATGAGCACATTTAACAATTATATTCGATCCAATTTCAGTACCTTTTTCCTCATCTTAAATCTAAAAACCGATATCAAGGTACTTAATTCGATCTAATTCATACTTATATTGAATAAAATTACTAAATAAAATTACTTATTGGGAAAATTACCATATTGATCCCTAAACTTTTCCTAACCTTTCACTTTAGCCACCAAACTTTGAAACTTTATGTTTTAGTCACTGAACTTAAACTACCAATTTTTAATTCCTTGCATTTTAGTCACTAAGCTAATATTGGGGTATTACACCATGATTTCCCCAAGAAAGTTTAGGATGCTGACGTCATCCAAGATTGTAAGTATTTGAATAAAGGTTGTGGTTGTTCCTATTGTAGTTCCCCACGTAATTAGTAGACTCGTGGTTTTCTGGGCACTCGCTCAGATGATGATTTTCATTACAACGAATACAAGTAGTTGCTATCTTCACTTCCTTCACTCATTAGGACGTTGGAGATTCTTCAGCATATTCGTAATGGCTGACAGTTGAGCTAAAATAAATTCATTATTATCGAGCTCACGTGTCCCATGAATTTTTCTCCCCATTCTTAGTCTTGAAGTAGGGAATTGGTAGTTATTGTTTGCTATCCTATCAAGGATATCAAATGCTTCTTCGGTTGACTTGTCCAGCAAAGTACCATTTGCTGAAGCATCCAGCATCATTCGCGTTGGAGCATTGACGCCATTTTAGAACATCACTACTTGCGTCGAATCATGAAAACCATGATTCGAACATTTGCGAAGCAATCTCTTATATTGATCCCAGCACTCGTACATGGACTCGTCATCAGCTTGACGAAAGGAAGCAATGTCATTCCTTAGTTGGGTGTTCATGTTGGGTGGATTATATCACAGCAAAAAGCTCTTGCACAAGTCTGTCCATGTCTCCATAGAGCCAGCAAGTACTCCACTCAACCATGTATGTGCTCTATCACGCAATGAATAAGGAAACAACTTAAGTTTCAACACATCTTCTTACACACCTTGATGTCTAAAAGAATCACAAACTTTCAAGAAAGCACAAATGTGTTCTCTTGCATCTTCATGAGGCGATCCACCAAATTGCCCAATGGAATTCAACATGTTGAACATCACCGGTTTGAGTTCGAATTGAGCTGCTTGAATATCAAGAGCTACAATCCCAAGGTTGAGACCATCTAGAATAGGATTTAAATGGTCTCTAATAGCACGTGGGCGAGCTATGACTCCCTGATTTGTTGTAGCATTACGGTTCGCAGCTGGTTGACCTCTTAGATTGTTAATTTCGTCCATGACTTTTTTAGCTCTTTGTAGATGTCGTCTTTGTCAAAAGAGGCGTTCGATTTCAGAAACAAAATGTGATAATGGTTCTTCAGGGTTTCCTTGGGTCATGAAACAGCACAACACCTACAAAAAAGGTAAACAAAAATAGCAAATAAAGCTATACAAAAAGAATAAATAAAATGGTGCAAAAACTAAACTCAAAATAATAAATTGCCAATCCTCAACAACGGCGCCAAAAACTTGTTGCGCGTGTAGATGTACTAATAATGATACGCAAACGGTGCAAGTATGCACATCGAACAAGTAATAAAGTGATAAGTAAGATCGTCTCCATAGGGATTGGAAGTATTTCAAGTGAGGTTTAAGCACGCAAAACAAGAACTGAATATTAAATGAAAGAGTTAATATGAGCAATTGAAAGAAATGTTGTAGCAAAAAGGTGTAGTAACAACTGGAGCAATATAATAAAACTTCAAACATCCTCACACGGCGGAAACTCTCAATTGGGATGACAGGATGGGTTTATCTAGGAATTCTATTCCTAGTTCTAACGAATGATTAACTATTTCCAGCTTTTAAGACACTCGACAGAGCTTATCTAGGTGTTTCTAAACTATCTCTAGCAAGAAACTGGCAGCAAGAATGCTACGGCAATACCTCTCAACGTGAACCCTAGCAAAATACTAACCCTGAAGTTCTACTCTTTTTAGTTGTTGAAACTCTATCCTTATCTCTAAGGTGAGTTAGGGTTCTACCTCTCTGCATCAAACCCCATTGCTCACGTAGATCTAAGCTTAACTCTCTCGACCATCAAGCATCAAACAAGGATAAAGGCTAACTCTCGAAAGCTCTTACAAACCTAAGGCAATAAAACAGTGAACAAATGATCAATGAAACTAGAAAAAGCTAAAGCATTCATTAAAACTAAAACATAATCATCCACAACAAACCCAAGCCACTTAAAGTTAGTTCATGGCTGGGCAAATAACATCCAAAATCATTCATTTAAAACAACCCATTTTAGAATAAGAAAATAATAAAACAAAGGGGCAACTAGAGTAAAGAAATTTCCCAAGCTGCCTTGGACTTCCGTGAACCACCGAAGCTTGCTGCTTCTCTTAAAGGCCAGCAAGATTGTCCCTTGGACCTTCAACAATGAAGGACACCAAGATGAAAGAGAAAGAGGGCAGCCATCTTTTTGCTTCTCTCTTTCTTAGCTCACAACACATTTTTCCAGCTCTCCCTTAAATACAGGTGTCCTATCCTTTATATAGTGGGGGCTCCTAGGGTTTTGTGCATTTAATTCCTTGTGTACCCTAGGGAATATTCTTTTCACAGTTGGCTGGTGGAATCACGTGTGGAGGCTGTAAAATATCTTCTTTCTTTGTCTTTTTATGCGCATAGAAATGTCATCCAAAATGTTGCAGCAAATTTTCCTTTCCTGGCAAAGCTCCTTAACTCACCTGCACATCACCACTACAAAGCAAACCTTTCCATAAGCAGCACCAATTTTGCAAATATATAAAAGCAACCCAGCAAACACCACTATATGCAACTATATAAACTAAATGCAGCTATATGCAATGAAATGAGCTTGAAACCAAACAATAACCTAACTAAAAAGGCATGAAATGTATACTTTTTACAAGGTTAACAGAATCCATACATCCCTTGCCAACGCCTACCATCCATTTGAATACATTTATTTGCCAATTTGTCTGTACTTTCACTTCATTTCCCTTATTCATTTTCTTAATCAAAATCCGAAATCCAATTCAACTCATTTGTTCCTATTCATAAGTAAAATATTGTGGCATTTAATTCCCGGACAATCCATGTGGATACGATACTCAGCTTACTGCTTATTACTTGCTGACCGTGTATACTTGCACATAAAAAGACCTATTCTTGGCATTATTTCCCTACTTATATACTTTAATTCATCAATTGTTTGTCAAGTGTTAGTCAGTCGACAGCTGGAGAAACTGGGGCTGAGCTTGACTATGACACCCAGATCAAGATGGTCTTAAAATCCTTGTCTAAAGAAATAGCTGACTTTCAAGTAGCTCATAACTTAGGAAACAAGAAAATGAATCTAACTTAACTCATAAAAGAAATCCAATCCTATGAGTTGGTGTTGAATGATGGGAAACCTATTCAGGAAAAAGGAGAAGCTAATTTGGCGGTTGCTTCATTTAGTGGTAAGAAAAAGCAAGCCAAAAGTAAGAAAATTACTTTGACTTCTATTTAGCTTACGATGAACAAGAAGAAGATAAAGAAACCAAAGGATATGGCAAAATCCAAGTGCTTCTTATGTGGAAAGAAAGAGCATTTTCAAATTGACTACAGAGATTATCTTATCGCAAAAAAGAAGAAAGGTAATCAACTTTTAGTCATTGAAACTTGTTTAGTTGAGGGACATTGACTCTAGAACCACTAATCATGTTTTTGTTTTCATTGAAGGGGTTCATGGAAATGAGGAGTCTACTTGACAGGAACATCTCTTTGCTAACTAAAGACAAAAATAAAGTGCTGACGAAAGTAGTGAGAGAAATACATCTTTAATTTTTAGAATTTAAGTTTTAGGATTGTTTTTATATACCTACAATTAAGAGGAATTTAATTTCCATGGCATGTTTAATAAATGATGTTTTTCGTGACATTTAATAAAGATATTGTTATTAATAAAAAAAATAACACTTATAGTTTCTTCATCAAATTAAAGATGTACTCACTGCTGGATAATGAACTTGCGAATAAAATCAACCTTTTTTAAACATGATTAGATCGATGCTAAATTATTCATAATTATCGTAAGTTTTTAGGGATGTATAATGAAAATGATTTTTTGTCTTCTTAATGTTGTACTGACTAAAACTACACCTAGAACTCCATTTAGAATATAGCATGGCAAGATGCCCAACCTAAATCATATTAGGATATAGGGATGATCGGCTCACATAATGGATAAGGATGCAAATGAGTTAGACTCAAAGGTCAGAAGTATGCATGTTTGTAGGATTCCCTAAAGGGACAACTTATAGAGTTGGTGGGAAATAAAACCACTTTATAAGTTTCTATCTTGGATTCAATTCGAAGTGAAAGACCTACAAAAGATCAATAGCATAGGAAGCTTCAACGTAGTGGGAGAGTCTCTAAAAGACTGGATTTCTTTTATGTATGATGTTCAAGTTAACCAAACATAAATCGTTAAGCATGAAGTGATCCAACCACATACAAATATGCTATGCATGAAGTTGATTCCAAATCTTGGAAGAAAGTTATGGATGCTAAAATGGATTCTATAAAATCCAATTCAGTCTGGGAACTTGTAGACTTACCAAAAGAGATAAAAACCCTTAAGGTGTAAGTAGATCTACAAATAGATACAACCTAGTGGCTACATAGAAAAAAGGCCAATAAAAAAGTTTGTAAGTTGTAGTGATTCATCTATGGACTCAAACAAGCATCATGCTCATGAAACTAAAGGTTTGATCAAAAGATTCAGTATTGAGAAGAATGTTAATACCCCCTTATGTTTTTAAACATATAAAGGATGGTATGATGATCTTACTAGTCTATTATAACGATGATATTCTAATCATTGGGAATGATGTAGGGACATTATCATATGTTAAATTATGCTAACTCAACAGTTTGGTATGAAAGATTTGGGTGAAGCTAACTATGTTCTAGGCATTTGAATCCTAAAGGATCAAAAGAACAAGATGACAGCTTAATCTCAATTTTCATTGACAAATTCTAGAATGGTTATTGCAAATGTCTAACTCAAAGAAAAGAACACAACTTTCTATATTGAGTTCCTTTTTTTCTTTGGAATACTAGGTGAAATAGTAAAAGAAAGAAAGTGTATGAGTAAGATATTTGTTGTGGAATATTAAATAAGCTTCGCATAAATTCTAAGATGATAAAGTTATCATGACTATAAAGAATTAGAATTGGATTATGGTGAAAATATTTAATGGCATTCCCTACTTATACTTAATATGTGGGAAATCTTATTTATGCTAGATTTTGCAAAATATCTAGACATATGTTTTAAGTGAGAATAGTAAAATTGATATTAGGGAAATTCTGGAACCAAATGCTAGAAAGTCATGGTGCATATTGAACGGGTGCCAAATTCGTCAAAAATAAAATATCTACTTGTTCTTAAGGATTTGTAGTAGTGGCAAGTAGGGTCGTACCCACAGAGAGTGATCAAAAGGTATAAGTTTGCTAACTAATACTAGTGCAGATGAAAAGTAAAAGGGGGTTTGTTTTGTTGTGTAATTTGCGAAAAGATCAAGAGCAATAATTAAAAGGGTTTGTGCGAATGGTTTGGTGATGTCTAGCCAAGTTGTTCGCGGTGTTTCAATCCAAGTATTAGATCACAGACTTCAAAAGATAACTTGTATAATTCTTGAAGTAGCTTGGTTCTTAAGTTAGATGATAATCCACAAATAAACTAAGAGTTCTCTTCTTTTAATTAGCTAACAACCTAATAGTCCATAAGTTGTTAACACTTATTATCTAGGTTAAATCCTTAGATAGTCCACTTTAGATAAAACCTATCAAATAGCATTAAGTGATTAAGATACCAAAGCACATATATTCAAAAAGCGATAATCCGCACAAGTTAAATATACGATTTCATACCTTCAAAAGCCATAGCCCAGGTTTTCTTACCGCTTGTATCAATAATCCATGATCGGTTGATTGTGCACGTATAATCCAACATACACAATTGAATGAGCCCAAAATATATAAAAATACTTTGAATTATGAAGAATATTTAAGAACAAGAAGTCTCACAAATAAATGTATTGAAAACCTAGAAATAAACTTGACTATAACTAAGGGTTTAGCTACTCAAAGAGTAGATAGAAGCAAGAAAGGTTTTCTAGGATAAATACGTGGTATTTTTTCTCTTCCCCTATGATCCTATTTTTAGATTATGAATTATATATTAGGTAGGGGAAGAAGTTACAATAAAGTACAAAACCCTAATCCTATATTAGATGTAATTTAATATAAAGTGAAAGTCTAATTAATATATGATTTCTTTTCTTCCAAGAAACCATGGCAGCATAGGATTTGTGCGATTTTGTCCCCAGCTTCTGCATGGCTTATACGTTAACATATGTGTTCCAAGGCTCGTTCGCATAGCTCTCATTCTCGCTCTGAGGTTCGCGTTCGGTCTTCATCATTGCAGTCTGGTCTGCGTACATCGACGTTCGTAGGACTTCTGCTTGCATTCGCCTACTCAACCTTTAGTGTTCACAAGTTTCCATTGGTTGCAGCCAACATTCGCCATCCCATTGTATATCAATCGTTCGCATGTACTGGTCTGCAATTCTGCTTCCACGTTAGTTCGCATGATCTACCTTGGTTTGTTCTCACTCAAATATTTGCATCTCTAGATGTTCGTAGTCCTTGTTCGCATATCAATCTCCAAAGTGTAAAAATTGTGCTAATGTCCTCTTGTTATGCATGAAATATTCATTAGCCGCTTAAACACCTGAAAAATCAAATATGAACCAAAACAAGGACTTGTAGATAGATTAGTGTGCTAAAACATAGGGAATTATATAAAAAATACATGCAAATATACGACTTATCACATATACTCAAGTACAAATAGAAATTAAATAAGCTTTACATAAATTCCAATTTGGTAAAGTCGGCAATACTTTATGGGATTAGTATCGGATTATGTAAAATATTTGATTTGGGTCAATTTTTTAGGGATTATTGGCAAGTATATTATGAGAAGGTATGGACAAAGCTTGAATATACAAGTTTTTACATCTAGACTAGTAGGAATTTGAGAAATAAAATTAGATAAGGTATTAGTCGGCAATAATTTAAGTAATTGCATTTTCTCATTGATGGAAGAATTAAAATGATTTGGAAAATTAGTTAATTGGTTCCGGAGTGGATTATTAAATTAATAAATCATGATTTAATTTAAATGATTTAGGAATTAATTTAATAATTTTAGATCATTATCAAATAGAGTCCAAACTAGAATATTAAATTAATAAATCATGTTTTTTGATTAATGAAGTTGAAAATTAAAATAGAATGTTAAATAAAGTTTTATGTAAATTCTAATATTGTAAAATTATCATGATTTTACGAAATTAGAATTAGGCTATGTGAAAATTATTTAATAGATGAAATTAATTTTATCATAATTAATTATTTAATTAAGGGTAAACAACACCATTGGTCACTAAATTATTCTCGCTTTCCTGTTTTGGTCACCAAACTATTATTTTTGAAAAAACCGTTACTAACGTTACTTTTTTCCTATTTTTGTCACCCGCCATTAAAAAAATCACAAAAAATAGTTTGGTGACCAAAAAAGGAAATAATAAATAGATTGATGACCAAAATAGGAATAAAAGTAACATTAGTGACCAAACAGGAAAAATGTAAAGTTGGTGACGATTTTGCCAAATATAATAGTTTAGTGACCAAAACAGAAAAGCGAGAATAGTTTAGTGACCAATGATGTTGTTTACCCATTAATTAATATTGATTAAGATTAATTTGGGTCTATTTTAATTGTTTATTAATTTAATTGGATATTTGAATTTTAGATTTGAATATTTAATTAATTAGATAGAGTCTAAATCAAATAAACAATTAAAAATATGGGTTATGTTCAACTTACACTATGTAAAACTCAATTGTTTTTACACTCTTTTTGGATCGTCGGATGGAGTAATAAATGGCTAAGATTATTTCTTATTTTTTTTTCAAGTGATAATCTTCAAATTTTCTACTGTTAATCTCAACCATCCATCTACCTTCATCCAATGGTCTAAAAAATATGTAAAACTTTCAAGTTTTACATAATGTAAGAGGATCCTATCTCAAAAAATAATATATAAAATATATATAAATGTTCACGTCAACTTTAGAATTATACTTTTTTTATTATTTTATTAAAAACAAATATATTGTATGCTTTATTTTAAGCTAATATAGTTGTGTTTTAATTGGATTGACACTCCTAATTAATTAATTCAAATGTCTTCATATCTCTCCCTATAAATAGATATGTTTGGTTTCGTTATTGTGTATCCATAGAATTTCCAGAAAGCCTTACGCATATATTATCTTAAAATAGGAAAAAATGAAATTATTTAGAATTTTTAACAAGAAAAATTCTTGGAAAATAATCCTAGGGTTATTTAGAATTTTTGGTATTATTCTAGTATTCATAAATTGAGTGGTGCCCACACACCTAGCATCCACGAGTGTGAGAATAGCAAAGTAGATCTTTTGATTGGAAACATAAATCAAGTAGAAGTTCGGGTCATAGAAAACAATCTGGATATTTACTAGGAGATTTGCGTCAAGCATAGGATATTGTCGTGACATTGGATTCTCAAGTAAACAGGTGCTTGATTGTGGATTGTATTTATTGTATTAGTTATAACATTTGATCCGTTTTAAATAAAAAAAAATTAAAAGTTTTATTGCAGTTTTCTAGTTTTTCTAAACTGGGACCAACAACTTATACGGTCTAATGAACCTTAGACTCAACTTCATTTTCTGTCCAAACCGCAATATCTTCTTCTAAACCTTAAGGAAAACTTATTCACCACTAAAAACCCAATATCCTTGTATTTCAAGTCGGCATACAAGTTTTGGCGATCCAATGTTGCTTCAACCTACCTTGAATAATTAAAATCTTATCCTCAGTCTATCTGATCAAGTTGGGTAAGCTCGATCCAACCCAATGAAGTCCTACATTTACGACCATACAATACCTTAAAAGAAACCATTTGAATGATCAATTGAAAGCTATTGTTGTAGACGAACTCAAGCAAAGAAAGATCCTCTTATAAACTAACCTTAAAGTCAATGATGCAACATTGAAACATGTCCTTAAGAATTTAAATGGCCCTCTCTAAATGCCCATCAGTATGTGGATGGAAGGTTGGGCTAAAGTTCATACAAGCACCCAAGTAGCAGTACAAACGAGCCGAGTCAAGCCCGAGTGGTGTTGAGCTCGACTCGACTCGTTAAGAAACCGAGTCGAGTTCTAGCTCAAGTCGAGCCTTGTTGTGTTGAGCTTGACTTGGCTCGTTAAGAACTCAAGCCGAGTTTGAGCTCGAGTCGAGTATTGGCCGAGCTTTGACCGAGTCAGACTCACTCATACTCGAGTAGCTCACGATCTGTCTCAACTCATTTGCAGCTTTTTTATAATAATAATTGAGTGAATTACAACAAAAACAACAACAACAACAACAATAATAATAATATCGAACAACATACATTTTAGTTCACTTTATATTTTCGAGTAGCTCCCGAGCTTTTCAAGTTGGGTATCGAGTAGCTCAGCTCGGCTTATTAAGAACTCAAGCCAAGTTCGAACTCGAATTGAGTACAATCCAGTCGAGTTTTGACTGAGTCAGAAGGGGAAAAGTTAACATTCATCTCTTGTTCACATAACTGACCAACATAGATTAGATTGATGGCTAAGTTAGGGATACAATAGGTTTTAGGAAGACTAAGATTGGAGATAGAAGCATGACCAGTGTGAGTGATATTCATTTTACTACCATTGGCGGCGTGGATCGGTGGCAAGAAAGAAATCGGTGATGTGGGAGACAACAGTTTAATATCATTAGTCATATGGTTACAACAGGTAGAGTCAAAAAACTAATAAGAGTTACTCGGAGTGACGGACATGGCAGTAGATGAATTGGAAGAGATAACCTATTTGAATAGTGCTTCAAGATCACTCATAGTAATGGCAGTAGAACCTTCAGTGGCAGTAGTAGAGACGGAAGTAAATCCAGGCTCCGAGACGTTCTTGGGTTTAAAGACCCCACATTTTGGTCGTGGAGGACGAGTCGGACAATTCTCAAGAATATGACCAAGAGCATGACAATATCTGCATTTGACAGTCGGACAATTAGAAAAAAAACATGACCAGATTGATTGCAATTCTTACAAGTGTTGCTGCTAGATTTTTTATGTGAGGGACGAGTAGTCGCAAGAGCAATTTTAGAATTTGAGGTTTTGTCAAGATTGAGGCGATTTTCTTCAAAAATAATTTCTTGTATAGCCATATCCAATGTAGGAAGAGGATGTTGGTGCAGTGGAGAGGCTCGAACAGCTTCATATTCCGGTCGAAGAGCCATGAGAACTTCAATAAGATGAAGATGATCTTCACTGATTTTTGCTTGAGATAGTTGATTCCAAATCGGTTGAACTTGAGCAAGAAAATCATTCACAGATTTACCAAATTCTTGTTTCAGATTATGAAGTGTAGTCCATAACTGAAAATAATAAGCAAGTCCAGTGGTTTGATATCTACTAGCCAATAAATCCCAAATTTCTTTTGCAGTGTCATAATCAGCAAATTGGATGTGAATGGATGGAATAGAGGTGTTACGAAACCAAGTAATAATTTGATGATTTTTGCTATCCCAATTTTCAAGACGATCAGTAAATTTGGCATCAGTTTTATCTTGTTGTTTGGTTGCTTATTGATATCTCCGGCAACAATACACCAAAGCTTGCGTCTGATCAAGAAACTTTTCATTCCTTGGACCCATAGATTATAGTTTGAACCAGTCAAAATCATTGTAATAGGTTTTACAAAATCAGATTTCTCCATTTGAAAGTGGAGGTAATAGAGAACATAGAAAATATGCAGAATAAACGCATCAAAAGTCAAGAGCCAAGAACCAGAAAATTATGCAGAAAAGAAATATCAGAAGAATAGCTCAGACACCATAATAACAGAGAAGGAATTTATAGATTTCTTATCTTAGTATTGTACAATGAAGACTGATATGTATACAAGAGAATGAAGACTAGAAAATGAATAGGAAAGAAAAGCTGTGTGATACACATTCTAAAATACATCCTAAAAATCTGCCTATTTACATCATAGTGTAACACCACAGTTTTGGGCCTAGCAGTTTTGTGGCATGTTAGGCGGTCCAGTGGACCAGGTTAGGGATTCAAGTCGGATTCGAAAGTAAATATTTTTTGGTAAGATAAAAATATGGAAAATGGTTAAAACTCATCTTTTAATATGTGATTAATATTGGTTAAATCAATTTTTGAAAATGAGATTTGGAAGTGTGGCATTTTGGCTAGTGACCAAATGCGATTTTTGAAATTTGTTTTTAAAGTTGACTAAAATGAAAAGGATCAAATTCTTAGAATCCTTAAGGAGCTATTTTACCAAGTTTGTGTTGGTGATTTCTCCCTTCAATTAAATCATTTTAACATGTGTTTTAAAAGTTAATTAAAAATGGAATTTGGTTATTAAAAGTTAGTTACTGCTTTAAAGAAAATTTACGTAACTTTCCTCTCAAACTTTTCTCTCCACTTCTTTTCTGCCAAACACTCAAGTTTTCAGCAAAAATCAGAGGTGAGAGATAATTCTACTCAGATTATTGATTTGTAATTGATCCTTTGACTTTGATTTACAAAACCTCATTGAAATCTTGTGTTTTTTAGCTTTAAACAAGCCAGTTGAGGGAGAAATCACACAATAGGGGTAAGGTCTGTGATCTCCTCTATTGAATGGCTCTTTATTGATATTTCCAAGTGTTTGATCCTTGATTTATAGTTTATAATTTGATTTTGTGTTTTATATTGAATTAATTGATTTATTTGGGTAAATTTGATGAAATAGTGAAAGATCCATATTGGATCTGTTTTCCAGTGTTGGGGATTATTTTTAAACATATTTTGGATGTATTATAATGTTGTTAAGTTGATTTTAACAATGGAATCCAGAAACTCTTGAATCTCTAATTGTTTAGGTTGTTAGAATTGTACTTTTCTGGAGTTGTGGTGGTTGTGTAGTTGCTGGAAGTATTTGGATGAATTAATCCTATTTTTAAGTGTTAATTGATGATTATGGAAGTGTTAGGTTGTTAGATTGTGGTTGGGTTGTGTTTGGAAAGGATTATATGATGTTTTCAGTTGTTGTGATTGAGTATTTGTGAGAGGATTGTGGAAGTCCGTGAGGATTTGTTGTTACAGTGTTTTGAATGTATTGAGATGTATTAATCCTCTATTTTAATGTGATTAAAATAGGGGAGGTTGATCCGAAAGTGATCGGTGAAGCTTTGAAGGCTTTGGACGTTTGATATCGCGTCGGCGAATTGAGGTTTCGCGTATCGGTGAGTGAGAACGTAGATTCCAGTTTGGAATGTTTTAAAGGTGGTTTATGGGAATTTAAACTTAGCTTGAAAAGTTGGTTTAAGCTTGGAAGTAAGTATAAAGTGGTTCTCTCTCTTGGTCATGCTTTTACGAAATGGTTTTATGCACTTGTTTTGGTTTACAATGTACCTACTGTTTAAGCATGTTTTAAAGTATGTGAAATACTGGTTTTGATCATGAAATGATGATGGATGCACGTGGTAAGTAATCCATGTAAGTATATGGTTTATACTTGTGGTTTAAAGCATGGTATGTTGCTTTGGAAACGTGTTGGTTTAATGCTGAGGGGTTTTGATCCATGTACCATAAACTCCATCCAAGTACCCTAACGGTAGAGGGGTTATATGGTATCGTAAACTCCCGTTAGTAGATTAAGCATCTAACTGATGGAAGGGGTTGGTGTCCCCGTGGGTTGAAAGTGTACCCAGTTGTTAATGTACCGCGATTATGATTGTATCGCTATTCCGGTTGAGATGGCTTGAAGTGTTGCGAGGACACTTGCTTGAATCCGTGTATCTGATGAACTATTTTGGTAAAGGAACTTGGTTATGATCATTTAAAAGCCAATATAATTGTTGATGTATCATTGAAAGGTTTATGTTGTATAATGTGATTTATACATGTTTACTCTTTAAGCTTTACATATGGCTGTTATGCATGGGAAGGCTTAAATTGAGGTTTAGCAATGGGATTTGCTGCTGGTTAATGATACATGTTGCATATGGTTTAATATGTTGGTTTTTAAAGATGTTAAGTGCATGGTTTTCAAGGCATTATAATGTTTAAGTGATGTTTAAAGAATGATTGAAACGGGATTTCAATGTGTTGTTGAGAAAGGGTTTTAAATGCATTGATGGTGATTTTGTTTTTGAGCACTCCTCACTAAGCCCAGTGTGCTTACACTCTCTTTGTCCATCAATTTAGAGAATTAAAGGTTCAGAAGGCAGCGGGAAGCAAGGGAATCACACAAGACTTGGTATCATAAGTATGTTTTTTATTTAGACTATAAGTAATAAGGGCAATGGGGTTTTCGTGGATGTTTTGGGAGGTATTCTATTAAACTCCCTGTTTGAGCAAGTTTGGTTTGCTACTCTTGGTTTGTAAATGGCTATTTTAATTGGATTGAGGTGACGGTTTGAGGTATCATGCTTTGCTTACCTTGGTATTTAGGGGGTATGCCTTTAGATTTACAATTGTGGTATGGCGTCATAATTTGATGTTGAAACTAAGTTGTTTTGTTGTGGTTTGATCCTTGGATATTTTGGATGTGTGTTAGAAGCATGATAGGGTGGTTTTGTATCGTCAAAAGCATGTTAAACCAGCAAAAATGGACATTTTAGGTCCAGGCGTACTGCTACGTGTAGCGATGTCCCTCGTCTTCTCATCGCTAAATAAAACGTGGCTTTTTCGAAGTGTTTTTGAAAGGTGTTTGTGATTCTTTTGGATATAAAATATTTATTCCATGGGGTTTTAAAAGAAACCGCATTTAAAAAAATGGAGTCGCCACCGGCCACTTAGGTAGGCCGGACACCATAAAACCAGAGATTCAAAAAGATTGGGTTCGGGAGCCGGTTACGGATGGGGAAGGATTAGCACCCCCACACCGCCCAAAACTGGTACTTTAATAATTACCGCTTTATTAATATTGGACTTTCCGGATTAGAGTGACGATTATTTTAAAATTCGGTCATAATTGCGAATAAATTTTAAGGGCCCCGTTATCCGAGAATAAACGCCCAACCACTATCACTACGCCTGATACTGGCCCCGTTTACGCTCGGATAAAAGGGCACCGCATTAACAATTTATATATCATATGCAATCTTAGTGGCAAAAATATAAAACATGGCAAAATATTTAAATGCGATAAATATTGACATAACAGAATACTAATCTAACATAAATAATATATTAGACTGGATCATGCATATATACATATTAATCTAAATAATAGATAAAAACAACTTTAACAAGTCAGAATAACAAGGCAGGAATAGGTAAGTATAGACGAACAAATATTTCAAAAAGACATGCATACTAGTAATAAAACATATTTCAACATATATGGGACAACATATCGTACAAAAAGGGTAAATACACTAACATGTAACCCTAAAAAACAAGAAAACATACACACATATAAAAATACAAAATATGCCATGTACGAATCAACTAAAACATAACATGCTTAATATGAATAACCGGATAAAAAGACGCATGACTATTATAATCTTAATACACATATACATGTAAACATAAAATACGAGGCATATACGAGGGACATAAAATAAAACAATATAATACATCAACATATACGATTATAATACGAACATGAGTATTTACAAAGAAATAGGACTGAAATGAAAGAAAAATAAAAGTCAGTGGCAGAAATTAAAGAACAGTAATAGGCAATTTAAGGACTAAAATGCGAAGTAAACAGAACCTAAAAGGATCAAAACTGTAATTAAACCAAGGGGCATACCCAAAATGAAAAATTCAAAAACGCGGGATGGTTAAGGGGATAATTTTACCATTTAAAATCTGAATTCGACTAATTTAGTGATCAAATCGAAATAAAATGGAAAAGAAAAAGGACCGAAATCGTGATTAACCCTTGCGGAAAGACAAAAATGAAAATATTGGAAACGCGGGGGGATTAAGTGTGTGATTTTCCCATTTCACGAAATAATAATAACTATAAAAGCCCTTTTTTTAGGCCGAAATCAAATTTCCCCTCATTTCTTTCATTTTCAGTTTTGTAATCCCCAGCCTCGTTCTTATTTTCTCTCAAATATCCCCCATGAAACCCAGAATCCGGCGGCCGGCCGCCGTGTTCTTCGCCGCCGGCCGCCGCTAACCGGCGCCGGCGAACCTCCAAAACACACCAAAATAACCCCCGTTTCACCCTCGACATGAATCCGTGGTTGGATTCAGAGGATACACCCCTATTTGCCCTAGATCTAGAAAATACGAAGCGAAAAAAAACTATTTTTTAAACCAAAACGAAACTACAAGGGGTCTTCCCCTCCCTTCAGTTCACCATATCCGGTTTGGAGAAGCCGAAAGGCTTATCACTGAGGAAGGGAAACCCACGGACAGCGACAGTAAGACCACTTCTCTCCTTTTTTTATTTATCCCTTTGTATATGCATGCGAAAATAAAAATAAAAAAAAGAAACAAGTGTTTACCACTGGACTGACTTTCGATTATCACTTGAATGGTTACAACTTTCAGTTTTTGTGTTACAAGATCTCTGTTACCACTCTCTGTTTTTTTTGTTACCACTCTGTTACAACTCCCCTTTTGTTATATGCTTCTTTGTTTTGTACAAGTTGTAACTTGCTTTTTCAGATCTGGACTGACAACTTGTTGCTTGTTGTATTTGGCATGTTCTGAGCACGGTGGTTGAATATCGGCATGGTGGCGGTATGGGTGTTCTGCCAGCGGCCAGACGCGTTCTCAGCCGTTAGATCAGATCTGATCTAACGGTCGAGATGGCTTGAAGGACGAACGGCCTGGATGAAGCCTCGATTTGATGAGACGGCTCCAGATCTTGCCACGTGGAGCTCCGTAGTCGAGGAGTCAGAACGCGTGGGATATTAAAGCGTCCGCACGTGGACCACACGCGCGCGTGGCACTTGAACGGTCCATACGTGTGGAACACGGGCTGGCATATATTTTTGACTTCTTGGTTGGATCGTGGCCGTTGGATCAGATCTTGATCCAACGGCCCACAGCCACCTGCACACACAGTTGTAATTAGATAAGGTTTGGGTTTGGGCCAACTGGGCCTTGTTATTACTTGTAATTGGACTTGGACTTTAATTATTTATTTAATATATATAATTTTTTGGATTTCATTTCATATCAGCCCAATAATATTAATAATAATATAATTATAACAGCAATACACATACATGATACAAATATATACTTATACAAGTATAACATATTGGCATACATATATATAATCCTACACATAATTAACATAACATCTATATACACTAAACAAATACGCTCGTACTCTAGATACATACGCGACACACATATATCATTAATATGTATACATATATAGCTTATAATAAACATGCACACCATACCTTATATATATTAGTAATACTCATGCAAACAATAAACATATAATATAATAAATATACATGCAACACTAATATGTATTTACAGGTAAAAAAATGAGTGATTACAGTTGCCCCTCTTTGCTTGTTCTCATGGAATGGGAAACAAAGCAAAGATTCATAAGCACTCATTTTTATCAGACTTCCCTGTTTGTAGCTTTGGAAAAACGTGTTCTTTTGGACATCTCCGCTCTTCCTTAGCTGAATCTTCGGGCTTGTAAGTTCTTCCTATATATAGCTTCGTCACCTTCCGATCTTGGAGCTACAGGCTCTTCCTATATAGAACCCTTCACTCTGAAGCCTCGAGTTATGAGTCATTCCTATATATAACCTTTCACTTCGAGACTGTAAAGCTTGGAGTCCTTCCTATATAGAACTCTTCGTCTTCAACGCTGGTTTCTCCTATATAAAACCTTTTGTGCAGCTGATGGATTCTTCCGACTGGGGGTTCCTCCTATATAGAACTGCTAGTCTTCCAACCCTGGAGCCGTCAGTCCTTCCTATATAGAACTTTTGGCGTCTGAAATCTCAGGGCTACAGGTTCTTCCTATATAGAACCTTTCATTCTAAGACAGTGAAGATCGGAGCCTTTCCTATATAAGACTCTTCGCTTTCGATACAAAAGGTTTCCTATATAACCTTGTGTCATAGGTGAATTCCTTCGACTGAGAGTTCTTTTTGAGATTCTGGATTTAGGGTTCTCCCTCTATGGAACCTTTCACTGGGGCTTGAAAATGCAGGGTTTTTTTTACGAGGCTGTTGCCATTTTTGGACCTATGCTACTAAGACTGCCGCATCATGCCCGAAGGACTTACTGGTGGCCCGAAGGACTTATCATCATGCTCGAAAGACTTACTGATGGCCCGAAGGACTTAACATCGTGCCCGAAGGACTTACCGATGACCCGAAGGATTTAACATCGGATCTCGACGCCGATATGGCTATTGCTCTATGGGGACTCACGCTGATATCTTTGCCGCATCATGCCGAAGGACTTATCACCACGCTTAAAAGACTTATTGGTGGCCGAAGGACTTAACATCGTGCCCGAAGGACTTATCGATGACCCGAAGGATTTAACATCTGGATCGACGCCGATATGGCTATTGTTCTATGGGGACTCACGCCGATATCTTTGCCGCATCATGCCCGAAGGACTTATCGATGGCTCGAAGGACTTATCACCACGCTTAAAAGACTTATTGGTGGCCCGAAGGACTTAACATCATTCCGAAGGACTTATCGGTGACCGGAAGGATTTAACATCCGGATCTCGGCGCCGATATGGCTATTGTTCTATGGGGACTCACGCCGATATCTGCCGCATCATGCCCGAAGGACTTACTGATGGCCCGAAGGACTTATCACCACGCTCAAAAGACTTATTGGTGGCCCGAAGGACTTAACATCGTGCCCGAATGACTTATCGATGACCCGAAGGATTTAACATCTGGATCTGACGTCGCTATGGCTATTGTTCTATGGGGACTCACGCTGATATGCTGCCGCATCATGCCCGAAGGACTTACTGATGGCCTGAAGGACTTATTACCACGCTCGAAAGACTTATTGGTGGCCCGAAGTACTTAACATCGTGCCCAAATGACTTATCGATGACCCGAAGGATTTAACATCTAGATCTGACGCCGATATGGCTATTGTTCTATGGGGACTCACGCTGATATGCTACCGCATCATGCCCGAAGGACTTACTGATGGCCCGAAGGACTTAACACCATGCTCAAAAGACTTATTGGTGGCCCGAAGGACTTAACATCGTGCCCAAAGGACTTATCGATGACCCGAAGGATTTAACATCTGGATCTGACGCCGATATGGCTATTGTTCTATGGGGACGCCGATATCTTTGCCGCATCATGCCCGAAGGACTTACTGATGGCCCGAAGGACTTAACACCACGCTCAAAAGACTTATTGGTGGCCCGAAGGACTTACCGATGACCCGAAGGATTTAATATCTGGATATCACGCCGCTATGGTTGTGGTTCTTTCGGGACTTTGGTAAATTCTTCGATAATTCTTCAAATACCTGTTTAGGAACAAGCAAAATTGGCATGCCCCTATCTATATGATGCACGTAATGTTATGCTTTCTTTCTCCTTTTTTCTTTTTACTTTGTTTCTTTTTTCTCCCCTTTTTTTTTCTTTTTATTGTTAATCTTATGTCCTGAAAAGTCATTCTTTTGATTTCTCTATTTCCTTTCCTTTTGCGGTATGCTCAATTTTGATCTTCATTTCTGTCAAATTTTGCTCAATGGGCATCTGCTCTTGTTCTTTTGCACGAGCACCCGTCTTTCTTCTTCGGGGTCTCTATCTGCTTCACCAACAAACATTATATCATGCGTGTGTAGAGATTCTTACTATTCTTTCTGTTCTGCATTGCCCCATTCGATCGTGCTCGGCTATCTTCCAGTTCTTTTGACCCAACATTCTGAGTATTTGTTAATTTCATCATCGGGGTGAGCGAAATGCTTCTTAACCTCAATCTTCTTGTTGCCTCTTGACGGACACCATTCATCGATCTCTGTGCTTTAATTCTTTGGAGACTCACTGTTTACTTTTTATCGTCCCCTCACTTTGTAAGCTCATTCTTGTCATGTTTCGTCCTTCATTTTCTTGAACCAGACAAGGCATCATGGCTGGAATTCGCTTCTTGTTCTTGAGCTGTCTGACACCTATACCTCTGTTATCATCTTCATTCTATGCATTGTGAGGTCATTTCTGGTTAGGGGCTCCAA